>CM038676.1:209864766-211232266 GCA_021605205.1 Aegilops longissima | reverse complement strand
GCCGGAGGAGATCAGCGGGGAGGCATGGATGAGATCGACGGCGGTTGAACCCGAGGGGTCGAGGGTGGGCCACTTAACCAGTGACATAGCCCGCGTCAGGCCGTCCCTGTCGACGACCTCGATGTCGTAGTCGGCGTCCACGACATACCCGCATACTCTAGCCCGTTGATTGAGTGCCTGTGGCCAATAATGATCGTCAGCTTGGTCGGCGACGTCGAGCGAAGAGACCGCGATACACCTATTTTGGGCCGGTCGCTCCTCGAGCTCCCTGGGAAGTGTAGCCGGGCTTAGGCTGCGACGCTCTGGAGTGGGTAATGGGATGGGGATCTGTGGGAAAGGGCATTTGGCGGGTGTAATCTAAGAAACTCAGGGCAACCTGGGTATGGAGATCGGTGGGTAAGCTGCACGGGCAAACCAGAAGATGTTGACAATGGAGGCATTGCGGCGGCGGTGACCTCACTAGGGTTTCGAGCGAGGGATGTGTGTGTGTGTGAGTGTGCGCGCGCGCCCGAGGAGGTTTTGGTGTGTGTGTGTGTGTGGAGGGGGGCGGGGGTGTGTTTGAGGAAATGACGTGGCTACTGGAAATTTTACTATGCGGGAGTCAAACGCGGGAGTGACATGTCGGGGCTATTGAAAATTTCGATGATGGTGCATCACACACGATGCGGAAATAACAACCCTGTGTTATGAAACAGAAAAGCCCTCGAGGCGGGCATAACACTTCTAGGGATGCAGGTAGGATCGGGAACAAGAAAAATCACACACTGTTGAAACATAATAAGTGTGTGTTATCAAACATAAAAAGTTGCAGATGGGTATATATTTCTGAGAGGGGAATCCTCGAGGAGCCCAATGTACTATGCGCATGTGCGTGACAGGGGCACCGGCATGGCACACGGTTAGTGTGAGTGAACCGTGTCTGTTGCGTCATCCAACTTGTCTAATGTTCATAAATTTGGCGAAAAATGACGCGGGAGAGGGTCAGAACATGAACACACTTGCATGTGTGCCAAATATATGTATGAAAAGGGTGGTTAAATGTACAAATACCAAATGCAACTTTGATGTGGCACCTATCTCGCAAAGCGCACGGTATTGCTTGCCCCCCCCCCCTCATGTCGGCATTTAGGGAATCCTAAGCTATGAATGCATGCCCCCCTCATGGAGGATCACCTAGCAAAGTACGAAGTAGCAGCCCCCCATACACACCCACTTTCATTCGCCGGGCCAGGGAGGCATCTCACCAAGATGGATCGTAAAGCGGACCAAGAATAATCCACCTTGGTCGTACAACCTCTCTATTGTTGTTGGTCAAAGTGATGGTCGTCCATGCGACCCCGGGGATGGGCTAGCTCGCCAATAATCATGCACGTAGCTAGTCCCCGAAGACAACCACTGCCTGCGTGTGGCCCAAACATACGTATAAAGAGGTGTGTTTGAATACACCAGAACAACTTTGATGTGGCACCGTGCTTTCAAACCAGAAATCCCCACACTGAGTGAGGGTTAGTTGACGATGCATATGTATGTCACACCACACTTCAAGCCGATGAAGGGGATTCATGCATGCATGCATGCATAGTAAGCACTCAAACTTAATTAGGTCTGAATCTCACCATTACCTATACTACGATAACACAAACTAAAGGAAGAATCTGCCATGGTAACTTATCTTGTTGTCGGTCAAGGTGATCATCGATGTCCATGTGGGCCCATGAATATATAGGCTTGTCGCCGATAACCATGCGAGGGAGTGTACCATTCGAAGACAACCACTACATGCATATGTATGGACGTGATGCGTGCATGCATGTTTGAATACCATTTCACAACATTGATGTGGCGCGTGCATCAAAAATCATACAGAAGAGCATGGAGAAGAGGGGGAGGCTCGCAAGGGCCTAACCTGGCTCCCTTACGGACGCGCGAGTCTGGCGCAGCACAAGGAACTGGCTCTGGACTACCAAGATAAGTTTCGCGCCCGGATCGACCAAGCGCTACGGCATAGAATTCTTACTTGTGCAGCCCTGTTACGGTGACATCGCCTCCCTTTCCCACCTATTAGTGGTTGCTTGTGCGCTAAAGGGGACCTCTTGAGCATCACGCGTCAGGAGATCTTACTGGACCTCGAGCTGCTCACCTCCTGGCCTTGACCATGGCATCGCGACAAGGCATACCAGCGACAGCTGTAGTCTGCCTGGGGACCGGGACCTGTCGGCGTAGAGCACCAAGCCGCCGCGGGGTTGGAAAGGGGAGACCGAGCCGAAACAGGACACGCGCTTGCAAATTTTCATAATAAGGATAATATGAAAAGAAGACATTACAGACCCTTTACACGCCCCCACGGGGTTCATCTCAATTCCTCGCAGGGAACAGAAGAAGGGAGTTTCTACGAGCCCTGTCTACACGCGCCATCACGGTCGACGCCATCATCAACAGTGGGCCACGGGAGGCCGGCGCCAACCCCATCCAGATCAGCGACGGCGGCGGCCGGACACTGCGCTGAGAGCTCGGGGGCACATAGCTGTCGTTGCTCGTCTCCGGAGTCTCGTAGGGCATGGGAGAGTCACTGGACTCCCAAGCGCAGCCGCTACTGCTCTAAGAGCTGCTGGCGAAGCCAGCGGTAGGCTCGGCGTTGGTTGCTACGCCATCCCGACCTTGAAGAACATCATGGAGACGCCGTCGTACTCGAAGTGGATGGCGAGGGCGCCTTCCGGCAGACTCGAGCAACCTCGCCCCAGCCGCGGGTCATGAAGATCTTGCTGGAGGCAATGGCTTCAACTTTCGCTCCAGTCGTCGGGGCGTCGTAGTCGGCGTGCTGCAGCCAAAGCTCGAGGGGCCTCTCGGCGGCATCTCGGCAGAGAAGAACTGCGGAAAGCGAATCCAGGTGCACAGAGGCATCGCCGCCCACATCACGAGTTCGCGCGAGGAGTCCGCGGCATGGGCTCCTGGGGTGACGGTGTGCATCACCACGACGCTGTGACCACAGCCACGGCGTGGGTGGCGCGGCTCGTCGCCTCTTCCTCCGGAGCCCTCGGCTTGGGCGTACAGAGGCAGCAGATACCCGGGAGGTGGCCGCTCGCACCAAGGCCTCGACACCTCTGGTCTAACGACTACGTCACGGCGATGGGCCTGCCTCTTCTTCGGCGGAAGTGGCCCGGGCTCGTCGCGGGGGGTTTTTCTCTTCTCTGCGGCCGAGAACCTCCGTATCGGCGCCATGGATGGCACTGCTAGCAATGAAGCAAGGGAGAAGAAGCGAGCGGAGCAGGAAGGGATGAGCGACGGGGGCTCCGCCCCCCTCTCCTAATTTATAGCAGGACAAGGCCAACCGGCGATCACCACAATCACAGGTAATGATGATTTTTCTATGCATGCAACAAGGACTCGTCATGTCAGGAAGTTGCTGAGGGAGCGTGGGGAGTGGAGCGCCCACGTCCAATCAATCGCCACGTGTCAAGCGAGGCCGCAGGCTGTTGGGGCCCACGGTGCTCCGCACTTGCCCTTTGGCTTCGCCTCGAAGCCAAGTCCGAGCGCGCCTTGGGCCCGGGGGCTACTATCGGCATCCTGGGAACGGGGGTCCCCAGACTTGCCTGCCTGCGGCCCACAGCGTGGCTCCACCAGCGGCCCCGTACGGCCCATCTTCACCAGCAAACACTCAAGACCCTTGCGAGGGGCCAAGCCTCGTGAGGCGGACGACGCAACACCTCCTCGGGGGCGGCCTCACCAGGCTGGTCGCGAGGGGCGAAGAGATCAAGGCATGGGGAACCTCGCGAGGTTCCTATGACGTAAGCCATGACGACCGGAGCCAGGCGGGCACCAGCGCGCGCAGTGTCCTCGTTTCCTCTTTGGTGCTAAAGAGGCAAGCGCAGGCGAGGAGTCTCGAGGCATCAGGCAAAGGTTTCCATATCGGTGCAACAAGACCAAGACCAGCAGGACGACAGGATGGAGATCACCGTGGAGCCCAAGACGGCGTCACCACCAGAGCCTTTGGCAAGCGAAGACCACCTTTAGTCAGGATAACTTGTACTAGTTGTCTCCCTTTGAATTTGGCCGTTGTGGGATCCCTTCCTGCCAAACATTTGGGGAGAGGACCAGGGCCTCTATAAATAGGACTAGCCACCACAGTAGGGGAAGAGGGGATCCGAGGATCATTCAGATCACCCTCAACCACACAAGCTCACCAAACACAAGAGCACCTCTCCTCAGGAGGCTGTTCTTCCCTTGTAACTGTTCATCCTCATCCCGAGAGGCAATCCACCACACCACACTCGAGTAGGGTATTACAGCACATCGGTGGCCCAAACCAGTATAAACTCTCGTGTCTCTCGTTCTTTGGGTTCGTCGAGCTAGGCCTTGTGATCGTTGCGAGAGCGAGCTAGGGAAAGAGAGATCTTCGTGCACACCCTAGTGTTTGAACCTCAAGTGTTTTGCCGGAACCCGAAATCCGACACCAGGCATTGGTCATTACATAGGCATCACGTCCAAGATTAGTAGACCGATTCCTGCCTGCATCTACTACTATTACTCCACACATCGACCGCTATCCAGCATGCATCTAGTGTATTAAGTTCATGGAGAAACGGAGTAATGCAATAAGAATGATGACATGATGTAGACAAGATCTATCTAGAGATAGACCCCATCGTTTTATCCTTAGTAGCAACGATACATACATGTCAATTCCCTTTCTGTCACTGGGATCAAGCACCGTAATATCAAACCCACTACAAAGCACCTCTTCCCATTGCAAGATAAATAGATCTAGTTGGCCAAACAAAACCCAAATAAAATAAATAGATCTAGTTGGCCAAACAAAACCCAAATATCGGAGAAGAAATATGAGGCTATAAGAAATCATGCATAAAAGAGATCAAAGAAACACAAATACTTTAATGGATATAAAAAGATAGATCTGCTCATAAACTCAAACTTCATCAATCCCAACAAACACACCGCAAAAGAGTTACATCATATGGATCTCCAAGAGACCATCGTATTGAGAATTCAGAGAGAGAGAGAGAGAGAGAGAGAGAGAGAGAGAGAGAGAGAGATGAAGCCATCTAGCTACTAACTACGGACCCGAAGGTCTACAAAGAACTAGTCATGCATCATCGGAGAGGCACCAACAGAGGTGGTGAACCCCATCGGAGATGGTGTCTAGATTGGATCTGGTGGTTCTGGACTCTGTGGTGGCTGGATGAATATTTCGTCGACTCCCCTAGGGTTTTGGGAATATTGGGGTATTTATAGAGCAAAGAGGCGGTCCGGGGGCACCCGAGGTGGGCACAACCCACCAGGGCGCGCCTGGGCCTCCTGGCACGCCCTGGTGGGTTGTGCTCTTCTCGGAGCACCCCCGAGGCATAGCCATGGCCCATTATGTCCCTTCTGGTCCAATAAGAATATCTGTAAAGTTTCATTGCGTTTGGACTCCATCTGATATTGATTTCCCGCGATGTAAAAAACAGGAAGAAAACAGCAACTGGCACTTGGCACTATGTCAATAGGTTAGTACCAAAAAATGATATAAAATGATTATAAAACATCCAAGATTGATAATATAACAGCATGGAACAATCAAAAATTATAGATACGTTGGAGATGTATCAGCATCCCCAAGCTTAACTCCTACTCGTCCTTGAGCAGGGAAGTGATAAAAACAGAATTTTTGATGTGGAATGTTGCCTAACATGTCATATCATATTCTTTTCTTTATAGCATGGACATTTGGACTTTTGTGGTGTTCAAAGCAATAGTATAGTTTTTACAAGATAATTTAAATACTCAAGCATATCAACAACCAACCATGTCTTTCAAAATATCAACGCTAAAATAAGTTACCCCTAGCCCATCATGCTCAACCATTGATCCATTCATGAAACACACTCGCATATTAGCTACACACAATACTTAAGTACTATCATATTGCCTCCTAGTTGGTGCTTTTATAAGAGAAGTTGGAGACTTAAATTAAAAAATTAAAATTGCATAAAGTAAAAGAAAGGCCCTTCGCAGAGGGAAGTAGGGATTTGTAGAGGTGCCAGAGCTCAAAGCGAAAAACTTAGAGATAAAAACATTTTGGGAGGTGCATCCATCCCACCAAGGAAAATGACTTAGAGTTCCCAACACTTTCCATGCTAGATATATCATAGGCAGTTCCCAAACAGAAAATAAAGTTTATTCCTTTTTCCACCATACTTTCACTTTCCATGGCTAACCGATCCACGAGTGCCTTCCATACCAACACTTTCCAAGGAATTTATTATTTGACAACATAAAGTAAATTCATTTTTCATTTCCGGACTGGGCATCCCTAATACCTTTGCCTTACTATCGGCAATGACAAATGAATAAACATTCATCGTGAGAATAACACATCTAGCATGGAATATATTAGCCACCCCTCACCGCTTCGCGAGCGAAACGAACACACAAAAGAGAAGTTTATTTTGAATATTAGAGATGGCACATGCAAATTTGCTTAGAACGACAAAAGAATACCGCATATAGGTAGATATAGTGGACTCATATGGCAAAACTAGTTTAAAAGTTTTTGGATGCACAAGTCGAGATCATACTTAGTGCAAAATGAAGGCTAGCAAAAGATTGAGAAGCGACCAACCAAGAAATGGATTATCTCATAAGCAAGAATTAAGAATAAATAACACCAAATAATGCACCACAAGTTGGATATAATTTCATTGCATGACTATTGACTTTCGTGCTTGCATAGGGAATCACAAACCTTAACACCAATATTCTTACGAAAGAATAATTACTCATCAACATAACTCACATATCACATCATCATATCTCAAAACTATTAACAAGAATCAAGTTTATTTTGTCCAATGATCTTCATGAAAGTTTTATTATATCCTTCTTGGATATCTATCATTATGGGACTAATGTTCATGTGTTGCTTTTCATAAGCTCAAACAAATATAAGTGAAGATCATGAGCATAATAATTTTTTTTCTTTCTCTCAAATTAGTTTAAGTGAAGCAAGAGAGAATTTCTTGAAAATCTTACTAACTCTCAAATAAATATAAGTGAAGCAAGAGAGCATTTATTCAAAAATACTAAGCACATTGTGCTAAAAAAAGATATAAGTGAAGCACTAGAGCAAGTCCATAGCTCATAAAAATTTAAGTGAAGCATAGAGAGCAATTCTAACAAGTCATGACATAATTTTGGCTCTCTCAAATAGGTGTGTCCAGCAAGGAATCAAGAATTAAAACACAAAATAAAACAAGAAAAGACTCATATCATACAAGACACTCCAAGCAAAACACATAGTATGTGACGAATAAAAATATAGCTTCGAGTAAAATATCGATGGTTCTTAGAAGAAAGAGGGGATGCCACTCGGGGGCATCACCAAGCTTATTTGGTTACTCATTTTTTTGATAATAGCTTCGGATGCCGGGGCATCCCCAAGCTTAGGCTCTTCCACTCCTTATTCCTTCATCCATCATAAGATAACCCAAAACTTGAAAACTTCAATCACACAAAACTCAACAAAGCCTTCATGAGATCCGTTAGTAAAAGAAAGCAAATCACTACTATAAGTACTATACCAAACCAATTTATATTTGGTATTTGCATTATATATATAATGTATTCCAACTTTTCTATGTCAAAAACTCATCAAATAAAATCATAGAGCCATCAAAATAAGCACACAATGCAAAGAAAACAGAATCTGTCAAAACAGAACAGTCTATATCAATCTAACTATTTCGATGCGCGACGAACTCCAAAAATTCTGAAAAATAGGACGACCTGAGAAATTTGTATATTAATCTTCTGCAAAAAGAATTGGAATTTTCTCTCGCTCTGGTAGAAAATAAGAATTGTTTTCGTGAGCGCAGAAGTTTCTGTTTTTCAGCAAGATCAAACAACTATCACCCAAGAAGATCCGATCGGTTCTACTTGGCACAAACACTAATTAAAACACAAAAAACGTAATCATAAAAGTAGAACAGAAAGAAAAAAGCAAAAATAAATTTTATTCATTGGGTTGCCTCCAAACAAGCGCTATTGTTTTACGCCCTTAGCTAGTCATAAAGCAAGGATCTAAGTTTTGTCATCTTTTGTTTGAGATCCATAAGATGCCCTCGTGATTGATTCATATGGTGGCCTAATTCTTGTTCTAGGAAAGTGTTCCATACCCTTCCTCAAGGGAAATTGGAACTTAATATTGCCTTCTTTCATATCAATCACGGCACCGATAGTGCGTAAAAATGGTCTACCAAGAATAATTGGACAAGACGGATGGTAATCAATATCAAGAACAATAAAATCTATGGGAACATAATTCCGATTTGAAAGAATAAGAACATCATTAATTCTTTCCATGGGCTTTTTAATACTAGAATCCGCCAAGTGCAAATTTAAAGAACATTGTTCAAGATCGGTAAGACCAAGCACATCACATAAATATTTCGGAATTGTAGAAACACTAGCACCCAAGTCACACAAATCAAAACATTCATAATTTTTAATCTTAACTTTGATAGTAGGTTCCCACTCATCATGCAATTTTCTAGGAATTGAAACTTCTAATTCCAATCTTTCTTGAAAAGCATTCATCATAGCATCAATAATTTGTTTAGTAAAAGCTTTATTTTGTTCATAAGCATGGGGAGAATTATCATGGATTGCAACAAACAAATACAATCAATCAAAGAGCAACTATCATAATTACAGTCTTTGTAATCCAAAATCACTCAAGAATAGAAAGAAAAAACAAAAATAAATTTTATTCATTGGGTGCCTCCCAACAAGTGCTATAGTTTTACGCCCTTAGCTAGGCATAAAGCAAGGATCTAAGTTTTGTCATCTTTGGTTCGAGATCCATAAGATGCCCTCATGATTGATTCATATGGTGGCCTAATTAATGTTCTAGGAAAGTGTTCCATACCCTTCCTCAAGGGAAATTGGAACTTGATATTGCCTTCTTACATATCAATCACGGCACCGATAGTGCGTAAAAACGGTCTACCAAGAATAATTGGAGAAGACGGATGACAATCAATATAAATAACAATAAAATCTATGGGCACATAATTCCTATTTGCAAGAATAAGAACATCATTAATTCTTCCCATAGGCTTTTTAATACTAGAATCCACCAGGTGCAAATTTAAAGAACATTCTTCAAGGTCGGCAAGACCAAGCACATCACATAAAGATTTCAGAATTGTAGAAACACTAGCACCCAAGTCACACAAAGCAAAACATTCATAATTTTTAAGCTTAACTTTGATAGTAGGTTCCCACTCATCATGCAATTTTCTAGGAATTGAAACTTCAATTCCAATTTTTCTTCGAAAGCTTTCATCATAGCATCAATAATATGTTTAGTAAAAGCTTTATTTTGTTCATAAGCATGGGGAGAATTATCATGGACTGCAACAAACAAATACAATCAATCAAAGAGCAACTATCATAATTACAGTCTTTGTAATCCAAAATCACTCAAGAATAGAAAGAAAAAACAAAAATAAAATTTATTCATTGGGTTGCCTCCCAACAAGCGCTATAGTTTTACACCCTTAGCTAGGCATAAAGCAAGGATCTAAGTTTTATCATCTTTGGTTCGAGATCCATAAGATGCCCTCATGATTGATTCATATGGTGGCCTAATTATTGTTCTAGGAAGGTGTTACATACCCTTCCTCAAGGGAAATTGGAACTTGATATTGCCTTCTTTCATATCAATCACGGCACCGATAGTGCGTCAAAACGGTCTACCAAGAATAATTGGACAAGACGGATGGCAATCAATATCAAGAACAATAAAATCTATGGGCAAATAATTCCTATTTGCAAGAATAAGAACATCATTAATTCTTCCCATAGGGTTTTTAATACAAGAATCCGCCAAGTGCAAATTTAAAGAACATTCTTCGAGGTCGGTAATACCAAGCACATCACATAAAGATTTCAGAATTGTAGAAACACTACCACCCAAGTCACACAAAGCAAAACATTCATAATTTTTAAGCTTAACTTTGATAGATAGGTTCCCACTCAGCATGCAATTTTCTAGGAATTGAAACTTCTAATTCCAATTTTTCTTCAAAAGCTTTCATCATAGCATCAATAATATGTTTAGTAAAAGCTTTATTTTGTTCATAAGCATGGGGTGAATTATCATGGATTGCACCAAACAAATACAATAAATCAAAGAGAAACTATCATAATTACAATCTTTGTAATCCAAAATCACTCAAGAATAGAAAGAAAAAAAAAATTTATTCATTGGGTTGCCTCCCAACAAGTGATATAGTTTTACGCCCTTAGCTAGGCATAAAGCAACGATCTAAGTTTTTTCATCTCTTGTTCGAGATCCATAAGATGCCCTCATGATTGATTCATATGGTGGCCTAATTCTTGTTCTAGGAAAGTGTTCCATACCCTTCCTAAAGTTAAATTGGAATTTGATATTGCCTTCATTCATATCAATCACGGCACCGATAGTGCGTAAAAACGGTCTACCAAGAATAATTGGACAAGACGGATGACAATCAATATCAAGAACAATAAAATCTATGGGCACATAATTCCTATTTGCAAGAATAAGAACATCATTAATTCTTCCCATAGGCTTTTTAATACTAGAATCCGCCAAGTGCAAATTGAAAGAACATTCTTCAAGGTCGGTAAGACCAAGCACATCACATAAAGATTTCAGAAGTGTATAAACACTAGCACCCAAGTCACACAAAGAAAAACATTCATAATTTTTAATCTTGACTTTGATAGTAGGTTCCCACTCATCATGCAATTTTCTAGGAATTGAAACTTCTAATTCCAATCTTTCTTGAAAAGCATTCATCATAGCATCAATAATATGTTTATTAAAAGCTTTATTTTGTTCATAAGCATGGGGTGAATTTATCATGGATTGCAACAAAGAAATACAATCAATCAAAGAGCAACTATCATATTTAAAGTCTTTGTAATCATAAAGAGCGGGCACATCACTAGCTAAAGTTTTGACCTCTTCAAACCCACTTTCATCAATTTTCTCAATAAGATTTTCACCCTCCGAAATATTGGGACACCTTATACCTAAAGTTGAATCTTCTGCACTCCATTTTTCATCAATATTAACTTTACTAAACAAGGAATCAATAGAAGAAACACCAATCATTTTAAGATCTTCATCACTTTTGCGAAAGAAATCACTAGAAAACGCTTTTTCTAAAAAAATCTCTTTTAGCTCTAAGCATAGCGGTTCTTTTCTTAATTTCATCCATAGAAACATAAAGAGCTTTAATTCATTCATCTACTTTAGGCACAAAAAATTTCATCTTGAGATTTTCCACATCATGAGCAATTCTATCAACACTTCTAGACAAATCATCAATCTTATTCAACTTTTCTTCTATGGAAGTGTTGAAAGTTGTTTATGTGTTGATAAATTCTTTAATATTATTCTCAAAATGATCAATCATTAATGTTATTATTATAAGATTTATTTCCATAGGAATTACCATAATTATTAGAGGAATTGCTAGGAAAAGGCCTAGGATTAAAATTACCTCTATAAGCATTGTTGTTGAAATTATTTCGAGAGATAAAATTCACATCTATGGCATCAATATTTTGCTCAATCAAAGTAGACAAAGGCATATCATTAAAATCAATAGGATCACTTTTACTAGCAACCAATTTCATAAGAGCATCAAATTTTTCACTCAAAGAAGAATTTTCTTCAACCGAATTAACTTTTTTACTAGTAGGAGCTCTTTCGGTATGCCATTACGAATAATTTGCCATGATATTATCAAGAAATTCGGTGGCTTGACCCAAAGTAATTTCCATAAAAGTACCACCCGCGGTGGAATCTAAAAGATTACGAGTAACAAAATTCAAACCCGCATAATTTTTTTATGATCATCCAAAGATTTAACCCATGAGTTGGGCAATTCCTTAGCATCATTTTCATACTTCCCCAATATTGTGCAACATGCTCATCTTCAAGTTGCTTGAAATTAATGATCTGGGTTCTAAATGAAATAATTTTTGCGGGAGGAAAATACTTAGTGATAAAAGCATCTTTGCACTTATTCCAAGAATCGATACTATTACGAGGCAAAGAAGAAAACCCAATTTTTGCAGAGTCACGCAAAGAAAACGGAAATAATTTAATCTTCACAACATCATTCTCCACATCTTTTTTCTTTTGCACATCGCATAATGCCACGAAGGTATTAAGATGGGACGCAGCATCCTCATTAGGATAACCGGAAAATAGATCTTTCATAACAAGATTCAGCAAAAGCAATATTAATATCACAAGATTTCACACTAGTGGCGGGAGGAGCAATCGGAGTGCCGATAAAATCATTGTTTTTGGTATTTGAGAAATCACATAACTTGGTGTTCTCTTGAGTCATGATGACCATACAACAAGATTGCACTCAAAAACAGATCCGGCAAAAAAAAGGCGAACGGGAAAAGAGGGGCGAATAAAACGGCAAATTTCTGTGAAGTGAGGAAGAGGAAAACGAGAGGCAAATGGCAAATAATGTAAATTGCGAGGATATGAGATTTGTGATTAGGAACCTGGTATATGTTGAAGATGCTCCCCGACAACGGCGCCAGAAATTCCTTTTGAAGCCGGTATTTCCCCAGAGAGGAAGGGATGATGCAGCACAGCGGCGGTAGGTATTTCCCTCAGTAGGAGAACCAAGCAACACAACGTAAAAAGCCCCTGCACACAGATAACAAATCCTCACAACCCGACGTTAAAGGGGTTATCAATCCCTTCCGGGGTACGGCGCCTCAAGATAGGCAAACGGACATGTAGCGACCCGATCCCAATGGATCGTAGTCTCTCTGCTTAAGTGTCATCGCTCGATCGGTATTGTTGACACACACAGTACTCGAGGATTTATAACAGAGTGCAATCACACACTTATTACATCGAGTGCCTTAAAAAGAGTACTTATTACAATAATATGGCTGAAGGCCATTGATATGTCTCCAACGTATCTATAATTTTTGATTGCTCCATGCTATATTATCTACTGTTTTGGACCATATTGGGCTTTATTTTCCACTTTTATATTACTTTTGGGACTAACCTATTAACCAGAGGCCCAACCCAGATTTGCTGTTTTTTGCCTATTTCAGTGTTTCGAAGAAACGGAATATCAAACGGAGTCCAAACGGAATGAAACCTTCGGGAACGTGATTTTCTCAACAAATGTGATCCAGGAGACTTGGACCCTCCGTCAATAAAGGAGGGAGGAGGTCATGAGGGTGGAGGCCCCCCTAGGGCGCGCCCCCTGCCTCGTGGGCCCCCCTTTTTCTCCACCGACGTACTCCTTCCTCCTATATATACCTACGTACCCCCAAACGATCAGATATGGAGCCAAAAACCTAATTCCATCGCCGCAACCTTCTGTACCCATGAGATCCCATCTTGGGGCCTGTTCCGGAGCTCCGCCGGAAGGGGAATCCACCATGGAGGGCTTCTACATCATCACCATAGCCCCTCCGATGAAGTGTGAGTAGTTTACCTCAGACCTTCAGGTCCATAGTTAGTAGCTAGATGGCTTCTTCTCTCTTTTTGGATCTCAATACTATGTTGTCCCCTTCTCTCGTGGAGATCTATTCGATGTAATCTTCTTTCTGCGGTGTGTTTGTTGAGACCGATGAATTGTGGGTTTATGATCAAGATTATCTATGAGCAATATTTGAATCTTCTATGAATTCTTTTATGTATGATTGGTTATCTTTGCAAGTCTCTTCGAATTATCAGTTTGGTTTGGCCTACTAGATTGGTTTTTCTTGCAATGGGAGAAGTTCTTAGCTTTGGGTTCAATCTTGCGGTGTCCTTTCCCAGTGACAGTAGGAGCAGCAAGGCACATATTGTATTCTTGCCATCGAGGATAACAAGATGGGGTATTTATCATATTGCATGAATTTATTCCTCTACATCATGTCATCTTGCTTAAGGCGTTACTCTGTTTTCTTGAACTTCATACTCTAGATGCATGCTGGATAGCGGTCGATGAGTGGAGTAATAGTAGTAGATGCAGGCAGGAGTCGGTCTACTTGTCTCGGACGTGATGCCTATATACATGATCATACCTAGATATTCTCATAACTATGCTCAATTCTGTCAATTGCTCAACAGTAATTTGTTTACCCACCGTAGAATACTTATACTTTTGAGAGAAGCCACTAGTGAAATCTATGGCCCCCGGGTCTATTCTCATCATATCAATCTTCAATCACTTTATTATTCCTTTGCTTTTTTACTTTTGCTTTTTATTTTACCTTGCATGTTTATATCAAAAATACCAAAAATATTATCTATCATCTCTATCAGATCTCACTCTCGTAAGTGACCGTGAAGGGATTGACAGCCCCTAATCGCGTTGGTTGCGTTGAGCTATTCGTTTTGTGTAGGTACGAGGGACTCGCGCGTGGCCTCCTATTGGATTGATACCTTGGTTCTCAAAAACTAAGGGAAATACTTACGCTACTTTGCTGCATCGTCCTCTCCTCTTCGGGGAAATCCAACGCAGTGCTCAAGAGGTAGTAGCCATCTAAAACAAGATAATTGCGGAAGCATCGAAGATAAATGAGTCCATCCAACTCCACAGGAAAACGGAGTGCATGACAACGACCTAGCACACCTTACTCTCCGTCTGAAAATTCTGCAACATGATACATTGCAGCCGTGTAGGTTAGCACATGGAAAATGCTGGCAAGATAACACTATAGAGCAAAGAACAAATAACAGCTATCACTACATGCATATATGGCTGGTGGAGGCTCTAAGTTTAATATTTGCATAAAGCCAATTTTTCCCTACAACAAAGGAATATATTTTATTTAACTACCAAGTTTTTGTCAATAATGATAAGGTACCCCCAACTAAAATCCCAAAATAGTATTAATAACCCAACATATTCATTAGGTAATGTGATGAGGTCAAATCAATAATTCAAATACCAGATACTCAAGATGTCCATAACCGGGGACATGGATAACCATGATTAGTTTGTAGACTCTACAGAGGTTTGTGCACTTTTCCCCACAAGACTCGATCTCCTCCGTTGTATTTTCTCGCACTGCATGATGTTTGAGAAGCGGATGATCGAGATAAAATCTTTCCAAAGAGGTCCCCTTAACCGATAGATGGGCCGGTACACCTACAATCCCCTACATCTGCTAGCCCATCACGGAAAGGTTTCCCACAACTTACTCGACTATGCCAGAGCCCATAATGGCTTGTGGCTGCACACGGAAGTTTCTAGAATGAATAATCTTATGATCCCTTTTAGCGTGGGTGGCATTCCATAGGATGATCACACAGGTACCCCGGGATCTCCTAGGACAACACTTCCCTAGGTGCCCACAACCAATCCACCCATATTTGTATTAAAATAGCCACCTTAAGTTTCCCTTAGTTAAATATAACTCTCACATCTTTCATGAATCTCACATACCAATCCACGTCTATGAGCATAGCAGAGCAGTATGAGCATAGCGTATAATCCCAGGGTTGATAAATGACAATAGGTTCCTACCTCAAAAACTACTTCCCACACCCACATGTTACCAAATCCTACTCATGCAATGTTTGAGGTTGAAACTAATGCATAAAAACTGGTTAATAAAGGGACATGATCAAAGTGTTACTTGCCTTGCTGACAATTGTAAAACCCTAGAGATTCGTAGTAGCAAGCTTCACAATCCGGAAATTCTATCGTAAACAAACAATAGAATACATAAGAAGTCAATCATAATATGCAAAGGTAAAACCAAAAGAAAAGATCTAAACAAAAAGTTCAAGTGAAGAGCTTCAACTTTCAAAAGGAATTAATCGAATTAGAGCTACGAAACACAAACTACGATCAAAAGAAGTTCAAATTCAAAATTTCAAAATCATGTTCAAATTGATTATCTGAACAGAGGGGATCAAGGCGAAGAAATTGGCGTTGGCTTCGTTGGATTTGGATAAACGAGTAAAAAGTTGTGATAGTTTAAAGATTAGGGACTAATTTGCAAGAAAACTAATCGCGAATAGGTCCCTAGCCGAAAAATAAACTAAAAAAGAAAAATCTATCGGATGAACGTCCGCTAATAGAGACTAACGAACGAATTCGTTCGTAAATAGAACCAATCGGGTGAACGCTCATTATATAAACTAACTAAAAAACGAACCGATCTAAACCTATAAACCAAAAAAAAAAAGACCGGCGGCTTACCTGTTCGGTCAAACGGCGGCAAGGTCAACGATGAGGCGGGGCGGTGGCTCCGGCGGCGAGGCGGCTCCGGCGGTGATGGCGGGCAGCGGCGCGAGCGGCAACAACGGCGGCGGCGCGACGCGGTGTCGTTGTACAAAAGTATGGGTCCCTTTTTGCACCCCTTTACTTGTGTGCGGACAATTGCAGCCCCACGCCCCTGGCCACGCTTGGCGGGGTAGAGGAAGCAAAGGCACAAGACGACTAGAGCAACGCCAAGACAGAAACACAAAGAGCAGGAGGGCGAGGTGGACTCCCCCGACAAGGCCCTTGCCGGGGCAACTTGCACAACACCAGCGGGGCTGCCATCCTCGAGCCTGAGAGTTCCGACGCCCTCAACCACATTGGAACCAAGGCTCGGGAGGCACATCCATGGTGGAATGAAGATCTTTGTGAAGACCAGAAGCATACAAGATCAGGTGAGAATCAGAAGACGACGATCCTCGACAAGATCCTTGCCGAGGATGCCCACGAGACCCCCGGCAAGATCCTTGCCGGGGACGATCACGACGCCACGGCAAGACCCTTGTCGGGGCGCCGGCAAGACTCTTGACGAAGACATCCGCGTGACTGCAGCCAGGCCCACATCTGCCAAGGCTCCACCGCCGTTCCCCTACAGCTTCCAGCCCATCAACTAGGCGAGCACCTGCGTGGCGACGTGCGGCCCCTAGGCTAACTCAGGAAGCACCTGCGTGGTGGCATGCAGATCTTCATGAAGACCCTACCACCACGCCAACTCAGCAGTGTAACGCCCCGGATTCGATGCGCCAGGTGTCCGTCAGTTTTTCGCTGTCTTTGCCATGTCATGTGCTTGCGTGTCTCTCTTTGACATGTCATCATCTGCATTTTTTTTATCATGTCATCATGTGCATTTCATTTTGCATACGTGTTCGTCTCATGCATCCGAGCATTTTCCCCGTTGTCCGTTTCGCAATCCGGCACTCCTATGTCTCCCGGCGCCCCCTTTTACATCTTTTCGTGTGCGGGTGTTAAACGGTCTCGGAATGGACCGAGGTTTGCCAAGCGGCCTTGGTATACCACCGGTAGACCGCCTGTCAAGTTTCGTGCCATTTGGAGGTCGTTTGGTACTCCAACGGTTAACCGGTAACCGCAAAGCCCTTTCGTATTGCAGCCCAACACCCCTTTCAAAGTGGCCCAAAACCCACCAAACTCCTCTCCATGCTCTCGGTCGTTCGATCACGATCGCGTGGCCGAAAACCGCACCTCATTTGGACTCTCCTAGCTCCCTCTACCTATAAATACACCTCCCCTCCGACCATGGATGATTCCACCCCAAACCCTAAAAATTCCCCTCGCACACTTGCCGGACATGTCCGCCCGCACGGACATGTCCGCCGTGCCGGACATGTCCGCCGTGCCGGACAAAGCCCCGCCGCCGCCTCCAGCCAACCGGCGCCCGCCACGTGGCCCGCCTCCTCCCTCGCTGCCGCGTCTGCTGGAGCCCATCCGGGCCAAGGGCCCGATCCGCCCGCCCAGGCCCGGCCGTGCCCGCCGCCTCCGCTTCCCGCCGCCGTCCGCGGCTGGCGGACCTCGCCGCCCGCCCGCGCGCATCTCGCCGCCGCCGCCGCCCCTCGCCCGCCTCGCGCGGAGCCCTCGCGGCGCCTTCTCCATGAGAGCTCGCCGGCCCGAGCTCCTCCCCGCGCAAGGCCTCGCCATCGCCGCCGCCGCCGCCGCCGATCCGGCTCCCGCCGCCTCGCCCGCTCGCCACCGGCCGGATCCGGCGAGATCCGGCCCGGAGGAGCCTCGCCGTCGCATCCCGAGCTCGCCGGAGGAGCTCGTCGCCCGGTAGACTTTCCCCCTCTGAGATTCCTCTAAGTCCCGAGATTTTGTCATTATTTGCTCATGTTCATCATGCCATAACTCTATGCATATTGCTCCGTTTCGTGCGTGTAATATGTCAAATTGTTCGGGTCGACGAGTACATCATTTCATCTCATTGCATCATTTTCATTTGAGCTCATCTTGATGCCCGAAATGCTGTTAGAAGAAGGCTATGTGATGTTAGTTTCAGATTCTTATAAGAACATGCACTTTTGTCATTTTTGCCATGATTGATGTGTGCATCCTATGAGCATGAGTCCTACATTTGTTTTGTAATATGCCATGCCATATTTACAGGGGTGTATGCAATGTATTTTTGTGATCTCTGTGGTGACTAGCACAAGCATGCAAACTAGGCTTCATGATGTTGCTGTTTTCAGCCCCTGTTTTGCTGATATTTTTATGCCATGTAAACTTGATGCTACCGAGAGATCCATGCTTATTTTGAGATACTTAAGTAAGGATGTTTTGTTATACATGTCTTTATCTATCCATCCATTCCCTTGTTTGCAATTATGGAGTGCCATAGCTTGAGTCAATCGAGCTCTACTTTTGCTATAAAATATTTCCTGGCAGGTTGTTTACATGTTATTCAATTTTGCCAAGGTTGTTGTAGTTGATACTTGCATGCTATGATGTTGTTCTTGCCATGTATAGCTTCTATTCCATGTCTTATTACTGTGAGTTGCCTTGCCATGCCATGTATTGCTCTGTGGTGAGTGGTTCAAGCTCACCAACATGCCTACTTATTGTTGTTCCTGCCATGTTTGAATCTGTAATATAACTTGCCATGTTTACATGGGTGCCACCATATCTTCTGGTCCTTTTTGGCTCATGGTCAGTAAAGTACTTTTGTTCTATGCATTTAGTAGATTCATTCCATGCATTTGTTTGCCATGATAAGTTCCTGTAGCATGTTGTTTGATAGCTCTAAACATTACAACCTGATGTTATTTCTGCTTAAGTCTGAAACTGTTATTATTTGCAATCTTGCCATGTGTTTTTGAGCATGTTCTAGTGATTCCTAGAGATAGCTCAGTGTTCATGTTTTGTCATGCTTTACCTGTACATCATGCCCATGCCTTTTGTTAGTACGTTGAGATGCTGTAGCATGTTGTTTTGATGCTTGCAATATGCCTACTTGCTGTTATGGACAGATTGTTGTTATGCCTTGTATAGGGTGTATGTGTTGAACCGTTGCTCCGTTTTGAGTGCGCTCTATATGAAACTTGCTTGACTTTGCATGTAGTTTCATATTATCATGTTGCATCCTTGTTTTGAGGTGTTTTCTTGATGTTTGGGTGCATTTTGCATCAATGCCATGCCTATCTTGTTTTGCTCATATCTTCTAGGCCGTAGCTCCGAATCTAATGAACTTTATATGTAACTTGACTAGAATTTTGTGTAGATCATCGTGGTGCATCTTAACTTTCTGTTTAACAACTTGAACATAAGGTTTATTCAGATCTGGACCAATTTCGAAATTTGCATATGAGGACTTACCGGAATTGTTCTATGTTGTTTCCGGCCTCATTTAAACTCGCTTTGATGTGTTGCTCTTGTTTGCATCATCTCTTGCCATGAGTAGCTTCATGTAGCTTGTCATGCATCATGCTTGATTCTGCATCATGACTTGTTCATGTGTGGTGTGTTTACCATGTTGTGTGCTTCTTCTTGTTAGTTCCTGTTTCGTTGCGATCGTGAGGATTCGTTCGTCTACGCTTGGTTCGGCTTCATCCATTCGTCTTCTTCATGGACTCGTTCTTCTTCCTTGTGGGATTTCAGGCAAGATGACCGCTACCCTGGATCTCACTACTATCATTGCCATGCTAGTTGCTTCGTTCTATCGCTATGCTGCCTACCTATTACCTGTTTATCAAGCCATCCCAAATTGCCATGTCAGCCTCTAACCTTTTGCACCCTTCCTAGCAAACCATTGTTTGGCTATGTTACCGCTTTGCTCAGCCCCTCTTATAGCGTTGTTAGTTGCAGGTGAAGATGAAGTTTGTTCCTTGTTGGAACATGGAGATGTTGTTACTTGTTGGAACATGTTTACTTGTTGGGATATCACAATATATCTTATTTAATTAATGCATCTATATACTTGGTAAAGGGTGGAAGGCTCGCCTTATGCCTGGTGTTTTGTTCCACTCTTGCCGCGCCTAGTTTCCGTCATATCGGTATTATGTTCCCGGATTTTGCGTCCCTAACGCGGTCGGGTGATTTATGGGACCCCTTGACAGTTCGCTTTGAATAAGACTTTTCCAAAGAAGGCCCAACATTGGTTTTACCATTTGCCTCACCTATGCCCTTTTTCCCTTGGGGTTCCGGAGCCCAAGGGTCATCTTTATTTTAGCCCCGGCCAGTTCTCCTTCGAGTGCTGGTCCAAACCGAAGCGATGTCCGCGCCTCGGGCAATCAGGGTTTATGCCAACCCGACGTCTGCTCATCCGGTGTGCCCCGAGACCGAGATATGTGCAGCTCCCATCAGGATTTGTCGGCACATCCGGCGGTTTTGCTGGTCTTGTTTTATTGCTGTCGAAATGTCTTGTAGCCGGATTCCGAGACTGATCGGTCTTCCGGGAGAAGGAATATCCTTCGTTGATCGCGAGAGCTTATCATTGGCTGTTGGGACACCCCGCAGGGTATAAACTTTCGAGAGCCGTGCCCACGGTTATGTGGCAGATGGGAATTTGTTAATATCCGGTTGTAGTAAACTTGAAGCAAACTCTTCTAAAATACACCAACCATGTGCGTAACCGTGAGTGTCTCTTTTCGGGGTTGATCGAGAGGAGAACACGGTTTCGGGTTATGTCGACGTAAGTAGGAGTTCAGGATCACTTCTTGATCATTACTAGTTGACGACCGCCTTTGTTTCTCTTCTCGCTCTCATTTGCGTTGGTTAGCCACCATATATGCTTAGTCGCTGCTGCAACCTCACCACTTTACCCCTTCCTTTCCCTTTAAGCTTTGCTAGTCTTGATACCCATGGTAATGGGATTGCCGAGTCCTCGTGGCTCATAGATTACTACACCACCAGTTGCAGGTACAGGTTTGCGATGATCATGACGCGAGAGCGATGTTTGCTTGTATTGGAGTTCTTCTTCTGCTTCTTCTTCGATCAGGGGATAGGTTCCAGGTCGGCAGCCTGGGCTAGCAGGGTGGATGTTGTTTGAGTTTCTGTTTATGTTTCATTCGTAGTCGGATGTTGATCTTGTATATGATGTTGATGTACTGTTGTATTCTTGTGGCACTCGTGCCTTATGTATGTATCCCCACTATTGTGTAATGTTGATGTAATGATATCCACCTTGCAAAAGCGTTCCAATATGCGGGTCTATCCTTGGTGGGACCGTCGAGTTCCTTTTGGATAGGGTCGCATATTGGGCGTGACAAGCAACCAGCCAGCCTATGTGGCACTGCATGCCTCGTTGGCCTAGACACTTGCCAGAGCAAGACGGAGCGGCGACGGACGGGACGAGCCTCGTTACCTCCCCCGATAAAGCAAGTGGACACCTAAGTAGTGCATTTAATGCACTTTGTCCTGTAATCACAAGCGATAAGCTTGCACACTGTATAGCTTTCCACCTCCTGTGTGCCACTGTGGCAGCCCCTTTGTCTATAAAAGGAGGCCCGCGGCCCGAACCTGGGTAAACGATCTTTGTGCTGGCTTCTAGACCCGCTCTTTGCACAACTCCGCGCCCGCCAACCGTATAAGGGATTCTAGTGATCCCATAGGCGTCATTTTCCCCCAACATCTTTGGCGCGCCAGGTAGGGGGCGTAGTTGTGAAAATCCGGTCTAGCAGTTAGTCTAGCAGTTCTTCATCACCATGGGTTTCTAGGAAGAAGATGACCAAGCGAGCGACATCATCTACAAACACAGCAACCACCCGTATGGCGACAGAGAAGCTAAGTCATGCGAAACTTTGAATAATTTCTTTGTGTATAAGGCTATTCTCCTCAGAGATCTTGCTCCTTGTATGGGAAACCTATACGCACTGGGGCCCTTCCGCTATTGGCAATGCCTTTGTTCTGTTTCGATTCGGCTCAATAGTTCGAACGGCCACGTCGAGATCGGCAGGGTGGCCTTTCCACTACTGGCAACGCTCTTGCCCTATTTCGAGTCCGCTCAACAGTTCAAGCAGCCTCGCTGAGAGCGGTAAGGTGGTTTGCCTAGCAGCAAGCACACCCGGCAGGCTGTTGAGGATCCGTCCCCAAGGCCCCGCGGCTTGGGCTTACACGCCGGCAAGCCTATCTAATTAAACGTAGGGTGGACATACAAAGAGAAATCAAACAGGGGAATAACATGCATCGTTTCAAAGTATTGCAGAGTTATATTACACCAATTATTGTCGCGGTTCTAACTAAAGATAAAAATTGTCTTGGTCATGAACCTGTAGCGGCGATGAGAAACGGGCCCCTAGTCCCGGCGCTGGCCCTGTATCCTCCGAACTCCGTCGACACGGCTGATGATGGGCTTGATACGCTCCTCGAGCGTCGCAAGGTCCACGTTCTCCGGCAGGCTCTCCAGCGCGGCGACGAAGTCGAGGTTGGGATTCCGGTACACCACCTTGCTGAGGACCTTGGTCAGGGCACACCGGCAAAGCTTCCGGGCCTCATTGGACAGAGAGGACGCTTTGTTAGAGCGGAACTGCTCCAAGGCTCCAAGAATGCCTCAAAGAACAGGGTCAGTTTGGCGTTGGGACTCACGTTCGGCTCCATGGCATACCTCACGTTCGGCATCCCCATGGTAGCTAGCTTCGTGGTGATCCTGCCGGCTACGTCGGCGAGGCAGCTGATCCAGAGGTTCTCACCCGCCATGAAATCCTCGTGGTTGGCGGCGTCGTTCCTCCGCAGCTGCTTCTCGATCGCTAGGGCCTTCGTCAGTGTCTCTTCCTGGGCCCTGACCTCCGAAAGCGTCCCCTCAAGACCCTCTAGCTTCAGCTTCAGGTCTTTGACGGAGTCTTTGGCCTTGGAGAGCAGCTCAGCCTTGCCGAGGACTGCGGCTTGCGCCTCCGCCAAAGCACCGTTGAGCGTGTCCTCCTCCTTCGCCAGTTCCAGGACCTGTTCCTTCAGCCCATCCCGGTCCACCTCCAGCTCCTTCACCTTGCTGGCATGGACCTGAGCCTGAGCATTGAGTGTCTCCTTGTGCCTCTGCTCTAGCTCCTGAGTCCACTGCGCGGCAAGCTTCTTAACCTCCTCATCCTTGCTGCGGAGGGTGGCAGCAAGCGCCTCCTCACGAGCGGCAAGGTCCTCCTCCTGGGAGTTCAGCTCGGCCTGGTGCTGGTGCCACGCAGCCTCGTCCTTGGCGGCTTGATTCTTTGCCGCCTCCTGGGCTTTCTCGACATCGGCCTTCAGGAGGATAAGCTCCTATTGGCGCTCAGCCAGCAGATCATAGGCAACCTTCAGTTCCATGTGGGCCTGGCGGAACCAGGCCTGCGTCTCGGCAACGCGCCCCGCGAGATCCGCCTCCGCCTTGTCCACCGCCGCCATCCTGGACTTTGCCTTGTCTAGGCGGGCACGGTGAAGCGCCTGGAGCATTTGGAAGTTGGCGCTCATGCCCCAAAGGAGCTGCTCCTCCTGGGAACTGCCACCACCGGCGCTCAGTTCGTCAACAACCTCGAGCCCGGTGGCGGTGAGCACCTCGTCGTCAAACACCTCCCCCTCGGTGGGTGCCCTGGTGCTCGCCGTCCCTGGGAGGTTGACGAACAGGTTTTCGCTCACCTTCAGGTATTTGCCCAAGCCGGAGGCTGTAGAGGAGGAAGGTTGGTCGTGGACCGCCCCCTCCTCGACAGCGCCCTTGCGGCCTCCTCGGCAGCATCCTTGCCGGCCTCCCCGACATGCCCCTTGGCGCGTCCTCATCGGCGGTCTCGGTGGCCTCCTCAGAGGCAATCTTGTCGGCCTCGGCCTCGGCATCCCTGGAGACCTCCTCGATGACGGTGTCGATGTCCTCCTGGTCCGCCGAGAAAGCGCCTAGATTCCAAGAAGGAGAATGAGGCAGAGCCAAGATCAAAGCTCAAAAAAGAGAAGAAGAAGGAACAGGGACAGAAAGCAAGCAAACTTACAAGCACCGGGCTGGGAAGAAGTGGCACCCTCCCCGCCAATGTTCGTTGCCGGGATGGAACCACCGGCACCAAAGTTTGTCTCCTCCTCCTCCATAGGCGTGGGCTCGGCGGTGGATGCCCTTGCCGGGGACGCCCCTCGGAGTGGGGCGGCGTGTTGGGAGTGGCCCTCGGCGGCTCCTCCTGCTGCCGTTCTTCTCCTCCAAAGCCGGAAAGATCAACATCAAGGGCTCACACTCCAAAGTTCATCAATGGAGGAGTGAGTGATGGACTCACACTGGGGGCTGAAGCGCGGGGCTGCGTCGGGGGCTACTGTCCGGGCTGCTCTCTACCACCAGCGGCATACTCGAAGTACCCGTCGGGGGCTTGTCGCCCATCGAGGCCTTGGCCCTCTTCGCCACCCTCCATGCCAGCGTCTCCGTGTCCCTGTCAAGACAACATCAAGTCAAGGAAAGCTGACGCAGGAGAAAAGTGACGAGATAATGTGGGGGTGGGGGGGCGAGATACTTACTCTTCCTCCACCTCCTCCTCCACTAGCTTCCTCTTCCTCCTTGGACTGAGAGACCCAAAATCGAAGATGACCTCCGTGTCGACATCAGCGGGAGGAGGGGAAAGGGATGGAGTCCGGCGATGCTTGGACGAAGAAGAGGCGGTCGCTTTTTTCTTCGCCACCGCGGCCTTCACCGCCTTCTTCGCTACCGCGGCCCTCGTCTGGCGCACGGACTGCTCCTGAACCTGTTGCCGAGGCACGGCCCTGCCGGGCCGAACTGGTTCGCCAGAGCCAGCCCGGCACAGGACACGTCTCCTCCCTGGGGCCAGAGGGTCGTTGGCCTCGGCCTCCCCCTCGGTCGACTCTTCGACCACGTCTTTGAGAAGAGGAGCCCCGGCGCCGGCACTGCTGGCCTCCCCAGCAGACTCCACCCATCCGGCGAGCTCCTTGTCTTCTACGGTCGTGCCGGCCTCGTCCTCCACGACTCCAACGCTGCCGGCCTCCCGGACAAGCTCCGTCTCCGCCTCCCTGGCGACAATATAGTCTAGCTCCTCCTTGGTGGTATCCCGGATAAGCTTGGCTCATCACAGACGTACTTCTCCGACAAGCTATCAAGAAAATCCTGCACCTGCTCTACTTCCAGCTAGATCCAGCTCGGGTCAAGGCCGTGTGCATTGAAGTCCGACATCATAGCAATGATGTCGGTCTGGCGAGAATTGTTGCTCAGCGGGACCACTCCCGCCGGCAACCCAAACAAGGGCCCCTTGACGGCCTTCGCGGCCTTGCCGGTCCTCTCAGCCCTGCCATCGTGGTCCATGTCGAGCTAAAAGAGCCTTTGGCAAAAGTGGGCGTGCCCCATCACCATGAAATTGTGGTTCAAGCCAGGGCGGAGCCTCATGATGTCAGCCGCGTTCCTGTAATCCCAGGCCGGGCTCCCCTTGTTGTGCAATGGGGCGATCCAATGGCGGATGATATCAGCCCCAATCATTTCAAGGGTGAGCCCGGCCACGGTTAGGCGATGGATCCTGGTGGTGGCGACCGTGAGTGTCGGATTTCGGGTTCCGGCAGACCCTCTAGGTTCGAACTCTGGGGTGCACGCGGAGATCTCATCTCCAACCTACCTACACCTCGTCGCCTCGCAAGGATCTAAACTACACAAAGAGCAACACAAGGGGCACAAGGTTTATACTCGTTCAGGCCACCATTGTGGTGTAATACCCTACTCCAGTGTGTGGTGTGGTGGATTGCCTCAGGGGCTGATGATGAACAGTACAAGGAAGAACAGCCTCGCGAGGGTCTGTTCTTGACCGGTGCGACGAACTGCTAGGGGGAGTTCAGTCGCCTCTCACTCTCTCTTCCTTACTCTCTTTATGATCCGATCCGGCCTCCTCTTACCCTGTGGGTGGCTAGTCCTATTTATAGGCAGAGGCCCTGGGCCTCTTCCCAAATATTGAGCGGGAACGGCGCCAACAATTGGCCATTTTGAAGGGGAACATCTAGTACACTTCTCCTGAGTAAAGTCGGTCCTCGCCTGCCAAAGACTCTGATGGTGACGCCGGCTTGGGCTCCACGGTGACCTCCTTCCTGCCGTTCAGCTGGTCTTGGTCTTTTTGCACCGAAATGGTTGCCTTTGCTTGATGCTCTCGCATGTGCTTGCCTCCTTTGCACCAAAGAGGAAATGAGGACACTGTGCGGGCTGGCGCCCGCCTGGCACCCTTGGTCGTCGTGGCTTGCGTCATGGGCACCTCATGAGGTACCCCGCCTTGATCTCTCCTTCTCCTCGCGAGCCAGCCTGACGAGGCCGTGCTTGAGGAAGCTTCCTGTCATCCGCCCCGCGAGGCTTGGCCCCTCGCGAGGGTCTTGAGCTTGTGCTGATGAAGGTGGGCCGTACTGGGCCACCCCTTGAGCCACGCCGCAGGCCGCAGGCAGGCAAGTCTAGGTACCCCCGTTCCCAGAACGCCGACAGTAGCCCCCGGGCCCAAGGCGTGCTTGGACTTGGCTTAGCAGAGAAGCGTAGGGGCAAGTGCGAAGCGCCGCAGGACCTAACAGCCTGCGGCCTTGGGCGCCGCATGGCGGTTGATTGGACGTGGGCGTCTCCACTTCCCCACGACGCCTCGGCAACTGCGCGAATTGACAAGTCCCTGCATGCAAAGCGGATCATGATTACCTGTGATCGCGGAGGTCGACGGTTGGCCTTCTCCGGCTATAAGTACGGAACGGCGCGTGCCCTTCCAGTCCATCTCTTCTTGCTTCTCCTTCTTCTCCATGGCTCCGCTGAAGAGGTTCTCGACTGCGGAGAAAGGAAAGGCCCGCGAGGTGGAGCCTGACTCTCCACCGGCCAAGCGCGATCAAGGCCGTCCTTGCAAGCACCTTGTGGCTCCCGTAGCGGATTCCCGCGGCCGTGGAGGCGATCTCCCGCGCGGCGACGGGCGTCAGGCCGTTGATGGGGGGCGCGCTACGGCCGCGCGACCTCCTAGGCCGCGCTTCCACTCGGCAGAGGTGCTGCCGGAGTTTGTCGTGTGGTCGGTGGAGCCGACCAGCACCTGGCTCCAGCTTCCCCGCTTCCTTTTAGGTGAACTTTCGGCCGGCGCCCCGGGCAGTCTCTGGCTCCAGGCGGACGGTTGCTGCAGCCGGGCCTCCTGGGCTTCGCTGGAGGTCTCCGCCGCTGGGAGCGTGGCCCTGACCCGCGGCTGGCAAACGTTTGCCCGCGCGCGTGGTCTGAGCCGGCGGTGCACCCTGCAGTTTAAGTTCGACGGCGATGCCACCCTCTACATGAGGGTGTTCGGGGAAGACGGTCGCCGCGCTGCGTGCTGCCCCAAGGACGATGACCGCGGCCATGGGCCCAGCCCCGGCGACGATCGGGATGAAGATGACAGCGCGCGTGGTCGGCGGCCCTCGGGGCTCGCTGAGCTTCGGCAACTCTTCTTCGGACAGCGGCTCCTCCAGCGGTGGCCGCGACCAGCCTCCGCGCCGCCACGCCCATCCGGAGGGAGGTAGCGGGTCTGCCCGCCATCGCACCTCGGTGAAGCGCGAGAGGGAGTCCGCCTGAGCTCCGGAGGCAGTTCGATCCTTCGCTGTGAGTTGGTTTTAAGCGAGCCGCGCCAGTTTTGTTCTTTTCCTTTTCCTGCGCAAAGAGACAGTAGTGTAGGGCCCCGCGGGGGCGTACTTGGACTGTTGCTGTTAAGTATCATATTGTTTCCGCTATTTCTGTATTAGGCTTCTGTGCCACATGCCTGCGCGTAGAAATTACTTAGCTTGTGGGCGACCTGTCGCGGTCTTCGCCTCCCGGGGCTGAGGCCTCGTCGAATGCTTCATGCCCTGCAAAGATTAGCCAGGAGAGGTAGCTTCCGACCTCAGTTGTGGAGGCGACCGACCCAGGTCATGTGTTCACGTCGCGGTGCCCGTGGCGCACAGACTGGAGGGGTGCTCCCGTAGTGGACCCGGTTAGGGAAGCCTCAAAAAATAGGGGCAGAAAACACTCGCGAGGGTGCCCGCGTAGCTCCCTCGCGAGACTCACGCGAGAGAAATCGAGGTAGGAGAGCGAAGAAAGCAAAGAGTCACAAGCCAAAGACGGCAACTTCAATAAAACTTCAAATGGGAATGAACAAGCCAACTGCAAAAAGCAAATGAAAAAGCCGCGTCCGGCACCTAATCTAGTCTTCGACGTCTTCTCACGAGCGCGGAGCTAAGTGCTGCCACTGGGCATGGGAGGGAGCCCCAGGGCCTGAGGCGGGCGCTCCTGAGACTCCAGGGTGTGTACAGCCCCAACTCATTATTACATGAGAGTGTCACGGGCGGCGAGCTTCACAGGCATTGGCCTTCTTCACAGGCTCCGGGCCTTTCTTGGGGAAGCGAACTTCACAGGCATTGGCCTTCTTCACAGGCTCAGGGCCTTTTCCAAAAAGCAACAACTTCATAGGCATTCACCTTCTTCACAGGCACCGGGCCTTTTTCAAAACGCAACAACTTCACAGGCATTCGCCTTCTTCACAGGCACCGGGCATTTTTAGGGGTAAAACCTCCGGAGGTGCTGGATGTTCCACGCGTTCTGGACGGGCACCCCCTCCTGAGTCTCCAAGCGTGCGGAGCCGGGCCTGGAAACATGAACAACCTTGAACGGGCCCTCCCACATGGGAGAGAGCTTATGCAGTCCCTCCCTGGAGAGAAACCATCTTAGCACGAGGTCCCCTACCTCAAGAGTTCCGGGGCGAATGTTGCGACAGTGGTATCGCCGCAGTGCTTGTTGGTACCTCGCCGCTCGTAGCGCGGCTTCTCGACGATGCTCCTCCCCCAGCACGAGGTCCGTCCCCCGCATGGCGTCCTGCTGCGCCTCGTCGAACGCCAGGACCCGTGCGGAACGACGTCTGACCTTGTGAGGGAGGACCGCTTCAGCTCCATAGACCAGGAAGAACGGGGTCTCGCCAGTCGGCTTGGTTGCGGTCGTGCTGATGGACCACAACACGGACTGAAGCTCATCGTACGAGCCTCTGCCACAGGCCTCCAGCTTCTTCTTGAAGGTCCTTGTTTTGAGGCCCCTCAGGACCTCTGCGTTGGCCCGCTCGGCCTGACCGTTGCTCCGTGGGTGCGCTACCGAAGCGTAGCATACCTGCGTCCCAAGGTTAGCACAGTATGTTTTCAAGAGGTTACTGGTGAACTGCGAACCGTTGTCGGTGATGATGCGGTTTGGCACCCCGAACCGGCTCACGATGCCCTTGATGAACTTGACCGCAGAACCTGCGGGGATGGTGCGGACGGCTTCTACTTCAGCCCACTTGGTGAACTTGTCCACGGCGACGTAGAGGTAGCGATAGCCTCCCGGCGCCCGAGGCAACGGGCCCAGGATATCCAGCCCCCAGACTGCGAATGGCCACGAGAGGGGTATAGTTTGCAGATCTCCCGCCGGCTGATGGATCTGCTTGGCATGGAATTGGCAGGCCTCGCAAGCCTTCACCAGTTCCACGGCATCATTGAGCGTAGTGGGCCAATAGAACCCGCTGTGGAACACCTTGCCAACGAGGGTCCGTGATGACGAATGATGCCCACAGTCTCCATCGTGTATGTATGCCAGCAGCTCTTTCCCTTGCTCCCGGGAAATGCAACGTAGGGACACATCATTCGGTCGCTTCCGGTAGAGCTCTCCATCCCTGATACAGTACGCCGTGGCTTGCCGTGCCACACGCTCCACTTCCTCCTCCTTTTCCGGCAAGGTCCCTTGCGTCAGGTAACTCCGGAGCTTTGTGATCCAGCACCCCTCCTGAGGCTCCAGCGTCAGGAGCAGACGCGCTCCTGAGGCCGGGCCGCAGACCGGGGCTCCCGAGCTAGGTGGCTAGGGGAGCTCTTCCCGAGGCTGCACCGTGCTTGACAGCGATGGCGTTGCCGAGGGCTTGAAGAGCCGCTCCTCGAAGATGCCAGGTTCCTGAGGTAGCCGCTTGGATGCCCGTTTGGCGATGTCATCAGCCTCTTGATTGGTGCCGCGAGGCACATGCTGCAACTCCAGTCCCCAGAACTGCTTCTCCATCCTGCGGACATCCGCGAGGTAGGCTTCCATGTGCTCATCCCTCGGCTCGTATACTTTGTTGGATAAGTTGATGAGGCGTTGTGAATCACCCTTGATGGCAAGGCGCTTCACTCCCAGGGCGACCGCGGCCTTCAGGCCTGCTATCAGGCCTTCATATTCTGCTATGTTGTTGGAGACCTTTTCTCCGTGCTGGAAACAGAGCTGCACGGCGTAGTAGAGCTTGTCTTGAGTAGGAGATATAAGCACTGCGCCAGCCCCCGCGTCGTGTCTGGAGAACGCCCCGTCGAAGTACATGACCCAAACGTCCGGTGCCTCGCTTCCCAGGGAGAGGGATCGATCCTCATCAGCCTTGAGGCCCGGCGCCTCCGCCCATTCCGCCACAAAGTCCGCTAGTGCGGCCCCCTTGATGACTCTGGTGGTGCTGAATTCTAGCTGAAACGCTTGTAGCTCGATGTTCCACTCAGCGAGTCTTCCAGCCGAGTTGGGGCTCCTGAGCACCCTTTCCAAGGGGTACGCTGAGACAACCTTGATGGGATGGCCCTGAAAATAGTGCCGCCGCTTGCGCAAGGCCACCAATAGCGCGAGGAGGAGTTTCTGGGGCATGGGGTACCGCGCCCTCGCGTCCCGCAACACTGTGCTGACGAAGTACACATGGTGTTCGACGAGGTTGGGAGTGCTGGTGCTGTTGGCGTCCTCCGGAGGCCGTTGCGCCTCCTCAAACAGTGGAGCCCCCAGCGGCTGGTCGCCAGGGGGAGGGGTCTCTTCTGTTCCGAGTGCGCTTCCCTGCGGCGGCTGATCCTTCTCGGCTGTGGTAGTGGTCTCTGTGAGGCCCCCTTGATCATGCCTCGCCTTGACCCGGGCAGCTGCCGTGGCTTTGGTCCAACGCTCCTCCCTGACCGCCACCAGGGATGCGCTGGCAGAGTAGGGAGTGGCTGCAAGGTAGAGCACCAGGGGCTCTTGAGGGCGCGGAACCACGATTACCTGAGGGCTGGTTAAGTACCTTTTGATATCTTGGAACGCCTTGTCGGCCTCTTCAGTCCATTCAAAGGGGCCCTTTTTCTTCATCAGCTTGAAGAAGGGTAGCGCTCGTTCCCCCTACTTGGAGATGAAGCGTCCTACTGCGGTCACGCGCCCAGTGAGCTTCTGCATCTCTCTGAGGGTCTTTGGCGGGCTCATGTCCTCGACTGCTTTGACCTTTTTTGGGTTAGCCTCGACGCCCCGGTGGGACACGAGGAAGCCCAAGAGCTTGCCCGAGGGGACCCCAAACACACACTTCTCCGGGTTGAGCCGCAGGTCCACAGCGTTGAGGCTCGCGAAGGTTTCCTTCAGGTCCTGTATCAGGGTTCTGGCCTCCCAAGACTTCACCACAATGTCATCGACGTAAGCCTCAACATTCCTCCTGAGCTGCCGACCCAAGGCGATGTGCATCAACCGCTGAAAGGTCGCTCCTGCGTTGCGCAGCCCGAACGGCATGCATGTGTAGCAGTACACTCCACACGGGGTCAGGAAAGCCGTTTTTTCCACGTCTTCTACCGCCATCTTGATCTGGTGATAGCGGAGAAGGCATCCTGAAACATAACAGGTGGCACTTTCGGCGGTGGAGTCGGCGATCCGATCGATGTCTGAGGGGCGGGAGCGGATCCTGCGGGCATGCTTTGTTGAGGTTGGTGAAGTCGACACACATGCGTTCCTTCCCCCCTTTCTTTGGCACGACAACCAGGTTAGCCAACCAATCTGGGTATCGGACCTCGCGAATGACCCCTGCTGCCTCTAGCTTGCGGTTCTCTTGGACGATGAAAGCCTGCTTCTCAGTGGACTGCCGTCTCGCTTTCTGCTTCACGGGGCGCACGTTGGGGCACATGTTGAGGTGGTGCTCGATTACGCCTCTTGGGACCCCTGCCAGCTGATCAGGTTCCCATGCGAACACCTTCTTGTTCACGCGTAGGAACCTGGCCAGGGCCTCTTCCTGCTCGGGCTCGAGGTTGGCGCCTATGGTGAAGGTGGCATTAGTGGATCCGTCCTTGCCGACCAGTATCTGCTTGGTTTCTACATTGTCTTGGGTGAACAGCTGCTTCTTCTTGGCCGGCGTAGCCCCCTTGGGCTCAGGAGCGTCTGAGTCGGCGGGCTGTGCCGTCGCCGCAGTCTTGAAGACGAGCTTGAGCACTTGCAACGCATCCCCGGTGTCTCCGGACACGGTGAGGACACCGCTGCTCCCGGCATCTTCATGAGGTTGTACGTTGGGTGAGTCGCGGCCATGAATCGGTCTAGTGCTGGGTAGCCGAGGATGGCGTTGTATGGGAGGCCGATGGGGGTGATGTCGAAGTCGATTAGCTCCGTGCGGAAGTTGTCGTAGGTGCCGAAGGTCACCGGAAGACGGATCTGCCCCAGGGAGCTCGCGGAACCGCCTCCGACGCCCAAGAAGGGCCTACTGGGCTGAAGCCGCTCAGGCCGTACGTAGAGGAGGCTGAAGGCTTCAACCGAGAGCACGCTGAGGCCTGCGCCGCTGTCGATGAGAGTCCTGGTGACGGCCACCTGGCAAATGGTGGGGGTGCACAGCATTGGGAGCGCGCCCGAGCAGGCTGAGTTGGAGGGGTGATCCTCCGAGCTGAAGGCCAGATCGGCCTTGGGCGCCGACCGACCCGGAGGAGCCCCATGTCGCGCGGAGGCGGCGCCGATCTGGCGTACGAATGGCTTGATGTGGCGGCCTGAAGGTGGTGCCTGCGAGCCGCCCAGGAGAGCTGCGACGACCGGGGGCGCCGGCGCAACGTGCTGGGCGAGGAAGAGGTCGCGCAGCTCCTCCCAAGAGGCCACGGAAGCCGTGGCGGTGGAGCAACCACATGCGGGGCGCGGTGAGGGCCATGGAAAGCAGTTAGCCATGACCTGTCGTCGCCCCTAGCCGAGGACGGCCCTCAAACGCCAGCCAGGAAGGCCAGCGGATCGGTCGTGCCGTTGTAGCGCGGTGGCATCTCCGGCTTGAACTTGTTCGGCCACTGCACCCGTCGCAGGGCTGGGGCCAAGGCTCGGAGCCCCTGGCCCCTGCGCTGGCGCTGGTGACCGGAGCGGGCGCCGCGCTGCTCATCATAGGGCGAATCGCGATGTTGGCGGAAAGCGGGTCGGCGGAAGGGAGAGCTCCGGCGCACCCCTACCTGGTGCGCCAAATGTCGGATTTTGGGTTCCGGCAGACCCTCTAGGTTCGAACTCTGGGGTGCACGCGGAGATCTCACCTCCAACCTACCTACACCTCGTCGCCTCACAAGGATCTATACTACACAAAGAGCAACACAAGGGACACAAGGTTTATACTAGTTTGGGCCACCATTGTGGTGTAATACCCTACTCCAGTGTGTGGTGTGGTGGATTGCTTCAGGGGCTGATGATGAACAGTACAAGGAAGAACAGCCTCGCGAGGGTCTGTTCTTGACCGGTGCGACGAGTTGCTAGGGGGAGTTCAGTCGCTTCTCACTCTCTCTTTCTTACTCTCTTTATGATCCGATCCGGCCTCCTCCTACCCTGTGGGTGGCTAGTCCTATTTATAGGCAGAGGCCCTGGGCCTCTTGCCAAATTGTCACATCCCTAGCCTTATCTTGCAATAGGCTAGCACTTGTCTGTTGCATCATGTTTAAATTGTTTTGAAACTTGAAATGGGGATGATAAACCCTAGCACTAAGATTAAATCAAATAGGATCAATCATAAAATATTTTCAATGAACCCAGAATGCTTTTCAGAAAAGTTCATCATTTTTGAATTGGTTTAGAACCTCTGCCAAAAATGGTGCACATTTTCTAGGCCACTCTAGATTTTTGAATTAATTCATTAAGTATTTGCATTTGGGCATTTAATTCCTATAAATATTTTAATTGCCCAAATAATACTGATAATGGTTGAGGGCTGTTGGAAATAATTTCATAAGTGCCCACCACTATTTTCAGCATTTTATCAAATGGTTTATTATTTTTACTAAATCAAAACAAAACAGAAAAAAATAGAAAACTAAAATAAAAAGAAGGACAGAAACCTATCTAACTCACTGCGTAGCCACCTGGTGGCCCAACAGGACCGGCCCAGCCTAGGCCCAGCCCACCTCCTCCTCTCTCCTACTTTCTTCAACCTCCGCGGTGGGGAGGGCGTGTCTCACAAGCGCAGCCAAAGACGCCAAGACGCCACCGACGGCCACCTCCTGCTTGCCTCTCTTCCCCTCGTCGCCCTGGACCTCCCTTGCGACGCCACGCGCCCCCCAGGCCCTCTCACTCTCTCCCGTGCCTTCTCTCCTCCTCTGCTCTCCCTCCCTCTCGCACCCGGGCGCGCCCGACGCCGCCGTTCGCTGCCACCACGGCCACCGACCACCCCTCGCCCTGCCGATGAGTCCAGACGCTCCGCCGCATCGTCCTCGACCTCCTCGCTGAGCTACGCAACGCCGGACGCCCTGAAGCCTCGCCAATGCCGCCGTTTCCGACCTCGGTTGCCGGAAATCCCCGTCGTCGTTTAGCCGGACCCCGTGCCTCCCCTGCCTCGCCAGAAGCACCAGATGAACCGCGGTGAGCCGCTGTACCGTTTCCCCCATGACCCGTTGCCTACCTCGCTCTCTAACCGCAATAGCCACCGGAGCCGAACGCTCCCCGCCGCCGGCCATGGCGCCGCCGTAGCTAGAGTGCACCCACGACGCGTTCGCGCCTACCCCCGTGTTCAGCGAGTCCGCAGGACTCCGTAGCAACCCGCAACTCCTCCTCCCGTGCCCCAAAACGCCGTGTCCGAGCGTGCCCGTACTCCGACCGCCGCGGACATGCTTGCCGCCGTTGTTCCCGGCCACCCCAGCACCAAACACTTCCACCGTTGGATGCGCCACATCGCCAGCTAATTGTAGCACCCACCCGCGCATCAAACCGTGGCCGTAGCAGCGTTTCCGATGCTCTCCGTCGTCTCGGCCTTGCCGGTGACTCGATGCCGGCAGGTTTGACCCTGCTGACCTTTGACCTGGTGGGCCCAGTTTGACCCCCTGGGTCACTGACGTGTGGGCCCCAGGCCACTAACTAAACTAGGTTAGTATTAGTTTAATGCTAACTAATATCGCTTAGTTAAACTAACTATCGACACGCAGGCCCATGTGTCAGTTTGACCTCGACCAGCCCGTTGACCACTGACGTCACACAGACGTCATGCTGACGCAATAAACCCCTTTTCTGGATTTTAAATAAATCTAAACGATTTATTTGTTTCAGAAAATAGCTAAAACTTCTAAAAAATCATAGTAATTCAACCGTAGCTCCAAATCAAATATTTTATATATGAAAAATTATCAGAAATATTCAAGGAATCCATCTGTACCATTTTCATGCATGTTTGATCTGTTTTGGACAAAACAAATAAAGGGCATTTAAATAATCATATATGGAGTTGGAATTTGAATCATGTATCCAAACCAACTTCATTTAAATCATTGCTAGATGCATTAGCTCAAATCACAGCATATTGCCATGTCATGATCATGCATCATATTGTGGCATTGCATTGGTTTTGTTCTTTCACAGTTGCCGGTATTTGTCCCCTCTCAGTAGACGACGTACCGACGATGAGTTCGATGACACCGACGAAGAACTATATTATCTTCAGAAGTGCCAGGCAAGCAAAACCCCCTAGTTCATTTGGATATAATCCCACTCTCTCGCTCCTGCTCTCTTTTACTGCATTACGACAACAACGATTCATCTGTTACTTGCTGCGGTAGCTGAACGCCTTTATCCTCTGCATGACCTGTCATTCCACAGTAAATAGATGAAACCCACTAGCATGAGTAGGAGTTGTTTGAGCCCTGTTGTGCCTACTCATGCATGCTTGTTTGTCATGCCTGCTACTACTTAGAGTTGAGTCAGGTCTGATTCATCGAGGATGAATCGGAGGTGTGTGAACATGTGCTACTGTGTGTGAGCTAAGTGTATTAACATGATTTGGTAAAGGTAGCGGTGAGAGGCCATGTAGGAGTACATGGTGGGTTGTCTCATTGCAGCCGTCCTCAGGAACTGAGTTCTGTGTTTGTGATCCATGAACAGTTACTACCACACACTGGGTTCCGGTAACTCGACCCCTCTCGACTTATTAATCAACTTGATCTCTGTCCAGCAGTTGCAACTAGTTTCTAGTGTTTGTAGGTAGTGTTACTAGTCTACCAAGTGGCACCCAGTACAGGTGGGCTTGGGACAGACTAGGCACCATGGCACGGTGTACCAAGCGTAGAACCACCCGTCGAGGTGGGCTTGGGAACCCTGCACACATCGTTTGGGGCCGTGAGCGACACCCCGGCCGGACCTCCTTGCGGATGGAACCCGAATAGGCGATAAACCTGGACTAGAGACTTGTGTGGTTAAGGTCGTGGCCGACTCCCTCGCCAGGTTTCCGCTTGAAGGTTGCCGAGATACACGAGGTGTACATGGCGGTAAGTGGCGAGAGCGTGTGTGAAGAAGTACACCCCTGCAGGGTTAATATGATCTATTCGAATAGCCGTGTCCGTGGTAAAGGACTTCTGGGTTGCCTATAACAGTTCATAGACAAGTGAAAGTGGTTACTCTAAAATGTGCAAGATAAGCGTGAGTGCTATTGATGGCGTTCTCGTAGGGAGACGGGAGCGGATCCATAGTGCTGTATTGATATGGTGAATATGTGGACTCGTGTGCGCCACCTCAAAAGAGTTACTTGCAGTCGTAGTTTAGGATAGCCACCGAGCCAAAGCTGGCTTGCTGTAGTCAAACTCCACCACCCCCTTTGTTGATAATGATGCATATGTAGTTAGTTACGATGTAAGTCTTGCTGAGTACATTTGTACTCACGCTTGCTTATTTTATGTTTTGCGAGAGAGACTTGGTCTCGCTAGTAGTTCAGCGTGGACTTGACGTTTAGCTTGTTACCTCAGCTACGATCTTGTGCCCTCGGCAGATCTGGTAGATAGTCGGGCTTCTCAGCCTTTTTCATTTATAGTTATGCGTACTCGAAATGTTTAGCTTCCGCTTGTGTTTTGACTTGTGTGTTTCAATGTTGGGTCATGAGACCCATGTTTGTAATATCTCGCTCCTCGAGCCTAATGAATAAATACTTGAGTCATAGAGTTATGTTGTGATGCCATGTTGTATTTACACATATCGAGCATATTTTGTGTATGTTTGAAATGCTTGGTATGTGTGGGATCCGACAATCTAGTTGTTTATCCTTGGCAGCCTCTCATATGGGGAAATGTAGTCTAGTGCTTCTGAGCGATAGTAGTCCGCTATGCCCGGTTCACGGAGTCCTGCTAGCTACTGCTCGGACACTTGACTGGCGGCATGTGTTTCACTTCGTTCTGTGGTTCGTCCCTTTGGGGAAATGTCACGCGGTGACATCCGAGTCTGTCTAGCTCGCTACAGCCGGGTTCCCGAGTCTGTTAGCCTAGTGCTACAGCCCGGATTCACGCTGTCGACCGACATGCTCGATGTGATTCATGAATGCCTGTCCCCATGGGTTAGCGCCGCTTTGGGTTCACGACTAGCCATGTCGGCCCGGGTTCTCTGCCATATGGATGCTAGCGACACCATCATATACGTGAGCCAAAAGGCGCAAAGGGTCCCGGGCCATGGTAAGGCGACACCCGTGGGAATACCGTGCGTGAGGCCACAAAGTGATATGAGGTGTTACCGGCTAGATCGATGTGACTTGGAATCGGGGTCATGACAGCTTTGGTATCAGATCCTGACTGCCTATAGGATTACCAAGCCAAACCGGTCGAAGTTGTATCTAGAAATGCTTTAGTTATGTAAGGGAATTGATTGTGGAAGGGAACGTAAGGCTCTTTTTACTCCTTATACCTCATGGCCTTCTGATCTGAGTCAACCTCTTCTCTTCTACGGGGATTAAGAACTAGGCTTCTCATCTATCTATTAGGATGATGTGTTACTAATCCTTAGACTTTTAAGATTGTTAGTTTAAGCCCCAGTTCAGTTTCTACTACTTCCGTGTGTTCATAGTTGGTCTCAGAACCTTGATATTGTGCTTCTGAGTGGTTATGCCACCAATTTGCAGGGTGTCTCAAATCGTTTTGAGCATTTACAGCCGTTATGCTGTCCGAGTCATCCCAGGTTTCTAAATAGTCTGATGCATTTGCAAATCCCTTCTCTCTGTTTCAAATGTTCATTTGGGCCAGATTAATCACACAATTAGCGTGTCGAGGTACTCCGCTGCCTCGGCATATATGTTGGAGCTATTATTATGAACCTAGGTGTTTTAGGGAGTCACCTAGTAAACTAGCCATGTTTTGTGTTCCCCGTGTGAGGATTCTGGCCATCATTCTCGAAAGCATCCCGTGATGCAATTTAGTTAGTAGGTACTCTATTCCTGGGTTTTGAACCGAGATTCACCCTACTTACTTCATGTTGATAGTGTTTGCTCGTTCCTTTAGGTTATTAGTAATCTTTGCATTAGTCCTCGAGGTCCGTGGTATTTCCTTCTTCCAAATACTATGAACCACTTATGGCAGAAGTTTGTTGGATCAAAAGATCACAACAGGAGTGCCCTCGATGAGTTCTCCATTCATAATTGTGATTCTGCCAGTTCTACCTCTCTGCATGGATTACCTGGAAGAAACTTGTTGAACTTTGTTCGACATACTAATCTATGCATCCACAACTCAGAAAGTTATATGTTCCTCGAGTTGTTCCTCCTTAGTTATTTTCTGACCCCCGTCTATCAATTGATAGTCAAGGGTATGTGTGCGATCGTGTTTATCGATGCCTATTATCCCTGTGGTCCGTCAAGCCATTCTATTCCGGAATGACTAGGAGAAACAAACTCCAGTACCTCATCCATTTCCAGGATTGGGTCAAAGCAGTTGTAATCCGCAGATCAAATGCAATCAAGCTTTTGATTCTGTTCTATCCTGAAGTATTACCCACTTTATGTCAGGAACGTCATGAGAATTGCACCTTCTCTTATGAATTCTTGATGCGGTGATACTCTCGCCATCATCCTTCATTTCTCGGCTCCCGTGTTGTTGTAACCGGAATGCCGACAATTGAATTGTGGTGTGTGAAATCGATTCCCCTGGCAACCTCGTTGCTTGGTAGTAAATGGACAATATTCTCATTCTTAGCGTGTTGTTTATTGAATAATCATCCTAAGATTAATCGTGCTACCTAGTCCTTATTTCTGGTGCACTCTTCGATCAATGAGTTAGGATTGTGTCCATCCCTCACTCTTTTGATCATATCGTCTTGCCCTGAAAAGCAAGATTGTTCTCGAGCCTAGTAATATATAGGTGGTTCATGATATTCTGAATATCTTCTCGGAAGTATCACCAGGTTGTCACCTGACCGCTATGTTGAGTTTGTGACCAAGTTGGTTTTCTTGTAAACCACCCTTTCTCCAAGAATCTGTGTTGGATACCCTGAGCTAGTTGGTTAAGCTAAACAACAACTTGGAGAGTTGGAAGATAAAAGCTTTGCCGAATTTGGTTCTTTCTGAAGGGATATCTTTGTGTTTGTGTGTGTGATGAAGAAAGATGATATCTTCACCAATTGGTCCTCGTGATCAGTTGTTGGATCTATTACCTTGTCAAAACTGTGACTTGAGTATGGGCTATCGTTAAGTCAAATCAGAACCAACGATGCTCGTAATGTTGTCTTACTCGTGGTTGATCCCTCGAGCATACCCCATTACATCTTTTGGTCTGACCAATGCTATCACCGTGTTCACATGATGGTGGAAGTCCAGTGATATGGAAATTCCGATGAGTTGCTGTTGAGCCCGTCAGCAGCATTTTGTCTCCCCCATGATTCATGTTGAACATCAACCTAGTGTTGGAAACTTTGTAAGCAATGCCTTCGTGTTCCGTTCATGAAGCTTATGCTTGGATAGAAGAAGTGACTTCCTCGAATTCATGTGCTTTAGGTGTAAGTTGCCGCCATGAATTTGAGAAAGGTTTGTTTTGTTTCCCTTGGAATCATCCCAAATCAGTTATGCACGTGCGAAGTATTCTATGGCTTGGTAGATTAATTACCTCCACTCCATGTGAGTTCCTAGCACACCAAGCCAATGATTGATTTTCTCAAGGAAAATGAGCGTGTTGTGCTAATTCTAGATCATGCACAAGATTCCGTTATCCTCGATGATGGTTCCCAACCAGAACTCGATAGTATTTTTATTATAAGACTACTATGTGGTCATGCTTGTGTGGGACAACGTGTTCACATGTTGTAGCAAAACCCGCTCATGTTTTGGAGCTTGCTATCGTAGTTCATTCCTCGAGAATCTCGCAACGCCATCTCACCGAATTGTATTGCAAACTTTCTTTTCAGACATGCTGAGTCTGAAGTATCCTATTTCCAATCGGATCTGAATCTCAGGCAGATATGATGGTTAGAACATTCCCAACAGTTGCATCTTGTTCCCAGCTAGCACCGCCATTGTGCCAATCCCCCATGGACTGCCCTTCTCGGTAGTTGCTGTCCAATATCATCTTCAAAAGTGGACTTACCATGGGTCCCCTCCACCTCCGATGATAAGCAAATCATCCTTTGCGTTCTCTTCAACAAGGTAGTCCACATCATCCATTCTAGTCTGAGTATGTCATTCTTTCGAACTCTTTCAAATGATCGATTGTGATTGCCTTAGGCTGGTATAAAGAGTCTCAATGATCTCTATATCAAAAGTAATTCTTTTTGCCACTTAAGGGAATATTTCTGCGGGTCACCGTCCTTAAGATGTCTCGTTATGGTATTATGGCTACTCAACTCCTCGCTGCGTTGACAACCGTTCACCACCTTCTTAAGTGTGGAATTGTGTCTACATAGTGAATCTTCGTCATCTGTTACACTCCATCCCTCTGGATGTATGTTTCATGTCCCAGCTCGAGAGATGTTGCTATGTCTCATTCCATGGGTAAATCCTGGGTTGCTCGACCTTCGAGAAGATCGATTCTTCGAGAGTTTCTTTTCTTCCCGTTATCGTGTTGGATGTAGTTCTCGGAGCAAGACATCGAGACAAAGATGGTGATCATGTCAATGTTCTTATGAAGTGCAACCTGGATCGTGAAGACCGTGTTAGATTGTGCACCCTCTGTCTTCTTACATCACGACTTGAATCTCGGGGCGAGATTCTTGTTTAGTGGGGGTGAGTTGTCACATCCCTAGCCTTATCTTGCACTAGGCTAGCACTTGTCTGTTGCATCATGTTTAAATTATTTTGAAACTTGAAATGGGGATGATAAACCCTAGCACTAAGATTAAATCAAATAGGATCAATCATAAAATATTTTCAATGAACCCAGAATGCTTTTCAGAAAAGTTCATCATTTTTGAATTGGTTTAGAACCTCTGCCAAAAATGGTGCACATTTTCTAGGCCACTCTGGATTTTTGGATTAATTCATTAAGTATTTGCATTTGGGCATTTAATTCCTATAAATATTTTAATTGCCCAAATAATACTGATAATGGTTGAGGGCTGTTGGAAATAATTTCATAAGTGCCCACCATTATTTTCAGCATTTTATCAAATGGTTTATTATTTTTACTAAATCAAAACAAAACAGAAAAAATAGAAAACTGAAATAAAAAGAAGGACAGAAACCTATCTAACTCATCTTGCAGTAGCCACTGGTGGCCCAACAGACCGGCCCAGCTAGGCCCAGCCCACCTCCTCCTCTCTCTCGTCTTCAACCTCCCGCGGTGGGCGGGAGGCGTGTGCCCATGTGCGCCAAAGACGCGACGACCACCGATGGCCACCTCCTGCTTGCCGCTCTCCTCCTCGTCGCCCTGGACCTCCCTTTCGACGCCACGCGCCCCCAGGCCCTCTCACTCTCTCCCGTGCCTTCTCTCCTCCTCTGCTCTCCCTCCCTCTCGCACCCGGGCGCGCCCGACGCCGCCGTTCGCTGCCACCACGGCCACCGACCACCCCTCGCCCAGCCGATGAGTCCAGACGCTCCGTCGCATCGTCCTCGACCTCCTCGCTTAGCTACGCAACACCGGACGCCCTGATGCCTCGCCAAATGCCGCCGTTTCCGACCTCGGTTGCCGGAGATCCCCGTCATCGTTTCGCCGGACCCCGTGCCTCCCCTGCCTCGCCAGAAGCACCAGATGAACCGCGGTGAGCCGCTGTACCGTTTCGCCCATGACCCGTTGCCTACCTCGCTCTCTAACCGCATCAGCCAACGGAGCCGAACGCTCCCCGCCGCCGGCCATGGCGCCGCCGTAGCTAGAGTGCACCCACGACGCATTTGAGCCTACCCCCGTGTTCAGCGAGTCCGCAGGACTCCGTAGCAAACCGCAACTCCTCCTCCCATGCCCCAAAACGCCGTGTCCGAGCGTGCCCGTACTCCAGCCGCCGCGGACATGCTCGCCGCCGTTGTTCCCGGCCACCCCAGCACCAAATACCGCCACCGTTGGATCCGCCACATCGCCAGCTACTCGTAGCACCCATCCGCGCATCAAACCGTGGCCGGAGCAGCGTTTCCGACGCTCTCCGTCGTTTCGGCCTCGCCGGCGACTCGACGCCGGCAGGTTTGACCCTGCTGACCTTTGATTGGGTGGGCCAGTTTGACCCCCTGGGTCACTGACGCGTGGGCCCCAGGCCACTAACTAAACTAGGTTAGTATTAGTTTAACACTAACTAATATCAGTTAGTTAAACTAACTACTGACACGCGGGGCCCACAGGTCAGTTTGACCTGGACCAGCCCCGTTGACCACTGACATCACACAGACGTCCTGCTGATGCGATAAACCCCTTTTCTGGATTTTAAATAAATCTAAACGATTTATTTATTTCAGAAAATAGCTAAAACTTCTAAAAAATCATAGTAATTCAACCGTAGCTCCAAATCAAATATTTTATATATGAAAAATTATCAGAAAAATTCAAGGAATCCATCTGTACCATTTTCGTGCATGTTTGAACAATGTTTGTCCTCTGTTTTGGACAAAACAAATAAAGGGCATTTAAATAATCATATATGGAGTTGGACTTTGAATCATGTATCCAAACCAACTTCATTTTAATCATCGCTAGATGCATTAGCTCAAATCACAGCATATTGCCATGTCATGATCATGCATCATATGGTGGCATTGCATTGATTTTGTTCTTTCTCAGTTGCCGGTGTTTGTCCCCTCTCAGTAGACGACGTACCGACGATGAGTTCGATGACACCGATGAAGAACTATATTATCTTCAGAAGTGCCAGGCAAGAAAACCCCCCTTGTTCATTTCGATATAATCCCACTCTCTCGCTCCTGCTCTCTTTTACTGCATTAGGACAACAATGATTCATCTGTTACTTGCTGCGGTAGCTGAACCCCTTTATCCTCTGCATGACCTGTCACTCCACAGTAAATAGATGAAACCCACTAGCATGAGTAGGAGTTGTTTGAGCCCTGTTGTGCCTACTCATTCATGCTTGTTTGTCATGCCTGCTACTGCTTAGAGTTGAGTCAGGTCTGATTCATCGGGGATGAATCGGAGGTGTGTGAACATGTGCTACTGTGTGTGAGCTAAGTGTATTAACACGATTTGGTAAAGGTAGCGGTGAGAGGCCATGTCGGAGTACATGGTGGGTTGTCTCATTGCAGCCGTCCTCAGGAACTGAGTTCTGTGTTTGTGATCCATGAACAGTTACTACCACACATTGGGTTCCGGTAACTCGACCCCTCTCGACTTATTAATCAACTTGATCTCTGTCCAGGAGTTGCAACTAGTTTCTGGTGTTTGTAGGTAGTGTTATTAGTCTACCAAGTGGCACCCGGTACAGGTGGGCTTGGGACAGACAAGGCACCGTGGCACGGTGTACCAAGCGTAGAACCACCCGTCGAGGTTGGCTTGGGAACCCTGCACACATCGTTTGGGGCCGTGAGCGACACCCCGGCCGGATCTCCTTGCGGATGGAACCCGAATAGGCGATAAACCTGGACTAGAGACTTGTGTGGTTAGTCAGGTCGTGGCCGACTCCCTCGCCATGTTTTCGCTTGAAGGTTGCCGAGATACACGAGGTGTACGTGGCGGTATGTGGCGAGAGCGTGTGTGAAGAAGTACACCCCTGCAGGGTTAATATGATCTATTCGAATAGCCATGTCCATGGTAAAGGACTTCTGGGTTGCCTATAACAGTTCATAGACAAGTGAAAGTGGTTACTCTAAAATGCGCAAGATAAGCGTGAGTGCTATGGATGGCGTTCTCGTAGGGAGACGGGAGCGGATCCATAGTGGTGTATTGATATGGTGAATATGTGGACTCGTAGCGCCACCTCAAAAGAGTTACTTGCGTTCGTAGTTTATGATAGCTACCGAGTCAAAGCTGGCTTCTGCGGTCAAACTCCACCACCCCTTTGTTGATAATGATGCATATGTAGTTAGTTACGATGTAAGTCTTGCTGAGTACATTTGTACTCACGTTTTCTTATTTTATGTTTTGCGAGAGACTTCAGTCTACTTAAGTAGTTCAGCGTGGACTTGACGTTTAGCTTGTTGCCTCAGCTACGATCTTGTGCCCTCGGCAGATCTGTAGATAGTCAGGCTTCTCAGCCTTCTTCATTTATAGTTGTCTGTACTCAGACATGTTTAGCTTCCGCTTGTGTTTTGACTTGTATGCTCTGAATGTTGGGTCGTGAGACCCATGTTTGTAATATTTATAGTTACATAAGTACCTATTTAATCATAAATAAATGGTTTGGTGGCGATACGTCGATGTTTGGACGGTGGCCAAGGGCCCCAACTCTAGAGCGCGTAAACTCGCATGCCCGCCGCGTGGTCACCGCGTGACCGTGGTGTTGCCATGTGTTTTGGGCTGCCTAGGCATGTCTAGTGGGTTGGGCACTCCCCAGGTAGGTGCTAGGAAGAAAATCACAACATAACATTCTCACGAGGAGACCGATCGATGCTCAAACATGAATAACCAGCCAACGTTTGATTAGCGGTACGGGAAATGCACATGGCTAATGGGTGTGAGTTTTGGCTGAGGATGATCAATTACTAAGAAGACCGTCTTCACAAATTTTCAGCACAAAAGGAGGAGCCTAGGTGGTACTTGCTTTGTAAAGTACCACACTAGACATAAATACGAATGTTGAAGCCGGGCTCAAAATAATGAATGGATTGAGCTGGAATTTGGTGGAGGATGGTTATTTCGGTAGAGGAAAGCACTGTAGAAAATGGATACCATCTGGACATGCCAAAGTGGTACTTCCTTCACAAAGTGTTTTTCTGAACAGAATAGGAAAATGAATATTTTTGAATTATTTTTGAACTACGCAAGGAAGGTTTTTTACATATTTGACGAAGATATAACCCAAAGAATTTACGAGATTTTTTTGGAAATTTTGGGAATGATAGAAATATAGGTTGCTTCACAACCTAGGGCAAAAACTGCCATATGGACATGACACATAGGCAAAACTGATGAGGTGGCGCCTAGTCATAGCAACCCACCACAATTTACAAGGTTATGACCATCTATATTGGTCATGATCAGCTAGAAATAAGGCAGCGGACCTGTGCTATTTGCTTTATGACCATTCAGTGTAAGAATATTGTGACCTTTCTGACCAAAATGGTCGTTATTGTTTAGGGTTTGGAGCCCCCGAACAGCTTTTGACCAATTGGTCTGAAATGGTCATAGATCTATGACCAATTCTTCTAGGGTCACTGAAAGAAGGTCACTAGTTGACATATTTTCTTGTAGTGAGGGTCTTGAGCTTGTGCTGATGAAGGTGGGCCGTACTGGGCCACCCCTTGAGCCACGCCGCAGGCCGCAGGCAGGCAAGTCTGGGCACCCCCATTCCCAGAACGCTGACAGTGAGCTTCTTATTGTTGGCATCAACCTCACCCCAGTCATCTCTACGGACCGGCGGCACCTGACGGACCCGACAGAACTCCCGTGGATCTTCTTCTTTAATCCAGCACCACCGGCCCCGCCACTCTTCCCATCTCTCCTTCTAGGAGCCCTTCGGATATGTACCCTTCTCCTGGCTCCTTGGGATCCAGGCGATGCAGCCAGAGATGACGCCTCCTTTCGGGATATGAGGATGAAAGTAGTGGCGGAAGAGCGTCGTGCTGGGATGCACTCCGGCGAAGCCCTCACAGAGATGGGCAAAAACGGCCATGCACGCCACCGCATTTGGGGTGAAATAAAGAAGGTGGAAGCCGTAGGTGTGCATGACGTCATTGAAGAAATCGGAGAAAGAGGGGCAGAGCCCGCAAGAGAAGTAGTCAACGAAGAAAGGGTACCGACTCAGGCCGGCCTCAGCAAAATCGGCGGGGATGATGTGCGTGGACGGATGCCCCGTCGTCTTCGCCCCCCAGGGGCTTGAAGTAGTCCCTGAGATGGACGACATCGACCGTAGAGGGGAAGTAGGCGTGCTGCGTCCGAAGCGCCGCCAACTCGCTCTCCGGCGCCTCCTTCTCCTCGGCATCCTTGGCCGCTCCCTTGCCCCGGCTGGTTTTGGGTGCCATGGCAGCTGGAAGGGGGCAAAGAATCAAGAGCAATGGCGGTGGCGGCGGCGAGCAGAGGCAAGAGAATCTTTCGCTTTGAGGAAGAAGAAAGGAACGGCTGTTTCGAGATTGAAGAGACACGGAGGGTAAATGGGTAGCGTGCCTGCAGTTTCCCCTTTATTTTTGGGGAAGGCGCGGGCCGCCTCTTTACCATTAACCACGATGTGACGCATGAGGGCAGCAACCGCCCCACACATGACCCCCACGTCACGCATTCAACGCGGGTCGTGGGGAAGCGCTGCGGGCGAGGGAGTTACTGTGGTAAAAACTCCACCGCACGCACGCCCGCGCACCGTTCTGGCCCTAGCCCAATAATGCCCCACACTTATATGTGGCCCATGCCCAGGGGCTCCTGTCGGTGTACAAATGTAGGGGTCCCTTTTTGCACCCTTTACTTGTGCGCGTGCAGTCGCAGCCCCACGCCCTGGCCATGCTTGGTGGGGTAGAGGAAGAAAAGGCACAAGACGACTAGAGCAATGCCAAGAAAGAAACACAAAGAGCAGGAGGGCGAGGTGGACTCCCCCGGTGTAACGCCCCGAGACCGATGCTCCAGTCGGCTTCCATATTTTTGTTCGTTATCGTTGTGTGTATTTATTTGTATGTCACATTTCATCATCGCATCATTCACATTGCATCTGCATGTTTTGATAAAAACTCTTAGTTCGTTCGTAGTTGCCGCGTCTCTATGTTGTCCATTCCGAGACCAATCGGGTTTTCAAGTCCCTCTTGTCTGGACGCTTAATCTCTTTCCTCAGTGCTCAAACCCCTCGCGTGCGCGTCCGAAACTTCTCCGAACCCGACCCGAGCTGTCATTACCAGTGGATTCGGATCATCCTCAAACATTCCTAAAACATCTTCGGTTTCCCTTTGGACTTCCCAAGTCTATTTTATCTCGACCATCCGATTTAATCGAAGGGTCCAAACTCCCCTCTTTTCCCATATATATAGTCCACCCCTAGTCCATTTTGGACCAAACCTTATTTTCTAGGGATCCTCCCCTGTCCAGTCGCCGCCGCCGCCCACCTGGTCTCCTTCTCGTTTTCCCCACCGAGCCAACCACCTTCATCCCTTGATTTCAGATCCGTCCACAACCCCAGCCTCCTCTGGTTATGCCCGAGGCCTCCTCCTCGACTCTCCCCGTGCGAGCACAGTGCCCGCTTGCGCTTGGGCCAAGGACCCCGACGGCCACCCCGACAACCCCACTGCCGGCCAACCGAGCCAGCAGACGAGCGCCATGCCCTTCCCTTCTTCCCCCGTTCCCTCTGGTTCCCTCTCTCACCTGCTCCCTGTCTTCTCTAGGAAGCCCGCAGGAGCATCCATGGTTGTGCCCGTGGCCACCACCTGCGCCCGAGCCTCCCCTCGAGCTCCACTGCCTCCATGCCCGCAAGTTGCCACCATTCCCGGGTGCCTCGTCAGCCCCGTCATTCAAGACCGGCACCACCAGGAGCTCTTGAAGCCTCGCTCCGTCGCCGTCTTACGAGCATGCCAGCGCCCTCCACGTCGACCCGTCCCGCTCAATGGTAACGCGCCGTCGCTCTACATCGAGCATTGACCCTGCTCGCGCGCACCACTCCTTCTCTGCATCGCCATGTACCTTCTCACTCGCGCTCGCAGTGTTTGTCATCTGCAGGAGCCAGGGTCACCGCCTCCTTCAGTTCGTCAAGTCGCCCGTCAGGGTCGCGCCCCAGTCCCGATCTGGACCGGATCTCCTCCGCTCCGCCGGCCTGCCGTTTTCTGTGCCTACCGACGCCACCTGCCTCCCCTGCTTCGAACGCGCACACGCACCTGCCACCTGCCTCCTACCTCCCGAGCCTCCTCTGCGGCTCCACCTCGAGGCCCCAGCTCTGCCGGACCAGCCGTCGTCATCACCCGAGCAGGTTGCCGCCGCCAAGTCCCTCGCCTCGCGCGCCAAGTTCGCAATCGTCGTTCCCCTGCATCGCCGCTGCATGCGTCCTCTGATTCTTCCAGGACGAGGGGCCCGCTCGCCCGCGCCTCACGTTGACCGCGCCTCCCCAACCTCCTCGCTCGGGCCAGATGCCGATCAGGCCCAGCCAACGCTCCTCCCCACCGAACCGGGCCGAAGCCCATGGGTGAGTGGCCCCTCCAGCCCCTCTGCTTTGTTGGCCCAAGTGTAGTTTCGGCCCGATGCGTGTTTTTTTTCCTCTGTTGCGATTTTAGCTATTATCCTCAGGATTGTTGTTTTACAGAAAAACCCCTAGTGTTCATGCATCTATAACTAGTTAGCCATGCATCGTATGTAAATAATTTATATATGTAAAATTCTTAGAATTTCATCTAGTTTCATAATATGCAACTAGTTTCATCTAGTTTCATTTATATATGTAAATAATTCATCCACGTTAAAAATGTTTAACTTGCTATTTGCATTAATTTGCTTAAATGCCATGTTAAAATGATTTATTTCATAACTAAATAACCGTAGCTCCGAATTTAATAAACTTTGTATGTAAATGGGGTAGAAAAATGCCTAGTTTAACATGGAGCACTTTGTTTTACTGTTTAACAACATTAAAATATGTTTTAGGGTAGAACAATAGCTAATTCAAAATATGGACATGAGGATTTTCCGGAATTGTTGTTTGTTGTTCCGGCCTCATTTAAACTTTCCTAAATAGTTAGTTTACTTATGTTTCACCTCTTGCCATGTTAATCAACATTTAATATTGCTGGGTACATAACCGAGAGAGAACTAAATAATTGATGTGGTGTCTCGTCAATATGCAACTCGTTGCATATTGAGCTCCACTTAATTTGTAGTGTTGTTTGTTGCACTTTGCCATCCCATGCCTCATTAAACCGGACATGCATCATACTCGATTCTGCATCATGCCATGTTTATGTGATGTTTGTTTACCATGTTGTTTGCTTCTTTCCGGTGTTGCTTCTTCGGGTTAGTTTCGATAACGTCGCTTTTGTGAGGATTTGTTCGACTTCCTTCGTTTGTCTTCTTCATGGACTCGTTCTTCTTCCCTGCGGGATCACAGGCAAGATGACCATACCCTCGAAATCACTTCTATCTTTGCTTTCTAGTTGTTCACTCTATTGCTATGCCACGCTACCTACCACTTGCTATATCATGCCTCCCATATTGCCATGTCAAGCCTCTAACCCACCTTTCCTAGCAAACCATTGTTTGGATATGTTACCGCTTTGTTCAGCCCCTCTTATAGCGTTGCTAGTTGCAGGTGAAGATGAAGTTTTTTCCATGTTGGAACATGGATATGTGGGGATATCACAATATCTCTTCTTTAATTAATGCATCTATATACTTGGTAAAGGGTGGAAGGCTCGGCCTTATGCCTGGTGTTTTGTTCCACTCTTGCCGCCCTAGTTTCCGTCATACCGGTGTTATGTTCCTTCATTTTGCGTTCCTTACGCGGTTGGGTGCTATGGGAACCCCTTGACAGTTCGCCTTGAACAAAACTCCTCCAGCAAGGCCCAACATTGGTTTTACCATTTGCCTCACCTAAGCCTTTTTCCCTTGGGTTTCCGGAGCCCGAGGGTCTGCTTTATTTTAGGCCCCCCCGGGCCAGTGCTGGTATGAACCGAGTAGACTGCGGGGCCACCTTGGGGAAACTTGAGGGCTGGTTTTACTCGTAGGATGTCTCATCCGGATTTGCCCTGAGAACGAGATATGTGCAGCTCCTATCGGGATTTGTTGGCACGTTCGGGCGGTCTTGCTGGTCTTGTTTTACCATTGTCGAAATGTCTTGTAACCGGGATTCCGAGCCTGATCGGGTCTTCCCGGGAGAAGGAATATCCTCCATTGACCGTGAGAGCTTGTGATGGGCTAAGTTGGGACACCCCTGCAGGGTATTATGTTTCAAAAGCCGTGCCCCCGTTATGTGGCAGATGGGAATTTGTTAATGTCCGGTTGTAGAGAACTTGACACTTGACTTAATTAAAATACATCAACCGCTTGTGTATCCGTGATGGTCTCTTTTCGGCGGAGTCCGGGAAGTGAACACGGTTTGGGTTATGTATGAACGTAAGTAGTTTCAGGATCACTTCTTGATCACTTCTAGCTTCTCGACTGTTGCGTTGCTTCTCTTCTCGCTCTTATTTGCGTATGTTAGCCACCATATTTGCTTAGTGCTTGATGCAGCTCCACCTCATTACCCCTTTCTTACCCATAAGCTTAAATAGTCTTGATCTCGCGGGTGTGAGATTGCTGAGTCCTCATGACTCACAGATTCTACCAAAACAGTTGCAGGTGCTGATGATACCAGTGCATGTGACACAACCGGGCTCAAATGGGAGCTCGAGGAGCACCTTTGATCGTTTCTATGTTTCGTTTCCTGATGATCAGTAGTGGTGCCCAGTTGGGATGATCGGGGATCTAGCATTTGGGGTTGTCTTCTTTTCATTTGGATTTGACCATATTCGGTCTATGTGTGTATCTTGAATGATGTATGAATATATTTATGTATTGCCTGAAGTGGCGATTGTAAGCCATCTCTCTTTATCCCATTCTTGTTCATTACATGGGATTGTGTGAAGATGACCCTTCTTGCGACAAAACCTACAATGCGGTTATGCCTCTAAGTCGTGCCTCGACACATGAGAGATATAGCCGCATCGTCGGTGTGACAAGTTGGTATCAGAGCCTCGACCGACCATAGGAGCCCCCTTGATTGATCGTATAGTTTGGCCGATGTCAAGTCTAGAATAAAAACTTTTCGGAGTCTAGTTATATCGGAGAGTAGGTCTTCTTTTTACTCCTCAGCCCCTTCATCGCTCTGGTGAGAAATATGGACGTAGGTGTTTCGACTTACTTCTCTTCCCCTTCAAATTTTTCTTTAGGATCACGCGGTTAGTTTTTGTTCGTTGTCCATCCTCTTTTTCAATCTGGCGCACCTCTCTTCGAGTGGTTTCGATCCTCTTCATCTTTTGCAAGATCAATCCTCATCTCTTTCAATCAACGTTGTTTCCCTGTCCGAAGTTGTCCTTGTTCTTTCCCACCCGCCCACCCTTTTTCTTCTTGGAACCAGAGTCCATAATCGAGTATCCATCCTACTCGTGCGAAGCCTTTGCATTCTTTCCTCAATCATTTTAACCGGCGCTTCTCTATTTAATTATTCGTCATTAAAGTTGCCTGTGTTTTTCCCGCCCTTCCACCCCTTTCCTTCCCGGAGTCTGAGCCTCTATTCGAGAAGCTATTTCATTCATGTGGAGCCTCTTCAGTCTTCCCTCAATTGTCTCAACCGGTGTATTCTCGTCTAATTAATCATCGTTTGTCTCGTTTTTCTTTCCGGTGGATTCAACTCAATTTTCTCGGTTTGATCATATTTTTTCCCTTGTTCCAAGTGTTTTCTCCTTGCTCGTTCCTCCTCTTGCGATTCTATTATCCTGGAGTGCTGAAGACATCTCAGAAGATTCGTGTTTGCATCCAATTACTTCGAGTTGTCACCTCATTCAGCCCCTCAGTTGTTCTGGTGCATCATCTCTCTCTCCAACGATCCTTTTCCAAAGGTGTTTCTTTTTAGTGGGCCCTAACCCACAGGTCTTTCCCAGGATCTTACCCGACTCTTCTGTTTTCCAGGAGCTATTCCCAAATTCTTTTCAATGTTTGACATAAGAATGATTTACCATCAGTCAAATGTCTTTCTCCAAGATCTTTCAAATTCTTTTCATCGTTGGTCCAACCATTATATTTTTCATCCCGGAGTATCTCAACAATTGTTAGGGTGGTTCTCATCATCATTCTTAACATGTGAAGACCGAAGAAGAATTGCTCTTTAATCTTGGTCCATTCTCTTGAAGATTCATGGTTCTAGCTTCATGCCATCCTCTCATAATTGTTTTCGACTGCGAGAATTCTTTTTACCCATCCGGAGCATTTCAGGAGTCTTTTCAGTTTGATTCTCCGGAGCCATCATCTCAGAATTACATTCTCAGCTTTCAGATCTCATTCTCCAAATCTTACCGGTACATCATTCAAGAATTCTCTAATCAGCTCGTCATCTATTCGTTCACTTGTATCTATATCCCCTCAAGTATCTTCATTCGTTTTCAAGTTCTTCCCGGTGAATTGTGACTTTGCTACTTGGATTTTCAGATTCTTATGGTGGTTCGTTCAAGAGTTCTCTTCCTTCGTTATCATACAGATTCATTCGTTCTTTCCAATCCTACCGGCGGTTCGTTGAAGTATGTTCTCAAGTTTGCGCTATATCTCTCTTCAATCCTTTTTCAACGAGAATAAGTAGTATGCCAAATCCGTTGCTTGTCATCAATCTAAATTGGTAAAAGATACGCATAACATAATTCTTGTTCTTGTTTCATCCAAGTGATTAATTCCTTCTTCCGGAGTTCCATGTTTTTCCGCATTATCTCGTCGCGAAGCTCCATCTAAATCATTGCAAGGCTTCACCTTGTGTTTTCAACTCCTCTCTCTTTCTATCATCCTTGTTTTACCGGAGTTCTTCATGGAAGGTTCACATGGTGGTTCCTCAAGGATTCTTTTCATTCTTCAATTGTTCTTCAAGATTTCTCTCGAAGTTATGAACCTTCAAGCCATACTTCAAAATAAACATGGTGCTCAACACATGTTTTGTTTTGAGGAGTTCAAGTATTCTTCATCTTGCATTCCAAAGTACAATAATTTCTAGAATATATTTTGAGGTGGTGTTATGTCATTTTGGCAGTTTCATTCATGTTTCATGATTCACATGTTGTCGAGAATGAGATATTTAAACCCATCGTTTCTTCATTGGAGTTATCTTGGGTTATATTTCACCTAAAGCCTTCCATTGGGAATGTTGCTATTCTTGGTGCTTATCAATGATCCAAGTTTTTCTCCTATTCTCTCGGCAAATCAAGTTTTCATCTTGGTGTTGCTCTCAAGCAATCAATTGTTTTCCGTAGTGGCATGTATACACCTCTAAGTTTTGAGTTGTTTCCATAAGCCCACTTCAAGCTTATTCTTTTCGTTGCTAGTTTTCCAACAATTCCGTTCTAACCTTCTTGCAAGGAGGCTTTCCTAGTTCATTTGTGGCAGAAGTTGGCATTTCCTTCTCCATTCTTTTATTCTAATGATTTGTCTTCTACTCCTTCTTTCGGAGGCAATGTGATGTTGCTCTCTTCGCTCATCATCTCGAATTGTGAAGATCGTGTTCTTTCCTTGCTTATCCATTTAACCGGTGTGTTGTGTTTTCTTTTCAAGTTCTTTTCATCTTATCAAGTCTTGCATCTCTTTTCAACCGAAGAGTTGTTCCAATTTGTTCTCCCTTGCTCCTAGTTTATCTCGTTTCAACCAGAGTGAGTTCAATTCCTTCTTGTCCATTTTGTTCGTCATTCATAGTTTTGCAAGCTCCAAGGTTCACATGGTATTCCTTGTTTCTCTTTTCTACCGGAGTCTTCTCAATTTTGTTCAACTCTGTGGTATTCTTCTTTCAAGTTTTCAACCTCTCAAGGTTCATTGGTTTCACTCATTCGTCAAAGAAGCAACTTGTTTTACCTGTTCCTCTTCCCTTTCTCCCCGGTGCCATCCTAGATCTCGGGACGAGATCCTCTTGTAGTGGTGGAGTGTTGTAACGCCCCGAGACCGATGCTCCAGTCGGCTTCCATATTTTTTTTCGTTATCGTTGTGTGTATTTATTTATATGTCGCATTTCATCATCGCATCATTCGCATTGCATCCGCATGTTTTCATAAAAAATCTTAGTTCGTCCGTAGTTGCCGCGTCTCTCCGTTGTCCGTTCCGAGACCAACCGGGTTTTCGAGTCCCTCTTGTCTGGCCGCTTAATCTCTTTGCTCAGTGCTCAAACCCCTCGCGTACATGTCCGAAACTTCTCCGAACCCATCCTGAGCTGTCATTACCAGTGGATTCGGATAATCCTCAAACATTCCTAAAACATCTTCGGTTTCCCTCTAGACTTCCCAAGTCTATTTTATCTCGACCGCCTGATTTAATCGGAGGGTCCAACCTCCCCTCTTTTCCCATATATATAGTCTACCCCTAGTTCATTTTGAACCAAACCCTATTTTCTAGGGATCCTCCCCTGTCCAGCCGCCGCCGCCGCCCACCTGGTCTCCTGCTCGTTTTCCCCACCGAACCAACCACCTTCATCCCTCGATATTCGTCCACAACCCCAGCCTCCTCTGCTCATGCCCAAGGCTCCTCCTCGACTCTCCACGTGCGAGCACAGTGCCCGCTTGCGCTTAGGCCAAGGACCCAGACGGCCATACCGACAGCCCCGCCACCGGTCGACCGAACAAGAGATGAGCGCCATGCCCTTCCCTTCTTCCCCCGTTCCCTCTGGTTCCCTCTCTCACCTGCTTCCTGTCTTCTCCAGGAAGCCCGTAGGAGCATCCATGGTCGTCCCTGTCGCCGCCACCTGCGCCCGAGCCTCCCCTCGAGCTCCACTACCTCCGTGCCCGCAAGCCGCCGCCGTTCCCGGCTGCCTGGTCAGCCCCGTCGTTCAAGACGGGCACCACCAGGAGCTCTTGAAGCCTCGCTCCGTCGCCGTCTTACGAGCATGCCAGCGCCCTCCATGTCGACCCGTCCTGCTCACTGGTAACGCGCCGTCGCTCTGCATCGAGCGTTGACCCTTCTCGCGTGCACCACTCCTTCTCCGCATCTCCATGAACCTCCTCACTCGCGCCCGCCGCGTCTGTCATCTGCAGGAGCCAGGGTCGCCGCCTCCTTCAGTTGTCAAGCTGCCCGTCAGGGTCGCGCCCCGGCCCCGATCTGGACCGGATCTCCTCCGCTCCGCCGGCCCGCCGCTTCCTGTGCCTGCCGACGCCACCTACCTCCCCTGCTTCGAACGCGCGCACGCAACTGCCACCTGCCTCCTGCCTCTCGAGCCTCCTCGTGCGGCTCCACCTCAAGGCCCTGGCTCTGCCGGACCAGCCGTCGTCATCACCCGATCTGACCAGATCTCCCCTGCATCGCCGCTGCCTGCCTCTGCCTGCGGCCTCTGCTTCTTCCAGGACGAGGCGCCCGCTCGCCAGCGCCTCGCGTTGACCGCGCCTCCCCAACCTCCTCGCTCAGGCCAGCTGCCGATCTGGCCCAGCCAACGCTCCTCCCCACCGAACCGGGCCGAAGCCCATGGGTGAGCAGCCGGCACAAGTGTAGTTTTGGCCCGATGCGTGTTTTTTTCCTCTGTTGCAATTTTAGCTATTATCCTCAGTATTGTTGTTTTACAAAAAAAAACCTAGTGTTCATGCATCTATAACTAGTTAAACATGCATCATATGTAAATAATTTATATATGTAAAATTCTTAGAATTTCATCTAGTTTCATAATATCCAACTTTCATCCATGTTAAAAATGTTTTACTTGTTGTTTGCATTAATTTGCTTAAATGCCATGTTAAAATGATTTATTTCATAACTAAATAACCGTAGCTCCGAATTTAACAAACTTTGTATGTAAATGGGATAGAAAAATGCCTAGTTTAACATGGTGCACTTTATTTTACTGTTTAACAACATTAAAATATGTTTTAGGGTAGAACAGTAGCTAATTCATAATATGGACATGAGGATTTTCTGGAATTGTTGTTTGTTGTTCCGGCCTCATTTAAACTTGCCTAAATAGTTAGTTTACTTATGCTTCACCTCTTGCCATGTTAATCAACATTTAATATTGCTGGGTACATAACTGAGAGAGAACTAAATAATTGATGTGTTGTCTCGTCAATATGCAACTCGTTGCATATTGAGCTCCACTTAATTTGTAGTGTTGTTTGTTGCACTTTGTCATCCCATGCCTCATTAAACCGGACATGCATCATACTCGATTGTGCATCATGCCATGTTTATGTGATGGTTGTTTACCATGTTGTTTGCTTCTTTCCGGTGTTGCTTCTTTGGGTTAGTTCCGGTAACGTCGCGTTTGTGAGGATTTGCTCGACTTCCTCCGTTTGTCTTCTTCATGGACTCGTTCTTCTTCCTTGCATGATCTCAGACAAGATTACCATACCCTCGACATCACTTCTATCTTTGCTTGCTAGTTGTTCGCTCTATTGCTATGCCGCGTTACCTACCACTTGCTATATCATGCCTCCCATATTGCCATGTCAAGCCTCTAACCCACCTTTCCTAGCAAACCGTTGTTTGAATATGTTACCGCTTTGCTCAGCCCCTCTTATAGCGTTGCTAGTTGCAGGTGAAGATGAAGTTTGTTCCATGTTGGAACATGGATATGTTGGGATATCACAATATCTCTTATTTAATTAATGCATCTATATACTTGGTAAAGGATGGAAGGCTCGGCCTTATGCCTGGTGTTTTGTTCCACTCTTGCCGCCCTAGTTTCCGTCATACCGGTGTTATGTTCCTTGATTTTGCGTTCCTTACGTGGTTGGGTGTTATGGAACCCCCTTGATAGTTCGCCTTAATAAAACTCCTCTCGCAAGGCCCAACATTGGTTTTACCATTTGCCTCACCTAAGCCTTTTTCCCTTCGGTTTCCGGAGCTCGAGGGTCATCTTTAGTTTAGCCCACCTCGGGCCAGTGCTCCTCTGAGTGCTGGTCCAAACCGAGTAGATTACGGGGCCACCTTGGGGAAACTTGAGGGCTGGTTTTACTCGTAGGATGTCTCATCCGGATGTGCCCTGAGAACGAGATATGTGCAGCTCCTATCGGGATTTGTCAGCACGTTCGGGCGGTCTTGCTGGTCTTGTTTTACCATTGTCGAAACGTCTTGTAACCGGGATTCCGAGCCTGATCGGGTCTTCCCGGGAGAAGGAATATCCTCCATTGACCGTGAGAGCTTCTGATGGGCTAAGTTGGGACACCCCTATAGGGTATTATCTTTCAAAAGCCGTGCCCCCGTTATGTGGCAGATGGGAATTTGTTAACGTCCGGTTGTAGAGAACTTGACACTTGACTTAATTAAAATACATCAACCGCGTGTGTATCCGTGATGGTCTCTTTTCGGCGGAGTTCGGGAAGTGAACACGGTTTGGGTTATGTATGAATATAAGTAGTTTCAGGATCACTTCTTGATCACTTCTAGCTTCTCGACTGTTGCGTTGCTTCTCTTCTCGCTCTTATTTGCATATGTTAGCCACCATATTTGCTTAGTGCTTGATACAGCTCCACGTCATTACCCGTTTCCTACCCATAAGCTTAAATAGTCTTGATCTCGCGGGTGTGAGATTGCTGAGTCCTCATGACTCACAGATTCTACCAAAACAGTTGCAGGTGCCGATGATACCAGTGCATGTGACACAACCGGGATCAAATGGGAGCTCGAGGAGGACCTTTGATCGTTTCTATGTTTCGTTTCCTGATGATCAGTAGTGGTGCCCAGTTGGGACGATCGGGGATCTAGCATTTGGGGTTGTCTTCTTTTCATTTGGATTTGACCATAGTTGGTCTCTGTGTGTATCTTGAATGATGTATGAATTTATTTATGTATTGCGTGAAGTGGCGATTGTAAGCCATGTCTCTTTATCCCATTCTTGTTCATTGCATGGGATTGTGTGAAAATGACCCTTCTTTCGACAAAACCTACAATGCGGTTATGCCTCTAAGTCGTGCCTCGACACGTGAGAGATATAGCCGCATCATGGGTGTTACACCCGGTAAGGACCTTGCCGGAGCGGCCTCCCCAGCTCCAGCAAGAGCCTTGCCGGGGCAACTTGCCCAACACCACCGGGGCTGCCACCCTCGGGCCTGAAAGTTCCGACGCCCTCAACCACATTGGAACCAATGCTTGGGAGGCACCTCCATGGTGGCATGCAGATCTTTGTGAAGACCAGAAGCATTCAATATCAGGTGAGAATCAGAAGACGATGATCCTCGGCAAGATCCCTGCCGAGGATACCCACGAGACCCCCGGCAAGATCCCTGCCTAGGATACCCACGAGACCCCTGGCAAGACCCTTGCTGGGGCCCCGGCAAGACTGTTGCCGAAGACATCCGCGGGGCCGCAGCCAGGCCCACATCTGCCAAGGCTCCACCGCCGTTCTCATACAGCTGCCAACCCATCAACTAGGCGAGCACCTGTGTGGCGACGTGCAGCCCCTAGGCCAACTCAGCAAGCACCTGCGTGGTGGCATGCAGATCTTCATGAAGACCCTATCACCACGCCAACTCAGCAGCCTGCCAGCCTACGTGGTGTTGCATGCCTCGTTGGCCTGGATACGTGCCATAGCAAGACGGAGCGGCGACGGACGAGACGGGCCTCGTTACCGCCCCTGATAAAGCAAGTGGACACCTAAGTAGCGCATTTAATGCACTTTGTCCTGTAATGACAAGCGATAAGCTTGTACACTGTATACCTTTCCACCTCCAGTGTGCCACTGTGGCAGCCCGTTTGTCTATAAAAGGAGGCCCGCGGCATACTGGGAGAGGATTCGAATCTTTTGGACGACGTATGCACCGTAGCTAGTTCAAAAGCTCAAGAACACTCAAATATACACCAAAGCAGGACTAGGGTATTACGCATCCTCGCGGCCCGAACCTGGGTAATCGACTTTGTGCTGGCTTCTAGACCCGCTCTTTGCACAACTTCGCGCCCGCCAACCGTAGAAGGGATTCCAGTGATCCCATAGGTGTTGTTTTCCCCCGACACGCGGGTGGCTCCATGGCGCGGGCAAACGGCGGCACGACGCAGTGCGGGCGGTGGCGGCTCGGGGCGGCAGCGATTTGTGAGGTGGAGGAGGCGACGGGGTCGACTTTTAAAGGCCTGGGGGTGTGGCCGACTTGGAGCAGGGGCGAGCCGCGGTGGCTCCGACACGGACTCCTCGCCGGAGTCCAGCAAGGACACGGGTGGCGCACGGGGAAGGCGGTTGGCGGCTGGGCCGGCCCACTCGACAACACGAGATCTTTTTTTAATAAATTTCGCCGTGAAGAAAAATACCAAATAAAATAAAATAGAAATCCTAAAATTCCTGAAACAATTTTCACCGTCCTCTCCTAATATTTAGGACAAAGTGAACATTTTTCTGGGCTAAATGCAATTTTTTAAAATGCACATTTTTCCTAATTTAACCGAATGAAATCTCAATTAAAATTAAAATAAAATATATTTTTATTCAAAATTAAATTCCCAATATTTCCTAGCTGCTTTGAAGAAGTCATATTATCTTCTCTCCTTATTTTATAGTGGAAATAATTGGAAAAATAATTTTGAATAAAACCACTTTGATCCGATATGCCAATTTTGAAAATTAAAAAATGGATTTTTGGGAAAACCTCCAACTCTCTCGAATGGTCCTTGAGTTGCTTAAGGTCTCTTGGATCAAAATGTCCAAATAAATCAAGTTCAAAATGCACAAATCATGGATGCATATGATGACCTAATGATTAGCATCCAAATTGAAAATTGGGATGTTACACGATGTGAGATAAAATTGTAGTAGATTGATAGATCGAACGCCAAATAAAATAAATAAGAATAAATTACAGAAAGTTATTTTTGTATTTTTGGTTTATTAGATCTGAAAATAAATGCAAGGAAAAAGTAGATCACAAAGACAAATATATGAGAAAGAGACCCGGGGGCCGTAGGTTTCACTAGTGGCCCTCACAAGAAAAATAGCAAACGGTGGGTGAACAAATTACTGTTGGGCAATTGATAGAACTTCAAATACTCATGACAATATCCAGGCAATGATCACTACATAGGCATCACGTCCAAGATTAGTAGACCGACTCGTGCATGCATCTACTACTATTACTCCACACATCGACCGCTATCCAGCATGCATCTAGTGTATTAAGTTCATGGAGAAATGGAGTAATGCAATAAGAACGATGACATGATGTAGAAAAGATCCATCTATGTAGAGATAGACCCCATCATTTTATCCTTTCTGTCACTAGATCAACCATCGTAAGACCGAACACACTACAAAGCACATTTGCCCATTGCAAGATAAATAGATCAAGTCGGCCAAACAAAACCCAAATATTGGAGAAGAAATATGAGGCTATAAGCAATCATGCATAAAAGAGATCAAAGAAACTAAAATAATTTCATGGATATAAAAAGATAGATCTGATCGTAAACTCAAAGTTCATCGATCCCAACAAACACAGCGGAAAAGAGTTACATCATATGGATCTCCAAGAGACCATTGTATTGAGAATTCAGAGAGAGAGAGAGAGAGAGAGAGAGAGAGAGAGAGAGAGCGAGAGAGAGAGAGATGAAGCCATCTAGCTACTAACTATGGACCCGAAGGTCTACAAAGCATCATTAGAGAGGCACCAATGGAGGTGGTGAACCCCATCCGAGATGGTGTCTAGATTGGATCTGGTGGTTCTTGACTCTGCGGTAGCTGCATGAATATTTCGTCGACTCCCCAAGGGTTTTGGGAATATTGGGGCATTTATAGAGCAAAGAGGCGGTCCGGGGGCACCCGAGGTGGGCACAACCCACCAGGGCGTGCCTGGGCCTCGGAGCACCCGCCACGCGCAGCCAGGGCCCATTATGTTCCTTCTGATCCAAAAAAATCTCAGTAAAGTTTCATTGCGTTTGGACTACGTTTGATATTGATTTCCCGCGATGTAAAAAACATGCAGAAAACAGCAACTGGCACTTAGCACTATGTCAATAGGTTAGTACTAAAAATGAATAAAATGACAATAAAATGATTATAAAACATCCAAGATTGATAATATAACAGCGTGAAACAATCAAAAATTATAGATACGTTGGAGACGTATCAGCATCCCCAAGCTTAACTCCTACTCATCCTCGAGTAGGGAATTGATAAAAAAAGATTTTTGATGTGGAATGTTGCCTAACATGTCATATCATATTCTTTTCTTTATAGCATGGACATTTGGACTTTTATATTGTTCAAAGCAATAGTCTAGTTTTGACATGATAATTTAAATACTCAAGCATATCAACAAGCAACCATGTCTTTCAAAATATCAACGCTAAAATAAGTTATCCCTAGCCCATCATGCTCAACCGTTGATCCATTCATGAAACACACTCGCATATTAGCTACAACCAATACTTAAGTACGATCATATTGCCTCCTAGTTTGTGCTTTTATAAGAGAAGTTGGAGACTCAAATTCAAAAATTAAAATTGCATAAAGTAAAAGAAAGTACCTTCGCAAAGGGAAGTAGGGATTTGTAGAGGTGCCAGAGCTCAAAGCAAAAAACTTGGAGATAAAAACATTTTGGGAGGTGCATCCATCCCACCAACGAAAATGACTTAGAGTTCCCAACACTTTCCATGCTAAATATATCATAGGAAGTTCCCAAACAGAAAATAAAGTTTATTCCTTTTTCCACCATACTTTCACTTTCCATGGCTAATCGTATCCACGGGTGCCTTCCATACCAACACTTTCCAAGGAATTTATTATTTGACAACATAAAGTAAATTCATTTTTCATTTCGGGACTGGGCATCCCTAATACCTTTGCCTTACTCTCGTGCAATGACAAGTGAATAAACTCTCATCGTGAGAATACTCATCTAGCATGGAAAATATTAGCCACCCCTCACCGCTCCGCGAACTGAATGAACAAACAGACGAGAAGTTTATTTTGAAAATTAGAGATGGCACATGCAAATTTGCTTAGAACGGCAAAAGAATACCGCATATAGGTAGATATAGTGGACTCATGTGGCAAAACTGGTTTAAAGGTTTTTGGATGCACAAGTAGAGATCATACTTAGGGCAAAATGAAGGCTAGCAAAAGATTGAAAAGCGACCAACCAAGAAACGGATAATCTCACAAGCAAGCATTAAGCATAAATAAAACCAAATAATGCACCACAAGTAGGATATAATTTCATTGCATAACTATTGATTTTCTTGCTTGCATAGGGAATCACAAACCTTAACACCAATATTCTTACTGAAGCATAATTACTCATCAACATAACTCACATATCACATAATCATATCTCAAAACTATTACTAAGAATCAAGTTTATTTTGTCCAGTGATCTTCATGAAAGTTTGTATTATATCCTTCTTGGATATCTATCACTTTGGGACTAATTTTCATGTGTTGCTTTTAATAAGCTCAAACAAATACAAGTGAAGATCATTAGCATAATATTTTTTTCTCTCAAATTAGTTTAAGTGAAGCAAGAGAGAATATCTTGAAAATTTTACAAACTCTCAAATAAATCTAAGTGAAGCAAGAGAGCATTTCGTCAAAAATACTAAGCACACCGTGCTAAAAATATATATAAGTGAAGCACTAGAGCAAGTCCATAGCCTTAAAATTTAAGTGAAGCATAGAGAGCAATTCTAACAAGTCATTACATAATTTTGGCTCTCTCTAATATGTGTGTCCAACAAGCAAAGACTCATATCATACAAGACGCTCCAAGAAAAACACATAGTATGTGACGAATAAAAATATAGCTTCGAGTAAAATATCGATAGTTGTTAGAAGAAAGAGGGGATGCCACTCGGGGTCATCCAAGCTTAGTTGGTTGCTCATTTTTTGGATAATAGCTTGGGATACCAGGGCATCCCCAAGCTTAGGTTCTTCTACTCCTGATTCCTTCATCCATCGTAAGATAACCCAAAACTTGAAAACTTCAATCACACAGAACTCAAGAAAACCTTCGTGAGATCCGTTAGTAAAAAAAAGCAAATCACTACTATAAGTGTTGTACCAAACCAATTCATATTTTGTTTTTGCATTATATCTACTGTATTCCAACTTTTCTATGGCAAAAACTCATCAAAGAAAATCATGGAGCCATCAAAATAAGCACACAACGCAAAGAAAGCAGAATCTGTCCAAACAGAACAGTCTGTATCAATCTGACTATTTCGAAAACTTATGGAACTCCAAAAATTCTGAAAACATAGGACAACCTGAGAAATTTGTATATTAATCTTCTGCAAAAATAATTGGCATTTTCTCACGCTCTGGTAAAAAATAAGAATTGTTTTTCGGAGCGCAAAAAGTTTCTGTTTTTCACCAAGATCAAACAACTATCACCCAAGAAGATCCGATCGGTTCTACTTGGCACAAACACTAATTTAAACACAAAAAACACAATCATAACAGTAGCATAATTGTTCTCACACTCAAGAACAGAAAGAAAAAACAAAAATAAATTTTATTCATTGGGTTGCCTCCCAACAAGTGTTATAGTTTTACGCCCTTAGCTAGGCATAAAGCAATGATCTAAGTTTTGACACCTTTGGTTCGAGATCCATAAGATGCCCTCACGATTGATTCATATGGTGGCCTAATTCTTGTTCTAGGAAAGTATTCCATACCCTTCCTCAAGGGAAATTGGAACTTAATTGTCGGTGTACAAAAATAGGGGCACATCTTTGTACAACTTTACATGTGCACGGGCAGTCAGAGTCGCGCCCGCGACCACACCAAGCAGAGCAGGGGAGGTGAGCCAAGGCAAGACCGGAGCCCAAGGCAATCAGGGAAATGCCAAGGTCAAGACCACAAAGAGCAGAGGGACGAAGCAGGTTCCCCCGGCGAGACCCTTGCCGGGGCAACCTCAGCGGCCCCGGCAAGAACCTTGCCTGGGCAGCTCGCCCCACACCAAAAGAGCGAGCCACCCTTGAGCACCACGGCCCCCGACGCCATCATCCACGTGGGGCCGGGGCTCGGGAAGGCACTTCTGTGGTGGCATGCAGATCTTTGTGAAGACATACTCAAGATCAGATGAAGATTAGAAGACGACGACGCTCGGCAAGATCCTCGCCGAGGAAGGCCACCAGACCCCCGGCAATGCCCTTGCCGGGGAGGACAGCGCGCCACGGCAAGACCCGTGCCGGGCCGCGCGGTGAGACCATTGCCGGGCCACCCGACAAGGCCCTCACCAAGGACGCCAGCAGGGCCACCGCCCGGCCCGCCGACGACCAAATTTCCACCGCTGTTCACATGCAGCTGCCAGCCCAACCAGCTGGGCGGGCACCTGCGTGGCAACATGCAGCTCCCAGGCCAACTCATCAGGCGCCTGCGTGGCGGCATGTAGATCTTCGTGAAGGCTCCACCGCCGTGCCACCTCAGCTGCCTGCCTGCCTACATGGCGCCGCACGAATCGCTGGCCGGGGCGCGTGTCGAAGTAAGGAGGAGCGGCGACGGACGGGACGGGCCTCACCCCCGTCCCCGATAAAGCAAGGGGACACCTAAGCGATGCATTAAATGCATCTTGTCCTGTAATACGAGGGATAACCTTGCAACACTGTACACCTTTCCACCTCCTGTGTGCCACTGTGGCAACCCCTTTTTCCTATAAAAGGAGGCCCGAGGCGACCAGGAGATGGATTCGGCTTTTTGGAACCACGCACTGACCCCAACTAGTTCGAGAGCTCCAGAACTCTCAGAAATACACCCACCAAAGCAGGACTAGTGTTTTACGCATCCCCACGGCCCGAACCTGGGTAAACGATACTTGTGCTGTCTACTAGCCCTGCTCTTCTTGCAACCCTGCGCCCCGGCAACCGTATTAGGGATTCTTGTGATCCCATAGGTGTCGTTCCACACCGACATCTTTGACGCGCCAGGTAGGGTGCGCAATTGTGAGAATCTGGTCTGGTAGCCAGCCTAGCAGTTCTTCGTCGCCATGGCCCCTAAGAAGAAAACAGCCACGGCGGTCGACTCGTTCGGAGCCGAACGACCCGTGCCGGTGCGGACGAGCAGCGGACCGGTCGCAGACAGGACCCGGGACGCGGTCCGCGAGCACCAGCATCGCCCAGGTAGTCGGAGCCTAGCGAGCGGCGTCGTTCGCGCGCCAGACGACCGGCTACACATTGTCGGATCCAAGGACGGAGCTGGGCCCCCCGCAGGCGGCGTGGGGCCCTCCAGGGGTGTCGTTGTGCTGACTCCGGGCGGCGCGGCGACCTCCGGGATGCCTAAACTGGCGACCACCGCGTGTTTTTCCCATGGTGTGCGCGCCGAGCAGGGTCACCACGTTGGTGACCCTGGGCATCGCCGTGGGAAGAGCCCTGTGCGTCATCGACAAGATGAAGGGGTTCAGCACGCTCGCCGAAGCGCTGGTGAAAATGGAACGCAACCGCTGGGTCGGGACAGAGCTCCTTCTAACATAGTTGGAAGTCGAAGCGCACCGCGATCCACGCAGCTGTCGCCGCCGCCCACGCCAGCGGAAGCTTTGGCGTGCGCACAGCTGCTCCTGGACTTCCCTCCTGCTTCGGAGAAGCTCGACGAGTGGACGACCACCATTCGGAGCCTCGTCGCCATCGCAAACAAAGACGATCCGCGACCTGCGGGTCCCTCGAGTCGGCGCTCCACTGAGCCACCACAAGGTGGCGCTGGGAGGACCAGGGGAGCTGCGGCCACGGTGCACTCTCCTCCTCCTCGCTAGCCGCCGCGGGCGTCGGCCCGTCGCGACGACACTTGTGATAACATCTCCATAGCGTCGTCTGACCTGCGGACCCTCCGGAACCAACTCCAGGTCCTTCGGGAGAGAGCTCACGAAGACGCTCGAACCACCGTCGAGCGCCAGCACGAAACGCGCCGCCAGTCGGACAAGCGGGCGGGACCCGCTATGGACCACCCAGGACCGGGGGGCCCCGGCGGCCTACCTTACGAGGTGGGCTGCCCGGCCTTTACCTGTGAGCTGAGGCAGTTCCAGTGGTCGTCCCACCGCATGTTCAAGCCCGACATCGGCGAGAAGTACACTGGCAAGACCCATCCGTCCGAGTTCCTCAGGATCTACACCATCGCGATCCAGGCCGCTGGGGCTCGCGACGACAAGGTGCTTGCCAACTATTTCCCGCTGGCACTCAAGCCCAATGTGATGTCATGGTTGATGCACTTGCCGGTGGATTCCATTTCTTCTTGGTAAGATCTGTGCCACGAGTTCGTTGGCGCCTTCACAGGAGGCCACCAAGCTCATGGCCAGGCCAGTTATCTGCATATCATTCTCCAGAAGGAAGGAGAGACCCTGCGCAAGTACATCCAGAGATTCAGCCGGGTGCAGTACAACATCCCTGATGTCCATCCCGCCGCTATGATTAGTGCGTTCCATCAGAACATGCGCAATCGTAAGATGCGCGAGGAGCTGGCGATGACCAAGGTTAAGGATGTGGCCGAGCTCTACGTTCTGGCTGATAGATGCGCCCGGGCTGAAGAGGGAAGGAAGTACCCCGGCGAAGATGCCGGCGCGGAAACCGACTCTACCGATGAAGACACCGCCACCCCGACGAAGAAGGGTCGGCGTCGCGACGGGAAACGCAAAGGCAAGGCCGTGCTTGCCGTTGAGGGATCTAACGATACTGGTGCCGACAAGAAGGTCAAGGCAGACGCCCCCGGCAAGGAGATTGCCAGGTGCGCCGCCTGCTGGGCCTTGGCGGCTACCGACAAGCCAGGAAGCTCCGGCAAGAAATACTGCAAGATCCACCGCACCAAGGGCCACGACCTCCAGAACTGCCGACAAGTCGAGCTGCTTGCTGAGAAGCAAAGGGCTGAGTACGAAAGGCGGGACAAGGAGAAGGACCAGGACGGTGCTGAGGGATCTGGCAAGAAGCGCGGCGGCCAAGGAGGCCGCCCCGGCAAGGACAACCAGCAAGAGAGGCCCGCCCGGGGCTGCGACAAGAAACAAGAAGACGACGATCACGACGAGGATGACGAGTCTGGTGAGCAAGGGTTCCAGAAGGCTATGTAGGCCATGTGCATCGATGGAGGCGCCTCGCTGCATACCTCTCACCGCCAGCTCAAGCAGTGGGCGCATGAGATTACAGCAGCAGAGCCGTCGTTCGACGCTCAGAAGCCGCTGAAGTGGTCCAGCACGTCCCTCATCTTTGACGCCGAGGACCACTGTGACAGCACTACCACGGTCGGGTGTTTGCCATTGTTGGTCTCGCCAACGATACGCAACCTCAGGGTGAACAAGATTTTGGTTGACGGCGGGGCCGGCCTGAACTTGATCTCGCCTGTCATGATCAAAAGGTTGCAAATCCCTGATGGAGACCTCGAGGAAACGGGCACGTTTCAAGGGGTCAATCCGGGGAGGAGCCAGCCAAAGGGAAAGGTCACATTGCCCGTGCCATTTGGAGGAGAGTTGAACTACAGGACAGAGAGGATCGTCTTTGACGTGGCCAAGATCCCCTTGCCCTACAACGGGATTGTTGGAGATATGCCCTAGAGGCAATCATGTATGATGATGTTTCCTATGTGTTTATGAATAAAGATAGTCCTTGGACATTATCAATGATGTGTATCAGCAAGTACGTGACTTCTTTGTGGGACTATGCATTGTATGATGACTATCCTAAAAGGTCCCTAGTCGAAAGGGCTGTGTGGACGCGCATCCGAATAGACTAGCATATGACACGGTCGATGGCTCGGTCTCACTAGCCATGGAGCATTGGATGCTAACCGGATAATATGGACTTGGAAAGGTCTGGTCGGATTCGACATAGTCGGATCCGAGTCGAGATAAGGTCCGAGTCGGACAGACCCAACTATGAGACGCAGCGATATGTCATCTGTGAGTCTCGAGTACAACATACGTTCTATGTCCTAAGACCTGAGCTGGCGCATGTACTCGAGATGGTGATAGACTTGCTTTGGGTCGACCAAACGCTACTCCGTGATTGGGTAGTTACAAAGGTAGGTTTCGGGTTTGTCCAATCCCATGCTGCGAGACATGGTCGAGCAAGATGGGATTTGCCCCTCCGATCAGGAGAGATATACTCTGGGCCCCTCGTGTGATCCGACTAGGAACAACATGGCCATGCGACAAGGATTATGAGATAATCCGGATAGTGGTCGGTATCCTTTGGAGCGAGAAAGAGGTCGGGTTAGCACAAGGATGACAGTCTCGCCTTGAGCCCGACAACATATATCGTCGGGTGACAAAGGAGAATGAAGTGTGACACGTTATGCAGGTTCGCCTAACCAGCTTCATAGTTCGCTTGGTGGTCGGCACGCCTTGCTAGAGGCCGCTACCAACCGTGCAGGTCGGAGGTGATCCGAACTGTGACCAAACTGACTTAAACCTAAGGGGTCGCGCGCTTAAGGGAAGGAACCTACGAGGTTGGTTCATAGGACACTGGTCGGATGTGATCCGAACTGGACTAGGAACATGACCGAGTAGACTTTGGGCTTTAGGGTTTGTGCGAGGCCCAAGTGTTGAGCTCGCGACGGACGCCTATATAAAGTGGAGGTGCGGCACACTCGCAAGGGGGCTTTTGCCTGAGAGGTGAGAACGCTTTGGCTTCAGGAGGCAGATCGCTTCCGCCTCAGGAGGTAGATCGCTTCGGCCTCAGGAGCCACCTCCACTTGCCGCCGACTGTGTGATCGGACCAAGCAGTCCGCCGCTCGGTGTTCCTCCCGCACGCGCGGATACCGTTAGAGGCGGTGCACTTGCGCCGCTCCGGCGAACTCGTACGTAGGATCGGACGACCGGCCGCTCGAGGGAGATCGAACGAGGAGGAGACGATCCACGCGGACACGCTGCCCCAACTCTTCTTCCGCTGCACGGCACTGCGCGTCTAGTGGTAACGAACTGTGATCCATCTCCCGTAGCATGTTCCTGGATGTTCTGCGCGTAGGAATTTTTAATTTGCAGTCGACGCACCCTACCGTAGAACCCAACAGTGGTATCAGAGCCAGGTTATAGGATTTGGATTCAGATCGTATGCATATTAGATATGTGGAGGCGGCAGATGAGATCTGTTGTCCTTGATAAGATCGGCTATGTGCACGGTTGATGTGATCAACTGCACATGGGGATCGTTGAGGCTATGTTTTCTGTAAATCGGGATCGATGAGGTCGTGACACGATCTACCCCTACCGGTCGGTCATCCGCCATCAGGGTTAACAGTGAAACGTAAATCCATGTGCGTAGGGACCGCCGTGTGCGTAGCGCCGTGTATTTCGTACCCGACACACAAACCGGTAGAATGCGATTCTATGCATAACTTTGTTTTGCAGGTTTGATGTGAATAGTATGGCTCATGTGTATGTGATGCATGTGTGTAATTTATACGTGGCCTGCGTGTCATGTTTGTCAGCCGGCAGGAGCCAAAGTGCTGTCATTCTATTGTATAACGACCTGCGTGTCGACTTGTGACTCTATGTAAAATTCATTACTAGTTGTAGTAGTTGGATAATAGAGATCAAGTTGGCGGCTTGGCGTCCCGGCGTGACAAACAAGATGGAGTGCGTAGATGGTCATCGGAGTCGGAGCCGACCTAGAACAACGTCCATGAAGGAGCCATACTATTTCACAATATGCGTTATATTTGTGATTGTTATGCTTCTTTGTTTCTATGCATGTTAAAATGATAGAATGATCCCTCATGAATATCAAGCGAATTGCCATCCCCGATGTTGCACCTTCGCACGTCAAGTACGTCTAGTAGTGGGCTCATAAAATTGGGGTGCTGTTGGGTGTCCTTGAACTGAAGGGTTCGTGTCGGACACGGACATGCACTGCATCAGGTTAACTTGACAAGGCTATCAAAACGGTTTTGGGCCTTGTGGCAAAGAAGGTTGGGAGCCGGGGTATGAGATACCTTCCTGACCGACAGGAGTCGTATAGAGATATGATTAGCAAGGAGTTGCTTACCGTATAGGTATGTTGGCTAGCAGTGATGCTAAAGCTCACTAGTCGCATGCGCTAGTCGGATCCTGAATCACCGAGAGTTTGCGGAGGATGCCAACCGGTGGGAGTATTTCTGTTTAGGCTAGAATTACTCTACATAAACACATTGCTTAGTGATTGCATATTTTCTGTTGTAGATCAATGGCACCACCTGCTCAACCCAACTTTGCATTGAAATCAATTCTGGAAAAGGATGAACTGAATGGAACAAACTTTACCACCTGGTATAGAAATTTGAGAATTGTTCTCAAGCACGATAAAAGGAACATGTTCTAGAGGATCCACTTCGGAGGAACCTGCTGATAATGCTAGTGCCACAGCTAAAATGCCTACGAAACTCGTTGATGAATCAACGGAGATCAGGTGTCGATGCTGGCTTGTATGGAGCCCGATTTGCAACAGCATTTGAAAATGTTGAGGCTTACGATATGATCGAGAGTCTCAAGAGCATGTTTCGGATACAGTGCTAGGACCGAAAGGTTCAACGTCTGGCGATCCTTGATGGATTGCAAGCTGAAGGAAGGTGATCCATCGAGCCCACATGTGATCAAGATGATCGGATATGTGCAAGCTTTGGATCGTTTGGGCTTCCCGCTCTTGGATGAGCTGCTCTTGATGCTGTTCGGGTTCTCCTCCGCCCAGCTATGGGACATTCATCTCGAACTATCATATGCATGGCATGGATAAGAAGCTCACTGAATTGCATGGGATGCTCAAAGTGGCGAGCAGGATATTAAGAAAGGCACGCATCAAGTGTTGATGGTGCGAAATCGCTAAGTTCAAGAAGAGTTGGTCCAAGAAAAAGGCTAAGGCAAAGGGCACGGAGACGGTAACCTCTGCCGCTGAGCCGAAGTCTGGACCGGACTCGAAGACCGTTTGCTTTCACTGCAAGGAGACCGGTCACTGGAAGAGAAACTGTAGCAAGTGGCTTGCAGAGCATGGCAAGAAGGCCGGAAATGCTTCTTCAGGCAAAGGTACACTTGTTGCATATGTTATAGACATTTACCTTGCTGACATACCTAGTAGCTCTTGGGTATTTGATACCGGATCGGTTGTTCATATTTGCAACTCGATGCAAGGGCTGGTAAGAACTAGGCGTGTGGCACAAGGGGAGATTGACATCAGGGTCGGCAACAAAGCAAGAGTTGCTGCGTTGGAGGTCGGCACGATGCAGCTCCAGCTTCCTTCCGGATTCATAATGGAATTGAATAATTGTTATTACATTCCTGCACTTAGTCGGAACATTATTTCTGCCTCATGTTTGATGAGTCAAGGTTATGAATTCAATTTAAAGGACAATGGTTGTTCGATATTTTGAATGGTATGTTCCACGGCTATGCACCCATTGTTGATAGGCTATTTATATTGAATCTAGAACAGAACCGGTCTATAACGTGAATGTCAAGAGGCATAAGCCAAATGAGATAAATCCGACATACTTACGGCATTGCGGCTTGGACACATTAGTCTGAAAAGCATGAAGAAGCTCCATGATGATGGGCTCCTAACCGTCCGACTTGGTCGCTCGAGACATGTGAATCATGCTTACTCGGGAAGATGACTAAGTCTCCTTTTGCAAAGAGTTGCGAGGGCGTCCGAGCTATTGGAACTTATACATAGTGATGTGTGTGGTCCAATGAGCACAACCGCCAGAGGTGGCTATCAAGATGCCGTGACTTTTACCGATGACTTGAGTAGATATGGATATATCTATTTGATGAGGCACAAGTCGGAGACTTTTGAAAAGTTCAAAGAGTTTCAGAACGAGGCTGAGAATCAGCTCGGCAAGACTATAAAGCTTCTGCGATCTGACCGTGGAGGTGAGTACATGAGTCAGGAGTTCGATGATCATTTGAAAAGTCGAGGTATAGTACCTCAGCTCACACCTCCAGGTACGCCACAGAGTAATGGCGTGTCAGAACTGAGGAATAGGACCTTGTTGGACATGGTCCGGTCTATGATGAGAAAATCGGATTTACCCTTGTCATTTGGGGATACGCTCTAGAAACTGCAGCTTTCACACTTAATAGGATACCATCAAAATCCGTAGACAAGACACCGCATGAGATGTGGACTGGGAAGAGTCCCAGTTTGTCTTTTCTAAAGATTTGGGGTTGTGAAGCATTTGTCAAGCGACTTATGTCAGACAAGCTTACACCCAAGTCGGATAAATGCATATTCGTGGGATACCCGAGGGAAACCTTGGGATATAGCTTCTACAACCGGGAAGAGAACAAAGTGTTTGTTGCTCGGAACGGGGTTTTCCTTGAGAAAGAGTTTCTCAGTCGGGAGGCCAGTGGGAGGACGGTTCGACTCGAAGAAATTCGAGGACCACTCGGGGACGGCTCGGCTGGTGATGAAATCATACCGGAGTCAGTCAGGGAACCCATAGTGGAAGCGGCACCGGAACCACGGAGGTCGGAAAGATTGCGCAGAGTGCGCGATGTATTGTTGCTAGAAAGTGACGAGACGGCCACATATGCGGAAGCGATGGTGAGCCCAGATTCCGAGGCATGGCTAGAGGCCATGAGATCCGAGTTAAAGTCCATGGATGAGAATCAAGTCTGGGACTTGGTTGATCCGCCACCTGGCGTAACTGCCATTGGTTGCAAATGGGTCTTTAAGAAGAAAACCGATGTGGATGGAAATGTTCAGATCCACAAAGCTCGGCTTGTCGCTAAAGGTTATGGACAAGTTCAAGGAGTTGACTACGACGAGACTTACTCGCCGGTAGCGATGCTGAAATCGGTGAGGATCATACTAGCTATAGCTGCATATTTCGATTACGAGATATGGCGATGGATGTCAAGACGGCTTTCCTTCACGGAAATTTAACCGAGGGCGTGTATATGATACAGCCCGAGGGTTTTGTCGATCCGACTAGCACTAGTAAGGTATGCAAGCTCAAGAGATCCATTTATGGGTTGAAGCAAGCATCTCGGAGTTGGAACATTTGTTTTGATGGGGTCGTCACTGGTCTCGGTTTCATCAAAAGCGAAGAGGACTCTTGTTTATACAAGAAGTTAAGTGGGAGCTCGATAGTGTTTTTGATCTTGTATGTGGACGACATACTACTGATCGGGAACGATGTTTCGATGTTAAACTCGGTCAAGGGATCATTGAATGGCAAGTTTTCGATGAAGGACCTTGGTGAGGCAGTCTATATTTTAGGCATTAAGATCTATAGAGATAGATCGAGGAGGCTTCTCGGCTTAAGCCAGAGCACGTACATAGATAAAGTGTTGAAGCGGTTCAACATGAGTGAGGCGAAGAAAGGGTTCTTGCCACTCTCACATGGTATAAGGCTAAGCGAGACTCAGAGTCCTTCGACATCTAATGAGCGAAGCAGGATGAGTAGGATTCCGTATGCCTCAGCAATCGGATCCATCATGTATGCCATGATATGTACAAGGCCTCATGTTGCTTTTGCAATAAGACTAACAAGTAGATACTAGGCCAACCCAGGTGAGAATCACTGGGCAGCGGTAAAGACTATTTTGAAGTACCTGAAAAGGACTAAAGAGATGTTCCTAGTTTATGGAGGTGAGGAAGAGCTCGTCGTAAGGGGTTACATCGATGCTAGTTTCCAAACCGACAAAGATGATTGTCGATCACAGTCCGGATTCGTGTACGTCCTGAACGGAGGAGCAGTGCACTTGATGAGTTCCAAGCAGGATACGGTGGCCGATTCTACCACAGAAGCCGAATACATTGCGGCTTGTGAAGCTGCAAAGGAAGGTGTTTGGATCCGGCATTTTCTGGATGATCTTGGTATTTTCGCAGCCTCGGTGAAACCGTTGGACCTTTATTGTGATAATTCTGGTGCCATCGCACAAGCCAAGGAGCCGAGGAATCACCACAAGGTCAGACACATAGACCGAAAATATCACCTGATACGAAAGATCGTAAAGAATGGTGATATAGAGTTATGCAAGATTCACACGGATGCAAATGTTGCAGATCCATTGACTAAGCCGCTTCCACAACCCAAGCATGAGGGGCACGTTAGAGCTATGGGCATTCGATGTCTATTTGATTGACTCTAGTGCAAGTGGAGGACTGTTGGAGATATGATCTAGAGGCAATCATGTATGATGATGTTTCCTATGTGTTTATGAATAAAGATAGTCCTTGGACATTATCAATGATGTGTATCAGCAAGTACGTGACTTGTTTGTGGGACTATGCATTGTATGATGACTGTCCTAAAAGGTCCCTAGTCGAAAGGGCTGTGTGGACGCCAAGAGCCGACTAGACTAGCATATGACACGGTCGATGGCTCGGTCTCACTAGCCATGGAGCATTGGATGCTAACCGGATAATATGGACTTGGAAAGGTCTGGTCGGATTCGACATAGTCGGATCCGAGTCGAGATAAGGTCCGAGTCGGACAGACCCAACTATGAGACGCAGCGATATGTCATCTGTGAGTCTCTACTACAACATACGTTCTATGTCCTAAGACCTGAGCTGACGAATGTACTCGAGATGGTGATAGACTTGCTTTGGGCCGACCAAACGCTACTCCGTGACTGGGTAGTTACAAAGGTAGGTTTCGGGTTTGTCCAATCCCATGCTGCGAGACATGGTCGAGCAAGATGGGATTTGCCCCTCCGATCAGGAGAGATATACTCTGGGCCCCTCGTGTGATCCGACTAGGAACAACATGGCCATGCGACAAGGATTATGAGATAATCCGGATAGTGGTCGGTATCACTGGAACGAGAAAGAGGTCGGGTTAGCACAAGGATGACAGTCTCGCCTTTGAGCCCGACAACATATATCGTAGGCGGCAAAGGGAACGAAGTGTGACACGTTAGGCAGGTTCGCCTAACCAGCTTCATAGTCTCGCTTGGTGGTCGGCACGCCTTGCTAGAGGTCGCTACCAACCGTGCAGGTCGGAGGTGATCCGAACTGTGACCAAACCGACTTGAACCTAAGGGGTCACGCTTAAGGGAAGGAACCTCGAGGTCGGTTCAGGACACCGGTCGGATGTGATCCGAACTGGACTAGGAACATGACCGAGTAGACTTTGGCTTTAGGGTCCGTGCGAGGCCCAAGTGTTGAGCTCGCGACGGACGCCTATATAAAGTGGAGGTGCGGCACACTTGCAAGGGGGCTTTTTCCTGAGAGGTGAGAACGCTTTGGCTTCAGGAGGCAGATCGCTTCCGCCTCAGGAGGTAGATCGCTTCGGCCTCAGAAGCCACCTCCACTTGCCGCCGACTGTGTGATCGGACCTAGCAGTCCGCCGCTCGGTGTTCCTCCCGCACACGCGGATACTGTTAGAGGCGGTGCACTTGCGCCGCTCCGGCGAACTCGTACGTAGGATCGGACGACCGGCCGCTCGAGGGAGATCGAACGAGGAGGAGGCGATCCACGCGACGCCGCTGCCCCAACTCTTCTTCCGCTGCACGGCATCGCTGCCTAGTGGTAACGAACTGTGATCCATCTCCCGTAGCATGTTCCTGGATGTTCTACGCGTAGGAATTTTTAATTTGTAGTCGACGCACCCTACCGTAGAACCCAACAGGGATCCTCGGCCGCCCGGCACTAGCCAAGTTCATGGCGGCGTCACACTACGCCTACAACATGCTAAAGATGCCCAGACCATTGACCATCATCTCCGTCCGCTCCGACAAGAAGGACGCGCTGATCTACGCCGATCAACTCTACCGGGAAGCGGTTGCAGCAGCTGCCGTCAAGGCGCCTGCTCCTGCCACTGAAGGCCCGGGAGGGAAGAAGGAGCCCGACAAGACCTCTCGCACCCACTCCGGCAAGCGCACCTCCTCGGAGTGTTGTGCTACCATTGTGGACGTGCCAGAGAGCTCTACCGACAAGAGCAAGAGGTCTAAAGCCGAGCCACCGCAGACCAAGAAGGTGTCCGTCGCGGAGGATGGCACGGGAGGGGCCTTCATCATAGGCTCCACCCTCGACAGCAAATAGGAAGGCACGCTCGTCACCTTCCTGCGGGAAAATGTCGATGTGTTTGCATGGCAAGCGTCCGACATCCCCAGTGTTCCCAGGAAAGTGATTGAGCACCACCTAGCTGTCTGCCCCCACGCGCGGCCCGTCAAGCAGAAGGTTAGAAGGCAGGCTCTGGAAAGGCAGGAGTTCATCACAGAGGAGATCAGGAAGTTGGAAGCGGCAGGTTTGGTGAGAGGGGTGCTCCACCCGACGTGGTTTACCAATCCAGTAGGGGTGCGCAAGGCGAATGGGAAGTGGAGGCTGTGTATTGATTACACAGATATTAATAAGGCTTGTCCCAAGGACCCCTTCTCGTTGCCGTGTATCGACCAGATTGTTGACTCCACAGCCAGGTGTGATCTCTTATCATTCCTCGATGCTTACTCAGGCTACCACCAAATCTTCATGACAAGAGAGGATGAAGAGAAGACTTCATTCATTACCCCATGTGGTACGTATTGCTTTTTACGGATGCCTTTCGGGTTGAAAAGTGTTGGCTCAACATTTGCAAGAGCAGTCCAAATTGGTTTTGAACCTCAGCTCCATAGAAATATGGAGGCCTACATGGATGATATAATGGTCAAAACCAAGGACGGGCCAACTCTTGTGCAAGATCTGGAAGAGGCATTTGCTAACCTGCACAAGATCAACCTCAAGCTGAACCCTGAGAAGTGCGTCTTCGGCGTTCCGTCCGGCAAGCTTCTCGGGTTCTTTGTGTCGCAGCGCGGGATCGAGGCAAACCCAGACAAGATCAAGGCTATTGAGAAGATCGAGGCGCCCAAGCGCATCAAGGATGTGCGTCGGCTCACCGGCTGCGTTGCCGCCATGAGCCGATTCATCTCCAAGTCCGTCGAACACGCCCTTCCCTTCTTCAAAATCTTGAAGAAGGCAGGCCCAATGGAGTGGACCCCAGAAGCCGAGGCAGCACTGCAAGATCTAAAGAAATACCTTTCCTCCATGCCCATACTGGTTGCGCCTAAACCACAAGAGCCATTGCTGCTGTATTTGGCGGCGACGAATAAAGTGGTCAGCGCCGCACTGGTGGCACAGAGGGAGGTCGACGAGGAGGCAACAATGGCGGCAGAACCAGCGGATGGCAAACCAAAGATTCCCCCGGCAGGGCCTGATGCCGACAAGGCGCAGCCCCCGGCAGAGTCTGGTTCTACCAAGGCAATGCCGACACAGTCGAGTGAAGTGGTGCCAAAGAAGAAGATGATGCAGCACCCGGTTTACTTTGTCAGCTCCCTCTTGCAGGGGGCTAGATCGAGGTATTCCGGCATGCAAAAATTGCTCTTCGGCCTCCTTATGGCCTCGAGGAAGCTGCATCACTACTTCCAGGCCCACGAGATCACTGTCGTCACCCGCCTCCCGTTGCAACGGATACTGCACAACCCGGACGCAACCGGAAGGATTGTGGAATGGGCCTTGGAGCTGTCAAGCTTCGGTTTAAAGTTTGAAAGTACCTCGACAATTCAGAGCAGAGTCTTGGCGGAGTTCATTGCAGAATGGACCTCGATGCCTGACGAAGAAATCTAGTAGACCACTCTCCCCGGCAAGGAAGCAGAACGCGACTGGATCATGTACTTTGATGGGGCTTTCTCACTGCAAGGGGCCGGTGCCGGTGTGCTGCCCGTTGCGCCCACAGGAGAACACCTCAATTACGTGATCCAGATGCACTTCCCCATGGAGATGTCCACCAACAACACTGCTGAGTATGAGGGATTGCTTGCCGATCTCAGGATCACGGCAGACCTCGGGGTTAAGAAGCTCATCGTCAGGGGTGACTCGCAGCTCGTTGTCAGACAGGTCAACAAGGATTATCAGAGCCCATTGATGGAAGCTTACGTAGATGAGGTGAGGAAGCTGGAGGAACGCTTTGACGGTATCCAGGCGGAGCACGTCCCCCGAGCGGAGAACGACATCGCCGATTACCTGTCAAAGCGCGCCGCATTCAAGCTACCTGTGGAACCAGGTACCTTTTTGCTCCGGTTAACTCAACCATCCGTCGAACCATCAGCAGGGCAGAGCAAACGGAGAAAATCAGGTCCCCCAAGTACTTTCCTACCGAGCCCCCTGGGGCTGCCGGCAAGGGTGTTGCCACGGACACCGAGCCTACCCAAGAGCAGCTCGCTCCGGCAGGGCGTCCAGCCCTGCCCGTAGTCCCATGGCGGAAGAGATGCCTTTGGTCCTTGCCGTCGAGCCCCAGGCTCCGGCATGCGCGCAACATACCGTCCAATTCCTCCAAACAGGGGAGCTTCCTAAGGAGCAGGAAGAAGCGGAGAAAGTAGCCCATCGGTCTGCCCTGTACCAGTTCGTCGATGACGTCCTGTACCGGAGAAGGCCGAACGGTGTGAAACTCAAGTGCATCCCCCGGGAGGAAGGACTGGAGCTGTTGGCGGAGATACATGGAGGCATATGTGGCTCCCACATAGGGTCGAGGGCCCTTGCCGGGAAGGCGTTCCGGCAAGGTTTCTTCTGGCCCACCACCCTCCAGGATGCAACGACACTAGTAACCAAGTGTGAAGCGTGCCAGTTCCATTCAAAGAAGCTTCGTCAACCAGCCCAAGCCCTTCAAACAATCCCTCTCTCCTGGCCATTCTCGGTCTGGGGGCTCGATATACTGGGCCCTTTCCCCCGCGATGTCGGGGGCTTTGAGTACTTGTACGTTGCAATCGACAAGTTAACAAAGTGGCCGGAGGTGGAAGCGGTGTTTGAAGGTGACTGCTTAGTCAGCCGTCAAGTTCTTTAAAGGACTGGTCTGCCGTTTTGGTGTGCCAAACAGAGTCATCATCGATAATGGCATGCAGTTCACAAGCCACTCCTTCACGCAGTGCATCCAAGACCTCGGCAGCAGGGTCTGTTTTGCTTCCGTGGCACATCCACGGAGCAACAGCCAAGCGGAGAGGGCAAATGCTGAAGTATTGTGAGGCTTGAGAACGAAGACCTTTGACAAGCTGCACAAGAGTTGAAGGCACTGGATTGATGAGTTTCCAGCGGTTCTTTGGTCGATCAGACAACGCCAAATCGAGCCACCGGCCAGACACCTTTTGCCCTGGTATACGGGGCAGAAGCAGTTCTCCCCACGGAACTCATATATAGGTCACCTCGAGTGCTCGCGTATGATGAGCTTGAGCAAGAGCCGTTGCGCCAAGATGACGCGACGCTCCTTGAGGAAGATCATCTTCGGGCGGCTGTGAGAGCGGCACGCTAACAGCAAGCCCTGCGCCGCTACCATAGCCGTAGGGTTCATGCCCGAAGCTTTGAGGAAGGCGACCTTGTTCTTCGGCGCGTTCAGTCGGCCAAGAATTCCAACAAGTTGACGCTGAAGTGGGAAGGCCCTTATCGGGTAATGCGAGTCACCTGGCCTGGCGCAGTCTGCCTGGAGACCGAGGATGCCATACCAGTGAGCAAGTCTTGGAACATCGAGCATCTTCGCAAGTTTTACCCATAAGGCGCGGCTTGCCGGGCCTCCAGGCAAGCCACCTTTTGTACAAGCTTTGCCGGAAAGGCATGTGACCCTTTGTACAAAGCCGGCAGAGACCCCGAGCATAAATAAATGAGCGTTACGCCTAAGTTATAGCATGCATGCTAGGTCGAGTCTCGTCCTTGGTTAGGGTTGATAGTGCTTAGCGGCGACTAACCCCTAGCCTAGAGGTCGAGTGTGCATCTATCTGTTCCTTTTCTGTCCTCCTTTGGTTCGCAGGGCACATGAGCATTTCTGCTGAGCTGTTCGGAAAGAAGGAAACGGACAGGCGCCCCGACCCCGGCAAACCAGAGTTGCCGGGGGCTGCAAGCACAAGGATCCAACCGCGGCAAGATGAGATTGCCGGGGGCTATAGATCCAGATAAGTCTTTTATCTTCTGTCATGCATTTCAGAACAGGACTCGGGTATGTGAGACCTTGTTTTTCTCTCTAGGCTGCCGTGCTCGCCTTTTTCCTATGCCTAAGGATTATTTCCTGGGTCCGGACTTGGTCGTAGCCGCGGCGGCAAGGAGGTGGGACGAGGAGCCTGAAGCCCACTTCATCCCTGCCTCCGCCAAGAGCGCGAGAACGGTCGAGTGGAGTGGGGGGACGGCAAGGCCTGTTGTCGGGCGAAAAACGTTTATCTTAAACAATAACAAGGATTCACTCCTTGTCGCAGGATTTACCCACGAACGAAAAACCCGGCAAGCATCCCTTTTTCATTAAAAACATCCCGTACAGGTACAGTTCGTGCGAGACGAAAAACATGAGCAAGGGGATTTCAAGTTTTAAATCTAACAAAGGCCCGCCGGCTTACAAACTAAAAAAGAGATAAGATGCCCGTAATCCCTTTCTTGTCCCTCTCCTCGGGAGGCACGTCAAGGAGGCGAAAGGGAAAAGGCGCCTAGGCGAAGCTACAAGCAGCAGAAGCACCAAGAGAACACTCGGCCGCCTACCAGGCGGGCCAGTGATGACGGTGCCGGAAAGGAGCTGAAGATGAGGCGGCAGGACCGGCACACGACGAAGGCGCCGGTGCTCACAGACTCTAGTTGACGGCCTTGCTGCCCGCCCTCTTCCTCTTCCGCAGCCTCCCGATGCCAGCCGCCCAAGGAGACGGCCCCGAGAAGTTCAAGAAGTTGGCCCCACCCCCGACAAATTTCTGCCGGAGGAGCGGCCAGGTTCAGATGCTGCTGCTGCCGCGTCCGCCCAGGCGCGGGTTGTCCGACGCCTAGTCGGACTTGTCCCCGCTATCTGCCCCGCTGTCCTCCTCATCACTTTCACTCGAGGAAGAGTTTCCATCGTCAGAATCTCCATCAGAGGAGCTCTCCACACAACACTTTAGGCGAGTCCCGAACTCTCCGAAGACCTTGACGGAGAGTAAGCCGTCCTCCATTAATTTGAAGTAGAGGATGAGCCCCGCCGTCAGGCTGTGGATGCGAGCGAACGTCTTCCACCCATGACGGAGGTACATGACTCGGGGAGCCGGGAAGTCGACGTCGACCAGCGTGCCCCTGTTCCCGCAACCCCTCATGTGCAATCTGAGGGATTGGGGTCGGTCGCGCTCCATCTCCCGAGAAAACTGGGCGGGAAGACGAAGATGGCGACGTGGAGGCCGGTGCAGCCTGATGAAGAACTCGTGGGGCTGGTCTCCGACATGGCTTTCCATCGGGAAAGACATCATTGGCGGGGGCAAAGCCGACGCGCCGCCCCGTCCTCCTCTTCCCCGAGCACCGCGACCTCTGCCTCGGCCTCGACCACGGCCTCGCCCCCTCCCCCTTCCCCTCGTGGCCGGCTCCGCCACCGCGGGCTCAGGAGGAGGAGGGACGCGTTGTCGAGTGGCGACCCTCGCTGCCACCGTCGAAGGACCAGGATTCCCTTTCTCCATGGCGAATGAAAGGAAGAAGCAGAAGCAAGGGGAGATAGAAGATGGAAGAAAGCGGGATGCCATCTCCCCTTCCCCCTCTTTATAAAGGAACGGGGTTGGGCTCGGCCGCCCCGCTCGGCCAATCAAGACATCGGAGGCGCAGGGAATCGGGACCGACCCGCTGCCCCAACCAGCGACGGCCCGGTTTCCCGCCTCCATCGTTTGCCACCCTAAGCGCATGAAAGATGCATGGCAGATGTGCAGAACTGAGGGGATGGGTGAGGCGACCTCTCCCCCACCGCGTGATCGTGGGGAGTGGACGCCTTGAAGACCGCACCCCGCACCCGTTCAGTAAATGAGTCGCGCCTCCGCGCCTCCCTCTTTTTTACGGGGAAGGCGCGAGCTGCCTCTTTACTGTGATGTGACGCATGCGTGCAGAAACCGCCCCACGCATGCCGCCCACATCACGCACGCCCCTCCACGCTGCGCCACGCGCGCGGGTCGTGGGAAGCGTAGCACACGAAAAGCCTTACCACGGTAAAACCGCCCCGCCTGCCCGCACACCGTTTTGGGCCTGACCCAACAACGTGTTGCGCTTATGTGTGGGCCAGGCCCGGGGGCTCCTGTTGGTGTACAAAAATAGGGGCACATCTCTGTACCCCTTTACCTGTGCACGGTCAGTCAGAGCCGCTCTCGCGACCACACCAAGAAGAGCAGGGGAGGTGAACCAAGGTAGGAACGAAGCCCAAGGCAATCAGGGCAATGCCAAGGCAGAGGGACGAAGCAGGTTCCCCCGGCGAGACCCTTGCCGGGGCAACCTCAGCGGCCCCGGCAAGATCCTTGCTGGGGCAGCTCGCCCCACACCAATAGAGCGAGCCGCCCTTGAGCACCACGGCCCCCGACGCCATCATCCACGTGGGGCTGGGGCTCTGGAAGGCACTTCTATGGTGGCATGCTGATCTTTTTGAAGCCATACTCAAGATCAGATGAAGATTAGAAGACGACGACTCTCGGCAAGATCCTCGCCGAGGAAGGCCACCAGACCCCCGGCAAGGCCCTTGCCGGGGACGACAGCGCACCACGGCAAGACCCTTGTCGGGCCGCGCGGCGAGACCCTTGCCGGGCCACCCGGCAAGGCCCTCACCAAGGACGCCAGCAGGGCCACCGCCCGGCCCGCTGATGACCAAATTTCCACCGCCGTTCACATGCAGCTGCCAGCCCAACCAGCTGGGCGGGCACCTGCGTGGCAACATGCAGCTCCCAGGCCAACTCATCAGGCGCCTGCGTGGCGGCATGCAGATATTCGTGAAGGCTCAACCACCGTGCCACCGCAGCTGCCTGCCTACCTACATGGCCCCGCACGCATCGCTGGCCAGGGCGCGTGTCGAAGCAAGGAGGAGCGGCGACAGACGGGACGGGCCTCACCCCGTCCCCGATAAAGCAAGGGGACACCTAAGCGATGCATTAAATGCATCTTGTCCTGTAATACGAGGGATAACCTCGCAACACTGTACACCTTTCCACCTCTTGTGTGCCACTGTGGCAACCCCTTTTTCCTATAAAAGGAGGCCCGATGCGGCCAGGAGAAGGATTCGGGTTTTTGCAACCATGCACTAACCACAGCTAGTTCGAGAGCTCCAGAACTCTCAGAAATACACCCACCAAAGCATGACTAGGGTTTTACGCATCCCCGCGGCCCGAACCTGGGTAAACGATCCTTGTGCTATCTACTAGACCTGCTCTCCTCGCAACCCTGCGCCCCGACAACTGTAGTAGGGATTCTTGTGATCCCATAGGTGGCGTTCCACACCGACATTAATATTGCCTTCTTTCATATCAATCACGGCACCGATAGTGCGTAAAAACGGTCTACCAAGAATAATATGACAAGACGGATGGCAATCAATATCAAGAACAATAAAATCTATGGGCACATAATTCCTATTTGCAAGAATAAGAACATCATTAATTCTTCCCATAGGCTTTTTAATACTAGAATCCGCCAAGTGCAGATTTAAAGAACATTCTTCATGGTCAGTAAGACCAAGCACATCACATAAAGATTTCAGAATTGTAGAAACACTAGCACCCAAGTCACACAAAGCAAAACATTCATAATTTTTAATCTTGACTTTGATAGTACGTTCCCACTCATCATGCAATTTTCTAGGAATTGAGACTTCTAATTCCAATTTTTCTTCAAAATCATTCATCATAGCATCAATAATATGTTTATTAAAAGCTTTATTTTGTTCATAAGAATGGGGTGAATTTATCATGGATTGCAACAAAGAAATACAATCAATCAAAGAGCAACTATCATATTTAAAGTCTTTGTAATCCAAAAGAGCGGGCACATCACTAGCTAAAGTTTTGACCTCTTCAAACCCACTTTCATCAATTTTCTCAATAGGATTTTCACCCTCCGAAATATTGGGACACCTTCTACCTAAAGTTGACTCTTCTCCACTCCCTTTTTCATCAATCTTAACTTTACTAAACAAGGAATCAATAGAAGAAACACCAAACATTTTATGATCTTCATCACTTTTGCGAAAGAAATCACTAGAAAACGCTTTTTCAAAAACTTATCTTTTAGCTCTAAGCATAGCGGTTCTTTTCTTACTTTCATCCATAGAAACATAAAGAGCTTTAATTGATTCATCTACTCTAGGCACAAAAATCTTCATCTTGAGATTTTCCACATCATGAGCAATTCTGTTCACACTTCTAGACAAATCATCAATCTTATTCAACTTTTCTTCTATGGAAGTGTTGAAAGCTTTTTGTGTGTTGATAAATTCTTTAATATTATTCTCAAGATCAGAGGTGTTCCTATTATTATTATAAGATTGATTTCCACAGGAATTACCATAATTATTAGAGGAATTGCTAGGAAAAGGCCTAGGATTAAAATAACCTCTATAAGCATTGTTGTTAAAATTAGTTCGAGAGATAAAATTCACATCTATGGCATCACTATTTTGCTCAATCAAAGTAGACAAAGGAATATCATTAAAATCAATAGGAGCACTTTTACTAGCAACCAATTTCATAAGAGCATCAACTTTTTCACTCAAAGAAGAATTTTCTTCAACCGAATTAACTTTTTTACTAGTAGGAGTTCTTTCGGTATGCCAATGCGAATAATTTCCATGATATTATCAAGAAATTTGGTGGCTTCACCCAAAGTAATTTCCATAAAAGTACCACCCACGGCGGAATCTAAAAGATTACGAGAAACAAAATTCAAACCCGCATAAAAAATTTGTATGATCACCCAAAGATTTAACCCATGAGTTCGGCAATTCCTTACCATCATTTTCATCCTTTCCTAAGATTGTGCAACATGCTCATGTTCAAGTTGCTTGAAATTCATGATCTGGGTTCTAAGGAAATAATTTTTGCTGGAGGAAAATACTTAGTGATAAAAGCATCTTTGCACTTATTCCAAGAATCAATACTACTACGAGGCAAAGAAGAGAACCCAATTTTTGCAGAGTCAAGCAAAGAAAACGGAAATAATTTCATCTTCACAACATCATTGTCTGCATCTTTTTTCTTTTGCACATTGCATAATTCCACGTAGGTATTAAGATGGGACGCGACATCCTCATTAGGATTACCGGAAAATTGACCTTTCATAACAAGATTCAGCAAAAGCAGTATTAATATCACAAGACTCCGCACCAGTGGAGGGAGAAGAAATCAGAGTGCCGATAAAATCATTGTTGTTGGTATTTGAGAAATCACATAACTTGGTGTTCTCTCGAGTCATGATGACCACACAACAAAATTGCACTGAAAAACAGATCCGGCAAGAAAACGACGAATGGAAAAAGAGGGGCGAATAAAACGACAAATTTTTTTGAAGTGGGGGAGAGGAAAAAGAGAGGCAAATGGCAAATAATGTAAATTGCGAGGAGATGATATTTGTGACTAGGGACCTGGTAGATGTTGAATATGCTCCCCGACAAGGGCGCCAGAAATTCCTTTTGATGTCGCTTGAAGCTACGTCGGTATTTCCCCAGAGAGGAAGGGATGATGCAGCAGAGCGGCGGTAGGTATTTCCCTTAGATATGAAACCAAGGTTATCGAACTAGTAGGAGAACCAGGCAACACAATGTAAACATCCCCTGCACACAGATAACAAATCCTCGCAACCCGACGTGTTAAAGGGGTTGTTAATCCCTTCCGGGGTACGGTGCCTCAAGATAGGCAAATGGACGTGAGATAAAATTGTAGTAGATTGATAGATCGAACGCCAAATAAAATAAATAAGAATAAATTGCAGGTTTTTTTTGTATTTTTGGTTTAATAGATCTGAAAATTAATAGATCGCAAACGCAAATATATGAGATAGAGACCCGGGGCCCGTAGGTTTCACTAGTGGCTTCTCTAGAGAAAAATAGCAAACGGTGGGTGAACAAATTACTGTTGGGCAATTGATAGAACTTCAAATATTCATGACGATATCCAGGCAATGATCATTACATAGGCATCACATCCAAGATTAGTAGACCGACTCATGCCTGCATCTATTACTATTACTCCGCACATCGACCGCTATCCAGCATGCATCTAGTGTATTAAGTTCATGGAGAAATGGAGTAATGCAATAAGAACGATGACATGATGTAGACAAGATATATCTATGTAGAGATAGACCCCATCGTTTTATCCTTAGTAGCAACGTTGTTTTATCCTTAGTAGCAACGATACATACGTGTCGGTTTCCTTTCTCACTGGGATCAAGCACCGTAAGATCGAACACACTACAAAGCACCTCTTCCCATTGCAAGATAAATAGATCAAGTTGGCCAAACAAAACCCAAATATTGGAGAAGAAATACGAGGCTATAAGCAACATGCATAAAAGTGATCAAAGAAACTCAATTACTTTCATGGATATAAAAAGATAGATCTGATCATAAACTCAAAGTTCATCGATACCAACAAACACACTGCAAAAGAGTTACATAATATGGATCTCCAAGAGACCATTGTACTGAGAATTCAGAGAGAGAGAGACAGAGAGAGAGAGATGAAGCCATCTAGCTACTAACTATAGACCCAAAGGTCTACAAAGAACTACTCACGCATCATTGGAGAGGCACCAATGGAGGTGGTGAACCCCATCCGAGATGGTTTCTAGATTGGATCTGGTGGTTCTGGACTCAGCGGTGGCTGGATGAATATTTCGTCGACTCCCATAGGGTTTTAGGAATATTGGGATATTTATAGAGCAAAGAGGCGGCCCGGGGGCACCCGAGGTGGGCACAACCCACCAGGGAGCGTCTGGGCCTCCTGGCGTGCCCTGGTGGGTTGTGCTCTCCTCGGAGCACCCCCAGGCGCAGCCAGGGACCATTATGTTCCTTCTGGTCCAAAAAATCTCCGTAAAGTTTCGTTGCGTTTGGACTCCGTCTGATATTGATTTCCTGTGATGTAAAAAACTTGCAGAAAACAGCAACTGGCACTTGGCACTATGTCAATAGGTTAATACCAAAAAATGATATAAAATGATTATAAAACATCCAAGACTGATAATATGACAGCATGGAAGAATCAAAAATTATAAATACGTTGGAGATTTATCACCCCCATCCTCGCCACACACACAATCCTCTCTCTCTGCTTGCATCCTCGACGCCGCTGTCGGTCCTCAAAGCCGTCAGTGTATGAGGATGACACCAAAGTGTCCCATCGGAGGGAGTGGCGACGCCGGGGCTGCTGAAGCACCGGAGCACGACATGGAGATGGAGACAGAGTTTGATGTCACCACCGGCGAGGTATCACTGCACCCTGACATCATCGACGGCTTCGAGCTTCCACAGCCAGAGGCGGAGGTCCACACCGACTCCAGTGATGACTCGGGCGACGACCCCGACGACGACTCAGACAACCACTGTAGCGACGACTCTGATGACGATGAACAACTGGTTAGTCATCTATACCCATTTATGTGTCAAATAGATCCTAGGGTTTCTCTAGTTACTCCAGCCTCCCCCTTTTTGGAATAGAAATCCTATGGTTATGTTCTCCGAACCCATGAAATCTGAGTAAGTTTCATTAGATCCGTGTAGTGTATTGATTGTTTGAATGGTACAAGTGATAAGTGATTAGTTATTTCATCTATGCAAATGATTTCTGCTAGTAATCCGACTAGGGTGAATGTTCATGCTAATACTTCCTAGCCAGGGCTTGACAATTGATTTTGAATGACCTACATATATGTTTGTGCCATTATTTTCATCAAGATTGGTCTATACATAGACGAGTGTGCTTAAAAATCGAACCATAATCTATGGATATGTATAAAAACATAGCCATAAATTCCTAATCCTAGTTCACGGCATGTAAACATTGATTTGATGCCTAATTTGGCAACTGCCAAATGTTCGCTAGAGATTAGTTTGTAAACATTAGTTTGACGCCACATTTTTTTAATTATTTGTATAGGTGTTGTCTAACAATGTGGACATCAAGGATGAAGATGGACAAAGGAGGTACAAAAGGAAAATCCTGAGGGAGCTTTATGCGGAATGCATAACAGGTGTATTAGGACCTGGGACAGCGGCTATCGATGCCCATTTTGCAACCACAAGCTTCATGATGCGTATGAAAGTGTTCTGGCGCATGCAAGAGGATGAGTTGTTGGCTCCTTCAAGCAGAACTATTCTTGTAGGGTGGCGCACGGCGCATACGCCGAGTATCTGAAGAAGCTTTAGGATCGTGCCTGCAAATGAGATGAGATGTGGGATCGAACTATGTACGCTTGAGTACGCTTAATGATGGTTAAACTATGTACTTATGGTAGAACTATGCTTGTGTACGCTTATTACCTATGTCTGACTATGTTTAATCTATGTTTACTTATGTCTAAATGTGGGATATGGATGCAATCAGCTCGGTTAATGGATTCTACGTCCGTCCTGGTTTATTGGTCCCCTTTGTAGTTTGAGTTAAATTTTGACCAAATATTTAACCGACAAAATGTTAGTGAAGGTCAGCAAAATTATATTGTTGGATGCGTATTTGAACACAGTGTTCAACGATATAATTTTTGCTGACATGCATAAACAATTGTTAGTTAAATATTTGGTCAAAATTTGGTACAAATTACAGAGGGAACTAATAAACCAGGATGGAGGTAGTACGTCAATCACACATGGTTCCCAAAATTGGAACCATGTGTAATGACTTTCATTTTGCCTATTTTGTCCATCACACACGGTTGGCTCTAGGAAACCGTTTCCTCTGAAATTCTTTGTGGGACAGAAAACCCTCCCCACCCAATTCAATAAAGAAAAAAGAAAATCCTCGCCGTCCCCACGTCACAAAAACCCTCACTCCGCCCGCCACCCCCTCCGGTCCCCATTCACACCTGCACAAGCTCCTCCACGTCTATGCATGGCACCGCCTATTGTAGCAGCAACCACTTAGCTAGACGCCTGCCGCCGCAGCCAGGCTGCCGGCAAACCCACCACATTTCACCACTGACTTTCTCAACGCTGCTCGCGGTCGACCCAGCTCCGCCCAGTTGGGGAATCAGCCGTACTGACGGTTTTTTCTCATGGACAACAAGGTAACTAATTTAATGAGATATTATCTCATCTTTGATCCTAGTTCATCTACCTCCTTTAATCAGCCGGCTGAAATTTTCGTGAATTCATTTTTTTTCAAGCTAATTTGAGGGTTTTCTTTCATTCATAGAGTGTATAGTGCACGGACACATCAGGACTTTGCGGCCTCCGCCAGACATCCATGGAGTTCCATCTCACTGTACCAAATGACTTGAGGATGCGCATGGTATGTTCAATCTCACCCTAAATCGATTGGCATGGCCTACTTTCCTGAACATATATGTCGGTGCACAAAATGAGGGGTCCTATTTTGTACCCCTTTACTTGTGCGCAGGCAGTTGGAGCCGCGCCTACGGCCACAGTTAGCGGGGCAGAGGAAGGAAGCAAAGCCACAAGACAACCAGAGCAACACCAAGCCAGAAGCATGAAGAGCTAAGGGGCGAGGTGAAGCTCCCCTGACAAGAACCTTGCCGGGGCAACTTGCCCAACACCAGCAGGGCTGCCACCCTTGAGCCTGAGAGTTCCACCGCCCTCAACCACATTGGAACCAAGGCTCGGGAAGCGCCTCCATGGTGGCATGCAGATCTTTGTGAAGACCAAGAACATGCAAGATCAGATGAGAATAAGAAGACGAAGATCCTCGGCAAGATCCTTGCCGAGGATACCTACGAGCCCCCCCACCCAGACAAGGCTCTTGCTGGGGACGCCCACGACGCCGCAGCAAGATCCTTGCCAAAGACATCCATGGGGCCGCAGCCAGGCCCACATCTGCCAAGACTCCACCGCCATTCCCATGCAGCTGCCAGCCCACCAACTAGGCGAGCACCTGCATGGTGACGTGCGGCCTCTAGGCCAACATAGCAAGCACCTGCGTGGTGGCATGCAGATCTTTGTGAAGACTCTGCCACCGCACCAACTCAGCAGCCAGCCAGCCAATGTGGCGCTCCACGCCTTGCCAGCTCGGACGCGCGTTGAAACTAGGCGAGGCGGTGACAGCTGGGACGAGCTTCCTTGCCGTCCTTGATAAAGCAAGAAGGGCACATCGGCAGCGTATTAAATGCGTTTGTCCTATGGTGCCAGGAGATAGACTCGACCACTGTGGCAGCCCCTTGTGACTATAAAAGGAGGCCCGCGGTGTACTGAGGAAAGATTCAGACTTTTTGACCCTACACGCCTTGTAGCTAGTCGAAGAACACCAGATAAACCTAAATCAGCATGAGTAGTGTATTACGCATCACTTGCGGCCCGAACCTGGATAATCCCCCTGCATTGATCTCTCAATCCCGCTCTTTCCACAGCCCCGTGCCTGCCAACCGTAGCAAAAGGGATTCCTCGTGATCCTGCAGGTGTCGTTTCCACCGACATCTTTGGCGCGCCAGGTAGGGGGTGCAATCCGTGGAAATCTGGTTTTGGAGCTGACGCGTTGACTCTTTCATGGGGATGGCTCGAAGGGAGAGGGCGACGTTGATCAGCCGCCCTCTGGTGCCGTCCGCAGCTTCGACAACCATCCGCGTGGCCCCGAAAAGCTAAGTCATGCAAAATTTTGGCTAATTTCATTTATATAAGTCTATCTTCCTCGAAAGATCTCTTTCCTTGTATGGGAAACCTGCACGTGATGGGACGCTTCCACTATTGGCAACGCCCTTGTCTCTGTCTCGAGTCCGCTCGACAGTTCATGGGGTCGCGCTGAGAACGGCAAGGTGGCCTACCCGCTACTAGCCGCGCTCTTGTCCTATTTCGACTCCGCTTGACAGTTCAAGCGAACGCGCTGGGAGCGGCAAGGTGGCTTGCCCGGCAGCAAGCACCTCCCCGGCAGGCTGCTAAGGATCCGTCCTCAAAGCACCCCGACATGGGTTTACACGCCGGCAGCCTTATCCAACCAAGCGTAGGGTGTGAACATACAAAGAGAGATCTAACAGGAAGATAGCGTGCTCGATCTTAAAATACTGCAGAGTTATATTACACCAAATAATCGCTGCGGTTCTAACTTAAGATAAAATTGTCTTGGTCTTGAACTTGCAGCAGCGATGAGAAATGGGGTGCCTAGTCCCGGCACTGGCCCTCCACCCTCTCAATTTCATCGACGCAGTCGATGATGGGCTTGATACGCTCCTTGAGCAGCGCGATGTCCGCCTCCTCCGGCAAGCTCTCCAACGCGTTGGCAAAGTTGACGGTGGGTTCCAGAACGCCACCTTGGTGAGCACCTTGGTCAGGGCGCCCCGGCAGAGCCTCCGTGACTCGTTGGCCAGATAAGTTGCCCGGCTGGAGCGGAGCTGCTCCAGGGCTCCAAGAACGCCCTCGAAGAACATGGTCAGTTTGGCATTGGGACTCACGTCCAGCTCCGGGGCGTACCTCACATTCGGCATCCCCATGGCAGCCTGCTTCGTGGTGGTCCTGCTGGCGACGTCGGCGATGCGGCTGACCCAACGGTTTATGCGCTCTGCGTACTCCTTGTGTTCAGCGGTGTCATTCCTCCACAGCTGCCTCTCCTCCTCCAGGTCCTTGGCCAGGGTCTCTTCCCGGGCCCTGACCTCCGAAAGCGTCCCCTCAAGACCCTCCAGCTTCAGCTTCAGGTCTTTGATGGAGTCGTTGGCCTTGGAGAGCAGCTCGGCCTTGCCAAGGATTGCGGCCTGCGCCTCCACCAGAGCATTGTTGATCGTGTCCTTCTCCTTCGCCAGCTCCAGGACTTGTTTCTTCAGCCCATCCTGCTCCACCTGCAGCTCCTTCACCTTGTCGGCATGGACCAGGGCTTGAGCATTGAGTGCCTCCTTGTGCCTCTACTCCAGCTCCTGGGTCCGCTGCACAACAAGCTTCTCGACCTCCTCATCCTTGCCGCGGAGGGTGGCGGCGAGCGCCTCCTCACGAGCGGCAAGGTCCTCCTCCTGGGAGTTCAGCTCGGCCTGGTGCTAGTGCCGAGCGGCCTCGTCTTTGGCGGCCTGTTCCTTCATGGCCTCCCGGGCTTTCTCGACATCGACCTGCTGCAGGATGATCTCCTGTTTGCGCTCAGCCAGCAGATCCTGGGCAACCTTCTGTTCTTTGTGGGCCTGGTGGAACCAGGACGGCGTCTCGGCGACGCGCCCCTCAAGATCCGCCTCCGCCTTCTCCATCGCCACCATCCTGGATTTTGCCTTGTCTAGGAAGGCGCGGTGAAGCGCCTGGAGCTTCTGGAAGTTGGCGCTCATGGCCCGAAGGAGCTCCTCCTCTTGGGAACCGTCGCCACCGTCGCTCGGTTCGTCAACAACCTCAAGCCCGGCGGCGGCAAGCACCTCGTCATCGAACACCTCCCCCTCGGTTGGCGCCCTGGTGCTCGCCGTTCCCGAGAGGTGGACGAACAGGTCATTGGCCACCTTCAAGTATTTGCCCTAGCCAGAGGCAGCAGAGGAGGAAGGTTGGTTGTCCACCACCCCCTTCCCGGCAGCGGCCTTGCCGGCCTCTACGGCTGGCCCCTTGCCAGCCTCCTCGGCAGCGGCCTTGCCGGCCTCCCCGGCAGGCCCCTTGGCGGCACCCTCAGCAGCGGTCTTGGCGGCCTCCTCGGCGGTGATCTTGTCGGCCTCGGCCTCAGCGTCCCTGGATACCTCCTCGATGACGGTGTCAATGTCCCCCCGGTCTACTGAGGAAGGGTCTGGATACCAAGAAGGGGAATGAGGCGGAGCCAAGGTCAAGGTCAAGATGGGAAACAAACGACATACCCACATCGGGCTGGGAAGAAGTGGCGCCCTCCCCACCAGCATTTGTTGCCGGGGCAGAACCCCAGCACCCAAGTCCGCCTCCCGCTCCTCCGTATGTGTGGGCTCGGTGGTGGATGCCCTTGCCGAGGACGCCCCTCGGGGCGGCGTAGTCGAGAGGGGTGGCGTGTTGGTGGTCACCCTAGGCGGCTCCTCCTGCTGCCGTTCTTCTCCTGCAAACCCGGCAGGATCAGCGTCAAGGATTCACACCCCAAAGTTCATCAATGGAGAAGTGAGTGATGAGCTTACGTTGGGGGCTGAAGCGGGGGCTACGCCGGGGGCTGCTATCCACCAGCAACGGCGTATGCGAAGTACCCGCCGGGGGCTTGTCGCCTGCTGAGGCCTTGGCCCTCTTCGCCACCCTCTGCGCCAGCGTCTCCGTGTCCCTGTGAAGATGACACCAAATCAAAGGAAGATAACACAGGGGTAAGGTCAAGAGATGATGGGGAGCAGAATACTTACTCGTTCTCCAGCTCCTTGTCCGCTAGCTTCCTCTTCCTCGTCGGGCTAAAAGATCCGAGGTCGAACATGGCCTCCAAGGTGTTGACCGAATGAGGAGGAGGAGATGGGGACGGGGTACGGTGCCGCTTGGACGAGGAAGAAGCAGTTGATGTCCTCTTAACCACCGCGGCCTTGACTGCCTTCTTCATTAACGCGTCCTTCATCACTCTCGTCTCGCGCACGTGCTGCCCCTGGGCCATCTGCTACTGCGTGGTCCTGTCGGGCCGGACCGGCTCGCTAGAGGTAGCCCGCCGTAGGAACCGCTGCCTCCCCGCGGCTGGGGGGTCGTTCATCTTGACCTCCTATTCGGACGACTCGTCGCCCGCGTCTTCAACGAGGGGAGCCTCATAGCTGGCGCCACTGGCCTCCCCGGTAGACTCCGCCCATTGGGCGAGCTCCCTCTACTCCGCGGCCGCGTTAGCCTCATCCTCCACGCCGCCAATGCTGTCGGCCTCCTTGGCGAGCACCGCCTCCGCCGCCCTGGCGATGTAGTCCAGCTCCGCCTTGGTGGTGTCCTGGATAAGCAGCGGCTCGTCACGGAGATAAGCCTCCGACAAAGTGTCAAAGAACTCCCGCACCTTCTCCGCTGGCGTCGAGGTCGCTCCAGTCCCCATGGCGGGTCGGCGGGCTCTGACTAACCCGGCAGAACTCCTGAGGGTCCTTCTCCTTGATCCAGCACCACGGCCCCGCCACTCCTCCCACATCTCCTTCTGGGCGCCCTCCAGGTACGTGCGTTTCTCCTGGGTCCTCGGGATCCTGGCAATGCTCCCAGAGATGGCGCCCCTTGTTGGAGGCGAGGGTAGAAGTAGTGGCGGAAGAGCGCCGTTCTAGGAAGAACCCCGGCAAAGCCCTCACAGAGGTGGGCAAAGAGAGCCATGCACGCCACAACATTTGGCATGAGATCTAAAAGATGGAAGCCATAGGTGAGCATGACATCGTTGAAGAAGTCAAAGAAAGGGGGGCAGAGCTCGCAAGAGAAGAAATCGAAGAAGAAGGGGTACCGATTTGGCCCGTCCTTGGCGAAATCGGCGGGGACGACGCGCGTGGCAGGGTGCCCCGTCGTCTTCCTCCCCCACAGGGGGAAGAAGAAGTTCTTGTGGTTGACCGCATCGACCGTCCACGGGAAGTAGGCGAGCTGCATCCGCCGCACCACCGACTTACTCTCCGTTGCCTCCTTTTCCCCGGCATCCTTGGCCGCTCCCTTGCCCCTGCTGGTTTTGGGCGCCATGGCAGCTGGGAGGGGGCGAAGGATCAAGGGCAATGGGGGCGCAGCGGCAGCAAGCAGAGGCAAGAACTTCGAATCTGTCGCCTGAGGAAGAAGAGAGGAACGGCAGTTCCGAGATTGGAAGAGGCGCAGAGGGTAAATGAGCAACGCGCCTGCGGTTTTTCCTTTTTATTGGGAAGGTGTGGGCCACCTCTTTACCATTTACTATGATGTGATGCATGAGGGCAGCAACCGCCCCACGCATGACCCCCACGTCATGCACGACTCCCATGTCGCGCATTCAACGCGGGTCGTGGGGAAGTGCAACTGGCGAGGGAGTTACTGTGGTAAAACTCGGCCCCGCATGCCCGCGAACTGTTTTGGGCCCAGCCCAACAACGCGTCGCGCTTATGTGTGGCCCAGGCCCAGGGGATTCCTGTCGGTGCACAAAAGGAGGGGTTCTATTTTGTACCCCTTTACTTGTGCGTGGCAGTTGGAGCCACGCCTGCGGCCACACTTAGCGGGGCAGAGGAAGGAAGCAAAGCCACAAGACAACCAGAGCAACGCCAAGCCAGAAGCATGAAGAGGTGAGGGGCGAGGTGAAGCTCCCCCGGCAAGCTCCTTGCCGGGGTGGCCTTCACGGCCCCGACAAGAACCTTGCCGGGGCAACTTGCCCAACACCAGCAGGGCTGCCACCCTTGAGCCTGAGAGTTCCAACGCCCTCAACCACATTGGAACCAAGGCTCGGGAAGCGCCTCCATGGTGGCATGCAGATTTTGTGAAGACCAAGAACATGCAAGATCAGATGAGAATCAGAAGACCAAGATCCTCGGCAAGATCCTTGCCGAGGATACCTACGAGCACCCCCCCCCCCCCCCCGACAAGCTCTTGCCGGGGACGCCCACGACGCCGCAGCAAGACCCTTACCGAAGACATCTGCGGGGCCGCAGCCAGGCCCACATCTGTCAAGACTCCGCTGCCATTCCCATGCAGCTGCCAGCCCACCAACTAGGCGAGCACCTGCGTGGCGACGTGTGGCCTCTAGGCCAACTCAGCAAGCACCTGCATGGTGGCATGCAGATCTTCAGGAAGACTCTGCCACCGCACCAACTCAGCAGCCAGCCAGCCAGCGTGGTGCTCCACGCCTCGTCAGCTTGGACGAGCGTCGAAGCCAGGCGAGGCGGCGATAGCTTGGATGAGCTGCCTTGCCGTCCCCGATAAAGCAAGAAGGACACGTCGGTAGCGAATTAAATGCATTTGTCCTATGGTGCCAGGAGATAGACTCGACTGCTATATAACTTTCCACCTCCTGTGTGCCACTTTGGCAGCCCCTTTTGACTATAGAAGGAGGCCCGTGGCGTACTGGGGAAAGATTCAGATTTTTTGGACCCTGCACGCCTTGTAGCTATTCCAAGAACAACAGATAAACATAAACCAGTAGGAGTAGGGTATTACGCATCACTTGCGGCCCAAACGTGGATAATCCCCCTGCGTTGATCTCTCAATCCCGCTCTTTCCACAGCCCCGCGCCCGCCAACCGTAGCAAAAGGGATTCCTCATGATCCGTAGTTGTCGTTTCCCTCGACAATATACTAAATATTGCTACATTTGGATAAAAGGTGCCACATGCACCATATAGGTCAAAGGGGATTTATTTCCTCTTCTTTCTATATTAGGCAAATTAATGATGTAATGTTCTTTCGATTACTCTCATATTTACATGACATCATGTTTACCCTATCTGTTTAATTATAGATTTTTGTCCTTCGATTTACAACTGCTGTACAGTTCTATCAATTTGGTCCCATTTTTTATGATACCATATTTTCTTTAACAATCCTACCATTTTCTACAGCGCGTCCCTTGCTATGCAACAGAATCTATAGTGCACAATCTTTCCCTTTACATAAATCAAGACTGCAGGGATGCCATACTAAACACAAACCATGGATTTACAATTGTTGCTACTGTAAGACTTGATGAACATGGTGACTACTATTTTGGCACTGTACTTTGGAAAGAAATTTCTATGTTTTATGTACTGTAAGCTGGCACTAAAATTGCACTGCACATAAAAGAGCCTGGTCATGAGATATGTGCTAACTTCCGCGACGATATCATTTGTCCAGACTTGGTTCAAAGTAAGTTTTCTTTTCAAGTATCTGCACGTTGACTTACGCAGCAATATCAAATGAATTTTGTAGTATTTAAGCAACCAATTGTTATTCCATTTTCTTACTCTATTCCTACCTACTAACTTCTAGTTACCAATACACTTTTCTATTGCCCTGTTTTAACTAAATATTCCCTGTACGTATAAGATTGGTGCAATTATTGATATGAAAGAAGGAAGCATTAGATTTCAATTTCTGTTAAGGAAGGGCGTGGAACACTTTCCTAAAAGAAAATTAAGTTGCCATATGAATCTATTATGAGAGCTACGTATGGATTGCATACCAAAGATGACAATACCTAGATCTATTTGTGTTTTTATGCCTAGCTAAGGGCGTTAAACAATAGCGCTTGTTGGGAGGCAACCCAGTTTTATTTTTGTTCTTTGCTTTTTGGTTCTGTTTTTCAATAAATAATTCATCTAGCCTCTATTTAGAAGTGTTTTGGTGTTTTAATTAGTGTTTGTGCGAAGTAAAACCTTTGGGATGGCTTATGGTGATAGTTGTTTTGATCTTGCTGAAAAACATGAACTTTTGCGCCCAGGAAATTAACTTTCATTTTTTACAGAAGCATGATTTTGATCTGATTCTTTTTGCACAAAATTGGTACACAAATTTCTCAGGTTGTCCTACGTTTTCATAAGTTTTGGAGTTACAGAAGTATTCGAGAGTTACATATTATTACAGACTGTTCTTTTTTATAGATTCTGTTTTCTATGTGTTGTTTGCTTATTTTGATGAATCTATGGGTAGTATCGGGCGGTATGAACCATGGGAAGTTGGAATACAGTAGATATTACACCAATATAAATAAAGAATGAGTTCACAACAATAGCAAAATTGGTGATTTATTTTCTTATACTAACGGAGCTTATGAGATTTTCTGTTAAGTTTTGTGTTGTGATGTTTTCAAGTTTTTGATAATGATTTGATGGATTATGGAATAAGGAGTGGCAAGAGGCTAGGCTTGGGGATTCCCAAGGTACCCCAAGGTAATATTAAAGGACAACCATGAGTCTAAGCTTGGGGATGCCCTAGAAGGCATCCCCTCTTTCGTCTTCGTCTATCGGTAACTTTACTTGAGGCTATATTTTTATTCACCACATGATATGTGTTTTGCTTGGAGCGTCTTGTATGATATGAGTATTTTCTCTTTAGTTTGCAAAAATCACCTTGCTGTACACATCTTTTGAGAGGGACACACATGAATCGTGATTTATTAGAATACTCTATGTGCTTCACTTATATCTTTTGAGCTTGGCAATTTTGCTCCAGTGCTTCACTAATATCTTTTTAGAGCACGGCGGTGGCTTTATTTTATAGAAATTGTTGAACTCTCATGCTTCACTTATATTATTTTGAGTGACTTTTTAAACATCATGGTAATTTGGTTTGGTTATAAATTTAGTCATAATATGATAGACATCCAAGAAGGATATAATAAAAACTTTCATATAAAGTGCATTGAATACTATGAGAAGTTTGATTCCTTTTGATTGTTTTTTGATATAAAGATAGTGATATTAGAGTCATGCTAGTGAGTAATTGTAGATTGTAGAAATACTTGTGTTAAAGTTTGTGATTCCCGTAGCATGCATGTATGGTGAACCGTCATGTGATGAAGTCGGAGATGATTTATTTATTGACAGTCTTCCTTATGAGTGGCTGTCAGGACGAGCGATGGTCTTTTCCTACCAATCTATCCCCCTAGGAGCATGCACGTAGTACTTTGTTTTGATAACCAATAGATTTTTGCAATAAGTATGTGAGTTCTTTATGACTAATGTTGAGTCCATAGATTATACGCACTCTAACCCTTCCACCATTTCTAGACTCTCTAGTACCATGCAACTTTCGCCGGTACCATACACACACCATATACCTTCCTCAAAACAGCCACCATACCTACCTATTATGGCATTTCCATAGCCATTCCGAGATATATTACCATGCAACTTTCCACCTTTCCGTTTATTATGACACGCTTCATCATTGTCATATTGCTTTGCAAGATCATGTAGTTGACATCGTATTTGTGGCAAAGCCACCGTTCATAATTATTTCATGCATGTCACTCTTGATTCATTGCACATCCTGGTACATCGCCAGGGGCATTCATATAGAGTCATATTTTGTTCTAAGTATCGCTTTGTAATTCTTGAGTTGTAAGCAAATAAAAGTGTGATAATCTTCATTATTAGAGCATTGTCCCATGTGAGGAAAGGATGATGGAGACCATGATTCCCCCACAAGTCCAGATGAGACTCTGGATGATAAAAAGAGGCCAAAGAGCCCAAAATTAAAAAAATGAGAGAAAAGAGAGAAGGGGCAATGTTACATCCTTTTTACCACACTTGTTCTTCAAAGTAGCACCATGATCTTCATGATAGAGAGTCTCCGATGTTGTCACTTTCATATACTAGTGGGAATTTTTCATTATAGAACTTGGCTTGTATATTCCAATAATGGACTTCCCCAAATTTTCCTAGGTCTTCGTGAGCAAGCGAGTTGGATGAACACCCACTTAGTTTCTTTTTGAGCTTTCATTAACTTATAGCTCTAGTGCATCCGTTGCATGACAATCCATACTCACTCACATTGATATCTATTGATGGGCATCTCCATAGCCCGTTAATACGCCTAGTTGATGTGAGAATATATCCCTCTTTTTTGTCTTCTCCACAACCACCATATTCTATTCCACCTATAGTGCTATGTCCATGGCTCACGCTCATGTATTGCGTGAAAGTTGAAAATATTTGAGAACACCAAAAGTATGAAACAATTGCTTGGCTTGTCATCGGGTTGTGCATGATTTGAATATTTTGTGTGATGAAGATGGAGCATAGCCAGACTATATGATTTTGTAGGGATAACTTTCTTTGGCCATGTTATTTTGAGAAGACATAATTGCCTTGTTAGTATGCTTGAAGTATTATTGTTTTTATGTCAATATTAAACTTTTATTTTGAATCTTATGGATCTGAACATTAATGCCACAATAAACAAAATTACATGGATAAATATGTTAGGTAGCGTTCCACATCAAAAATTCCAGTTTAATCATTTACCTACTCGAGGACGAGCAGGAATTAAGCTTGGGGATGCTTGATACGTCTCCAACGTATCTATAATATTTGATTGTTCCATGTTATTATATTATCTGTTTTGGATGTTTTATATGCATTCACATGTTATTTTATATTATTTTTGGGACTAACCTATTAACCTAGAGTCCAGTGCATGTTTTTTGTTTTTTCCTTGTTTTTGAGCTTCATATAAAAGGAATACCAAACAGAGCCCAAACAGAATAAAACCTTCGCGATGATTTTTTTGGACCAGAAGACACCTAGGAGACTTGGAGTGCAAGTCAAAAGAGCCACAAGTCAGCCACAAGGGTGGAGGGTGCGCCCCCCTACCTTGTGGGCCCCTCGGCGACCCCCTGACCTAGATGTTCCTCCTATATATTCACATATATTCCCAAACCACCAGAAGCATCCACGAAAACACTTCTCCACCGCCTCAACCTTCTGTTCCCGTGAGATCCCATCTTGGGGCCTTTTCCGGCATCCTGCCGGAGGGGGATTCGATCACTTAGGGCTTCTACATCAACTCTATTTCCCTTTCGATAAAGCATGAGTAGTTTACCAGAGACCTACGGGTCCATAGCTAGTAGCTAGATGGATTCTTCTCTCTCTCTCTGATTCTCAATACCATGTTCTCCTCAGTGTTCTTGGAGATCTATCTGATGTAATCTTCTTTTGCGGTGTGTCTGTTAAGATCTGATGAATCGTGGATTTATGATAAGCTTATCTATGAATATTATTTGAATCTTCTCTGAATTCTTTTATGCATGATTTGATATCTTTGTAATTCTCTTCGAACTATCAGTTTAGTTTGGCCAACTAGATTGGTTTTTCTTGCAATGGGAGAAGTGCTTAGCTTTGGGTTTAATCTTGAAGTGTCCTCTCCCAGTGACAGTTGGGGTGCCGAGGCACGTATTGTATTATTGCCATCGAGGATAAAAAGATGGGGTTTACATCATATTGCTTGAGTTTATTCCTCTACATCATGTCATCGTACTTAAAGCGTTACTTTGTTCTTCAGGAACTTAATACTCTAGATGCAGTTAGGAGTCGATCGATGTGTGGAGTAATAGTAGTAAGTGCAGGCAGGAGTCATAATCATTGTCTTAGATATCGTCATAACTTTGCGCTTCTCTATCAGTTGCTCGACAGTAATTTGTTCACCCACCATATTATTTATATATCTTGAGAGAAGCCCCTGGGTCTATTTTCCATCATATAAGTTTCCGATCTACTATTTTGCTATCTTTTACTTTCCGATCTATAAACCAAAAAACCCAAAATTATTTACTTTATCTTTTGTTTAGTTTTATCTAACTCTATCAGATCTCACTTTTGCAAGTGACCGTGAAGGGATTGACAACCCATTTATCACGTTGGGTGCAAGTGTTTGATTGTTTGTGCATGTATTGGTGATTTGTTCATTGTCTCCTACTGGATTGATACCTTGGTTCTATAACTAAGGGAAATACTTATCTCTACTTTGCTGCATCACCCTTTATTCTTCAAGGGAAAAACCAACGAAGGCTCAAGAAGTAGCATTGATCAGCGCCGGCGGCTACGACAGAATGGAATAGGCTCCGAGAATGCTGAATTTCATTTTGGAACTTCCAATGATAGAGTAATCGGAAGTCGTCGTGTCAACCCCATACATGACTTCTCAGTGGCTGACCCCTTTGCAAAAATTATGAGGTTTCGAAACCAGACTTAGAAGTGGTAATATTAGTTTGATCCTCTCTGATATCCATGTTCAGCGGATCGACGCGAGCGTTTGCAGCTGATGAGCTGAATTTCATTTCTAATATCAATTTGAACCTTGTAATCTTTGATTTGAGCCATATAACTCTGGAATTTGAACTTTGTAATATTTCGAGCTTTTGTGTTACAATCGTTGAAATGGCATCATATGAGATTCGTATATTGGTAGCACTATTTTAACCTTAATATGCAATGGACTTAGATTTTATTAACCATTCTCGAATATGTTTACCTTGTCGATCTCATAGCACAAGATCTGTATAACTAACTCGACTACGATCTTCGACATTATTCCACACAGTTGGTTTCTTCCACTGCGTGCCCTGTACAACACATAATTAATTATCGCACTCAGGTGTCCATCATCACCCTTCTGTGTAACTTTCACCTCATCACCCATGGGTAAACTTATGACCGAAGTCATTCCACACACTTTGTTTTTACAAAGCTTTTTGCCAATAAATATATGCCCACGATTTGTCCCTCTTCTACCCGACGTGTGGCCAAACTAGTCGAGCGGGAAGCTTGCATGGTAAATTGCACGGTAGTGCGGGAACAGGCTCACCGACGATAAATTTCGCGCCTCTTCGAGCCCACGCATGGTCAAACAAAACACGCGCGGTGCGGTATTGTCAAGCGTGCACTAGAATCCTCTGCTATGAATGCGGTGACAAGACATGAAGATTACAGGCCATCCGGCCCGCATTTATTACAGCCGCCATTTAACCCTAGTGTCTCTTCAACCTTTCGATCGCGCCCCACCATTGCAAGAAGTACACCCACCACGACAAATTCTGAGAGGGTATCCTGCACGACTCCACTGGCGCTCCGAGCGGCTGCCAACAACGAGCAGCAGTTCACCATGCATGCCGTGGTGAACACCCACAGAAGGTTCACGGAGCTCTCGGTGGTGTACACCCGCGCTCGCGCCAGGTCTCGTGCCAAGGTCACCGTTGCCCATATGTGCGTGCGCAACCACGTCCTCGTCTACCACTACTACCTAGCCACAAGGCCTTGGGAGTGTTTCACTAGGTTTGTCAACAACCCCCACTACATGTTTGCTATGGTGGATATCATCAACGATTTAAAGGTGATCAAGAAATTGGGCATCGCCTGCTAGAATCTTGTCGACATACAGGGCCAATACAAGATCTGGGGCAGCAACGAGCATGAGAAGGACTCACTGGTTCACTTCGCTGAGGCCATCATCGACCCCTACTACAGAGACATGAAGGATTCCTGCAACAAGGACAAGTGTGCCTGGCACTCGGCCTGGATGGAGAAACTCGACAAAGCTCACACCGTGTACGCGGCCAAGGAGGCGTACATGAGCTACGACATGTACAGGCGGATCGTTGACATGAGGAAGTGCCACCTTCCCCAAAACGGCCAGTGATCTAGCCGGAAGCAGAGCAATGGCAAGCCTCGTCGCAATAATAAGTAGATGATTAGATCCTTGTTTCTCCTAGTTTAGTGTGCATGTAATTTCTTACTTTGGTGTGTGGAAATGTTCTGTGTGTAGTCACTTGTGTTATTGTATATGCTTAATTTCACTACTGCGGGATGCTACTAACGCGACACTACAATCAGAGACCCTTTGACGAAGCTGTGTGCGATGCATTAATCGCAAACTGGGATGTAAGAAAATGTCAAAAAAGGTGCAAAACATTTGCGATGGCGGAGCCATCAAACACGGTTCAGATTTTAGTTCCATGTGCGATGCAGGGCACACGGTTAATCCATTTGAACTGTTTACGATGAGGCGGAACAATGGAAATGGGCAGCCATATCAATGCGTGTGCGATATATGGCATACAGTTCGCTTCGATGAATTATTTGCCATTAAGGAGTACAACAGAAACGGTTAGCCTGATCAAGGTGTGTGTGATATACGACATACGGTTCACTCGGACAAACTGTTTTCTACTAGGGAACACAACAGAAACGGTTCAACTTAACAAGATGTGTGTGATAGAAAAACAACTATAGCCAATATGGACACTAATGGCACACTATACATGTGGTGCGCCATTACTAAATAGTAATGGCGCACCATGTGTAGCTGCGGCATTAGTAACCAAAACAGTAATGGCGCACCAGGTGAAAAGTGCACCATTACTAAGTCTGACCAAGGTTTGGCCCAGTCATACACATAGTAATGGCACACTTTGTATAAGTGCGCCATTACTAAGTTGACATAGTAATGTGATATGTCTCCAACGTATCTATATTTTTTTATTGTTCCATGCTATTATATTATCTGTTTTGGATGTTTATGGGCTTTATTATGCACTTTTATATTATTTTTGGGACTAACCTATTGACCCAGAGCCCAGTGCCAGTTCCTGTTTTTTCCCTTTTTTTCGGTGTTTCGAAGAAAAGGAATATCAAACGGAGTCGAAACGGAATGAACCTTCTGGAGAAGTTATTTTTGGAAGGAAAGCTACCCGAAAGACTTGGAGTGCACGTCAAGAAAGAAACGAGGGAGCCACGAGGCAGGGGGCGCGCCCACTCCCCCAGGGCGCGCCCTCCACCCTCATGGGCCCCTCGTGGCTCCCCTGATGTACTTCTTTCACCTATATATACCCATATACCCTAAAACGATCGGGGAACATAATAGATAGGGAGTTCCGCCGCCGCAAGCCTCTATAGACACCAACAACCAATCGGGACCCTGTTCCGGCACCCTGCCGGAGGGGGGAACACTCGCCGACATCTTCATCATCCTGACGATCTCCATGATGAGGAGGGAGTAGTTCACCCTCGGGGCTGAGGGTATGTACCAGTAGCTATGTGTTTGATCTCTCTCTCTCTCTCTCTCTCTCTCTCGTGTTCTTGAGGTGATTCGATCTTGATGTATCGCGAGCTTTGCTATTATAGTTGGATCTTATGTTGCTTCTCCCTCTCTACTCTCTTGTAATGGATTGAGTTTTCCCTTTGAAGTAATCTTATCGGATTGAGTATTTAATGATTTGAGAACACTTTATGTATGTCTTGCCGTGCGTATTGGTGGTGACAATGGGATATCACGTGATTCACTAGATGTATGTTTTGGTGATCAACTTGCGGGTTCCGCCCATGAACTTATGCATAGGGGTTCGCACACGTTTTCATCTTGATTCTCCGGTAGAAACTTTGGGGCACTCTTTGAGGTTCTATGTGTTGGTTGAATAGATGAATCTGAGATTGTGTGATGCATATCGTATAATCATACCCACGGATACTTGAGGTGACATTGGAGTATCTAGGTGACATTAGGGTTTTGGTTGATTTGTGTCTTAAGGTGTTATTCTAGTACGAACTCTAGGGATGTTTGTAACACTTATAGGAATAGCCCAACGGATTGATTGGAAAGAATAACTTTGAGGTGGTTTCGTACCCTACCATAATTTCTTCGTTTGTTCTCCGCTATTAGTGACTTTGGAGTGACTCTTTGTTGCATGTTGAGGGATAGTTATATGATCCAATTATGTTATTATTGTTGAGAGAACTTGCACTAGTGAAAGTATGAACCCTAGGCCTTGTTTCCTAGCATTGCAATATCGTTTACGCTCACTTTTATTACTTGTTACCTTGCTATTTTTATATTTTTAGATTACAAAAACCTATATCTACCATCCATATTGCACTTGTATCACCATCTCTTCGCCGAACTAGTGCACCTATACAATTTACCATTGTATTTGGTGTGTTGGGGACACAAGAGACTCTTTGTTATTTGGTTGTAGGGTTGTTTGAGAGAGACCATCTTCATCCTACGCCTCCCACGGATTGATAAACCTTAGGTCATCCACTTGAGGGAAATTTGCTACTGTCCTACAAACCTCTGCACTTGGAGGCCCAACAACATCTACAAGAAGAAGGTTGCGTAGTACACATCATAATGGCGCACCTTTACAAAGTGCGACATAACTATGTGTATGACTGGGTCAACCTTAGTAATGGCGCACTTTGCATAGGTGCGCCATTACTATGTCAAACTTAGTAATGGCACACCTATACAAAGTACGCCATTACTAACTTTGACCAAGGTTTGACCAAGTCATACACATAGTAATGGCGCACTTTGTGAAGGTGCGCCATACTAAATGCACACCCCCGTGGACGACCTTTTCAGTTCAAAAAAATAAAAGAAAATGATGGAAATGTCAAAAATAAGAGAAAATAAGTTTTCCATGCGATATTTGGTCTAGTTGTTGGGAAAATTTACAAATATGAATTTCGGCTTTATTTGCAAAATCTCTTTGGAATTTAGTAAAATGGGCATAACTTTTGCATACGAACTCGGATTAAAAAGTTAATTTCCGTTGAAGATTTTTAGAATCCCCAAAAACCTAAGAGAATAAGAGATACGGAGCTTTTAAGATCTAGAGGGGGGAAAATGGAAAAAAATTCAAACTTAGTAATGGCGCACCATTTGCCAGGTGCGCCACTAGTAACAGAAAAAGAAATTTGTTTTCGAATTTTTTTTGGAGAAAATGTTCAAAATATGATACGTAATATGACCGGGAAGTTTGAAATATTTTTTTAAAATTTCATCACACTCATGAACATGAACAAAGTTCTAGACATCAACAAGGTTTAATAGGATTGATATGATAGATATATCAACAAGTGTCTGTTAAGTGAGCTGGTGCTGGGGTTGGATAGAACTGAGAAGTTAAGCGTGCTGGGGCTGAAGTAGTGTGAGGATGGGTGACCTTCCGGGAAGTTTGACCACGGAGGGAGATTTGACTTGAGATTAAGCATATTGACCCGAGATTAAGCCATAGTTACCCGAGATTAAGAAAAAAACGAAAAAAAATTCTGAAAAAATAATTGAAAAAAAATTTCTGATTTTTTTTGGAAAAAATTGTTAGTAATGGCGCACTTCTATGTGGTGCGCCATTACTGTGGCATGTTAATAGTGGCGCACCTATAGTGCGCCATTAATAGCAAAAACTGGTGCGCCACTAACAGACTTTGTTCTAGTAGTGGATACGTAGCAAACAACCAACTCGCATGAACTATTTGCAATGAGAAATTACAACACAGACGGTTAATACATTTAGTTTGTGTGCGATTTTGTGTGTACAAAAAACTTTGAAAAATGCAAACTAGTTGCTTGCGGTGGCTAGGAGTATCGCACACGATGCGTCTGCGAGTACTCTTGTGCAATGATTAGTAAGTTACACATATGTTTCCTTATGTTAACACTTGTGTGATATATAACAAGTGGCACGGGATACGGTATTCGGTTTGTGTGTGTGATCCACTTAGACTTCCCACCCTCCAGCAAATGCTTCCTACGCTCCACATGGATGAATTGTAAAATCCACACCTCTTCCCTCATCGGTTTCCCGCCACCAGCTAATGGCTTGCTGCATATAACCCAAACGGCAACGAACCATCGCGACACTCTGCGCAGATCTAGTCCTCATCCATCTACCATTAGTTATTCCAAGCTTGCCAGGCAACGACCAAAGCTTCAATGAAGACACCTACCTGCGTTACATCTTCGGCGAGGAGAACGAGCCGGAGCAGGTTGGGGAGCAAGAGCTTCATTGACCGGTGTAGGCACCATGGCCCACTGGCAGCGATACCGGCATGACAGTCCTTGGGCGCACAATGGACATATTGCAGAGGAGGTGTTGATGCGGAGCATCCTATAGTCATCCCCATGGACCTACCATTGTCTCATCAAGAGCCAAGAGGACCTATGACACGAGCACGAGCTAGAGCTCTCGAGAACGAGGTGACTTCTTTCCTTAGTGATATCACATATGATCCACTCGAGACATGGCTACTACCTAAGTCCGATATGCTATGCATGATTAGGTGTCAAGAGGACCCTCCCAGAGATGTACATGAAGACGGACAAGTCGCCAAGTCCATGGATGAAGAGAACCAACGGAAAGAGTCAAGAACACCTCCCAGGCTCCGGACATGCGGCCCCTGGAGCAGCCTTCTAGCCGCCCAACATCTACAGGTCCCGGACATCCGGCCCCAGCCCGGTCATCCGGCCCGAGCCCGGAAATCCGGCCAGAAGCCCGGACATCTGGCGCCACACACCCGAACCTACAGAAGCTGCCAGTACCAGCCCCGACATCCCGCCCTTCGGGAAGGCCCGGACATCCGGCCCGTCGCCCAGACATCCGGCCCCGTCTGTCTGCTCACAGTAAAGGGTCGAAGCCCGTGTACCCCTTTGCCCCCCTAGACTATATATACTCCTTCTCCTCCATCTTTCTAGGTTTAGCGTTGTGATAGCTCATATTAGAGCTAGAGCCTCGCTCATCCACATCGGATCTACTCCACGAGAGAGACCGCTGCCCCTCTACGGAGAAGATCCACATTGGATTCAAGACCTCCTCGCTAAGAAGACCCCCATCAAGACCTCCTCGCGGAGAATACCCCCATCAAGACCTCCTCACGGAGAAGAACCGGCTACCCTTTTGTTTCATCCTTTGTTGACTTTAGATCGTGTATCTCCCTTTGTGTTTTGTGGATCTAGCACATGTGTAATCGAATCTTGTTGGTTTGAGTGATTCTCCCGTGTTTTCCCTCGTGTTTCCCCTCGTGTTCTTCGTGTTCCTCTTTGGGATCCGCTCCTTTCGTGAAAGATCGGCCATCTAGGGTTCCACCCTACATCATCTTGGTATCATGAGCCACGTTGATGACGATTTCGGAGCCTTCCCGTTGTGTTTTCTAGCCTGATTTTGTTGTTTTTGTCCCTAATTCAAAAATTTCCCCCCAAAAATAGCCCCAATTTTTTTTGTGATTTGTTGGTGTGATGAAATTTTGTTGGATTTGATCCGTGGATTTCGTGTATTGCAGGTAGATCTAGCTTTCCCCCATCTTTTCCCGAATTTCCATCCACAAAATCTTCCGAATTTTGCCCCGGATTTGACCTCTCCACGCGATGTTCATCAAATTTGTCCACGGATCCAGAGCCCGGACATCCGGCCCAACAGCCCGGACATCCGGCCCCTGACAGCATCTCTTCCATCCACTGCTCCGTTTCCCGCCTAACTTTCCCCAATTTTGTCGCGGTGCCCACATACACTTCCTCATACCACCACCACTTCCGCATAGCACCACCATAAGCTCCCTCGCTACCAACTCCGACAATTTTGACCCGCTTTGCTTTGAGAATTTGAGTTGCGGTTCCCGTGTCCTATTGTGTTTCAGCTATTTAGGTACGGTTCTACATCGACATCACCGTCGCTCATCTTCGCCCCGGATTCGGACTACTACGAATGGCTACATCATTTTGGTCATCAACATCATCTCGGTATCGTGATATCATTATACTTTCTTGCAATTGCATTGATAATCCCATAGCCTTACTTTTGCGTAGCTTACCCATCGAGACTAGCCTTTGAGTATTGCCGGCAACATGACTTGTGCACATTACTGATCATACTTCCCATAGCATACATACCATATCGTGTTGCATATCTTGGTATCATCTCTTGTGTCACAAAGTTGTCATTGAATACACAATTGCTATCTTGGTTCGTGAAGCATTGCATGATAAAAGAGCTCAAACAACAAAGAGCCAAACAAGCTTTTAAGCAAAAGAGGAAAGATAAGCAAAGAGATTATAAGCAGGAACCATAGCATCATACTACATTAAGATTGTCATACTCGATCATCTTGGATCATACCATCGGAATACCATACATCTAGCATACTTGGGATAAAATTCGTTGCATTTTTTCTTAGTAGGTTGTGCACAAGTTCGTATCCGCCTATTGTGCAATCATGCTAGCGTCTCTATAGTGTTGTGCAACAAGAGCATTTTCGTGGATTCCACATTTTGGCTCACCCTTGGTTGCATGGCCCCACTTATCTATGTGCGTGTGTGTTTCCGTGTACCTTATCTTGCTTGGTCTACTTGTTGCATTTGCAAATCTGTGAATCTTTTCCAACATTATTGAGTCTCACATACAATTGCATCAAATTTTGTGCCACCATCCTAACCGAGCTCCACCATAAGCTTTTACTTGAGTAGGTGTGAGAAACCGACAAGAATTGGTACCAATTGTTCTATTTCCTTGTTCCACATTGGAGTGATCTTTGATCCATCTTCAACATCGGTCAAGGTACATTTGGTATTGGTTCTTCTATTTCTCCCACTCACATATATTTGTTTGGAATGATGGATAGGCCAAGTTCTTCTACCAACCCACTCTTCTAGGAGAAAGACGACGACATGTCATCCTATGTCACCAAGAGCCACCTCTTTGGTGTACAACGAGCTTTGCATAAAGAGCAACAAGCAATGAGCGACCGCATCGACCATCTCTCCACCGACTTGCGAATTTCCGAGCAACGTACAAGAGACTACTTCTACCACAAGATTGACAACAAAAGCAAGAGAGCAATGCAAGAATGGACGAGATTCGCGCCTTGTTGGTCAATCGCTCTTATACCTCGTCATCCAACACAGGACAGAGCCGCGCAAGTCGACACTCCGACGACACTATCTCCGGCTCAAGTACCCCGACTTCGAACACTCTTCGTCGTGCCGCGTGTCAAGATCGTCAAGCAAACCGCAATCCTGTACATGACACCGCCTCTCAAGAGCATCGACATCGTCAAAACCAAGCTACATTCACGCAAGCACAAGAACGGCAACGCCAACGACAACAAGAAAAGAGGAACAAGCGCGACAACATCAAGATGCACAAGACGCGGAAGCACAACGTCAAGAACAACAACTACGGGAAGCTCAAGCACGTGAGGCGCAACGTGCCCTTCGAGATTCAAGTAGAGTCGTAGCCAACCGAGGCTGACAAGCTCGCCTACAAGAAAAAGCACTTCGCGACGAAGCTCAAGAAAGGATTTATCAATCACGTGTGCATCTCAATTTCCACAAGTTCCTCGTCAGGATTGACAAGCGCCTCCTCAAGCGAGACAAGAACATCAAGTCCATCAAGAGCATGAAGACAATGGACCTCCTCCAAGACAAGAGCAACATTAGGTCGACAACCCTCCTCGCCAAGAACAACATGAGATTGTCAATCCTCAAAGACATGGGCATCATCATTCCCGACCCCAACACAATGAAGAGCAACGATATGGCAAGCTAAAGTTCACTATGCACAAGTTCACCGGAAGCAATGACCCCGAAGAGTACATCTCATGGGCATTGAAGGTTGACAAAATATTCCGCTTGCACAACTATGAAGAAGAGAAGAAGATCGCGATGGCATCCCTCGAATTCCAAGACTACATCCTCATTTGGTGGGAACAAGTCATTGAGCGCCAAGAGGCCAAAGGTGAACCACCAATCACCACTTGGGCGCAAATGAAGGATGTCATGAGAGCATGATTCGTGCCAAACTACTACAACCGCGACCTCTTCAAGAAACTCCAACTACTCAAGCAAGGAACCAAGAGCGTTGAAGAGTACTACAAGGAAATGGAGATTTCCATGCCAATGTCACGGAAGGTGATGAGCAGACTATGGCACGTTTCTTGAATGGACTCAATCATCCACTCAAGAAGATCGCCGACTTACAACCATACTCGAACCTCATCGAGCTAGTGCATCAAGCTACCAAAGTGGAACGTCAAGTGCAAGATGACATCAAGTATGCCAAGTTCTCATCCAAGTCCTATGGCTTCTCCAACAATCAAGCGACAATGACTCCAACACCTTATACCTTAACCAAGCCACCTACAAGCAACGACAACAAGTCAAGTTACAAGAAAACTTCGACAAGCTCAAGTCATCCTCCTACTACAAGCAACTTCAAGCCGAAAGCTTCATAATCATCTACCCCCACCGATGAGACCATCAAGATGAGTTCCTTCAAATGCTTCACATGCGGCGGCCGAGGCCACAAGTCCTTTGAGTGCACAAACAAGCGCACCATGATACTCAACGACGACAGAACCTACGACTCCATGAGCGCAGGAGAAATGGAAGCCCTTGAGCAAGTGTCCATGCACCGGCAAGTGAACAACGAAGATGAAGATGATCAAGTCTTTTGTGACAAAGATTCGAGCCCCACTCTCGTTGTCTCCAAGGTCTTGACTTTCAACATCAACAAGAAGAATACCAAAGATGCCATATCTTCCACACCAAAGCCGGCATCAATGGAAGGTCCGTCAAGGTCATCATCGATGGAGGAAGTTGCCAGAACTTAGCAAGTGAAGAACTATGCTCCAAGCTCAATTTGGTCAAGATGAAGCACCCGCACCCTGACAAAGTTCAATGGCTAAGCGACAATGGCACCATCCAAGTCGAGCATAGGGTAGAAGTCTCTTTCAAGATCGCAGCTTACGAGGACACTTTGGAGTGTGATGCTCCTTCTTGGACGGCCATGGCAATTTGACCGAGGTGTCATCCACAATGAGCGTACAAATCACTATAGCTTCAAGATGAAAGGGAAGGAGTATGTCCTACGACCTATGTCTCCAAGCCAAGTGATCGTCGACAAGCAAGCCACCCATCATGGAGAGAATAGTGAGCGAGCGAACCACCAAAAAGAGAGTGAGCGCCACAAGCCCAAATTGAGTGCCTCCACGATGAGCTACAAGACAAACTTAGTTCTATTTTCCACCAAACATGAGATGAGAGAAGTGTGTGAGAACCCATCAAGTGTCCTACACTATGTCCTTTTGTGCAAAGATGAGGCACAAAAAGCTAACACGTCTCACAATCTTCCTCTAGTGTTATCTTCTCTTTTGCAGGAATTCCAAGATGTTTTCCCCGACGAGCTACCTCCGGGTCTACCTCCACTACGAGGCATCGAGCACCGCATCGACCTCATCCTCGGAGCGCCACTTCCAAACAAAGCTCCCTACCGAGTCAACTCCGAAGAAACTAAAGAAATACAAAGGCAAGTAAAGCATCTCATAGATCATGGACATGTGCATGAAAGTTTGAGTCCTTGTGCCGTACCGGTCATTCTTGTGCCAAAAAGAGATGGTAGCTTTCGCATGTGCTCCGATTGTAGACCCATCAATGTTATCACCGTTTGCTATAGGTACCCCCTTCCACGCCTTGAGGATATGCTAGATGAACTTAGCAGTGCCACCATTTTTTCGAAAATTGATCTTAAAAGTGGTTACTATCAAATCCGCATACAAGAGGGTGATGAATGGAAAACCGCTTTGAAAACAAAGTTTGGTTTGTATGAGTGGTTAGTCATGCCTATGGGTTTGTCGGAAGCACCCAGTACTTTCATGCGTATTATGCATTATGTGTTTCTCCCCTACATTGGTGAGTTTGTTGTGGTCTACTTCGATGATATCATTGTTCTTAGCAAATCTGTCAAAGAGCATGTCACCCACCTTCGCACCGTGCTACAAACTCTTCGAAAAGAGCGTCTTTATGCTAATATGGAAAAATGCCTTTTTGGTCTTGATAAGCTTGTTTTCTTGGGTTTTGTAGTATCTTCTAAGGGTGTTCATGTTGATGAATATAAGATCAATGCTATTAAAAGTTGGCCCCAACCAACCAATTTGCAACAAGTGCGTAGTTTTCTTGGTTTAGCCGGTTTTTATCGTCATTTTGTGAAGGATTTTAGCACCATTGCATCTCCTTTACATGCTTTGAGCAAGAAGAATGCACCCTTTGTTTGGGGACCATCTCAAGATAACACATTCAATGAGCTTAAGAATTTGCGTACGCATGCTCCCGTGCTTGCTTTACCCAACTTTGACAAACCTTTTGAAATTCGTTGTGATGCTAGTGGTAATGGCATAGGAGGTGTGTTAACGCAAGAGAAGCGCCCCATAGCATACTTTAGTGAGAAACTCTCCGGCGCGCAACTCAATTACCCCATCTATGACAAAGAGTTATATGCTTTAGTGCGAGTTTTGCATGAATGGGAACTTTACCTTCGCCCTCATGAGTTTATCATCCATACCGATCATGAAACGCTTAAATACCTTAAGGGTCAAACTAAGTTGAACAAGCGTCATGCTAACTGGAGTGAGTTTATTGAGTCATTTCCTTATGTCATCAAGTATATCAAAGGAAAGGAAAATGTTGTGGCGGATGCACTTTCCCGAATATGCATGCTTGTTACTCAACTTGAATCGAATGTCATTGGTTTTGAGCACATAAAATACTTGTATGAGCATGATCCTACTTTTTCTATTCCTTATGCCAAGTGTTTGACGCATACTTCTTGGGAACACTATTACATCAAAGATGGTTATCTTATGAGAGCTAACAAACTATGCATCCCGAGTCTTCTCTTCGTTTGTTGCTTTTGCAAGAATCTCATGGCGGAGGACTAATGGGACACTTCGGACGCGACAAGACATTTGCCACGCTCTCCAAGAACTACTTTTGGCCAAAGATGTTTCGCGATGTCAACCGCTTCACCAACCGATGCTCTACATGTCACAAAGCTAAGTCTAAAGCTCAATATCATGGACTATATATGCCTCTTCCAATTCCGTACCAACCATGGGAAGATATTAGCATGGATTTTGTCCTTGGTTTGCCAAGAACTCGAAACGGCAAGGATTTCGTTTTTGTTGTTGTGGACCGATTCTTGAAAATGGCTCATTTCATTCCTTGCAACAAGATAGATGATGCTTCACATGTTTGAAATTTGTTTTGTAGGGAAATCTTTCGCCTTCATGGAGTGCCAAATACTATTGTCTCCGACCGCGACATCAAGTTCTTGAGTTACTTTTGGAAGACATTGTGCGTCAAGCTCGCACTACAAAAAAAAATACACTTCCGTGATGATATGTGTTTGTCACAGTAGGTCGCGTTTTTTGTCATGCATGTACATCCATGACAAATTTATGACAAAATCAAGATAGTCATACCTGTGCTATCGTAGAAGTGTTCCATGACATTACCAAAATTATCATCACGGTAGTGTCCACTTCCATGACGATAAATCACGCGTCACAGAAGTGCTTTCGTCAAGGGTGACCGACACGTGGCATCCACCGTAACGGAACGCCTTTAAGCTATCGGGTCGGGTTTTGGATCCGATAACCCGTTAACAGCCCCGACCAATGGGGATTTTCCACGTGTAAAATCATCATTGGCTGGAGGAAACACGTGTCGGCTCACCGTTGGGACATATGTCATCCACTCATTGGACAGAAGGCGCCTATGATACGTCGACACGTGTCACGGCCCAACAGAGGCCCATTCCTGTGAAAAGGCCGACCCATTTGACTTGGTCAAAAGGTGGCGGGCCGACCCATGTAAATCTTGTTAACGGCCTGTTCGCATATAGCCCATTTACAGCCCGCTAACCCAAGGCCCGTTACGCCCTATCTGAATTAGGCCCAGCAGCGTCATCTGGGCCACCCAATATGATTCCAACCTGTTTTCACTTCTGGCCCATGTATGGCCCATGACGTCTTTCGGCCCATATGAGGCCCTATGTAACTCTTGGCCTATTAACGGCCCGTGGTGAAACTGGCCCGTAATGAACAGTGTATTACTTTACACCCATTAACGGCCCGTGGTGAAACTGGCCTGTAATGAACAGTGTATTACTTTACACCGATTAACGGCCCGTGGTGAAACTGGCCCGTAATGAATAGTGTATCACTTTATACCCATTAAGGGCCCATTATTCCATTGGGCCGATTCCAGCCCATGTTATCTTTCGGCCTTCTTAGAGCCCATTTATTCTTGGGCTCATTTTCAGCATTCGTTTACTTACGGCCCGTTATTGTCATTTTCTGCTTATGGGCCAAATTCAGCCCGTGGTTACAGTCGGCCCGTTTGTGGTCCGTTAACACATTGAGCCGTTTTCATAGTGTCATGAAATATGTCCTATTAACGATGGCCCGTTATGGTCGGCCCATGAACGGACAATTCCAACTCTAGCCCGTTTACGGCCATAATGCGGCCTGTTATTGGCCCATGTTTGGCCAATCGATCATCTTGCCCGTATAAGGCCCATTGATGATCTGCCCGTAGAAGGCCCATTGTTTCGCGCCCGTAGAAGGCCCATTGTTTCTACGACCCGTGGAAGGCCCACTGTTTATACGGCTCGTAGAAGGCCCACTGTTTCTACGGCCCGTAGGTGTAGTGTCACTACAGTAAATATTAGCCCATGGTTATTGTGGCCTAGTTTTAAAAATAGGTTGTTGCAGCCACTAGCAAACCGCATAAAAGAACTGCATCGACTACAAGCAAACAAATAAACAAGACAACAAGGAAATAAATAAGAAAGCAACTTACACTAGGCTATCACGGCTATTACACATATTACATCCTTTGGGCATCAAAGTTCGCCACCGGTGCAAATATAGGGAACACAAAGACATATAAATGCCGCAGACAAAACAAGTCCGAAATGAAACCACTTGAAGAACTCAAGAAACAATATCCTGGTACCCATAATGTCTGGCAAGATGCTTAGCAAGCTTATTAACTTTCTCTTGTTTGGCGCTTAAGTCGTCCGGCGCTTCTGTTGTTGCACGAAAGTATGCATCTGAATTCTGCAGGACTTCTCGGTCCTTGACTTCTTGTCGCATAACATCGATCGATGTCTTTCAACTTGAAGTTGAGACCCAAGAAGCGAACTGATTGAGCAACGAGTTCAAGAGCTGGTGCGGCGATGGTAGCCGAGAACTCGAACACTACATCAAGACAAGACTTTGGGGTTGTCTTAGTGGCCCCAATATAGTTTTTATCAGCTTTCTTGGAGACCAACAGGGATGTCTCACTATCTTGAACCTTATCTGCATTACTTCCGTTACCATTGCATAACAGGGTACTCTTCTCCAATATTTTATCCGCATTCTAAAAGGGAAACAAACAAACACATCTCAGGTTTACAATGTAGTATATGAAACTCATTTTGCTAAACCAGTTCAGTAGTAAGGTGGACAGGATAACAGCATGAAACAAACATATATCTATGTAGTATGGTCACTGTATGGGTCTATATAATTCTAGTTTATGTTGCCAAATCAAGATAGATACAATTCGAATCATATCTATTTAAGACAAAGCAGCATAGACAGAATATAAGTGTGGGAAACTACACAGCAATAACAACACTTGTAATGTGCATGGCATGAGAACATAACTGTTTATTCAATTGAAACTGAAATCAACATAGAGCAAGTTACAACAGCAAACAACCAAACACGTTGAAGAAGCAGGTTTAAAACATACTGGTTGCGCCATTGGAGTTTCAATTGCATCCTTCAAATTTGAAATTGGTTGGTATTAGTAAATACAGTGATGCAAGAGCAAAGTAGTATGAACCATAGCTACGGAACATGACCTGAGAACAATTCTTCTTCTGCTTTAAGCGTTGACTTTGGGTTCGGAGTGGTGGTCCTCGTGATTTGGGCACTGCAGTTGCCTTACAAACTGCTTGTGTTTGGGTGCTCTGTGGTGGAGACGGTGTTGCGTTAACAGGAACTGGGTGTCTATCTATTGGGGTTGGAGTTAGAAGGGGTGTAGTTGGTTCTCTGTCCAACTGGGTAGGGGTACAATCTGCATGAGTGTGGGTTATGTGTGGTGGGGCTGGTTCTTGGGCAAGTACAACCGTGATTCTATCTGCATCGACAGGTAGCACGATCTTTTCTGAAGACCGCGTTTTTACTCCCACAGATACTGCCATCACTCCCTCCAATTGAAATGGCTGATAAACAAGAAAATTAATTGAATGTACAGACATTCTAAGATAGACAGGTGCAATGGATAGTAGGGAAGAAAACAGGGCATGAAATAATTCACATTTATGTTGTCTAAGCAAACAGAATAGCAAGACATAATTTCACATATATGATGGCTAATTAAACAGGATAGCATGACACAAGTTCACATGTATGATGGCTAACTAAACATGATAGAATGACATACCTCAAAATGTGATGACTATGTAAACAGGATGACATGATATAACTATACGATGTGTCTATTAAAGTTGTTGGCATGCCATAAATCACAAACATGCCGTCGATGGAAACATGATGGCATGATATAATTCACGGATAGAATGACATAATTTAAAATATGATGACTATGTAAACAGGATGAGATGATATAACTATATTATGTCTTTAGAAAATGGGTTGGCATGCCATAATTTAGATACATGCTGTCTATGTAAACATCATGGCATGACATAATTCAAATATATGATTTATAAACTAAGGAAGTGAGTAGAGGGCAATTGCATATATGATGTGTCAACTAAGGAGATGACATTCAATATTGTGTATATGATGTAAAAATAAGCATTGCAATACAACATATGAATTATATGAGTAATATAACCCTGCCAAGTTTGAGCATACACCTCGGGGATAATAGGACTGGTCATCGCCTCTGAATCCTCCTCGAAGAGCTATCTCAGTAACCAGCAAGATATCGCTTCAAGCAGGTAGCATTTTCGCTCTCAAGACCTTGTTTTCACTCCAGATTTCTCCATCACCAATTCAAATGGCTGATGCACAGGAAGAGCAGTTGAATATACAAACATTGTTGACAAAAGCAATGAGAAATACAAAAAAGGACAACATGATATAATTCATACATATGACGCTTGCCTAAACAGCATGGCATTGCATAATTCACATACGTAATGCCTTGCAACAAGATAACATTGCATAATTCACATATATAATGTCTTGCAACAAGATGGCATTGCATAATTCACATATATGGTAATTAGACACTAAACAGGTGGCATTCACACAAAGCATGTCTAAACTAAGCAAATGACATAGCAATGCAAGATACCATACGCACGATATGAGTAACATAACCCTGCCAAGTTAGGGCATGCACCTCAGGGGGGAAATATGACTGGTCATCTGTCTCTGAATCCTCCTCTAAGGAGCTATCGGTAACTAGCAAGACATGCGTTTCGTCAGATAGCATTGTCTGCTCTGAAGACCTTGTTTCCACTCCAGATTTTTCCATGACCGTGTCGAATGGCTGATGCACAGGAAGAGTAATTGAATGTACTAAAATTTTTGACAAATTTAACACATAATAAAAAAATGATGGCATGATATAATTCACATATAAGATGATTAGCTAACCAGGGTGGCATTGCAAAATTCACGTATATGATGCCTGGCTAGACAAGATGGCATTGCATGATTCACATATACGACAAAGAGACAAAACAGATGGCATTGACACAAAGCATGTCTAAAGTAAGCAGATGACATCTTTAATGTATACAGTAAGCAATGCAAGGCACCATATGCATGATATTACCAACATCAAGCATGCCAAGTTAGAGCGAAGACCTCATGGGGTAAATAGGAGTGGTCTTCCTACGAATCCCCTCGAGCAGTTATCTTCCTCTTGATAACGATCCGAAATGGGTGGAGGGGGCTGCCTTTGCGCCCACCATGGAACAGCGTCTGCATGAAATTTTATTGCCACGCAAGGCTCGTCTCTTTTGCTCTACATGATCAGTTCCATTGTGTACAATAAGCGGCATGCTTAGGAATAAAACATAGTGAGATTATGTAAGGAGTGCATGCAGAAATTCAGAGTGATGGTAGCAAGCGTGGATAGACCCAAAACCAATGATAGCAAGCGGATAATAGCTTTAGTTAAAAATACAGATAATGGCTCCTTTAATGTTTGTTTGCACCCAACATGAAACTCATAGTAGACACCGGAGATTAACCAGATAGTAGACAGATAATACTGATTGCTGCCCCAATATGTACCCCACAACCATTTAAAAACTCAAGTTTCAGCATTAGTTTGGACCTGACTCAGAGTCTAATAGGTGAACACGATGATAATGTAGCATGTCATCATATTAAGCGACGCATAACGTAAGCAGACACGGAAGAGCGCGACCTCTCTTGCGGACCCGTGTAGTCCTCAAGGTCATCTGCTTAGTTGATGATGGTAATGCAGTTGTTGTGGCTGCCGGCGGCGGGGAAGAAGATCTGAGGCGGTGAAAGACAGTCTGGAGAGCGGATCCCTGCTGTGGTGAACCCTTCCGTCGTTGGTGCAGCTGAGCTGGGGTGGAACACAGCGCCGCACGAGCAGGATAAACCACACAAGGTTTTCTTTGACACATATCTGTAACAGAAGTAATTGAGTAAGGGCTTGTTTGAATTTGAGGATTCTAACAATGCAGGGATAGGAAATAGACAGGAATAGGATAGGAATGCACGTGCAAAACAGAGAATTTAAAAACACAGGATTTCTGCCAATTTCGGTGTTTGATTCACAACAATTGGAAGATCACACGATGCAGAAAAGCATGGTGAGATTAAGTCAAACCACAAGAAAATGTACGGTTATAATGCTATTATGCTACTATCTCTTAGTCTTGTGCTTGACGAATAGGAATATGAAAAGGAGGAGAAGTGGAAATTAGAATTCCTACGGTTTTTCTTTCAAGGAGACACTAACGGAACAAATCCTACAGTTTTCCTTTGCTCCATTCCTTTGCACCAAATTCATGAAAAGTAGTACCATAGGAAACTTTCCAATTCCTATGTTTTTCATTCACTTTTCCTTTCAAGCACTGGCGATTCTAGTAGGCAGGCTTGAGCAAGGAAAATCCTACACTAAAAAATGTTTTTGTGCTACTTCTATTACTTTGGACCCAGGCCGCTGCCATACTAGCTCAACTCCCAGGCCCATCGACAAATGCACAGCTCAAACGCGCAGAGATAAATAATGATGGCGTTCAAGAGAGTCCATCACGGATAGCTAAGTTGCCTGGTACCTCACTGCTTGTCATATAGTAGGATAAAATAATCGTATTTCCGTTACTACGAAAGTGCTCGATGGACAATATATATAACATGTAGAGTAAAAAGAGATGCAACAAGTGTACAACCTCTTTGGTGAAGCCATGTCGATCTCAGCGTGATTGGGTTGGCCGGTGAGGATGCTCCGGATGTCTTTGATGTCGGAGGAGGAAGAAGATCTTAGGCGCCCGGAGATGGAGCCGAGGTACTGCTCCGCTGTGATGGAGGGTTTAAATCGTTGGAGCAGCTCCGGTGAGTTGTACGACGCCGAGGCTGAAGCAGGAGGACAAGAGAGACAACGAACAACATTAACCTGAGTGAAATTCTAATAGCATCTCCAATACATGACGTAAAATACATAACCACAAAGTGCTAGATGTAAAATACATCAGCTGCTCATCTCTGAACTTAACTGTCGAAACTGAACCTAACTGTCAAAACTGAATTTTGCTGTCAAAACTGAATTTTGCTGTCAAAACTGAATTTTGCTATCGAAACTGAACGCACTAGCAAGGTGAGGCTACACGTCGGTCGAGTGACTTTTTCATCTTTGGTCAGTCGATTTTGCAGCCGTTGGATACGAAATCAAGGGCATGCGGTTCATCTTCAACCTCCACCACCCTGAGCCGCCAGCCACCACCGGCCAAACAGCAGCCCCCCCGCCCAGGCCGACGGCGGTCGCCGCCGCCACCGCCCAAAACAATCCCCACCGCTTGTCCACCGCCACCCGGCCATCCTCTAGCCCCCGTGCGAGATTTTTCTCCGGTGATCCCCACGCCACCGCCGCCAACGCCCGCCACCCCGGCGACCACCGCCCCCATCCTGAACCCTAAGATAGATAGTGGGTTACCTCTCCGGCGAGCCCCCCTCCCCGCTGCGGCTGGTTTCTTCCTTCACCCCGGCGAGCCCACCCCTTGGAAATCAACTGACCCAAAAGTCGATTCAGTCGACTGAAGTGTAACCAAATCGGAGCAGCATCACAAGCAAGAGCAAGAGCGAGAGCAACAGTGCGAGCAAGAGCAATAGAAAGAGCAGACCAGGCAGGGGACCAAGAGCAAGAGCAGAGCACCAGCGCGAGCGAGAGCTAAAGCAGCAGCAGCTCCTACTGATGTGGATGTCGCCGCCGAGGGAGCGACGCTGTGGAAGAAGTGGCCGGCGACGCCGCCGTGGATGGAGCCGCGCCGTGTCGGCTCGGGACCGAGCGCCGGCAGCACCGTGTGATCGAATCAAGAAGAAAATGCGGCGATTAGTGTACAACCTCTTTGGTGGCGCCGATTAGGCCGCAGCTTCATCCGAGGAAATGGTGATGATGATGCTCTTCTGGTGGTGCAGGTGAAGACGGCGGTGTGGGAATGGAGGTGGCGCGAAAGACGAGGGGAACATCGGGGCAGCTCCTTGGAGGTGGAGGACGGGGTGGCTGAACCGGCGGGACGATGAGATCGATGACGGATCCTCACCCGGTACGGTGGATGAGGGACGTCGAGGTGTTGCTGTGCACGACGTCGTCTAGGAAGAAGCTCCGGCTGGGTGGCGGACGGAGCAGGGTGTGGGGTTTCGTCGCAGATTTTTGCGGCCTCGGTGTACGAATGGGTGGGCGGATGGGATGGCAGTGGGGAACCATGGCTTAGAGACGCGCTTGTCGAAATGAGGGTAATTACGAAAGTACCCCCACCGATTTGAGGCGGTTCTTTCGGTTCAGGGTACCACGGGCATTTCGGCGTGTCGGGATTTCACGGGAGGTGGGAGTTTTTCGCGTTGGAATTTCGAATAGCAAGGCGGGATTGAGATGGAGGAGTTATCGAGCACAACGAGACAAAGATATATCTTAAATATTTCGGGCTAACAAGGTGCGAGTTGAAGAGGCGGAGTTTAGAAGACGATGACAGAGACGCTAGCTTCAATTTTCGCATAACAAAGGCGGCTTGAAATTTGGAAGAACAAGCTTAACGTGTACCCAAAAAAGACAATTTGCACCTCAACACACACACACACACACACACACACAAACACCATTTAGACTAGAGTAAGGTACACGTGCATTGCACGCATGAGATTTGGCAACCAAATTATGAATAAATACCACATTATAGCATGCAAGCTTTGAGTCATATATGCATGATGTAGATGTTCGTTTAACTCTTGTAGTTCATTTCATTCAAAATCATCTAGTTTTTAAAAGAAAGCTAATCTATTTTAAGATTCATGGAATTGTGCATTGTAAGACATAAAGTAAAAACAAATAATGGCAAATCATGTAGAAAAACATTTGGGCAATTATGATACGGAAGATTCTAGAACAAATAAGAAGTTCTTGTGTTTTGATGTTTGTGCATTATGCTTAAGTTCAACCATGGAGTCTTCTAGATTATACATGTGGCAAAATCTGGTGGAATCTAGATGATATCCAACGGCCAATAGTGCTCAAATTTGCCATCTTTGGACCTTCAGATTCGCCTCATCCAATGACCATCTTTCAAAGTTAAAGTTACCCACTCACAATATAAAAAAAATATAATATAATATATATAGGGGTATAGATATAGATATGTGATGCGAAAGCCGCCCGTCATCTCCAATTACATGCACGGATGCGACATGGGCAAATGATGTCTGCCATCGGTATCTCAAATTCAAATCAGTCTGACCTTGTTCAATGTGTATACATTACAACATGCTCGTTTCCAAAGCACACCACGCAGATCTCCGTTATATTCATGCATACATGGGTTTCAAACATCAGGATCTCTTATTCAAATATTTAAATTCAACTTTACATTGATTATGACCTCACCTATTCTTTTACACCCACACAGTAGTCTTCTCTTTATAATTGTACCACTAACTTTCTCTCGTGCATGCATGCACACACACTACGAGTCGGCATTATCTATCGCAGGCATGCAATCTTTTCTTCAGGTCGGTCTCCCATGAAGGCACACACCCACACACATCCCCCTCTTCCTCATACCGGACATTCTTTATCTCTCACGTGTGCATGCGCAACGATCGATGTTCCTCTATGTATGTGTGTATATAGCTAGGTCTTTCATAGTTTTCACACAAACCGATCAATCGATATATCCAAAGGAGGTCTCACCCTCTTCCCACGCCCACATCGATCAATCTATACCTCTCCCACGTCCACATCGATCAATTTGTACCTCTCTATATAGGATTAACATAAATAGCTAATACACCCACATTAATTATATATCCAACGTCCCTCTCTCATCATCCATGCCTTCCGCTTCATCTCTCAGATGCGTACACAATGGCCAAGATAGGGGCGATGAGGCGGCCTGCCCCCCTAACATCACTATATATCGAGGCTAATATGAATCTGATCATTAGACAATTGCTGCTAAAAAAGGTTTAATTTCATGAATTGACCCTTGTAACATCCCAAATTTCCTATTTGGAATGTTTTACAATTATAGCTAAGCATCTATGCATGTTGTTTGAAATTGAATGGCATTTGAAGTTTCGGGGTTTTGGAATTTGAATTCAAATTTTGGCAAGTGGAAATCATTTCAAAACCTATGCCTGATAATACTTGAGAAAAAGTATGAGAGGAGTAAACATGACACTCCAAAAATATCAGAGGAAAACATTGCCAAAAGTTTTGAATTCAAATTTGAGTTTTATTTGAATTTTGGAAAAAATGATTTTTATAAACTTTGGATTTTGCCTCGAAAATGTTCAAATGATAGGAATATTCCCTGATCATTTGGATATATATATGTCCTATATAAAATATTTATATATTATGTATTATCTCTGTTTTTATTTTTCTCAAAAAATAAATTTGAAAACAAAATGCCCAGGCACCAGCCAGCCGACCGCCCAGCCAAAGACTGGCAACCCACCGACTGCCCACCAAGGCTGGACCAAAGGGCCCACCTAGCCCGACCGCCCAATGAGCCAGCCGACCGCCTCCGCCTGAAAGCCTTCGGTTCGGTCGACCGACCGAACCCCCGCTCCCCTCACTCACCGACAGGTGGGCCCCCACCCGTCGTCTACCCCTCGCCCACGCCACTCACCCGCGCCGCCGCTCGCCGGATCCCGAAGGATCCGTGATTCGCCGAGATCTCCTCGCCCGTGTTTCCCCTCGTCCAAGCCGAGGACCCCCTATAAATACTCCCCCCCGACCCCGTTTTCCCCCCTCGCCCTATCCCCGGACCTCTCTCTCCCTTCGCACGCGCTCGCCGGAGCCCGAGAGCGCCGCCGCCGCCATTAACGCCGTTCCGACTCACCCCGACCACCCCGAGCTCGACCAACTCCACCAGACCCACCCCCTCGTCGCGCCGCACCCGCCGGAGCACTCCGCCGACGCCCCCGACCACCGGAGACGCCGGAACACTCGCCGCCCGAGCCGCCGCCGCCGTCGATCTCCGGTAACTCGCCGGACCTCCCCCTCGTCGTCCGATTTGTTTTCTCTGGCGAGATTAGAACCTCAAGGGGTATGGTTTTTATTAGGTTAGTTATTAAACCGGGTTATTCCGGTTAAATATTTTAGTTAGGGTTTTTATTTTGTACCGGCCCGATTCGTTTAAACCCTAGGCCTGTTTAGTTATATTACGCACAGGGCGTTAGTTAGGCCCATTAGGCCATTTTTCTTTTATTTTTGTTTTCTGTTTTAACAGAATAGTTTCAGATTTGAAAAATTCATATCTTTTAATCTACTTAATATTTTTAAGTGATTCTTTTTTTGTTGGTTTGCAAATTTCTTATAGTTTCTGTAGAAAATATAATTAGCTATGTTAAAATTATTTAGAATTGCTTTAGTTTAGATTTAGTCAGAATAGTAAATCTGTTATAAAATGAGTTAGGAAAACTATTTTTATATGATTCTTTTGTCCCAACTTTTTTGACATTGCCTAACCGTAGGAATTAATTTGGGCATTTTAGGATTAATAAAAAATAGTTTCTAGCAGAATCATGCTATTCTTAATTAATTAACTAGCTACTGTTTTCCTATTATTTTAATTAGTAAATAAATTTATTTTTCACATGTGATTGATTGTTCTAGGTTAGTTTCTGTCACTTTAGAGCATGAACTTTTATTTATAATAAATAAAACTTTTATTTTATTTTTCTTATTAGAAATTGCTTTAGGCCTAATAGGAGTTTCATAATAGATTTTTAATTGATTCTTTTTGCTCCTAGTTGCTTAATGCATTCTTTTCTGTTAAGTTAACATAAACCCATGCTTAGGTTATGTTAAGAAATTTTTTGTTATATAAAACTATTTTTAGTTGTTGCTTGAAGTAGGAAAACTTTGAGTTGGATTTCTTCGAGTTTTCCTCTGGGTTTTGATTCGTTTGTTTTGGTGTGTTATGTTACTATGCTATTGTGTTAAGTGATCATATGCTATATACTTATTGTGATTATTGTTTGTCTCGGTAGAATTTCCGGAGTGCGAAGCTTGCTACTACGAGTCCTTAGCTTACGAAGATCGTCAGCAAGGCAAGTCATTGATCATGTTTCTTTTCAATACCTATGATTTTTATTGCATTAGAGATATACCTCCCCACCATGCATGCAGTAGGTGAAATTTTGAAGTTATGTTCTTGAGTAGTATCATGTGGTAGGATGAACCAATTCCCCTTGTTACCATGACCCGGGACGAAGTAGTTTACTTTTGCTATGCTCAGAGACGGGTTGGTTGAGTGAATTCATAAGAAAGATGTGAGAGTCAAGATGATGACAACCCCATGAACTTCAAGCTCAAGATGGACTTGAATTCACTCTTGGGTGGAGGGCGGTTGACGGGCACCTGGAGAACCCAGTGGTTGGCGGGATGCATGGAGAAGTGCCATGACATCTTGCGAAAGCTTCACCCAGCCACGAAGAGACGGATGGATGCCCCATTGACGGAAGCTTACGTGCAGCCGCAAGCCATTATGGGCTCGCTTGGTCAACCCTAGTTGTGACGCTGGCCGGACGGTACTACGAGATGTAGAAGAACGGTAGGATTGGATGGGTACCGACGGTGGCGGAAGAACTCTTCGAAGACCCTGTTTCGTTCGTCCGTCTTCAAACACCATGAAGTGCGAAGACTTAAAAGGAGGGAACGATTCTTGCGGGTAAAGTGCGCAAACCTCTGCAGAGTTAAAGATCTAATCGATTAACCGTGTCCCCGGTTACGGACAATTTGAGCCTCTGGAACTTGGAAGTATTCGGAAATCTCAACACTAAAACTAATAAATTAATTTGAGGGGGTTATGACTTAATAATTTGGGAGTGAGACATTGGTTGGCGGAACCATCTCAATAACTACCAACAATTTTGTAGTATTTGCAAGCAAGTCCCCTATTATAAGGAAAAATTGTCTTTTCGCAAAATGATGAAACTTAGAGCCCCACAGCCAAATTGCATATAGTGATAGTAATTTTTATTGTTATTCTCTTCATGACTTGCCAGCATATTCAAAATGCTGACCTACATGGCTGCAACGCCTTATGTTGCGAGGAGTATTCCGATCAGATTGAGGCTACGCCCGCGCTTGGCGATTGCCCTATGGAGTCGGATGGACTCGCTATTTAAATCACGCTTCGCAGCTTTACTAGTTTATTTCTCATGAGTTGGCCTTGCCGAATTTATTCTCTTGTAATAAAGACTCTATATGAGAATCGTAATAAATTCAGGTGTGATTGAACTTTGATTATTTCATCGATGTACCGTGAGTACCAAAGATGATCTTGGGATGGCATGCATACGTAGAGACTTGACCGATTTTGGGTCAGGTTGCTACTGAGATGGTATCGAGCACACGCCGACCGTGGGACGAACCCTAGGATCGAAAAGCCATAGGAAGAGACTATTTACTTTATATCCTTATCATTCCGTAATTCTCCCTGCTCATTTCGACTTCTCTCCGATTTTCAACATTCTAGATGGCCGTCGAGTTCACCCCAGTTTTGCTACCGGAGTTTTGCCATCCAGATGAGACGATGCCCTTCGGCAGGAAGCTGGTCCAGATGGTGAAGAAGCTGAAGATTGCTCTACCCTCGATCATCGGGAAGCCTACCAATGCACTTCCGACGGATACCCGCTACAGGATTGAAGTGCATATTCCAGGGAGAACCTTCGGAGGACATACAGAGCCTATTGACTTTGAGTTTACCGACTTCAACTTGATCCTCGGAAGGGACATGGCGATCTATCGTGCACTTGGACATCTCCGAGAAGAGTACAGGGCCGAGCTCGATCCATCAGACCTCGCCATGGTGTCTCGCAGAGCAAGGAATGGAGATATCATCCGTACCGTAGAGGACGACTCCATTCTCTCTTATGTCCAAGACTTGGAGTGCCTCCTCAGGAAACGGGAGATCCAGACTCGCCGTAACTCAAAGGTACACAGGAGGCTGTTGTTCCGTGAACTGGAACTGGAGGAGAAGGCACACGCAGACTTCCTTGACCATGAGGAAGAAATCGCGGACTTCATGGAGAGAGTCGACGACCTGAAGATGAAGGTTGCCGCATTGGAGGAAAAGATGGACTTGGGAGAGGACCATTTTCCGAGTGGAGATGATGGACCTCTCGTGAGCAATGATCAGGATTATGAAGGGAGTTCCACTGGAGAAAGCCGCAAGAGGAGGCGCCGCAACAGAGGACGCCACACCGGAGGACATTGCACCAGAGGACGCAAGGATTATTGATGAAGACATTTAGTCGACCACCATGTTATTTTACTTTTTCGTCGATCAGTTAGGTCGTTATTTTCGATTAGTCGTGAGCATTTTGTAATCGAGATTGAACCATGTTTGAGTGGATTGAATAAATGATTGGTGTGATTATGTTTGTGCATTCATATGGTTAGTGATATTTCTCATTAGACCATTGTTCTATTCTAATTTTCTCATCCACACCAAAACACCAGATGCCTCCGAGACGTGACCCCGGTCTCAACTTCCCGCCGGAGCTCACCCAGCTGCTCCAGCAGCAGAATGCCATCATGCAGATGCTCATCCAGAACCAGAACAACAACAACAACAATCCACCGCCACCACCACCCCCTGTTGACAACTTGACTCGATTCCTAAGGCTGAATCCGCCGGTGTTCTCTAGCAGCACTGAGCCGATTGTGGCCGATGATTGGCTCCGCAAGGTCGGAAGAGAGTTAATCACTGTTGGATGCACTGATGCAGAGAAGGTGCGCTTTGCCGCACATCAACTTGATGGACCTGCAGCTTCTTGGTGGGAGAACTACACCGCCACTTATCCCATCGGCACCATCACATGGGATCAATTCCAGCAGGCCTTCCGCACCGCTCATGTTTCAGCTGGAGCCATGAGTCTGAAGAAGCGTGAGTTCCGCAACTTACGCCAGGGGAACCGTACTGTGGCGCAGTACGTGGATGAGTTCAGCAAGTTAGCTCGCTATGCCCCGGATGATGTCGCCACAGATGCCGCGAAGCAGGAGAAGTTTCTCGAGGGACTCAATGACGAGCTAGGAATGCAGCTTATGGTGGCTACCTTCACCAACTACCAGGAGCTGGTAGACAAGGCCATCATACTTGAAGGCAAGCAGCAGCAGATTGAAAGCCGCAAGCGGAAGTACAGCCAGGGGAAGCACAACTCAGGAGCTCAGCAGAAGCCCCGTTATGCCCCATACTCAGGAGGGCATACCCATCACAACCATGGAGGACATACCCATGGAGGCAATGGGAGCAATCGCAACCAGGACAACAGTCGCAATGGCAATGGCAATGGAAACGGTAATGGAAACCCAGATCGCCCCGCCCCGCTCAAGGATCTGAGTCACATCACCTGCTTCAAGTGCCGAAAACAGGGCACTATGCCACCGACGCCCGGAGGCCAAGCAGAGGAATGGAAACGGCAATGGAAGTTCAGCGAAGAAGCCCAACCCTTCCCCTCGTGCTCAGGTGAACCACATTGACGTGGGGACGCCTATGATCAGCCGACACTATGGTTGGTAAGTTTTATTGAATTCACGGTCAGTATTGGTACTCTTTGATTCGGTGCAACGATTCATTCATATCAAGGGTAGTTGTGGAAAAGTACGGTTGCCCACTAAAACCCTTAGAAACCCCCTTCGCGTCGATTCGCAGGAGGAGAAATGATGGCAGGTTTAGGCTGTCATGCAACCTCAACATCGGAAACCATAAATTTCCGCAGACCTCATAGTGTTGGAAACCCAGACCTTGGATGTAATCCTAGGCATGGATTGGTTGACGAAGTTTGAAGGAAACATAGACTGTGCTCAGAAGTCGATTACGCTCACCACCCCGGAGCGTAAGAGGATCAAGTATGTATCGAGACGCACCCGATGAAGAATCAGTGCATTCCCTCACGGAGTTGTTCAGGAGGAAGTGCCAGTAGTGCAAGATTTTCCCGATGTGTTTCCGGAGGAATTACTAGGAATGCCACCGGACAGGGACATTGAATTTCTGATTGAGTTATTGCCCGGCACAGCCCCGATATCCAAGAGACCTTATCGGATGCCACCGAACGATTTGAAAGAGATCAAGAATCAAATTAATGAGTTATTGGAGAAAGGATATATTCGGCCAAGCTCATCACCTTGGGGAGCCCCAGTTCTTTTGGTAGAGAAGAAGGATGGAACCTTGAGAATGGTTGTGGATTATCATTCGTTGAACGACGTGACCATCAAGAACAAGTACCCTCTGCCGATGATTAATGATCTATTTGATCAGCTAGTTGGAGCCAAGGTATTCTCCAAGATCGATCTTCGATCAGGGTATCATCAGTTGAAGATCCGTGAAAAGGATATACCCAAAACAGCATTCACCACCAGGTATGGTTTATATGAGTATACCGTCATGTCATTTGGATTGACTAATGCTCCCGCATACATCATGAATTTGATGAACAAGGTATTTATGGAATATCTGGACAAGTTTGTCGTGGTGTTCATCGATGACATACTGATTTTCTCCAAGAGCGAGGAAGAGCATAAGGAACATTAGCGTCTAGTTCTGGAGAAACTTCGAGAACATCAGTTGTATGCCAAGTTCAGCAAATGTGAATTTTGGCTGAAGGAAGTCGGATTCCTCGGACATGTTATTTCAGGAGAAGGAATAGCAGTTGACCCCGCCAAGGTTGAATCAGTCACCGATTGGCGCCACCCACCTCACCAAGGAGATCCGCAGTTTTCTCGGACTCGCAGGATATTATCGGAGGTTCATTGAGAATTTCTCAAGATTGCCAAACCCATGACTGAGCTGTTGAAGAAGGAAGCCAAGTACATTTGGACCGAGGATTGTGAAGCCAGTTTTCAGGAATTGAAGAAACGTTTGGACACAGCCCCAGTTCTGATTCTGCCGGACATCCACAAGGATTACCAGGTTTATTGTGACGCTTCTCGTCAGGGACTGGAGGAGTACTCATGCAGGAAGGAAAAGTTGTAGCTTATACCTCCGCATAGCACGACCTCACGAGATGAATTATGCCACACATGACTTGGAGTTAGCAGCAGAGTGCATGCACTCAAGACCGGAGACATTTCCCATTGGAAACCGTTGTGATGTTTACACAGATCACAAGAGCTTGAAGTATATTTTCACGCAGAAGAGTTGAACCTCAGCAGAGGAGATGGCTAGAGTTAATCAAGGACTATGACATGAGATTGCATTATCACCCGTGGAAAGCTAATGTTGTAGCAGATGCTTTGAGCCGTAAGAGTTATGTGAATACTCTTATAGCAGGAGGATTACCCCAGAGTTAGTCGATGACCTCGTAGATCTCCGATGGAGATAGTTCCGAGAGGATATGTTGCAACTCTGGAAGTTCAGTCCACTTTGGCCAAAAGAATTCGTGAAGCCGTAAGTCGGACAAGGAAATTGATGAGATAAAGCAAAAGATGAATGAAGGAAAAGCTAAAGGATTTCGTAAGGATGAATACGGAGCTATATGGTTCGAGGATCGTATTTATGTGCCCAATGATCCCGAACTCAGAAGCTAATTCTTCAGGAGGCTCATGATTCACAGATTTCGATTCACCCCGTAACACCAAGATGTACCTGGATTTGAAGGAAAGTTTCGTGGACAGGTATGAAGAAGGATATTGCTGAGTACGTAGTAGTATGTGATGTTTGTCAACGAGTAAAGGCAGAACATCGAAGCCAGCAGGTTACTTCAACCTTTGCCGATTCCCGATTGGAAATGGGAGAAACTTGGAATGGACTTTATCACAGGATTACCGGGACCCGCTCAGTTATGATTCTATTTGGGTAGTGGTTGATCGTTTGACCAAGGTAGCTCACTTCATTCCCGTGAAGACTTCCTATACCAGTGCTAAGTTGGCCAAGATATACATGACCAGGATCGTATGTCTGCATGGAGTTCCGAGGAGTATCGTGTTAGATAGAGGAACACAGTTTACCTCAAAGTTTTGGAATCAGTTGCATGAAACTTTGGGTACGAGGCTGGAGTTGACAGCTTTTCATCCATGAGCATGATGGACGGACCGAGAGAGTCAACCAGATTCGGAGGACATGTTGAGAGGTTGTGTGCTAGACTATGGGTCTAGCTGGGATGATAATTTGCCATACGCAGAGTTCTCATACAACAACAGTTATCAATCCAAATCGAAGATGGCCCTTCAAGCTCTATACGGAAGGAGGTGCGAACACCATTCTTTGTGGGATGGTGTTGAGATCGATCACTTTTGGTTCCGACCTTATCGAGATTCAAGAGAAAGTCAAGCTGATTCGGGATAGATTCAAGATAGCACAATCGAGACGTAAGAGTTATGCCGACGAGAACGCAAGGAAGTAACTTACGAAGCGGGAGACCGAGCATATCTTCGTGTGTCTCACTTCGTGGAATCAAGAGGTTTGGTGTCAAGGAAAGTTAGCACCCGATTCATTGGCCCGCACAAAATCCTCGAACGTCGTGGAGAAGTTGCTTACAAGTTGGAATTGCGGAAGGATTGTCCGGAGTTCATGATGTCTTCCATGTTTCTCGGTGAAGAAGTGTCATGCCGACATGGCCGATATTTCGTTGAGTGACACGGTGCCCCTAGAGGCCATACAGCTCAAAGGTGATCGACTTATAAGGAGAAACCCGTCCAATTCTCGAGACTGCGAACAGAGTCACCCGCACAAGATCATCAAGTTTTGCAAGGTGTTGTGGAGTCATCACTCCGAGGAAGAAGCCACCGGGAGCGAGAAGAAGACCTTCTTCGAGACCACCCGCACCTATTTGTTAGTTAACCCGAATCTCGAGGGCTAGATTCATCTTAAGGTGGGTAGGTTTGTAACATCCCAAATTTCCTATTTGGAATGTTTTACAATTATAGCTAAGCATCTATGCATGTTGTTTGAAATTGAGTGGCATTTGAAGTTTTGGGGTTTTGGAATTTGAATTCAAATTTTGGCAAGTGGAAATCTTTTCAAAAACTATGCCTGATAATACTTGAGAAAAAGTATGAGAGGAGTAAACATGACACTCCAAAAATATCAGAGGAAAACATTGCCAAAAGTTTTGAATTCAAATTTGAGTTTTATTTGAATTTTGGAAAAAATGATTTTTTATAAACTTTGGATTTTGCCCCTGGGAAAATTTTCAAATGATAGGAATATTCCTGATCATTTTGATATATATATGTCCTATATAAAATATTTATATATTATGTATTATCTCTGTTTTTATTTTTTCAAAAAATAAATTTGGAAAAAGAAAATGCCTGTGCACCAGCCAGCCGACTAGCCCAGCCAGACTGGCAACCCACCGACCAGCCCAGCCAGCGCATGCCAGTGGCCCACCACGCCCGATCGCCCAGTGAGTCAGCCGACCGCCCGCTACCGAAGACTTCCGGTTGGTCGACCGACCGAACCCCTCCCCTCACTCGCCCGACAGGTGGGCCCCACCGTCGTCTACCCCTCGCCACGCCACTCGCCCGCGCCGCCGCTCGCCGGATCCGAAGGATCCGGATTCGCCGAGATCTCCTTGCTCGCGTTCCCTCGCCCAAGCCGAGGACCCCTATAAATACTCCCCGACCCGTTTTCCCCTCGCCCCCCCGGACCTCTCTCTCCCTGACGCGCTCGCCGGAGCCCAAGAGCGCCGCCATTAACGCTGTTCCGACTCACCCGACCACCCCGAGCTCCACCAACTCCACGGACCCACCCCTCGTCGCGCCGCACCCACGGAGCACTCCGCCGACGCCCGACCACCGGAGACGCTGAACACTCGCCGCCCGAGCCGCCGCCGCCGTCGATCTCCGTAACTCGCGGACCTCCTCCTCGCCGTCCGATTCGTTTTCTCTGGAGATTAGAACTCTCAAGGGGTATGGTTTTTATTAGGTTAGTTAGTGAACCAGGTTAGTCCGGTTTAATATTTTAGTTAGGGTTTTTATTTTGTACCAGCCCGATTCGTTTATACCCTAGGCCCGTTTAGTTATATTACGCACAGGGTGTTAGTTAGGCCCATTAGGCCATTTTTCTTTTATTTTCGTTTTCTGTTTTAACAGAATAGTTTCAGATTTGAAAATTCATATCTTTTAATCTACTTAATATTTTTAAGTGATTCTTTTTTTGTTGGTTTGCAAATTTCATATAGTTTCTGCAGAAAATATAATTAGCTATGTTAAAATTATTTAGAATTGCTTTATTGTAGATTTAGTCAGAATAGTAAATCTGTTATAAAATGAGTTAGGAAAATTATTTTATATGATTCTTTTGTCCCAACTTTGTTTTGGCATTGCCTAACCGTAGGAATTAATTTGGGCATTTTAGGATTAATAAAAAATAGTTTCTAGCAGAATCATGCTATTCTTAATTAATTAACTAGCTACTGTTTTCCTATTATTTTAATTAGTAAATAAATTTATTTTTCACATGTGATTGATTATTCTAGGTTAGTTTCTGTCACTTTAGAGCATGAACTTTTATTTATAATAAATAAAACTTTTATTTTATTGTTCTTATTAGAAATTGCTTTAGGCCTAATAGGAGTTTCATAATAGATTTTTAATTGATTCTTTTTGCTCCTAGTTGCTTAATGCATTCTTTTTCTGTTAAGTTAACATAAACCCATGCTTAGGTTATGTTAAGAAAATTTTGTTATATCATTTGGACCGAGGATTGTGAAGCCAGTTTTCAGGAATTGAAGAAAGCGTTTGGACACAGCCCCGATTCTGATTTGCCGGACATCCACAAGGATTACGGAGTTTATTGTGGCGCTTCTCGTCAGGGACTCGGAGGAGTACTCATGCAGGAAGGAAAAGTTGTAGCTTATACCTCCAGACAGCTACGACCTCACGAGATGAATTATGCCACACATGACTTGGAGTTAGCAGCCGTAGTGCATGCACTCAAGACCCGGAGACATTTCCCCATTGGAAACCGTTGTGATGTTTACACAGATCACAAGAGCTTGAAGTATATTTTCACGCAGAAAGAGTTGAACCTCAGGCAGAGGAGATGGCTAGAGTTAATCAAGGACTATGACATGAGATTGCATTATCACCCAGGGAAAGCTAATGTTGTAGCAGATGCTTTGAGCCGTAAGAGTTATGTGAATACTCTTATAGCAGGAGGATTACCCCAGGAGTTAGTCGATGACCTCAGAGATCTCCGACTGGAGATAGTTCCGAGAGGATATGTTGCAACTCTGGAAGTTCAGTCCACTTTGGCCGAAAGAATTCGTGAAGCCCAGAAGTCGGACAAGGAAATTGATGAGATAAAGCAAAAGATGAATGAAGGAAAAGCTAAAGGATTTCGTAAGGATGAATACGGAGCTATATGGTTCGAGGATCGTATTTATGTGCCCAATGATCCCGAACTCAGGAAGCTAATTCTTCAGGAGGCTCATGATTCACCGTACTCGATTCACCCCGGTAACACCAAGATGTACCTGGATTTGAAGGAAAGTTTCTGGTGGACAGGTATGAAGAAGGATATTGCTGAGTACGTAGTAGTATGTGATGTTTGTCAACGAGTAAAGGCAGAACATCAGAAGCCAGCAGGGTTACTTCAACCTTTGCCGATTCCCGATTGGAAATGGGAGAAACTTGGAATGGACTTTATCACAGGATTACCCAGGACCCGTTCAGGTTATGATTCTATTTGGGTAGTGGTTGATCGTTTGACCAAGGTAGCTCACTTCATTCCCGTGAAGACTTCCTATACCAGTGCTAAGTTGGCCAAGATATACATGACCAGGATCGTATGTCTGCATGGAGTTCCGAGGAGTATCGTGTTAGATAGAGGAACACAGTTTACCTCAAAGTTTTGGAATCGGTTGCATGAAACTTTGGAGTGCAGGCTGGAGTTGATACAGCTTTTCATCCATGAGCATGGATGGACAGACCGAGAGAGTCAACCAGATTACGGAGGACATGTTGAGAGGTTGTGTGCTAGACTATGGGTCTAGCTGGGATGATAATTTGCCATCTGTGAGTTCTCATACAACAACAGTTATCAATCCGATCGAAGATGGCCCTTTCAAGCTCTATACGGAAGGAGGTGCGAGAACACCATTCTTTGTGGGATGGTGTTGGAGATCGATCACTTTTGGTTCCGACCTTATCAGAGATTCGAAGAAAGTCAAGCTGATTCGGGATAGATTCAAGATAGCACAATCGAGACGGAAGAGTTATGCCGACGAGAACGCAAGGAAGTAACTTACGAGCGGGAGACCGAGCATATCTTCGTGTGTCTCCACTTCGTGGAATCAAGAGGTTTGGTGTCAAGGAAAGTTAGCACCCGATTCATTGGCCCGTACAAAATCCTCGAGCGTCGTGGAGAAGTTGCTTACAAGTTGGAATTGCGGAAGGATTGTCCGGAGTTCATGATGTCTTCCATGTTTCTCGGTGAAGAAGTGTCATGCCGACATGGCCGATATTTCGTTGAGTGACACGGTGCCCCTAGAGGCCATACAGCTCGGCGGTGATCTGACTTATAAGGAGAAACCCGTCCGAATTCTCGAGACTGACAGAGTCACCCGCAGCAAGATCATCAAGTTTTGCAAGGTGTTGTGGAGTCATCACTCCAGGAAGAAGCCACACAGGGCGAGAAGAAGACCTTCTTGAGACCACCCGCACCTATTTGCTAGCCAACCCGAATCTCGAGGGCGAGATTCATCTTAAAGTGGTAGGTTTGTAACATCCCAAATTTCCTATTTGGAATGTTTTACAATTATAGCTAAGCATCTATGCATGTTGTTTGAAATTGAGTGGCATTTGAAGTTTTGGGGTTTTGGAATTTGAATTCAAATTTTGGCAAGTGGAAATCTTTTCAAAAACTATGCTCGATAATACTTGAGAAAAAGTATGAGAGGAGTAAACATGACACTCCAAAAATATCAGAGGAAAACATTGCCAAAAGTTTTGAATTCAAATTTGAGTTTTATTTGAATTTTGGAAAAATGATTTTTATAAACTTTGGATTTTGCCTCGAAAATTTTCAAATGATAGGAATATTCCCTGATCATTTTGATATATATATGTCCTATATAAAATATTTATATATTATGTATTATCTCTGTTTTATTTTTTCAAAAATAAATTTGGAAAAAGAAAATGCCCAGGCACCAGCCAGCCGACTAGCCCAGCCAAGACTGGCAACCCACCGACAGCCCAGCCCAGTGCAAAGGCCACCAGGCCCACCGGCCCGACCGGCCCGGTAGTCAGCCGACCGCCCGCTACCGAAGACTTCGGTTCGGTCGACCGACCAACCCCGCTCCCCTCACTCGCCGGCAGGTGGGCCCCACCCGTCGTCTACCCTCGCCACGCCACTCGCCCGCGCCGCCGCTCGCCGGATCCCGAAGGATCCGGGATTCGCCGAGATCTCCTTGCCGCGTTTCCCTCGTCCAAGCCGAGACCCCTATAAATACCCCCCGACCCGTTTTCCCCCTCGCCCCTCCGGACCTCTCTCTCCTTCCATGCCTTCGCGGAGCCCAAGAGCGCCGCCGCCATTGCGCCGTTCGACTCACCCGACCACCCCGAGCTCCACCAACTCCACCAGACCCACCCCCTCGTCGCGCCGCACCCGCCGGAGCACTCCGCCGACGCCCCCGACCACCGGAGACGCCAGAACACTCGCCGCCCGAGCCGCCGCCGCCGTCGATCTCCGGTAACTCGCCGGACCTCCTCCTCGCCGTCCGATTCGTTTTCTACGGCGTAGATTAGAACCAAGGGGTATGGTTTTTATTAGGTTAGTTAGTGAACCAGGTTAGTCCGGTTTAATATTTTAGTTAGGGTTTTTATTTTGTACCAGCCCGATTCGTTTATACCCTAGGCCCGTTTAGTTATATTACGCACAGGGCGTTAGTTAGGCCCATTAGGCCATTTTTCTTTTATTTTCGTTTTCTGTTTTAACAGAATAGTTTCAGATTTGAAAAATTCATATCTTTTAATCTACTTAATATTTTTAAGTGATTCTTTTTTTTGTTGGTTTGCAAATTTCATATAGTTTCTGCAGAAAATATAATTAGCTATGTTAAAATTATTTAGAATTGCTTTATTGTAGATTTAGTCAGAATAGTAAATCTGTTATAAAATGAGTTAGGAAAATTATTTTATATGATTCTTTTGTCCCAACTTTGTTTTGGCATTGCCTAACCGTAGGAATTAATTTGGGCATTTTAGGATTAATAAAAAATAGTTTCTAGCAGAATCATGCTATTCTTAATTAATTAACTAGCTACTGTTTTCCTATTATTTTAATTAGTAAATAAATTTATTTTTCACATGTGATTGATTATTCTAGGTTAGTTTCTGTCACTTTAGAGCATGAACTTTTATTTATAATAAATAAAACTTTTATTTTATTGTTCTTATTAGAAATTGCTTTAGGCCTAATAGGAGTTTCATAATAGATTTTTAATTGATTCTTTTTGCTCCTAGTTGCTTAATGCATTCTTTTCTGTTAAGTTAACATAAACCCATGCTTAGGTTATGTTAAGAAAATTTTTGTTATATAAAACTATTTTTAGTTGTTGCTTGAAGTAGGAAAACTTTGAGTTGGATTTCTTCGAGTTTTCCTTTGGGTTTTGATTTGTTTGTTTTGGTGTGTTATGTTACTATGCTATTGTGTTAAGTGATCATATGCTATATGCTTATTGTGATTATTGTTTGTCTCGGTAGAATTTCCGGAGTGCGAAGCTTGCTACTACGAGTCCTTATCTTACGAAGATCGTCAGCAAGGCAAGTCATTGATCATGTTTCTTTTCAATACCTATGATTTTTATTGCATTAGAGATATACCTCCCCACCATGCATGCAGTAGGTGAAATATTCAAGTTATGTTCTTGAGTAGTATCATGTGGTAGGATGAACCAATTCCCCTTGTTACCGTGACCCGGGACGAAGTAGTTTACTTTTGCTATGCTCGTAGACGGGGTTGGTTGAGTGAATTCATAAGAAAGATGTGAGAGTCAAGATGATGACAACCCCATGAACTTCAAGCTCAAGATGGACTTGAATTCACTCTTTGGGTGGAGGGCGGTTGACGGGCACCTGGAGAACCCAGTGGTTGGCGGGATGCATGGAGAAGTGCCATGACATCTTGCGGAAAGCTTCACCCAGCCACGAAGAGACGGATGGATGCCCCATTGACCGAAGCTTACATGCAGCCGCAAGCCATTATGGGCTCGGCTTGGTCAACCCTAGTTGTGGCGCTGGCCGGACGGTACTACGAGATGTAGAAGAGCGGTAGGATTGGATGGGTACCAGCGGTGGCGGAAGAACTCTTGGAAGACCTGTTTCGTTCGTCCGTCTTCAAACACCATGAAGTGCGAAGACTTTAAAGGAGGAGCGATTCTTGCGGGTAAAGTCGCAAACCTCTGCAGAGTTAAAGATCTAATCGATTAGCCGTGTCCCCGGTTACGGACAATTTGAGCCTCTGGAACTTGGAAGTATTCGGAAATCTCAACACTAAAACTAATAAATTAATTTGAGGGGGTTATGACTTAATAATTTGGGAATGAGACATTGGTTGGCGGAACCATCTCAATAACGACCAACAATTTTGTAGTATTTGCAAGCAAGTCCCCTGTTATAAGGAAAAATTGGCTTTTCGCAAAATGATGAAACTTAGAGCCCCACAGCCAAATTGCATATAGTGATAGTAATTTTTATTGTTATTCTCTTCATGACTTGCCAGCATATTCAAAATGCTGACCTACGGCTGCAACGTCTTATGTTGCGGAGGAGTATTCCGATCAGGATTGAGGCTACGCTCGCGCTTGGCGATTGCCCTATGGAGTCGGATGGACTCGCTATTTTAAATCACGCTCCGCAGCTTTACTAGTTTATTTCTCATGAGTTGGCCTTCGGCCGAATTTATTCTCTTGTAATAAAGACTCTATATGAGAATCGTGTAATAAATTCAGGTGTGATTGAACTTTGATTATTTCATCGATGTACTGTGAGTACCAGCATGATCTTGGGATGGTACAGACACAGAGACTTGACCGATTTTGGGTCAGGTCGCTACAACCCTCCTCGTAAAGGATTAGCAATGCGTGGCCCCCTAGCTCATTTATTTTTCATGGCTCCGCCACCGCGTGCAACAGCGCACGTGTTCGCCCCCTCTCTATAAATATCGATCTCGCACTTGTGCATTCCTTCATAGTCTCCTCCACTCGGCCCCTCGCACCATCTTCTAGCCCCCACGGATTTTGCCACATGTACAATCTAGCAGACTCCATGGTTGAACTTAAGCATAATGCACAAACCTCAAAACAACAGTGGTTCTCTTTTGTTCTAGAATATTCCGTATCATAACTGCCCAAACTTTTTTTCTAGTTGAATTGCCATTATTTGTTTTTACTTTATGCTTTACAACGCACAATTCCATGAATCATAAAATAGATTAAGGGCTTCTTTGATTCAAAGGATTCTCAAAGGAATTTTGGAGGATTCTAATCATTAGGAGTTTTTCCTATCTTGGTTGTTTGATTCGTAGGATTGTAAACCATAGGAATTTTTCCAAATGATTCATTTGCACTAGATTTCATAGGAAACATCCCATCCACTCAAACCTCTTTGAAAGAATTCTGCATATTTTCTATGCACAATCAAACACTCGTACAATCCTGTAGGATTCAATACGACATTCCACTATAATCCCATGTTTTTCCTATTCACGCGTTCTTAGCTTTTTTATTAAAACTAGTTTGATTTTGAATGAGATGAACTATAAGAATTAAGCGAAGGGCTACATCATGCATATATGACTAATAGCTTACATGCTATAGTGTGGTATTTATTCATAATTTTGTTGCAAAATCTGATGCGTGCAATGCACGTGTAAATTACTAGTACTTCGAGTATGTGCAAAACACGTAAATTAGAATACAAATGGCACGCTACACAGTGTCTCTCTTACAGTTCATGAAGCCGCATGGCACATGTGGAGGCGTTGTCGCGACCTCCTTGCGTGGATTGATCACAATGACGTGCTTCTGGTTCCAGAAGAATGTACTCGTCCTCCCTGAGCCATACTGGCGGTACATGCACGAAGCGAAGATGTGCACGCACGCCACGCACGCACTCATTCCCTCGCACGCACACGCAGGTACACGGGCGGACGCAATTTTGTACCAAGATCCACCCCATGTGATAATTTGACGTGTGTAAAGTCGTTCACTTCATTGATGGTCAATTAATACAGCGCATGCAAATTGAGTGGACATGAGGGTGGAAGAAATACATTATTACTCCACTGCGCGCATGCGAGTAGTTAAATCGTGGGTTGCTAGTAGTACTTCCATTGGTCTCCTTCGTATTTTGTGCCAATTTTTGACAGTAACATAATATTTACGCATTTGAGCAGTGTGGTCTACTTGAAATTTATGTTCCACTAAACTCATCGGGAGCCGTTTCGGGCCTCGAAACCAAAACCATCAATTAATCTTTACCTTGTTCCCATCACATTCGAAAGCCTGCTCACACCTACTAGTACTACGTACCAAACCTGAACGTGTTCCCACTATGCAGGTATTAGTAATACTAGTGCTAGTACTTAGGTTATAAAAAGGGGAACTACCTAACCGAAAATTACTCTACCTTTCCTCCTCATAAGAGCTTCTTCTTCGTCCGTCGTTGCCATGGCCGGTGAGCAGAGCTCTAGGTCGAGAACTACTCGTAACAAGGGAGCGGCAACCAAGGCTGCGGAAAAAAAGAGAGGGCTCGCCGCCACGCAGAGACCTCGAAAGATCTCTCACGGGCAGGCGATGGCTCCCAGGAGCTCCATAGCCGCAGAGGCGAACATGCCGAGCCGGCGGAGCTGGAGTCGTTATCCCTCGACGGCATGCCCGATCAGCTCAATAAGCACCTCAATAAGCAGAAGGAGTTCATCCAAGGCTTGACGGAGTTGCTGAAGGAGAGCCTCGACGACATGCCCGTGAGCTCGGTCGGCAGGGGAGTTATGACCCGGCTTGGTGATGCTGCTGAAGAAGAGCATTGCCTCGGAGAACAAAGGCGACCGCGAAATCCAGCGACTTCAGGAGGACAAGGCGAAGCTCGCCACGAGATCGACATGTTGAAGGAGAAGAACGCCGCTGGAAGAAGCTGCATGAGAATAGTAGTTCCTCGATGAAGATGCTGCAGGCCCTCGTCATGGAGCAGAAGGAGGAGTTGGCGAAGCTCGCATCAAGCACCCGGCTCTTTGTCAAGGTGCGTAATGCGGCTGTGGAATAGATGATGAAGGCTCGCGTCGATAAATGCCGCGTCATGGACAGAATGAAGAAGATGGCGGAGGAGACGCGCAAGGAGATGGAGGTCGTGGAGGCAATGAAGAAGCAGTTACGACTCCGCGGCGAATTAGATCATTCGGGGTGATAATCTTCCTTCTTCTTTTGCTGCTGTGTTTCGTCTTTTGCTTCGGGTGTTTCGCCGCACGTGTCACGTTCTCTACGAGGCATGAATAGAACAATGGTTTTTGTTTTTTGAGGGAATGAGTAGAACAATGCTAACAATGAGATGACTAGCAAATTAAATCATTTTTTATCGCCATATGGCATTGGTCTGCCGTGTTTCGTGCTCCTCCGTCGCAGTACTACTCCAGTGGAAAACTTGAGTATACCACATGGTTCTTTGCTCCTCCTCGATCAGGTCGTCGGCGCATTTATACGAGCGGTCAAATCACAAGGCCCCGCCTTCCAGCAGAATTGAGCCATCAAATCACAAAGGCCCTCGCATCTCGTGAAACCGACCAAGCTAGACTGCCTCGCCCTCTAGCCTTTTAAAAAATGTATACTTTTGTACAGCAGTAGTATCGATGGATTGCGCCATGGAGCAAAACTTGAAATTAAAAAAAACATGATGTACAGAGCGCTCGTCGCCAAATTATGCATATAGTACTATTAAAAGGCTAGTCACAATAATGGTGTCGGCACAACCCACCCTCAAATAAAACTAAGCACCACGGAATTCTTTGACAAAACTAAGCACCCTGAAATTCTTTGACAACTAAACTGCTGGCTATATGATGTTGGCCATATATATTATACGTATATAATGTGAATAAATGGCGGTAGTACTATACCAACTAAAAGATGAAATGTAAGAAATACTAGTATGTACTTATGAAGATTTAAAGTAACAAGAAGAAACATAACATAGTTCTGCTGGGGCTCGGCACAACACACCCACAAATTAAATTAAGCACACTGAAATTAAACTTTGCAACTATTCGGTAGACACTGCATTAGAACCACCATGAGCAACGACACCGCCACCTTACTCGGAGTCCTCGTCCACGTCCTCGACTTCGTCCTTGTCCCTCTTCCTCTTGGCCGATACTTCTTTGCTTGAACCGCCAAGTTGGCTGTTGCTCTTCATCCAACCCTTGTAGATATTGAAACAAAGGTAGCCATCCATTGCAGCATACTGGATGTGGTCTATATCTAGTACATTCCGCTGCCATGCTTGACGATGAAAGCGTGTATGGAGGTTTCTCCGGTTTACGTCTGAAGGATGAACCATGGCTCTGCCAGGTCAGCATTGAAGGCTGACGAGAGGACACCGGCCGATTCTTTTGGAGGTCGAAGGTGTTGCCTACAATGAGGCCTATCCGACGCAGGACTTCTTTGTCGTTACCAAAGTCTACAGTAACCAATTTTACTAGGTTGCTCTTGAGGAAGTCCTTAAAATCCTGGCACTCAACGTCGGCATGGCATATGTGGTAGAAAAAGCATAAGTCATGCACGCGAACCTGGATCACGGCGGGCTTCTTCCTCTCTTCGTCCTTTAGATCCTTCTCTCGTCCCACGACTGTGGTGTACTCAACATCTAGCCTGGTGACCCACTCATCATGTGAGTCTTTGAACATGCGTCTAAAGCGAGAAAGCATCCTTTCACCGTCGCGGAAGAACGGGTGTAGATGATGTCGAACTCATCGCCGGTGATGGTTCTAACCTTGTACTCACTGCCGATCGGGGAGATTTGGGACGCCATGGATTTGGGAGGAGGGTTAGGATTAGTGGAACTGCCGTAATGTGAATGGACGGGACGACTAGGAGCGAACCGCCGTAGTATTAAAGGACATGCGGGGCCAGTAGGAAGCGAACTGCCGCGTCGCGAACAGCAGGGTAGTGGCTTTCCATTCTCCCATGTACGGGCTTCCGAGAGCCCTTGGATCGGAGATCGAGCGGTTGCATGGCGTGATTCTAGACCAATGGGTGAATATCCTATCACGGAGGTTATTCTGCAATTTTTCAGCAACTTAGCATGTGACCGTTTGATCTCAGATCCAAGGCTGCCAACAACCCGTATCATGGTCGCGCGCCTACGACCGTCGCGTCACTTTCTGCGGTCGCGCATTGGAGATTTAACATGGTGCGTTAGGCTATCGATGTTGGCATGTCATACATAGTCATCACTTAGTCACTCATACTACAACAAGGTTGGCTATAAGGTTGGCTATAAGTGTATTTTTTACTCCTCTCTATCTCTTTCTTCGTACTCCCTTTGTCCCATAATATAAGAACGTTTTTACACTAGTGTAGTGCCAAAAACGTTCTTATATTATAGACACAAGGAGTACTAGTATTATTGCATTTGCCAAGGAGCGACCTCTTCCAATGAAATGGTGTTGCTAAGTTTGCTTCATTTAATTAGCTATAGACTCAGGCTGGTTGTAATGGGAAGTATCATCAACTAATATCATGCATATGATACTAGTGTATGACACCTCATCAAGTACTACCTCCTAATGCATATACATATGATACTAGTATATGATACTATGCATTAGGGAGGTAGTACTGATATAATTAACTATAGACTCGGGCTGGTTGTAATGGGAAGTATCATATACTAATATCATCCATATGATACTAGTGTACTACCTCCCTAATGCATAGTATCATATACTAGTATCATGTAGTACTTTATTTATTACCATGCATGACACATAGTAGTATAGCATTTATTATGATATAGTATCATGATATGATACTCAACCCTCTTTTTCTTCATTTAATTTTATGACACCTCATCAAAATTGCCTTGTTGACATGCATGATACTAGCTATGATACTACCATTACAACTAGCCTCAAAATTGTCTTTTCACCTAGGTACACGCGCTTAGCACCGTTTCTTCCTTGGGTCACCAAACTAGTCTATCTCTTCTTGATTAACTTGCCACATCAGACTTTATGCCTATGTGGCAAGCTTAAGCACCTGTAGGAGCAAGTAAGTACAATAGTGCGCTTTGCCACTTCACATGGCATTTTTGCATATGTGGAGGAAAGAGAGGCAAGGAAAAAGTGGAGAAGTGGGCTCTCATGCAAGAGCCAGCCTCTACTACTACATGGTGGAGCATCGGGAGAGGCACCTGTATGAAGGTGGTCAGGAATCGGGAGACTCACGCCGGTTGTAGCGCCACAGTTAAAATGATAATGGCAAGTCAAATCACGGGCCCCACCTGTCCATGATAACTTCATTGTCAAATCACACAGCCCTCGTTTGGAGCAGCCTACTCCCTCGTCTTCTCGCGTCTCTGTCGAACCTACTAGGCGGAACTGTCCCGCCGCCTACTGGGCAGGAAAAGCCCCGCCCTCGACTTTTAAATAGTATACAATATACTAATTTTGTATCCATGGATTGCGCCTGCGCCATGGAGCAAAGCGTCTAGAAAAAGGCGGTACACATGTACGGAGTATACAGCACGCACGTCGCGTTCACGTCGCACCTCAGACGGTCGGTCGGTCTGGCACGCTACTCTCCGAATGGAACGCGCGTCATATTGCGTTCGCACACACATGTGGGACGACAATTGAGAACCGACCATAGGCACACTCCCGGCCCGCAAGGCGGGTGACTTAATAGAAGAGGGAGGCGGCGATAGTACTAGAGAAGTGTTGTACTACGTTGGTGCCTGGACGATCCCTGCAAGAAACGGAAGATCAGTTCGTCCATGCATGTGACCAGACTCCAGCAGACACGCATGGATTGGCTATCGTCTACATATCGTGCAAGTTGTGTTGTACATGGCTGTAGTTGTGGTGAGAAATCTAAAAAAAAGGTTTCTTGTCATCTTGCAAAATTATGTGTCATGTGCTTCGGATCACTTCAAGGGTTAAACAGCGACAACTGAGTTGGGCTAGTCATTGGGGCCACATGCACGAACAGTGACTACTCAGCTGCCATCTAGGTCAAGCCGGCTATGTTTATTAGGACATCTATCGACGGACCCCTTTTCTACGAGTTTATCTTTAATTTGAGCTTTGTTCCTCGTCTAGTTTGTCCGTCGGGATTCATGTTGTCTCCTTTGGGCAGTGAGGTTATGATTTCTTGTCATGTGGCATTTTTTCGTGTTATATGTTATAATCCGCGCCAGATCAAAATGGCGACAAGCTGCGCCCGGCCCGTGCATGAAGACTTCTCGGCAGTCATTGGCGAGGTCAAGCCGGCTCTGTAGACAAAAGAAAACTAAGTACTACTCCACTATATGGCAGGAGCCTCGCGCTTGCTTGCTAGTGTTTCTCTCTTCACAACGTCTCGGCCTCTCCAGATCTAAACACGACATCGGTGGCCACACTCTCTCTCTCTCTGCTCACCGCTGGTCACAGATCCAGCCGGATCCTCTCCGCCGGGGAAGGTGAGAAGGTGCAACGTTCACGCGGTCGTCCTCGGCGACGACTCTTACCCATTGTTGGGCGTCCCGATCAGCCTGCCTTGCCGTTCTCTCCCAAGCACCGCTGGCGAGGGAGGGCCTCTGACCTCTTCTTCCTCGCTTCCTTAGTGTGGGCAGATCCGGCCTCCCGCCGCCCACCTAGCGACATCCCGGCGACCATCAGGTATAACTTCCTTCGAAACCGGCCTTGCTCTACTTCCCGAGCTCCTGACTTCGCTGCATTTGTAACTTTTACTATTTCACAGGCCCCCTCGTAGATAGGATCGATCGGCTGTTCGAAAACCACCTAATTTTTTTACGTTTAAGAGGTAGAACTAGTTCATGCACTCGAATCTAGTACTACTTGGTTCAAACAAGGAAGAAAGGGGTTAAGGGGATGGGGGTGGGGGAGGATTTGCTACCTGAATCTAGGACTTGGTGAAAGAGGAAATAATGGGGGCGAAAAGTAGCGAGGTGACTATCCAACTGGTCTCTAGGTCTAATAGGAAATAAAGGAAACACAGTAAAACTCAATATAAACCCGATCTATTGGTTGAAAAAGGAAAGAAAGTGGGGGCTGGGGACAAGTCAGCGATGTAAGGCCAACGATGAGATTTGCTAGCCTCACACAAGTATGAGGTGGCTATACCGAACAAAAATGGGACCAACCCGGATATCCTGTTACGATGTTTGTTGCCCCGAGCCACTCTTATGTAATGCCACTAGTAAAATGTAGCGATCGCCTTTGTTAAAAGTAAGGACACGTTAAACCAATGTTTTTTCAATGTAATGCCTCGATAATATGAATCAATGGCACTTCTTTACATGTCCTGCTAAAATTTCCCATTAAGATAAGTTGGTTCTTTTCGTTAGAAATGCAACTGTCCTGGTCCGCCTACTCTCCCGTGCCCAAAGTAATGTCGTATTTAACGGTTGTCACAGTTAATCTTGATGCCCACACTAATATCTAGCAATGCCACTGCTTTAGAAATTGCTACTGTCCTTGTAGGATTGCCATTCAGATAAGGAACATGTTTCTTTTCATTTGATGCATGTTTCATCACTTGTTACTTGTTAGTCATCCTCCTTTCCACCTTTTTTGTGCAAACAGCGATATACATTTCACGCTCGATCTTAGTTGAACTGCACAAATGATATCCAAATTATAGTTGAGCATTCCAGGAGCTTCACAACCAACCTTGATGTTGCTCAATTTTATTGCAACTAATGAAGAAGAAGCTCTGTGGGTTTCGTTTTGATGGAAATGGAACCGGGGCTGGAGCCCTTTTCTTAATTTTTTTTGAAGAAGAAGCTGCTAGCTCACGGGACATTGCTTCATTTTAGGTGAACTGCACCAAAAGGTCCCATGAATTGAATCATCCATGTTGGTGGTGAAAGAGTGAGCTTGACATCCCGATCTAAGCACCCCGGCCTCCATCCTTGCGGCCTTACGGCACACCTCGTTTTCCACCTTTCGACCCTCATCCGATAAAATGAAGAAATAATACAGTTAAAATAGAGTGAGTGTCATCTCTATCATTTCATTTCCAATGTAGATAAAGAAAGTGCTTCTCTTTGTTAAAGTATGTTTCATCAACTAGTCCCATTGTTAATGTTTAAGGGGCTGTTTGGTTTGTGACTATGGTTGCCACATGTTGCCACACCTAAGGTTAGGCAACTTTGACCAACTTAGGAGGGTGTTTGGTTCAAGCCTTACCTTAGGCAATGTACTTTTTGCCACACTAGGGTCCCACATGACATACACTCAAAAAGTGTGGCAAGATTCCTTTAGGCTTGCCAACTTGTGGCTCTCATTTTGAAGTACTAACCTTAGGCAAGTGTGGAAAACTTGTGTCGCAAGATATGACATTGTTAGGCCTAGAACCAAACATCCCCTAAGCGTTTCTGCAAACTGGGTTGCTTAATTTTAGTTGATATGTACAAAAATAGAGATTTGAATGTCTCAAGGCGCCTCCTTGTACTACTGTTGTACAATCGATGTTCATCCTTTGGCGGAAGGTGTATCTGGGAGACTTGGGACGATGTCCATATGAGGCGTACCGTATGAGGCGTCGCAGGGCCCATCTCGCCCTCGCAGCATGGCATACTATGATACTATCGTAATATTTTCTTTTATTTATTTTGTGTGTTTCATCAACTAGTGCCACTATAATGTAATCATGCTTTTTAATTATCTGTGCAAACAGGGTTATTCAACTGCATTTTGGTGGAACTGCACAAATGTACGTAGGGAACCGGCATATATGCAGAGTGCGAGGTGTGCCAGTAAAAATAACCGACACCAACCATGCTGCATGCACGCATTTGCATCCACCACAACCAGTGGGATGTGTGGCGCTCTCTATGGACGGATCTTTCTCGGCAGCAAATCCTCTAACCAAATACTAATAGCTTATATTGGCAGTTTTCTAGGGAGTACTCTTTTCTGAAAGAAGCACCAATCTATTTTTCTTTATTTGTACACTGTGTCACAACTTTGACTCAAAGGTCCAGTGCTATTTTAGGGTGATTGGCGTAGTACTCGGAGACTGATTGTAAGCATGATTTTCATTATGTAGCGACCCGACCCGAATGGATCAAGTCTCTGTGCTTAAGTGTCATCCCTAGATCGGTATGCTGACACACACAGTACTCGAGGATTTATAACAGAGGTAAATCACATGTATAAAGTAACGTAAATACTATTACCTCAATCCAAATAGCGGAAGTAATAAGGTTGTAGATTCCCATCAACACCAACGGCAAAGTTGAGTGTAGAAATCGTAACCCTAACGTATCACTTACTCGTCATCTAAAAAGTCTGCAACATGAAACGTTGCAGCCCAAAACGGTCAGCACATGGAATATCTTTGGCAATGTAACACATAGAGAGTAATGAAAGAATAAGCCTATACTATATGCATATATGGCTGGTGGAAAGCTCTATGGTTACAGTTTTGCGTAAAGCCAATTTTCCCTCTCGCAAAGGAATAAATTTATTTAACTATCATGGTGGTTGTTGAACATTGAGAATGGTTGACAGCATCCTCAATCCCAATTAAAAGTACTCATTAACAACCCAACAATATTAACTAGAGTAAAATGATGAGACTCACATGATAATCCAAGTACTATATACTCAAGATGTCCATAACCGGGGACACGGCTAACCATGATTAGTTCATACACTCTGCAGAGGTTTGTGCACTTTTCCCCACAAGACTTGATATCCTCCGTTTGATTTCTCGCACTACATGGTGTTTGAGAAACGGATGACCGAGACATAGTCTTTCAGAAGCGCTAGCACCTTACATGTGGGTAGACCGTACCAACCTACAACCCCTACATCTGCTAGTCTACCCGTAAGAGTTCGCACAACTTAGTCAACTATGCTAGAGCCCATAGTAGCATGTGGCTGCACACGGAAGTTTCTAGCATGAATAATCTCATGATCCCTTTGAGCACTGGGTGGCGGTCCGAAGAAATCTGAGGCAAGTCTGATGGAAACCAGGTGCCTCAATCCACCCAGGATGTGTGTTTAAATTTCCACCTTAAATAAATCATTAATTAACAATCTCACATCCGTCATGGAATACACTCACCCAATCCCGTCTACTAGCATAGCATGGCATAATAAGCAAGCGTACAAGTAACTCCCAAGGGTTTAAAAATAAAAGGTAATAGGTACTACCTCAAACTACTTCCCAAAACCCACAATTTAATTAGATCCTAATCATGCAATGTTTGAGGATAGATCTAATGCATAAAAACTGGGTAGTAGAAAAGTATATGATCAAAGTGTTACTTGCCTGCAATGTTGGCGAAGATGATTCACACTCAAAACTCTTGATAGTTCTACTCGTCACTCTGGTCAATCTATCGTAATCAAGCAATAGTAGCCACACATAAGCAATCACTCAAAACATCGGACCGAACAAAGAAAATGATTCGAAAACATCAAAACCAAGCAAATAACTCTTGAAACTTAAAACAATTTCTAACAGTACCAAAATTATGTGAATTTGGCCTTATCAGAAAGTTTAGGTCAAGAGCTTGATTTGCAAAAGAATCAACAAAATCGAGATTCTGAAACTCAAGTTAAGATCAAGCGAAGTCCAAATACAAATATGTTTGAATTAAAAATTTGAAACTTTCAAAAACATGTTTAAGTTGGATTACTGGATAGAGGGGATCATAACGAAGAAGTGGGCGTTGGTTTCGTTGGATTTGGGCTAACGAGTAAAAAGTAGTGGTCGTTTGAAGTACAACGGCTAAATTGTAAATAAAACATCTACAAAGAAGTCCCTGATTAAAACTAACAGAAAAAGAAAAGAACTAAATAACGAACGTTCGTTTTCTATACCTAACCAGCGAACGTTCTCTAAATAAAACAACACGCTTCGGGAAGAAAAAAAGAAAAAAAAAACTAAAGCGATCTGGATCGTTGGATCCAGATCCAACGACGAGGGAAGGGGCGGCGGTTACCACGGCGCTGTGAGTTGCCGGCGATGGAGAAAACGGCGGCGACGGCATCGGCTGTGTGCGGGGAGGTGGCTCCAGTGGTCGAGGGGGGCAGCGGAGCAGTCGGGGAGGTGCGGCGCGGTGTGGCCGAGTCGATGGTGGCGCCGGCGGCGGTCGTCGGCGGCGGTGGAAAAGGGCAGACAGGCGGAGCTGCGGCGGCGGTGGCAAGATCCGACGGTGCGGGCGGCGAAGTGCGGCGAAGCGAGGAGAGGGACGGGGTCGGGGTCCTGCTCCTTATAAAGGGGGCGGCCTCGGTGTGCGTGGAGGAGGGGGAAGGGCGGCGAGGAGAGGCAGGGCGGAGCACGGCATCGGCAGCGTCGTGCGGGCAACGGAGATCTGCCCAGGTTCGGTGACGACACATGGTTGGCTTGGCACTGGGGCAAATTTGGGCGCCCAATCGGAGGAAGTTTAAAAAACATTCTGAGCAAACAAAATAATAAAACGAAATAAATAAATATATTATATAGGCATATAATATATCAAAATTTTCAGAAAAAGATTGTCTACAACCTGGAAAATTTTATAATGCCAAATAAAATCCACACAAATTCCGATAATTCAAAGAGTGCTACTGCTCTAATAAAATCCACTGAAAATCATTTTAAAAATACCAAAATGAATTCAAATTTATTTCTCTCCAATTTTATGATCTAGGGAATCATGTTACCCTATTTTCCATATATTTTATTTTTGGAGAAAAATAATTTGAATAAAACTCAAATAACTCCAAATTGAAAATAAATTCAAAAGAACTTTGAATTTAATTCTTTGAAACTCCCAACTCATATTTTATATAATTTGAAGAAGTCATTTTATCTTCTCTCATGAAAATCATTGAGTTGCATGAAGTTTATGAATCGAAATATTTCCAAATGAAATTCAAATATTTTCAGATACCTTTCATTTAATTAAATGGAAGAAGTCATATCATCTTCGCTCAAGGGTTTTGTATTTGAAAAGAATTTGAATTCATGAAGTTCAGTAAAAGAAAATGAAAGTTTGGGAAAGTCCTTTTATTCCTCTCATTTAACTTTCAAAAAGTTTCAAATTTCACTCAATCAATCAAACAATCAATGAAATCTATCTATTTATTATAACATTCCAAAATTTAGAATTTTGGGATGTTACAAAACTACTACCCTTAAGATGAATCTCGTCCTCGAGATTGGAGAAACTAACAAGAAATAGGTTAGGTTGGGGTCTTCTCAAAATCCATCGATCGTCTCCGGGTCTTGGGTGCTACCACCCTTAGAAGCATGGTTACGGTTCCATCAAAACTCATATACTCCATCCTTATTGTTGTGATGTCGGTCTTCGAGATCTTGGAAATTCCTTCTCTGGTCTCTTCCGATAGTGGCATAACCTTTTCCTCAATACTTTTGTCCTTTCCTCTTGGTAAGGTTATCCGAGATTGGGTCCTCATAGCTGATGGGTGCGGCGCCAATTCTAAACAACTATCGATATCTCATGGTGGTCAAAGATTTATGGTTTCTCCTGCAGGAAATGGGTCTGGGTTGATCCTCACCGTATATCCTACGGTAGGCAACAACTACCTTGTACAAGGGAAAAAATACTTATACCATTCTGAGGTTTAAACAAGGTTTTGATCGTCGTCCCTCTACTATAGGTAAGTCACTCAGATTTACCATCCCATATAGCAACGCGAATAATAAGAGTAAGTCGGTATGGTGATCAATCCATCCCGCACCCAAATCATTACCTTGTATATGGTTTAGTGAATCTCACATTCTAATACTTGGTCATCTTCACAAGCATTGCAGAATTTCTCTTGTCGACGAACCAAGTTCGGATAATCCATTGATTCTGCAAGCCAAACAAACATCTATCGTTTCTTCATAACTCTCAGGTTTTGCGTAAACTCCTATAGAATCGTCTGTCGATAAAGTCGTAACTTCTTCCAGGGTTTTTCCTTCAGCAAGAGTGTGCTTGTTTCTTGGCAGGTCCTGGGCCTGTGGGTTATGGCCCATCTCATCACTTGCAAACCTTGAACACATCCTCGGGGCAATTGATCATTATTCCAACATCCAACTCCCTAGCATCCTAGCATACTAAAAATCCATTCAATTGTATTGTCTTCCTTCCTTCTATTGGCACCAAACTAGGACATGATTACTCAAACTCATCATGGAATTTCCATTGATCCATATTTGCAACATCATACCTCCTTTATATCCAATAGTAATTCATCTCTTCATCCTCGTGGGATATCCCACATACCGAGATAAAACTTATACTTATGAAGTCCATACTCACTTCGTGGAACATCATTATCCTTTCGAGGCTCAAGCGTCCTTATAGGGAATATTGGCCATCTCTGCGAGCACTTCTTCAAGCTGGGAAGCGTGAAACACATCATGAACTCTGACAGTCCTTCGGTGACTCCAACTTGTTGGCCACTTCTCCCATACGCTCCAAAACCGGTATGGTCCTACAAATCTCGGGGCTAACTTTCCTTAATTCCAAATCGTTTAACTCCTCACAGGAGGGACATATGAAGACATGCTCTGTCTCCAATTTCATAGGCTATCTCCTTGCGTTTTGTGTCTACATAACTCTTACGCTCGGACTGAGCTACCTTGGTCTATCTCGATCGACTTAACATTCTCTTGACTCCTTGATCACATTTGGTCCAAACAACTGTCGGTCTACAACTTCATCCCATATCAACGGTGTCTGGCTCCTTCTCCCATACAAAGCTTCAAAAGGAGCCATCTTCATACTGACTTGGTAGCTGTTGTTGAATGAGAACTCCGCGTAAGGTAGATTATCATCACTACTAGATCCATAATCTAGCGCACACGCTCTCAACATGTCCTCCAGAATCTGATTGACTCTCTCGATTTATCCATCTGTCTGCGGATGAAAGGCTGTACTGAACTCTAGCCTAGTACCCAAAGTGCAGTGCAGCTGATTCCAAAACTTTGAGGTAAGCTGTGTTCCTCTATCTAATCGATGGTCCTCGGAACTCCATGCAGACATCGATCCTGGTCAAATATATCTTGGCCAACTTCTCACTTGTATAGGTGGTTTTCACTTGGATAAAGTGAGCCACTTTGGTCAAGCGAATCAACTACTACCCAGATAGAATCTTATCCCGATCGAGTTCGGGAAATCCGCTAATGAAATCCATGCCAAGCTTATCCCACTTCCATTCGGTATCGGCATAGGCTGTAGTAATCCTGCTGGCTTCGATGCTCGCTTTTACTCTCTCGGCATACATCACCTCGACTACATACTCCATAATATCCTTCTTCATACCAGTCCACCAGAAACACTCCTTCAAATCCAAATACATCTTGGTGTTTCCAGGGCGAATCGAGTATGGTGAGTCATGAGCCTCCTGAAGCATTAACTTCCCGATCCCTGCATTACTGGGTACATGTACACTATCCTCAAACCATAAGGTGTCATGCTCATCCTTACAAAAACCTTTGGCCTTTCCTTTGCTCATCCTCTCTTTTACCTCAGCAATATCTTTGTCATCCTTCCGAGCTTCACGGATCTTTCTCAACAATGTAGACTGAACTTCCATTCTGCAACAAAACCTTTGGGAACAATCTCAATCGAAGTTCCCCGAGTTCCTCGGCTAACTCCTTTGGTAATTCCCCACTTATGAGGGTATTCATCCTGGTGTTCTTTATGTTTGTGTCCTATTTCTCCACAAAGCTTGCATGCAATTTCTCCATATCATTTCCATAAGGCTCCAATTTCTCGGACACAAACCTAGACTTTGACAAAGTCAACTTAAATTTCCTTCCAAGTGGTTACTCCTTGCAATCCATTGATGGTTTGGTACATCCTCCACCAAATAGCAGCACCTCTTTTAAAGCACTCAAGAGCATGTTGGGCCATATCCTTTCCGGCTCTAGGGTTATTTTCCATGTGATCCTCCATGTTTTAAATCCATCGGTCATCTCCAATTGACTCATCGGTCCAGATAATACGAGCTCATCTCCATTCATCCTCTATTGGGTCCAAGGGTTTGGGGTGGGATAAGAGAGATAGAGAGGGATGCACACAATACAAACCAAAAGTTTTGAAAAGGCGGATTTTATTGTGGCTGTCGGAAAAACAACAAACAAATGACAGCTCACAATCGTCACATCTAATGCAGGTATATAATAGGGGTTTGGGCTTCTAATGGTCAATAAATCTTCAAAGTCATCAAACTCTTCGATTCTTGTTCATGTCTCCGATGGCTTCTTCCAATCGTGTTTGTCCTTTTGCCAGATCATCTCCATTGACGTGAAATCTCTCGCGACGTCCTTTAATATTTCTGGAGTTGCATTCCAAACTTCTTGTTTCAACTTCCTTGACATGAACCATGATCCTACTGTCCTTCAGTTCCTGACGAATCTTTGATGTCTCAAGGTTTTGCTCCTCTAGCTTGGCTACTTTCAGCTTCTGGGTCCTGAGTTCTTCACGAAACTCTTCCTTATCAAATACTGCTTCTGCAGGTCCATCCTAAACTTCGCGATGTAATATTCCAGATCCTGGTGATGCACCGGCTATGTTAAAACTGCATCCTTCACTGACAGATGCTCCTTCAGCCTTCTACCAGCCAATCCTTCCATGCATCTGCATGCTTAACTCCGCATGGTGACAATAGCATAGGCGGGCAATAACTCCTGCCTTAGGGTTTTCTTGAAAAAAACATGAGTTCTAATGCTCCATGTTCCGGTCTTTCTCCGATACACCTTGATCTCGGGTACTGACAGCTTCCATAGTCTGTCAAGTTCCATAAGGGGTGCCTTCCTAGGTCATACAAATCCGGAAATTCTTCAGAGCCTTCAAAATTCTCCTAGTCTTTGGAGTCTTCAACAGTTGTAGTTTCCATTTACACGGTAAAATCCTCTTCATTCCAAATGGTCTTAGTTGTCTGATATCTTGTCTCCTTGGAGTGGTCTCATCGCTCGAATCTTAGAGTGGTCAAAAGAGAAAAGGGGTATGGTCTCACTAAAAGGGAATTTTTTGAATAAGCTCAGAAGAGAAGAGAGGTAAAAGATTCTTTTGAAAAGAAAGTTGTTAGAGAAAAATCTTTCCTATGGGCTTGCCATTTTCTAGGGTCACATCCTACAGTCAACACGTGCTCTGATACCATCTTGTAGTGACCCGACCCGAATGGATCAAGTCTTTGTGCTTAAGTGTCATCCCTGGATCGGTATGCTGACACACACAGTACTCGAGGATTTATAACAGAGGTAAATCACATGTATAAAGTAACGTAAATTCTATTACCTCAATCCAAATAGCAGAAGTAACAAGGTTGTGGATTCCCATCAACACCAGCGGCAGAGTTGAGTGTAGAAATCGTAACACTAACGTATCACTTACTACTGTTTCTAAAAGTCCGCAACATGAAGCGTTGCAGCCCGAAAACGGGTGACACATGGAATATCTTTGGCAATGTAACACATAGAGAGTAATGAAAGAATAAGCCTATACTATATGCATATATGGCTGGTGGAAAGCTCTATGGATAAAGTTTTGCGTAAAGCCAATTTTCCCTACTGCAAAGGAATAAATTTATTTAACTATCATGGTGGTTGTTGAACATTGAGAATGGTTGATAGCATCCTCAATCCCAATTAAAAGTACTCATTAACAACCCAACAATATTAATTAGACTAACATGATGAGATTCACATGATAATCCAAGTACTAGATACTCAAGATGTCCATAACCGGGGACACGGCTAACCATGATTAGTTTATACACTCTGCAGAGGTTTGTGCACTTTTCCCCACAAGACTTGATCTCCTCCGTTTGATTTCTCACACTACATGGTGTTTGAGAAACGGATGACCGAGACATAGTCTATCAGAAGTGCTAGCACCTTACATGTGGGTAGACCGTACCAACCTACAACCCCTACATCAGCTAGTCTACCCGTAAGAGTTCGCACAACTTAGTCAACTATGCTAGAGCCCATAGTAGCATGTGGCTGCACACGGAAGTTTCTAGCATGAATAATCTCATGATCCCTTTGAGCACTGGGTGGCGGTCCGAAGAAATCTGAGCAAGTCTGATGGAAACCAGGTGCCTCAATCCACCCGGATGTGTGTTTAAGTTGTCACCTTAAATAAACCATTAATTAACAATCTCACATACGTCATGGAATACACTCACCCAATCCACGTCTACTAGCATAGCATGGCATAATAATTAAGCGTAGAAGTAACTCCCAAGTGTTTAAAAATAAGCAGGTAATAGGTACTACCTCAAACTACTTCCCAAAACCCACAATTTAATTAGATCCTAATCATGCAATGTTTGAGGATAGATCTAATGCATAAAACTGGGTAGTAGAAAAGTATATGATCAAAGTGTTACTTGCCTGCAATGTTGATGAAGATGATTCGCACTCAAAACTCTTGATAGTTCTACTCGTCACACTCCGGTCAATCTATCGTAATCAAGCAATAGTAGCCACACATAAGCAATCACTCAAAACATCGGACCGAACGAAGAAAACGATTCAGAAAACATCAAAACCAAGCAAATAACTCTTGCAACTTAAATAATTTTCTAACAGTACCAAAATAATGTGAATTTGGCCTTATCAGAAAGTTTAGGTCAAGAGCTTCGATTTTCAAAAAGAATCAACAAAATCGGAGTTACGAAACTCAAGTTATGATCAAACGAAGTCCAAATACAAATCTGTTTGAATTCAAATTTTGAAACTTTCAAAAACATGTTTAAGTTGGATTACTGGATAGAGGGGATCATAACAAAGAAGTGGGCGTTGGTTTCGTTGGATTTGGACTAACGAGTAAAAAGTAGTGGTCGTTTGAAATACAGGGGCTAAATTGTAAATTAAACATCTACAAAGAAGTCCCTGATTAAAACTAACAGAAAAAGAAAAGAACTAAATAACGAACGTTTGTTTTCTATACCTAACCAACGAACGTTCTCTACATAAAACAAAACGCTTCAGGAAGAAAAAAAACTAAAGCGATCTGGATCGTTCGATCCAGATCCAACGGCGAAGGAAGGGGCGGCGGTTACCACGGTGCTGTGAGTTGCCAGCGACGGAGAAAACGGCGGCGACGGCGTCGACTGTGCACGGGGAGGTGGCTCCGGTGGTCGAGGGGGGCAGCGGAGCAGTCAGGGAGGTGCGCGCGGTGTGGCCGAAGTCGATGGTGGCGCTGGGCGGCGGTCGTCGGCGGCGGCGGTGTCTTGGGGCGACGGGCGGAGCTGGGCGGCGGTGGCAAGATCCGCGATGCGGGCGCGGCGGCGTCTTGCAAGCGAGGAGAGGGACGGGGTCGGGGTCCGGCTCCTTATAAAGGGGGCGGCCTCGGTGTGCGTTGACGAGGGGCAAGGGCGGCGAGGAGAGGCAGGACGGAGCACGGCGTCGGCTGCGTCGTGCGGGCAACCGAGATCTGCCCATGGTCGGTGACGACATGGCTGGGCTGGGCCTGGCTGGCTAGCTGGGCCGGCCAAGTCGGAGGAAGTTAAAAAAAACATTTACAGCAAACAAAATAATAAAACGAAATAAATAAATATATTATATAGGCATATAATATATCAAAAATTTAGAAAAGATTTTCTACAACCTGGACATCTTTATAATGCCAAATAAAATCCACACAAATTCAGATAATTCAAAGAGTGCTACTGCTCTAATAAAATCCACTGAAAATCATTTTAAAAATACCAAAATGAATTCAAATTTATTTCTCTCCAATTTTATGATGTAGGGAATCATGTTACCCTATTTTCCATAAATTTTATTTTTGGAGAAAAATAATTTGGATAAAACTCAAATAACTCCAAATTGAAAATAAATTCAAAAGAACTTTGAAATTAATTCTTTGAAACTCCCTACTCATATTTCATATAATTTAAAGAAGTCATTTTATCTTCTCTCATGAAAATCATTGAGTTGCATGAAGTTTATGAATCGAAATATTTCCAAATGAAATTCAAATATTTTCCAATACCCTTTCATTTAATTAAATGGAAGAAGTCATTTCATCTTCGCTCAAGGGTTTTGTATTTGAAAAGAATTTGAATTCATGAAGATCGAGAAAAGAAAATGAAAGTTTGGGAAAGTCCTTTTATTCCCTCTCATTTAACTTTCAAAAAGTTTCGAATTTCACTCAATCAATCAAACAATCAATCAAATCTATCTATTTATTATAACATTCCAAAATTTAGAATTTTGGGATGGTACACATTAGCTGTCACACTGATTGTAAGCATGAGCAGGTGGAAGACTAGGTTAGTCTGAGCTTACCTTAAACCCTACCTCCGCCGTTGAAGCGAGGTGGCGCCGAGGGAACCGTGGAGAACGTTGAGGAAGCGACGTCGCGCCATCCGGCCTCCTCTTGCGGTGGGAGAACAAATACTCCTGTGGCTCCGGATGGCTCTGCACCCTCACGAACGGCACACCATACTCGATCGATTCGTTATCCTCTGGTTGCTCGACCTTCGACCTGTACGCCCACCACCTCCGCCTGACTGTCGCCTCGGGCGAATCTGTCTGCTCCATCTCCCATAGGAGATACTCGATGAACTCGGAGGACTGCGGCGTGACTGTCGCCGAGGAGTACATGTACATCGCCGCCCTCATCGCCGTCGTCTCGCTCTTTCGCATAAATTGCCACATGGCTGCTTGACCGTCCTTGAAATCTCCCACTCATTGTCAAACCAACTAAGGATCTCCTTCAACCTGGCTAACTTTGTGCAGTCGCCGCCGGCCGATCTGTCTGATTATTCTTGCATCCTCTCCATAGATGTCTTTCTGAGTGGTCTGTGCTAGCTTTGGAAGATGGGAGGAGAGCGGTGGTCTTGCAATAGATAAGAGGGAGAGGAGAGGAGGTGGTTTTGGAATGGAGATGATGGAGAGGAGAGGAGGTGGTTTTGCAATGGAGAGAAGATCGAGGAGGAGGAGAGGCGAGGCGGTGGTTTTGGAATGGAGATGATGGAGAGGAGAGGAGGTGGTTTTGGAATGGAGATGATGGAGAGGAGAGGAGGTGGTTTTGCAATGGAGAAGATCGAGAAGAGGAGAGGCGAGGCGGTGGTTTTGGAATGGAGATGATGGAGAGGAGAGGAGGTGGTTTTGCAATGGAGAAGATCAAGAGGGAGAGGCGAGACGGTGGTTTTGGAATGGAGATGATGGAGAGGAGAGGAGGTGGTTTTGCAATGGAGAAGAGGGAGAGGCGTCGACTGCGATTTAGGATTAGGCGAGAGGGCGGCCAGCAGTGACAGGATCAAAATCAAAATCAATTTACCCTTCAATTAAGAAAGCGACCCCACATTAACTAGTCTCCTTTTATTCTGGGTCATAATTGACCATGATTTTCGCACATAAAATATATGTTATCGTTGCAAAAATAATATAATTTGAAAGTACATTAAGATACAAACCAAATGATACAATTTTGGTGACATGGATTCACATTTTGCTTGTCACATCTGAGACGTGGTCAAACTTTGACCCAAAATTATAAAACAACAAAAAATACTTCCAAGACTAGCGCCGCTCTTCCGCTCTTCTCTGTTCCATTCTAAATCCACCGCCGCTCCTCTCTGTTCCAATCTAAATCCAGCGCGCTCCTCTCCTCTTCCATTTCAAAACCACCGCCCGTCCTCTCTGTTCCAGTCCAAAACCAGCGTCGCTCCTCTCCGTTCTAATCCAAAACCAGCGCCGCTCCTCTCCTCTTCCATTCGAGTGTAGAAATCGTAACCCTAACGTATCACTTACTCGTCATCTAAAAAGTCTCGCAACATGAAGCGTTGCAGCCAAAACGGTCAGCACATGGAATATGCTGGCAATGTAACACATAGAGAGTAATGAAAGAATAAGCCTATACTATATGCATATATGGCTGGTGGAAAGCTCTATGGTTACAGTTTTGCGTAAAGCCAATTTTTCCCTACTGCAAAGGAATAAATTTATTTAACTATCATGGTGGTTGTTGAACATTGAGAATGGTTGACAGCATCCTCAATCCCAATTAAAAGTACTCATTAACAACCCAACAATATTAACTAGAGTAAAATGATGAGACTCACATGATAATCCAAGTACTATATACTCAAGATGTCCATAACCGGGGACACGGCTAACCATGATTAGTTCATACACTCTGCAGAGGTTTGTGCACTTTTCCCCACAAGACTTGATATCCTCCGTTTGATTTCTCGCACTACATGGTGTTTGAGAAACGGATGACCGAGACATAGTCTTTCAGAAGCGCTAGCACCTTACATGTGGGTAGACCGTACCAACCTACAACCCCTACATCTGCTAGTCTACCCGTAAGAGTTCGCACAACTTAGTCAACTATGCTAGAGCCCATAGTAGCATGTGGCTGCACACGGAAGTTTCTAGCATGAATAATCTCATGATCCCTTTGAGCCTGGGTGGCGGTCCGAAGAAATACAGGCAAGTCCTGATGGAAACCAGGTGCCTCAATCCACCCAGATGTGTGTTTAAATTTCCACCTTAAATAAATCATTAATTAACAATCTCACATCTGTCATGGAATACACTCACCCAATCCACGTCTACTAGCATAGCATGGCATAATAAGCAAACGTACAAGTAACTCCCAAGGGTTTAAAAATAAAAAGGTAATAGGTACTACCTCAAACTACTTCCCAAAACCCACAATTTAATTAGATCCTAATCATGCAATGTTTGAGGATAGATCTAATGCATAAAAACTGGGTAGTAGAAAAGTATATGATCAAAGTGTTACTTGCCTGCAATGTTGACGAAGATGATTCACACTCAAAACTCTTGATAGTTCTACTCGTCACACTCTGGTCAATCTATCGTAATCAAGCAATAGTAGCCACACATAAGCAATCACTCAAAACATCGGACCGAACAAAGAAAATGATTCTGAAAACATCAAAACCAAGCAAATAACTCTTGAAACTTAAAACAATTTCTAACAGTACCAAAATTATGTGAATTTGGCCTTATCAGAAAGTTTAGGTCAAGAGCTTCGATTTGCAAAAAGAATCAACAAAATCGGAGTTACGAAACTCAAGTTAAGATCAAACGAAGTCCAAATACAAATATGTTTGAATTAAAAATTTGAAACTTTCAAAAACATGTTTAAGTTGGATTACTGGATAGAGGGGATCATAACGAAGAAGTGGGCGTTGGTTTCGTTGGATTTGGGCTAACGAGTAAAAAGTAGTGGTCGTTTGAAGTACAACGGCTAAATTGTAAATAAAACATCTACAAAGAAGTCCCCGATTAAAACTAATGAAAAAGAAAAGAACTAAATAACGAGCGTTCGTTTTCTATACCTAACCAATAACGTTCTCTAAATAAAACAACACGCTCGGGAAGAAAAAGAAAAAAAAACTAAAGCGATCTGGATCGTTGGATCCAGATCCAACGGCGAGGAAGGCGGCGGTTACCACGGGCTGTGAGTTCGGCGATGGAGAAAACGGCGGCGACGGCATCGGCTGTGTCTTGGGAGGTGGCTCAGTGGTCGAGGGCAGCGGAGCAGTCGGGAGGTGCGGCGCGGTGTGGCCGAAGTCGATGGTGGCGCCCGGCGGTCGTCGGCGCGGTGGTGTGCGGGAGCGAGGCAGGAGCTGCTGCGGCGGTGGCAAGATCCGGCAGTGCGGGCGGGAAGTCTGTGGCGAGGAGAGGGACGGGTCGGGTCCTGCTCCTTATAAAGGCGGCCTCGGTGTGCGTGGAGGAGGGGGAAGGCGAGGAGAGGCAGGCGGAGCACGGCGCCGGCAGCGTCGCAAGGCAACGGAGATCTGCCTGAGTTCGGTGACACGGCGCTGGCTGGGCTGGGCTGGCAAGCAAATTGGCAGCCCAATCGGAGGAAGTTTAAAAAAACATTTACTGCAAACAAAATAATAAAAGCGAAATAAATAAATATATTATATAGGCATATAATATATCAAAATTTTCAGAAAAAGATTGTCTACAACCTGAAAATTTTATAATGCCAAATAAAATCCACACAAATTCCGATAATTCAAAGAGTGCTACTGCTCTAATAAAATCCACTGAAAATCATTTTAAAAATACCAAAATGAATTCAAATTTATTTCTCTCAATTTTATGATCTAGGGAATCATGTTACCCTATTTTCCATATATTTTATTTTTGGAGAAAAATAATTTGAATAAAACTCAAATAACTCCAAATTGAAAATAAATTCAAAAGAACTTTGAATTTAATTCTTTGAAACTCCCAACTCATATTTTATATAATTTGAAGAAGTCATTTTATCTTCTCTCATGAAAATCATTGAGTTGCATGAAGTTTATGAATCGAAATATTTCCAAATGAAATTCAAATATTTTCAGATACCTTTCATTTAATTAAATGGAAGAAGTCATATCATCTTAAGCTCAAGGGTTTTGTATTTGAAAAGAATTTGAATTCATGAAGTTCAGAAAAGAAAATGAAAGTTTGGGAAAGTCCTTTTATTCCCTCTCATTTAACTTTCAAAAAGTTTCAAATTTCACTCAATCAATCAAACAATCAATGAAATCTATCTATTTATTATAACATTCCAAAATTTAGAATTTTGGGATGTTACAAAACTACCACCCTTAAGATGAATCTCGTCCTCGAGATTCGGAGAGGCTAGCAAGAAATAGGTTAGGGTTGGGGTCTTCTCAAAAATCCATCGATCGTCTCCGGGGTCTTGGGTGCTACCACCCTTAGAAGCATGGTTACGGTTCCATCAAAACTCATATACTCCATCCTTATTGTTGACAGTGTCGGTCTTCCCAGATCTTCGGAAATTCCTTCTCTGGTCTCTTCCGATAGTGGCATAACCTTTTCCTCAATACTTTTGTCCTTTCCTCTTGGTAAGGTTATCCCGAGATTGGGTCCTCATAGCTGATGGGTCTGGCGCCAATTCTAAACAACTATCGATATCTCATGGTGGTCAAAGATTTATGGTTTCTCCTGCAGGAAATGGGTCTGGGTTGATCCTCACCGTATATCCTACGGTAGGCAACAACTACCTTGTACAAGGGAAAAAATACTTATACCATTCTGAGGTTTAAACAAGGTTTTGATCGTCGTCCCTCTACTATAGGTAAGTCACTCAGATTTACCATCCCATATAGCAACGCGAATAATAAGAGTAAGTCGGTATGGTGATCAATCCATCCCTTTTAAATCATTACCTTGTATATGGTTTAGTGAATCTCACATTCTAATACTTGGTCATCTTCACAAGCATTGCAGAATTTCTCTTGTCGACGAACCAAGTTCGGATAATCCATTGATTCTGCAAGCCAAACAAACATCTATCGTTTCTTCATAACTCTCAGGTTTTGCGTAAACTCCTATAGAATAAATGCATCGATAAAGTCGTAACTTCTTCCGTGGTTTTCCTTCAGCAAGAGTGTGCTTGTTTCTTGGCAGGTCCTGGGCCTGTGGGTTATGGCCCATCTCATCACTTGCAAACCTTGAACACATCCTCGGGGCAATTGATCATTATTCCAACATCCAACTCCCTAGCATCCTAGCATACTAAAAATCCATTCAATTGTATTGTCTTCCTTCCTTCTATTGGCACCAAACTAGGACATGATTACTCAAACTCATCATGGAATTTCCATTGATCCATATTTGCAACATCATACCTCCTTTATATCCAATAGTAATTCATCTCTTCATCCTCGTGGGATATCCCACATACCGAGATAAAAACTTATACTTATGAAGTCCATACTCCACTTCGTGGAACATCATTATCCTTTCCAGGCTCAAGCGTCCTTATAGGGGAATATTGGCCATCTCTGCAGGCACTTCTTCAACTGGGAAACGTGAAACACATCATGAACTCCTGACAGTCCTTCGGGTGACTCCAACTTGTTGGCCACTTCTCCCATACGCTCCAAAACCCGGTATGGTCCTACAAATCTCGGGGCTAACTTTCCTTAATTCCAAATCGTTTAACTCCTCACAGAGGGGACATATGAAGACATGCTCTGTCTCCAATTTCATAGGCTATCTCCTTGCGTTTTTGTGTCTACATAACTCTTCTGCCTGGACTGAGCTACCTTCAGTCTATCTCGATCGACTTAACATTCTCTTCTGACTCCTTGATCACATTTGGTCCAAACAACTGTCGGTCTACAACTTCATCCCATATCAACGGTGTCTGGCTCCTTCTCCCATACAAAGCTTCAAAAGGAGCCATCTTCATACTGACTTGGTAGCTGTTGTTGAATGAGAACTCCGCGTAAGGTAGATTATCATCACTACTAGATCCATAATCTAGCGCACACGCTCTCAACATGTCCTCCAGAATCTGATTGACTCTCTCGATTTATCCATCATCTGCGGATGAAAGGCTGTCTTGAACTCTAGCCTAGTACCCAAAGTGCAGTGCAGCTGATTCCAAAACTTTGAGGTAAGCTGTGTTCCTCTATCTAATACGATGGTCCTCGGAACTCCATGCAGACATACGATCCTGGTCAAATATATCTTGGCCAACTTCTCACTTGTATAGGTGGTTTTCACTTGGATAAAGTGAGCCACTTTGGTCAAGCGAATCAACTACTACCCAGATAGAATCTTATCCCGATCGAGTTCTGGGAAATCCGCTAATGAAATCCATGCCAAGCTTATCCCACTTCCATTCGGGTATCGGCATAGGCTGTAGTAATCCTGCTGGCTTCTGATGCTCTGCTTTTACTCTCTCTGGCATACATCACCTACGACTACATACTCCGCAATATCCTTCTTCATACCAGTCCACCAGAAACACTCCTTCAAATCCAAATACATCTTGGTGTTTCCAGGGCGAATCGAGTATGGTGAGTCATGAGCCTCCTGAAGCATTAACTTCCCGATCCCTGCATTACTGGGTACATGTACACTATCCTCAAACCATAAGGTGTCATGCTCATCCTTACAAAAACCTTTGGCCTTTCCTTTGCTCATCCTCTCTTTTACCTCAGCAATATCTTTGTCATCCTTCTGAGCTTCACGGATCTTTCTCAACAATGTAGACTGAACTTCCATTGCTGCAACAAAACCTTTGGGAACAATCTCCAATCGAAGTTCCCTGAGTTCCTCGGCTAACTCCTTTGGTAATTCCCCACTTATGAGGGTATTCATCCTGGTGTTCTTTATGTTTGTGTCCTATTTCTCCACAAAGCTTGCATGCAATTTCTCCATATCATTTCCATAAGGCTCCAATTTCTCGGACACAAACCTAGACTTTGACAAAGTCAACTTAAATTTCCTTCCAAGTGGTTACTCCTTGCAATCCATTGATGGTTTGGTACATCCTCCACCAAATAGCAGCACCTCTTTTAAAGCACTCAAGAGCATGTTGGGCCATATCCTTTCCGGCTCTAGGGTTATTTTCCATGTGATCCTCCATGTTTTAAATCCATCGGTCTGTCTCCAATTGACTCATCGGTCCAGATAATACGAGCTCATCTCCATTCATCCTCTATTGGGTCCAAGGGTTTGGGGTGGGATAAGAGAGATAGAGAGGGATGCACACAATACAAACCAAAAGTTTTGAAAAGGCGGATTTTATTGTGGCTGTCGGAAAAACAACAAACAAATGACAGCTCACAATCGTCACATCTAATGCAGGTATATAATAGGGGTTTGGGCTTCTAATGGTCAATAAATCTTCAAAGTCATCAAACTCTTCGATTCTTGTTCATGTCTCCGATGGCTTCTTCCAATCGTGTTTGTCCTTTTGCCAGATCATCTCCATTGACGTGAAATCTCTCGCGACGTCCTTTAATATTTCGGAGTTGCATTCCAAACTTCTTGTTTCAACTTCCTTGACATGAACCATGATCCCTCTGTCCTTGAGTTCTGATTGAATCTTTGATGTCTCAAGGTTTTGCTCCTCTAGCTTGGCTACTTTCAACCACGGGTCTGAGTTCTTCACGAAACTCTTCCTTATCAAATACTGCTTCTGCAGGTCCATCCTAAACTTCGCGATGTAATATTCCAGATCCTGGTGATGCACCGGCTATGTTAAAACTGCATCCTTCACTGACAGATGCTCCTTCAGCCTTCTACCAGCCAATCCTTCCATGCATCTGCATGCTTAACTCCGCATGGTGACAATAGCATAGGCGGGCAATAACTCCTGCCTTAGGGTTTTCTTGAAAAAAACATGAGTTCTAATGCTCCATGTTAGGTCTTTCTCCGATACACCTTGATCTCTGCATCGGCAGCTTCCATAGTCTGTCAAGTTCCATAAGGGTGCCTTCCTAGGTCATACAAATCCGGAAATTCTTGAGCCTTCAAAATTCTCCTAGTCTTTGGAGTCTTCAACAGTTGTAGTTTCCATTTACGGTAAAATCCTCTTCATTCCAAATGGTCTTAGTTGTCGATATCTTGTCTCCTTGGAGTGGTCTCATCGTCGAATCTTAGAGTGGTCAAAAAGAAAAGGGTATGGTCTCACTAAAGGGAATTTTTGAATAAGCTCGAGAGAGAGAGAGGTAAAAGATTCTTTTGAAAAGAAAGTTGTTAGAGAAAAATCTTTCCTATGGGCTTGCCATTTTCTAGGTCACATCCTCACAGTCAACACGTGCTCGATACCATCTTGTAGTGACCCGACCGAATGGATCAAGTCTTTGTGCTTAAGTGTCATCCTGGATCGGTATCTTTGACACACACGGTGACTCGAGGATTTATAACAGAGGTAAATCACATGTATAAAGTAACGTAAATTCTATTACCTCAATCCAAATAGCAGAAGTAACAAGGTTGTGGATTCCCATCAACACCAACGGCAGAGTTGAGTGTAGAAATCGTAACACTAACGTATCACTTACTACTCGTCTAAAAAGTCTGCAACATGAAACGTTGCAGCCCGAAAACGGGTCAGCACATGGAATATGCTGGCAATGTAACACATAGAGAGTAATGAAAGAATAAGCCTATACTATATGCATATATGGCTGGTGGAAAGCTCTATGGATAAAGTTTTGCGTAAAGCCAATTTTCCCTACTGCAAAGGAATAAATTTATTTAACTATCATGGTGGTTGTTGAACATTGAGAATGGTTGATAGCATCCTCAATCCCAATTAAAAGTACTCATTAACAACCCAACAATATTAATTAGACTAACATGATGAGATTCACATGATAATCCAAGTACTAGATACTCAAGATGTCCATAACCGGGACACGGCTAACCATGATTAGTTTATACACTCTGCAGAGGTTTGTGCACTTTTCCCCACAAGACTTGATCTCCTCCGTTTGATTTCTCACACTACATGGTGTTTGAGAAGCGGATGACCGAGACATAGTCATCGAAGTGCTAGCACCTTACATGTGGGTAGACCGTACCAACCTACAACCCCTACATCAGCTAGTCTACCCGTAAGAGTTCGCACAACTTAGTCAACTATGCTAGAGCCCATAGTAGCATGTGGCTGCACACGGAAGTTTCTAGCATGAATAATCTCATGATCCCTTTGAGCCTGGGTGGCGGTCCGAAGAAATCTGAGCAAGTCTGATGGAAACCAGGTGCCTCAATCCACCCGGATGTGTGTTTAAGTTGTCACCTTAAATAAACCATTAATTAACAATCTCACATCTGTCATGGAATACACTCACCCAATCCACGTCTACTAGCATAGCATGGCATAATAATTAAACGTAGAAGTAACTCCCAAGTGTTTAAAAATAAACAGGTAATAGGTACTACCTCAAACTACTTCCCAAAACCCACAATTTAATTAGATCCTAATCATGCAATGTTTGAGGATAGATCTAATGCATAAAAACTGGGTAGTAGAAAAGTATATGATCAAAGTGTTACTTGCCTGCAATGTTGATGAAGATGATTCGCACTCAAAACTCTTGATAGTTCTACTCGTCACACTCCGGTCAATCTATCGTAATCAAGCAATAGTAGCCACACATAAGCAATCACTCAAAACATCGGACCGAACGAAGAAAACGATTCAGAAAACATCAAAACCAAGCAAATAACTCTTGCAACTTAAATAATTTTCTAACAGTACCAAAATAATGTGAATTTGGCCTTATCAGAAAGTTTAGGTCAAGAGCTTGATTTTCAAAAGAATCAACAAAATCAGATTCTGAAACTCAAGTTATGATCAAGCGAAGTCCAAATACAAATCTGTTTGAATTCAAATTTTGAAACTTTCAAAAACATGTTTAAGTTGGATTACTGGATAGAGGGATCATAACAAAGAAGTGGGCGTTGGTTTCGTTGGATTTGGACTAACGAGTAAAAGTAGTGGTCGTTTGAAATCTGAGGCTAAATTGTAAATTAAACATCTACAAAGAAGTCCCCTGATTAAAACTAATGAAAAAGAAAAGAACTAAATAACGAGCGTTTGTTTTCTATACCTAACCAACGAGCGTTCTCTACATAAAACAAAAGCGCTTTGGGAAGAAAAAAACTAAAGCGATCTGGATCGTTCGATCCAGATCCAACGGCGAAGAAGGAAGGCGGCGGTTACCACGGTCTTGTGAGTTGCCGTGACGGAGAAAAGGCGGCGACGCAGCGTCGATCGTACTGCAGGAGGTGGCTCCGGTGGTCGAGGGGCAGCGGAGCAGTCGGGGAGGTCGCGTGTGGTGTGGCGAGTCGATGGTGGCGCCGGCCGCGTCGTCGGCGGCGGCGGTGTGAAGGGCAGGCGAAGCTGCGGCGGCGGTGGCAAGATCCGGCGATGCGGGCGGCGAAGTGCGGCGAAGCGAGGAGAGGGACGGGGTCGGGGTCCGGCTCCTTATAAAGGGGGCGGCCTCGGTGTGCGTTGACGAGGGGCAAGGGCGGCGAGGAGAGGCAGGACGGAGCACGGCGTCGGCTGCGTCGTGCGGGCAACCGAGATCTGCCCATGGTCGGTGACGACATGGCTGGGCTGGGCCTGGCTGGCTAGCTGGGCCGGCCAAGTCGGAGGAAGTTAAAAAAAAACATTTACAGGCAAACAAAATAATAAAACGAAATAAATAAATATATTATATAGGCATATAATATATCAAAAAATTTAGAAAAAGATTTTCTACAACCTGGACATCTTTATAATGCCAAATAAAATCCACACAAATTCAGATAATTCAAAGAGTGCTACTGCTCTAATAAAATCCTGAAAATCATTTTAAAAATACCAAAATGAATTCAAATTTATTTCTCTCCAATTTTATGATGTAGGGAATCATGTTACCCTATTTTCCATAAATTTTATTTTTGGAGAAAAATAATTTGGATAAAACTCAAATAACTCCAAATTGAAAATAAATTCAAAAGAACTTTGAAATTAATTCTTTGAAACTCCCTACTCATATTTCATATAATTTAAAGAAGTCATTTTATCTTCTCTCATGAAAATCATTGAGTTGCATGAAGTTTATGAATCGAAATATTTCCAAATGAAATTCAAATATTTTCCAATACCCTTTCATTTAATTAAATGGAAGAAGTCATTTCATCTTCGCTCAAGGGTTTTGTATTTGAAAAGAATTTGAATTCATGAAGATCAGAAAAGAAAATGAAAGTTTGGGAAAGTCCTTTTATTCCCTCTCATTTAACTTTCAAAAAGTTTCGAATTTCACTCAATCAATCAAACAATCAATCAAATCTATCTATTTATTATAACATTCCAAAATTTAGAATTTTGGGATGGTACACATTAGCTGTCACACTGATTGTAAGCATGAGCAGGTGGAAGACTAGGTTAGTGCGAAGCTTACCTTAAACCCTACCTCCGCCGTTGAAACGAGGTGAGCGTCGAGGGAACCGTGGAGAACGTTGGGGAAGCGACGTCGCGCCATCCGGCCTCCTCTTGCGGTGGGAGAACAAATACTCCTGTGGCTCCGGATGGCTCTGCACCCTCACGAACGGCACACCATACTCGATCGATTCGTTATCCTCTGGTTGCTCGACCTTCGACCTGTACGCCCACCACCTCCGCTTCGACCTGCCGCCTCGGGCGAATCTGTTCGCTCCATCTCCCATAGGAGATACTCGATGAACTCGGAGGACTGCGGCGTGACTGTCGCCGAGGAGTACATGTACATCGCCGCCCTCATCGCCGTCGTCTCGCTCTTTCGCATAAATTGCCACATGGCTCGCACCGTCCTTGAAATCTCCCACTCATTGTCAAACCAACTAAGGATCTCCTTCAACCTGGCTAACTTTGTCTGGTCGCCGCCAGCGATCTGTCTGATTCGCTGCTGCATCCTCTCCATAGATGTCTTTCTGAGTGGTCCTGTGCTAGCTTTGGAAGATGGGAGGAGAGACGGTGGTCTTGCAATAGATAAGAGGGAGAGGAGAGGAGGTGGTTTTGGAATGGAGATGATGGAGAGGAGAGGAGGTGGTTTTGCAATGGAGAGAAGATCAGAGGAGGGAGAGGCGAGACGGTGGTTTTGGAATGGAGATGATGGAGAGGAGAGGAGGTGGTTTTGGAATGGAGATGATGGAGAGGAGAGGAGGTGGTTTTGCAATGGAGAAGATCAGAAGAGGGAGAGGCGAGACGGTGGTTTTGGAATGGAGATGATGGAGAGGAGAGGAGGTGGTTTTGCAATGGAGAAGATCGAGAAGAGGGAGAGGCGAGACGGTGGTTTTGGAATGGAGATGATGGAGAGGAGAGGAGGTGGTTTTGCAATGGAGAAGAGGGAGAGGAGCGTGCGACTGCGATTTAGGATTGGGCGAGAGGGCCGGCGCGCTGTGACAGGATCAAAATCAAAATCAATTTACCCTTCAATTAAGAAAGCGACCCCACATTAACTAGTCTCCCTTTTATTCTGGGTCATAATTGACCATGATTTTCGCACATAAAATATATGTTATACGTTGCAAAAATAATATAATTTGAAAGTACATTAAGATACAAACCAAATGATACAATTTTTGGTGACATGGATTCACATTTTGCTTGTCACATACAGTACGTGGTCAAACTTTGACCCAAAATTCGCAAAACAACAAAAAAATACTTCCAAGACTAGCGCCGCTCTTCCGCTCTTCTCCTGTTCCATTCTAAATCCACCGCCGCTCCTCTCCTGTTCCAATCTAAATCCAGCGCCGCTCCTCTCCTCTTCCATTTCAAAACCACCGCCCGTCCTCTCCTGTTCCAGTCCAAAACCAGCGTCGCTCCTCTCCCGTTCTAATCCAAAACCAGCGCCGCTCCTCTCCTCTTCCATTCAAGAACCACCGCCGGCGACTGAAGGTGCTGTGGAGAAGTAGATCGATGGAGGAGTACAATCGATACATGAGGATCGCAGACGGCGACCCTGTGAAGCTAGCTAGGATGTTGGAGATACAGTCTTGGTTTGACAACAAGGACCAACTAGCGGCGAGGGCGACATCCATGGCTAAATATCTGCAACAGAGCGAAAAGGCGGCGATACTCCCGGAGGGAGTCGCGCCGGAGTACATAGAGCTGCTCCTCTGGGCCACGGAGCAAACAGATTCACCGAATCCGATGGTGAGGGAGCGGTGGTGGGAGTATCGATCCCAGATGGAGCATCCACCAGAGATTGAAGAATTGAGCATCTACAGGGTGCCGTTTGTGAGGGTGTCCTGCCAGAGCGAGCCGGTGGAGTCTTCGTCGACCGAACCCAACTGCAAGAGGAGAAAAGCAGTTGGCCCGACGACGCTTCCCCGCCATCGTCTCCCTCGCCGTTCACATCGTCTCACGGGGCGGCTGTCTGACGCCGAGGAATAGGAGGGGACTGCTCCCCAGCCCAATAGTCGGGCAGGTTGTGAATTGTCAGGAGGAGCTTAGGGTTGTCAGTATTTGCAGGTTGTGAATTGTGTTTTGTGTTGTGTATTTTGAGAGTACTTTCAGATATGAATGTATTTTGAATTTCAGATTTGCATTATTGAGCATATGAAGAATGTTATGAGTTCTAGAGATCTATTTTTAGCACTTAAAAAAATGTAGTTTCATAGGAGTATAAAAGTGCAGACGAGAAGAAACTGCAAGTTTCAGTTTCAGATAAGAAACTGCAACTTTCAGAGGCAGAGCATTTATATTAACACGGCCTCTTCAAACAGGGTTAACATCATGTTGGTAGTTTTATTCGTGGTCGAAAATGGAACTACAAGCCAGTTAACATCATGCTGATCAACATTCATGCATAGCACATCTTCATATGATGCACAGTCAAAATGCCCACACAATGTTGAGTGTGCGAAACACAGAGAAAACGAGGGACGGAGTTTTGGCAAGTGTTGGACATGGTTTTGGTCTGCCCCGTCTAGGCTTTCATTTTTAACATGCGCAGCCCACGACCTCGGATGGGAGGGCCTGTTTGTATTTTCTTAGGGCCGTCATGTATCGACCGCCTATGGACCTCCCATCCGAGGTTTTATTTTGGCAGCCAATTTATGTATTTTTTGAAGAAAATGCAGCGGTCATTCTATTTTTCTATATAAGAATAAGAACGCCAGTACAACTTATGTTTCCTTTTAACTATATTATATATATTTAAATTATTTTATATGTTATTATATATTATTTTATTGTCATCATATATTTAATGAGATACTTACATATGTAAGAAAACAATATCCCACATCTTATTAACTTATAAAATAATTTCTTAACAAATAAAATCCTGGATTGTTTTGGCACGAAAATCCTAGTGATTGTGTACAAAAGCTTGGTAGGATTTAAGGACGAATGTAATAATATCACTGATTATTTAAATATATTTATAACAAAATGCTCAGCCCTTTTTTTATTTTTTGATAACATTGCTGGCCCAACCCAACATTATAATTAGAATCAGCCCAGCAAAATCGTTTATCTAGATAAAGTGCAAATGGCCTGTAATTTTTTAGAAAATAAAATAAATGGGCCGCATGAGAGCTACATTAATTGTTCACCCAGCCCAACTAATGGCTGTAATTCAAAAAAAAAGATTAAATTGACTGGAAATTCTACCGCGCAAAAAAGACTGTAAATTCTGAAAAATGGGTTGAATACGTGCCACATTTTTGGAGGCTGAAATGTGGGCCAATAGGTCGAAGCCAACGCAAGTCGTTGTAAATTTAGTCAACCAATGATTCTGACATGTTAGCCGTTGGATTTACATCCAACGGCCGGCATCCATCTTTAATCTCTCGTCTTCTTCCTCCAGCACCGCCGGGACCACCTCCCGCCTCCTGCTGCTAGCAGCTCTGCTTAGCACGCTTCACTATGAAGCGCTACTCCACCGTTGGCCAGGCCATCCCTCCAACCCTCCACACCTCCTGTTCTTCTCCACCAACTACCGAACCACACTGCACTAGAACCAGTTAACCCTCGTACACCTCTCCGTCTACGACTCTACTCCCGCGTCTTCCCATCTCCGGCTCGTTGCTGTCCGGGGCCTCGCTGTCGTCCACCACCTTGGATGCGCTCGGCGCGGCGTGGTCAACGTGGTCAACGAACGACACCATCGGAAGTAGGCTGTGCGTGGAGAGGCTGACAGCTGGGTCCACGGCCGCGCACAAGGAAATGCCTCCTTATTACGCGCAAAATAATGATTCCTCCAGCTGACATCTGGGACCCACCGGAAGGGCCTCTGTATTTCACGAAAAAAACATGCCCCCCGCTGACTTGTCGGACCCACCAGCTATCTACGCACGCAAGGAAGTGCCTCCTTATTACGCACAAAAAAATGAATACTCCCCTACCGGTGGAACCCGGCATCTTGGGGGAGGCTGACTTGTGGGCCTACCAAGTTGGACGGGACGGAGGGTGAGGAGTCCGGATTAGGGGTGTCCGGATTGCGGACTACCATCATCGGCGGACTATCATCATCAACCGGACTCCAAGACTATGAAGATACAAGATTGAAGACTTCACCCGTGTCCGGATGGGACTTTCCTTGGCGTGGAAGGCAAGCTTGGCGTCTGGATATGTAGATCTCCTACCATTGTAACCGACTCTATGTAACCCTAGCCCTCTCCGGTGTCTATATAAACCGGATGGCTTTAGTCCGTGGGACAATCACAACAACCCTTACAATCATACCATAGGCTAGCTTCTAGGGTTTAGCCTCCTTGATCTCGTGGTAGGTCCACTCTTGTAAACATCCACAATATCAATATCAATCAAGCAGGGCGTAGGGTTTTACCTCCATCAAGAGGGCCCGAAACAGGTAAACATCGTGTCCCTTGTCTCCTGTTACCATTCGCCTAGACGCGCGATTCGGGACCCCCTACCCGAGATCCGCCGGTTTTGGCACCGACATTGGTGCTTTCATTGAGAGTTCCTCTATGTCGTCACCGATAGGCGTGATGGCCTCTTCAATCGATAACGACGCAATCCTGGGTGAGACCTTTCTCCCCGGACAGCTCTTCGATTGGCGGCCGCCTTCTGCGGGCAACTTCAGCAGCCATCTGGAGCAGATCGAAGCTTCGCCCTGGCTGTCGAGTCAGGTTTGGAAGCTTAAACTTCACGGCCAATATCCGCGAGGACTTGATCCTCGATGGATCTGAGCCACAGCCGGCGTGCCGCGCTGTCACGATGGGCATGACCTAACTCGCGCGGACAGCACCTTGAGGCGCACTGGATCCGCTCGACTCATAGTCCGGAGCCGATCGCTCGAATCGAGGACGGATGGCTGGACACCGCCTCGGGAGCCGCAATTTCTACGGCGATGGAGCCGAACACTTACCTTGTCCCACATAAGGCCCATGACTCCGAGGTGTCGGACTCCCTGCCGGACTCCGAACCTCCTGCGCCCCCGCCAGTCGAATCCGATTGGGCGCCGATCATGGAATTCACCGCTGCGGACATCTTTCAGCACTCGCCCTTCGGCAATATCATAAATTCATTGAAGCATCTCTCGCTATCCGGAGAGCCCTGGCGAACCACGGCCGGGGCGGTTGGGACGTGGATGACGAAGAAATTCAGATCCACCACCACCCACTTCGTAGCCACCGTTGGCGATTTAACCGACATACTCGACTACGACTCCAAGACATCGGCGGTATGGGCGGCGATGCGGAGACTCCAAGAACCAGTGCCTACAGGATAATCGAAGACCACCTCGTCATCGACATATACATGGTGGACACCCGAGGGAAGCGATAACAAGGAACAACGGGACGCGGCAGAGGATAATCTCACCGATAAAGAACCAAAACGGCAACGCAAACGCTGCCCTAAGTCCCGCCTCGATCAAAGCAACCTTCGTAACGACCCAGCGATAGAGCAGGGCAAGCCAGCGGACGACGAACAGGACGAGCCGGATAATCAACCCCTTCATGGAGCAATCAACAGTCTGGCCACAACACCAGAGCATAAGAACATACGCAAAAAACTAGTCACCACTGCAAGAAGTTTGAAGAAGGCGAAACGGAAGCTCAAAACAGCAGAAGACACGCTCAGAATGAAGTGGAGCAAAGTATTCAAGACCGCAGACAAATATGGCAATGGCCATCAAACTAAAAACTACCCAAGCGCAAGTTGCTGCCAGAATTTGACGAGAAGCCATCGAGCCTTCACAGTCAAAAATAAAGAGGCTGCTGGCGGATAGGCGGCGGATGAGCGCCCAAAGCGACAAGCGGGGCTGCACACAAGCAATTATAATCCTGGTAAAGCGGACGGCCTAACTAGGTCCATCTACGGGCCAAAAAGAGGACCCAGGAAGTAACACACCACGACAAGTGTTCAAGACAACGGCACACCCAAATACTGGGCGCCGCACACCGCTATGTTTCACCGATGAGGTGCTGGATCATGAATTTCAGCAGGGTTTAAACCCATAAACATAGAGGCATATGACGGCACAAAAGACCCGGAGTCTGGATAGAAGACTACATACTACACATACACATGGCTAGAGGAGATGATCTCACGCCATAAAATATCTACCCTCAAGCTCAAAGGGCCAGCTCGGCATTGGCTCAAAAGCCTCCCGAGAAAACATCTTGTTGGAAGTTGGGAAGAGCTTGAGGGCGCGTTTAGAGCAAATTTTCAAGGGACTTATGTCCGCCCTCCGGATCCGACGATCTGAGTCATATAACCCAACAGCCCGGAGAGTCGGTCATAAATTCTGGAACAGGTTCCTTACCAAAAGAACCAAATAGTCGATTGTCCGGACGGAAGCCTTAGCAGCTTTTAAACACAACGTCCGAGTCGAATGGCTCGCCAGACACCTCGGCCAAGAGAAGCCAAGAACAATGGGCGCTAACAAGCCTCATGATGCACTTTTGCGCTAGGAGAAGACAGCTGGCTAGCAAGATGCGAAGCAGCGACCAGTACATCGAGATCAGAGATGGAAACGGAAAATCACGGTGCAGGAAAGATCAGCGCCGGAATAAATAAAAAAGCCCACAGGGCACGACGGTCAACGCCGGATTCAAAAGCTCGTGGCCAGACAATAAAACACGGCCTCTTAAGGACAACAGAGACGAGCTATCAAATTTAAACAAAATTTTAGATCGGATATGTCAAATCCACGATACCCGGAAGGCTCGCAAACCATACCAACGAAATTGTTGGGTTTTAAACAGTCCGGCAGACTTAATGCGGACAGAAGAAACTCGATCATGGCGAGGACAATGACGAGCCCCACCAGCAGAGCAATTGGAAGTCAAAGGACTTTCCTCGAGAAATCAAAACAGTAAACTTGCTTCACGTGATAACACGGAAAGCCAACACGGCACTCGCCATGACAAGTGTCGGACGATCCACCCCAGTGGACCAAGGTTGGATGTCAAAACCAATCACTTTCGACCATCTGGATTAGTCCAGAAGTATCCGGAGCGCAGGATAGACTGCCCTGATATCGGATCCCATAATAGACGGACTGCAGTTAACGCAGGTGTTGATGGGCGGCGGCAGTGACTTAAACCTGCTATATCCGGACACAATCCGCAAGTGGGGATAGACCCTATTACAATTCGGCATAGCCGCACTTCCTTCAAAGGAGTGGCGCCAGGCCCTTAAGCCAGCTATCAAGCACCACTGGACAGGAAGCTCTCGTCCGCTTCAATACAATACCACATTTCGCGTATCTTACGCTTAAAATGCCCGGTCCACGTGGCATCGTTTCATCATAGGGTCGCGGAGACCCGGACACGGCTGGGCGAGTCCGGAATAAATAAGCTAGGGCTACCTAGCCGCACACCCTTCACAAGGGTTTGCGCATATAAGCCATAATGAGCTAGCATAGGCTCAGCTCTCTTAATCTATATTTCAATTTTATGCACTTTTCATCGCGATTTCTTTTCCAACCAAGTTCCTCTCTTTTACAGATGAACAGCGTGCACACCCGCCCGGGATGCGCACTGCGGAGACACCTGGTAGCGAGCGTGCGGTAGGGACCCGTTGCAAGGACTCTTTTCGACTAAGACCCTCGTAAACCTTTCTTCTGTCAATTGTTGCTATAATCCCTGGTTTATCATTATAACCAGAGTGGAGACTGGCGTTTTGGCATCGGCGCGCAGAAGAACCTGCCGTGCACGGACACAAGGGGCTTAGGGCTTTGTTTTGCCGCTATTATAAAGACCGAACACCTTCGGGAGTGTTCGCATCTCGAGTTAGGCCTTATATGCATCAGCTCTGAATCATGTATTGGGTCAAATGTTGGGTTTGCCCGGCTCCTGTGTTTTGCTGCCTTACGTTCCGTATCATCGGCTAACGCGGCTCCGGAGAACTCTGCGATTGTGCCCCGTTAATTTGGCGAGCACCTCGGAAGAAAGCCAAAACTGTCGTCATGATACAGCGAGACTGGTCAACCACTCGATCGACCTTGGGAATGTTTAGGATTCCTCCGCTTTGACGAAGGGTCGTTTCCGGCCAGCACATCTGGCGCCCGAATTCGGAGAGCACGGTGCCCCAGGGGCTATGTCGTAGCCCACCCTCGAACTCCATGGCTAAGTGAAAGTGATAAAGCATTATAGTCCGGTTGCCTCGTTTGCTACGCTACCACCTCCTTACAGGACCGAGGCGTCGGATTAAGTGTGAAAGCAGCGCTATTTTTTGCGAACACCCCGCACCTTGTGCGTGGGGGCTAACCCGACAACCGCCATCTTCGGGTTATACATATGTATACATGAGCGGCCGCAAAGGAGATATTCTATTACTTGAACGCACAAGTATAAAAGGCGCTTACATCATAAATATTATTTTTACATCATATAAGCGTTCATTGAGCGTAACATTTTTGAGCACCGCGACTCTATTACACGAGCACCGGCAACACTTCGCCAAAATAGTGCTCAGCGGGTAGCCGATTATTATCCGAACCCGGGGTCGCAATAGCGGTGGCATCCATCTCTGTCCAATGTGTCTTCACACGGGCAAGCGCCATCCGCGCACCCTCTATGCAGGCCGACCGCTTCATCGCCTTGATATGCGGCACCGCCCCAAGAAATTGCTGCAATAAGCCAAAGTAACTCTTGGTGAGGCCTATCCGGCGGATATGGGTCACTATATCTGCCATAGCAAGCCGGACAACCTATTTAGCTCAGCCCACTCAGCCAGCGATCAGTCGATGGCGAGTGAACGCTCCGGACTATGGAATTGAGACCAAAACAGCTCTTCCGTCGGTGATCCTTACGGCGAAAATGCACAACGGCATCCGCCACACTCGCTGCTAAGTCCATATAAGGGTCCTCCGGACACCACAGTTGGCCCAGCTGAGCATATTTTGGATCCGTGAACCTTAGGCGCAGCAGAAAAGGCTTGCCAGCTACAATCTCCCCGGCCTGGCGCAGCTCTTCCTTCATAGCCCGCATTGCAGAGGGGGCATTCTTGGCTTCGGCGGTGGCCTTCCGCAGGTCTTCTTGCCCCGCTAGGCGCTCCTTCCCAAGAGCCTCATTGCGGTCGGTAGCCTCTTTTAACTTCATAGCCATTTCGGCTATCTCTTCCCTGCTCCGGCAGTGTGCGGCCCTTTCGGCCGCTAACTCCTCGGCTGCCTTCAAGGCTGCCGCATTACTCCTTCTGGCCTGCTCCTTGGCTTGAGCAAGTTCGGCCCGAATACTCTCCACGGCAGCGGCACTATCTGCATTTCACGCACATATTGTAAGGAGTTGGCTTGGCTCCCTTACCACGTGTGACCGCGATAACACTTACCTTGCGACTCATCAAGTCGCTTTGTTGATCAGCGCGATGTCTTCATCCGCCACATCGAGTAGCCGCTTTAGTTCAGCAACTCCATCAGTCCGGCTGGACCCCGAACGACCCGCCACCTGCATCGGCACGACGGGAATTTAAACCTGCGATTTTGATCCTCGGCATGCTGTCGATATCGACAACCTACCGAGTCTCAGGGGCTACTATCTATCAGAGCGCATTCTATATGCAAAACTGTTAAAAGGTGTGTCATTTTACGTACCTCAAACCCGCTTGATAAACTCCTGACGGCATCATGCAACCCGCCTTCGGCGGACGAAATCCTTTCAATCACCATGCTCATCAATGCGTGCTGATCTTCTGAGATAGACGCCTTCTCAAGCAGATCCTTCAGCCATACACCAGTTGGCACCGAACTATCCGGCTTTGCCACACCCGGGGGCTCCCTCCGTGACGACAATTCAGGCTCGTCCGCCCTATCCAACGGCGCCCCGGACGGGGGCGTCTCGCTCTCTATCATCTCCGGACGAAGGTCCCTCGAAGACGAGCTCATCTGCGAAAGACGGAGATCCGAACTACAAGGTAAAAACTTTAGTTATCCTCAGAAGCACAAATAGGGATGTCCCTTATTATAAAACTCCTTTCTTTCTACTCACGGCTCGTTGGAGGCTGGCTCATTAAGGAGATTGTGCGGCGGGGCCTCCCGGACGAGACCCTCCGCGCAGATTTCTTCCCCGTTTAGGGGCTTTTTCCCAGGTCCTCGGAGGCAGTCCTCTTCTCCCCTGGTAGGAGGATTCTCGATCCCCCTCGTTCAAGAGCCTCCTCGGGCGAGGCAGTAGCTTTCTGCTTTCCCCTTCGCCTTCCTCCGAAGGCGCAACCTCAAGCATCCGGACCAGCACGGGATCCGGCGCGGTCTCGGGGAGGGGGGCCGGACACCGTATTAATTTTGCTTCCGCTATCCACTCCTGTGTAGAAGGATATCGGTCATAAGGCGGATCATCGAAAGGCAAACAAACAGTATGTCCGGACTTGGAACTACTTACTTGAGTATCCGGGTGATTGCAGCTTAGTCCAGCATCCTTGGTCAATTCCGGACGCACCTCTTGCGATCCGAAGAATAAGTTATACATCTCCAGGGGTGTCATACCCATGAAGTGTTGAAGAATCCGTGGGCCCTCCGGATTGAACTCCCACAGCCGGAGAGGACGGCGTTTGCAGGGCAGGAGACGCCTAATTAGCATAACCTGCATCACCACCACCATATCGATCTCCCTCGTTAGGAGATCTCGAATCCGGCCCTGCAGTAGGGGCACGTCCTTTGACGGCCCCCAGTTGATCCCTTGGTTGACCCACGATATCAATCGTTGTGGAGGTCCCGGGCGGAATAGGGGAGGCAGCTTTTGTCTGCGGCCCCTCGGAACGGTAATATAGAACCACTCTTGCTGCCACAGGCCGAGCTCCTCTTGGAAGGAGCCAGCGGGCCACGGGCATCGGCCCTCCTACTTATGGCCGCCCGCCACACTCCGCAGCGCCCTCGATCATCTTGGCGCCACATTGAAGGTCTTCACCCACAGACCGAAGTGAGGGTGACGCGGAGGAAGGCTTTGAGACGACAATAAATGCGGAGATATGGAGGATGGACTCGGAGCCAAATCGTGGAATTCCAACCCATAGTAAAACATGAGCCCTCTCACAAAAGGATCCATCGGAAGCCTATACCCGACGGAGGTGGGAAAGCGAAGGCGACATACTCGCCGGGCTCGGGGGTGGGGATGGCCTGCCCTTGGCAGCAACCTGTGAAATCTTGTAAGGCAGTACTTGGCCTCCGCAGCTTCAAGACGTCCTCCTCCGTAGCGGAGGAGGGCATCCACCGCCCTGGAGGTCGGAACCGGACATCGTTGAAGGTCCAAAGCGCTCGAATCTGGAGCTCTAGGTGCTGGAACTTGGAGCGTGGAGAGGATTCGATGGAAGATTGAAGAAAAAGAAACGAGCCTTGGTCCCGTTATAAAGAGGGAGGATACCAAGAGCCGTCTCCGTGGCCGTTTGGGACTCGTCTTCGATAGAGGGGGTGTGGCGAAAACGGGCGCGGTTGGGTTACCCACGCCCGTATGGATGAGAATCGTGGATTAAGGGGAAACACGATCTCTGCTTCGACAAGACGTGCCAAGGAAACCTCTTCGCTAAATGCGTAAGGTGGTAAAGTAAAAAACAATTTGAGTAATGGCTTGGTAGTGGTGTGATGTCATGCCACGGAAAACATCAGCAGATTGAACTCGTGTATATATTATTATTCTCTCTACGGTGGAATGTGGAATTTATTTTGCAGAGCCGGACACTATCCTGGTGTTCACAATCTTCTATCATTTGGAGGAGGAACCCGCCTTGTAATGCCAAGCAATATACACGCTGGACTTATCGTCATTGAAGCCTGGTTCAGGGGCTACTGAGGGAGTCCCGGATTAGGGGGTGTCCGGATTGCCGGACTACCATCATCGGCCAGACTATCATCATCAACCGGACTCCAAGACTATGAAGATACAAGATTGAAGACTTCACCCCATGTCTGGATGGGACTTTCGTTGGCGTGGAAGGCAAGCTTGGCGATACTGATATGTAGATCTCCTACCATTGTAACCGACTCTATGTAACCCTAGCCCTCTCCGGTGTCTATATAAACCGGATGGCTTTAGTCCGTAGGACAATCACAACAACCCTTACAATCATACCATAGGCTAGCTTCTAGGGTTTAGCCTCCTTGATCTCGTGGTAGATCCACTCTTGTAAACATCCACAATATCAATATCAATCAAGCGGGGCGTGGGTTTTACCTCCATCAAGAGGGCCCGAACCTGGGTAAACATCGTGTCCCTTGTCTCCTGTTACCATCCGCCTAGACGCACAGTTCGGGACCCCCTACCCGAGATCCGCCGGTTTTGAAACCGCAGCCGAACCAGTGAACCCTCGTACTCCTCTTCGCGTGGGCATCCACTGCTGCGTCTTCCCCGGCTCCGAGTCGTCCCCTTCCTAGGCCTCGCCGTCGTCCACCGCCGTGGTGCTCTCAGCGCGGCGTGGTCAATGTGGTCAAGGAACAACTTCCATCGGACGTGGAGTGTACGGGAGAGGTTGACAGCTGGGTCCACGGTTGCAGCAAGGAAGTGCCTCCTTATTACATGGAAAATAATTATTCCTCCACCTGACAGCGGGGACCCACCCGACGGGCCACCATATTTCGCAAAAAAAAGTTTCCCCTTGACTACTGGGACCCACCAGATACATCTTCGCACGCAAGGAAGTGCGTCCGGGCAAAAAAACGATTCGCCCCCCTGACTGCTGGGACCCACCAGCTACATCTTCGCACGCAAGGAAGTGCGTCCGGGCAAAAAAAAACCGATTCGCCCCGATTGCTGGGACCCACCAGCTACATCTTCGCACGCATAGCGAAAGTGCGTCGGCAAAAAACGATTCACCCTCATTGCTGGGACCCACCAGCTACATTTTCGCACGCAGGAACTGCACGACGGTCGAGACCCACCTGGTCGAAGCGTCGTGGCGTTGTCATTCTGGTCGTGACGTGTACATACATCTTGGTCGATGTAGAGGCGCGCACGTGTCGTAGATGTAGAGGCGCGCACGTAGCATGTACACGTGCGTACATCGGCGAGGGTGCAAGAAAGAAAATACGACCATGTACGTACATACTGGCATGGTCTCTAACGGCTATCGCGCATACATACATGGCTGGGTCGGAATGGAGAAACATCATCGTCGTCGTGTTCATGGGGAGCCAACCGGCTGGGTCGGAACGGAATGCGTGGTCGTGTTCATCGAGAGGGCTTGGACGGAACAGGCGATGGAAGCGAGGGCTGGCGTACCGCTGCGGAGAAGCGGCCTTGTGTTCGACCGGCCACGTCAAAGCGGGTCTGTTGATCGGGAGGGCTGGCGTCTTCGCAAAAGCGGAGAAGCGGACCTCCTACGGTCGTCTGAGGGTCTGTTGATCGAGAGGGTGTGGCGTGCCGCCAAAGCGGACAAACGGACCTCCTACGGTCGAAGCGGGGTCTGTTGATCGGGAGGGTGTGGCGTCTGGCAAAAGCGGAATGAAACTGACTTGTGTTGGGGCGCCACGGTAGAAAGCGAGGCGAGGGTGTGGTGTACCGCAAAGCAGGACTCCATGAGATACTGTTCATCTCCACCGTCGACCTCCTCCATCCTCCACGGGATACCGTCGACCTCCTCCAGCCTCCACCGCGCGCTACTCCACCGGCTACTGTTCAACCACCCCTCCATGGGCACCCCTCCACCGTCTACTGTTCATCCAGCCCTCCACACCACGGGGTCCTGTTCAACCACCCCTCCATGGCCACCCCTCCACCGTCTATTGTTCATCCAGCCCTCCACACTACGGGTTCCTGTTCATCCAGAGGCAACACCACCGCTCACTGTTCATCCACCCCCAACGCCTCGGTGTTCATCGAGGCAGCATCGATCGGCTTGATTAGCAGCGAGAGCGAAGAATCGCTCCATCGGGTTCGATTAATAGCCATCGATCGATCGCTTGGGTTCGATGAAGCGTAGTTCTGCGGTCTGTCGCTTCGGGTTGATTAGAGCCCAACGCCTCGCTTCGGCTTGATTAGAGCTAACGCCTAGCACACGCAGCAGCACGTCGTCTAGAGAAACGCGCATCACTCCGCCCCCGACCTCCCACCGAAACCGGCAACTCCGCGAAATTTTCCTCCCCCTCGCTTCTACCACGGTTTTTTCCATCATGGACGGCCCAAAGAATGTCATGCAGCTGTGTCTCCGGCCCGCCCAGGACGAAAAGCCCATTTTCTGTCATGTTTTTTTGTCATAGAAGTAGGAGCCCACCACATCTATGATGATACCGCGTTTTGTCACAATTATCGTCATAGAAGTGTCATACGTATGACAGAAAAAAATTCGTTCAGCCCAAAATGTCACGGATGTGTCTTTTTTTTGTAGTGTCGGAATCAAGCTACTCTTCTCTTCGGCATACCATCCACAAACAGACGGCCAAACGGAGGTGACAAACCGCACGCTCTCCACTCTACTACACGTGTTGATAAAGAAGAACATCAAGGAGTGGGAGGAGTGCCTACCAATCGCCGAGTATGCCTACGACCGTGCAAGACATTCGACTACCGGTAAGTCCCCCTTCGAGGTCATCTACGGCTTCAACCCGTTGTCCCCATTGGACATTCTTCCTCTACCGCTACAAGAGCGCACACACATGGATGCGAGTGCCCGAGTCAACTACCTCAAGAAGATACATGAAGATACAAGGCACACCATCGAGCGCCAAGTACAACGATTTGCGACCAAGCTCAACGTCAACAAGCACCCCATGAAATTCAATGTTGGAGATCTTGTGTGGCTACACCTTCGAAAGGACCACTTCCCCAATGAACGCAAGTCCAAACTCCTACCCTGGGCGGATGGACCCTTCAAGGTGCTTGCAAGCTAAAACAACAACGCCTACAAGATCGACATCCCACACGACAAGTACTCCGTGAGCGACATATTCAACATCAAAGATCTCTCCCCGTACCATGGTGATGAGGATTTCGATCTGAGGTCGGATCTTTCCTAAGGGAGGGGAGATGATGCGGACCATCCTACGGTCATCCCCATGGACCTACCATCGTCTCATCAAGAGCCAAGAGGACCGATGACACGAGCACGAGCTAGAGCTCTCGAGAACGAGGTGACTTATTTCCTTAGTGATATCACATATGATCCTCTCGAGACATGGCTACTACCTAAGTCCGATATGCTATGCATGATTAGGTGTCAAGAGGACCCTCCCGGAGATGTACATGAAGATGGAAAAGTTGCCAAGTCCATGGATGAAGAGAACCAACGGAAAGAGTCAAGAACACCTCCCAAGCCTTGGACATCCGGCCAGGACCCCGGACATCCGGCCCCTGGAGCAGCCTTCCAGCCGCGCAACATCTACAGGTCCCGTACATCCGGCCCCAGCGCGGACATCCGGCCCGAGCCCGGAAATCCGGCCAGAAGCCCGGACATCCAACGCCACACACCCGAACCTACAGAAGCTGCCAACACCAGCCCGGACATCCGGCCTCCTAGCCCAGACATCCGACCCTTTGAGAAGGCCCGGACATCCGGCCGGCGGCTCGGGCATCCGGCCCCGTCTGTCTACGCACAGTAAAGGGCCGAAGCCCATGTACCCCTTCGCCCCCCTAGACTATATATACTCCTTCTCCTCCATCTTTCTAGGTTTAGCGTTGCGATAGCTCATATTAGAGATAGAGCCTCGCTCATCCACATCGGATCTACTCCATGATAGAGACCGCGACCCCTCTACGGAGAAGATCCATGTTGGATTCAAGACCTCCTCGCGGAGAAGACCCCCATCAAGACCTCCTCATGGAGAAGAACCGGTTACCCTTTTGTATCGTCCTTTGTTGACTTTGGATCGTGTATCTCCCTTTGTGTTTCGTGGATCTAGCATATGTGTAATCGAATCTTGTTGGTTTGAGTGATTCTCCCGTGTTTTCCCTCGTGTTTCCCCTTGTGTTCTTCTTGTTCCTCTTTGGGATCCGCTCCTTTCGTGAAAGATTGGCCATCTAGGGTTCCACCCTACATCAGGTGTGATGAGCAGTTTGCCATCCACCATGCAAAAGATCCAAAGCTGCTCAACGACATGATCGACGACCCACCCGAAGAGCTACCGTCACCAGTGCTCATCGAGAGCCTGATACCCCGCAAGGAATGGGCAGAGGACCTCTGCGATTCAGTCAAGACATAGGAAGCCTGCGGCTTCATCATTGCCCACGGTGGCTATGTCAACCTCGATCCCAATGATGTGGTGGCCAGGCTCGAGCATATCCTTGGCGGAGTTGACGTCTCCAACGAAGTAGAACATCACCAACGTGATATCTTGAGGATGCAGGTGATGGACGGAATTTGCTACCTGGCCAAAGACATGGAAATGGAGCGGTTCTGCGGAGATATCATGCGCACGATTGCATGCTGTCATGATCTTCTGGAACAGGCCCAGCATCCCCAAGAGCCTCCCGCCGACAGCAGCTCTGTAGGCGGAGGCGGGTCGGGACACTTGGAGTGAACGGCCGCAAGGGTGCTATGCTGATCATGGAGTCTGAGAAGACCGTCGTCGGAAGGCTGCCAGCTCATCCTTTTAGCCTATATTTTATTATAATTGTATGCATAGGTACATCGTGAGTGTTCTGGGCCTTGCCTCATCTGGCATTTTGAATTATCCTAAATATGTATGACAATTATTAACCGTTGCCATTGTAAATTTGCCTCAACGGCGGGCAGAGCACGCGCAGGGACGCCAGAGCGGAGCGCGCCGTGGCCGCCTCAATGGCGAGCAAAACGTGCGGACGGACGCGAGCAGAGCATGCCGCCACCACCTCAATAGCGAGCAACCACGTGGTCAACCTTCTGCCATCAATAAATTTTGACCTTGTTTCTCGTCACATTGCAGATTACAACGCAATAAGTTATTGCAAATCTATTCACACCTATCAAACTAATATGTGTTCACACTTAGCACCGGGCTATAAAAACTACCCACTCAAAAATTGCTTCACAGTTCCTCTCCTGATCGCCCACAAAACTGGTCTTTCCTGTCAAGTCGTTCCACCATGACCGGTAGGAGGAGTTTCGGGTGGACATATAACCATGCAGCAAAGACCAAGGCCGTGGAAGCACTAGAGAGGTCCCGCTGCGAAGTGGCAGCCGCAACAGAGATGTCCCGGCGCGCCGTGGAGCCCTCGAACGAGCTCTCACGGGCACGCGAGGTCTCACAAGCACACTCGCCGCGTCGGCCATCGTGATGAGATGGCATTCCTGAAGTCCTTGGCCGGCGATGACGACATTCTCGCTAGCGTCATTAAGTAGCAGGAGCTAGTTGATGGCTTGATGAAGCTGCTTGAGATCAGCGATGCCTCAGGTGTCAAGGCGACCGGCCGCGTCGAGCAACTCATGGGTGAGAATGCGAAGCTCCTCAAGGCGCTCACCGAGAAGGAGGAGGAGGCCACCGACTGGAAGATGCTGCATGAGCAGAGCAGTGCCTTGGGGATGACGCTGACAACAGTTGTCGAGGAACTAATGGGTGACTTGAGGAAGTTCAGGATCAAGCGCGAGCAGGAGGTGGAGAAATCCGTGGCTGCTTTCAAGCAAAATCGTGAGGAATTGAAGATGGAGCTGGAGGATGTCGTCGCCCGGCGATCCATCGACGATTAGAGACAGTAGCGACCCAGATTGTTGTTTTTGATTTCCTTCTTCTCTTGCCCCCATGTCTTCCAGGATTTGCCGCATGTGCATTTTAAATTATCCGGAATATGTAAGACAATTATTATATGCGCCTGCGCCATTGTAAATTTTTCGTCGTGTTATCTGTTGCCATTTTATTTGTCGTCGTGGTATCCGTTGCCCTATGTGGAAATTTAAATTAGGACGTAATTTGAGTTGAAAACACGAAGAAAGCAAATGCTGCCATGGGATCACAAGCAAACCCCTCCGTCCAGGTGCTTTAATTAACCCATTAATGGTGGAGTTTTGAGCGAGGTGGGCGGCGGCTGGTGCATGGAGCTCAAAGAGCTCACTTCCCGGTGAGCATGGGCGGCCTTGCTACTCGCATGTGTCCCGTTGAGCCTACGTGGTGGACAGGATGCACGCTTCCCGTCGAGCCTGCGTGGTAGACTGCTCGCATGCGTCACGTCGAGCTTGCACAGCGGACTTCTCGTGCTCGTCCCGTCTAATCAAACAGCTGCATGCACGCCACCTAGTATGGTTAAATTTTGACATGGTTCATATAATACAACTGTTTGCGATATTAACGTGTCAGCTATTTGTTACAAAAAGGACTTCGTTGGCAATTAATGTGTGCGCCTTGTCTCAAACTAGACAATTTTTTCCACGACATATATGTGCCATGTCATGAAACCATGCCAAGTTTCATGTTTTTTGGGTGAGTTTTTGATTTACTGAGATTTAAAAACCAAGATTCTCGATGTTTCAGGATGACGAAAAGTTTGTAATTCATTCCCATTCCTTAAATCTGACCTAAACATGCACCCAATGACACATATACGATTTCCCACCCATTTTGCTTCACTGGAGCATGGCTTGTAGTTTAAATTTGAATTATGCACTATTATAAATGCCTAGAAAACTTAATTAATATATACAATGGCCAAACGAACCCCAAACAGTTTCAAATTTCAGCACGATGCTCCTGTTATTCTATGTTGCCTGCAGAAAACAAAGTTCAAGGCGAGAAGAGGCAGCGATTATCGTCGCCCACAATAGGGGCATTTTTCCCTACCGGAACCACGAGGGTTGCGACATGCTACGGTTTGTCAGAGGCTTGTAATATAGCTTTGCCCAAATTGGACAATTATATGTACCATGTAGTGACACCATACCAAGTTTCATGATTTTCCTGGTGAGTTTTGGATTTACATAGATTTAAAAACCGAGATTCGCAATGTTTGTGGCCAAGCCAGGATGGCGAGACGGTTGAATTTAGTCCCATTCGTTCCATGGGGCCTAAACATGCACCCAAGGACACATGTACATTTTTCTAGCCATTTTGGTGCACTAGAGCATGTATTTGTTGTTCGCATTTGAGTTATGGACATTAAATGCCTAGAAAACTCAATTAATGAATAAAAAAGGTCAAATGAACACTGAATAATGTCAAAGTTCAGCGTGCATCTCCCGTTGTTCTGTGTTGTGTGTAGAAGAAAAAACGAGTGTAGAAGATGGAGTGATTATCGTTTGGCCCAGAAGAGGACACGTTTCCCTATCGAAACCACGAGGGTTCTTGCGACAGGCTCCGGTTTGTAAGAGGATTATAATAAAGCTTGGCCAAAATGGGCAATGTTTTTACCACGATATATATGTGCCATGACGTGACACCACACCACCTTTGATGACTTTCTGGTGAGTTTTGGATTTATGGGGATTTAAAAACCGAGATTCGAAATGTTTGAGGACGAGCCAGGACGCTGGTACGGTTGTAATTCATTCCCATTCCTGGCATGGGACCTAAACATGCACCCAAGGACACATGTATAATTTTTCTAGCCAATTTGGTGAACTGGAGCATGTATTTGTAGTTCAGATTTGAATAATGGACATTAAATGCCTAGGAAACTCAATTGGTGTATAAAAAGGCCAACCAAACCCCGAATAAGTTTAAATTTCAGCACAGATATCCTGTCGTTCCATGTTGCCCGTAGAAGAAAATACAAGGCGAAAAGAGGCAGTGATTACGTTTCGCCCACAAGGGGCACTCGTTTCCCTATCGGAACCACGAGGCTTCTTTGAGAGGAGCTCCTGTTTGTAAGAGGTTTGTATAAAGCTTGGCCCAAATTGGGCAATGTTTTTACCACGACATATATGTGCCATGACATGACACCGTGCCACCTCTGTTGACTTTCTGGTGAGTTTAGGATTTATGGGGATTTAAAAACCGAGATTCCAAATGTTTCAGGACTAGTCAGGACGCTGGTACGGTTGTAATTCGTTCCTGATACGTCCATTTTGCATCATGATTTTATATTGATATTTATTGCATTATGGGCTGTTATTACACGTTATGTCACAATACTTATTCATTTCTCTCTTATTTTACATGGTTTACATAAGGAGGGAGAATGCCGGCAGCTGGAATTCTGGGCTGGAAAAGGAGCAAATATTAGAGACCTATTCTGCACAACTCCAAAAGTCCTCAAACTCCATGGAAGTCATTTTGGGAAATAATAAAAAATATCCAGTGGAAGAAGTTCTTCAGGGGGGGCCACCTATCCACGAGGGTGGGGGGTGCGCCCTACCCCCCAGGGCGCGCCCCCATGCCTCGTGGGCCCCCTGTTGGCTCTCCGATGCCCATCTTCTGCCATATGAGGTCTTTCGATGAGGAAAAAATCATAAGCAACCTTTCGGGATGAGACTCCGCCGCCACGAGGCGGAACCTTGGCGGAACCAATCTAGGGCTCTGGCAGAGCTGTTCTGCCGGGGACACTTCCCTCCGGGAGGGGGAAATCATCGCCATCGTCATCACCAACGCTCCTCTCATCGGGAGAGGGCAATCTCCATGAACATCTTCACCAGCACCATCTCCTCTCAAAACCCAAGTCCATCTCTTGTATCAAATTCTTGTCTCCAAGTCCGGGATTGGTACTAGTAGGTTGCTAGTAGTATTGATTACTCCTTGTAGTTGATTCTAGTTGGTTTACTTGGTGGAAGATCATATGTTCAGATCCTCTATGCATATTAATACCCCTCTGATTATGAACATGAATATGCTTTGTGAGTAGTTACGTTTGTTCCTGAGGACACGGGAGAAGTCTTGCTATTAGTAGTCATGTGAATTTGGTATTCGTTCGATATTTTGATGAGATGTATGTTGTCTAGCCTCTAGTGGTGTTATGTGAACATCGACTACATAACACTTCACCATTATTTGGGCCTAGAGAAATGCATTGGGAAGTAATAAGTAGATGATGGGTTGCTAGAGTGACAGAAGCTTAAACCCTAGTTTATGTGTTGCTTCGTAAGGGGCTGATTTGGATCCACATGTTTCATGCTATGGTTAGGTTTACCTTAATACTTTGGTTGTAGTTGCGGATGCTTGCAATAGAGGTTAATCATAAGTGGGATGCTTGTTCAAGTAAGAACAGCACCCAAGCACCGGTCCACCCACATATCAAATTATCAATGTACCGAACGCGAATCATATGAACGTGATGAAAACTAGCTTGACGATATTCCCATGTGTCCTCGGGAGCACTTTTCCTTATATAAGAGTTTGTCCAGGCTTTTCCTTTGCTAAAAAAAAGGATTGGGCCACCATGTTGCACTTTATTTACTTTTGTTATTTGTTGCTCGTTACAAATTATCTTATCACAAAACTATCTGTTACCACTTATTTCAGTACTTGCAGAGAATTCCTTGCTGAAAACCGCTTATCATTTCCTTCTGCTCCTTGTTGGGTTTGACACTCTTACTTATCGAAAGGACTACGATAGATCCCCTATACTTGTGGGTCATCAAGACTCTTTTCTGGCGCCATTGCCGGGAGTGAAGCGCCTTTGGTAGGTGGAATTTGGTAAGGAAAATTTTATATAATGTGCTAAAATATACTGTCACTTGTTACTATGGAAAGTAATCATCTGAGGGGCTTGTTCGGGGTATCTTCACCCCGACCAGTAGAGCAAAGAGTTGCTCCTCAACCTACTGAACCTACTGAAAATGAAAATGTCTACTTTGAATTTCCTTCTGGTATGTTAGAAAAACTGCTAGCTAATCCTTTTACAGGAGATGGAACCAAGCACCCTGATGAGCACCTAATATATGTGGATGAGGTTTGTGGATTATTTAAGCTTGCAGGTATACCCGATGATGTTGTCAAGAAGAAAGTCTTTCCTTTATCTTTGAAGGGAGATGCATTGACATGGTATATGCTATGTGATGATACGAGATCATGGAACTATAAACGAATGAAGCTGGAATTTCATCAGAAGTATTATCCTATGCATCTTGTTCATCGTGATCGCAATTATATGTATAATTTTTGGCCTCGCGAAGGAGAAAGCATCGCTCAAGCTTGGGGGAGGCTTAAATCAATGTTATATTCATGCCCCAATCATGAGCTCTCGAGAGAAATAATTATTCAAAGTTTTTATGCCCAGCTTTCTGATAACAATCGCACCATGCTCGATAATTCTTGTGCTGGCTCTTTTATGATGAAGACTATTGAATTCAAATGGGATTTATTGGATAGAATTAAACGCAACTCTGAAGATTGGGATCTCGAAGAAGGTAAGGAGTTAGGTATGACACTCAAGTTTGATTGTGTTAAATCTTTTATGGATACCGATATTTTCCGTGAGTTTAGCACTAAAGATGGACTTGACTATGAGATAGTAGCTTCTTTCTGTGAATCTTTTGCTACTTATGTTGATCTCCCCAAGGAGAAGTCGTTTAAATATCATCCTCCCATAGAAGTAAAATAAGCTACACCTACTAAAGTTGAAGAAAAGACTGTCACTTATAATGATCCGATTGTTCCTACTTCTTATGTTGAGAAACCACCTTTCCCTGTTAGATTAAAGGATCATGCTAAAGCTTCAACTGTAGTTCATAAAAGCAATATTAGACACCTCCTGAGCAAGTTAAAGTTGAACCTAATATTGCTATTGTTAAAGATCTCTTAGCTGATAATATTGATGGGCATGTTATTCAGTTCTGCGGTGAAACCGCTAGAATTGCCAAACCTTGTGCTAAAGATAAACATAGACCTGTGGTAGGCGTGCCTGTTATTTCTGTTAAAATAGGAGATCATTGTTATCATGGCTTATGTGATATGGGTGCTAGTGCTAGTGTTATACCGCATACTTTATATGAAGAAATTAAGCACGAAATTGCACCTGCTGAGTTAGAAGGAATTGATGTTACAATTAAACTTGCCAATAGAGATACTATATCCGCAATGGGGATTGTTAGAGATGTTGAAGTATTGTGTGGGAAAACTAAATACCCTGCTGATTTTCTTGTTCTTGGTTCCCCACAAGATAGCTTTTGTCCCATTATATTTGGGAGACCCTTCTTGAACACTGTTAATGCTAAGATAGACTGCTAAAAGAATGTTGTTACTATTGGTTTGGGTGATATGTCTCATGAGTTTAATTTCTCTAAATTTAGTAAACAACACCGTGAAGAAGAATTGCCTAGTAAGGATGAAATTATTGGTCTTGCTTCTATTGTCGTACCTCCCAGTGATCCTTTAGAACAATATTTGCTAGACCATGAAAATGATATGTTTATGAATGAAAGAAGGGAAATAGATGAAGTATTCTTTAAACAGGAACCTATTTTGAAACACAATTTGCCTGTTGAAATCCTAGGGGATCCTCCTCCACCCAAGGGTGATCCCATGTTTGAGCTGAAACCGTTGCCTCATAATCTTAAATATGCTTATCTTGATGAAAAGAAGATATATCCTATTATTAATAGTGCTAACCTTTCAGAGCATGAAGAAGAGAGATTATTGAAAACTCTGAAGAAGCACTGTGCTGCTACTGGATATACTCTTGATGATCTTAAGGGCATTAGTCCCACTCTATGTCAACATAAAATAAATTTAGAGCAAGATGCCAAACCAGTTCGTGATCATCAACGAAGGCTTAATCCTAAAATGAAAGAAGTGGTAAGAAAAGTAATACTAAAGCTTCTGGAAGCAACTATAATTTATCCCATTGCTGATAGTTAGTGGGAAGTCCTGTTCATTGTGTCCCTAAGAAGGGAGGTGTTACTATTGTTCCTAATGATAAAGATGAATTGATTCCATAAAGAATTATTACAGGTTATAGGATGGTAATTGATTTCCGCAAATTAAATAAAGCTACTAAGAAATATCATTACCCCTTACCTTTTATCGATCAAATGCTAGAAAGATTATGCAAACATACACATTATTGCTTTCTAGATGGTTACTCTGGATTCTCTCAAATACCTGTGTCGGCTATCAATCAAAGACTACTTTTACATGCCCTTTTGGTACTTTTGCTTATAGATGTATGCCTTTTGGTTTATGTAATGCACCTGCTACCTTTCAAAGATGCATGATGGCTATATTCTCTGACTTTTGTGAAAAGATTTGTGAGGTTTTCATGGACGACTTTTCCGTCTATGGATCTTCTTTTGATGATTTCTTGAGCATCCTTGATCGAGTTTTGCAGAGATGTGAAGAAACTAATCTTGTCTTGAATTGGGAAAAGTGCCACTTTATGGTCAATGAAGGTATTGTTTTGGGGCATAAAGTTTCTGAAAGGGGTATTGAAGTTGATAAAGCCAAGGTTGATGCTTTTGAAAAGATGCCATGTCCCAAGGACATCAAAGGTATAAGAAGTTTACTTGGTCACGCTGGATTTTATAGGAGGTTCATTAAGGACTTCTCAAAAATTTCTCGGCCTCCGACTAATTTACTACAAAAAGATATACCATTTGTCTTTGATGATAATTGTGTAAAAGCATTTGAAATACTTAAGAAAGCATTGATCTCTGCACCTATTGTTCAGCCACCTGATTGGAATTACCCTTTGAAATTATGTGTGATGCCAGTGATTTTGCTGTAGGTGTTGTCCTAGGGCAAAGAGTTGATATGAAATTAAATGTTATCCATTATGCTAGTAAGACTATATACAATGGTCAAAGAAATTATGCTACTACTGAAAAAGAATTCTTAGCAGTTGTATTTGCTTGTGATAAGTTCAGACCTTATATTGTTGATTCTAAAGTAACTATCCACATTGATCATGCTGCTATTAAATATCTAATGGAAAAGAAAGATGCTAAACCTAGACTTATTAGATGGGTTCTCTTGCTACAAGAATTTGATTTGCATATTGTTGATAGAAAGGGAGCTGAGAACCCCGTTGCAGACAACTTGTCTAGGTTAGAAAATGTTCTTGATGACCCACTACCTATTGACGATAGCTTTCCTAATGAGCAATTAAATGTTATAATTACTTCTCGTAGTACTCCATGGTATGTTGATTATGATAATTATATTGTTGCTAAATTTATACCACCTAGTTTCACATACCAGCAAAAGAAAAAGTTTTTCTATGATTTGAGACATTACTTTTGGGATGACCCACATCTTTATAAAGAAGGAGTAGATGGTGTTATTAGACGTTGTGTACCTGAGCATGAACAGGAACAGATCCTACACAAGCGTCACTCCGAAGCTTATGGAGGACACCACGCTGGAGATAGAACTGTGCATAAGGTATTGCAATCCGGTTTTTATTGGCCTACTCTCTTCAAGGATGCCCGTAAGTTTGTCATATCTTGTGATGAATGTCAAAGAATTGGTAATATTAGTAGACGTCAAGAAATGCCTATGAATTATTCACTTGTGATTGAACCATTTGATGTTTGGGGCTTTGATTATATGGGACCTTTTCCTGCCTCTAATGGATATACACATATTTTAGTTGTTGTTGATTACGTTACTAAGTGGGTAGAAGCTATTCCAACTAGTAGTGTTGATCATAACAATTCTATTAAGATGCTTAAAGAAGTTATTTTCCCGAGGTTTGGAGTTCCTAGATATTTAATGACTGATGGTGGTTCACATTTTATGCATGGTGCTTTCTATAAAATGCTTGCTAAGTATGATGTTAATCATAGAACTGCATCTCCTTATCACCCACAGTCTAGTGGTCAAGTAGAATTGAGTAATAGAGAGCTCAAATTAATTTTGCAAAAGACTGTCAATAGGTCTAGAAAGAATTGGTCCAAGAAACTTGATGATGCATTATGGGCCTATAGAGCTGCATATAAAAATCCTATGGGTATGTCTCCGTATAAAATGGTTTATGGAAAAGCATGTCACTTACCTCTCGAACTAGAACATAAGGCATATTGGGATATTAAAGAGCTCAACTATGATTTCAAACTTGCCAATGAAAAGAGGTTATTTGATATTAGCTCACTTGATGAATGGAGAACCCAAGCTTATGAAAATGCCAAGTTGTTTAAAGAAAAATTCAAAAGATGGCATGACAAAAGGATACAAAAGCGTGAGTTTAATGTAGGTGATTATGTATTGCTATACAACTCTCGTTTAAGATTTTTTGCAGGAAAACTTCTCTCTAAATGGGAAGGCCCCTACGTCATCGAGGAGGTCTATCGTTCCGGTGCCATAAAAATCAACAACTTCGAAGGCACAAATCCGAAGGTGGTAAACGGTCAAAGAATCAAACACTATATCTCAAGTAGTCCTATAAATGTTGAAACCAATATTATGGAAACCGTAACCCCGGAGGAATACATAAGGGACACTTTCCAGAATGTTTCAGACTCCGAAAAGGAATAGGTATGTGGTACAGTAAGTAAACCGACCCCAAAACAGTTTTTAAGGCAATATTTCTCCGTTTTGGAATATTTAGAAAAATAGAAAAATAAGTAGCAGTCCGGGAAGGACATGAGGGCTCCACGAGGGTGGAGGGCGCGCCCCCTACCTCGTGGGTACCTCGTGTGCCTTCCGGACTCCATTTTCTTGCATGATACGTATTTTGGTCGGTAAAAATTCATTATATATTCTCCAGAAGGTTTTGACTCCTGTATCACGCAAATATCCTCTGTTTTTGTTTCGAGATGTTGCTGCTGCAGATCAGAGCAAGATGTCTTCTCAAGAGTCAATCGGGGAGAGTCGGGTGTCTCATCCGGCATCGGAACCAAGGGCAAGCAGCGACGCTGACCACTTTGGGCCAGCAACGGAGGAAGAAATGGAGGCTGATTTGATGAGGGTAGATGCCATGGAGGATCAAGAAGTCACTTCTCGCGTCCGAGCTGGGTTCACGATGGGGGAACTATAGAACTCTGCAATTCCAAACTCGGTTATCCCATCCAATGTTAAATTTCTTTCTTATGAAAATATGAAGAGAAGTGTCACTTGTTCTCCCGCAGCTATGCAACACCCTTGGGAACAAGGAGCCTTAGCAGTTACAGGAAAGCTTCGTAAGGAAATAAAGGACCTCAAGCAGCAAGTCAATAAGCTCGAGGAGGAGAATCGTATCGAGAGTACATAGAAAGAGTAAATAAAAGAAAAGAGAAAAGAATAAAAAAGAAACAAAGAGATCATATTGATCTTATCGAGAGTGATGACTTCACATAGAAAGAGTATGATGATTAAAAGTTGTTGGGAGTTGGCAAACATAGCTTTGGTCATCGTTCAATTAATAGGAAGTAATAAGGAAAGAGATGTTTCACATATAAATATACTATTATTGACATCTTTTATGATTGGGAGCACTCATTAAAATATGACATGCTAAAGAGTTGATGTTGGACAAGGAAGACAACGTAATGAGTTATGTTTTCCTATATCTGAGATAAAGTATGTTGTCATGGATCCTCCAACATGTTGAGCTTGCCTTTCCCCCTCATGCTAGCCAAATTCTCAGCACCAAGTAGAGATACTACTTGTGCTTCCGAAAACTCTTAAACCAGTTTTGCCATGAGAGTCCACCATATCTACCAATGGATTGAGTAAGATCCTTCAAGTAAGTTGTCATCGGTGCAAAGCAATAAAAATTGCTTTAAATATGTATGATTGATTGGTGTGGGGGAAATAAGCTTTATACGATCTTGTGATGTGCAAGGAATAAAAGCGACGGACTGCATAATAAAGGTTCATATCACAAGTGGCAATATAAAGTGACGTTCTTTCGCATTAAGATTTTATGCATCCAACCTTAAAAGCACATGGCAACCTCTGCTTCCCTCTGCGAAGGTCCTATCTTTTATTATTGTGTTCTACCTTATGCAAGAGTCACGGTGATCTTCACCTTTCCTTTTCATTTTATCCTTTGGCAAGCACAATATGTTGGAAAGATCTATATATATATATATATATATATATATATATATATATATATATATATATATATATATATATATATATATATATATATATATATATATATATATATATGTATATGTATATAATTGGATGTAGGGGAGCATGAGTTATTATTGTTGACATTACCCTTGAGGTAAAAGGTTGTGGGGCGAAACTATAAGCCCCTATCTTTCTCTGTGTCCGGTTAAAACTCCGTAACCACAAGTATTGCGTGAGTGTTAGAAATTATGAAGGACTAGATGATAGTTGAGTATGTGGACTTGCTATTAAGCTCTGACGAAGACTCTTTCTAATGTTATGATAAATTGTAGTTGCTTCAATGACTGAGATTATAGTTTGTTGGTTCTCAAAAAGTTTATGATTCGTACTCTGCATTTTGAATGGATTATTACTTGAGCATAAGAAATCATGACAATATCTATATATGTTGTTGTTATGAGAATAATCATGATGCCTTCTTGTCCGTATTTTATTTTTATCGACACCTCTACCTCTAAACATGGGGACATATTTATCGTTATCGGCTTTTGCTTGAGGACAAGCGAGGTCTAAGCTTGGGGGAGTTGATACGTCCATTTTGCATCATGCTTTTATATCGATATTTATTGCATTATGGGCTGTTATTACACGTTATGTCACAATATTTATGCCTATTCTCTCTTATTTTACAAGGTTTACATAAGGAGGGAGAATGCCGACAGCTGGAATTCTGGGCTGGAAAAGGAGCAAATATTAGAGACCTATTCTGCACAACTCCAAAAGTCCTGAAACTCCACGAAAGTAATTTTGGGAAATAATAAAAAATATCCAGCGGAAGAAGTTCACCAGAGGGGGCCCACCTATCCACGAGGGTGGGGGGCGCGCCCTACCCCCAAGGCGTGCCCCCTACCTCGTGGGCCCCCTGTTGGCTCTCTGATGCCCATCTTCTGCTATATGAGGTCTTTCGATGAGGAAATAATCATAAGCAACATTTCGGGTCGAGACTCCGCCGCCACGAGGTGGAACCTTGGCGGAACCAGTCTAGGGCTCTGGCAGAGCTGTTCTGCCGGGGACACTTCCCTCCGGGAGGGGGAAACAATCGCCATCGTCATCACCAACGCTCCTCTCATCGGGAGAGGGCAATCTCCATCAACATCTTCACCAGTACCATCTCCTCTCAAAACCCTAGTTCATCTCTTTTATCCAATTGTTGTCTCCAAGTCCAGGATTTGTACTAGTAGGTTGCTAGTAGTGTTGATTACTCCTTGTAGTTGATGCTAGTTGGTTTACTTGGTGGAAGATCATATGTTCAGATCCTTTATGCATATTAATACCCCTCTGATTATGAACATGAATATGCTTTGTGAGTAGTAACGTTTGTTCCTGAGGACAAGGGAGAAGTCTTTCTATTAGTAGTCATGTGAATTTGGTATTCGTTTGATATTTTGATGAGATGTATGTTGTCTAGCCTCTAGTGGTGTTATGTGAACGTCGACTACATAACACTTCACCATTATTTGGGCCTAAAGGAAGGCATTGGGAAGTAATAAGTAGATGATGGGTTGCTAGAGTGACAGAAGCTTAAACCCTAGTTTATGCGTTGCTTCGTAAGGGGCTGATTTGGATCCACATGTTTCATGCTATGGTTAGGTTTACCTTAATAGTTTTGTTGTAGTTGTGGATGCTTTCAATAGAGGTTAATCATAAGTGGGATGCTTGTTCAAGTAAGAACAGCACCCAAGCACCGGTCCACCCACATATCAAATTATCAAAGTACCGAACGCGAATCATATGAACGTGATGAAAACTAGCTTGACGATGTTCCCATTGTCCTCGGGAGCACTTTTCCTTATATAAGAGTTTGTCCAGGCTTGTCCTTTGTTACAAAAAGGATTGGGCCACCTTGCTGCACTTTATTTACTTTTGTTACTTGTTGCTCGTTACAAATTATCTTATCACAAAACTATCTGTTACCACTTATTTCAGTACTTGCAGAGAATACCTTGCTGAAGACTGCTTATCATTTCCTTCTGCTCCTCGTTGGGTTCGACACTCTTACTTATCAAAAGGACTATGATAGATCCCCTATACTTGTCGGTCATCAGTTCCCATTCCTGGCATGAGACCTAAACATGCACCCAAGGACACATGTATAAATTTTCTAGCCATTTTGGTGAACTGGAGCATGTATTTGAAGTTCATATTTGAATTATGGACATTAAATACCTAGGAAACTCAATTAGTGTATAAAAAGGCCAACAAACCCTGAATAAGTTTAAATTTCAGCACGGATACCCTGTCGTTCCATATTGCCCGTAGAAGAAAATGCAAGGCAAAAAGAGGCAGTGATTACGTTTTTCCCACGAGGGGGACACGTTTCCGTATCGAAACCATGAGGCTTATTTGAGAGATGCTCTAGTTTGTAAGAGGCTTGTAATAAAACTTGCGCCAAAATGGACGAAAAAATTCCTCAACATATATGTTTTTTTGGTGAGTTTTGGATTTACGGGAATTCAAAAACCGATATTCTTCTCACGAAATCTTTTCAAATAGCACACGGTTCACTCACGAAAACCGTGTACCTACCAAACCATGGGCACGTCAACTGAGTCCTGCGTTCTGATTGGCCAGCACCCAAACCCCACGGATCGTACGTGTGCACCGTTGGATGCTCCCAGATCGAACGCCAACCCTCAGCCCTTTCGACAGCACATGGAGTACATGGGTAAGCACTATGCGCATGCGTCTTCCTAGCTCACGCTTCCTTCTCTACTACGTTTTCTAAACAGGCTATAGTTTCCCGCCACTTCTCTCATCGGTTTCCCGCCTCTTCTCCCATCGTTTTCCTGCTACCAGTGTTAGTGCTCATTGAAGGCTAGCAACGACACACTGGCCATGTAAATATCGTACACAGCTTCTAAAAGCACAAATATGTGTGATAGGAGGGAGTAGGTCCCATTGGGTGACCAGCGTGAAACACTTTAACGGCAAGGAGGCAATTACTATCAGCAAGGGGCGGCTTCCCATCCGCTAGCCTAGTCGAATAGAACGCGGAAGTTAAGCATGCTCGGGCTGGAGTATTCCAAGGATGTGTGACCCGGTGGGAAGTTGCATATATCAAGCTTCATTTAAATGCCATGACACGGTCATTATAGAGATAAATATCTCTATAGTGACATATCATGGCAATTATGTAAACCTTGGAGTCTTCTAGATTGTACATGGCATTATGCTTAAGTGTTTGTGTTTTAAGGTTTGTGCATTATGCTTAAGTTCAACCATGGAGTCTTCTAGATTGTACACGTGGCAGAATCTGGTGGAATGTAGATGTATCCAACGGGCAGTAGTGCTCGGATTTGCCATCTCTGTACCGCGGATTGGCTTCATCCAAGAACCAACTTTCAAAGTTATTCGCACAATATATAGGGGTATAGATGTGTTCCATGCTAAAGTTTGAGTGTATGCGTGGGACGACCCCCCCCTCCACCCGCGCCGCCTCGAAGTTGGGAAACTGACATCGTACATATTGAACCAGGCTTGGAGTCAGGTACGGTGTTGGGTTGTAATGTAGTTGGTGGCCCATTGAAGTTATGCATTCGAGATTTAAACACATATCACACCACCGTGCCCATACATATTTCCGGGCCGCATGTAGTGTATACGGGGTCTTCTGATCGACCACGTTTCCCTTGTGCAGTTTCTTGTGATGATACGCATATCTGTGGGCTCCCTGAGTGATCCCTTTGACCCATAACGAGGGGTATGTGTTGGCCATGAATGGATTCCTCCTAGTTCGTGTTAGGGCCGGTCACCGTCACATGTCGCTCAACCAAAGCTCGAGCTCATGCATTGTCAGGAGTCCCTCCCACATGCTCAAATTGATGGGTTCGACCTACATCGTACCCTGCGTATCTCGTCCTTAAGTACCTTGTCTTCATGGTTACTGTCTGTATCGAGAGGTAGGCACCACATCGAAATTGTACATTATTCTATACTAAAAACACACATCACCCCTTCCCAACGTACATCATTTTGGGCCGTATGCAAGAGGTGCTGGTTTTGTGGTCCCTCCCGTGCGATTTTTATGATGGATCAATCTATTGGCCTAAGTGGTTTATCGACAACAACAATTGTCATTTGACCAAATGATAGATTCATTGGTCCGTCTTATGGTAGGTATGGCGACATGCATGTATGACCAAAGTATCATTACGTGCATCCGCCCCGCAGACACGAAGTGGGAGGTGGTGGGCCAAGCATCCTAGCTAGCTACGTCATTATCTCATTATAGATATATCCAAGGGTGCTTTCGGGTTTGCGAGGAAGGTGCCACCAAAGTTGTGCATTGTGTATTTAAAGTTTTAACATCACACCCAATATTCCTACATATATTTGGTCACTTCCTGGTGGTTCTTGTCTTATGGCCCCTCTCATTGATCTACGACGATGCGCCTAGCCATGGGCCCGCGCGGTCAAAGTTCTGCATTGGAATTTTGAACATCATAGACCACCTTTTTCACTCATATATATTTGGGCCACATGCTGGTGTGGCCGTCTTCTGACCATCTCTAACGTTTTTTTCCTGCAAAGACTCTGATGACACTCAATGGGCACGGGTATAATATCTTAACCGTGTGCGAAGCAAGTGCGCTATGAATCACGACTACTGCGCAAGCGCGAGCGAACATGGAGGCACTGGCTGAACCATGTGCGATGCAAGTGCACTGTAAAATCACCACGACTGCGCAAGCGCGGGAAAAGGGAGGAGGTACTAGCTTAACCGTGTGCGATGCAAGTGCGCTGAAAATTACCACCTGCAAGCTAAAGGCATGCAAGTATGTTTGGAAATTAGGACGAACCATGTGCGATAGACCAGCTAGCTAGAAATATAAAAACAAACTACCAGCCTTGAGCGTTGCAAAAATCGGCGGTTCCGCCACTTTTCCTTATTATCATACACGCATATTCTTATTGGACCATGCGCGATATTGGGCACTCCCGCCCCGCATCAATTCCTTTACCCAAATTTTAGTAGCCGTCGTACTTCAAATGTCGCCCACAGTCCTCCAGCACCGACCTTATAGTAAAATTGCAGTAGCCGACACATTTGAACCATCGCCCTCCCTCTCCACCACCATCTCCACCCACCATTACTAAAATTTTCAGTAGACGCGGCGTATCCTCAAACACCCCCCTCCATAGTCCCCCACCTGGCCCCTCCCCCCCCCCTCAAACCCTAGCTCACGGCCGCCGCCGCCAAACCCTACTGGTCTGCGCGTTCCTCCTAGCTTAGATAATAAACTTCAGGTTACCCAGCAATTCCCATACCATCGCCCCACCCCCCTGATTTTTTAGATGAGGCATGCAGTGTCCCACCCCATCAGATCCACATCCCCTACTCCAGAAAGTCACAGCCTAAGATCGACCACATATCCCGAGGAGCCCGATGAGTGTCCTGCCAAGAAGAGGTTTATCATGGACTCTCCGGCAGACGTTGCCAAGGTGGCCGCCGTTCACCCCGACTTGTCGATCTAGGAGCAACACGTCGCTGCGGAAGCCGGCGAAGATGTTGACTACGTTGCCATGCCGAAGGCTTCATGTTAGCGGGCTAGCGTATTACTGAATCTCGGGAAAGTTGGCTATGACATCTAGCTCATCTATAGCGACGGCTTCACGCGGGCCATGCCACAGGTTAAGTGGTCCATCCCCAACCCATTGGTTCAATCGCCGTCGATCTATGCGGCAACCCTGCCGCTGATCTCCTCCGCCAAGCAGTCAAGGATTGGTGATCCTTATATGCCATCGAGCCCATTTTGTCATTTTTGAAGGACACGTTCTACCGCGGCGGCTTGGGATCCTCAATTGCCAAGTCAGATCTCATCGACCACGATCACGACCATGAGGAGGGCACCCACGAAGGTTCTTCCAAGGTGAAACAGCCCATCTGTGACATCAGAGAGCGCACCATGGGTCTATGCTCTTCCAACTGGAAGGACCCCATCCATGAAATGTGAGGCAACATCTTGTCAGCAAATCTTCCTTTTTCTAGCTTGCCAACCCATACCCTTTGTTGTAATAGCATTTGTCGTACGGTGCTTTAACTGTGACGTGTTTAATTATTTAAGTTATGCCAAAATGTATTGTTCAATAGGGCTATGTGATGTTTAAGTATGAATTTTCCACATCAATTTCACAAATGGCTATATTTGGTTGTTTATAGTGAGTAGATGTCTTGTTTATCTGTATTTGGTTGTTAGGTTGGTTGTAGTGAGCATTTTTCCAGTTATCGAGCAGATGCCTTATTTATATGTATTTGGTTCTTAGTTTGGTTGCAGTGAGCATTTGTCTAGTTATTAAGTAGATGCCTTGTTTATCTGTATTTGGTTGTTAGGTTGCTTTTTTTTAGTATTTGTCCAGTTTTCAAGCAGATGCCTTGTTTATCTGTATCTGCTTGTTAGGTTGGTTGTAGTGAGCATTTGTCCAGTTTCCAAGCATATGCGTTGTTTATCTGCATTATCTTGTTAGGTTGGTTGAAGTGAAACTCTGTCCAATTTTCAATGGCTATATTTGGTTGTTATAATGATCATTTATGCCTTGTTTATTTCAGTCATTCACAAATTGTTGTTCATTACGTGCAATTCGGAACTGTGCCGCTCGACTGCATCAATACCAGTTTGAACGACTATATTTGGTTCCAGTTATGCCTGGTGTAGTTAAGACATGCCCTTTATTTCAGTTTTACATATTTATCCAGTATGATGTTTAAGCATTACCTATGTTCTATTTATTTTCAACAATACTAGTTTGAATTTGGCTGTTAAGCCTCCTGTCGATAAAATTGGCTTCCATTTTATATCTACTTTAACAGCATGCTAAAACCAACACATTCAAGCTATCATTTGGAGATGATGTTGTTTACCTTTGCTATATTTGTTTGATGTTAAGGTTGATGTACTTATCATGCCTTTCCACTACTTTTGCAGGACAACAACGGGAGTGGCCGGCATTTTCCGCCGAGGTTAGCTTCATCCCTCGGCTTGTACTCCCCCCGCCGTTCCATAATGTAGTGCATATAGATCCAGGCTTGGACACTTGTTAGCTTCTAATATTGACTTGTTGCTTGCAGGATCCATGCATCGACCCTTTTTGTGTATGGGGCAATGAGATATTCATGAACAAGCATCAAGTGAGGAAACTGATAAGGATTATTAGCAAAAAGATACGAATGGTGGCAAGAAATTTTTTTATGCTCTATCCAACACAACAGTGAGCTGTAGGATGGTAACTACGAACTCTGGAGCCTTCTCTTTTTACTGCCCATAATGAGTTGTTAGACAATGATGTCTGAATGTTTTTCATTCGAAGTTGTTCCCAAAGCAGTTCACTCAAGATTACCTCGCAAAGTACATGATTGGTGGACACACAATGAAGGTTAAAGTATTTCTTCCAGACTACAATGAGCATCGAGCAGTCGTAATGAAGACAGGGAAGGATGGACGGGCAGCCATTACAAGGGGTTGTCCTAGAGTCGTGCACGCATTATGCATGGAGGAGGTCACAATATGGGCATTCCGCTTCACCTTCTCCAGCAACCAAAACGTCTTCCGCCTCTCTATTTACAGTCTTTAGTACAACTATGGTGCATCATTCTTTACTTGGTGCTTCTGTAGTTCTTCAGTATATGTACATGTGCATCTTATTATGCATTTGTGGTTGAACCTATATTTGTAATAAACATGGTTGGATATGAAATAAGTGATTTCCTACTTTCAAATTCAAAACATGTGATTTTCAAATTAGGGATTACACTGCACACGGTTTACGAAAGTGAAACGTCTGTGATAGACGTGGAGATAAACACGTTTCTAGGATCCACTACGTGTGCGATCAATCTCCACTACACACACGACATCTGTCAGTGTTCTGGGAATGGGGGTACCCAGACTTGCCTACCTGCAGCCCACGGTGTGGATCCATCGATGGCCTGGTACAACCCACCTTCAGCATCAACAACTCAAGACCCTCGCGAGGGGCCAAGCCTCGCGAAGCGGACGACACCAAGACCTCCAGAAGGAACGGCCTCCTCAGGCTGGCTTCTGAGGAGCGGAGATTTCTATGCAAGCCTCACCCCGTGAGGTTCAGATGACATGACCCGTGATGACCAAGGCCAGGCGGGCGCCAGCGGGCACATGACAACAATTTCCTCTTTGGTGCTAAGGATGCAAGCGCAGGCATGGAGTCTCGAGGAATCAGCCAAATGTTTCCATTCCCATGCAACAAGACCAAGACTGCCAGGACGGCAGGACGAAGGTCATCGCTGAGCCCAGCACGGTGTCATGACCAGAAGCTTTGTAGGCGAAGACTACTTTTGTCACGATAAGATGTACTAGTTGTGTTGGTGTACAAAAGTAGGGGCACACCTTTGTACCCCTTTACTTGTGCACGGGCAATCGGTGCCACGCGCCACAGCCACACTAAGCAGGGCAGAGGAGGGAAGCCGGAGAGAAGACGAAGCCCAACACAAGACAACCACGACAATGCCAAGACCAGAAACGCAAGACAGCAAAGGGGCGGGGTGGAGTCCCCCAGCAAGGCCCTTGCCGGGGCAGGCCTCCGCGGCCCTAACTTGCCCAAACACCAACAGAGCGAGCCACCCTTGAGCCCGCGGGTTCCAACCCAACTAACTGCAGTTGGACCAGGGCTCGGGAGGCACCTTTGTGGTGGCATGCAGATCTTCGTCAAGATCATAAGTACATGAGATCAGATGAGGACTAGAAGCTGGCGACCCTCAGTGAGATCCTTGCCGAGGAAACCCACAAGACCCCCGGCAAGATCCTTGCCGGGGACGACTGCGCGCCATGGCAAGGCCCTTGCCGGGCCACCCGGAAAGGCCCTCACCAAGGGCGCCAGCAGGGCCACTGCTAGGTCCGCACCAGTCGAGTCTCCACCGCCGTTCGCATGCAGCGCCAGCTCAACCAGCTGGGCAGGCACCAGCATGGCAACATGCAGCTTCCAGGACAGATTGGCAAGCGCATGCGTGGCGGCATGCAGATCTTCGTGAAGACCCTACCACCGCGCCACCTGAGCTGCCTGCCTGCCTACATGGCGCCGCACGCATCGCTGGCCAGGGCGTGTGTCGAAGCGAGGAGGAGCGGCGATGGATGGGACGGGCCTCGCTCCCGTCCCCGATAAAGCTAGGGGACACCTCAGCGGCGCATTAAATGCCTCTTGTCCTGTAATACGGGCGCTAAGCTCGTAGCACTGTACGCATTTCCACCTCCTATGTGCCACTGTGGCAGCCCCTTTCGACTATAAAAGGAGGCCCATGGCGTACTGGAGAAGGATTCAGCTCTTTGAAACCACGCATCCACCATAGCTTGTTGGAGAGCTCAATAACACTCAATACATCCACCAAAGCAGGACTAGGGTTTTACGCATCCTCGCGTCCCGAACCTGGGTCAACGATCCTTGTGCTGATTACTAATCCTGCTCTTCTTGCAACCCTGCACCCCGGCAACCGTAGTAGGGATTCTTGTGATCCCATAGGTGTCGTTTCCCACTGACATCTTTGGCGCGCCAGGTAGGGGGGCGCAATAGTGAGAATCTGGTCTTGTAGTTGGTCTAGAAGTTCTGCATCGCTGTGGCCTCTAAAGAAGAAGACGGCTAGGAGAAAATGGCGCCGCCTGCGCGTGCGAAGGACGCCGACGCGACCAAGAAAGCTACGTCATTCAGAGCCTTGATTTATTTCCTTTTTTATATAAGGTTATTGTCCTCAGAGATCCTGCCTATGTATGGAAAACCTGCATGCAAAGGGGCCCTCCCGCGATTGGCAACGCCCTTGTTCTTTTTCGAGTCCGCTCAACAACTCAAGCGGCCACGCCGAGAGTGGCGGGGTAGCCTTCCGCACCTGGCAACGCTCTCGATTCTGACTCGAGTTAAGCTCGACAGTTCGGGCGGCCGCGTTAAGGGAGGTAAGGTGGTTCGCCCGGCAGCAAACACACCCGGCAGGCCAATGGGGATCCGTCCCCAAGACGCTGCCCTGGGTTTACGCACCGGCAGGCCTACCCAGTTACGTAGGGTGGACATACAAAGGAAAATCGAACAGGAAATTAACATGCATAATATCAAAGTACTGCAGAAGTTATATTACATCGCTTGTTCCCGCAGTTCGAACTAAAGATAAAAATCATCTTGGTTGTGAACTTGCAGCAACGAAAAGAAACAGGGTGCCTAATCCTGGCGCTGGCCCTCCACCCTCAGAATTCCGCCGACACCACTGATGACGGGCTTGATGCGCTCCCTGAGCGGTGCGAGGCCAGTATCCTCCGATAAGCTCTCCAGCGTGGCGTCGAAGTCGATGTCGGGGTACTAGTACGCCACCTTGGTGAGAACCATGGTCATGGCGCCCTGGCAAAGCCTCCGGGCCTCGTCGGCCAACGAGGCCGCCCGGTTGGCGTGAAGCCGCTCCAAGGCTCCAACGACCTTCTTAAAGAACAGGGTCAGGCTGCAGTTGGCGCTCACACTCCGCTCCGGGGCGTACCTCACGTCCAGCATCCCCATGGTGGCAAGCTGCGCGGCGGCCTGGTTGGCAACGGTGGCGAGGCGATCGAGCCAGCGGTTCTCACCCTCCACGTGCTCCTTGAAGTTGAGGGCCTCGTTCTTCCGCAGCTGCTTCTCGGTCTCCAGGTTTTTGGTCAGGGTCCCTTCCTGGGCCCTGGCCTCCGAAAGCATCTTCTCGAGACCCTCCAGCTTCAGCTTGAGGTCTTTGATGGAGTTGTTGGCCTCAGAGAGCTCCCCGGCCCTGCTGACGGCCGCGCCCTGCGCCTCCGTCAAGGCGCTGTTGAGCGTGTCCTTCTCCTGGGACAGCTTCAAGGCCTGCTCCTTCAGCTCGTCCCGCTCCACCTCCAGCTCCTTGACCTTGCCGGCGTTAACCAGAGCCTGGGCATCGAGTGTCTCTTTGTGCCTCTGCTCCAGCTCTTGGGTTCTCTGCGCGGCAAGCTTCTCCATCTCCTTGTCCTTGGCTCAGAGTTTGGCGCCGAGGTCCGCCTCACGCTTGGCGAGGTCCTCCTCCTGGGAATTCAACGCGGCCTGGTTCTGGGTCCGGGAGGCTTCGGCTGCCGCGGCGAAACCCTCCGCCGTCTCCTGGGCCTTCTCGATGTCGGCCAGCTTCATGGTGAGCTCCACATCATGCTTGGCCAGCTCGCCCTGGGCGGCCTTCAGCTCGTCGTGAGCTTGGCGGAACAAGTCCTGCGTCTCGGCGAAGCGCTTCTGGAGGTCCGCCTCCGCTTTCTCTAGCACTGCCGTCCTGGACCTAGCTTTGTCCAGGCGGGCACGGTGGAGCGCCTGGAGCCTCCGGAAGTTGGCACCCATGGCCTGGAGTAGCCGCTCTTCCTGGGAGCCGTCGCCACCAATGCTCGGCTCGTCGACGACCTCGAAACCGGCGAAGGCGAGCACTTTGTCGTCGAACACCTCTCCCTCGACTAGGGTCCTGGTGCTCGAAGCACCGAGGAGGTGGACGAAGAGGTCGTCGCTCACCTTCAGGTACTTGCCGGAGCCGGAGGCCACGGAGGAGAAAGGATGGTCATCGACCACCTCCTCCTCGGCGGTGGCCTTGCCGGGCTCCCTGGCAGGCCCCTTGCCCGGCTCCCTGGCAGGCCCTTTGGTGACGTCCTCCGGGGTGCCCCTGGCGGCCTCCTCGGCGGTGATCTTCTCGGCCTCCGCCACGGCGTCCTTGGCCACGTCCTCGACGACGGTGTCCAGGTCCTCTTGGTCCGCTGAGAGAGGATCTGGATATCAAGAAGAGGGTGGGGTAGAGCCAAGATCAAAGATTGAAAAAGAAGAGAAAAAGCAGCGACGAAAGGCCAGAGACTTAACAGTGCCAGGCTGGGAAGCAGAAGTCCCTTCCCCACCAACATCCGGCGCCGAGGCGAAGCCACCGGCGCCCAAGTTCTCCTCCTCCTCCTCCATGTGTGTGGGCTCTGTGCTTGGGGCCCTTGCCGGGGACGCCCCTCGGGGCGGTGTGGTTGATGGGGGCGGCATGGTGGGAGCAGCCCTCTGTGGCTCCTCCCGCTGCTGCTCTCCTCATGCATACGCGACAAGGTCAGCACCAAAGTATCATACCCCTGACAAATATCGGCAAGGAGTGAGCGGTGAACTTATGCTGGGGGCTGCACCGGGGGCTGCTGTCCGGGCTGCTCAACACCACCAGCGGCGCCCTTGAAGCACCGGCCCGGGGGTTGGCCGCCCGCCGAGGCCTTAGCCCTCTTTACCCTTTGGGCTAGCGTCTCCGCGTCCCTGCAAGGATGAAAATAAGTCACGACATGCGGCACGGACTGAGGAAACAGAGATGGCGAAGAGGGGCAAGTTGCTTACTCGACGTTCATCTCCTCCTCTGTTGCCTTTCTCTTCCTCCTTGGACTGAGGGACCCAAAATCAAAGGTGACCCCCGTGTTAACGTCTGCCGGGGGAGGGGAAGGAGGTGGCATCCGAACGCGCTTTGACGAGGAAGAAGCGGATGCCCTCTCCTTCGCCACCGCGGCCGTTGCCACTTTCTTCGCTGCAGCGGCCCTCGTTTGGCGTGCGGACATCTCCTGGGCCTGCCGCAGGACCCGTCCTCTCCCCGTGGTTGAAGGATCGATGGCCACGGCCTCCTCCTCCTCCTCCTCCGCCTCTTCCTCCGACGACTCGTCGGCCGCGTCTTCGACAAGAGGAGCCCCGGTGCGGCACTGCTGGCCTCCCCAGCGGCCTCCGCCCACCGGGCGAGCTCCTCCTCCTCCACGGCCGCCACGACCTTGTCCTCCACACCACCAGCGCTGCCGGCCTCCTCGGCAAGCCGTGCCTCCATCGCCCTGGCAGCGATGTAGTCCAACTCCGCCTGGGTGGTGTCCTGGATGAGCCGCGGCTCATCAGTGACATACCCCTCATGCAGGGTGTCGAAGACCTGCTGCACCTGGATGTCCGCCGGCTCGACCCAGCTCGGGTCTGGGCCGTGCGCGTTGTAGTCCGGCATGATGGGGATGATGGCGGTCCGGCGCGAGTTATTGATCAGCGAGACCACTCCTGCCGGCAACTTGAACAAGGGCCCCTTGACGACCTTGCCGGCCTTCACGGCGGCCCTCGTGACCTTGCCGGTCCGCTCGACCTCGCTTCCGCGGCCCACATCGACCTGGAAAAGCCGCTGGCAGAAGTGGGCATGCCCCATCACTATGAAGTTGTGGTCGAGGCCGAGGCGAAGCCGCATGATGTCGGTGGCGTTCATGAAGTACCAGGACAGCCTCCCCTTGTTCTGCAGAGGACCGATCCGGCGGCGGATGAAGTCCGCCCCAATCATCTCAAGGGTGAGCCCGGCCTCGGTGAGCCAAAGGATCCTGGTGGTGGCGATCGTGAGCTTCTCGTCGTCGGCATCGACGTCACTCCAATCGCTAATGCGGACTGGCGGCGCCCGGCAAACTTCGTAGAACGTCGGCGGGTCCTTCTCTTCAATCCAGCACCATCGGCCCCGCCACTCTTCCCACCTCTCCTTCATGGCGCCATCCGGGTACGCTCCCTTGGACCTTGGGATCCAGGTGACGCAACTGGAGATGGCGCCCCCCGTTTGGATCCGAGGGAAGAAGTAGTGGCGGGAAAGCGCCATGTTGGGGTGCACCCCGGCGAAACCTTCGCAGAGGTGCGCGAAATGGGCCATGCATGCCACAACATTTGGGGTAAAATCCAAGAGGCGGAAGCCAAAGGTATGCATGATGTCTCTAAAGAAATCGGAGAAGGGAGGACAAAGCCCGCATGAGAAATAGTCGACAAAGAAAGGGTACCGATTTGGGGCAGCCTCAGCGCAGTTGGCGGGGATGACGCGCGTGGCTGGGTGCCCCGTCTTCTCTCCCCCCGTCTTCACCCCCACAGGGGCTTGACGGCGTCCCGGAGCTCGAACACATCAACCGTCGAGGGGAAGTAGGCGGACTACGTATGCTGCACCACCAGTGCATGTCAGGACCGGGTTTTCGGGATATCAATTTTTCAGAAAATGGCCCTTGTGCTCACCAGCCCCAGGATTGTTGTTAGCTGATGAGGCACCAACTTGATACAGAAACTCCAAGAAAAATACATAGTATGTAGTACAAGACCATTCAGTCCTATGAGTACAACACAAGGTTTCTAGTGGTTGATGGCGGAAGCGGTTTGTGGTCTTTCAGCATCTATGGGACTCCTTTTCCCACAGGAACAGCTGACCTGGATAACTCCTATCTTCGCGAGGCTGCTATCACCACTGCTTAGGTTCCAGGGCTGTCATCGCAACGCTCCTCTCCAAGCAAGAAATCTGGCCAAGACAATAGCCAGGGACAAGCCAGTGAGTACTTTGAATGTACTCGCAAACATTATGAACACTGGTATAATATAACAAACGATAATCATGCTCTGAAATATTCTGTGATCACAACGTCAGTCATAAAATAAAATCCATGATGCATGCAAACATGTTATTTATATACAACATGAATATGCAATAACATAGTGGTAATAAAATGCACCGATCGGGTGTCTAAAGCCACGCCTCGAAAGGATAGTAAATAACGAGCATGCCTCAGTCGGGCGTCTGAGTGACACCACATAAAGGGCTAATAAAGTAAATGAATAACAGCATGCCACAGTTGGGCGTCTGAGCGACACCACATAACGGGCTTATAAGTGAGACGAGTAACAAACATGCCACAGTCGGGCGTCTGTGCGACACCACATAAAGGGCTTATAAAGTAAATAATTAACAAGCAGGCCACAGTCGGGCGTCTCAGCGACACCACATAAAGGGCTTATAAGAAAACAATCACAGTGAATATCCAGGAGGTAGAACTGTCCCAGGGATACTCAATAATTCAAATAATATAAAGGGTTAGTCCATAATAGTAATAATTATAATCATCATAAGTCACAAGTCATGATCCATGTTCTGGTTTAGCAGTTTCTCCTCCGAAGACCAACACTAAGACCGACACTTGACCCACCCCAGACTGTAGTCCTTAACCATGGACACTGTTATTTGAATAGATATATTCTCTGCAGAGGGTGTACTCTTTACCCACGAGTAACGGATTCCTTTAGTCCATCGGGACTAATTCCGTTCACGGTCTTTTAATTGAAAACACACCGACCAAGACACACCGAGCTTAACTTACCGGGTGTGCGAATCACCCACGACACTGTCAAGCAAAACTCTAAGTGGGAGGCTACAACCTCGATTAGCATGGGATCAAATTTATATGCAAGGCTACTAAGGGGTGCCCCCTCTCGGTCCCAACGGAAACACCCATGCCCCCGGACCAGGTGGCATGCGTACCGGTTGCAGTCGGTATCTTCCACCATGGCCTCTCTGTATGGTGTGTGCTAGAAAGGGGTTGACAACTTACTGAACTGTACCCTACCTGCTGCAGGGAGAAGTGGTAGTACGAAACAAGTATGGGGGTTACTGGAACAAGACTCGATCTATGGTCGACTCAGGAGGTTTAAGTATTCCCTGCATGATTAGCATAACAAATATATTTCATCCAACAGACAGAATCACCACTCATCACACCCCATCATGCCATACCGGACACACTTGTCTCGACGAGGAAATAGGGACAAGCTCGGGTCTACCCAAGACAGAGACTTTCCTGGCTTCCTTCCAGTAGGCATGAAAGGCATACGAGGATGATCACTCTCACAAGCATGTCCATTTTCAGCAGCAATGACTCTTCTTTATGCACTCATGCGTATGATTGAATCATCACATAAAATATCGATTGTCCCATGTCAAAGTGGTGTGGTAACCGTATCAAACAACACACAAAATTTTTATGCCAGGGTTCAGAATGCTTGCCTTCAGGAGTGTGCAAGTGGGGGTGCATTTTTTATAGTTGCCTTCTTCTTCAAAATCCTATTTTTGAAAATATTCAAATTAATCCATAGTTTCAAAACAGTACAAAAAAGTTGTCTGAATTTTTTTTCAAATAAATCTAAAAATAAACTAGACAAAATTCGAGAGAGTTAGGAAAAAGAATCAACTCATTTGGAGTTATATTTAAAAAGTTATAGCCAGTCAAAGTTTAGTCAAATTTCTTTAAAAAATAAATAAATAAAAGAAACACAAAAAGAAAAACGGTTCAGGGGGGGCGTACTCTGGGCTATACGCTTCCACTTACGCCAGCATGGACCGGCGCTGGGTCACTGACAGTGGGTCCATGGGGCCCACTAGCCAGGTTTGACCAGTCGCCCCAGCCTCCTTCCTCCTCTGGCCGAACAGAGGCGGGTCTCCGGCGATCAACGCCGGCGAACGGCGGCTCCTCGCGGGCTCCGGAGTGCAGGGATGGATCCGCCAGTCCAGGGCGGTCCTCCCGGTGGTCGAGGGGCTGGCGGGGATGGAGGGAGTCGCCGACGGCGAGCTCTGCGGCGGACGGCGGCCTCGGGAGAATTGGGGCTTTGGGCTACGTGGCTCCCCGTTGCAGCTGAGGGTTTGGGCGGCTCCGCAAGATCGAGGGGAATGGGACGGTGGCTATGGAGGGGCTGGGGAGGCTCTGGTTGCGATGAAATGGACCGGAGGGCAGCGGCGGCCGAACTGGCCGGAGACGGGGAAGAAGGCTTCCCGCTGTCGCTTGCTGGCCGTGGGGTGCACTAGGGGGATGGCACGAGGTCGCCTGAGGGTTTGGAGAGGCTCGGGTCTCCTTTTATAGCGCAACTAGGTCGATTCCGCGGCGACCATGGATAAGTTCGACGGCGAACCGCCGTTCTGTTGCAGCAGGGCGACGTGGCAATGGCTGGCGGGGTCTGGCAGGGCGAGGGGATGAGCTCGAGCTGTTCAGGGCGAGCTAGCTCTCGGCTGTGGCTCGGGCGACGCCGTCCACGGCAGGAGCTGTCGAAGCGGCGGTGGCGGCTTGCGTTGGTGGCGCTGTAGGGCGCGAGGAGGGGGCCAGGGCGGCTCTGCAGCGAGGGAGGAGTCGGGGCGCGTCGGCTTCAAGTGGGGAAGGGCCAGAACGAGCGCGGGACGACAGACAGTGTGACGTGTGGCGACTCGGTGCGACATCGCAAAAAACGGCGCCTGGCGCGCCTAGTCTGTGCATGCGAGGTGTTCGGCAAAATTACAACGCTTGCCAGGAGGCTTGGGTGGGTCTGGGGATTAACAGGTCTAGGTTAGAGTCATCTAGGAGCTTAGTGGACATGCTGGTTAGGCCATTAGGGCAACTTCCTAATGCAAGTCCATAAGCATGCCAATACTAGCCATGCTCCTAACCTGTTCGATGAAATGCCAAGTGCCTCTAGGCTTCTCTTGGGGTGGCCAAAAACTCCAGACGAGTGTCTCTTAGGATGAATAAGAGGGTGTCAAGGTTAGTTTGTCAAACACAAAAACTGGCTAGAGCAAATTTTTGAGAAAACCATTTCTGGACAGAAAGAAAAGGGCATAGTTTCATGGACCAAAACTACTCCAATGGGTCCATTCTCCTGGACTTAAGGGTTTGGTAGGGAGGACTATAAGCAGGAAAAAGCTCATGGGCACTAGAGCAAACTAAAATGGGGTTGCAGTAGAAAATGCCAAACTGGACCAGAGAGCAAAAGAGGATGATATGCTCAATTTTTTCAAAGAACATTAGTGGGTTTTTGCACAAAGATGAATAATATACTCCTACTATCATCCCCTAATTTTGGTGGAAGTTTTGAAGAAATATTTAAATAGGTTGTAGTGCAAAAGTGCAACTGGGCCAGATTTGAAAACTTGTGGTAAAACTAAAAATCTCCAAATGACTAAGGAATATTTTTGCACAAAAGTTATTTAGGGACATCACATGTCATCCCCAATTTTTGGTGGGATTTTTAAATAAATTTATAAAAGGGTTGTAGTGCAAATGGGACCCAAAACTTATGGAAAACCACTTTAGAGGAATAAAGCTCAGGGAAAACAATCATGCAAATAAATCCACTGATAAAAGAAATGTTTTTATTGAGAGGGTATACAAGTATAATAATATTTTTGGAAGGTTTTTACTTGGGGTGAAAACTCCTCAACTCAGAAGAAAAGAGAGGTTCTGAAATCAAAGATAAATCCAGAAAAAAAATTAATTTCCTGGCAAAATTTTAATAAACAAAACATGGTCAAATTTTTGGGGTGTTACAACACTACCCCCTTAAGAAAAATCTCGTCCTCGAGATTTGGTAAGGGTTGTTTTTGAAAATATTACTGCTATTAGCTGGAACCAAATGGGTTACTCATAGCACAAACTTTGTGTTGTCGGGGTTGGTTTTGGTAGCTGTGCCCGGAATTAAAAATGCGACCGTAAACCAACATACTTATGCATGGCTACTATATAAAATAGGGGCGCACAAGCAACATCATTTAATTATGGCGATACAGGATCATACAATTACAGGGTGTGGACATAGTAAGACTCGGTACTACTCGAGTGACTTTAGTCTATTTCGTTAATATTTAGGTGGGCATGCCTTGTGGACGTCGAGGCTTCTCCACGGGTTTCACCGTTGGGGTTAGCTGGAGGGGGTTGAGGGGCGGCAGGGTCGGGGTAGCGATGATGACCATCCCAGGGATTGTTGGCCACAATCCCGTTGGAGCGTGTTCCCAAAAGGCGACGAAGCACTTCTGGGGACATCAAGGTATTTTGGTCGATGACTGGGGTAGTCCTCAAGGACTCGATCGGTTGTTCGAATAGCACGACTGGGTTGTCAGTGTTGGGCTCATCTTCTCCTCTCGCCGGGGCTCGGCGAACCAGTTCTCCACGAGCTGCGATCAGGTCAAGGGTGATTTGATCGAACAGTTCCTCTAGTGCACTTACATAGTGGACCAGATGCAACAATGCAGGATCCGTCTCGTGATCTCCGTTGGCAACCTGGGGTGCCCTACCATACCCGTCACGGCTAGGGTAGTAGTAGAACGAGCGACAGTTAACTCTGGGCGGCAAGGGCCGGAGTTAAACTACAGCCTCTCGAGCAGCTAGTTGGATCGCTTGTGGCTCAAAGGAAGTTCTCCTTCCGTGATCCAGAGGGCGTTACGGCGATAGACCCTACCATAGATGTGCCTGATGGCCTGAATTGACGGCTCTCACCGCTCATGGGTCCTTGGTACACAACATATTCTTGGGGATCTTCTAATGCATAGGCACGGCGGGTGAGGTTTGCTAGCACGGTCACAAAACCTCCAAGGTTGGTTGCTGTGGTCTCATTGTGAACAATGGGGCCAGGCATTATAGCTCGGTTTGGGGAAGAGGCTGTGCTGTGCTTTGTTGAGGCTAGCGTGCCTTTTTTATAGAAAAAGGGGACGAAGTCTTCCTTCGCACGCTTGCAAATGAGACAATTTAGGTGTCGGTCACTAGCGTGTGATCGACATGCTAGGTTGATAGGTTGGGCACCGACTGCCAAAAGGTGTCGGGGTCACTGTGTGGCTATATTACACGAGAATCTTGGCTGAGGTTAGGTTAAGGTCTGGTGGGTTGGTTAACCTAGTTTTTTCGACCTGGCTAAGATAGGATTAGCCAATGGTCAGCCTGGCTCTGATACCAAGTTTGTCAGGACCAGGTTTTCTGGATATCAATTTTCCAGAAAATGGCTCTTGTGCTCACCAGCTCCAGGATTGCTGTTAGCTGATGAGGCACCAACTTGATACAGAAATCCAAGCAAAATACATATTATGTAGTACAAGACCATTCTGGCCTATGAGTACAACACAAGGTTTCTAGTGGTTGATGACGGAAGCGGTTTGTGATCTTTTAGCGTCTATGGGACTCCTTTTCCCACATGAACAACTGACCTGGATAACTCCTATCTTCGCGAGGCTGCTATCACCACTGCTTGGGTTCCGGGGCTATCATCGCAATGCTCCTCTCCAAGCAAGAAATCTGGCCAAGACAATAGCCAGGGACAAGCCAGGGAGTACTTTGAATGTACTCGCAAACATTATGAACACTGGTATAATATAACAAACGATAATCATGCTCTAAAATATTCTATGATCACAACGTCAGTCATAAAATAAAATCCCTGATGCATGCAAATTGGTTATTTATATACAACATGAATATGCAATAACAGAGTGGTAATAAAATGCACCGATCGGGTGTCTGAAGCGGCGCCTCGAAAGGATAGTAAATAACGAGAATGCCTCAGTCGGGCGTATGAGTGACACCACATAAAGGGCTTATAAAATAAATAAATAACAGCATGCCACAGTCGGGCGTCTGAGCGACACCACATAAAGGGCTTATAAGTGAGACGAGTAATGAACATGCCACAGTCGGGCGTCTGTGCGACACCACATAAAGGGCTTATAAAGTAAATAATTAACAAGCAGGCCACAGTCGGGCGTCTCAGCGACACCACATAAAGGGCTTATAAGAAAACAATCACAGTGAATATCCAGGAGGTAGAACCGTCCCAGGGATACTCAATAATTCAAATAATATAAAGGGTTAGTCCATAATAGTAATAATTATAATCATCATAAGTCACAAGTCATGATCCATGTTCTGGTTTAGCAGTTTCTCCTCCGAAGACCGACACTAAGACCGACACTTGACCCACCCTAGACCGCAGTCCTTAACCATGGACACGGCTATTCAAATAGATATAATCTCTGCAGAGGGTGTACTCTTTACACACGAGTAACAGATTCCTTTAGTCCATCGGGACTAATTCCATCTACGGTCTTTTAATTGAAAACACACCTGACCCGCACACGCCAGCTTGACTTACCGGTGTCTGGAATCACCCACGACACCTGTCAAGCAAATCTCTAAGTGGGGAGGCTACAACCTCGATTAGCATGGGATCAAATTTATACCGCGCACTACTAAGGGTTGCCCCCCTCTCGGTCCCAACCGGAAACACCCATGCCCCCGGACCAGGTGGCATGCCTACCGGCTGCACTCGGTATCTTCCACCATGGCCTCTCTGTATGGTGTGTGCTAGAAAGGGGTTGACAACTTACTGAACCGTACCCTACCCGCTGCAGGGACAAGTGGTAGTACGAAACAAGTGTGGGGGTTACTGGAACAAGACTCAGGAGGTTTAAGTATTCTCTGCATGATTAGCATAACAAATATATTTCATCCAACAGACAGAATCACCACTCATCACACCCCATCATGCCATACCGGACACACTTGTCTCGACGAGGAACTAGGGACAAGCTCGAGTCTACCCAAGACAGAGACTGTCCCGGCTTCCTTCCGGTAGGCACGAAAGGCATACGAGGATGATCACTATCACAAGGATGAACATTTTCAGCAGCAAATACTCTTCTTTATGCACTCATGCGTATGATTGAATCATCACATAAAATATCGATTGACCCATGTCAAAGTGGTGTGGTAACCGTATCAAACAACACACAAAAATTTTATGCCAGGGTTCAGAATGCTTGCCTTCAAGAGTGTGCAAGTCGGGGTGCATTTTTGAAAGTTGCCTTCTTCTTCAAAATCCTATTTTTGCAAATATTCAAATTAATCCATAGTTTCAAAACAGTACAAAAATTTGTCTGAAATTTTTTCAAATAAATCTGAAAATAAACTAGACAAGGAGAGAGGTAGGAAAAAGAATCAACTCATTTGGAGTTATATTTAAAAAGTTATAGCCAGTCAAAGTTTAGTCAAATTTCTGTAAAATAAATAAATAAAAGAAATAGAAAAAGAAAAACGGTTCGGGGACGACTGGCTTTACGCTTCCACTTACGCTAGCGTGGACCGGCACTGGGTCACTGACAGTGGGTCCATGGGGCCCACTGGTCAGGTTTGACCAGTCGCCCCCGCCTCCTTCCTCCTCTGGCCGAACAGAGGCGAGTCTCCGGCGATCAACGCGGGCGAACTGCGGCTCCTTGCGGGCTCCGAAGGGCAGGGATGGATCCGCCAATCCAGGGCGGTCCTCCCGGTGGTCGAGGGGGTGGCGGGGATGGAGGGAGTCACCGCCGGCGAGCTCTGCGGCGGACAGCGGCCTCGGGAGAATTGGGGCTTTGGGCTACGGTGGCTCCCCGTCGCAGCTGAGGGTTTGGGCGGCTCCGCAAGATCGATGGGAAGGGGACGGTGGCTCTGGAGGGGCTGGGGAGGCTCTGGTTGCGACGAAATGGACCGGAGGGCGGCGGTGGCCGAACTGGCCGGAGATGGGGAAGAAGGCTTCCCGCCGTCACTTGCTGGCCGTGGGGTGCACTAGGGGGATGGCACGAGGTCGCCTGAGGGTTTGGAGAGGCTCGGGGCTCCTTTTAAAGCGCGACTAGGTCGGTTCCGCAGCAGCCGTGGATAAGTTCGACGGCAAACCGCCGTTCTGTTGCAGCAGGGCGACGTGGCGATGGCTGGCGGGGTCTGGCAGGGCGAGGGGATGAGCTCGAGCTGTTAAGGGCGAGCTGGCAGGCGGCTGTGGTTCGGGCGGCACTGTCCACGGAAGGAGCTGTCGAAGCGGCGGTGGCGGCTTGCGTCGGTGGCGCTGTAGGGCGCCAGGAGGGGGCCAGGGCGGCTCTGCAGCGACGGAGGAGTCGGGGCGCGTCGGCTGCGAGTGGGGAAGGGCCAGAATGAGCGCGGGACGACAGCAGTGTGGCACGGCGACTCGGTGCATGCACATGCAAAACGTGCGCTCTGGGCGCACCCAGAGCATGCACGCGAGGTGTTCGGCAAAATGCCAACGCTTGGCAGGAGGCGTGGGTGGGTCTGGGGATTAACAGGTCTAGGTTAGAGTCATCTAGAAGCTTAGTGGACATGTTGGTTAGGCCATTAGGGCAACTTCATAATGCAAGTCCATAAGCATGCCAAAACTGGCCATGCTCCTAACCTGTTCGATGAAATGCCAAGTGCCTCTAGGCATCTCTTGGGGTGGCCAAAAACTCCAGACCAGTGTCTCTTAGGATGAATAAGAGGGTGTCAAGGTTAGTTTGTCAAACACAAAAACTTGCTAGTGCAAATTTTTGAGAAAACCATTTCTAGACAGAAAGAAAAGGGCATAGTTTCATGGACCAAAACTACTCCAATGGGTCCATTCTCCTGGACTTAAGGGTTTGGTAGGGAGGACTATAAGCAGGAAAAAGCTCATGGGCACTAGAGAAAACTAAAATGGGATTGCAGTAGAAAATGCCAAACTGGACCAGAGAGCAAAAGAGGATGATATGCTCAATTTTTTCAAAGAACATTAGTGGGTTTTTGCACAAAGATAAATAATATACTCCTACTATCATCCCCTAATTTTGGTGGAAGTTTTGAAGAAATATTTAAATAGGTTGTAGTGCAAAAGTGCAACTGGACCAGATTTGAAAACTTGTGGTAAAACTAAAAATCTCCAAATGACTAAGGAATATTTCTGTACAAAAGTGTTTTGGGACATCACATGTCATCCCCAATTTTTGGTGGGATTTTTAAATAAATTTATAAAAGGGTTGTAGTGCAAGTGGGACCCAGAACTTATGAACCACTTTAGAGGAATAAAGCTCAGGGAAAACAATCATGCAAATAAATCTACTGATAAAAGAAATGTTTTTCTTGAGAGGGTATACAAGTCTAATAATATTTTTGGAAAGTTTTTACTTGGGGTGAAAACTCCACAACTCAGAAGAAAAGAGAGGTTCTGAAATCAAAGATAAATCTAGAAAAAAAATTTAATTTCCCGGCAAAATTTTAATAAACAAAACATGGTCAAATTTTTGGAGTGTTACAGCGCACTCTCCGACGGCTCCATCGCTCCAGCATCCTTGGCCACTCCCTTGCCCTTGGTGGATTTGGGCGCCATGGCGGCTGCGGGAGGGGGGAAAAACAGAGGACGACGGGAACGCGGCGGCGGCGAGCAAGAGCGAATATCAGGGAGGAAGGAGAAGGGGGTGGCGGCTCTGAGATTGGAAGAAGACGCGGAAGGGGTAAAGTGAGCAGCGCGCCCGCGGTTATTCCTTTTTACGGGGAAGGCGCGGGCCGCCTCCTTTCCCATTAACTGCGACGTGACACATGCGTTCAAAAACCGCATCACGCATGACCCCCACGTCACGCACGACCCTCCACGTCGCACGCGGTCATGGGGAAGAGCAGCGGATGAGCAGTTACTGCGGTAAAATCCGCCCCGCCTGCCCGCGCACCGTTTTGGGCCTGGCCCAACAACGTGTCGCGCTTATGTGTGGCCCAGGCCCGGGTGCTCCTGTCGGTGTACAAAAGTAGGGGCACACCTTTGTACCCCTTTACTTGTGCGCGGGCAGTCGGAGCCACGCGCCACAGCCACACTAAGTAGGGCAGAGGAGGGGAGCCGGAGAGAAGCCGAAGCCCAACACAAGACAACCACGACAATGCCAAGACCAGAAATGCAAGACAGCAAAGGGGCGGGGTGGAGTCCCCCGGCAAGGCCCTTGCCAGGGTAGGCCTCCGCGGCGCCGGCAAGGACCTTGCCGGGGCAACTTGCCCAAACACCAACAAAGCGAGCCACCCTTGAGCTCGCGGGTTCCAACCCAACTAACTGCAGTTGGACCAGGGCTCGGGAGGCACCTCTGTGGTGGCATGCAGATCTTCGTCAAGATCATAAGTACATGAGATCAGATGAGGACTAGAAGATGGCGACCCTCGGCGAGATCCTTGCCGAGGAAACCCACAAGACCCCCGGCAAGATCCTTGCTGGGGACGACTGCGCGCCATGGCAAGGCCCTCGCCGGGCCACCCGACAAGGCCCTCGCCAAGGGCGCCAGCATGGCCACTTCCAGGCCCACACCAGCTGAGTCTCCACCGCCGTTCGCATGCAGCTGCTAGCTCAACCAGCTGGGCAGGCACCTGCGTGGCAACATGCAGCTTCCAGGCCAGATTGACAAGCGCATGCGTGGCGGCATGCAGATCTTCGTGAAGACCCTACCACCGCACCACCTCAGCTGCCTGCCTGCCTACATGGCGCCGCACGCTTCGCTGGCCAGGGCGCGTGTCGAAGCGAGGAGGAGTGGCGACGGACAGGATGGGCCTCGCTCTCGTCCTCGATAAAGCTAGGGGACACCTCAGTGGCGCATTAAATGCGTCTTGTACTGTAATACAGGCGATAAGCTCGTAGCACTGTATGCCTTTCCACCTCCTGCGTGCCACTGTGGCAGCCCCTTTCAACGATAAAAGGAGGCCCATGGCGTACTGGAGAAGGATTCGGCTCTTTGAAACCACGCATCCACCATAGCTAGTTGGAGAGCTCAAGAACACTCAATACATCCACCAGAGTAGGACTAGGGTTTTACGCATCCTCGCGGCCCGAACCTGGGTAAACGATCCTTGTGCTGATTACTAATCCTGCTCTTCTTGCAACCCTGCGCCTCGGCCACCGTAGTAGGGATTCTTGTGATCACATAGGTGTCGTTTCCCACCGACAAGTTGTCTTCCTTCGAATTTGGCCGTTGTGGCATCCCTTCCCGCCTCCATTTTGGGGGAAGAGGACCAAGGCCGCTATAAATAGGAGCTACCCACCACCGTCGAGGGGGATCCGAATCATTCAGATCATCCTCTCCCCCACCAGCTCAAGAACACGCCTCCTGAGGTCATTCATCCACTGTACTAGATCATCGTCAGCCCACCTCGAGGCCAATCTACCACAAAGCAGGAGTAGGGTTTTACACCGCAAGGTGGCCCGAACCTGGGTAAACTGTTGTGTCCCATTTCCTTCCTGTTCATCGAGCTAGGCTGTGAGATCGGCGAGTAGGCAGACTAGGGAGGTTGAGTTCTTCGCACGCACCCCAGAGTTCGAATCTATCAAGGTTCTGCAGAGCCCAAAATCTGACATTTGGCGTGCCAGGTAGGGGTGCGTCGGAGCCTCTCTTCCCCCGATCAATTCGTCATTGCTCCGCCGTTCTCATGGCTGGCACTCCGCGGGCTCACGCTGAGCATTGGACCGCTCGGACCACCCGGGCAGCGCCATCCGCCCAAGAAGATCTCCACGCCGCCCTCCTTCCAGCCTGCACGCCGCCCGACGCCATCGGCCGCGGGCAGCGCGGACTGTTGTTGCCCGCTCTCGCGCCCCGCCGCAACCGCGCCACCACGCGATCTTCAAGCTATGCTACGGTAACGGTGCCACACACCTGCCGGGAGCAAGGGAACACGCGAGCCGCGCTCATCGTGGCATTAGGGCTACTGAGATACAGGCTGGCAGAGGGCGGCCACGATGCCCTGCTGGAGCGGGTCGCCGAGTTGCTCGATGCCTCTTGCAGGGGCGTAGCGCCTTTTTGCACCCTGCCTACAAAGCAAGCAGTGCAGGGGCGCGTGCTGGCCCTTGGTACGCCCATGCGGCCCTCCTCGAGGGAACTGGGGGGGTCCCACGGCACCAACTTGGCCAGCAACACCGCTCGTCCTACCCAGGGTGCGCTACTTCCAGGTGTAGCAGGCTCAGGTGGTCTCTCCCGGGGCCGTGCCGAGTCGCCCCCCTATGGCCGTCGTGGCCTGGCACCGAGCCTGGTGACCGACGGCGCGGGAAGGCCGGGCGACGACTCCAGCATGGTAACTTCAGGTGCCTCTGTACCTCCCATGACGGACCCACCATATGTACCAAGAGGAAGCCCCTGACCGTTCCCCTTGCCAGCTTGGGCATCGAGGCCACGTGAAGCCGAGGCCCTTCGCAAGCTTCTCCAGAGCTTCACCAACGCCTTCAACGACAACAACCACTGGGTACAGCCGATATCTCAGGAGCACGATTACGCTAACCATGGATCGCAGGTTAACCAAGCCGCGACAACAACCATGGACCTCAGGATGACGGCCCCATTGCAGGCAGGCGAGATGCACTGGGGGCTGCGCGCGGGGAGCCTGGTGCCAGGGTCTCCTCCGCACCGCATGGAACAAGGCCCTACATGAAGGTAGGTCCCCTGCCGGGGAAAGCGCCGGTGAGCCCTTCCCCCGGCAAAGGGCATGCGGTCGCCCGGGGCACCGCTAGCGCCCCCTTGCCCCTTGGTCTCATCCTGGTTTCTAGGCGCCCGAACGGTGGTCGGGGGAGGCGCAGGGCGGGGCCCTCGTCAGGCACCACAGATGTACTTGAAGATCTCCGCTCGTGACACTCTCACGTAATAATTAGTTGGAGCTGTACACGCCCTGGAGTGTCCTAAGTGCCGCCCTCGGGCCTCACGGGGGCTCCCACCCACGTCCATGTGGAAGCACCATGCTCCGTGCTGGCCGTCGACAGTGTCCCCCAATGACTATGCCCACGCCTAATGGAAGCACTTAGCTCTGCGCTGGTGAGAAGACTAGCTAGGTGCTGGACGCGGCTGTTTGCTTTTTCCCTTTTTCTGTAGCCCAATTTGCCATCGTTTGGAATGAGATTTGGAGTTTCGTGTGCTTACCAAAAGAAAATGGGGGGAATCTTTCTTGGCTTGTGGCGATTTCTTGCTTTCTAGCTTCGTGTTTAAAGAGTGAGGCTCACGCCTGCTACCCCCCGTGGGAGCGCCCTGCGAGCGGGGGATGGGCGTGGTAAGCGCGCGTCGAGCATGCTCGGGCTAGCCCGGGCGATGCCGAGGCCCCCCCGGGGTCAGGAATGCAACCACCGCGTGCACACCTTTCCTTAATCTGGCAGTTAGGATCCTCGCGAGGCTCTCTTGGGGCGGGCCAATAGGCTCCTCGGGAGGCCTGAAACCTCGCGAGCCCTCACAGGACATGCCTCGGGAGGAGGGTGCTTCTGCGACATCAGGACCCACTCAGGACCTACGGGATTAAGCAAAAACCATAATAGCTACTCCGCTTAGGAGCCTCCAGGTCAGAGAAGGAAGAGAAATGCAGGCCTAGTCAGACGCGCTGCCACCGGCGTTGTCCTCATCATCTGCAACGCTCGCGCAGCCGCTAAATTCATCCTCATCATCGCCGTTCGCTCCGCCTCCTTCGGTCGTGATCACGACCGCGTCATCCTCGGGAGCGAACTCCGCAAACAGGGCGTCCACCCAGTTCGCCAGGTTGTCCTGGATGACCCTGGGCATGGGGGCTATGGCGGCGTTGAAGTCAAAATGAGGGTCAAGGTTGAGGGGGTGACTAAATACGCATGAGAATGCATGTCCGAGAAGGCACCGACTTCTCTCCTCGACAAGCTGGCGATCCCTCGCGGCCCGGTCCTCCAGGCGGGTCACGATCTGGGTGAAGAAGCAGAGGTGGCCGGCGTTGATATCCTCGTACAGATGAGGGATGCTCTCCTCACAGATGGTTTCCATGTCACATCCGTAGCTTTACCTTGCACTAGGCTAGCACTTGTCTGTTGCATCATGTTTAAATTTTATGTAAAGCTGAAATGGGGATGTTCAAACCCTAGCATCAAATGGAACTCAATTAGGTTCAATCCAAAATCTTTTTCAAAGAACCCAAAATGCCCTTTAAAAATGTTCATGATTACTGATAAAGGTGAAAACCTCTGCCTAAAAAGATGAATATTTCTAGGACATTCTGGATCTTTGAATTAACTCATATCGTATTTGAATTGGAGCATTTAAATCCTATAAATATTTTTAAATGCTCTAATAGTTCTAAAACTAGTTGTGGGTTGTTGGAAATAATCCAAACACCTCCCAAAATTATTTTCAGGATTTTACAAAATGGATTAGTATTTTTACTAATTCAAAATAGAATAAAAGAAATAGAAAACAGAAAAGAGAGAGAGAAAGGAACTAACCTGCCAGCAGCCCACTCACCTGTTTCAGCCCAGCCAGCAGACAGCCCAGCCCAACCACCAGGAGCTTCTTCAAGCTCCTGCCAGTAGGAGCTGCTGCATGACCGCACCACAGCCGGCCGCGACCACGTCTCCCCGCCACCTCCTGCTTCCTCCCCTCGTCCTGATACGTGCCAGAGAAGCCCCGCGCCCCCCTGCACCTCTCCTCTCTCACTTCTCCCTCGCTCTAGCACCTCCCCCTCCCGCTTCTGTGCTCACTAAGAGGAGCCCGTCGCCGCCGTCGACCATTCGCGCAGCCACTGAGCCCTCCTCGCCCTCTGTCCGTGTCCAGAAGCTCCGCCTCGGTGCCCTCGATCCCCTGGACGAGCCACACACTGCCAGAAGAGTTGAAACGTCCCCACCGAGCCCGTCTTCAACCTCCCGACGCCGAGATCACCTCTGCCGCCCTGCTCGCTCCGGTCCTCCTCCGAGCTCGCCGGCTGCACCTCCATGACCGCTGTGAGCCGCTGACCCTGACCCCCCCTCTTTGTTTCTTCTGTTGCACGCCGTAGCCGCCACACCACCTGCGCCTGAACCGGCCGCCGCCTGCACTTGCTGCCGACGACGCTCAGGTGACCATTTGGTCGCGGGCGCGTCTCCACCGAGCATGCCGCCCCGCGCCGAGCCTCGCTAGCGCCTCCCCTTGCCCGCTTGCACCCCGGAGCGCCACCCGTGCACATTACCGAGCCCCGCCGCCGCCTATGCTCTTTGCCGCCGCTGCTACCGACCACCCCTAGCCGCCTCGACACCACCGATGGATGCGTCGTGTTGCGGCCGTTGCAGAGAGCCTACCTGCCTGTGCTCTCGGCTCCGGAAACGGCCAGACGAGCAGCTCCGTCGTGATCAGTTCACCGCAGGCGGTTAGTGCCGACGTGGCACCTCATTAGTGCCTAATTGCCATGCTAATTAAACCCTGGGGTCACTGACGGTGGGCCCCAGCCATTCTAATTACTTAGTTAGGAGCTAACTAAACCCTGTCAGCCACTGGGCCGCTGACATGTGGACCCCACACGTCAGGTTTGACCCTAGTCAGCGCTGTTGACTTGCTGACGTAGTGCAGACGCAATAAACCCTTTTCTAGATTATTTCTATTTTAGAATGGATGCTAGCGACACTATCATATACGTGAGCCAAAAGGCGCAAATGGTCCCGGGCCATGGTAAGGCGACACCCGTGGGAATACCCTGCGTGAGGCCGCAAAGTGATATGAGGTGTTACCGGCTAGAATGATGTGACTTGGAATCGGGGTCCTGACATTCCAAGGCCCAGTTAGCCCTGACCCTGAGGTCCCTGAGCATCGAGGAATGCACGCGCTGCATCGTCCGACGACGGCACGCTTCATTCGCGTTCTTCTCCGCGAGAGACATGGTGCCCTCAACCTGCTGTTGAAGTGAGGACAGGTCGACGCGAGCAGAGGCCAGGTCGGCCTGAGTGGAGGCCTGAGATTCCTTGGCGGCCCTCTCGTGCTGCTCCGCCGCGTCCAGCTTTGTCCTGATGGTGGTAGTCCTGCCCTTAAGCTCGGCCTCCAGGAGCTCCAACTTTAGGCGGTACTCGTCGGCAAGAGCCGCGCGGATCTTTGCCACCCTTTGGTCAACATCCTGCTGGGCCCTGGTGTCACGCCCAATATGCGACCCTATCCAAAAGCAACTTGACGGTCCCACCAAGGCTAGACCCGCATATTGGAACGCTTTTGCAAGGTGGATATCATTACATCAACATTACATAATAGTGGTGTCACGCCCAAGATGCGACCCTATCCTAAAGGAACTCGATGGTCCCACCAAGGATAGAAGCGCATCTTGAAGACGCTTTTGCAAGGTGGATATCATTACATCAACATTACATAATAGTGGGGATACATACAAAAGGGCATACAATGCCACATGAATACAACATCACATCATAAACAAGATCAACATCCGACTACGGGTGAAACATAAACAGAAACTCAAACAATATCCACCCTGCTAGCCCAGGCTGCCGACCTGGAACCTATCCCCTGATCGAAGAAGAAGCAGAAGAAGAACTCCAACACAAACAAGCTTCGCTCTCGCGTCATGATCATCGCATAACCTGTACCTGCAACTGGTGGTGTAGTAATCTGTGAGCCACGAGGACTCAGCAATCCCATTACCATGGGTATCAAGACTAGCAAAGCTTAAATGGGAAAGGAAGGGGTAAAGTGGTGAGGTTGCAGCAGCGGCTAAGCATATATGGTGGCTAACATACGCAAATGAGAGCGAGAAGAGAAACAAAGGAACGGTCGTCAACTAGTAATGATCAAGAAGTGATCCTGAACTCCTACTTACGCCGACATAACCCGAAACCGTGTTCTCCTCGATCAACCCCAAAAGAGACACTCACAGTTACGCATTACGGTTGGTGTATTTTAATTAAGATCAACCGGGTTTTCTACAACCGGACATTAACAAATTCCCATCTGCCACATAACCATGGGCACGGCTTTGAAAGTTCAAACCCTGCAGGGTGTCCCAACTTAGCCCATGATAAGCTCTCGCGATCAACGAAGAATAGACCTTCTCCCGGAAGCCCGATCAGTCTCGGAATCCGGCTACAAGACATTTCGACAGCAATAAAACAAGTCCAGCAAGACCTCCCGGCGTCGACATCCCGATAGTAGCCGCGCAGTATCTCGTCTCGAGCCACGTCCGGATAAGCTAAGCGTCTGAGTACCGACGTAACCCAAGTTGCCAAGGGATGGTCCCAAGACGGTGCTCTAGTTTGGACCAACGCTAGACAAGCAACGCCGGGGGTGAATAAAGATGACCCTTGAGAGCGCGACTCCCAAGGGAAAAAAGGCTAGGTGAGGCAAATGTAGAACCAATGTTGGGCCTTGCTGGAAAAGTCTTATTCAAAGCGAACTGTCAAGGGGTCCCATAAATCACCCGACCGCGTTAGGGACGCAAAATCCGGGAACATAACACCGATATGACGGAAACTAGGGCGGCAAGAGTGGAACAAAACACGGGCATAAGGCCGAGCCTTCCACCCTTTACCAAGTATATAGATGCATTAATTAAATAAGAATATATTGTGATATCCCAACAAGTAAACATGTTCCAACAAGGAACAACATCTCCATGTTCAACAAGGAACAAACTTCATCTTCACCGCAACTAACAACGCTATAAGAGGGGCTGAGCAAAGCGGTAACATAGCCAATCAACGGTTTGCTAGGAAGGGTGCAAGAGGTTAGAGGCTGACATGGCAATTTGGGATGGCTTGATAAACAGGTAATAGGTAGCGCAGCATAGCAAAAGAACGAAGCAACTAGCATAGCAATGATAGTAGTGAGATCCAAGGTGACGGTCATCTTGCACGAAATCCGCAAGGAAGAAGAACGAGTCCATGAAGAAGACGAACGGAAGTAGTCGAACGAATCCTCACAATCGCAACATTACGGAACCGAGAAGCAACACCGAAAGAAACAAACAACATGATAAATGCACAAACATAAACATGGCACGATGCACAATCAAGTATGATGCACGTCCGGTTTAATAAGGCATGGCATGGCAAAATGCAACAAACAATACTACAAATTAAGTGGAGCTCAATATGCAACGGGTTGCATATTGAAAAAACACCACATTGACACATTTAGTTTGATCTCGTTTAGGTACACAACAATATTAAATGTTTTTAAACATGGCAAGGGGTGAAGCATAATTAAACTAACTATTTAGGCAAGTTTAAATCAGGTAGGAAATAAGAAACAACAATTCCGGAAAATCCCCATGAGCAATATTTTAGATTCGGTCCTGTTCTGTCCTAAAACATATTTCAAAGTTGTTAAACAGCAAAATAAAGTGGACCATGTTAAACTAGGCATTTTTCCACCCCATTTACATATAAAGAACATTTAATTCCGAGTTACGGTTATTAAATCATTTTAACATGGCATATTAGCAAATTTAAATAAACAGCAAGTTAAACATTTTAACATGGGATGAAAAAGACATATTATTAATCTACACAATTTTCTGAGCATTTTACATATATAAATTATTTTAATCCGATGCACGGTTTGAGAGATATTAAATGCATGAAGTTTAGGGACTTTTCTGTAAAACAGCAAACTCCTGGATAATAGAGAAAATCGCAGCAGGAAAAAAAACAACAGGCCAAATCTGGCGCCTTTGTTGGGCTGGGGAGCTGCTCACATTGGGCCAAGCCCAGCTCGGTGGGAGGAGGGAGGCAGGGGGGCTGGCTGGGCTGGCTGGCCGGCCCGGCTCGGGTGGAGGAGGCCAGGCAGGCGAGCTCTGGAAGGCGCGCTGGCCTGGAGGAGTTGGGCTGGCGCAGGCTGGAGAGGAGGCGGTCAACGCGGGCGAAGCGAAGCGAGCGGTCGGCGCTGCTGGGGTGCTCGACTCCGTGCGGCTTGGGCGTGAGGGGGTTCAGGAGGTCGAGGAGTGTGGGCGCGGTCAACGGAGCGACCGGCTGCGCGACGCCTCCTGGACCAGCATGACGACGAGGAGGAAGACGAGGGCGCTGGCGAAGCTCGACGGGAACCGATTCCAGCAGTGGCATGCACGGATCCGGCGAGGCAAGGTTTGGCGCGCGAACTTGGCGTCAATGGCGGGCTCCTGCGGGCAAAGGAAGAGAGAGAGCGGAGAGATTAGAGAGAGGCGGTGAGATGGAGAGGGAGAAGAATGGAAGGAGGGAGAAGAGGAGAGATGGGCGCGACTCATCGCCGACGACGAAGCGAGGACGGGACGAGACAGCTTCGGGCAAGAGGAGGGGCTGGGGAATCGGTGGATTTGGATCGGGGCAAGGTGGAGGCTGCCGGTTGGGGATGGATCGACGGTGGCTGAAATCGAGGAGGGGGGAGGCTGGATCGAGCGAGGGGCTGTCTCGAGGGTGAAAGCGAGGAGGAGATGGCTGCGGCGTGGTTGGGTGGATCGGCAAGATCCCGAGGTGGACAAGAGGAGTGGCGGCGGCGGAATGGAAGGATGGGACAGGATCCCTAAAATTTAGGGTTGGGCTGATATTTATATCGATGAAAATAGTTTAGGCGGATAGGTCCCTCCGATCGTAATCGGACGGTCGAAAACAAACAAGTTAGGGAGTCCAAAAGAGAAAACGGAGACGTTTATAGACGTTAGGGATGATCTGAACCCATCGGTAACGAAACCCGTGTCGGGTTCGGGCAGTTTCGGACGCACGAAAGAGGGGGGGGTGGCTGGACAAGAGGGAACGCTACACGGTTGGTCTCGGGACGGCCAACGAAAGCAAGGGGGCAAGGGGGTTTTGTTGGTCTCGGAGAAAGAGAGAAAAGAGGGGTCCAATTGGTCTGAGAGAAGGTCAACAAGGACAAGTGGTCTGACAACAGGTCGACGAAGACAAAGAGAGAAGCAGCAACTACAAACGACTACGAGTTTTAAGAAAACATGCAGATGCAATGCACATGATGCGATGAGATGAAATGCACGACAAAGAACACAAAGCAAAACAAAAGACAAAACCCAACCACGGAGAAAATAATACATCGCATCTCCGGAAAAGGCAAGAGTTGGAGTTACGAATATGGAAAGTTGCATCCGGGGTGTTACAACACTCCACCACTACGAGAGGATCTCGTCCCGAGATCTAGGATGGCACCGGAGGGAAAAGGAAGAGGAAGATAAGAGGTAAAACTAAGTTGCTTCTTTGATGAACGAGTGAAACCACGAACCTTGAGAGGTTGAGCAATTTAAAAGAAAGAGTACAACAGAGATGAACGAGATTGCAAACAATCCGGTCGAAAAGAGGAACAAGGAGTATTACGAGAACTAGAAGGTTGCAAAGACATGAATCAAGAGTTTAATGGACAAGATAGAATTGAAACCACTCCGGTTAAAACAAGATGAGAGAGGAAGAATGATATAATTTGGGCAGCACTCCATTGAAAAGAGAAGAAAACTTGATGAGATGAAAAGATATTGACGAGATGATACAACACTCCGATTAAATGGATAAGCAAGAAAAGAACACGATCTTCACAATTCGAGATGATAAGTGAAGAGAGCAACATCACCATGCCTCCGGAAGAAAGAATAGAAGTTAGATCATTGGGATAAAGGGACGAGAAGTAAATGCCAACTTCTGCCACAAATGAACTTGGAAAGCACCTTGCAAAGAAGAATTGAACGGAGTTGTTGGAAAACCAACAACGAAATGAATAAGCTTGTAGCGGACTTATGAAAACATCTCAAAATTATGAGGTGAGCTTCTGCCACCAACGGAAACAAATGATTGGATTGATATCAACAAGGAGACGAGAAACTTATTTCACCGGGAGGACAAATGAAGAACTTGGGTCATTTATAAGCATCATAATTAGCAACAATCCTTAGGGAAAGTTTTAGGTGAAATATAACCCAAGATAACTCCAATGAAGAGATTGATGGATTTAAATACCTCATTCTTGACAACATGTGAATCATGAAGCACGAGGAGAAATTGCCAAGGATGACATAACACCATCTCAAAAGATAAGGTAGAAAGAATTGAACTTCGGAATGCAAGATGAAGAATACTTGAACTCCTCAAAACAAAACATGTGTTGAGCACCATGTTTATTTTTAGAGTAAAGCTTGGCGGATCATAACTTCGAGAGAAAAATTTGAAGAACAATTGAAGAATGAAAAGAATCCTTGACGAACCATCATGTAGAGCATCCATGAAGAACTCCGGTAATAAAAGGATGATAAAAATTAGGAGAAGTTGAAAACACAAGGTTAAGCCTTGCGATGATTTAGATGGAGCTTCGCGACTATATAACCGAGAGAACTTGAAACTCCGGAAAGAAAAGATGGACATCTTAGAACCGATAATGATATCATGAACAATCTCCGGAAGAAAAGAATTAATCAACTCGAGGAAATAAGAATAAGATTTATTGTATGCTTATCCTTCATCAAAATAAATTGATGACAAGCAATGGATTTGGCATACTACTTATTCCCGTAGAAAGGATTAAGAGAGATATAGCGTAAACTTGTGAAGGTCTTCAAGGAACCACCGGTGGAATTTGGAAACAACGAATGATTTGATATGATAACGAAGGGAGAGAAATCTTGAACGAACCACCGTAAGAATTGAAAATGAAAGTAGCAAAGGCACAAATCACCAGGAAGAATGAGAAAATGAAAGAAGATACTTGAGGGGATTTAGATACAAGAGCGCGAAGAGATCATGAACTGATTAGAAGATATTTGAACGATGCACCATTAAGATTTGGAGAACGATAGCTACACGCTGAGAATGAAGAATTATGACATGATGGCCTTCGGAGGAAAGAAAATGGAAACAACTCATGAAATGCTCCGGATGGTAAGAAAATAAATCTCACAATCAAAACGATTATGAGGATAGCATGAGGCTAGAACCATGAATCTTCAAGAGAATGGACCAAGATTTAGGAGAAACTCTTCTTCGGTCTTCAAATGTTGAGACTAATGATGAGAAACCACCATGAATTGTTGAGATACTCCGGGATGAAAATTGGAAAGGTTGAACCAACGATGAAAAGAATTTGAAAGATCTTGGAGAAAGACATATGGTGATGATAACCCATTCTTACGTCAAGCTTCAAAAGAATTTGGGAATAGCTCCGGATAAATTAGAAGAGTCGTAAGATCCAGGAAAAGACCTGTGGGTTAGGGCCCACTCAAAAGAAACATTGTTGAAGGATTGCTTGAAATAAAGATTGCGCGGTAGAATTAAATGGCTTGAATGAGATAACAACCTCAAAATAACTTGAACGGATCTGGAATGAAAAGACGAGCCTTCTGAGATATCTTCAACACTCCAGAACAAATGAATAGCGAGAAGGTGAATGATTGAGAGGTGCACCAGCAAGAGAAATCATTAGAAACGAGGAAAGGGATATGATCAACATGAAGGCTTGAGTTAAATCCACCGGAAAAGAATACGAGAATGAAGAATGATGAACTTGAAACTGTTGAGCATCTTCATGGGAAATCACCGGATAAGAACATTGAAAGAAAAGAATGAAGAGACTTCACATGAATAAATGGATACTTTATTACGAAATCTGAGTCCTTGAAGAAAAAGGGTGGGAGGGCGGGAAAACAAAGACAACTTGGGGATGGATGAAACAAACACCGTTGGGAAACTGAGAGATGATCTTGCGAACGTTGAAATGATCGGATCCACTTGAAAAGAAAAACGCCGGTTGGAAAAGAATTAACATGACGATCTCGATGATCAAGAAGGATTAGTATTCACATAGAAATATGATAACACCGTTTAGGAAAGGTATGGATTCAACATTTGACTTCGAAGCAACTCGAATACCACAAAACAAAACAAAACAAAGGATTTGGCTTGCAGAATAAGCCGGAACAAATACATATGATAGAGATTTACCCAATCTCATATCATGCATCTGTCGAAAAGATATTCTAGGAGCTACTTGAATTCCCACCTATAAACTCCCGAAACTTTCTGGTTATGCAATCTGGTGTTGGGGATACAGGGGACACAAAATATATCACCCAAACTAACAATACCTAGATCCAGCTGTATCCATCCGTCAACACATAACCAAGAAAACTCCGGAAATCGTGTACCTCGACCTTTGAAAAGCATCCGTTATACGAGTCATGGCAATACTCCGCACTCACCTCGATCTTGGGCTATCGGGTTATCTCACCAACAACTGTACAAAAGAGATTTTGATGTCGGCAAAACTCGGGTATTCGAGCTGCAACGATAAAATTGTGACGACAACACCTCGGAGCTCAACTCCCGGGACACTGCCACAACCCCTAAATGTCGAGGCACCAAGAACAATGTTCTCGTCACAAAACCATCGGAACGATTCCAAGATACCCGCGTGATTCTAAAAAAAAATTTAGTGAAATTTGAGGAGAGGAAAGACAAAACATCTACGCGGGAGACCTCACCAGAGCGACGAAGGGACCGAGGAGTAAAAGAATCCTACTCTCGATATATATAATCCTAAGACTCAAAATAGTTTTCTTCTAGACTCAACAACGGCCAACAAACAAGGGGGCTCCTAAGGTCGGTCGAGGCTCTGATACCAACTTGTCACGCCCAAGATGCGACCCTATCCTAAAGGAACTCGATGGTCCCACCAATGATAGAAGCGCATCTTGAAGACACTTTTGCAAGGTGGATATCATTACATCAACATTACATAATAGTGGGGATACATACAAAAGGGCATACAATGCCACATGAATACAACATCACATCATATACAAGATAAACATCCGACTACGGATGAAACATAAACAGAAACTCAAACAATATCCACCACTGCTAGCCAGGCTGCCGACACAGGAACCTATCCCCGATCAAGAAGAAGCAGAAGAAGAACTCCAACACAAACAAGCTTCGCTCTCGCGTCATGATCATCGCATAACCTGTACCTGCAACTGGTGGTGTAGTAATCTGTGAGCCATGAGGACTCAGCAATCCCATTACCATGGGTATCAAGACTAGCAAAGCTTAAATGGGAAAGGAAGGGGTAAAGTGGTGAGGTTGCAGCAGCGGCTAAGCATATATGGTGGCTAACATACGCAAATGAGAGCGAGAAGAGAAACAAAGGAACGGTCGTCAACTAGTAATGATCAAGAAGTGATCCTGAACTCCTACTTACGTCATACATAACCCAGAAACCGTGTTCTCCTCTCGATCAACCCCGAAAAGAGACACTCACAGTTACGCACACGGTTGGTGTATTTTAATTAAGATCAACTTCGGGTTTTCTACAACCGGACATTAACAAATTCCCATCTGCCACATAACATGGCACGGCTTTGAAAGTTCAAACCCTGCAGGGTGTCCCAACTTAGCCCATGATAAGCTCTCGCGATCAACGAAGAATAGACCTTCTCCCCGGGAAGCCCGATCAGTCTCGGAATACCGGCTACAAGACATTTCGACAGCAATAAAACAAGTCCAGGAAGACCTCCGGCGTGCCGACATCCTGATAGTAGCCGCGCGTATCTCTTCTCAAGCCACGACCGGATAAGCTAAGCGTCTGTACCGACGTAACCCAAGTGGCCAAGGGATGGTCCCATACGGTGCTCTAGTTTGGACCAACGCTAGACAAGCATCGCCGGGGGTGAATAAAGATGACCCTTGAGAGCGCGACTCCCAAGGGAAAAAGGCTAGGTGAGGCAAATGTAGAACCAATGTTGGGCCTTGCTGGAAAAGTCTTATTCAAAGCGAACTGTCAAGGGGGTCCCATAAATCACCCGACCGCGTTAGGGATGCAAAATCCGGGAACATAACACCGATATGACGGAAACTAGGGCGGCAAGAGTGGAACAAAACACCAGGCATAAGGCCGAGCCTTCCACCCTTTACCAAGTATATAGATGCATTAATTAAATAAGAATATATTGTGATATCCCAACAAGTAAACATGTTCCAACAAGGAACAACATCTCCATGTTCCAACAAGGAACAAACTTCATCTTCACCTGCAACTAACAACGCTATAAGAGGGGCTGAGCAAAGCGGTAACATAGCCAATCAACGGTTTGCTAGGAAGGGTGCAAGAGGTTAGAGGCTGACATGGCAATTTGGGATGGCTTGATAAACAGGTAATAGGTAGCGCAGCATAGCAAAAGAACGAAGCAACTAGCATAGCAATGATAGTAGTGAGATCCAAGGTGACGGTCATCTTGCCTGAAATCCCGCAAGGAAGAAGAACGAGTCCATGAAGAAGATGAACGGAAGTAGTCGAACGAATCCTCACAATCGCAACATTACCGGAACCGAGAAGCAACACCGGAAAGAAACAAACAACATGATAAATGCACAAACATAAACATGGCACGATGCACAATCAAGTATGATGCATGTCCGGTTTAATAAGGCATGGCATGGCAAAATGCAACAAACAATACTACAAATTAAGTGGAGCTCAATATGCAACGGGTTGCATATTGACAAAACACCACATTGACACATTTAGTTTGATCTCGTTTAGGTACACAACAATATTAAATATTTTTAAACATGGCAAAGGGTGCAGCATAATTAAACTAACTATTTAGGCAAGTTTAAATGAGGCCGGAAATAAGAAACAACAATTCCGGAAAATCCCCATGAGCAATATTTTAGATTCGGTCCTGTTCTGTCCTAAAACATATTTCAAAGTTGTTAAACAGCAAAATAAAGTGGACCATGTTAAACTAGGCATTTTTCCACCCCATTTACATATAAAGAACATTTAATTCCGAGTTACGGTTATTAAATCATTTTAACATGGCGTATTAGCAAATTTAAATAAACAGCAAGTTAAACATTTTAACATGGGATGAAAAAGACATATTATTAATCTACACAATTTTCTGAGCATTTTACATATATAAATTATTTTAATCCGATGCACAGTTTGAGAGATATTAAATGCATGAAGTTTAGGGACTTTTCTGTAAAACAGCAAACTCCTGGATAATAGAGAAAATCGCAGCACAGGAAAAAAACAACACGGGCCAAATCTGGCGCACTGTTGGGCTGGGGGAGCTGCTCACATTGGGCCAAGCCCAGCTCGGTGGGGAGGAGGCCAGGCAGGGGGGCGCGCTGGGCCTGGCTGGCTTCGGCCCGGTTCGGGTGGAGGAGGCCGGGCAGCGAGCTCGAAGGGGCGCTACTGGCCTGGAGGGAGTTGGGCCTGGCGTAGGCTGGAGAGGAGGCGGTCAACGCGGGCGAGCGAGCGGGCGTTCTCTTCCTGGAAGCAGAGGACACAGGCGGCGGGGACCTGGCGCGGCGATGGGGATCCGGCGACGGCGAGGTGGATGCGACGGCGGCCATCTGGCGAAGAAACGAAGCCTTGGGTCGGCGCTGCTGCGGGGTGCTCGACTCCCGTGCGGCTTGGGCGTGAGGGGGTTCAGGAGGTCGAGGAGTGCAGGGGCGCGGTCAACGGAGCGACCGGCTGCGCGACGCGCCTCCTGGACCCGCGCGACGAGGAGGAAGACGAGGCGCTGGCGAGCTCGACGGGAACCGATTCCCGACAGTGGGCGGCGGATCCGGCGAGGCAAGGTTTGGCGGCGGCGAACTTGGCGTCAATGGCGGGCTCCCTGCGGGCAAAGGAAGAGAGAGAGCAGAGAGATTAGAGAGAGAGACGGTGAGATGGAGAGGGAGAAGAATGGAAGGAGGGAGAAGAGGAGAGATGGGCGCAACTCATCTGCTCGACGACGAGCGAGGACGGGGACGAGACAGCGCTCGGGCAAGAGGAGGGGCGCTGCGGGAATCGGTGGATTCGGATCGGGGCAAGGTGGAGGCTGCCGGTTGGGGATGGATCGACGGTGGCTGAAATCGAGGAGGGGGGAGGCTGGATCGAGCGAGGGGGCTGTCTCGAGGGTGAAAGCGAGGAGGGAGATGGCTGCGCGTGGTTGGGTGGATCGGGCAAGATCCCGAGGTGGACAAGAGGAGTGGCGGCGGCGACGGAATGGAAGGATGGGACAGGATCCCTAAAATATAGGGTTGGGCTGATATTTATATCAGATGAAAACAGTTTAGGGCGGATAGGTCCCTCCGATCGTAATCGGACGGTCGAAAACAAACAGGTTAGGGAGTCCAAAAGAGAAAACGGAGACGTTTTATAGACGTTAGGGGATGATCTGAACCCATCGGTAACGAAAACCCGTGTCGGGTTCGGGGCAGTTTTCGGACGCACGAAAGAGGGGGGTCGGTGGCTGGACAAGAGAGGAACGCTTACACGGTTGGTCTCGGGAAGGCCAACGAAAGCAAGGGGGCAAGGGGGTTTTGTTGGTCTCGGAGAAAGAGAGAAAAGAGGGGTCCAATTGGTCTGAGAGAAGGTCAACAAGGACAAGCGGTCTGACAACAGGTCGACGAAGACAAAGAGAGAAGCAGCAACTACAAACGACTATGAGTTTTAAGAAAACATGCAGATGCAATGCACATGATGCGATGAGATGAAATGCACGACAAAGAACACAAAGCAAAACAAAAGACAAAACCCAACCACGGAGAAAATAATACATCGCATCTCCGGAAAAGGCAAGAGTTGGAGTTACGAATATGGAAAGATGCATCCGGGGTGTTACAAGTGGGATACATCCAATACATACAATGTCACATGAATACAACAATACAACATACAAGATCAACATCCGACTACGGATGAATCACAAACAGAAACTCAAACAATATCCACCCTGCTATCCCAGGCTGCCGACCTGGAACCTATCCCCTGATCGAAGAAGCAGAAGAAGAACTCCAAAACAAGCAAACATCGCTCTCGCGTCATGATTATCGTGATAACCTGTACCTGCAATCGATGTTGTAGTAATCTGTGTGAGCCACGAGGACTCAGCAATCCCATTACCATGGGTATCAAGACTAGCAAAGCTTAATGGGAAAGGAAGGGGTAAAGTGGTGAGGTTGCAGTAGCGACTAAGCATATATGGTGGCTAACCAACGCAAATGAGAGCGAGAAGAGAAACAAAGGAACGGTTGTCAACTAGTAATGATCAAGAAGTGATCCTGAACTCCTACTTACATCAGACATAACCCAGAAACCGTGTTCTCCTCTCGATCAACCCCGAAAAGAGACACTCACGGTTACGCACACGGTTGGTGTATTTTAGAAGAGTTTGCTTCAAGTTTACTACAACCGGATATTAACAAATTCCCATCTGCCACATAACCGTTGGCACGGCTTTCGAAAGTTTATGCCCTGCAGGGGTGTCCCAACTTAGCCCATGATAAGCTCTCGCGATCAACGAAGGATATTCCTTCTCCCCGGGAAGACCCGATCAGTCTCGGAATCCCGGCTACAAGACATTTCGACAGCAATAAAACAAGACCAGCAAGACCTCCCGGCGTGCCGACATCCCGATAGTAGCCGCGTATCTCGCCTCGTGCCACGACCGGATGAGCAAGACGCATAACTAGAACCAGTCCTCAAGTTTCCCCAAGGTGGCGCGCAAGTGGCTCTAGTTTGGACCAACACTTAGACAAGCATTGGCCCGGGGCTGAATAAAGATGACCCTTGGGTTAATTACTCCCAAGGGATAATAGGTGGTGGTGAGGCAAATGGAAAACCAATGTTGGGCCTTCTTTGGAGGAGTCTTATTCAAAGCGAACTGTCAAGGGGGTCCCATAAATCACCCGACCGCATTAGGGACGCAAAATCCGGGAACATAATACCGATATGACGGAAACTAGGGCGGCAAGAGTGGAACAAAACACCAGGCATAAGGCCGAGCCTTCCACCCTTTACCAAGTATATAGATGCATTAATAATATAAGAGATATTGTGATATCCCAACATAATCCTGTCCACCATGGAGCAATCTTCAACTTCGCCTACAACTAGCAACGCTATAAAAGGGGCTGAGCAAAAGCGGTAACATAGCCAAACAACGGTTTGCATAGGAAAGGTGTCAAAGGTTAGAGGTTCATGGCAATTTGGGAGGCTTGAAGAACAAGTGATAGGTAGCACAGCATAGCGAAAGAACGAAGCAACTAGCATAGCAATGATAGTAGTGAGATCCAGGGTAGCGGTCATCTTGCCTGAAATCCCGCAAGGAAGAAGAACGAGTCCATGAAGAAGATGAACGGATGAAGCCGAACCAAGCGTAGACGAACGAATCCTCACGATCGCAACGAAACGGGAACTATCGAGAAGAAGCACACAACAAAGTAAACACACCACACATAGACAAGACATGTTGCACAACAAGCATGAAGCATGACAAGACTACATGAAGCTACTCATGGCAAGAGATGATGCGAACAAGAGCAACACATCAAGGCAAGTTTAAATGAGGCCGGGAACAACATATAACAATTACGGTAAGTCCTCATATGCAAATTTTGAAATTGGTCCAGATCTGAATAAACCTTATGTTCAAGTTGTTAAACAGAAAGTTAAGATGCACCACGATGATCTACACGAAATTCTAGTCAAGTTACATATAAAGTTCATTTAATTCGGAGCTACGGCCTAGAAGATATGAGCAAAACAAGTTAAGCATGGCATTGATGAAAAATGCATCCAAACATCAAGCAACACCTCAAAACAAGTATGCAACATGATAATATGAAACTACATGCAAAATCAAGCAAGTTTCATATAGAGCACACTCAAAACGGAGCAACGGTTCAACACATACACATGAAACAAGTTATAGCAACAATCTGTCCAAAACAGCAACTAGGCATATTACAAGCATCAAAACAATAAGCTACAGCATCTCAACGTAATAACAGAAGGCATGTGCATGAAGTACAGGTAAAGCATGACAAAACATGAACACTGAGCTAACTCCAGAAATCACCAGAACATGCTCAAAATGACATGGCAATATTGCAAATAATAACAGTTTCAGACTTATCAGGAAATAACATCAGGTTGCAATGTTTAGAGCTATCCAACAACCTGTTACAGGAACTTATCATGGCAAACAAAGGCATGGCATGATACTACTAATTGCATTGAGCAAAAGTCCTTTACTGACCAAGAGCCAAAAAGGATCAGAAGATATGATGGCACCCATGTAAACATGGCAAGTGATATGACAGATTCATACATGGCAGGAACAACAATAAGTAGACATGTTGGTGAGCTTGAACCTCTCACCAAAGAGCAATACATGGCATCGAAAGGCAACTCACAGTTAAAATACATGTTTATGAAGCTAAGAATGGCAAGAGCAAGTTCATAGAGTGCATGGATCACTAGCAAAGCTCATGGCAAAACTGAACTTAAAGTTAACAGGCTGACAGCAACATTATTTAGTAATTTTAGAGCAAGAAATGAACAAACTACAGCAAGCTATAAATGCAATCAGGGGCATGGATGGATAGGGCATGACATGTAGTTCAAGACATATTTATAGAGCATCCCCAGATTATGCATAGAATGATTAGTAACAACATGTTTATATAGCATCATGAAATAACAGATTCAGCCTAGCAAAACAGCAACATCTTGTACCCTACTTAACAAGCTTGAATCACTCACCACAAGTCATTTCATGACAAGATAAGCATATAATCGTCAAGAAGACATGTTTGTGAAATAAACCAAGTCAAGAACAAGTCCATAGCCTGCAAGGATCAACTATAGCAAGCTTGGCCAAATTGAATAACAAGTAAACAATCTGCCAGGAAACATTTTGAAGCAAAAGTAGAGCACTCAAATGACATGCTAGACTACTCCATAATTGCAAACAAGCGCGTGGATGGATAGACAATAACCCTATGCTCAAAACACCCCTACTGAAGTATCTCAAAATATGCATGGATCTCTCTGTAGCATCAAGTTTACATGGCATCAAAATAACAGCAGAACAGGGACTAAAATCAGTAACATCATGATGCCTAGTTTGCATGCTTGTGCTAGTCAACATATTGATCGCAAAAATACATGGTAAACACCTCTGTAAAGAAGACATGGCATAGTTCAAAACACATGTAGACATCAACCTCATAGGATGCACACATCAATTATGGAAAAAACGATAAAAGAGCTCGTTCTGATAACAGACAGCAGAAAACATCATGAAGCACTATTACAACAATGATTCAGGCATCAAGATGACCTCAAATGAAAATGATGCAATGAAATGAAATCATGTACTCTTTGAGACGAACAATTTGACGTATTATACGTGCAAAACGGAGCTACAGATGCAGAGATCACATGCGATGAACATGACATGAAAATGTCAAAATACTTCGGGGACTTGGCCGTTTTTCACCTCGCGAAAAATACTGGCAGGTCGGGGAAGATCCATTCCTCGCACAGAGCAGCCATGGCGGAAGTCAACACCGACGGGAGGGGGCGTGGGACTCCGGCGAGCACCGGGAAGGCCCTGAATGGGTAGATCGGGCACGGGGCACCCCATTCCCGGCGTTGAGGCAGCTTGGGGCGGCACGAGCGTGGAGATCGGGGCGGCCATGGAAGCTCCTGTGAAGGTGAGAGAGAGAGAGAGCTCGTGGGTGAGGGAGAGAGCGAGAAGAACGGGACGAGGAGAGGCACGAGGCCTAGCCTGGTGGTCGTGGTGGCCGGGCGGCGCGCGGCCGCCGCGGGAGGGCGCGAGGGAGGTCGGGAGGAGACGAGGCTGTGGCACTCAGCGGGACTCGGCCCTGGCCGTTCTAGATCGGGAGCGGAGGCGCGGGCGCGACCGCCTTCAGCCTGGCGGGCGGGGGATCCGGGCAGACGGGCCGGATCTGGGCCTCGCTGGTCCGCGTGGTGGAGGCGGCTGGCTGGCGGCGGATGAGCTGACGAAGGCCCGGTTGGTCGGGAGCGGCCGCTGGGGTGAGGTGGCGCGCGGGGATTGGCCGGGCGACGTGGCTGGAGGCGGTGGACATGTCCGGCGAGGGAGCGGACATGTCCGTGGCGCGAGGGGAGCGGGCTAGGGTTTGACCGCAAAAATGGAAGGGAGGGCATATTTATAGGTAGAGGGAGCTAGGAGAGTCCTAATGAGGAGCGGTTTTCGCCCACACGATCGTGATCGAACGACCGAGAGCATGGAGGGGTGTTAGATGGGTTTTGGGCCACTTTGGAGGGGTGTTGGGCTGCAAAGAGAAGGGGGCTTTTGCGGTTACCCGGTTAACCGTTGGAGTATCAAACGACCTCCGAATGACACGAAACTTGACAGGCGGTCTACCGGTGGTATACCAAGGCCGCTTGACAAACCTCGGTCCATTCCGAGACCGTTTAACACCCGCACAAAAGAACAGGCAAAAAGGGGGCGCCGGGAGACATAGGAGTGCCGGATTGCAAAACGGACAACGGGAAAAAAATGCTCAGATGCATGAGACGAACACGTATGCAAAATGAAATGCACATGATGACATGATATGAAATGCAGATGATGACATGGCAAAGTGCAACACGCAAGCACATGACATGGCAAAGATGCCGAATAACTGACGGACACCTGGCGCATCGAATCCGGGGCGTTACAACACTCCTCCACTAACAAGAGATCTCGTCCCGAGATCTTAGGACCGAGACGGCAGGGAAAACAAAATGAGGTGAAACAAGAACTCAAGAGAAGAAGCAAAGAATCAAGAGCACTTGAGAAGAAGAGAGGAACGACGAGAATGACGAGAATCAAATGCTCACGGAAACAGATAGACTATGAAACAACTCCGGTTAGAACAAGATAAAAAACAAATAAGACTGAAACGATTTAGGTAGCACTCCGACTAAAACATGGAGGAAATAGAACACGAACTTCACAAGATGGAATGACACTTGACGACATAAGCGACGCAATACCTCCGGAAGAATTGGAAAAATTGAATGAGAAGAACTTAGAAGGAAGGATTGACTGGAGTTGTTGAGAAAATCAACAACGAAAGAATAAGCTTGTTGTGGACTTATGGATAACATCTCAAGATCATAAGGTGATGACCGACCACAAATTGAAATGATTGGATAGCTTAGAAGAACGAAGAAATGCAAAACTCCACTTCAAAAGAAAACGGAGAATTAATTGCACTTCGAGACGCGAGAAGAAAAGATACTTGAACTCCGCCAACAAAATCTTGATGAACTCTTGAAGAAATAATTAAATCATGAAGAACCACCATGGAGAACTCCGGTGACAAAAGGATGATGAGATAGAATGAAGGAATAAAGAATAAGATGAGCCTTGCGGTGATTTAGATGGAGGTTCCGACGAGATGGCCGAGGAAATTTGAACTCCGGAAAAGAAAAGATGAAAACACTTGGATCTAGAATTTATTCAACAAGAACAAACTCCGAAGAAAGGGATTAAACACTTGGATGAAATAAGAATAAGATTTATTGTATGCTTATCCTTCATCAAATTAAATTGATGACAAGCAATGGATTTTTGCAAACTACTTATTCTTCTTGAAAAAGAATTGAGAAGTGACATATCGCAAACTTGAGAAGGTCTTCATGAATCACCAGTAGGTTGAAAAGAACGAATGAATTAATATGATAAACAAGGAAAATAATCTTGAACGAACCACCGTAAGAATTGAAAATGAAAGTAACAAAGGCACAAATCACCGGGAAGAATTTGAAGAACCAATAAGCTCGAGGGTATTTAGATGCAAAAGAACGAAGAGATCATGAGCTGATTAAAGAACACTTGAACGGAGCACCGGGATAATTAGAGGACGATAGCTGGAATGATGAGGGCGAAGAATATTTCTGGAACGATGGCCTCCGAAAAACAACTGCTGACAAACTCCGGATGGTTGAGAAAAAGAATATCTGATGAATGGAATAATTCGAGAGGATAATATGAAGCTAGAACCACGAATCTTCGAGAGAACGGGCAAGATTTAGAGGAAAAATTCTCTTCAATCTTCAAATGATGAGGAGAAACACCACCAAAATTAATGAGATACTCCGGTAGAATGATAAGCGAAGAGGTTGAGCCAACAATGAAAATGATTCGAAATTGATCTTGGAAAAGATCTGACTGATGAAATTCATTCTTACGTCAAACTCCGAAAAGAATTGAGAATAACTCCGGGGAAATTAGAAGAGTCAGGTAAGATCCTGGGAAAAGACCTGTGGGTTAGGGCCCACTAAAGAGAAAAACACCGTTGGAAAGGGATGTTGAAGAGATAGATGATGCACCGGAACAATTGAAAGATTTGAATGAGGTGACAACCTCGAATTAATTCGAACACAGGCGAATCTCCTGAGATGTCTTCCGAACTCCGGAATGATAAACTGGCGAGAGGCGAACGAGCAAAGGGAAATATTTGAGCTGAGTGAAAGAATACGATCGACAACGAAAAACTTGAATTGAATCCAACGGGGAAGAAAAAGAGGTGATGAATGTCAAACGAGACGAGAATTCACCGGTTGAAATAATTAAGGGAAGATTCCACAAGAATGAAATTGATGCTCGAAATAGACTCAGGCTCCGGGAAGAAAAAGGGTGGGAGGGCGGGAAAACAAAGACAACTTGCAAGGGGAAACCCGATGAATAACTTCAAGAGGAAACACCGGTTGAACGAATGCAAATGCTTCACACGAGTAGGATGGATACTCGATTACGGACTCCGGTTTTGAGAAGAAGAAGGGTGGGCGGGTGGGAAAAGAAAAAACAACTGAGGATTGAACTTGCAAAGATGAAGAGGCTCGAGTCGACTTGACGAGAAATGCACCAGATGAAAAGAGCTGAGGAACAACGATCGAAAAACCAACTGCGTGATCCTAAAGAAAAATTTGAAGGGGAAGAGGAGTAATTCAAAACACCTACGTCAAGATTTCTCACCAGAGCGACGAAAGGGCAGAGGAGTAAAAAGAATTCCTACTCTCCGATATAACTAGACTCCGAAAATAGTTTTCTTCTAGACTCAACAACGGCCAAACTACACGATCAATCAAGGGGGCTCCTAGGGTCGGTCGAGGCTCTGATACCAACTTGTCACGCCCAATATGCGACCCTATCCAAAAGGAACTCGACGGTCCCACCAAGGATAGACCCGCATATTGGAACGCTTTTGCAAGGTGGATATCATTACATCAACATTACATAATAGTGGGATACATCCAATACATACAATGTCACATGAATACAACAATACAACATACAAGATCAACATTCGACTACGGATGAATCACAAACAGAAACTCAAACAATATCCACCCTGCTATCCCAGGCTGCCGACCTGGAACCTATCCCCTGATCGAATAAGCAGAAGAAGAACTCCAAAACAAGCAAACATCGCTCTCGCGTCATGATCATCGCATAACCTGTACCTGCAACTGATGTTGTAGTAATCTGTGAGCCACGAGGATCAGCAATCCCATTACCATGGGTATAAAGTCTAGCAAAGCTTAATGGGAAACGAAGGGGTAAAGTGGTGAGGTTGCAGCAGCGACTAAGCATATATGGTGGCTAACCAACGCAAATGAGAGCGACAAGAGAAACAAAGGAACGATCGTCAACTAGTAATGATCAAGAAGTGATCCTGAACTCCTACTTACGTCAGACATAACCCAGAAACCGTGTTCTCCTCTCGATCAACCCCGAAAAGAGACACTCACGGTTACGCACACGGTTGGTGTATTTTAGAAGAGTTTGCTTCAAGTTTACTACAACCGGATATTAACAAATTCCCATCTGCCACATAAATCATGGGCACGGCTTTGAAAGTTTATACCTGCAGGGTGTCCCAACTTAGCCCATGATAAGCTCTCGCGATCAACGAAGGATATTCCTTCTCCCCAAGAAGACCCGATCAGTCTCGGAATCCCGGCTACAAGACATTTCGACAGCAATAAAACAAGACCAGCAAGACCTCCCGGCGTGCCGACATCCTGATAGTAACCGCGCAGTATCTCGCCTCGAGCCACGACCGGATGAGCAAGACGCATAACTAGAACCAGCCCTCAAGTTTCCCCAAGGTGGCGCTGCAAGGGCTCTAGTTTGGACCAACACTTAGACAAGCATTGGCCCGGGGGGGCTGAATAAAGATGACCCTTGGGTTAATTACTCCCAAGGGAAAATAGGTGGTGGTGAGGCAAATGGAAAACCAATGTTGGGCCTTGCTGGAGGAGTCTTATTCAAAGCGAACTGTCAAGGGGGTCCCATAAATCACCCGACCGCGTTAGGGACGCAAAATCCGGGAACATAATACCGATATGACGGAAACTAGGGCGGCAAGAGTGAAACAAAACACCAGGCATAAGGCCGAGCCTTCCACCCTTTACCAAGTATATAGATGCATTAATAATATAAGAGATATTGTGATATCCCAACATAATCCTGTCCACCATGGAGCAATCTTCAACTTCACCTGCAACTAGCAACGCTATAAAAGGGGCTGAGCAAAAGCGGTAACACAGCCAAACAACGGTTTGCATAGGAAAGGTGTCAAAGTTTAGAGGTTCATGGCAATTTGGGAGGCTTGAAGAACAAGTGATAGGTAGCACAGCATAGCGAAAGAACGAAGCAACTAGCATAGCAATGATAGTAGTGAGATCCAGTAGTAGCGGTCATCTTGCCTGAAATCCGCAAGGAAGAAGAACGAGTCCATGAAGAAGATGAACGGATGAAGCCGAACCAAGCGTAGACGAACGAATCCTCACGATCGCAACGAAACGGGAACTATCGAGAAGAAGCACACAACAAAGTAAACACACCACACATAGACAAGACATGATGCACAACAAGCATGAAGCATGACAAGACTACATGAAGCTACTCATGGCAAGAGATGATGCGAACAAGAGCAACACATCAAGGCAAGTTTAAATGAGGCCGGGAACAACATATAACAATTCCGGTAAGTCCTCATATGCAAATTTCCAAATTGGTCCAGATCTGAATAAACCTTATGTTCAAGTTGTTAAACAGCAAGTTAAGATGCACCACGATGATCTACACGAAATTCTAGTCAAGTTACATATAAAGTTCATTTAATTCGGAGCTACGGCCTAGAAGATATGAGCAAAACAAGTTAAGCATGGCATTGATGAAAAATGCATCCAAACATCAAGCAACACCTCAAAACAAGGATGCAACATGATAATATGAAACTACATGCAAAATCAAGCAAGTTTCATATAGAGCACACTCAAAACGGAGCAACGGTTCAACACATACACATGAAACAAGTTATAGCAACAATCTGTCCAAAACAGCAACTAGGCATATTACAAGCATCTAAACAATAACCTACAGCATCTCAACGTAATAACAAAAGGCATGGGCATGAATTACAGGTAAAGCATGACAAAACATGAACACTGAGCTAACTCCAGAAATCACTAGAACATGCTCAAAATGACATGGCAAGATTGCAAATAATAACAGTTTCAGACTTATCAGGAAATAACATCAGGTTGCAATGTTTAGAGCTATCCAACAACATGTTATAGGAACTTATCATGGCAAACAAAGGCATGGCATGATACTACTAAATGCATAGAGCAAAAGTCCTTTACTGACCAAGAGCCAAAAAGGATCAGAAGATATGATGGCACTCAAGTAAACATGGCAAGTGATATGACAGATTCATACATGGCAGGAACAACAATAAGTAGACATGTTGGTGAGCTTGAACCACTCACCACATAGCAATAAATGGCATGGAAAGGCAACTCACAGTTAAAAGGCATGTTTATGAAGCTAAGCTTGGCAAGAGCAAGTTCATAGAGTGCATGGATCACTAGCAAAGCTCATGGCAAAACTGAACTTAAAGTCAACAGGCTGACAACAACATTATTTAGCAATTTTAGAGCAAGATATGAACAAACTACAGCAAGCTATAAATGCAACCATGGGCATGGATGGATAGGGCATGACATTTAGTTCAAGACATATTTATAGAGATCCTCCAGATTATGCATAGAATGATTAGTAGCAACATGTTTATATAGCATCATGAAATAACAGATTCAGCCTAGCAAAACAGTAACATCATGTACCCTACTTAACAAGCTTGAATCCCTCACCACAAGTCATTGCATGACAAGATAAGCATAGCATCATCAAGAAGACATGTTTGTGAAACAAACCAAGTCAAGAACAAGTCCATAGCATGCAAGGATCAACTATAGCAAGCTTGGCCAAATTGAATAACAAGTAAACAATCTGCCAGGAAACATTTTGAAGCAAAAGTAGAGCACTCAAATGACATGCTAGACTACTCCATAATTGCAAACAAGGGCATGGATGGATAGACAATAACCCTATGTTCAAAACACCCCTACTGAAGTATCTCAAAATATGCATGGATCTCTCTGTAGCATCAATTTTACATGGCATCAATATAACAACATGACAGGGACTAAAATCAGTAACATCACGATGCCTAGTTTGCATGCTTGTGCTAGTCACCACATTGATCGCAAAAATACATGGTAAACACCTCTGTAAAGAAGACATGGCATAGTTCAAAACGCATGTAGACATCAACCTCATAGGATGCACACATCAATCATGGCAAAAATGATAAAAGAGCTCATTCTGATAACAGACAGCAGAAAACATCATGAAGCACTCTTACAACAATGATTCAGGCATCAATATGACCTCAAATGAAAATGATGCAATGGAATGAAATCATGTACTCTTTAAGACGAACAATTTATCATATTATACGTGCAAAACGGAGCTACAGATGCAGAGATCACATGCGATGAACATGACATGAAAATGTCAAAATACTTCGGGGACTTGGCCGTTTTTCACCTCGCGAAAAAAACTGGCAGGTCGGGGAAGATCCATTCCTCGCAGAGAGCAGCCATGGCGGAAGTCAACGCCGACGGGAGGGTGTGGGACTCGCGGAGCCGGAAGGCCCTGAATGGGTAGATCAGGCACGGGCAACCCATTCCAGCGTTGAGGCAGCTTAAGGCGGCAGGAGCGTGGAGATCGGGCGGCCATGGAAGCTCCTGTGAAGGTGAGAGAGAGAGAGCTCGTGGGTGAGGGAGAGAGCGAGAAGAACGGGACGAGGAGAGGCACGAGGCCTAGCCTGGTGGTCGTGGTGGCTGGCGCGGCGGCGCCCGCCGGGCGAGGAGCGCGCGAGGGAGGTCGGGAGGAGACGAGGCGGTGGCGCTCAGCGGGACTCTGCCCCGGCCGTTCAGATCGGGAGCGGAGGCGCGGGCGTGGTGAAGCGCCTTCGGGCGGCGGGCGGGATGTGGGCCCGGACGGGCCGGATCTGGCCCTGCTGGTCCGGCGTGGTGGAGGAGGCTGGCTGGCGGATGAGTGGCGTGGCGCGCTCCGGTTGGTCGAGGCGCGGCTGGGTGAGGTGGCGCGAGGATTGGCTGGGCGACGTGGCTGGGCGGTGGACATGTCCGCGAGGGAGCGGACATGTCCGTGGAGCGAGGGAGCGGGCTAGGGTTTGACCGCGAAAAATGGAAGGGGAGGGCATATTTATAGGTAGAGGGAGCTAGGAGAGTCCAAATGAGGAGCCGTTTTCGCCCACACGATCGTGATCCAACGACCGAGCGCATGGAGGGGAGTTAGCTGGGTTTTGGGCCACTTTGGAGGGGTTTTGGGCTGCAAAGAGAAGGGGGCTTTTGCGGTTACCCGGTTAACCATTGGAGTATCAAACGACCTCCGAATGACACGAAACTTGACAGGCGGTCTACCGGTGGTATACCAAGGCCGCTCGACAAACCTCGGTCCATTCCGAGACCGTTTAACACCCGCAAAAAAGAAGAGGCAAAAAGGGGGCGCCGGGAGACATAGGAGTGCCGGATTGCAAAACGGACAACGGGAAAAAATGCTCGGATGCATGAGACGAACACGTATGCAAAATGAAATGCACATGATGACATGATATGAAATGCAGATGATGACATGGCAAAGTGCAACACGCAAGGACATGACATGGCAAAGATGCCGAATAACTGACGGATACCTGGCGCATCGAATCCGGGGCGTTACACCTGGCCTCCCGAGTGGCAACGTGTCCTCGGCCGCGGCTACCTGGCGCTCCCAAACCTCTAGCTGCTCAAGCTCCAGGCTGCGCTCCAATACCTCCAGCGCCAGCGCCTCCTTGCGTTCCCAGACTTGCTTCTCATCGGTGGGGGCCTTGCCCGGTGATGCAGCTAGGGAATCCCCGCGCACCTGGACCTGCCGCTCGAGGATGACGTTCGAAGTTTGAATCTCCCGCTCTCGCTCATCAACCGCTATCGGCATGGCCTCCTCTTGAGCATGGGCACAAGCCTCACGAGAGGCTGGAGGGACACCATGGCGCTCGCGTAGGCACGCTCATGCTAAAGATGCCCAAGGTTAATGGCGACCTTCAACTGGTACCACTCATGCGCCGGTCAGAGGCCCTCCTTCTCGAGGCAGACGTTAGTGTCAGCAAGCTCCACTCCGAGTCGACTCAGTGCGCCCATAGCTTCCCAAAAGAGGTCACAGCTGACGGTGCAGCGCCGTTGCGCAACCTCATGCATGCGGCTGAACTCGTCCTCCGCTTCGGGGGCTGCCGAAGAGGCGTGAGGTGGCTCGCCTTTCCTCGGCAAGGAGCTGCTAGTTGGCGCTTCTCCAACTGTTCCCCGGGTCTTAGTGGAGGTGCTGGGTGGCATGGCCTGGCCGCTCAAAGATGAAGTCGATGCTGGGGTCGCCCACCCACCGGCGATTATCAATGGTGGAGACCTCGGCACGCCTCCTATGCCCCAGGGCTGACCGGGGAGGATGCTGGGGGCGCAGACTCATGGCCTCCCAGTGGCACATCCGAGTCGCGGATGGGCCCCGTGGCTCGCGCAGGTGCCTGGTGCGGGGGGCTCGGGGTCATGAGCAGACCATGGACCTCCAGAGATTTCACCGTCGCAGCCGGAGACATCCTGAAGAGCCAGGGTCAGGAGGGGATGCGAAACGAGGAAGACCACAAAGATAAGGCACTTACTCGTCTATTGCTATGTACTTCCTCTATTTCAGGGGCCGGTAGGCATCGCCACCGCAGCTCGAGATCCCTTTCCTCTTGCGGAGTGCTGCAAGGCTCAGACTAAGCGAGCCAAGGATCAGGGCATGACCCTTGGCGATTGGGCAGCATGACCCCACCTCCGGAGGATAGGCCAGGGCTTCGGGAGTGATGGCCTCAGGAGCATCAGGTCGCACCAGCTCACTAGCCTTAGCCTCAGGAACATCGGGCCGCACCATCTCTCCAGCGGCTGCCTTGGGGGCCCTCGACGAAACCTCAAGAGTAGTTATCCCAAGAGCACCAAATGATACCCGCTAACCAGAGGTTGCCCCAGGAGTACCAGGCGGCGCTTGCCCCCCTACATCCTCGTCAAGGGTGCGCGTCGCGAGGTCAACAAGCTCGGGAGCCACGAAGATGGGATTCTTGCAAGGCCCAACAAGGCCACCTGGCGTAGCCCCCACTCGTCAAAGAGGGGCATCTGCTTCACGAAGTCCTCCTTGTTCGAGCAGAGCCACAAGAGGCATCCATCCTCAGGAAGCGCGGCAGGCGCTGGGTCACCTGTCAGGAGCCCGAGCACCGCGCGTAGTGTTTTGGAAGGAAGCGAAGGAGCCTGGAGCCTTATGGGGTCCTTGGGGCCAATGAAGGTCCACATTGGGCAAGAATGGCGCTGGAGCGGGGCGATGTACCACCGGACGAACTCCCTCACCACCATCAGTTCCATCAGCCCGACCTTCTTCAACTTGGTCAGCCTGGGCCAGACATGGGTGAGCCGACGGTCGACAAGCTTCACGTGCCCCCAGTCGGAGCTGGGCACCGCCGGCACTCGCGGAACTAGGAGCAGGGGGATGAGCGTGCCGGCATCCACATACACCCATTGCTTCCGGAATCCCCTCACATTTGGGCGGAGTGTGAAGTCGATGCTCGAGCCAGCCATCGCCGCCACGGCCTGGAAGGCCACGCATCCCGAGCGCTGGCGGCCATCGACCAAGTGGAGCGAGAAGAAATGGCGAAACAAGGCAACAGAAGGAGCAATGCCCACCATAGCCTCGCCCAGGAAGCGAAGACGGCGAGGAGGATGATGGATTGGAGGTCCAGATGCAGTGCCCTGATCTGGTAATGCGAGATTATGGCATTGAAGAAATCAGAGAAAGGGGGGATCAGGCCTGCCAAGAGAGCATGAAGATGGATGGGGATCTCGATGGCCTCCATGGCGATCATAGCCCGGGAGGCGGGCAGAGCCGTCATCCCCTTCCATTCATTGGTATCAGCGGCAAGGGCTGGCTGGACCATGACCAACCCCTCTCGATTGATCACTGTCGACCGCTCAAGAGCAAGCTCCAAAACAGGTCAGGATTCAGCCGGAGCGCATGCCTTTCCCTTCTTCTTCGACCGTGGGGCTGATAACACACAAGTATATGGGATCATTTGTAGCCTTCTTCGATAATTAAGAGTGTCGAACCCAACGAGGAGCTATAGGGAGAACAAATATTCCCTCAAGTTCTATCGACCACCGATACAACTCTACCCACACTTGATGTTTGCTTTACCGGAAACAAGTATGAAACTATTTTGTATGTGTGATGCTAGAACTACTTTGCATGAATAAAACTAGTAGTACTTTGCAAGATAATAGAAGTTAGGTGTTTAGTAAAAGGATTTGTGTCAACAAGAAAGTTATTTGTCCCTAGGCAATCGATAACAAGTACCGGTAATCATTCTTGTAATTTTATATGAGGGAGAGGCATGAGCTAACATACTTTCTCTACTTGGATCATATGCACTTATGATTGGACCCCTAGAAAGCATCCGCAACTACTAAAGATCATTAAGGTCGTAAAACCCAACCATAGCATTAAGTATCAAGTCCTCTTTACTCCCATACGTCATACCCCACTTACTCTGCTTTAAGCTTCTGTCACTCTCGCAACCCACCATAAGCGAACCATGAACATATTGCAACACCCTACAGCGGGGGGCCCTCAAGTTTGCACGAGACGCAGAACACCGTAGGACATCACCATAGATAAAATATACAATCATACCAACCAAGATCACGATTAACCCATAGGACAAAGAGGATCTACTCAAACATCATAGGATAACCATAGATCATTGGGAAATAATATATGGAGTTGAGCACCATGTTTAAGTAGAGATTACAACACGGAGAAAGGGTGTTACACCGCTGCATAGCGGGGGAGAAAGTTAGTGTTGACAGTAGCAAGATTGTTGATGTAGATCGCCGTCACGATCCTTGCCCCGGTGATACGTCTCCAACGTATCTAGAATTTTTGATTGTTCCATGCAATTATATTATCTGTTTTGGATGTTTAATGGGCTTTAATATGCTCTTTTATACTCCCTCTGTTCCATAATGTAGTGCCTATAGATTTTTGCAAAAGTCAACCATTACAAACTTTGACCATATTTATAGAGAAAAGTAGGTGCATCTAGAATACCAAATGCACATCATTGGATGCATCATGAGTTATATTTTCAGAATGTACATGTTTGGTATTGTAGATGTAGACAGTTTTCTCTCTAAATTTGGTCAAAGTTGGCAAAGTTTAACTTCCAAAAAAAGTTTATAGGCACTACATCGTGGAATGGAGGGAGTATTATTTTTGGGAGTGACCTATTAACCGGAGGCCCAGTGCCAATTTCTGTTTTTTTTTGCCTATTTTAGAGTTTTGCAGAAAAGGAATACCTAACAGATTCCAAACGGAATGAAACCTTCGCGATGATGTTTCTAGAACCGAAAGCAATCCAGAAGACTTGGAGTCGAAGTCTGGAATGCCATGAGGCGGCCACAAGGCAGGAGGGCGCGCCCCCACCCTCGTGGGCCCCTCGTAGCTCCACCGACGTACTTCTTTTGCCTATGTATACTCTTATACCCTAGAAACATCAGGGGGAGCCACGAAACCACTTTTCCACCGCCGCAACCTTCTGTACCCATGAGATCCCATCTTGGGGGCTTTTCCGACGATCTGCCAGAGGGGGAATCATCACGGAGGGCTTCTACATCAACACCATTGCCTCTCCAATGAAGCGTGAGTAGTTTACGACAGACCTTCGGGTCCATAGTTATTAGCTAGATGGCTTCTTCTCTCTCTTTGATTCTCAATACAAAGTTCTCCTTGATGTTCTTGGAGATTTATTCGATGTAATACTCTTTTTGCGGTGTGTTTGCCGAGACCCGATGAATTGTGGATTTATGAACAAGATTATCTATGAATATTATTTGGTTCTTCTCTGAATTCTTATATGCATGATTTGATATATTTGCAAGTCTCCTCAAATTATCGGTTTAGTTTGGCCTACTAAATTGATCTTTCTTGCAATGGGAGAAGTGCTTAGCTTTGGGTTCAATCTTATGTATCCTTTCCCAAAGGATGAGGGGCAGCAAGGCACGTATTGTATTGTTGCCATTGAGGATAAAAAGATGGGGATTATATCATATTGCTTGAGTTTATCCCTCTACATCATGTCATCTTGCTTAATGCGTTACTCTGTTCTTATGAACTTAATACTCTAGATGCATGCTGGATAGCGGTCGGTGTGTGGAGTAATAGTAGTAGATGCAGAATCATTTCGGTCTACTTGACACAGACGTGATTCCTATATTCATGATCATTGCCTTAGATATCTTCATAACTTTGCGCTTTTATATCAATTGCTCGGCCGTAATTTGTTCACCCACAGTAATACATGCTATCTTGAGAGAAGACACTAGTGAAACCTATGGCCCCCGGGTCTCTTTCTTATTATATTGCATCTCTTTTATTTACATCGCATCTCGTTTACTATTTTGCAATCTCTACTTTCCAATCTATACAACAAAAATACCAAACATATTTACATTACTATCTCTATTAGATCTCACTTTTGTGAGTGACCGTGAAGGGATTGACAACCCCTTTATCACGTTGGTTGCAAGGTTCTTGATTATTTGTGCAGGTACTAGGTGACTTGTGCGTTGTCTCCTACTGGATTGATACCTTGGTTCTCAAAACTGAGGGAAATACTTACGCTATATTGTTGCATCACCCTTTCCTCTTCAAGGGAAAACCAACGCATGCTCAAGAGGTAGCAAGAAGGATTTCTGGCGCCGTTGGAGGGAGATCTACGCCAAGTCAAGACATACCAAGTACCCATCATAAACTCTTCTCCTCTGCATTAAATTATTCACCATTCGCCTCTCATTTTCCTCTCCCCCACTTCTAAAACGATTTTTGAAAACCTTTGCCTTTTCTTGACCGCTTTTCCGTTCGTCTCTTTTCGCTTGCTTCTTGTGTGCTTGTGTGTTAGATTGATTGTTTGTCACGATGGATCTACCAAAAAGCGTTGATCCCCACCTCAGAAGGTTGGAAGAAATTGAAAACAACGTTAGAAGCTTTATGTCTTTGCAATTTGAGCATAATAATTTCTTTAGAAACGAGCTTAAAGAATAAAAAAGTTATATGGAGTACATGAGTAAAGGGCTCGATGATATGTCTAAGGAATTTTATGGTTTGAAATCTGAGTTTGCTCATCTTGAAAATTTAGTAGGCCAAATTTTGGATAATCAAGCCACCTTAGTTAATAAGATGGCCGCTAAACCAGAAGATCTAGATGATAATACTGATGAAGATCTAAAAGTGATTGATGTGACTCCTATTAAATCTTTGTGTTCCAATATGAATCTTGATAAAGATGGGACTGGTGATGGGTCAACTTTAGTTAAAAGGCGTCCCAATGATTCAGAGTTTTTAGATCTTGATGCAAAAATTAATAAAAGTGGGATTGAAGAGGTCAAAACTTTACATAGCAATGAACCCACTATTTTGGATTTCAAGGAATTTAATTATGATAATTGCTCTTTGATAGATTGTATTTACTTGTTGCAATCCGTGTTAAATTCTCCTCATGCTTATAATCAAAATAAAGCTTTTACTAAACAAATCATTGATGCTTTAATGCAATCCTATGAAGAAAAGCTTGAACTAGAAGTTTCTATCCCTAGAAAACTTTATGATGAGTGGGAACCTACTATTAAAATTAAGATTAAAGATTGTGAATGCTATGCTTTGTATGATTTGGGTGCTGATGTTTCCACGATTCCAAAAACATTGTGTGATGTGCTAGGTTTCTGTGAATTTGATGATTGTTCTTTAGATTTGCATTTTGCGGATTCCACCATTAATAAACCTATGGGAAGGATTAATGATGTTCTTATTATTGCAAATAGGAATTATGTGCCCATAGATTTTATTGTTCTTGATATAGATTGCAATCTTACATGTCCTATTATTCTTGGTAGACCTTTCCTTAGAACGATTGGTGCAATTATGACATGAAAGAAGGAAATATTAGATTCCAATTTCCGTTAAGGAAATATATGGAACACTTTCCTATGAAGAAAAATAAATTGCCTTATGAATCTATTATGAGAGTCACTTATGGATTGCATACCAAAGATGGCAATACTTAGATCTATTCTTGTTTTTATGACTAGCTAGGGGCGTTAAATGATAGCTGTCGGTGAGAACGACACCTATGGGATCACTGGGATCCCTTCTACGGTCGGCGAGCGCGGGGTCGTGAGAAGAGCAGGTTTAGGAGCTAGCACAAGGATCGTTTACCCAGTTTCGGGCCGCGAGGATGCGTAAAACCCTAGTGCTGCTTTGGTGGATGTATTTCAGAGTGTTCTTGAGCTCTCGAACTAGCTACGGTGGCTGCGTAGTTCAAAAGAGCCGAATTCCTCTCCTCGTCGCCTCGGGCCTCCTTTTATAGGAAAAAGGGGTTGCCATAGTGGCATACAGGAGGTGGAAAGGCGTACAGTGCGCGAGTTATCGCTCGGCATTACGGGACAAAGCGCATTCAATGCGCTACTTAGGTGTCCATTAGCTTTATCGGGGACGGGAACGAGGCTCGTCCCGTCCGCCGCCGCTCCGCCTCGCTTCGACACGCGCCCAGGCCAGCGATGCATGCGGCGCCATGTAGGCAGGTAGGCTGCTGAGGTGGCGCGGTGGTGGAGCCTTCACGAAGATCTGCATGCCACCACGTAGGTGCTTGCTGAGTTGGCCTAGAAGCCGCGTGTTGCTACGCAGGTGCCTGCCCAGCTGGTTGGTCTGGCAGCTGCATGCCAATGGCGGTGGAGTCTTGGTCGACGCGGGCCTCGCTGTGGCCCCACTGATGCCCTCAACAAGGGTCTCGCCGGGGGCCCGGCAAGGGTCTTGCCGTGGCATTGCAGTCGTTCCCGGCAAGGCGCTTGCCGGGGGTCTTGTGGATTTCCTCGGCTAGGATCCCGCCGAGGGTCACCGTCTTCTAGTCCTCATTTGATCTCATATGTTTATGATCTTGACGAAGATCTGCATGCCACCACATAGGCGCCTCTCGAGCCTTGGTTCCAATGTAGTTGGTAGCGGCGTTTGGAACCCTTGGTCTCAAGTGTGGCCCGCTCCGCTGGCGTTGGGCAAACTGCCCCGGCAAGGCCCTTACCGGGGTCGCGGAGGCCGCCCTGGAAAGGGTCTTGCCAGGGGAGTCCACCTCGCCCCCTTGATGTCTTGTGTTTCTGGTCTTGGCGTTGTCTTAGTTTGTCTTGTGCTTCAGCTCTTCCCCGGCTTCCCTCCTCTGCCCTGCTTAGTGTGGTCGAGGCGCGCGGCTCTGACTGCCCGTGCACAAGTAAAGGGGTCAAAAGGAGAGCCCCTACTTTTGTACACCGATAGGAGCCCCCGGGACTGGGCCACACATTAGCGCGGCACATTGTTGGGCCAGGCCCAGAACGGTGCGTGGGGAGGTGGGGTGGATTTTACCGCAGTAACTCTTCGTCCGTTGCGCTTCCCCACGACCCGCGTTGAACGCGCGACATGGAGGGTCATGCGTGACGTGGGGGTCATGCATGGGGCGGTTCCCGCATGCATGCGTCACATCGTGGTAGAGAGGCGGCTCACGCCTTCCCCATAAAGAGAGGGAGGCATGGAGGCGCGACTCATTTACTGAGTGGACTATGGTCGTGGTCTTCAAGGCGCCCACGCCCCATGATCACGGGGCGGGGAACGGTCACTTCACCTGTCCTCTCGATCCTGCGCGCTCGTCACGCGTCCTCCATGTAGGTGGCAGGCGGTGGAGGCGGGAAACCGAGCCGTCGCTGATTGGGGCAGCGGGTCGGTCCTGATTCCCCTCGCCTCCGATGGCTGGATTAGCTGAGTGGGGCGGCCGAGCCTCGACCCCGCTGTCGGTGGCAAAACCGGTGGATCTCGGGTAGGGGGTCCTTAACTGTGCGTCTAAGGCGGATGGTAACAGGAGGCAGGGGACATAATGTTTACCCAGGTTCGGGCCCTCTCGATGGAGGTAATACCCTACTTCCTGCTTGATTGATCTTGATGATATGAGTATTACAAGATTTGATCTACCACGAGATCGTAGAGACTAAACCCTAGAAGCTAGACTATGATTATGATTGTCCTTGTCCTACGGACTAAACCCTCTGGCTTATATAGACACTGGAGGGGGCTAGGGTTACACAGAGTTGGTTACACGGGAGGATATCTACATATCCGAATTGCCAAGCTTGCCTTCCACGCAAAGGAGAGTCCCACCCGGACACGGGATGAAGCCTTCAATCTTGTATCTTCATAGTCCAACAGTCCAGCCAAACTATATAGTCTGGCTGTCCGAGTACCCCCTAATCCAGGACTCCCTCTGTAGCCACTGAACCAGGCTTCAATGACGATCAGTCCGGCGCACAAATTGTCTTCGGCATTGCAAGGCAGGTTCCTCCTCCGAACACTCCGTAGAAGATTTTGAACACAAAGATCGTGTCTGGCTCTGCAAAACAAATTCCACATACCACCGTAGAGAGTATAATATTCCACAAATCTAATCTGCTGACAAATTTTATAGCGTGACATCACGCCATGGCCCGGTCATTATTCAAACCGTTTTTCTCAACCAGCTACTGCACATATTGCGAGGCAGTTTTCTTGGCACGTCTTGTCGAAGCAGAGATCGTGTCCCCTTATCACAGGATTCTCATCAATACGGGTGTGGGTAACCCCACCGCGCCATCAATCATGGCGCTTGGGGAATAAGCGAGTTTACCAGGCAAGTGGGGAGGCGCACAGTTTCTGCTGCCTTTATAAGGGTATAAGGACTTCCTTTCGCACCCACGCTTTCTTCTTCCTGATCCATTCCCCTTCGCTCGAGCTCCAGCGCCCGAGTGCTCGTGTTTTCCACCCACAAAGTTCTTTCGAAAATGTCCGGAACCGAAGCAGGAGGCAAGTGGATGGCCTATACCGTCCAGGAGAAGGATATCAAAAAGCTTCGGGAGGTCGGGTATCTGGCCAAGAAAATCAGCCACCATCTCCCGACGGCGGGACAGATCGTCCCTACTCCGGAACCCCACGAGAGGGTTGTATTCCTCCCAAATTTTGTCCCGTGCCAGGGTTTCCCCTCCACCTGTTCATTCACGGCATCATGTATTATTATGGGATTGATTTTCACGATCTATCCCCCAATTCCTTCCTCAACATCTCGACATTCATCGTCGTGTGCGAGGCTTTTCTCCGCATCTCGCCACACTTCGGCTTATGGCTGAAGATCTTTAATGTGAAGCCCAAGGTAGTGAGCGGCGAGCACGCCGAGTGCGGGGGCACTATGGTGAGAAAGATGCCCAACGTCACATGGCCAACGGGTACCTTTAATGATTTTGTCAAGGAGTGGCAACATCAGTGGTTTTACATCACTGAGCCACGCGACACGGAATGGGCCGCTGCTCCCGAGTTCCGATCTGGAGCCCCTCTGCGGCTTACGTCCTGGCCCAAGAAGGGCCTGAACTGGTCTTCGTCTGACGAACTGTCAGTGCTCCAGACGCGCTTAAGCATATGGAAGACAAGAATATCAAACTTGTCAATGTAGTATAGGTGATGTTAGTTCGCCGGATCCTGCCTTGTCAACACCGGTCTTGCAATTTATGGGAATTCGATCTGGCTAAGCACTAGACCCTGCGAGAGCTCTTTGGATCCTCACACAAAGACATCTGGAAGGTGCTTTTTAAGTCTGGCAAATCATGGCCGGATTTGGCCGAGGACCGCGGGTACCAACTGTCTCGCCCTGCAAGCTCGGTAAGTTATTATACGTTTTATCCGCATAAACCAAGGGAAATGCTTAATGCGTTTTCCACAACTCTCCTAGGGCTGGACGAAGAAGGCGGGGCAGATCCACTGTCCGGCCCCGCTGCCCGAAGAACCGGCCAGCCCACTTCTGACGAAGATGCTGGTCCCGGCGCCTTACAAGGCGCTGAAGAAGAAGGCTGAGAAGGAGGACAAAAAGACCCGGGGCGGCCTTCGTTGCCGCGGCACTTCGGACGCAATATCTGAAGGCTCCAACGCCCGTTCTGCCTTCGAAGAGGACGAGGAGGAGGAGGAAGACGAATACCCGGCGGGGGGAAGAAAGAAGAGGACGACCTCCATACACTTGGAGGCTGAGTCGCCTAAAAGGGGAAAAACTCCTCTTCCAAAAGAGTCGATTGTCGCCGCCGACAGTAGCCCGGCGTGGGATCCCAGGGACCAGCCCCTGGTGAACTCGTGAGTATATAAAATCCGAACACGTTTATGCGTCCAGACTCATCATGGCATAATATTTTAACCTAAACCATATTTTTTGTAGTCCGGCGAGGTCCCGCACCGAACAATCTCATCAGAGGATTTGCTGAGCTCGGATGCTATGGAGAGCGGGACGCCCCCGAAGGCCCTTCCCCCAGATATGTGAATAACACCGAGGCTTCGTCCCAGAAGGACCCCGGCCAAGGAGTGGGGGAAAAGATCATGAAGGCGGCCCTTGGAGGTCAAACTTCAGGGACCAGAGACATGAGAGAGAAGATTCCCATGGGAGTCGACTGCGGGGGCCATCTTGAATTCGGCCCCCAGCCGGACGCAGTTTCAGAGACCAATACGGCTCCAGAATCAAGCAGGCGGCCTACCTCGGCTGGAGGGGGCGTGCCTGTTCCACCGGAAACCTCTGTCCAACCAGAGGTGCCGGATGATTTGTTGGCGGCGCTGAAGAGCGCCTCCATCGTCGATGAACACCGTGCCCTTATGGGTGCGGTGATTGAGAAGATTCAGTCTGCTGAGAGTGGATTAAATGAAGCCTATATCAGCCTTACAAGAGGCTTTGAGGTATGTTTTATGAAGTTTCGAAGAGTGTCATAGTATGGATAGTAGCCCCTGATACACTATTCGGTGAAAGAAAGAACCGGACAGAGGATCAAATTTATGTTCGCAGGAAGACTCACTTGATGACATCAATCTCTCTTCTTTTATAAGAAGGCGTCTGCAGCGGCTACTTTCTCTCAAACTGCGGAGGTCTCCAGACTAAATCAAAGTCTGGAGCGGGCCTGTCAGGACCCCGATTCCAAGTCACATCGACCTAGCCGGTAACACCTCATATCACTTTGCGGCCTCACGCACGGTATTCCCACGGGTGTCGCCTTACCATGGCCCGGGACCGTTTGCGCCTTTTGGCTCACGTATATGATGGTGTCGTTAGCATCCACATGACAAAGAACCCGGGCCGACATGGCTAGTCGTGAACCCAAAGCGGCGCTAACCTATGGGGACAGGCATACATGAATCACATCGAGCATGTCGGTCATCAACGATGAATTCGAGCTGTAGCTTTGGGCTAACAGGACTCGTATCCCGGCTGTAGCAGCAAGGCAGGACTCGAATATCACGCGTGACATTTCCCCAAAGGGATAGACATAGGAACGAAGTGAAACACATGCCGCCAGATCAAGTGTCCAAGCAGTAGTCTTTGGGCTAGCAGGACTCGTGAACCGGGCAGAAGCGGACTACTATCGCTCCAAGCACGAGACTACATTTCCCATATGAGAAGCTGCCAAGGATAAACAACTAGTTTGTCGGATCCCACTCATACCAAGCATTTCAACCATACAACCAATATGCCCGATATGAGTAAATACAACAAGGCATCACAACAAAACTCTACAACTCAAAGTACTTTATTAAGAGGCCCGAGGAGCCATACATACATATCCATACAGGTAGGGGTCACATGAGCCAACACTCAAGTCATACAAACATACAAGCACATGCGAAGCAAACTAGTCCGAGTAGACTCTAGAAAGAAAGAAAGCTTGTCAAGCCCTTCTATCTACAAAGTGGCCCTTCACAAGCCTTGGATCACCACCAGGTGGCTAGTTCACTCGTCGATGTCAAGGTCTACATAAAACCCATCGGAGGGGGTGTTGTCCTCTGAAAAACATTAATTAAGCAAACATGAGTACGGGGTACTCGGCAAGTCTTACCACGTAATCCTATCATACATGCACATTCTCAAGAAGGTGGTGGAGTTATTTGCAACAAGCCAGCTTTGACTCTTGGCTAAGCTATCCCACGTGACACCACTTGTAAAGCATTTGTCGCACACGAGTCCACTAATCACCATCACAATACTCTCACGTGGATCCTCTCTCGTCACCCACGAGAGGGCCATCCATGTACTCACACTTATCTTGAGGCTTTTAGTAGTATCCATTTACTTGTCTATGAACTGATATAGGTAACCCAGAAGTCCTTCTCCGTGGACACGGCTATTGAATAGATCATATTAACCCTGCAGGGTGTACTTCTTCACACGCTCTCACCACTTACCGCCGTTTACACGACATGTACTTGGCAACCTTCAAGCGGAAGCCCAGCGTGGGTGTCGGCCACAGCCTACCTAAACACTCAAGTCCCTAGTCCAGGTTTATCGCCTATTCGGTTCCATCCGTAAGGAGTCCGCCGAGGTTTCCCATACAGCCCGAACGATGTGTGCGGGGTTCCCGAGATACCAAACGGGCACTCGGTACATCTGGGCCACGTGCCTACCGCAACACAACCCACCCCTAAGGTCAGCGCTATGCGTGCGGCCCCAGACATGCTACAAACACCGTAAACTACTTGCAACTCCGGACCGAGAAGAAGGGTGGTTAAGAAGCCGAGAGGGTCAATTAAGGATCCCAATGCGTGGTAGTAACTGTTTCATGGATCACAAATACAGAACTCAGTTCTTAGGGACGGCTTCAATTAAACAACCCACCATGTACTCCTACATGGCCTCTCATCGATACCTTTACCAAAACGTGTTCAACACTTTCACTCTCGAACCGACACAACCTTTCACTCCAGTTCATCATCCCGATGAGCCAGACCTGACGCAAATCTAAGCATAGCAAGCATAGCATGGTAGGAATCACAAACATGGCTCAATCAACTCCTACACATACTAGTGGGTTTCATCTAGTTACTGTGGCAATGATAGGTCATGCAAAGGAAGTGGGTTCAACTACCGCAGCACACAACAGTTTGAATCACGTTGTCTTAATGCAGTAAACAAGAGCAGAAGCGAGAACATGGGTTTGTATCGGAATGACCAATGGGTTGCTTGCTCGATGGAGTGGTGGTAGGATATCGCCCTTGAGCACGGATATTCGAGATTATCCTCGAGGCGTAACCTATCACGAAAGACACACCGAAAATAAACACACATGGCAATATGCAACAATATGATGCATGCTATGACATGGCAATATGGATGTGTGTTGGCCTAATGCAAGCTGAAACAAAAAGGGATGAACTCATTTGAATCAAAGATTCAAATGCTAGCTCGTTTAAAATAACCCTAAAGGTGTAATATCTTATTCTTCTTAAACATCAAGGTTAACTTGTTTTATCATGCATGAAACCTGTACCAATGGATAGAATGGATTTTTCTGATCATTTTTCATGTATAGATCTTTGCATTTGGAGTTACAGATTAATAGTTATGAATTTTTGAAGTTTGAACTATATTTTGGAATTTTCTATAATAGAATAAATCAAGTAATTAATTTACTGTGTCAGCAATGCGTCAGGGTGACGTCAGGGTCAACGGAGACGTCCAGGTCAAACCTGACTAGTGGGTCCAGGTTGTCATCATAATTAGTTTAACTAAAATTTAATTAAAACTAATCCTATTTAGTTAACAGGGCTGGGCCCCACCTGTCATTGACTCATCAGAGTCAACCAGGGCCCACCCGTGGTCAAAGTCAACGTCGGCTGCACCGGCGTTTAGCCGCCGGCGAGCCCGACGCGGCGGTGGAAGTGGATTTGGCCATTCCGGCGACCAAATGGGTCACGGAGGGCATCTAGGTGGAGCTGGGGTCGAGCCGCAGCTCTTGGTGGAGTCAGTTGGGGTCGGGGCGGCCGGAACCGGTGCCGGCGACGACCTAGGCGGCCGCCGGATTTGGCCGAAGGCGAACTCGAGGCTAGGGTGTTCGGTGAGGTGCGGGGAGTAGTTGGTTAGGTGCTACGGAGTGTGGTGAATGCGATGGACACCAAGAGGTGGCCGGAGGGTGGCCGGGAGCACGTCGGCGACGAGCTCCGCGGCGGTGGGTGCGGTTGATCTCCGTTCGGTCACTACACAACTCGAGAGCAAGAGAGGAAGGGAAGAGGGGCTAGCTAGGCTCACAGGGCACTCGTGGAGGCAACCGGCGTGGTCGGGGACGGACTGTTGCGAGGGCGGCGGGGTCGGGCGAGGTCGGTGTGGTGGACTCGGGTCACTCGAGCATGTGGGGCTCGGCTAGCTCGGGGTAGAGGAGGGTGGCGGAGCTCCTAGACACAGTGAGGAGGAGCACGGACGGCGGGGAGCGCGGCTACGGCGATGGTGCGGCGGCGGTGGCATCGGCCATGGCGGGGGAGCGCGAGAGAGAGAAGCCGGGGAGGAGAGGAGATGTCCGAGGGGTTCGGGGGAGAAAGGGGGAGCGAACCGCGTCGGTCGCTCGAGGAGGGAAGCGGCGAGGCGGCGGCATCTGGCGTGGCGTGCATGCGGTGCTCGCCGCCCGAGCACACTGCCTGCTGCTGGCCGTGCCAAGCAGCCATTGGCTGGCAGCTAGGCTGTGCTGGCAGGTGGGCCGGTTAGTAGGTGCCAGGTAAGATTTTCTATTTGTTTTTCTTTTTCTATTTTTCTGCAACTTTGTGGAGTTTTTAAAAATACTTAAACAGCTTCAAAAATCACCAAACTGGACCTGGTCCATAGTTGGAATATTTCCAACATGAAACATTTCTGTTTGGGAATATTTGGGCATTTGCAATATTTTATATAATTTTAAATGCCCAAACTCAAATAGCTATGATTTAATTCAACAACCTTAGGATGACCTAGAAAATTGTGCACCACTTTTGGCAGAGGCTCTGAACCAAAGCAAAGGTGATGAGCATTTTTGAAGGGCATTTCAGGTTCATTGAAATAATTTTTAGTAAACCCTAGTTGGATTGAAAGGGGTTACGGGGTTTCTGTCTTCCCATTTCAAATTCAAATGAAATTTAGACATGATGCACACACTAATGCAAGGACTAGCTAGGATGTGACAACTCGCCCCACTCAAAAGAATCTAGTCCGAGATTTAGGATCTGTTGTGAAAAGGTGGGATACTCAAGTCGAAGACGATCCTCCCTTTCCCAAGTTGCTTCTTGCTCGGAATGATTTGACCATTGAACCTTTAGAAACTTGATATTCGACGCCGAGTGGTGCGCTCGGCTTGATCAAGAATCTGAACGGGATATTCTCGATAGGTGAGGTTATCTTGGAGATCAAGCGTTTATGGTCCACTCCACGGATAGGATCCGAGAAGCAACGCTGAGTTGGGAAACGTGGAAGACATCATGGACTCGAAAGATGCGGAGGTAGTTCAATTGGTAGGCAACTTCTCCTCGCTTGGCAACAATGCGAAAGGGTCCAATGTAACGAGGAGCCAACTTGCCTTTGATACCGAATCGATGGGTTCCTTCAAAGGAGTAACCCAAGGTAAGCCTTCTCGCCAATTTCATAAGCCATAGGCTTATGCTTGCGATCATATTGGCTCTTTGACGAGATTGGGCTGTTTTCAATTTCTCACGAACAACGCGAACCTGCTCTTCTGCTTCCTGAATCATATCCGGGCCAAAGAGTTGTCTCTCCCCGGTTTCTGACCAGTTAAGAGGCGTTTGACATTTCCGTCCATAAAGAACTTCGAAAGGAGCTTTGCCCAAGCTAGCTTGATAACTATTGTTATAAGCTTAACTCGGCGAATGGAAGGCATTTCTCCCAATTCATGCCGAAGAGATGATGAAGCTCAAGCATATCCTCTAGGATTTGATTGGCTCGTTCTACTTGACCACTTGATTGAGGATGGAATGCGGTGCTAAAGGAGAGACGAGTTCCCATAGCATTTTGGAAACTTTCCCAAAATCGAGAGGTGAAAAGACTTCCACGGTCTGAGTTAATTTCCAATGGAACACCATGAAGAGACACTATTCGAGAGATGTACAAATCAGCTAGCTGGTTAGCGGTTATACTCTCACGAATGGGTAGGAAGTGGGCTACTTTGGAAAGACGATCGACGACAACGAGGATAGCATTATTCCCTTTCTTGGTCCTGGGAAACCCGGTAATGAAATCAATATTGATTTTATCCCATTTCCATTCAGGAATTTCCAAAGGTTGAAGGGTACCAGCAGGCCGTTGATGTTCTGCTTTAACTCGACGACAGACGTCGCAATTAGCAATGTATTGAGCGATTTCTCTCTTCATCCTAGTCCACCAAAACCTCTGGCGTAGGTCTTGATATATTTTAGTACTACCGGGATGAATGGTGAGAGGAGAGTCATGAGCTTCCTTAAGGATCAGTTGCCGTAGCTGTTGTTTCTTGGGAACCACCAAGCGGTTCTCAAAGAAGACAACACCTCGTTCATCTACGGAGAAACACTTAGCAGCTCCGCTAGCAATGTTCTCCTTGATCTGAGATATCCCTCTATCATACTGCAGAGCAGCTATGATTCGATCCGTAAGGTTGGGTTTCGCCACCAGGGTGGAAAGAAGTCCTTGAGGAACAATGTGAAGATTAAGCTTACGAAATTCCTCGTGGAGAAATGGTTGACTTTGTTGTAACATTAGATTGTTACAACAAGATTTGCGACTTAGTGCGTCAGCCTTGACATTGGCTTTGCCTGGGGTGTAAGATATTCCTTAGTCGTAATCTGTAATCAACTCGACCCAACGTCTTTGCCTGAGATTCAAATCCGGTTGGGTGAAGATATATTTCAGACTTTGGTGATCAGTGTAGATTTCGCAGCGATTACCAAGAAGGTAATGTCGCCAGGTTTTGAGTGCATGAACCACTGCTGCAAGCTCTAGATCGTGTGTGGGATAGTTATCCTCATGTGGACGCAACTATCGAGAAGCGAGGCAATCACATGACGATCTTGCATGAGTATGCAACCTAGTCCTTGTCGCGAGGCATCGAATAGATAATAAAGTCCTTAGAAAAATCTGGTGGAACAAATGCAGGAGCAGATGTCGAGCGTCTTTTCAGTTCCTCAAAGCTGAACTCGCCTTGTGGCGTCCATTGAACTTCTTATCTTTCTTGAGGAGTTCGGTTAGAGGTTTAGCAACTTTAGAGAAATTCTCGGCGAAGCGGCGGCAATAGCTCGCTAAACCGAAAACTCGAACTTGCTTGACCGATTCAGGTGGAGTCCAGTCAAGGGCGGCTTGAACTCGCTTCGAGATTGACAGCAATGCCCTTACCGGAGATTACATGGCCTAGATAGGTCATACGGTAACCAGAATTCACACTTAGAGAATTTGGCATAAAGGCGGTGCTCTCGAAGTTTCATCAATACTAGCCTTAGATGTTCGGCATGTTCTTCCTCATTCTTGGAGTAGATGAGTATATCATCGAGGTATACCACGCATTTAATTTATCCAAATACTCCATGAAGATTGAGTTCATTAACCGAAAGAAAGTGGCTGGAGCATTGGTTAATCCGAAGGACATGACGGTGTACTCATATTGGCCATAATGAGTAACAAAGGCCGTTTTAGGAATGTCCCCGTTCTTGATTTTGATTTGATGGTAGCCCAACCTCAAATCCATCTTGGAAAAGACTGAGGATCCAGCGAGCTGATCATACAAATCGTTGATCCTGGGGAGCGGATACTTGTTCTTGATAGTGACCAAATTAACAGGTCGGTAATCCACAACCATCCGATCCGTTCCATCCTTCTTCTTGACGAAGAGGACGGGGCAAGCCCATGGGGATGAACTAGGACGGATGAAACCCTTTTGCAAGGACTGATCGAGTTGTTTCTTAAGCTCGGCTAGTTCTAGGGGTGCCATCTTATAAGGTCTTCTAGAGATTGGGATGGTTCCGGGAACAAGATCTATCACGAACCCGACATCCCTGTCAGGTGGAACACCTGGCAGTTCTTCTGGAAAGACATCCGGAAAATCACGGACTACCGGAATATCTTCGAGGTTTGGAAGGGGGTTGGCATTTAAGGAGTAAAGCTGGCGCTTCGACACTCGGGTTAAAACATTAACTGTCTTGCCCGAAGGATGGGTGAGTTGAACAGTTCTAGTAGAGCAATCAATCTTAGCATAATGGGCTGACATCCAGTCCATACCCAAGATGATGTTTATGTCCGAGGACTTGAGAGCTATTAGAGAAGCAAGAAAGACTAATCTGTCGACAAGAATTTCATTCCCATGACTTATTCTAGAGGTTTGCCATCTAGAACCAGGGGTCTGAATTTCCATGGAGGTATGCATGTCACAGAATGTGGTGTTGTGCAATCGAGCATAGCTCTCAGAAATAAATGAATGAGATGCTCCAGTATCAAAAAGAACAGTTGCCGGATGGCAATTAACAAGGAGCGTACCGAGAACGACGTTGGGGTCCTCATAGGTTTCCTCAGCTGAAACATAGTTGACATGGCCACGAGCAGTGGCAGCTGGTTTAGCATAGAGCACCTTTCCTGCTGGCTTGCCACGGCCAACAGACTTTCCAATCTGACTGGGGTTGTTTTGGGGACACTCACGGATGTAGTGGCCCGTCTCTCCACACTTGAAGCAGGTTATCATATTGGGGCGTGGAGCAGCATTAGCAGCGGGGCCTCCATAAGTCTTGGGCGGAACATACTGCTGGTTGGGGCGAGGCGCCTCAAAGGATGGCCTCGGGGTGAACCTGGGTGGCAGAGCAGTATTTGGAATCCAAACCCGCGCTTCGAGATCCGAGCGGATGAAGAACCAGAGTCACGGACGTGCTTGCGTGAAGCTTCGAAGTCAGACTGTCCAGTTTCAGCACTGATAGCCTTATTGACTAACTTCGGAAAAGAGGTGCACTCGTGCAGACGAAGGTCACGGCGAAGCTCGGGGCTGAGTCCCTTGCGGAACCTTGCCTGCTTCTTGGCGTCGGTAGAAACTTCTTCAGGAGCATAACGTGCTAAGTTTCCAAACTCACGGCTGTAAGTATCCACAGTCAGCCTACCTTGGGTGAAATTGCAGAATTCCTCCCTCTTGCGATCCATGAGACCTTCTGGGATGTGATGCTCACGGAAAGCGGCACTGAATTCAGCCCAAGTAGTAATTTGTCCAACCGGACGCATAGCCTCATAATTCTCCCACCAAAGGCTAGCAGGGCCTTCGAGGTGATAAGCGGCAAAAGTAACCTTATCAGCTTCAGCCACGTTGGCAGAACGCAGCTTGTGGGTGATGCTGCGAAGCCAATCATCCGCGTCGAGAGGCTCAACGGAATATTTGAACTTCGGTGGATACAGCTTGACGAAGTCATTAAGTGACACCAAATCATTTCTTGGCTGGCGTGCGGTGTTTTGCTCAATCCGCTCCAGTAAGCGATTGATCTCACGCTTATTGCGTTCTGCTTCCAGCATAACCTCGGCCAAAGATGGCGGTTGAGGCAGATTTACATTCCTGGCTGCACTGGCTTCTCCTTGCTCCGGAGCAGCAGGATTGTTGCGGGTGAAACAAAACAACGGTTTAAACCAGGATGGCAGAATTTAGCAAGGAAGTGCGGAATGTAATGGATAACACGGAATGCAACGATGTTCATCCGTATGACATGGTAATATAAAAACTGCCATATATATACCAACGGTCATACACACCATTCATAGTTTAGTACAAGCCCGACGGAGTACAACTATAGTGAAAGCGTTACATCTCATGGAAGCATTCCAAACTCCTATACATTATTTGTCTACACTTCCGAATGATACACACTAAGTCATATTCCACAAGTCACGCGGGACGGTGGAAATACAACTATTACAATACTAGGGATACTACTACTAACTCAGACAACTCCGTAGTAGTCCTCATAGAAGTCACCACCCAAGCCTGGAAGTGGAACATGATCATCCGGAAACAAACGATCCTGTGGAGCTTGCGGACCATAGGGACTCGGATGTGGCCGTGGTCCAACAAACGGCGGCAGACGAGGTCCACGAGGAGGGGTGATGCCTCCAACCTCACGCCACTCCATAAAGTCTGGCAGACCAGCCCGCACAGGGTACAAGTCCCTCATGTCCATGTATCCGGCTTGCACGGTAGGTGCAAACCGAGTCAGAGTAGCCCAGTGATCAGAGCGGGCATTAAAGAGTTCCATACGCAAGGCCCGGTTTTCACGGTCCTTGTCTTCCAGCATCTCCGTAGTGGTGCGAAGAAGTGAGTCCTCATGGGATGCATCGCTGTACATACCCTGAAGGTAACCATGCGCCCCAGGGAGGGATGCTGGCATATACTCAAAGAAGAACTTGGCCAGTTGAAAAGGCAGTTGGAAGATAAACAAGGTATGCGCAAGCCTTGTTCGCGTTCCGTGCAAACGAATTTCCAGTATGATAAAATATGTTTCATGATTTGCCCCAAGGGAGATGATCGAAGTCGAGGCTCTGAGGAAGGCTGTTGCCGAGGCCGAGGAAAAGGCAGCCGCAGAGCAGGCTCTTCGTGAGAAGCACGAGGCCAGGGTTATTGAAGCTGAGCAAGAGCTTCAAGAGGCCGTGAAGAAATGCGAGACCTTGGAGCAGAGTTTAACGGAGAAAGAATCCGAACTCACCAGGGCTCATCAGGCCGCGCGCGATGCCCGGGGGGAAACCCAAGGCGCCCTGCAGGAGATCCAAGAGGCGAGGAATATCGCAGCGGGTAAGGCTTTTTTTCCATGTAAAGCAAGTATTTGAGGAGAAAATCATGCTTCTAATTTTTAGTTCGGATTTCTCAAGGGGTATTTGCGGAACTGCCCCGCAACATATCGGATGCCACCCATTTCTACCGAGCCGAAGAAAGGAACACTGCGGATAAGCTCTTCTGGTCGCAGTATCTGGCACCGAATTATCCGGTGCCTTTTGCCGATCAACTGAAACAGCTGATCAAACTGCATAGGGCGGCCAAACTAGCCATGAAGGATTTGATTATCTGGCTATGGCCCGCCGAGCCGATTCCAAGCAGCTACTTCAGGCTCGTGAAGCGGCTTGTGAGTGCCTGCCCTCGACTTGATGTCATCAAGCGGTCGGTCTGTATAGAGGGTGCATGAATGGCCTTCTCCCGCGCAAAGGTACACTGGGGAAAGATGGATGTTGAAAAGCTGATGACCGAGGGACCGCCAGAGGGAAAGGAGCACCGCAAGCCCGAATTATATTATGAAAGTGTCTTGAAAGGATCCTGCCTTGCGGCGGAGCAATGCACCAAGGACATTATGTTTCCATGAATACAATCATGTTGTCCTTTGTAATGTTGAACAAGGTCATTTCTATTATTTATTGCCTGTTATATAAAAGTTTATCCTCCGGCGCAGCCATTTTATATATTAATTCTGAGAGTCGGCCAGTCGTCGGCTTCTGCCCCCATGTAAGAAGTACGGTGGTGTTCGGCATAAACCTGGTCACTCTTTATCCCAGTTTTGGGTCCTTCTAAGGAGGTGTTCAGCACAACGAACCAGGCAACCGAACTATAGGGCTTTATCACTCTCGCTTAGCCATAGGAGCTTTAGAAAAGGAAGGTAGGCGCAGCCCCTGGTGTTCGGATGACCGCACGAGGGGCTCTATAAGCACCTGATCGGAAGAAAAACCGATCCATCACACACCGCATTGGTGATGGCATTATGCAGGAGATATCCTTAAAGATTTTACAACCTCTCGAAGAGCTGACCAGCTCTTGCTGCATCATGACAGTCAGATTCGGCTTTCTCTACTGAGGTGCTCGTCCGGAAGAACAGGGACACAATCGCAATAGTTCTCCCTGTGCCGCCTTAGCCGATATAGCGGAACATAAGGCAGCAAAACATGGGAGCCGGACAAACCCAACATTTGACCCAAGACATGATTCGGAGATGATGCATATAATGCTATAAGTTCGGGGTGCCGAACTTCCATGAAGGTGTTTGGACTTTATTGCTGTATTATGGGTAAAACGAAGCCCCTGGCATGTTTAAGGCATATCACGGTGTACGGATGCCACTTGAAGAAAGAATTTCAATAAGACATAACAGCAGATAAGCGTCATATAAGTCCATATGTTGTATTTGAATAAGTACGTCTATGTGTACGAGTACAGGTAAAAAAAGAAATATGAGTGTGGAACCTGCTGAGACCAGGGGGAAGGAGCCGTGTGCGGATCCGGAGTATAGTCGGATGGTCATTGCGGGGAATATCTAAAGATTCCCCTGCGTGTTCGAGCTGCTTCCATATCGCCAGTCCTGATCTGCGCAAAGGTGAACCTGCAAAGAAAATGTTAGAAATGTTTGTGTGCCAGAGAGCGGTTGAGCCGCGGTATGTGGCCTGTCCTGGCCTTCGCCGCAGTGTTTAATTGAGCTCTGGACGAGTCGGGCTATCCTGCGGCAAAGTAGTTCGGAGTCCTTTGGCGGTGTCCGGCAGCCTGGCCGTCGACTCGAGGTTTGATTGAAAGGTTCCACTCGTTGCTTCTGCTGTTAAAGCAGCGGTATAATCCTTGGTGTCGAGGGAAAGTTCAGCCTTGCCATTAACCGTGATGACGCCGCGCGGACCGGGCATCTTGAGCTTAATTGTCTGGTGATCCGAAGACTACCTCAAGGGCGATGGAGCCTGTACAGCTGGCCTCCACGCCTGGTATAATATCTCTGAAGGTGGCTTTCGTGGGCTTGATCACCGAATGATCGATGCCCATCTTGCGCACTGTGTCCTAGTAAAGCAGGTTTAGACTGCTGCCTCCGTCCATAAGGACTCGTGTGAGGTGGAACCCGTCAATTATTGGGTCGAGGACTAGTGCGGCTGGATTGCCCTGTTTAGTGTTAACCGGACGATCTGTGCGGTTGAAGGTGATCGGCCCTAGTTTATATTGCGGGACAACTGGTTCCGTTAAGTCGACATCCCTAAGGGTGCGCATCCGGTCCGGGTTGGGAATGTGGGTGTCGTTTACCACGTTCATCGTTTGGATTTGTGGGGGAAATTTCTTTTGCCCTCCTGTATTCGGTGATCTGGGCTCCTCGTCGCCATCATCGCTTTGAGACCCCCTATCTTTGTTTTTGGCGCCTGACCTGCCGGCTTGTTTGAAGACCAAGCATTCTCTGTTGGTGTGATTGGCTGGTGTTCCTGGGGTGCCATGAATTTGGCATTGGCGGTCGAGTATGCAGTCCAGACTGGACGGACCCGAATTGTCATTTTTGAGTGGCCCTTTCCGCTGACCGGACTTAGAGCCACTAAATCCGGCATTGGCTGCCGTATCTTCGGCGTTTCACCATTTTTGCGGCGCTTGTGTTTGTTGCGTCGGGGTTTACCGTTGCTATCTCTGGCCTCTGATGTGCCAGGGTTGCTTGCTGTGTCGTTGCTACGGGCTAACCAGCTATCTTGGCCCGCGCAAAAGCGGGTCATTAGAGTCGTGAGGGCTGCCATGGAATTTTGCTTCTCTTGGCCGAGATGTCGGGCTAGCCACTCGACACGGATGTTACGTTTAAAGGCCGATAGGGCTTCGGCATCCGGACAGTCGACAATTTGGTTCTTTTTAGTTAGGAACCGAGTCTAGAGTTTCCTAGCTGACTCTCCGGGCTATTGTATTATGTGACTTAAATCATCAGCATCCGGTGGTCGCACATAAGTGCCACAGAAGTTGTCGAGAATCGTGCGCGAGTTCTCCCAACTTCCGATGGAGTTTGTCGGCAAGCTATTCAGCCAATGCCGAGCCGGCCCTTTGATTTTTAGCGGGAGATACTTGATGGCGTCTAGATCGTCCCCACGGGTCATGTGAATGTGGAGGAAGAAATCCTCTATCCATACCGCTTTGAGACCCCCTATCTGTAGTACCATCGTATGATTCAATGCTCACAAGTTTAAACCCTTCTGGGAATTCATGATCCATTACTTCATCAGTGAAGCATAGGGGGTGTGTGGCGCCTCTGTGCCTGGCTATATCCGCGGCATAATTCATACGAGACTTATGCTGCTGTACTCGGCGGCGGTTACTTTTAGTATATCTGACGTGACGGTCGTCGTCATGCATTGGGGCGCGCCCTCGTGATCCGTAGATCAATCTTTTATGTCTTGTTTTGTTGTCCAATACATCTCGTAGGTCCTGCGTGTTGCCTCGGGCCTTGGTGTTTTTGTTTGACTGGCGACGGGGTGCGGGCTGGGCTTCGGTATGATATGCCACTTTGTCTCGGCCACGAGGTGGCCGGTCAGCTGCATCATATGCTGGTAGTGTAGGCTTTAATGCTTCCTCCTCGAGTTGGGGTAGCAACCTGCACTTTGGGTAACTTTTGGTTGGGCGCTTGAGTTCGTATTCCTCGGTCGCCAAGACCTCGGTCCATCTATCCGCTAGCAGATCTTGGTCAGCTTGAAGCTGTTGTTGCTTTTACTTCAGGCTTTTTGCTGTGGCTATAAGCTGGCGCTTGAAGTTCTCCTGCTCGTTCTGATCCTCGGGCACGATAAATTCTTCATCGCCGAGGCTCACCTCGTCTTCAGAGAGGGACATGTAATTGTCATCCTCTGATTTTTCATCTGTTGCCTGTTCCTTACGGCTAGCTTGCCCATCCTCCCGCTCGAAACATGGCTGGAGGGGATTGTCTTCGTCTTCGGCACTATCCACAGTGTTATTGTCTCTTGTGTCGGTATCGCTGCTTTTGCTATGGCGGGGCTTATAGCGGCGCCGATGACGCCGGTGCTTAGATTGCTTCTCGGGGGGATTATCCTCCGTTGCCTTATTGCCATCGCTTTTTTTGGGGGTGTCCACCATGTATATATCTTATGATGAGGTGGCAGTCCGGTATACATGGCGGTGGTTCTATTCTTCTCCTGCATCGTCATCCATACCGTCAATGTCTTGAACGAAATCGAGCATGTCGGTTAGAGTAAATCGATAGTGGCTATTAAGTGGGTGGTTGGTGGGGAACAAATTTCTTAATAAATCCGCTTCCCTTTCGGCCGGACATAGTTAAGCCAAGGTCTCTGACAAGAGAGAGACCTTAATGAATTTAGCACATCGCCCAGGGGCGAGTGCTGAAAGATATCTTCGAAGGAAAACTCCATGATCGGTGCCCAATCAGATTTGATAGGCACGGATGCAGGAGGTTCGGAGCTCGTGGTCGGGGACGAATCCAAGTGTCTGACAACACAGGTCTCATAGGAGGTGAAGTCAGCATTCGGCTCTATCGCTGCTGAGTGTGCGGCCTCCGTGGCGGGGTCCATCCACCCGTCCTCAGACGGCGCGATCTGCTATAGATTGAGGGTCAGAGTGGCCACAGGTGTGATCTCCCGAACACCGTCCGACGGAAGAGCTAAGTCATGCTCATCGTGACTGTGCGGCGCACCTAACATGGGCTCGAATCCGTCGAAGATCAAGTCTCCACGGATGTCGGCAGTATAGTTCAAGCTTCCAAACCTGACCTGATGGCCAGGGGCATAGCTCTCGATCTGCTCCAGATGGCCAAGCGAGTTGGCCCGTAGTATGAAGCCACTGAATATGAAGATCTGTCGGGGGAGAAAAACCTCACCCTGGATCGCATCGTTGCCGATGATCGAAGGAGCCATCAAGGCTTTATCGTGACGGCGTAGTGGAACTCTCAATGGAAGCACCAATGTCGGTGTCAAAACCTGCGTATCTCGGGTAGGGGGTCCCGAACTGTGCGTGTAAGGCAGATGGTTACAGGAGGTGGGGGACACAATGCTTATCCAGGTTCGGGCCCTCTCGATGGAGGTAATACCCTACTTCCTCGTTGATTGATCTTGATGATATGAGTATTACAATAGTTGATCTACCACGAGATCGTAGAGGCTAAACCCTAGAAGCTAGCCTATGATTATGATTGTCCTTGTCCTACGGACTAAACCCTCTGGTTTATATAGACACCGGAGGGGGCTAGGGTTACACAGAGTCGGTTACAAGGGAGGAGATCTACATATCCGAATTGCCAAACTTGCCTTCCACGCAAAGGAGAGTCCCACCCGGACACGAGACGAAGCCTTCAATCTTGTATCTTCATAGTCCAACAGTCCGGCCAAAGTATATAGTCCGGCTGTCCGAGGACCCCCTAATCCAGGACTCCCTCACCAGCCCCTTTATAAGGAGGGGGAGGGGGATGTCATCCCACATTCTCTCAACATCCATCCTCTTCCACCTTCGCTCCTTTCTTCCACCCGCCATGGCGAGAGGGGGTGCTGGGCCTTCGATGACGGCGGCGAGGGTCGCCGCTCAACAAAGCATTCCCTCTTCCCAAGCGCCCGCAGCGGCTGAGCCGACTACGAGAGGAAGGGGAATGGGACGAGGCCGAGGTCGCCGCGGCGGTCGGGGGAGAGGGGGACGAGGCGGCACGATGGCCGTGCCTCTGCCAGTGATGCCTCCCGTGATGGAGGGACACGTCGGGGACCAGCCCCACGAGTTCTTTATCAGGCTGCGCCGGCCGCCATGTCGTCGTCTCCGCCTCCCCACCCCATTTGCTCGGGAGATGGAGCTCGATCCGCCCCAGACCCTTACGCTGCACATGAGGGGTTGCAGGACGGCAGCATGCGGGTCGACGTCGACTTACCCGCTCCTCACGTCATGTACCTCTGCCACGGATGGAAGACGTTTGCTCGCATCCACAGCCTGACGGTAGGGCTCGTCCTCTACTTCAAGTTAATGGAGGGCGGCCTGCTCTCCGTCAAGATCTTTGGAGATCTTGGAACTCACCTAAAGTGCTGCGTGGAGAGCTCCTCCGATGATGAAGCTTCCTCCTCGAGCGGGAGTGACGAGGAGGACAGCGATAGCGACGACGAGGGAGTCGAGCGGCCGGACGCCAACCCCGACTACGACCGACCGCGTTGCCCCTCCCTCGGCTACGCGCCCTGCTGAGGTCCTTCCTCGTCAAGCTCTCCATCGGCGTGCTCCCCATCGCCTCCTTGGGCAGCTGGCGTAGGAGGGCCGGAGAAGGCGAAGAAGGCGGGCGGCGGCCGTCAAATCGGAGTACGCGGGCACCGACGCCTTTGTCACGTATTGTCAGGCCGCTGCCTCATCTTCCAGCTCCCTCCCCGGCACCGGGACGCTCTCTTGGTGCCTTCTGCTTCTCGCACCTCACCTAGGCCCTCCTTTCGCCCTCCTGCTATCTTGTTCCACCTTCTGAGGAGAGGGATAAGAAAGGGATTACGGGCACCTTGTCTCTTTTTAGTTTGTAAGCCCGCGGGCACTTGTTAATTTTAAGACTTGTAATCCCCTTGCTCATGTTTCTAATTCCGTATGAACTGTACCTGTATGGGGTGTTTTTAATGAAAAAGGGTGCTTGCGGTTTCTTTGTGCATGAGCGAGGCCCAAGCCAAGGAACGAATCCTTGTTATTTTTAAGATAAACATTGTGCATGACCTTGGTCTTGTTGTCCCCCACTTGATCGACCATTCTCGCTCTTGGCGGAGGCGGTAGTAAGTTAGGCCCCTCGTGTATTTCTGGCCACCGCGTCTATGACCTAGTTCTGTCCTAGTGGCTTGGGTACAAGAAGAAGGGGGAGCACGGTGGGTTCAGAATGAAATGAGGTCTCATTTGTCCTAGATTCATACGGAAATGCATAACAGGGGATGAAAGATGTATCTGAATCCGCAGCCCCCGGCAACCTTGGCTTGCCGTGGTTGGATCCTTGTGTCTTCAGCCCCCGACAATCTTGGTTTTCCGGGGCCGGAGTGCCGGTCCGTTCTCTTTCTCCCAAGCAGCTCAGCAGAAGTGTCCACGTGCCCTGCGAACAAAAGAGGACAGAAAGACGCACACTCGAACTTTAGGCTGGGGTTAGTCTCCGCTAAGCACTATCAACCTAATCGAGGAAGAGACTCAACTGGCATGCATGCTATAACTTAGGCGCCCGGTAACTTCATTTATTTATGCTCGAGTCTGCTTTGGCTTTATACTGAGATGGTTACATGCCTTGCCGGCAAAGCTTGTACAAAGGGTGGCTTGCCGGGAGGCTAAGCAACCCGCATATATGGGTAAAACTTGCGAAGATGTTCGATGTTCTAGGAGTTGCTCCTTTGGGACAGCATCTTGGTCTCGAGCCGGACTGCGCGGGCACTGGTGACTCGTATTAACCGATAAGGTCCTTCCCACTTTGGTGTCAACTTGTTGGAATTCTTGGCCAACTGAGCAGCGAAGAACAAAGGTCGCCTTCCTCAAAGCTTGGGCATGAACCTTGCGGTAATGGTAGCAGCGCAAGGCTTCTTTGATAGCGTCTTTGCTCTCACAGCCGCCCGAAGCGATCTTCCTCAAGGGCGTTGCGTCATCTTGCATAATCGCTCTTGCTCAAGCTCGTCGTAAGCGAGCACTCAAGGTGACCCGTATATGAGTTCCGTGGGGAGAACTTCTTCTACCCCGTATACCATGGAAAAGGGTGTCTGGTCAGTGGCTCGATTTGGTGTCGTTCTGATCGACCAAAGAACCGCCGGCAACTCATCAATACAGCGCCTTCCGCTTTTGTGCAGCCTGTCGAAAGTCTTTGTCCTCAGGCCACACAACACTTCAGCATTTGCCCTCTCTGCCTGGCCATTGCTCCATGGATGTGCCATGGAAGCGAAACAGACCTTGCTGCTGAGGTCTTGGATGTATAGCATGAAGGTGTGGCTTGTGAACTGTGTGCCGCTATCGGTGATGACTCTGTTTGGCACACCAAAATGGCAGACTAGCCCTTTGAATAACTTGACGGCTAACTGTGCAGTAACCTTCCTCACTGCCTCCACCTCCGGCCACTTTGTGAACTTGTCGATGGCAACGTACAAGTACTCAAAGCCCCCGACAGCTTGAGGGAAGGGGCCCAGTATGTCGAGCCCCCAGACTGAAAAAGGCCAGGAAAGAGGAATTGTTTGAAGGGCTTGAGCTGGTTTATGAAGCTTCTTTGAATGGAACTGGCACGCTTCACACTTGGTTACTAGTGCCATCGCATCCTAGAGGGCAGTGGGCCAGAAGAAACCTTGCCGGAATGCCTTGCTAGCAAGGGCCCTCGACCGTATGTGGGAGCCACATATGCCTCCGTGTATCTCTGCCAACAGCTCCGGTCCTTCCTCCCGGGGGACGCACTTCAATTTCACACCGTTCGGCCTGTTCCTGTACAGGACGTCATCAACGAACTGATACATAGCAGACCGACGGGCTACTTTCTCCGCTTCTTCCTGCTCCTCAGGAAGCTCCCCTGTTTGAAGGAATCGGACGGTATGATGTGCCCATGCCGCAGCCTGGGGCTCGATGGCAAAGACCAAATGCATTTCTTCTGCCATGGGGGTGGTCGTCTCTACGGTCAGGGCTTGACGTCCTGCCGGAGCCAGCCGCTCCTCGGCAGGCTCATAATCCATGGCAACACCCTTGTCGGCGGCCCCTGGGGGCTCGGCGGGGAAGTACTTGCCGGGGCCTGATTTCCTTCGTTTGTTCTGCTCCATTGATGGTTCAACGGATGGCTGAGTTAGCCGAAGCAAAAAGGTACCTGGTTCCACAGGTAGCTTGAATGCAGCACGCTTTGACAGGTAATCAGCGATGTCGTTCTCCGCCCAGGGAACGTGCTCCGCTTGTATACCGTCAAAGCCCTCCTCCAGCTTCCTCACCTCATCTACGTAGGCCCCCATCAACAGGCTCTGATAATCTTTGTTAACTTGCCTGATGACAAGCTGTCAATCGCCCCTGACGATGAGCTTTTTAACCCCGAGGTCTGCTGTGATCCTTAGACCGGCGAACAGCCCCTCGTATTCGGCAGTGTTGTTTGTGGACATCTCCCTGGGAAAATGCATCTAGATTACATACTTGAGGTGCTCTCCGGTGGGTGCGACAAGCAGCACACCGGCACCGGCGCCTTGTAGTGAGAAAGCCCCATCAAAGTACATGATCCAGTCGTGACTTGCTTCCTTGCCGGGGAGTGCGGTCTCCTGGATTTCCTGGTCAGGCGTTGAGGTCCATTCTGCAATGAACTCTGCCAAGTCTCTGTTCTGGATTGTCAAAGTACTTTCAAACTTCAAACCAAAGCTGGATAACTCCAGGGCCCACTCCACAATCCTTCCGGTTGCGTCCGGGTTGTGCAGTATCTGTTGCAACAGGAGGCGGGTGACGACAGTGATCTCGTGGGCTTGGAAGTAATGACACATCCCCCTCAAGGCCATAAGTAGGCTGAAGAGCAATTTCTGCACACCGGAGTACCTTGACCTAGCCCCTTCAAGAGGGAGCTGACAAAGTAAACCGGGTGCTTCATCATCTTCTTCTTCTGCACCTCTTCACTTGGTTGCGCGGGCTCCGTTCCGATGACGTCAGACTCTGCCGGGGGCCTTGCCTTGCCGGTGCCAGGCCCTGCCGGGGAGATATTTGACTTGCCATCCGCCGGTCCTACCGTTGCCACTGCCTCTTCGTCGACCTCCCTCTGCGCCACCAGCGCGGCGCTGACCACTTGATTCATCGCCGCCAGATACAGCAGCAACGACTCTTTTGGTTTAGGAGCCACCAGTACTGGTGTAGAAGAGAGGTATTTCTTTAGATCTTGCAGTGCTATCTCTGCCTATGGGATCCACTCCGTTGGGCCCGTCTTCTTCATGATCTTGAAAAAGGGAAGGGCATGCTCAGCGGACTTGGAGATGAATCTGCTCATGGCGGCAACACAGCCAGTGAGCCGACGCACATCCTTGATCCGCTTGGGTGCCTCAATCTGCTCAATAGCCTTGATCTTGTCTGGGTTTGCCTCGATCCCACACTGTGACACAAAGAACCCGAGAAGTTTGCCGGACGGAACACCGAAGACACACTTCTCAGGGTTCAGCTTGAGGTTGATCTTGCATAGGTTAGAAAACGTCTCTTCTAAGTCTTGTACAAGGGTTGCCTTGTCCTTGGTTTTGACCACTATGTCATCCATATAAGCTTCCATATTTCTATGTAGCTGGGGCTCAAAACCAATTTGGACCGCCCTTGGGAACGTCGAGCCAGCACTCTTCAACCCTAAAGGCATCCGTAAAAAGCAATACGTACCACATTGGGTGATGAATGCTGTCTTCTCTTCGTCTTCTCTTGTCATGAAGTTCTGGTGGTAGCCCGAGTAGGCGTCGAGGAATGATAACAGATCACACCCAGCCGTGGAGTCAACAATCTGGTCGATGCACGGAAACGGGAAGGGGTCCTTAGGACAAGCCTTATTGATATATGTGTAATCAATACACAGCTTCCACTTCCCGTTCGCCTTGCGCACCACCACCGGATTGGCCAACCACGTCGGATGGAGTACTCCTCTCACCAAGCCCGCCGCTTCCAACTTCCTAATCTCCTCTGTGATTAACTCCTGCCGTTCCAAAGCTTGCTTCTTGACCTTCTGCTTGACGTGTCGCGCATGGGGACAGACAGCAAGATGGTGCTCAATCACTTCCCTGGGAACGCCGGGGATGTCGGATGCTTGCCATGCAAACACATCGACATTCGCCCGCAGGAAAGTGACGAGCGCGCTTTCCTATTTGTCGTAGAGGGTGGAGCTTATAGTGAAAGCCCCTCCCACGCCATCCTCCCTGACGGACACCCTCTTGGTCTCTGGTGGTGCAGCTCTGGATTTCTTGCTCTTGCTAGCGGAGCTCTCTGGCACGTCCTCGACGGCAGCACAACATTCCGAAGAGGTGCGCTTGCCGGAGTGGGTGCGAGAGGTCTTCCCGGTCCCAGTCTTCTTCTTCCCTCCGGAGGCTCCAGCGCGTTGGTGGCAGCTGTTGCAACTGCCTCCTGGTAGAGTAGGTCGGCGCAGGTCAGCGCGTTCTTCTTGTCATAGGGGACGGTGATGATCGTCATCGGCCCAGGCATCTTCAACATGTTGTCGGCGTAATGCGATGCCGCCATGAACTTGGCTAGTGCCGGGCAGGCGAGGATCCCGTTGTAGGGCAAAGGGATCTCACCTACATCGAAGACGATCCTCTCCGCCCTGTAGTTCAACTCGCCTCCAAACGTCACAGGCAGTGTGACCTTCCCCTTCGGCTAGCTCCTTCTCCGGTTGACCCCTTGAAACGTGCCCGTCTCCTCGAGGTCTCTGTCAGGAATTTGCAGCCTTTTGATTACGACGGGTGAGATCAAGTTCAGGCCGGCCGCGCCGTCAACCAGCATCTTGTTCACCTTGAGGTTGCGTATCGTTGGGGAGACCAACAACGGCAAGCACCCGACCGCAGTTGTGCGGTCAGGGTGGTCCTCGGCGTCAAAGATAAGGGCGTGCTGGACCACTTCAGTGGCTTCCCGAGCATCGAATGATGGCTCCGCTGCTGCGATCTCATGTGCCCACTGTTTGAGCTGACGGTGAGAAGTATGCAGCGAGGCGCCACCATCGACGCACATGGCCTCCGTAGCCTTCTGGAACTCATGCTCACCGGACTCATCGTCCTCGTCATGATCATCATCTTCCTGCTTCTTGTCGTGGCCCCGAGCGGGCCTCTCTTGCTGGTTATCCTTGCCACGGCGACCTCCTTGGCCGATGAGGGAGTCCTGGATTAGGGGGTATACAGACAGCCGGACTATATCCTTTGGCCGGACTGTTGGACTATGAAGATACAAGATTGAAGACTTCATCTCGTGTCCGGATGGGACTCTCCTTGGCGTGGAAGGCAAGCTTGGCGACACGGATATGTAGATCTCCTCCCTTGTAACCGACTCCGTGTAACCCTAGCCCCCTCCGGTGTCTATATAAACCGTAGGGTTTAGTCCGTAGGATAACAACAATCATACCATAGGCTAGATTCTAGGGTTTAGCCTCTACGATCTCGTGGTAGATCAACTCTTGTACTACTCATATCATCAAGATCAATCAAGCAGGAAGTAGGGTATTACCTCCATAGAGAGGGCCCGAACCTGGGTAAACATCGTGTCCCCTGCCTCCTGTTACCATCCACCTTAGACGCACAGTTCGGGACCCCCTATCTGAGATCCACCGGTTTTGACACCGACATTGGTGCTTTCATCACTGTGTCGTCGCCATAAGGCTTGATGGCCCCTTCGATCATCGGTAACGATGCGGTCCAGGGTGAGGTCTTCCTCCCCGGACAGATCTTTGTATTCGGTGGCTTCTCACTGCGGGCCAACTCGTTTGGCCATCTGGAGCAGATCGAGAGCTACGCGTCTGGCCATCAGGTCAGGTTTGGAAACTTGAATTACACTGCCGATATCCGCGGAGACTTGATCTTTGACGAATTCGGGCCCATGCTAGGTGTGCCGCATGATCACGATGAGCATGATATAGCTCTGCCGTCGGACAGTGTTCTGGAAATCACGCCAGCAACTACCCCGGCCTTCAATTCAGAACAGATCGTGCAACCCGAGGACGGGCGGATGGACCCCGCCTTGGGTGCCGCACCCTCAGTGGCGATAGAGCCGAATACTGACCTTACCCCTCACGAGAGCCGTGAAGCCGGACTACTGGACTCGTCTCTGTCCACAGACTCTGAACCGCCTGCGCCCATGCCTATCGAATACGATTGGGCGCCGATAATGGAGTTCACCTCCGTGGATATCTTTCAGCACTCGCCCTTCGGCAATGTACTAAACTCGTTAAAGTCTCTCTCCCTGTCAGGAGAACCTTGGCCGAACTATGTCCGGCTAGAATGGGATGCGGATGACGAAGAAATTCACTCCCCACCCACCACCCACTTAGTAGCCTCTGTCGATGATTTAACCGAGATGCTCGACCTCGACTCCGAAGACATCGATGGTATGGACAATGATGCAGGAGACAAACAGGAACCTACCGCCAACAGGGCGCTGGACCACCACTTCATCACATGACATATACATGGTGGATACACCCAAAGAAAATGATGACGAGGAACGGAAGGATGCATCGAAGGATAGCTCCCTCGAGAAGCAATCAAAGCGGCGTCGTAGGCGTAGCTCCAAATCCCGCCTCGGCAAAAGTAGCGATAACAGCGCAAGGAAGAACAATAACCCGGTCGACTCCGGAGGAAACGACGACCAAATAGACCCAGCGACAAAGCAGGGTGAGCCAGCGGACAATGAACAAAGTACGGAACCGTTGTCCGGACACGGCGACGCCGAGCGACAAGCTAATCAACCCGTCTCCGGAGAAGAAAATAGTCTGGATGACGATGAACACATCTTCTCGGAAAGGGAGCTGGAGCAAGAGAACCTCCATAGAAGGCTTATCACCACTGCGGGGAGTTTGAAGAAGAAAAGGCTCAAGGCCGCACAAAATACACTCAATACTAGATGGAACAAAGTGCTCGTCTGGCGAAAAGTATAGATGCGATGCGCCACGAAGAGCTACCCAAAGCGGCTGCTGCTGAATTTGGCGATGAGGCCTTAGAAGCCCCACAGCCAAAGAATAAAACTGCCTACGGTCGGGCGACAAACTTCGTGGCGCGATAAAGCGCCGGCGAGGCTGCACAAAAGTCGATACATGACCCCGAGGACTACATCATCAAAGGACCAGCGCAACTAGATCCATCTACGGATCAAGGAAACGCGCTCCAGTACTTAATCAAAACCAAATATCACAACCGTCCGAATGCCACGGTACAGCTAAGTACAAGGGTGTCGCACACACCCTATGTTTCACCGACGAGGTATTAGACCATGAATTTCCAGAAGGATTCAAACCAGTGAACATAGAAGCGTATGATGGGACCACAGACCTAGGGGTCTGGATTGAGGACTTTATCCTCCATATCCATATGGCTCGCGGAGATGGTCTCCATGCCATCAAATACTTACCCCTCAAGCTCAAAGGACCAGCTCAGCACTGGCTAAAAAGCCTCCTCGAAAACTCCATTGGAAGTTGGGAGGAGCTCGAGGATGCTTTTCGGGCCAATTTTCAAGGGACTTACGTCCGACCTCCAGACGCAGATGATCTGAGTCATATAATTCAACAGCCCGGAGAGTCAGCCCGAAAGCTTTGGAACAGGTTTCTCACTAAGAAGAACCAAATTGTCGGTTGTCCGGATGCCGAACCATTAGCAGCTTTCAAGCACAGCGTCCGAGACGAATGGTTTGCCAGACACCTCGGCCAAGAAAAACCAAGAACAATGGCAGCCCTAACAAGCCTCATGACCCGCTTTTGCGGGCGGGACAGCTAGTTAGCCGAAGCGACACCGATGACCCAAGCACATCGAAGTCAGGGATGGCAATGGAAAACCACGGCCTTGATAAGAACAAGCACCGAATAAAAAGACAGCCGGACAACCGACGGCCAGTGGCAGCGGATTCGGGGCTCTCGGCGGAGTTAGCGGAAAAAGCGCTTTAAAAGGCAGAGAGATGGACCGACCAGCCTAAACAAGATTCTAGACAAATTATATGCGATCCACGGCACCCCGATAAACTTGCAAATCATACCTCTGAGAGAATGTTGGGTCTTCAAGTAGGCGGCAAGCTAAGCGCCCGAACACAAGGGGAGGACACGTCGGCGAGGGCGAGGATGAGCCTCGCCAGCAGGACACTGGGGGACAGAAAAAATTCCCACCAGAAGTCAAAACAGTATACGTGATCCACGTGACAAAAAGGAGAATCAAATATGCACTTCGAAATACACGAGCCGTAGAGCCCGTCACCCCTGAGTTCTACCCCTGGTCGGCCTGCCCGATCACTTTTGATCGCAGAGATCACCTAACAAGTATCCGGCATGAAGGATCAGTTGCCTTGGTGTTGGACCCAATAATAAACAGATACCATCTCACACGAGTCCTTATGGATGGCGGCAGTAGTCTAAATCTGATATATCAGGACACCATCCGCAAAATGGGGATAAACCCAATAAAAATAAGCCGCAGTAATACTACCTTCAAGGGAGTAATACCAGGCACAGAGGCTCGCTGCACGGGCTCTCTAGTACTAGAGTTGTCTTAGGCTCGCCCGACAACTTCCGAAGCAAAGAGTTAACCTTCGACATTGCTCCATTCTGAAGTGGCTATCAAACACTACTAGGACGAGCTGCTTTTGCTCGTTTTAATGCAATACCGCATTATGCTTTTCTCAAGCTTAAAATGCTCGGTCCGCGTGGCATCATCACAGTACATGGAAATGTTGAGCGCTCCTTACGAGCAGAAGAACGTACGACTGCTTTAACAGCCGAACACTAGACAGCCTCACCAACCAGAACAGATGACCGGTCGTTAAGACCACGGACACGGTTAGAGGAGTCTGGCTAATCCTTGGATTGAGATTGGTTTGATTGTTATACCCTTATAAATGGTACCGGGGGCTTCTGAGCGATAATTCGGCTCAACTTTACCTATCTTGACTTTTAAATGGTTTTATTATAATAGCCAATTTTTTGCACTCCAATTTCGAACTAAGTTCCTCTCTTTTACAGATGACAATCGTGCTATGCCCATCCAGGATCACGGCTGCGCGGAACCACGGTAGCGAGGCGTGCGGCGAGGACCCGCTCAAAGGTTTCTTTTTAGATTAAGACCCTGCGTAAACCTTTTTTACCGTCTTCTGCGTGAAGGATGTTGATGTTCTTGGCATGTGGGCACGTTACAATATCGCATGTACCCGGACACTAGGGGCTCATTATCCAAGGGCATCATTTAGCCCAGTATATATTTTAAAGAGCGAATACCTTAGGGAGTGTTCGGCGTCGCGAGTTTGGCCTTATATGCATCAGCTCCGAATCATGTCTTTGGTCAAATGTTGGGTTTGCCCGGCTCCTGTGTTTTGTTGCCTTACGTTCCACTCTATCGGCTAAGGAGGCACCAGGAGAACTACTGCGATTGTGCACTGGTTCTGCCGGACGAGCACCTCAGTAGAGAAAGCGAAAAACTGACTGTCATGATAATGCGCGAGACTGGTCAACCACTTGATGACCTATCGGAATCTTCGGGATTCCTCCGCATTAATGAAGGGCCGTTTCCCAGCTAGGCATGTATGCTCCCCGTATTCGGATGAGCGGAGGCACCAGGGGCTATATAGTAGCCCCACTGTCAAACTCCTATGGCTAAGTGAAAGTGTTAAAGCAATATAGTCTGATTGCCTAGTTCGCTGCGCTATCACCTCCTTAATGGACCAAGACGTTGGATCAAGTGTGAACACGCGTCTTCTGCGAACACCCCCGCATTATATGCATGGGGGCTGAAGCCGACGTCTGCAAACTTTCAGGTTATATACATATATACATAAACGTCCGCACAGGAGGCATCATAATACTTTCAGGCAAAAGTATAAAAATAGCCTTTACAATTCAGTAAAACATTGTTTTTCAATGGGAATACATGTCACTAGAACATAATATTCTTTGAGCACTGAGCTTCTATTGAGCGAGCGCCTTCAAGGACTTCGTCAAAGTAGTGCTCGGCAGCTACTCGGCTAACGGCCGAACTCGGGGTTGCAATTGCGGTGGTTTCCATCTCCGCCCAGTATGTCTTGACACGAGCAAGCGCCATCCGCCCACCCTCGATGCACGCCGACCTCTTCATAGCGCCGATGCACGACACAACACCAAGGAACTGCCGCACTAAACTAAAATAACTGTCCGGCCTCGGCCCTTCCGGCCATAAATGATCCACAACAGACCTCATGGCGAGCCCGGACAACCTATGGAGCTCGGACCACTCGGCCATCCGCTCATTCAAAGGAAGCGGACGCGCTGGAGCGTTAAATTGTTTCCAGAACAGCTTCTCCACTTCACGATCTTTTTGATCTTTGAAGTATTCAGCCGCATCAGCGGCACTTGCTGCCAAATCCAGATAAGCGTCTGCAGAACTCCACAGCCGATCCGCGGAGGCATCTTGAGATCTCGAACTTCATCTGCAGCATAAAGGGCTTCCCAGCCGCGACATCCCCGGCGTGACAAAGCTCCTCCTTCATCGCTCTAATTGTAGAGCGGGCGTCCTTGGCCGCCACCGTGGCCTTCTCCAGGTCCGTCATCTTCGCTCGATCTTCCTTTTTGAGAAGCTCGTAACTGTCGGCGGCATCCTTCAATTCCACAGCCATCTTGGCTATTTCCTCTTTGCTTTGGCAATGAGCAGACTTTTCGGCTCTCAGCTGCTCGACCGCCTTTAGGGCAGCCGCATCACTCTTCCTGGCTTGTTCTTTGGCCTGGGCAAGTTCAGCTAGAAGGGTCTCCACGGCCGCAGCTCCATCTGCAGTCGCAACATATTAAAGATACTGGCGTCATGCTCCTCTTACTACATGTTGATCATTGGAGAAATTACATACCCTGTACCACATCCAGTTGCTGCTTTAGCTCGGCAACCTCACGAGTCCGGCTAGCCACTGGACCACCCGCCACCTGCATATGAGGAGGGTCGGATTATTACCTGGGACTATGATCTTCTGTTTGCCGCCATTTTCGACAGCAACCAGAGTCTCAGGGGCTAATATCTGCACGGGGCACACCTAAACATGTGCGGTTCTGTCAAAAATTCACATTCTTTCATGTACCTCAAAACCTTTCAGCAGACTCATAAAGGCTTCATGCAACCCGCTTTCAGCGGATGAAATCCTCTCAACCACCATACCCATTAACGTACGATGCGCTTCTGAGATAGCCGCTTGTTCTAACAAATCCTTCAGTGCGTCCGACCGCATAACAGACGGTGTCGAACTCTTTCGGTTGCTCTCTTAAAGAGCTGGATGCTGGGGACTTCGGGTGGCCGAAGGATTACTTTCTGGCCTTGTCAGCACCGGAGAAGCCCTCCACGACGACACCTCAAGGTAGCCCGCCTCGTAAGGCGGGAGGCATGGGGAGGCGTTTCGCTCTCCATCATCTCCGGAAGAAGATCCCCCGAAGAAGAACTCTGCCGAGAAGGACTATGATCCGAACTATGAGATAAATATTTCGGTTATTTTTCTCAGAAGCATAGCTGGACATTTTCATTATTAAACTTCCCTTTCTACTTACAGCTCGGTTGAAGGCTGGCCCCCTTGCGGGCATTGTGCGGCCGGGGTATCCCCCGGGGCAGGACCCTCTGGCGAAGGTTTCTTCCCCCATTTGGAGACCATTGTCTCCGGGTCTTCAGAGGCGGTCCTCTTCCTTCCTTGGGAGGGGGGAATTTCAGTTTCCTCCCCCCAGTTATCCTCATTCGCAGAGACGCTAGCCCCTTTCTTCCCCCCTTTGTCTTCCCCTGAGGGCGCTTGATAAGGCGCAAGCTCCAGCATCCTGGTCAGTACAGGATCCGGTGAGACCTCGGGAAGGGGGGCGGACACCTAATCATCTTCGCCTTTGTTACCCAGTCCTGGTCAAAGAGCGACTATCCAGAATAATGTTGTGATAAATAAAGATACAGCGTGTTGATTCAGGGCTACTTACACAGGTATACGGGCGATTGCAGTTCAAACCCGCATCCTCGATGCTGTCCGGACACATTATTTGTGGACCGAAGAACAATTTGAACATCTCATCGAGCGTCATGCCGAGGAAATGATGGATAGCTCGCGGCCTCTCCGGGTTGAATTCCCACATGCGGAGGGGACAACGTTTGGAGGGTAGGACTCGACGAATTAACGTGACTTGCATTACCGTGACTAGACTGATGTCTCTCTCTAGGAGATCTTGAATGCGGCTCTGCAATATTGGCACATCCTTTACTGGCCCCTAGTCCAGCCCCTTGTTGACCCATGATGCTAGTTGTAGCGGGGGCCTAAGCAAAAAGCAAGGGGAGCCACCCACTTGGTACCCCTGGGAGCTGTGATATAAAACCACTCTCGTTTCCATAAGCTGGACACTTCTTGGAAGGAACCCTCGGTCCATGGGGCATTGGCACTTTTGCTTATTACGGCGCCTCCACACTCTGCTTGCCACCCCTCGATCATCTTTGGCTCCACCTTGAAGGTCTTGAGCCACAGGCCGAAGTGAGGGGTAATGCGAAGGAAAGCTTCACACACGACGATAAACGACAAGATGTGGAGGACATAATCCGGAGCCAGATCATGGAAATCCAGCCCGTAGTAGAACATGAGCCCCTCACGAATGGATCTAGAGAGAGGCCGAGCCCTCGGAGGAAGTGAGATATGAACACAACGCTCTCGCTGGGTTTGGGAGTGGGAATGACCTGCCCTCGAGCAGGCAGCCGCTGCGCAATCTCGCCGGTCAAAAACCTGGCCTCTCTTAACTTTTTGATGTCTTCCTCCGTAACGGAGGAGGGCATCCACCGACCTTGAAGGTTGGATCCGGACATGGTTGAAGGTCCGAAGCGCCTGACATGAGCTTTGGATGTTGGAACTCGAGGCGGCGGAAGGATTCGATTGAGTTCGAGGAGTAAAAAGGATAGGGCTTGGTCTCTTTATAAAGAGGGTGAATACCAAGCGTCCTCCTCGTGACCGTTTGGGACATGCCTACAAATCGAGGAGTCATACCAACGGGCACGATTGGGTTACCCACGCCCGTGTTGATGAGAATCCCGTGATATGGGGACACGATCTCTGCTTCGACAAGACGTTCCAAAGAAACCGCCTCACGATATGCGACAAGGTTGGTTGAGAAAAACGGTTTGAATAATGACCGGGCCATGGTATTATGTCATGATATCAAGTGTGTCAGCAGATTGGATTTGTGGAAATAATATTCTCTCTACGGTGGTATGTGGAACTTGTTTTGTAGAGCCGGACACTATCCTTGTGTTCAAAATCTTCTATGGAGTATTCGGAGGAGGAACCCGCCTTGCAATGCCGAACACAATCTGCGCGCCGGACTCATCGTCATTGAAGCCTGGTTCAGGGGCTCCTTGGGGAGTCCTGGATTAGGGGGTATCCAGACAGCGGACTATATCCTTTGGACAGACTGTTCGACTATGAAGATACAAGATTGAAGACTTCGTCTCGTGTCCGGATGGGACTCTCCTTTGCGTGGAAGGCAAGCTTGGCGACACGGATATGTAGATCTCTTCCCTTGTAACCGACTCTGTGTAACCCTAGCTCCCTCCAGTGTCCATATAAACCGGAGGGTTTAGTCCGTAGGATAACAACAATCATACCATAGGCTAGCTTCTAGGGTTTAGCCTCTACGATCTCGTGGTAGATCAACTCTTGTACTACTCATATCATCAAGATCAATCAAGCAGGAAGTAGGGTATTACCTCCATAGAGAGGGCCCGAACCTGGGTAAACATCGTGTCCCCTGCCTCCTGTTACCATCCGCCTTAGATGCACAGTTCGGGACCCCCTACCCGAGATCCGCCGGTTTTGACACCGACAGCCGCCACGTTTCTTGCCGGATCCTTCGGCACCATCCTGTCCCTTCTCCTTGTCCCGCCTCTCGTACTCGGCTTTTTGCTTTTCAGCAAGCAGCTCGACTTGTCGGCTGTTTTGGAGGTCGTGGCCCTTGGTGCGATGGATCTTGCAATATTGCTTGTCAGAGCCTCCTGGCTTGTCGGCGGCCGCCAAGGTCCGGCAAGCGGCGCACCCGGCAATCTCCTTGACGGGGTCGTCTGCCTTGGCCTTCTTGGTGACGCCGGTGTCGTGGGATCCCTCGACGGCAAGCACGGCTTTGCCCTTGCGTTTCCTGTTGAGACGCCGGTCCTTCTTCATCGGGGCGGTGGTGTCTTCATTAGTAGAGTCGGTTTCCACGCCGGCGTCCTCGCCGGGGTACTTCCTTCCCTCTTCAACCCGGGCACACCTATCGGCCAGAACATAAAGCTCAGCCACATCCTTAACCTTGTTCATCGCCAGCTCTTCACACATCTTGCGATTGTGCGTTACGATGGGCAGCGCTAATCAATGGCGGGATGAATATTGGGAATGTTGTACTGTAGCCGGCTGAACCCCTGTATGTACTTGCGCAGGGTTTCCCCTTCCTTCTGGGGAATGATATGCAAATCACTGGCCTGGCCATGAGCTTGGTGACCTCCAGTGAAGGCACCAACGAACTCATGGCACAGATCCGACCAAGAAGGAATTGAATCCGCCGGCAAGTGCATCAACCAAGACATAATGTCGGGTTTCAGTGCCAACGAGAAGTAATTGGCAAGCACCTTATCATCGCGAGGTCCGACAGCTTGCATCGCGATGGTGTAAATGCTGAGGAACTCTGACGGGTGGGTCTTGTCGTTGTACTTCTCGCCGATGTCGGGCTTGAACGTGCGGTGGGACGGCAACTGGAACTGTCGCAGCTCACGGGTATAGGCTGGGCAACCCACCTCGTAAGGTAGGTCGCCGGAGCTCCTCGGTGTTGGGTGGTCCATAGCAGGCCCCGCCCGCTTATCCGACTGGTGGCGTGTATCGCACCGGCGCTCGATGGTGGTTCGAGCATATTCATGGGCTCGCTCCCGAAGAACTTGGCGCTGATCGCGGTGGGTCCATGGATCGGACGACACTATGGAAATGTTATCACAAGCGTCATCATGACGGACCGGCACCGACGGCAACTGGCGCGGGGGAGGGGAGTGCACTGTGGCTACAGCTCCCCCGGTCCTTCCACCGCTGGCATGTGGTGGCTCAACGGAACGCCGGCCCAAGGGCCCCATCGGTCGCGGATCTTCTTTGTTGGTAACAGTGATGAGGCTCCGGATGGTGGCTCTCCACTCGTCGAGCTTCTCCGCAGCTAGGGGGGAAGTCGAGGAGCAGCTACGCGAGCGCCAAAGCTTCTACTGGCGTGGGTGGTGGCGAAAGCTGCGTGGACCGTGGCGCGCTTTGACTTCTAACCACGTTAGAAGGAGCTCTGTCACGGCCCAGCGGCTGCGTGCCATTTTCGCCAGCACTTCGGCGGGCATGCTGGCCTCCTTCGTCCTGCAGATGATGCACATGACTCTTCCCACGGCGGCGTCCGGGGTCTCCAGCATGGTGGCGCTGCTCATCGCGCGCTGTCGGCGCCGACGTAGGCATCTTGGAGGTTGCCGCGCCGCCCGTTGGTGGCACAGCAACATCCCTGGAGGGCCCCGCGCCACCTGCGTGGGGGCCAGCCGCGTCTTTGGATTTGGCGGTGTCGCGGTCCGTAAATGCGGCGCCTGAACGACGCCGCTTCGCCAAGCTCGATTGCCGAGCGATCTTTGGTGCTTTCGCGGGCGCGGCTCGGGTTCTGTCCGCGACAGGCCCACTGCTGCCCGCACTGGCACGGGCCGTTCGGCTCTCGAGGTGCCATGACGATCAAGCACTGCAAGGCTAACTACTAGATCAGATTCTCACAACTGCGCCCCCTACCTGGCGCACCAAAGATATCGGTGGAAACGACACCTATGGGATCACTGGGATCCCTTCTACGGTCGGCGAGCGCGGGGTCGTGAGAAGAGCAGGTTCAGGAGCTAGCACAAGGATCGTTTACCCAGGTTCGGGCCGCGAGGATGCGTAAAACCCTAGTCCTGCTTTGGTGGATGTATTTCAGAGTGTTCTTGAGCTCTCGAACTAGCTACGGTGGCTGCACAGTTTAAAAGAGCCGAATCCCTCTCCTCGTCACCTCGGGCCTCCTTTTATAGGAAAAAGGGGTTGCCACAGTGGCACACAGGAAGTGGAAAGGCGTACAATGCGCGAGCTTATCGCTCGGCATTACGGGACAAAGTGCATCCAATGCGCTACTTAGGAGTCCATTAGCTTTATCAGGGACGGGAACGAGGCCCATCCCGTCTGTCGCTGCTCCGCCTCGCTTCGACACGCGCCCAGGCCAGCGATGTGTGCGGCGCCATGTAGGCAGGTAGGCTGCTGAGGTGGCGCGGCGGTGGAGCCTTCACGAAGATCTGCATGCCACCATGCAGGTGCTTGCTGAGTTGGCCTAGAAGCCACGTGTTGCCATGTAGGTGCCTGCCCAGCTGGTTGTCCTGGCAGCTGCATGCTAACGGTGGTGGAGTCTTGGTCGCCGCGGGCCTGGCGGTGGCCCCGCTGATGCCCTCGGCAAGGGTCTTGCCGTGGGCCCGGCAAGGGTCTTGCCGTGGCGTTGCAGTCGTCCCCGTTAAGGCGCTTGCCGGGGGTCTTGTGGATTTCCTCGGCTAGGATCCCGCCGAGGGTCACCGTCTTCTAGTCCTCATCTGATCTCATATGTTTATGATCTTGACGAAGATTTGCATGCCACCACAGAGGCGCCTCCCGAGCCTTGGTTCCAATGTAGTTGGTGGCGGCGTTTGGAACCCTTGGGCTCAAGGGTGGCCCGCTCCGCTGGCATTGGGCAAGCTGCCCCGGCAAGGCCCTTGCTAGGGTCGCGGAGGCCGCCCCGGCAAAGCCCTTGCTGGGGTAGCGGAGGCCGCCCCAGCAAGGGTCTTGCCGGGGGAGTCCACGTCTCCCCCATGCTGTCTTGTGTTTCTGGTCTTGGCATGTTCTCAGTTTGTCTTGTGCTTCGGCTCTTCTCCGGCTTCCCTCCTCTGCCCTACTTATTGCAGCCGCGGCGCGCGGCTCTGACTGCCCGTGCACAAGTAAAGGGGTCAAAAGGAGAGCTCTACTTTTGTACACCGACAATAGTGCTTGTTGGGAGGCAACCCAATTTTATTTTTGTTCTTTGTGTTTTGCTCCTGTTAGTAATAAATAATTCATCTAGCTTCTGTTTAGATGTGGTTTTATGTTTTAATTAGTGTTTGTGCCAAGTAGAACCAATAGGATCTTCTTGGGTGATAGTTGTTTGATCTCGCTGAAAAAGATAGGAATTTTGTGCTCACGAAAATAATTGTTAAAATTCCCCAGAACATGATAAAATACTAATTCTTTTTGCAGAGGATCAATATACAAATTAACCAGGTTGTCCTTGTTTTTCAGAATTTCTGGAATGCCAGAAGTATTGGAACAAATCAGATTTCTACAGACAGTTCTATTTTGACAGATTTTGTTTTTTGTGTGTTGTTTGCTTATTTTGATGAATCTATGAGTAGTATCAGGGGGTACGAACCATAGAGAAGTTGGAATACAGTAGGTTTAACACCAATATAAATAAAGAATGAGTTCATTACAGTATCTTAAAGTGCTGGCTTATTTTCTTATACTAACGGAGCTCATGAGATTTTCAGTTGAAGTTTTGTGTTGTGAAGTTTTCATGTTTTTGGGTAAAGATTTGATGGATTTGGGAATAAGGAGTGGCAACAGCCTAAGCTTGGGGATGCCCAAGGTACCCCAAAGGTAAAATTCAAGGACAACCAAAAGCCTAAGCTTGGGGATGGCCCAGAAGGCATCCCCTCTTTCGTCTTCGTCTATCGGTAACTTTAGTTGAGGCTATATTTTTATTCACCACATGATATGTGTTATTCTTGGAGCGTCTTGTATGATTTGAGTCTTTAATTTTTAGTTTACCACTGAGGGAGTCCTGGATTAGGGGGTATCCGGACAGCCGGACTATAACCTTTGGCCGGACTGTTGGACTATGAAGATACAAGATTGAAGACTTCGTCCCGTGTCCGGATGGGACTCTCCTTGGCGTGGAAGGCAAGCTTGGCAATACGGATATGAAGATCTCCTTCTTTGTAACCAACTCTGTGTAACCCTAGCCCCCTCCGGTGTCTATATAAACCGCAGTGTTTAGTCCGTAGGACCAACAACAATCATACCATAGGCTAGCTTCTAGGGGTTAGCCTCTCTGATCTCGTAGTAGATCAACTCTTTTAATACCCATATCATCAATATTAATCAAGCAGGAGTAGGGTTTTACCTCCATAGAGAGGGCCCGAACCTGGGTAAAAACATCGTGTCCCTTGTCTCCTCTTACCATCTGCCTAGACGCACAGTTCGGGACCCCCTACCCGAGATCCGCCGGTTTTGACACCGACATTGGTACTTTCATTGAGAGTTCCACTGTGCCGTCGCCATAAGGAAGGATGTCTCGTGTCGTGTTTAAAGACGGCACTACTGCTGGGGGAGCTTTGTCTATCGACCAAACTCTCCGGCTAGGCTGTTTCATCATGACCGCCTGTTCGGCTGCTGCGCCGACGATGATTTCTCGGGTCATCAAAAACAGCCTCCACGTCAACTCGGAACTTGCCGAGCAGATGGATCCAATGGAGATCTCTTCCTTAAACGATCTCTTGGATCGCATCAACGCCTTGGGCGTCGCTACGGACTATGATCGGATTGGGCTTAAACCCGATCAAAGGGAGATTAACTCTCCACCGGTCACCCATCATATTGCGGTGGTGGAGGAACAATGCGGCGACTTTTCCTCTATCTTGAGGACTAACTATGTCCGGATTCCTGAGCTCTCCGAACCGGATACCCGTTTGCGGGAGGACAACACCCAAGCCGTGAACCTAGAGTCAGGCAGCGGGCCAGGATTATCGGGCAACACCCCGGAACCGGAACTTCCAAGATTGGAAACTCCTCGGCCCCTGGATCTCAAATCGGGTAAGGGTTCGGACTCAATTCCACCCACCCACCCAAACATAAGTGATCTTTCCCACATCAGCCAAGAGCCCCAGGAAACAGTACATCACTATTGGGCCAGATTCCTCCTTGCGATGTACAAGGTTACGGACTGTCGCGAGGAAGACGCAATCTTATTTTTCTGCAATAATTGCACGGACAAGGGAATCCTTAAAGCCATAAGTCGCCGTGAGAAATCACGCTTCACTGACTTGGCATCTGTAGTACGAAAGTACTGTGCGATGGAAAGTGCCTGGAAAACTGAAACAAATTTTTGGGATAATCCGGCCCCGAATACACACCCAGTCCGCAGCAAAAGGGTGCACTATCATAGGACACCCGAGCTAATCCCAAAAAAGCAAAAAACACTCACAGGGCGTGGAACCGTACTAGAGGGATGGCTCAACGGACCCTGCAAAATCCATAGTACAGCGGATACCATACCAACACACAGCCATAGAGCATGTTGGATACTCCGGCAGGTGGCCAAAAGTGGTGAGGATCTTCTCATCCCAGACGCCACAGAGCACAAACCCAGGGATAACAATACGGTATTAATAGTTTTTGAGACCTTCGCATCAAATAATAGGCGAAAGCGAACACTCCGCAGCCTTGCCGAAATCTACCATGTGGCAACAATAAATCCATGGAGTGACACGGCTATTACTTTCAATGTCAGTGACGAACCTAAATTCCGAACAGCCCGAGCACCAGCCGCATTGGTCCTCAGTCCAATTGTGGACGGCTTTCGACTCACCAAGGTGCTCATGGACGGCGACAGTGGATTAAACCTCATCTATGAGGAAACCCTTCAAAAAATGGAAATAGACTGGAACCGCATCAAGCGAAGCAGCACAACCTTTAGAGGAATAATCCCTAGTCGGGAAGCGCGCTGTACAGGCAAAATCATACTAGATGTGGTGTTCGGCACGCCGGAGAATTATAGGTTCGAAGAGATTACGTTCCAAGTGGCTCCGTTCAGTAGCGGATACCACACCCTTCTAGGGCGGGAGGCGTTCACGATCTTCCAAGCCATACCCCATTACGGGTACATGAAGCTCAAAATGCCCGGGCCCAACGGAATCATCACTCTCGCTAGTGATCCGGACACAGCACTCCGCGCCGAAAACAAGACAGCCGCACTGGCCCTTGAGGCATTATCCGAAGCCCTTGCGGCCGAGGAACTGACTGCGCTGCGCTCCGCGGTGGACAGGGACGACGTACTACTTGAAAAGAGATCCAAGTCCACCTCCTTTAAACCAGCGGATGAAATAGTCAAATTCCAAGTCCATCCAACGGACCCTACAAAAACAGCCTCCATCGGGGCACAGTTAAACCCCGCCGTGGACGCTGCACTACGAGGGTTCCTATGCGAGAATTGGGACATATTTGCTTGGCATCCCTCAGATATGCCAGGAATCCCATGTAGGCCGGCAGAACATAGCCTCAATATCCTTAAGGGATTCAAGCCGGTTAAGCAGGCTCTTCGGTGTTTCTCTGAACCTAAGAGACAAGCTATGGGAGAGGAACTAGCCAAGTTATTGGAGGCCAGAATCATTAGAGAAATAAAACACCCAGACTGGCTAGCAAACCTGGTGATGGTACCAAAGAAGGACAAATCCTGGCGCCTGTGCATCGATTTCAAGGACCTCAACGAGGCTTGCCCAAAGGATCCCTTTCCCCTCCCCCGCATTGATCAAATTATAGATGCTACCGTAGGACACGTGTCACGCCCAATATGCGACCCTATCCAAAAGGAACTCGAAGGTCCCACCAAGGATAGACCCGCATATTGAAACGCTTTTGCAAGGTGGATATCATTACATCAACATTGCATAATAGATGGGGATACATACATAAGGCACAAATGCCACAAGAATACAACAACATCATATACAAGATCAACATCCGACTACGGATGAAACATAAACAGAAGCTCAAACGACATCCACCCTGCTAGCCCAGGCTGCCGATCTGGAACCTATCCCTTGATCGAAGAAGCAGTAGAAGAACTCCAAAACAAGCAAACATCGCTCTCGCGTCATGATCATCGCATAACCTGTACCTGCAACTGGTGGTGTAGTAATCTGTGAGCCACGAGGACTCAGCAATCCCATTACCATGGGTATCAAGACTAGCAAAGCTTAAATGGGAAAGGAAGGGGTAAAGTGGTGAGGTTGCAGCCGCGACTAAGCATATATGGTGGCTAACCAACGCGAATAAGAGCGAGAAGAGAGAAAGCGGAACGGTCGTCAACTAGTAATGATCAAGAAGTGATCCTGAACTCCTACTTACGTCAGACATAACACAGAAACCGTGTTCTCCTCTCGATCAACCCCGAAAAGAGACACTTACGGTTACGCACACGGTTGTTGTATTTTAGAAGAGTTTACTTCAAGTTTACTACAACCGGATATTAACAAATTTCCATCCGCCACATAACCGCGGGCACGGCTCTCGAAAGTTTATACCTTGCAGGGGTGTCCCAACTTAGCCCATGATAAGCTCTCGCGATCAACGAAGGATATTCCTTCTCCCCGGGAAGACCCGATCAGTCTCGGAATCCCGGCTACAAGACATTTCGACAGCAATAAAACAAGACCAGCAAAGCCGCCCGATGTGCCGACAAATCCCGATAGGAGCTGCACATATCTCGTTCTCAGGGCACACCGGATGAGCCAGACGTCGGGTTGGCATAAACCCTGATTGCCCAGGGGGCCGGACATAGCGCTCGGTTTGGACCAGCACTCGAAGGAGAACTGGCCCGGGGCTAAAATAAAGATGACCCTCGGGCTCCGGAAACCCAAGGGAAAAAGGGCATAGGTGAGGCAAATGGTAAAACCAATGTTGGGCCCTGCTGGAGGAGTCTTATTCAAAGCGAACTGTCAAGGGGGTCCCATAAATCACCCGACCGCGTTAGGGAGGCAAAATCCGGGAACATAATACCGATATGACGGAAACTAGGGCGGCAAGAGTGGAACAAAACACCAGGCATAAGGCCGAGCCTTCCACCCTTTACCAAGTATATAGATGCATTAATTAAATAAGATATATTGTGATATCCCAACAAGTAAACATGTTCCAACAAGGAACAACATCTCCATGTTCCAACAAGGAACAAACTTCATCTTCACCTGCAACTAACAACGCTATAAGAGGGGCTGAGCAAAGCGGTAACATAGCCAAACAACGGTTTGCTAGGAAGGGTGCAAAAGATTAGAGGCTGACATGGCAATTTGGGATGGCTTGATAAACATGTAATAGGTAGCGCGGCATAGCGATAGAACGAAGCAACTAGCATAGCAATGATAGTAGTGAGATCCAGGGTAGCGGTCATCTTGCCTGAAATCCCACTAGGAAGAAGAACGAGTCCATGAAGAAGACGAACGGATGAAGCCGAACCAAGCGTAGACGAACGAATCCTCACGATCGCAACGAAACAGGAACTAACAAGAAGTAGCACACAACATAGGTAAACACACCACACATGAACAAGGCATGATGCACAACAAGCATGATGCATGACAAGCTACATGAAGCTACTCATGGCAAGAGATGATGCAAACAAGAACAACACATCAAAGCAAGTTTAAATGAGGCCGGGAACAACATATAACAATTCCGGTAAGTCCTCATATGCAAATTTCAAAATTGGTCCAGATCTGAATAACTTTATGTTCAAGTTGTTAAACAGCAAGTTAAGATGCACCACGATGATCTACACGAAATTCTAGTCAAGTTACATATACAGTTCATTAGATTCGGAGCTACGGCCTACAAGATATGAGCAAAACAAGTTAAACATGGCATTGATGCAAAATGCATACAAACATCAAGCAAACACCTCAAAACAAGGATGCAACATGATAATATGAAACTACATGCAAAATAAAGCAAGTTTCATATAGAGCACACTCAAAACGGAGCAACAGTGCAACACATACACCCTATACAAGTCATGACAACAATCTGTCCAAAACAGCAACTAGGCATATTGCAAGCATCAAAACACTATGCTACAGCATCTCAACGTAATAACAAAAGGCATGGGCATGAAGTACAGGTAAAGCATGACAAAACATGAACACTGAGCTATCTCCGGAAAACACTAGAACATGCTCAAACCCACATGGCAAGATTGCATATAATAACAGTTTCAGACTTATCAGGAAATAACATCAGGTTGCAATGTTTAGAGCTATCCAACAACATGCTACAGGAACTTATCAGGGCAAACAAAGGCATGGCATGAATCTACTAAATGCATAGATCAAAAGTCCCTTACTGACCATAAGCCAAAAAGGATCAGAAGATATGATGGCACCCATGTAAACATGGCAAGTTATATTACAGATTCATACATGGCAGGAACAACAATAAGTAGGCATGTTGGTGAGCTTGACCCACTCACCACAGAGCAATAAATGGCATGGCAAGGCAACTCACAGTAAGAAGACATGGCATAGAAGCTATACATGGCAAGAACAACATCATAGCATACACGGATCAACTACAACAACCTTGGCAAAATTGAATAACATGTAAACAACCTGCCAGGAAACATTTTATTGCAAAAGTAGAGCTCGATTGAATCAAGCTATGGCACTCCATAATTGCAAACAAGGGCATGGATGGATAGAGCATAACCATATGTTCAAAACATCCTTACTGAAGTATCTCAAAATAAGGATGGATCTCTCGGTAGCATCAAGTTTACATGGCATAAAAATATCAGCAGAACAGGGCTGAAATCAGCAACATCATGAAGCCTAGTTTGCATGCTTGTGCTAGTCACCACAGATATCACAAATATACATGGCATACACCCCTGTAAATATGGCATGGCATATTACAAAACACATGTAGGACTCAAGTACATAGGGTGCACACATCAATCATGGCAAAAATGACAGAAGTGCATGTTCTGATAAGAATCTGAAACTAACATCACATAGCCCTCTTCTAACAGCATTTCATGCATCAAGATGAGCTCAAATGAAAATGATGCAATGAGATGAAATGATGTACTCGTCGAGACGAACAATTTGAAATGTTACACACACGAAACGGAGCTACGGATGCAGAGTTATGGTGCTATGAAAATGAAACAAAATATCTGCAGAAATATGACTTAGAGGAAATCCGGGGCTCGGGGAAAGTCAACCTTCGTGCACGGATTCCGAGGATGGCCGGGGCTCTCGCCGGAGTTGCGGTAGAGGCGGCCGGAGCCAAGGGAGAGGCGCCTGCGGGAGGAGCCGGCCGGATCTGGCACGGGCGGCGCCGGCGGCCGGGCGGAGGGAGGCGGCGCCCGGCGAGGTAGGGCGGCGGCGGATGCTCCAGGCGGCCCTGGGAGCACGGGCGGGGCCGGGCAAGGGTGCGGCAAGGCGGGTTCCGGGAGGCGCTGAATGCGGGCGGCGCGGCGGCGAAGCGGGCGCGCGGCCGGGGACGGGCGCGCGCCGAGGCGGCGGCGGCGCGGGCGCTGGGGCCGGACGGGCGGCGGCGGGCGGCGGCGCTGGCCTCTGCTGGCCGGGTTCAAGTGCGTCTGAGGCCCTGGCGGCGGAGACGGGCGGCGGCGGGCAACATGGCGGCTGGCGATTGGCGGAGGGCGGCGGAGCGGACGCGTCCGGGTGGGGTCGGACGTGTCCGGCGCGGAGAGGGAGGAGATCTAAGGTTTCATCTGCGGGATTCATCCGCGAATTTCGGGGGGAGACACAAATTTATAGGTAGAGGGAGCTAGGAGAGTCCAAATGAGGTGCGGTTATCGCCCACACGATCGTGATCGAATGACCAAGAGCATAGAGTGGAGTTTGCTGGGTTTTGGGCCACTTTGGAAAGGGTGTTGGGCTGCAACTCAAAGAGGGCTTTTGCGGTTACCCGGTTAACCGTTGGAGTATCAAACGACCTCCAAATGGCACGAAACTTGACAGGCGGTCTACCGGTGCTATACCAAGGCCGCTTGACAAACCTCGGGCCATTCCGAGAAAGTTTAACACCCGCATATGAAAAGAGGTAAAAGGGAGCGCCGGGAGACATAGGAGTGCCGGATTGCAAAACGGACAACGGGGAAAATGCTCGGATGCATGAGACGAACACGTATGCAAAATGAAATGCACATGATGACATGATATGAAATGCAGATGATGACATGGCAAAGTGCAACACGCAAGCAAATGACATCGCAAGGACGGCGAATAACTGGCGCATCGAATCCGGGGCGTTACAACACGATTCATTGTGTTTCCTCGACGCATACTCTGGCTACCACCAAATTAAGATGGCAGAGCCCGACCAAGTAGCAACGACATTTATCACACCATACGGCCCCTTCTGTTTCAACACAATGCCTTTCGGGCTCAAAAACGCCGACGCAACATATCAGCGCATGATTCAGACATGTTTGGAAAACCAGATCGGCAAAATAGTGGAGGAATACGTAGATGATGTGGTTGTTAAAACCAAACACGTCGACTCTTTAATAGACGACTTGAGGCTCACATTCGACAACCTCCGAGCATACGACATCAAGCTTAATCCGGAAAAATGCGTTTTCGGTGTACCAGCCGGAAAGCTCCTGGGCTTCATCGTCTCCAATAGAGGAATTGAAGCAAATCCGGCCAAAATCCGAGCTCTGTCACAGTTGGCTACCCCCACGGACCTCAAACAAATCCAGAAATTAACCGGATGTGTGGCGGCTCTAAGCCGCTTTATCTGCCGCTTGGGAGAAAAGGCATTACCCCTCTATCGCCTCCTTCGGCACACCGAACACCATACTGGCAACCAACCCAATCATGGCCGCGCCAAACATCGGCGAACCAATGTTGTTGTACATTGCGGCAACTCATCAAGTTGTAAGCGCAGTGCTCGTCGTCGAATGAGAAACGGACAGACATAAATTCCCCCTTCAAAAGCCGGTCTATTATGTATCCACTTTCCTCACTCCATGCAAGTCACGGTACCCGCATTATCAAAAGATAGCATATGCGGTATTCATGGCATCCCGGAAGCTGCGACACTACTTTCAAGAGTGTTTAATTACAGTAGTCTCGGAAGTGCCACTTAATGATATTATATACAACCGCGACACCACGGGCCAGATTTCCAAATGGGCCATTGAGCTCCTCCCGTTCGACATAACGTACAAACCACGGCGAGCTATTAAGTTGCAAGTATTGGCCGACTTTGTCGCCGAATGGACGGAAGCCGAACTCCCTAAAGAGTACGGCGCATATTTGTAACGCCCCGGATTCGGTGCGCCAGGTGTCCGCTAGTTATTCGCCGTCTTTTCCATGTCATTTGCTTGCGTGTTGCATTTTATCATGTCATCATGTGCATTTCATTTTGCATACGTGTTCGTCTCATGCATCCGAGCTTTTTCCCCGTTGTCCGTTTTGCAATCCGGCTCTCCTATGCCCTCCGGCGTTCCCCTTTTGTCTCTCGTTGTGAGCGGGTGTTAAACATTCTCGGAATGGACCGAGGTCTGCCAAGCAGCCTTGGTATAGCACCGGTAGACCGCCTGTCAAGTTTCGTGCCATTTGGAGTCCGTTTGATACTCCAACGGTTAACCGGGTAACCGCAAAAGCCTCTTTGGTGTTGCAGCCCAACACCCTTCCAAAGTGGCCCAAAACCCAGCAAACTCCCCTCCATGCCCTCGGTCGTTCGATCACGATCGTGTGGGCGAAAACCGCTCCTCATTTGGACTCTCCTAGCTTCCAGAAACTATAAATATGTGCTCCCCCGGATTTTTCGCACAGTCCAACCCTAGCCCTTTTCTTCCTCGCGCCGCCGGACATGTCCGCCCGGCGGCCGGACACGTCCACTGCCAGCCTCCATGTCGCCCAGACCAATCCGCGGACGCCACGTCACCCGCCGCCGCCCCAGCCTCTCCGCGCGCCGCCATCGCCGCCCACCGCGCCCGCCGTCCGGGGCCGTGGGAGCCAGATCCGCCCGCCCGGGCGATCTGGGCCCAGCGCTGGCCGCCGCCGCCGCCGTCCGCCACTCGGCGCCGGCCGGCAATCGCCTCCTCGGGCGCCGTCCCTGCGCCCATGGCGTCCGCTACTTCGGCCCCGCGCCTGAAGGCCTACGCCTCCCCCGCGTCGGCCCGAGCCCCTGCTCCGACCATCGCGCCTCCGCGCCGCCCGGCTGCCTCGTCCGCTGGCCCGGCTGGCGCGCCTCCGTCGGCCTCGGCGCCGCCCTGCCCGTGCCCGCCGCCTCGCCTCGCCCCCTCTCCGTCCTCCTTCCTCGTCGCCGACCACCCTGGCCCCAACTCCGGCGAGGTTCCGGCCAACCTCGGGAACCGTGCCCCGGATCTGGATCTGGAATCCTCATGTTGACCACGAATTTTCCCCAAGTCCCGAGATATTTCAACATTATCATGCCATGTTCATCGCATCATATCTCTGCATACGTAGCTCCGTTGCATCTCAACGGGTACTTCATTTAGTTCCATTGCATCATGTTCATTTGAGGTCATCTAGATGCCTGAATCTCTGATGCAAGAGTGCTTCATAGTGTTAGTTCATGTTTCTTAACAGAACTTGCTCATTTGTCATTTTTGCCATGATTGATGTGTGCATCCTATGAGGTTGATGTCTACATGAGTTTTGATCTATGTCATGCCATCTTTACAGTGGCGTATTCCATGTATTTTTGTGATCAATGTGGTGACTAGCACAAGCATGCAAACTAGGCTCCGTTATGTTGCTGATTTTAGTGCCTGTTCTGCTGTTATTTTGATGCCATGTAAACTTGATGCTACAGAGAGATCCATGAATATTTTGAGATACTTCATTAAGGGTGTTTTGAACATATGGTTGTTCTCTATCCATTCATTCCCCTGCTTGCAATTATGGAGTAGTCTAGCATGTCATTTTCGTGCTCTACTTTTGCTAGAAAATGTTTCCTGGCAGATTGTTTACATATTATTCAATTTTGCCAAGGTTGTTGTAGTTGATCCTTGCATACTATGAATTTGTTCTTGCCTTGGTTTGTTTCATAAACATGTCTTATTGCTGATGATATGCTTATCTTGTCATGCAATTACTTGTGGTGAGTGAATCGAGCTTGTTAAGTAGTGTACTTGCTGTTGCTGTTTTGCTAGGCTGGATCTGTTATTTCGTGATGCTATGTAAACCTTCTTCTACAAGTCATTCTATGCATAATATGGAGATGTTCCCCAAGGGTGTTTTGTTCTACATGTCATGCTCTATCTATCCATGCCCCTAGTTGCATTTATAGCCTTCTGTAGATTGTTCTTATCTTGCTCCAAATTTAGTATATAATGTTGCTGTCAGCCTGTTAACATTATGTTCAGTTGTTGCCATGTGTTTTTCTAGTGATCCATGCACCCTATGAACTTGCTATTGCCTTGCCTAGCTTCTTAAACATGCCTTCTTACTGTTGGTTGCCTTGCCATGCCATGTATTTCTCTGTGGTGAGTGGTACAAGCTCATCTACCTGCCTACTTATTGTTGTTCCTGCCATGTATGAATCTGTCATATAACTTTCCATGTTTACATGGGTGCCATTATATTTTCTGATCCTTATTCGCTCATGGCCAGTAAAGGACTTTTGATCTATGCATTTATTAGTATCATGCCATGCCTTTGTTTTCCATGATAAGTTCCTGTAACATGTTGTTTGATAGCTCTAAACATTGCAACCTGATGTTATTTTCTGCAAAGTCTGAACTGTTATCATTAGCAATCTTGCCATGTGTGTTTGAGCATGTTCTAGTGATTTCTGGAGATAGCCCAGTGTTCATGTTTTTTTGTGCTTTACCTGTACATCATGCCCATGTCTTTTGTTTTCATGTTGAGATGCTGTAGAATGTTGTTTCAGTGTTTGCAAGATGCCTAGTTGCTGTTTTGGGCAGATTGTTATAACTTGTTTCATGTGTGTGTGTTGAACCGTTGCTCCGTTTTGAGTGTGATCTATATGAAACTTGCTTAGAATTGAATGTAGATTCATATTATCATGTTGCATACTTGTTTTGAGGTGTTTTCTTGATGTTTGGATGCATTTAGCATCAATGCCATGTTCAACTTGTTTTGCTCATATCTTCTAAGCCGTAGCTCCGAATTAAATGAACTTTGTATGTAACTTGACTAGAATTTCGTGTAGATCATCTTTTCGAAATTTGCATATGAGGACTTACCGGAATTGTTCTATGTTGTTCCCAGCCTCATTTAAACTTGCCTTGATGTGTTGTTCTTGTTTGCATCATCTCTTGCCATGAGTAGCTTCATGTAGTCTTGTCTTGCATCATGCTTGTTGTGCATCATGTCTTGTATATGTGTGGTGTGTTTACCGTGTTGTGTGCTTCTCTCGATTGTTCCCGTTTCGTTGCGATCGTGAGGATTCGTTCGTCTACACTTGGTTCATCTTCGTTGCTTCATCTTCTTCATGGACTAGTTCTTCTTCCTAGTGGGATTTCAGGCAAGATGACCGCTACCCTGGATCTCACTACTATCATTGCTATGCTAGTTGCTTCGTTCTATCGCTATGCCGCACTACCTATCTCTTGTTGATCAAGCCTCCCAAATTGCCATGTCAGCCTCTAACCGTTGTCACCCTTCCTAGCAAACCGTTGTCTGGCTATGTTACCGCTTTTGCTCAGCCCCTCTTATAGCGTTGCTAGTTGCAGGTGAAGATGAAGATTGCTCCATGTTGGATTATGTTTATGTTGGGATATCACAATATCTCTTATATTTTTTAATGCATCTATACACTTGGTAAAGGGTGGAAGGCTCGGCCTTATGCCTGGTGTTTTGTTCCACTCTTGCCGCCCTAATTTCCGTCATATAGGTATTATGTTCCCGGATTTTGCGTCCCTAACGCGGTTGGGTGATTTATGGGACCCCCTTGACAGTTCGCTTTGAATAAAACTCCTCCAGCAAGGCCCAACATTGGTTTTACCATTTGCCTACCACCTATACCTTTCCCTTGGGAGTAGCTAACCCGAGGATCATCTTTATTCAGCCCCCCCGGGCCAATGCTTGTCTAAGTGTTGGTCCGAACTAGAGTCCTTTGCAGCGCCACCTTGGGGAAACTCGAGGGCTGGTTTTAGTTGTACGGTGTGCTCATCCGGTGTTGCCCTGAGAACGAGATATGTGCAGCTCCTATCGGGATTGTCGGTGCATCGGGCGGTCTTGCTGGTCTTGTTTTATTACTGTCGAAATGTCTTGTAGCCGGGATTCCGAGACTGATCGGGTCTTCCCGGGGAGAAACAATATCCTTCGTTGATCGCGAGAGCTTATCATGGGCTAAGTTGGGACACCCCTGCAGGGTTTGAACTTTCGAAAGCCGTGCCCGCGGTTATGTGGCAGATGGGAATTTGTTAATATCCGGTTGTAGTAAACTTGAAGTGAACTCTTCTAAAATACACCAACCGTGTGCATAACCGTGAGTGTCTCTTTTCGGGGTTGATCGAGAGGAGAACACGGTTTCTGGGTTATGTCTGACGTAAGTAGGAGTTCAGGATCACTTCTTGATCATTACTAGTTGACGACCGCTTTCTTTGCTTCTCTTCTCGCTCTCATTTGCGTAAGTTAGCCGCCATACTCTGCTTAGTCGCTGCTGCAACCTCACCACTTTACCCCTTCCTTACCCATTAAGCTTTGCTAGTCTTGATACCCATGGTAATGGGATTGCTGAGTCCTCGTGGCTCACAGATTACTACACCAACAGTTGCAGGTACAGGTTTATGCGATGATCATGACGCGAGAGCGTGTTTACTTGTTTTGGAGTTCTTCTTCTGCTTCTTCGATCAGGGGATAGGTTCCAGGCCGGCAGCCTGGGCTAGCAGGGTGGATGCCTTGAGTTTCTATTATGTTTCATCCGTAGTCGGATGTTGACCTTGTATAAGATGATGTTGTACTCTTGCGGCATTTGTATGCCTTGTATGTATCCCCATCTATTATGTAATGTTGATGTAATGATATCCACCTTGCAAAAGCGTCTTCAAGATGCGCTTCTATCCTTGGTGGGACCTTCGAGTTCCTTTAGGATAGGGTCGCATCTTGGGCGTGACAAGTTGGTATCAGAGCCTCGACCGACCCTAGGAGCCCCCTTGATTGATCGTGTAGTTTGGCCGTTGTTGAATCTAGAAGAAAACTATTTTCGGAGTCTAGTTATATCGGAGTAGGAATTCTTTTTACTCCTCAGCCCTTAAATCGCTCGGTGAGGAATCTTGACGTAGGTGTTTTGAATTACTTCTCTTCCCCTTCAAATTTTCTTTAAGATCACGCAGTGGGTTTTTCGGTCGTTGGTTCTCTTCTATTTTCATCCAGTGCATTTCTCGTCAATTTTCATCTGGCGCCCCAACAATCGCCGGACGGGCCTCGCCAGGAGCAGGGCCTGGCGCCGGTCCGTCCCCAGAAGAAGAGCTCAAGATCGACTTCAACCAATCACCGTCCACGACCAAGGAAGGAGCGCGGGGCAAGCTGGCTGTGCCCCAGGAGAACTCGTGAAGGGAAGACAGCAGGCGCATAGGCTCGGGACGCTCAGCTGAACATGCCACCTCTCCGACCGGCTGAGTGGTAAGGGCGCCGCTTGAACTCGACGCACCAAGGACCAGCAACGACGACGGAGCTTGGGGAGATGGATCCTCAGCCGTCTCCGCGAATTCGGCAGGAAGGGCCCTGAAAGGCCACAGTTAGCTGCAAGAACCAAGAAGTAGAGGAGCAGAGGGCGAGGAGGACTTACTCGTTTGTGGCGAAGTACCTCCTGCACTTCAGCAAGCGGCAAGGGCGATCGTCACCGCCCGAGGCCTCCTTCCTCTTGCGGAGGGCCACGAAGTCCATGCGGAACCGGCCCAAGCGCTCGGCGCAGGGGTCGGTTTGTGGCATGGAGGAGGCGGCGAGATGATCAGCACCAATTGGACCAGCCTGGGGGACGCCATCAGGCGCCGCCTCAAGAGGGACGACCGGGGCCTCGGGAGCCCCAACCTCGGGAGCCGGAGGACGAGACTACTCACCTATCACTATTCCGGAAGGAGCTCCAGGAGATGCCGCCCTTGGGGCTCCGCATGGCATAACCACCTCAACGTCGTCTCCTTCAACTCCTGATGGTTCTCATCTCCCTGCTGCATCACCTGAGATAGAACCACTTCGGGCGACCGGAAGAGCCACCACGGCAACTGGGTTCTCGCGAGGCCCCCTGAGGTCAACCAGGCGCAGCCCCCACTCGTCAAAACTGGGCATCTGCTTCATGAAATCGGCCCTACCTGAACAGAGATACAAGAGGGCACCATCACGTCGAAGGCTGCTTGGGGAAGGACCGCCAACCAGGACCCTAAGCACCGTCCTCAGCACTTCAGGCACCAGGTCCCCCTCCTTAAGTCGCATGCAGTCTTGGCGCCCAGCAAAGTCCCACATCCGATGAGAGTGGCGCTGGAGAGGAGCAATGCGACACTGGAGGAACTCCTTCACCATCTTGGGCGCCATCACGTTGAGCGCCCTCAGGCTCTCGAAGCGGCGCCAGACGAATGCAAGCCAGGGGTCCGCGAGCGCCTCGTGACCCCAGCCTGAGTTGGGAACAGCAGGCAAGGTAGGATGCGAGAGCAGGGGGCTGGGCACCCGAATGTCCACATACAACCACCGCTCTCTGAACTTGGCCTCAAGAGGAGGGAGTCCGAAATCGATCCCCGAAGCAGCCGTCTCTGGCACCGCAAGGAAGCTCACACACCCCGAGCATTGAGTAGGATTGCTCAGGCGCAAAGAGAAGAAGTGACGCAGCAGGGAAAAGGAAGGAGGGATGCCCACCATTGCCTCACAGACAAAGGCGAAGACAGCCAGGAGGGTAATGGACTCAGGCCCGAGATGCATCATGTGGATCTGATAGTGGGAGAGCACCGCATTGAAGAAAGCGGAGAAGGGGGGAACAAGACCTGCCCACAGGGCATCAGCGAAGAACCGGACCTCCGTGACAATCCTGTCGAAGGAGGCATGGGACGCAGGCCATGCCGTGGTCCTGCCGCACTCGTTGAAGATGGTGGCAAGAGCAGAGCGGACCTTGCCCAAGGCCTCGGGGTTGAGTATGATGGATCGATCGACAGCGGGGGCCACCGCCGGAGGCGAGCGGGACGAAGGCGCGGGCTTCTTCGCCTTTTCCTTCTTCGTTGGCGCCATGGCAACAGGAAGGGTGAGGGTCCGAGTTGGATCAAGGGCGGAAGTTGGAGCCAGAGGAAGAAGGAAGGGCCAGGAGTGCGCAGACGGCGAAAGGGGAATGGCTGTGTGCAACCCCGGGTCCGCTTAGCCGGCCATGTAATGAGGCATCGTGGGGAAGCGAAGACGCCCACGACCAATCAATCGCCACGCCGCGCCCAAGGCCGCAGGCTGTTGGGGCCTGCGGCGCTTCGCACTTGCCCCTTCGCTTATCTGCTAAGCCAAGTCTGGGCGCACCTTGGGCCCGGGGGCTACTATCGGCGTTCTGGGAACGGGGGTCCCCAGACTTGCCTGCGTGCGGCCTGTGGCATGGCTCAAGTGGGGGCCCAGCGCAGCCCATTTTCATCAGCTCAAGCTCAAGTTCTTTGCGAGGGGCCAAGCCTCGCGGGGCGGACGACAGGAACCTTCCTCAGGAGCAGCCTCCTCAGGCAGGCTCACGAGGAGGCGGAGAGATCAAGGCAGGGTACCTCACGAGGGTGCCCCGTGACCCAAGCCATGACGATCGAGACTAGGCGGGCATCAGCCTGCGCAGTGTCCTTGTTTCCCCTTTGGTGCAAAGGAGGCAAGCACAGGCCAAGGCATCAGGCAAAGGTTACCGCTTCGGTGCAACAAGACCAAGACCAGCAGAGCGGCAGGAAGGAGGTCATCGTGGAGCCCAGGATGGCGTCACCGTCAGACCAAGACCAACTTTAGGCAGGATAAGTGTACTAGATGTTCCCCTTCAAAATGTCCAATTGTTGGCGCCCTTCCCGCTCATTATTTGGGAAGAGGCCTAGGGCCTCCCTCTATAAATAGGACTAGCCACCACAGAGAGAGGGAGGGCAAGACGACGGGTTGAACTTATCAGAGAGAGGAGAGAGAGAGAGAGAGAGAGAGAGAGAGAGAGAGAGAGAAGCGAATGGACTCACCCAAGCAGTCCATCGCACCAGCTCAAGAACAGCCCCTCGCGAGGCTGTTCTTCCTTTGTACTGTTGTTCATCAGCCTCTGAGGCAATCCACCACACCACAAACTAGAGTAGGGTATTACACCACAATGGTGGCCTTAACTAGTATAAACCTCGTGTCCCTTGTGTGTTCTTCCTCTTAGTTTAGATCCCTTGCTAACCATCGATGCGTGAGCTGGTAGGGGAATGATCTCCGCGCACACCCCAGTGTTCGAACCTCAAGGGTCTGCCGGAACCCGAAATCCGACACTCCCTTACAGCCTTACGCAGTTCCTGCGATGAATTTGCAAGGTAAAATATTCAACTATGGGAATATGGAACGGATGGGCATAAAAAGTGACAACTTACCCAGCTCGGAGGATTGTACATGGAGAACCCACTTTGTGGCTTGATGCGGAGGAATTCCTCTTCCTCTACCTTGTACAAACCGGACAAGATTTTTGCTAGGGCAGCAGTCGAGTCCGACCCTTTGCGGCCGCAGCGGGTGGCGTCATCTTCCCCGTTGAAATCCCACATGGGGCGGCCTCGATATTGAAGCGGCTGCACCCCCCGCATAATGCATATTGCCATAACCTCGGTTATGGGCAGTCGTGATTGAGCCAATAACTTTATCCGGCCCATCAGGTGAAGAATGTCTCTATCATCTTCCTCCTGGGGGCTCCGTGGTCGCCAGCTCAGGCGCTTCTTCAGAGGAGCATTATCAAACTCGGGAAGGCCGATCCGAATAGGATCCGGAAGAGGGACGTCCTCCATATAAAACCACTCTGAAGGCCAGTCTTCGGACGCCTTCTTCGGGGTTCCGGATACGTATCCGGTCCCGGCGATGCACCATACTTCGGCTCCGCCCACCTGATATATTGACCCCCTCTGTGAATGGGGCACAAGGCAGAACAACTTCCTGCACAGTGCGAAATGAGCCTCGCAGCCCAAGAACAGCTCGCAAAGGGCTACGTAGCCAGCGATATGAAGTATGGAGGCAGGGGTAAGGTGGTGCAACTGGAGGCCATAGAACTCCAGGAGCCCGCGGAGAAACGGATGGATTGGAAATCCGAGCCCCCTTAACAAATAAGGGACAAGGCATGCCCGCTCTCCCTTAGAGGGGTTGGGAAAGCTCTCCGCTTGCTCCCCGCCATAATAGGTGGCGAGCCTAGCTCAAACCGGGACCATGTACACCGGGGGAGAAATCCCTGGGTTTGAAGCTTCACTAATTGGTTGTGCGGGACGGAACACCTCTCCCAATCTCCGGGCTTGGGGCTGGGGGAGCGAGAGGAGGAGCGGCGCTGGTCGACCATGTTGGGATGGATTTCTTCAGGCGCGCTCCGATGAATGCTCGATGAGGGAAGATGGTGTAGTTTGGATCTGGGAACCCTCGTCTCTTTAAATATACAGTTCATTCGCATAGCTAGGGTGGTAAATGTAAAAACGCCCTGGCTATTCGCATTCACTTGACACGTGGAAGATGGCCATTATTGGGCGCAGAAGCCAAGAAGCACAACATTTACGAGAAGCCGGACATTATTCAGAGCTTGAAGAAGAACCCGCCTTGCAATGCCGAAGACAATCTGCGCGCCGGACTCATCGTCATTGAAGCCTGGTTCGGGGGCTACTGAGGGAGTCCTTGATTTGGGGGTATCCGGACAGCCGGACTATAACCTTTGGCCGGACTGTTGGACTATGAAGATACAAGATTGAAGACTCCGTCCCGTGTCCGGATGGCACTCTCCTTGGCGTGGAAGGCAAGCTTGGCAATACGGATGTGAAGATCTCCTTCCCTGTAACCGACTCTGTGTAACCCTAGCCCCCTCCGGTGTCTATATAAACCGGAGGGTTTAGTCCGTAGAACCAACAACAATCATACCATAGGCTAGCTTCTAGGGTTTAGCCTCTCTGATCTCATGGTAGATCAACTCTTGTAATACCCATATCATCAATATTAATCAAGCAGGACTAGGGTTTTACCTCCATCGGGAGGGCCCGAACCAGGGTAAAAACATCATGTCCCTTTTCTCCTGTCACCATCTGGCTAGACGCATCGTTCAGGACCCCTACCCGAGATCCGCCGGTTTTTACACTGACAACCGCAATCATCCTTGATGTACACGCCTTTTTGGAGAGACACGCATGAATCGGAATTTATTAGAATACTCTATGTGCTTCACTTATATCTTTTGAGCTAGATAATTATTCTCTAGTGCTTCACTTATATCTTTTTAGAGCACGGTGGTGGTTTTATTTTATAGAAATTATTAATATCTCATGCTTCACTTATATTATTTTGAGAGTCTTTTAGAACAGCATGGTAATTTGCTTTGGCTATAAAACTAGTCCTAATATGATGGGCATCCAAGATGAGTATAATAAAAACTTTCATAAAGTGCACTGAATACTATGAGAAGTTTGATTCTTGATGATTGTTTTGAGACATGAGGATGGTGATTTTAGAGTCATGCTAGTAGATTAATTGTGAATTTGAGAAATACTTGTGTTGAGGTTTGCAAGTCCCGTAGCATGCACGTATGGTAACCATTGTGTAACAAATTTGAAGCATGGGGTGTTTCTTTGATTGTCTCCCTTATGAGTGGCGGTCGGGGACGCGCGATGGTCTTTTCCTACCAATCTATCCCACTAGGAGCATGCGCCTAGTGCTTGGTTTTGATTACTTGTAGATTTTTGCAATAAGTATGTGAGTTCTTTATGACTAATGTTGAGTCGTTGGATTATACGCACTCTCACCCTTCCACCGTTGCTAGCCTCTCTAGTACCGCACAACTTTTGCTGGTACCATAAACCCACCATTTACCTTCCTCAAAACAGCCACCATACCTACCTATTATGGCATTTCCATAGCCATTTCGAGACATATTGCCATGCAACTTTCCACCGTTCTGTCTATTATGACACGCTCCATATTTGTCATATTGCCTTGCATGATCATGTAGTTGACATCGTATTTTTGGCAAAGCCACCATTCATAATTTTTCATACATGTCACTCTTGATTCATTGCACATCCCGGTACACCGCCAGAGGCACACATATAGAGTCATATTTTGTTCTAAGTATCGAGTTGTAATCCTGGAGTTATAAATAAATAGAAGTGTGATGATCATCATTATTAGAGCATTGTCCTGTGTGAGGAAAAAAAGAGGCCAAAGAAGCCAATGAAAAAAGAGAGGCCAAAGAAGCCAAAAAAAAGAGAGAAAAAGAGAGAAGGGACAATGCTACTATCCTTTTTCCACACATGTGCTTCAAAGTAGCACCATGATCTTCATGATAGAGAGTCTCTTATTTTGTCACTTTCATATACTAGTGGGAATTTTTGTTATAGAACTTGGCTTGTATATTCCAACAATGGGCTTCCTGAAAATGCCCTAGGTCTTATTGAGCAAGCAAGTTGGATGCACACCCACTTAGTTTCTTTTGTTGAGCTTTCATACATTTATAGCTCTAGTGCATCCGTTGCATGTCAATCCCTACTCACTCACATTGATATCTATTGATGGGCATCTCCATAGACCATTAATATGCCTAGTTAATGTGGGACCATCTTCCTTCTTTTTGTCTTGTCCACAACCACCACTCTATTCCCCCTATAGTGTTGTGTCCATGGCTCACGCTCATCTATTGCGTGAAAGTTGAAAAAGTTTTGAGAATACTAAAGTATGAAACAATTGCTTGGCTTGTCATCGGGGTTGTGCATGATCTTAATATTTTGTGTGACGAAGACGGGCATAGCCAAACTATATGATTTTGTAGGGATGAACTTTCTTTGGCCATGTAATTTTGAGAAGACATGATTACTTTGTTAGTATGCTTGAAGTATTATTATTTTCATGTCAATATTAAACTTTTGTCTTGAATCTTTCGGATCTGAATATTCATGCCACGATAAAGAAAAATTACATTGATAATTATGTTAGGTAGCATTCCACATAAAAAATTCTGTTTTTATCATTTACCTACTCGAGGACGTGCAGGAATTAAGCTTGAGGATGCTTGATACGTCTCCAACGTATCTATAATTTTTAATTGTTCCATGCTATTATATTATCTGTTTTGGATGTTTAATGGGCTTTAATATGCTCTTTTATATTAATTTTGGGACTAACCTATTAACCTGAGGCCCAGTGCTAATTTTAGTTTTTTGCCTATTTCAGAGTTTCGCAGAAAAGGAATACCAAACGGAGTCCAAACGGAATGAAACCTTCGTGATGATCTTTCTTGGACCGGAAGCAATCCAGAAGAGTTGGAGTCGAAGTCTGGAACGCCATGAGGCGACCACAAGGCTGGAGGGCGCGCCCAGGGGGGTAGGCGCGCCCCCACCCTCGTGGGACCCTCGTAGCTCCATCGACGTACTTCTTTCGCTTATATATATTCTTATACCCTAGAAACATCAGGGGGAGCCATGAAACCACTTTTCCACCACCGCAACCTTTTGTACCCGTGAGATCCCATCTTGGGGCCTTTTCTGGCGATCTGCCGGAGGGGGAATCGATCGCGGAGGGCTTCTACAACAACACCATTTCCTCTCTGATGAAGCATGAGTAGTTTACCACAGACCTTTGGGTCCGTAGTTATTAGCTAGATGCATTCTTCTCTCTCTTTGATTCTCAATACAAAGTTCTCCTCGATGTTCTTGGAGATCTATTCGATGTAATACTCTTTTGTCCTGTGTTTGCCGAGATCCAATGAATTGTGGATTTATGAACAAGATTATCTATGAATATTATTTGGTTCTTCTCTGAATTCTTATATGCATGATTTGATATCTTTGCAAGTCTCTTCAAATTATCGGTTTAGTTTGGCCTACTAGATTGATCTTTCTTGCAATGGGAGAAGTGCTTAGCTCTGGGTTCAATCTTGCGGTGTCCTTTCCCAGTGACAGTAGGGGTAGCAAGGCATGTATTGTATTGTTGCCATCGAGGATAAAAAGATGGGGTTCATATAATATTGCTTGAGTTTATCCTCTACATCATGTCATCTTTCTTAATGTGTTACTCTATTCTTATGAACTTAATACTCTAGATGCATGCTGGATAGCGGTCGATGTGTGGGGTAATAATAGTAGATGCAGAATCATTTCGGTATACTTGACACGGACGTGAGGCCTATATTCATGATCATTGCCTTAGATATCTTCATAACTATGCACTTTTCTATAAATTGCTCGGCAATAATTTGTTCACCCACCGTAATACATGCTATCTTGAGAGAACCCACTAGTGAAACCTATGGTCCCCGGGTCTATTTCTTATTATATTGCATCTCTTTTAGTTACATCGCATCACGTTTACTATTTTGCAATCTTTACTTTCCAATCTATACAACAAAAATACCAAAAATATTTACTTTACTATCTCTATTAGATCTCACTTTTGTGAGTGACCGTGAAGGGATTGACAACCCCTTTATCGCGTTGGTTGCAAGGTTCTTGATTGTTTGTGCAGGTACTAGGTGACTTGTGCGTTGTCTCCTACTGGATTGATACATTGGTTATCAAACTGAGGGAAATAATTACGCTACTTTGCTGCATCACCCTTTCCTCTTCAAGGGAAAACCAACACATGCTCAAGAGGTAGCACCCGACGGCACTCTGGCGCCACCGGGAGAGAGGGGGAGAGAGTCCTCCTCCTTCTTCTTCTTCTTCCTTGGCCTCCCCCAAGATGGGGGGAGAGTTCCCCCTCTGGTCCATGGTCTCCATGGCAGTGGAGGGGCGGGAGCACCTCCGAGATTGGATCTCCCTCTCTGTTCTCTTCTGTTTCACGTTCCCCAGATCTGGCAGAAAACCGTTTCTTATATTCCGGGAGATTCATAGCTCCGATTGCGCCCGGATATAAGCTTCCTTGCGCCCGAAGTAGAGCTCCAACCGACATTCGAGGAGGGCACAACCCACCACCACGCACTAGGGGCCTCTAGCGTGCCCTGGTGACTTGTGGGCTGTGTGGGCCTCCATTTGCAGTGATTCCAACTCCCAAAAATCACATATATTACAAAATAATTCTCCGTAAAATTTTATTGCATTTGGACTTCGTTTGATATGGATTTTCTGGATACAAGAAACATGCAAAAACAGGAACTGGCACTGGGCACTAGATCAATAGGTTAGTCCAATAAATCATATAAAAAGTTGCCAAAAATATGTGAAAGTGGTATAATATTGGCATGAAACAATCAAAAATTATAGATATACGGAGACGTATCTGCATCCCCAAGCTTAATTCCTGCTCGTCCTCGAGCAGGTAAATGATAAAAAAGATAATTTTTGATGTGGAATGCTAGCTAGCATAAACTTGATCATATGTCTAGTCATGGCATGAATATTAAGACATAAGTGATTCAAAGCAATAGTCTATAATTTGACATAAAGACATCAATACTCAGGCATCCCAACAAATAATCATGTCTTTCAAAATATCAACGCTAAAGAAAGCTATCCCTATAAAATTATATAGCCTTGTCATGCTCTGTCTACTTAACACAAAGTATTTATCATGCACAACCCTGATGACAAGCCGAGCAATTGGTTCATACTTTTGAACACGCTTCAGCTTTTTTCAACCCTCACGCTGTCGGCGTTCTGGGAATGGGGGTACCCAGACTTGCCTGCCTACGGCCTGCGGCGTGGCTCAAGGGGTGGCCCATCACGGCCCATCTTCATCAGCACAAGCTCAAGACCCTCGCGAGGGGCCAAGCCTCATGGGCGGACGACAGTAGCTTCTCGAGCCGGCCTCGTCAGGCTGGCTCGCAAGGAGGCGGAGAGATCAAGGCGGGGTACCTCACGAGGTGCCCATGACGCAAGCCATGACGACCAAGGGCGCCAGGCGGGCGCCAGCCCGCGCAGTGTCGTCCTTTCCTCTTTGGTGCAAAGGGGGCAAGCGCAGGCGAGAGCATCAAGCAAAGCCATCCGTTTCGGTGCAACAAGACCAAGACCGTCGCAACGGCATGAAGGAAGTCATCGTGGAGCCCAAGCCGACGTCACCACCAGAGCCTTCGACAGGCGAGGACCAACTTTAGTCAGGATAAGTGTACTAGATGTTCCCCTTCAAAATGGCCAATTGTTTGCGCCCTTCCCGCTCAATATTTGGGAAGAGGCCCAGGGCCCTTGCCTATAAATAGGACTAGCCACCCACAGGGTAGAGGTATCTTGAATCAGCAGAGAGAGAGAGAGAGAGAGAGAGAGAGAGAGAGACTGAACTCCCCCTAGCAGTTCATCGCACCAGCCAAGAACAGACCCTCGCGAGGCTGTTCTTCCTTGTATTGTTCATCACCAGCCCAAGAGGCAATCCACCACACCACACACTGGAGTAGGGTGTTACACCATAATGGTGGCCCGAACCAGTATAAACCCTGTGTCGCTTGTGTTGTTCCTTTAATAGTTTAGATCCTAGCGAGGCGGCGAGGTGCGAGGTAGGTAGAGGCGAGATCTCCGCGCGCAGTGTTCGAACCTAGAGGGTCTGCGGAACCGAAATCCGACATTTGGCGCGCGCGGTAAGTGCGCTGGAATTCGCCTTCGCCGCCCTGTTCTTCGCCGACCATCGCATCCATGTCGACGCTTCGTCGGGCCCGCGAAGCGCCGAGCCGCTCTCGCTTCCCGCGTCGCCCAGACGGCCCCCGTCGGCGGCCGCCCCTGCCGTTCCCCGTCGCCTGCCGTCAACGCTGCCACCGGCCCGGCGGGGAACGAGCAGCAAGCATCATCCCAGCATCCGTCCGTGAGGCGAGACGGCCGCACTGCTACTCCCTCACTCGCCCCAGGTGGTTCTTCGTCTCGCGCACTCCGCGCGCCCATGGAGGCTCGACCTGCGCTCATCGCGGCAAACGAGCCCCTGCGCTACCGCCCAGTCGGCGACGTCTACGAAGAGTGGCTCGACCGCGTCGCCGAGCTCGTCAGCGCCGCAGGGGGCTCCCCCGCGATGTCCTTCTCGCTGCACCGCGCCCCGCCCTGCGCGGGCGATGAAGCTCCAGGGGCGCCTCAGCCACCTCCCCCTCAAGAAGGCGCCCAGGCCCCAAGGCGCGTGGCCCCTGGGCGGAACCCACTCCGTCTGGCGCCAGCGCAGCAAGAGCAGAGCTGCCAAGAGGTCCCTCGCCCCCAAGAAGCTGCCCGAGTGCTCCCTGCACCGGCTCATCACGACCACGCTCCTGCTCCAAAGACGCCAAGACCACCTGCTCGCTCCCAGCTGCAGCGCATGGGAACCCGCAAGACCAGGCTCTTCGTCACCAGAGGCCTCCCGTGGCCACAGCAGGCTGCCGCACCTTCACCACCGAGCTGCGCAGCGTCGCGTGGCCCGGCAAGTTCAAGCCAAACCTGCCTCCTCGCTATGATGGCACGGCCGACCCTGCGGAGTTCCTTCAGCTCTACGAGCTGGGCATCGAAGCCGCCAACGGGGACGAGAAAGTCACTCCCCATGTCACTCAAGGACGGAGCCCGCACCTGGCTCCTGAACCTGGCCCCTGGCACGATCTCCTCCTGGGACGAGATGCGCACCCGCTTCATCGCCAACTTCCAAGGTACTCGCGACCGGCCTCCTACCGTGAGCGACATGCGCTGCATCAAGCAGCAGCCAGGGGAGACCCTGCAGAAGTACATCCAGCGCTTCAACAACGCACGCCTCAAGATTCCCAAGGTGACCGAGGAGGCCATCATCTCTGCCTTCTCCGACGGTGTGCGCGGCGTCAAGATGAAGGAGGAGCTGGCGATGCATGAAGATATGTGCACTTCCTTGGAGCTGTTCAACTTGGTGACCAAGTGCACCAGGGCTGAGGAAGGGCGCCTTTCCCTCCTCGAGCTGCCAGCCGCAGACCCAGAAGAGAAGAAGTCCAAGGCCAAGGACGTGAAGTGCAAGGGGGCTGCCGTCCTCACGGCAGAACCAGACACCAAGCGGAGCAGGGATCAGCCCGAGTCTTCCAAGGGCAGCAGGTACTGTGTGTACCACGACCTCCACACCCACAACACCAACGAATGTCAAGAGCTCCGAGCCGTGCGAGAAGGGAGGATCGGCCGACGCCCCGACCGCAACGATCGAGGCTACGGCCGAGGAGGAGGAAGGAACGCAGGATGCTGGGAAGATCGTGGCCCTCGCCAAGGGGGGCGCGACCGACCTCGCTAGGATCGCTGGCAGGATCAGCCTCGCGAGGGAGACTGGAGGGATCATGTAACACCCCGGATGTAACTTTCCATATTTGTAACTCCAACTCTTGCCATTTTCGGCATTGTGATATGATATTCCCTCCGTGGTTGGGTTTTTCTTCATTTTTTGCATTTTGTCCATGTCATGCATTTCATATCATGTCATCATGTGCATCTCATTTGCATACGTGTTCGTCTCATGATTCCGAGCATTTTCCCCGTTGTCCGTTTTGCAATCCGCCACTCCTATGTCCCCCGCCGTCCCCTTTTACATTTTTCCGTGAGCGGGTACTAAACTTTCTCGGAATGGACCGAGCCTTGCCAACTGGCCCTGGTATAGCACCGGTAGACCACCTGTCAAGTTTCGGGTCATTTGGAGCTCGTTTGGTACTCCAACGGTTAACCGCACTCTCGCAAAGGCCTCTTTTAAGTTGCAGCCCAACACCCCTCCAAAACAGCCCAATAACCCATCTAAGTCACTTCCATGCTCTCCGTCGTCGGATCACGATCGTGTGGGCGAAAACCGCACCCCATTTGGACACTCCTAGCTCCCTCTACCTATATATATGCCTCCCCCTCCGAAATTCTCAGGCAAACCCTAGAAAAATCCCTCTCCGCGCCGCCGGACGAAATCCGGACGGCCGGACGTGTCCGTCCGCCGCCGCCCGGCCAATCCGGGGCCGCCACGTGGGCGGTCCCCAGCTCGCCAGCGCGCCCGCGCCCGACCCGCCGCCCGCGCCTCGGCCGCCCGGCCCGCCGCGCCGCCTCGGCCTCCCGTCATTGCCCGGAGGCCGGCGAGCTCCTTGGCCGCCTCCGGACGCCCGCCGCCGTCGCCCTCTCCGGCGTCGCCGCCGGCCGCCTCCGGCTGCCGCCCGGCCGCCCCGGCCTCTCCTCTCCTCCCCGGCCCCAACTCCGGCCGGCGGACCTCGAACCGCTCCCGAGCCAGATCTCAGATCCAGATCCATCTCGGTTGACTTCTCCCCCGAGATATCCTCTAAGTCTTCTTCTGTCAGTAAATTGTTGCATTTTCATCATGCCATAACTTTGGACCCGTGGCTCCGTTTGGGGCGTATAGCATACAGGATTGTTCGCCTCGAAGAGTAGATCATTTCATCTCATTGCATCAGTTTTATTTGAGCTCATCTTGATGCCCGAAATGCTGTTAGAAGAGGGCTATGTGATGTTAGTTTCAGATTCTTATCAGGACATGCACTTTTGTCATTTTTGCCATGATTGATGTGTGCACCCTATGAACTGGAGTCCTACATGTGTTTTGTAATATGCCATGTCATCTTTACAGGGGTGTATGCCATGTATTTTTGTGATCTTTGTGGTGACTAGCACAAGCATGCAAACTAGGCTTCATGATGTTGCTGATTTCAGCCCTGTTTTCTTGATATTTTTATGCCATGTTAACTTGATGCTACCGAGAGATCCATGCTTATTTTGAGATACTTCATAAGGATGTTTTGAACATATGGTTATTCTCTATCCATCCGTGCCCTTGTTTGCAATTATGGAGTGCCATAGCTTGAGTCAATCGAGCTCTACTTTTGCTATAAAATGTTTCCTGGCAGATTGTTTACATGTTATTCAATTTTGCCAAGGTTGTTGTAGTTGATCCGTGTATGCTATGATGTTGTTCTTGCCATGTATAGCATCTATGCCATGTCTTCTTGATGGATGTATGCTTAGTTTATCATGTAATGCTCTGTAGTGAGTGCATCGAGCTCTTAAACATGCCTACTTGTTATCTGTTTTTGTCATACCCATTCTTTGAATCATTATGAAACTTGCTATATTGACATGGGTGCTATTATATTTTCTGATCCCTTTTGGCTCATGGTCAGTAAGGCACTTTTGTTCTATGCTTTGAGTAGATTCATGCCATGCCTTGTTTTGCTATTATAAGTTCCTGTAGCATGTTGTTTGCTTACTCTGAACATTGCTTCCTGATGCTGATTCTGCCATGTTCAATATTTTCTCTAAGTCTGTGAAGCTGATATATTTTGCACTTTTGCCATGCTTGTTTGGACCTGTTATGGTGTGATTTAGCCGTAGCTAAGTGTTCATATTTTGTCAAGTATCTTGAGTAGATCACTGCCATATGCTTTGTTGGCACGTTTGGGTGCAGTAGCTTAATTTCTTGTTGCTTGCTAAGTGGCGTCATGCTGTTAATGGCAGATTTGTGCCATTCTTGTTTTGCTTGTCATTTGCATAGCGTGCATCCGATTCCGGTAATCTTTATATCGATTTCAAGCGAAATCATCTCACCTTTCAGCGGCATACTTGGTTTGCCAAGTTGATGCCTGGTTCATCATTTTCCTTCCGAACGCATATGCATTGCATCTCACATCTCGCATATCATGCCATATATTGCATCATGTTGCTTGTGCATTGCACCGTGATTTATTGTGGTTCCATTGTTTGTGTTCTTGCTTTGGGTAGTGCCAGGAGATGAGTACGTGAACGAGGAACCTGTTGAGAACGCTTACGAGGATCAAGCTTTCGACAACTCTGAGAACCTTGCAGGCAAGATGACCATACCCTCGAAATCACTTCTATCTTTGCTTGCTAGATTCTCGCTCTTTTGCTATGCCTATGCTACGATGCCTATCACTTGCTATATCATGCCACCCATATTGCCATGTCAACCCCTAACCATCCTTTCCTAGCAAACCGTTGATTGGCTATGTTTCCGCTTTGCTCAGCCCCTCTTATAGCGTTGCTAGTTGCAGGTGAAGATGAAGTTTGTTCCTTGTTGGAACATGGAGATGTTGTTCCTTGTTGGAACATGTTTACTTGTTGGGATATCACAATATCTATTGTTTAATTAATGCATCTATATACTTGGTAAAGGGTGGAAGACTCGGCCTTATGCCTGGTGTTTTGTTCCACTCTTGCCGCCCTAGTTTCCGTTATACCGGTGTTATGTTCCTTGATTTCGCGTTCCTTACACGGTTGGGTGATTTATGGGACCCCCTTGACAGTTCGCTTTGAATAAGACTCCTCCAGCAAGGCCCAACATTGGTTTTACCATTTGCCACCTAAGCCTTTTCCCCGGGTTTCGCGAGCCGAGGGTCATCTTTATTACCCCGGGCCGGTGCTCCTTGAGTGTTGGTCCAAACTAGAGCACCGTCTTGGGACCATTCCTTGGCAACTTGGATTACGTCGGTACCTATACGCTTAGCTTATCCGGTGTGCCCGAGAGCGAGATATGTGCAGCTCCTATCGGGATTTGTCGGCACATCGGGTGGTCTTGCTGGTCTTGTTTTACCATTGTCGAAATGTCTTGTAGTCCGGGATTCTGAGACTGATCGGGTCTTCCGGTAGAAGGAATATCCTTCGTTGACCGTGAGAGCTTATAATGGGCTAAGTTGGGACACCCTGCAGGTATTATCTTTGAAAGCCGTGCCCGCGGTTATGAGGCAGATGGGAATTTGTTAATGTCGGTTGTAGAAAACCCGAAGTTGACCTTAATTAAAACACATCAACGCGTGTGTAACGTGATGGTCTCTTCTCGGCGGAGTCCGGGAAGTGAACACGGTGTTGGAGTTATGTTTGGCGTAAGTAGTTGGGATCACTTCTTGATCGCTACTAGCTTCACGACGCGCATTGCTTCTCTTCTCGCTCTCTTTTGCGAATGTAGCCACCATATATGCTAGTAAACTGCTGCAGCTCCACCTCACAACTCTGTCCTTCCTATAAGCTTAAATAGTCTTGATCTCGCGGGTGTGAGATTGCTGAGTCCCGTGACTCACAGATTCTACCAAAACAGTTGTAGGTGCCGGCGATGCGGTCGGTGGCGAACCGAGCTCAAGTGGGAGTTCGACGAGGGCGTGGTCGTTACTATGTGTCTTTTCGATGATCGATGAGTGGAGCCTAGTTGGGACGATCGGGGATCTGTGTAGCATTTGGGGTAGTCTTCTTTTATTTTGGTTCCGTAGTCGGACCTTGAGTGTAATCTGGATGATGGATGTTTATTTATGTATTGTGTGAAGTGGCATTGTAAGCCAACTATGTATCTCTTTCCTTATGTATTACATGGGTTGTGTGAAGATTACCTCACTTGCGACATTGCTTTCAATGCGGTTATGCCTCTAAGTCTTGCTTCGACACGTGGGAGATATAGCCGCATCGAGGCGTTACAAGTTGGTAATCGAGCCATCCCGACTTAGGAGCCCCTGCTTGATTGTTTCTTTGGCGTTGTTGAGTCTAGAACAAAATGTTTTGAGTCTTAGGATTATATATATCGGAGAGTAGGATTCTTTTTACTCCCGGTCCTTCGTCGCTCTGGTGAGGTCTCTGACGTAGAAGTTTTGACTCTCCTCTCCTCAAATTTCACTAAAAAATTTTAGGATCACGCGGGTATCTTGGAATCTTCCGATGGTTTTGTGGCGAGAACATTGTTCTTGGTGCCTCGACATTTAGGGGTTGTGGCGGTGTCCCGGGAGTTGAGCTCCGAGGTGTTGTCGTCACAATTTTATCGTTGCAGTTCTGGAATACGAGTTTTGCCGACATCGAAATCTCTTTTGTACAGTTGTTGGTGAGATAACCCGATAACCCGATCTTTCGGGCAAGCTCGGGAGTATTGCCATGACTTCGTATAACGGATGCTTTTGAAGGTTGAGGTACCACGATTTCGAAGGTTTCTTGGTTATGTGTTGACGGATGGATACAATTTGGATCTAGGTATTGTTAGTTTGGGTGATATATTTTGTGTCCTGTATCCCCAACACCGATTGCATAACCGAAAGTTTGGGAGTTTATAGGTGGGATTCAAGTAGCTCTTATCATTTCTTCCCGCAGATATTTGGTTTGTGATTGGGTAATCCTTACCACTTATTTGTTCGATCGTACCTTGTTATTTTTTTCATCAACCCTTAATCAAGTGGCTTCTCACCTTAATGGGCGTGTGATGTTAGCTTTGGAATTCATTCGTTCATCCTTGTTGAATGTTTATTGTGAAGACTATATGTTGCAATTTCTATCCGTTGATTCAACTTGTCTATCTCTATCAAAGTGCTAACGGATGTCACCCTCTTGAGGATGGCTCCGCCAGCGTCTGAATCCGGAGCGCAATGATGGGAGTCGATCGAACCCTCCACCTCCACCTCCGCCTCCGGAGGCATGGCAACTATCATGGCAGCCACCAATGCCAATGCTCGAGATGATTTTGCAACTCTTGCAAGAAGCGTACCCAAGGGCAAGGCAATCAAGGAAATCAAGGCCAAGGCAACAACCAGCCGCACTTTGCTACCCTCAATCAGTTCCTCGCTAATCAGCGAAGTCTTTCACTTACGTGTTGAGGCCACAGGCGCCGACGATTGGCTTGTGGACATCTGCAAACATTTTGAATGTAGCAATGTCGGACACGAGGACTTTGTCAAGTTTGCTTCGTTTCAACTCAAGGACCAAGCTCTTTGAGTGGTTCCGACAATACAAAGATTCGAGAGGAGGTCGTGTCATTACAGGATGAGTTCCGCCGAGACTTGAGCTCACCACATTCGAAAAGTGTTGTTGAGAGCAAGCGTGAGGAGTTCCGCAATCTCAAGCAAGGCAACATGTACGTGTATCAATACAATATCCAGTTCGAAACTTCGCCGCCCGCTAAGCAAGGCGTCCACGATGAAAAGAGTATGATCTATCAATTCAGAGGTGGTCTCGGAGAAGATCTGCAATTAGCTCTCGTGCTTTTGAGCGAGAAAAGTATGATGAATTCTACAACATGGCTGAAGCAAGAAGCTGCCCAGCTCAAATGTGAGGCTTCTAAGAAGAGAATCGGGGATGCAGTTCAGTCTTCTTCTTCCTCTCAAGTGGCAGCTAAGCAGCGAAGTTCTACCTTCCTCCTCCTCCGTTTAAATCGGCCTTATCGTGAGAAGAACTCAGGTGGTCGTGGATCTTCCCACCCGCCCAACCCAGCTATCAGAACAAGTCTAATTCTCAAGCTCCAAGGTCAAATGCTCCTTATCACCGTCCGCTCTCAGAGGTGACTTGCAACAAATGTCGTGAAAGGTCACTATGCGAACAAGTGCTTCAACCAAAGCGCCTTCCGCCTCCTCCTCCTCTGTGAAATCTTCAAGCAATGCAGTGGTCAAGCATAATCCCAAGTCTGCGAAGGTGAACATGATGAATGCAGCGCAAGCAGAGGATTCTTCAGATGTGATTATGGGTAATCTTCTAGTTAATGATATTCCTGCAAAAGTTTTATTTGATACCGGTGCATCGCATTGTTTCATGTCTAGATCATTTGTTGCAAAGCATGATTTCATTTCGGAAATGCTGGAAAAACCCTTGGGAGTTGTTTCTCCAGCCTCTTCTATGAGGGCTACCACAATGATTCCGGATGTTTCTATCAAGATGGGCGACTATAGATTTCTATCTAAACCATTTGTTCTTGGTGACTCGGATATTGATCTTATTCTCGGGATGGGTGGCTTTCTCAGACAAAGCTCAGCTTGATTGTGCTGCTGGGAAATTCAATTGACTCACTCTTCTAATGATGTGATCATCTATGCGCTCGTGATGAAACCATTCGGTTGTTTTCTCTCAATGAGAAGGGCGAATTGGATGCTATCTCTCGATTCCGATCGTTTGTGAGTGCCAAGATGTCTTTCGGAAGAGCTTCCAGAATGCCTCCTCACCGCCGGTTGAATTCGTTATCGATCTTGAGCACCGCACGGAACCCGTTTACAAGCGTCCATACAAGCTTGGACCTAATGAGCTGAAGGAATTGAAGAAGCAGCTCGATGAACAAGAGCGTCTGGGTTTGATCAGACCGAGTTCATCTCCTTGGGGTTGTGGTGTTCTTTTTGTCCAGAAGAAGGATGGCACGGACCGACTTTGCGTCGATTACCGTCCATTGAAGAAGAAGACAATCAAGAACAAGTATCCACTTCCCAACATCAATGAGCTATTCGAGCAACTCAAAGGTGCTAAAGTATTCTCCAAGCTTGACCTTCGTATGGGTTATCATCAAATTCGCATTCGTGAACAAGATATTCCCAAGACAGCATTCAGAATAAGCTTTGGTTCTTATGAATATACTGTCATGTCTTTCGGCCTTGTCAATGCCCCTCCAACATTCTCTCGAATGATGAACTTTATCTTCAACCCCTACACAAATGAATTCGTCTTGGTCTATCTTGATGATATTTTGGTCTTCTCCAAGAATAAGAAGGATCATGCCAAACATTTGCGATTGGTGCTCAACAAGCTCAGAGAGCATCAATTCTATGCGAAGTTTTCCAAATGTGAATTTTGGCTTGATGAAGTGCTTTATCTTGGTCACATCATCTCCGCCAAGGGCATCACTGTTAATCCCGAGAAGGTGTCTGCAGTTGTGAATTGGGAACCTCCTCAGAATGTCAAGCAGCTTTGCAGTTTTCTTGGTCTTGCAAGCTATTGCCGAAGATTCGTTGAGAACTTCTCTAAGATTGCAAAGCCTCTTTCCAACCTCCTCCAGAAGCATGTGAAGTATGTCTGGTCTCCTGAGTGTGGCGTTGCTTTCAACACCCTCAAAGAGAAACTCGTCACAGCTCCTGTCTTGACTCCTCCTGATGAATCCAAGCCATTCGAAGTTTTCTGTGATGCTTCTCTTCAAGGTCTCGGTGCTGTGTTAATGCAAGAGAAGAGAGTTTTGGCCTATACCTCTCGTCAGCTGAAGCCCAACGAAAAGAACTACCCCACTCACGATCTTGAGTTGGCGGCAGTTGTCCATGCATTAATAACATGGAGACATCTCTTGTTGGGAAGGAAAGTGGACATATTCACCGATCACAAGAGCCTCAAGTATATCTTCACTCAACCCAACCTCAACCTCGGGAAAACTCGATGGGTGAAATGATTCAAGAGTACAACCCAAGTATTGAATATACTCGGGCAAGGCCAATGTCATTGCAGATGCTTTGAGCAGGAAGGCTTATTGCAACGACTTAATCCTCAAGCCCTTCCAACCGGATCTCTGTGAAGCTTTCCATAAGCTGAATCTTCAAGTTGTTCCTCAAGGCTTTCTTGCCAACCTCATAGTCTCTCCTACTTTGGAAGATCAAATTCGTGAGGCTCAACTCCTGGATACCATGGTGAAAAAGGTGAAGCGTGGTATCGACAAGGGCATTTCAAGTACAAGTGCTTCCACATTGATGACAAAGATACTCTTTTCTTGAGGACGGATTGTGGTTCCAAAGGGCGATCTGAGAAAAGTCATTATGAGCGAGGCACACAATTCCTTCTATCCATTCATCACGGAAATACGAAGATGTACCATGACCTCAAGCAGTCATATTGGTGGACTCGAATGAAGCGAGAAATTGCTCAATTCATGAATGAGTGTGATGTCTGCGAGAAGAGTGAAAGCGAGAACATCAACGACCAGCTGGTCTCCTCCAACCTCTTGCTATTCGAGAATGGAAGTTTGATCATATCGAAATGGACTTCGTGACTGGATTTCCTAAGTCCAAGCGTGGAAATGATGCTATCTTCGTTGTCATTGACAAGCTTACTAAAGTGGCTCATTTTCTTCCTATCAAAGAATCCATCACAGCAGCTCGGTTGGCGAGCTATACACCTCGAGGATTGTCTCCTTGCGGCATTCCACAATTGATCTCTTGGACCGTGGCAGCATCTTTACCTCCAAGTTTTGGGATTCTTTTGAGAAGGCCATGGGCACCAACATTCGTTTCAAAGACAGCTTTCCATCCTCAAACAAGTGGCCAAGTCGGCGAGTTAATCAAATCCTTGAAGATATGCTCGGGGCTTGTGTCATTTCCTTCGGTATGAAATTGGAAGATTGTCTTCCATATGCGAGTTCTCCTACAACAACAGCTTCCAAGCGAGTTGGGCAAGGCCCCATTCGAAATTCTCTATGGCGAAAGTGTCGTACTCCTCTCAATTGGTCCGAGACAGGTGAGCGCCAACTTCTTGGCAACAACTTGATCACGAAGCGAAGAAATGTGCAAAGTCATTCGTGAGAATCTCAAAGCAGCATAATCGCGCGGAAAACTATTATGATGACAAGCACCGTGATGTGGCTTTGAAATCGGAGACCATGTCTACCTCGCGTCTCTCAATGAAAGGCACTCGTCGCCCGGTATCAAAGGAAGCTTGCCCCTAGATCGTGGGTCCTTTCAAGATCATTGGCAAAAGGCGATCTCGCCTATCAACGAGCTTCCGTCCAACCCGCGAGCGTGCGATGTGTTTCACGTGTCACAACCGCAAGTGCTTCAAGACTCTGGCGCACCATCAACCCGAAGAAATTGACCTCCAAGAAGATCTCTCTTATCATGAGCACCCCGTTGCTATTCTTGAAGAAACCGAGCGCAAGACTCGCAACAAGTCAATCAAATTCCTGAAAGTGAAGTGGTCACACCATTCCAATCGAGAAGCCACCTAGGAGCGCGAGGATCACCTCCGTTCCGAATATCCGGAGTTCATTCGGTCCTAGATCTCGGGACGAGATCCTCTTGTAGTGGTGGAGTGTTGTAACACCCCGGATGTAACTTTCCATATTTGTAACTCCAACTCTTGCCATTTTCGGCATTGTGATATGATATTCCCTCCGTGGTTGGGTTTTTCTTCATTTTTTGCATTTTGTCCATGTCATGCATTTCATATCATGTCATCATGTGCATCTCATTTGCATACGTGTTCGTCTCATGATTCCGAGCATTTTCCCCGTTGTCCGTTTTGCAATCCGGCACTCCTATGTCCCCCGGCGTCCCCTTTTACGTTTTTCCGTGGGCGGGTACTAAACTTTCTCGGAATGGACCGAGCCTTGCCAAGTGGCCCTGGTATAGCACCGGTAGACCACCTGTCAAGTTTCGGGTCATTTGGAGCTTGTTTGGTACTCAGCAGTTAACCGCACTCTCGCAAAGGCCTCTTTTAAGTTGCAGCCCAACACCCTCCAAAACAGCCCAATAACCCATCTAAGTCACTTCCATGCTCTCCGTCGTCGGATCACGATCGTGTGGGCCAAAACCGCACCCCATTTGGACACTCCTAGCTCCCTCTACCTATATATATGCCTCCCCTCCAAATTCTCGGTCAAACCCTAGAAAATCCCCTCTCGCATGGCGGACAAAATCCAGACGGCGGACATGTCCGTCCGCCGCCGCCCGCCAATCCAGGGGCCGCCCGTGGCCCGGTCCCAGCTCCCGCCCGGCGCGCCCAGCCCATGAGCCAGCGCCAGCCCTCCCGGCCGCGCCGCCCGCCCTTGCCCCCGCGCCCGACCCGCCTCCGCGCCTCCGCCGCCCAAGCTCCGCCGCCTCGGCCGCCCGCGCCTTGCCTCCCGTCGCCGGCGCCGTCCCGGGCAGCGAGCTCCATGCCGCCTCCGGACGCCCGCCCGCCCGCGCCCCTCTCGGCGTCGCCGCCGGCCTCCTCCGGCTGCCGCCCGGCCGCCCCGGCCGCCCAGCCTCTCCTCTCCTCCCGGCCCCAACTCCGGCCGGCGGACCTCGAACCGCGCCCGAGCCGAATCTCAGATCCAGATCCATCTCGGTTGACTTCTCCCCCGAGATATCCTCCAAGTCTTTTTCTGTCAGTAAATTGTTGCATTTTCATCATGCCATAACTTTGCACCCGTGGCTCCGTTTGGGGCGTATAGCAAACAGGATTGTTCGCCTCGAAGAGTAGATCATTTCATCTCATTGCATCAGTTTCATTTGAGCTCATCTTGATGCCCGAAATGCTGTTAGAAGAGGGCTATGTGATGTTAGTTTTAGATTCTTATCAGAACATGCACTTTTGTCATTTTTGCCATGATTGATGTGTGCACCCTATGAACTGGAGTCCTACATGTGTTTTGTAATATGCCATGCCATCTTTACAGGGGTGTATGCCATGTATTTTTGTGATCTCTGTGGTGACTAGCACAAGCATGCAAACTAGGCTTCATGATGTTGCTGATTTCAGCCCTGTTTTCTTGATATTTTTATGCCATGTTAACTTGATGCTACCGAGAGATCCATGCTTATTTTGAGATACTTCAGTAAGGATGTTTTAAACATATGGTTATTCTCTATCCATCCATGCCCTTGTTTGCAATTATGGAGTGCCATAGCTTGAGTCAATCGAGCTCTACTTTTGCTATAAAATGTTTCCTGGCAGATTGTTTACATGTTATTCAATTTTGCCAAGGTTGTTGTAGTTGATCCGTGTATGCTATGATGTTGTTCTTGCCATGTATAGCTTCTATGCCATGTCTTCTTGATGGATGTATGCTTAGTTTATCATTTAATGCTCTGTAGTGAGTGCATCGAGCTCTTAAACATGCCTACTTGTTATCTGTTTTGTCATGCCATTGCTTTGAATCATTATGAAACTTGCTATAATGACATGGGTACTATTATATTTTCTGATCCGTTTTGGCTCATGGTCAGTAAAGGACTTTTGTTCTATGCTTTGAGTAGATTCATTCCATGCCTTGTTATGCTATTATAAGTTCCCGTAGCATGTTGTTTGCTTGCTCTGAACATTGCTTCCTGATGCTGATTCTGCCATGTTTAGTATTTTCTCTAAGTCTGTGAAGCTGATATATTTTGCACTTTTGCCATGCTTGTTTGGACCTGTTATGGTGTGATTTAGCCGTAGCTCAGTGTTCATCTTTTGTCAAGTATCTTGAGTAGATCACTGCCATATGCTTTGTTGGCACGTTTGGGTGCAGTAGCTTAATTTTTTGTTGCTTGCTAAGTGGCATCATGTTGTTAATGGCAGATTTGTGCCATTCTTGTTTTGCTTGTCATTTGCATACCGTGCATCCGATTCCGGTGATCTTTATATCGATTTCAACCGAAATCATCTCACCTTTCCAGCGGCATACTTGGTTTGCCAAGTTGATGCCTGGTTCATCATTTTCCTTCCGGAGCACGCATATGCATTGCATCTCACATCTCGCATATCATGCCATGTATTACATCATGTTGCTTGTGCATTGCACCGTGATTTATTGTGGTTCCATTGTTTGTGTTCTTGCTTTGGGTAGAGCCGGAGGCGTAATGCGTGAATGAGGAACCTGTTGAGAAAGCTTACGAGGATCAAGCTTTCGACAACTCTGAGAACCTTGCAGGCAAGATGACCATACCCTCGAAATCACTTCTATCTTTGCTTGCTAGATGCTCGCTCTTTTGCTATGCCTATGCTACGATGCCTATCACTTGCTATATCATGCCACCCATATTGCCATGTCAACCCCTAACCATCCTTTCCTAGCAAACCGTTGATTGGCTATGTTACCGCTTTGCTCAGCCCCTCTTATAGTGTTGCTAGTTGCAGGTGAAGATGAAGTTTGTTCCTTGTTGGAACATGGAGATGTTGTTCCTTGTTGGAACATGTTTACTTGTTGGGATATCACAATATCTATTGTTTAATTAATGCATCTATATACTTGGTAAAGGGTGGAAGACTCGGCCTTATGCCTGGTGTTTTGTTCCTCTTGCCGCCCTAGTTTCCGTCATACGGTGTTATGTTCCTTGATTTCGCGTTCCTTACACGGTTGGGTGATTTATGGGACCCCCTTGACAGTTCGCTTTGAATAAGACTCCTCCAGCAAGGCCCAACATTGGTTTTACCATTTGCCACCTAAGCCTTTTTCCCCCGGGTTTTCGCGAGCCGAGGGTCATCTTTATTACCCCCGGGCGGTGCTCCTTCGAGTGTTGGTCCAAACTAGAGCACCGTCTTGGGACCATTTCTTGGCAACTTGGATTACGTCGGTACACATGACGCTTAGCTTATCCGGTGTGCCACGAGAGCGAGATATGTGCAGCTCCTATCGGGATTTGTCGGCACATCGGGTGGTCTTCTGGTCTTGTTTTACCATTGTCGAGATGTCTTGTAGTCCGGGATTCGAGACTGATCGGGTCTTCGGTAGAAGGAATATCCTTCGTTGACCGTGAGAGCTTATTATGGGCTAAGTTGGGACACCCTGCAGGTATTATCTTTGAAAGCCGTGCCCGCGGTTATGAGGCAGATGGGAATTTGTTAATGTCGGTTGTAGAAAACCGAAGTTGACCTTAATTAAAACACATCAACGGCGTGTGTAACGTGATGGTCTCTTCTCGTGAGTCAGGGAAGTGAACATGGTGTTGGAGTTATGTTTGGCGTAAGTAGTTCAGGATCACTTCTTGATCGCTATTAGCTTCACGACCGCGCATTGCTTCTCTTCTCGCTCTCTTTTGCGAATGTAGCCACCATATATGCTAGTAAACTGCTGCAGCTCCACCTCACAACTCTGTCCTTCCCAAGCTTAAATAGTCTTGATCTCATGGTGTGAGATTGCTGAGTCCCGTGACTCACAGATTCTACCAAAACAGTTGTAGGTGCCGGCGATGCGGTGCAGGTGGCATAACCGAGCTCAAGTGGGAGTTCGACGAGGCGTGGTCGTTACTATGTGTCTTTCACGATGATCGTAGTGGAGCCAGTTGGGACGATCGGGGATCTGTGTAGCATTTGGGGTAGTCTTCCTTTATTTTGGTTCCGTAGTCGGACCTTGAGTGTAATCTGGATGATGAATGTTTATTTATGTACTGTGTGAAGTGGCGACTGTAAGCCAACTATGTATCTCTTTCCCTTATGTATTACATGGGTTGTGTGAAGATTACCTCACTTGCGACATTGCTTTCAATGCGGTTATGCCTCTAAGTCGTGCTTCGACACGTGGGAGATATAGCCGCATCGAGGCCGTTACAGATCAGCCTCGCGAGGATCGTCCGCAAGGAAATGCAGGCCTCCCTCCTCTGCCGCCGCAGCCAAGGAGAAATGAGGACCATCATCATGACGAGGGGGCTGGGGGCTTCCTGGAGCCGCGCGCGATCACTTGCATCCTGGGCGGAGCTCAAGCCCCAGCCTCTCAACGCATCTTCAAGCAGTTCGCCTATGAAGTGAATGCAGTCCTCCCCAAGCTCGAGGCCACGCGCCCTCTCAGGTGGTCAGCATGTGCCATCACGTTCAGCTCAGCAGATCAGCTCAAGTGCGCGGCCACAGCCGGAGTCCTCCTGATGCTTTGTTCCCCAATCATCAGCAACGTGCAAGTCACCAGAACCCTCATCGACGGCGGAGCTGGGCTCAATGTCCTGTCCGTAGAGACATTCAACAATCTCCAAGTGCCTTACAATCAGCTTCAGCCAACCAAGCCTTTCTCCGGAGTCACCGATGGCTCCACAGTTCCGATTGGGCAGGTCCGCCTCCCTGTAACCTTTGGGGCGCGCGACAACTACCGCACCGAGCTCATCGACTTCGATGTCGCCCACATTCGTCTGCCATACAACACCATCCTCGGGTACCCAGCTCTGGCCAAGTTCATGGCCGTGACTCATCATGGCTACAACGTCCTCAAGATGCCAGGAAGCGGCGGAGTCATCATGGTGCCTTGTGAAGAGAGAGGCAGTGTGCTCCACAGGCGAGCCTTTCAAGCCGCATCACTTGAAGACCCAGATCGCAGGAGCGTGAGGCTCCCCGAGACCGCTCCCAAGAAGAAGAAGACATCGCCAGGCCCGACCCCTCAGGAGGCAGGCCCCTCAGGGTCCGCGCTTGCTCAGCGGGCACCTCCTTCTGTCGCATAGGAAGGCGCGCCCGGTGCCCTCCTCAAGCAAGGCTCGAGGGCTCTCTCCTGGAGGGCCACCGACCTTGCTAAGGTCACGAGGGAGGCGCTTGGGCACCACTTGGAGGCGTGCTTCAAAGCACGTTTCCCTCAGGAAGGAGCAAGGCAAGGAGGGCCAAACCCTCAGGAGTTCGTCAGCCAGATCATTCAGGAGCTGCAGGAGTCAAGAGTCATGAGTGGCAGCCGCCGCTTACCCGCCGTAGCTCCCCATCCAGGCGAGGATGGTGGGTTGCGCGTCTGCATCGACATATCAGGGCTCAACCGAGCCGCCTCTCAGGAGCGCTTCTGGCCTTCACGCGCGGGGCGCTGCTAAGGACCACCCCACAGCTACGTTCGCATGCCCTACTGCGTGCCGAACGCGGCCGCCACGTACCAGCGCCTCATGGGGAGCATCCTGGAGGCTCAAGAGGCCAGGCGTTCCGCAGTCCTGGCGGAGATGGAGATGGTCCACGAGCCACCAGCGCCTCCAGAACCTCCCGAGGCTTGGGGCACTGGGGCTCGTGAAGATCGGCTTCCGTAGCCCACGGCGTCCGCTACTTCAACATCGCCGTCTTCAACGTCATCGGTGACATCCTTCAAGTTTCGTTTCGGTGGGGGCGCTCCCGTGGCTGCATTATTCCCGGGCGGCGTGGGTCCGTCCCTGCAGCGTGTATCCCCTTTACTTCATGTTCCTAGCTTACTTTGTTGGGGGCGCCCCTCGGGCTGCATCATCCCCAAGTCGCTCGGGCCAGGCCCAGCGGCATGTACCCCTCTTGCGTTTATTTCGGGTCATGCGTTCGACCCATCATGATTGTTATTTGATGCCTGTCCACGGCACCCCTTCTTCCTTCATGTCGGCCGCTTGCACGTTAAAGGGGGGGTACCTGAGAATCGCGACTCATGGGCTCCTACTAGCTCTCCAGCCCTCACCCTCTGGCCTTTTCCACGGCATCACGACCTGGCATACCAACGACGGCTGAGACCCGCTCGAGGGCCGGGACCCGAGGACGTAGATCGCCGGCATCTAACCAAATTTGCAGGAACACATCACAAGTTAAGGCCCAGTGCCAGGCGCAAACCGCCTTGAGGTAGGGCCCCGCAAGTCCCGAGCTGGCTCACGGGTGCCCAGATACACCTCGTTAGGCCCTACCGTGCCAGCCACGTTTCAGGGCGGGGCTGTACACGCCCCGGGGGCTCCTCCCGGAGGGGAGCCCCCTCCCATGCACCAGTGGAAGCACCATGCTCCATGCTGGCTGATGACACTGCCGAGGAGCGGCTCGCCCGTACACATCTGAGCGCTATGCTCCGCTGGTGATAAACAAGCGAGGTGGCCCTTGGCGCATCAATCTCGAGGCCAGGCTCAATGTCGGCCTCATCATAGCGCCTCCCTCGGGAGTGCAGCGAGGGGCTGGGCACGGAGCTATGCAGGTCACGCCAGACGCCACGCCACCCAGCCGGGCCCTCGGGCCTGGTTCATCTGCGATCCCTCCCGAGTGGAGCCAAGTGCGAAGGCCGTTTGGCGTCAGGGGACTCTCGAGCATCGCGACTCAGGAGCCTAACTGGTCTTATAGCCCCTCACTCCTTAGTTCCGAAAGGCTAATGGCGATTGAGGTATGCGCGAGGCCGGGCTCTGGGGCGTAGAATGGTAGATTAGCCACACATCTCACCTCCCTACTTGCTGTTCAGATGTGTAATGGGGACTCTGAGCATCGCGACTCGGGAGCCTAACTTGTCACGTAGCCCCTCACTCCTTGGTCCCGTCCTGGTTTCGGTCGGGGCTAGCAGCAGCTGAGGTATCTTGTGGGGCGGGCTCTGCCGGCGTAGAACATAAGCAAGTAGGAAGGAAAAGCGCAAATCTCAAGGAATTCAAAGGCAAATATTACAGTCCATAACTGTTATCACAACACCAAACACAAGTTTAAACGCCTCCCCGAGGCATGATGCATGTTGCAGGAGTTGAAAGCGAGCAGGAGCCTGGCGGAGTCACTTGTTGGCGGGCGGAGCTGCGGGCGGGTTCGCCTCGTGAAGCCTCGGGACCCAGCAGCGCTCGCCCGGCTTAGTATGAAGGCCCGGAACCGCCCGTGAGCCTCCGCACGACCCTTCACGGCCTCAGCAGCGGCAGCGGCAAGCTCGTCGCTCGCTGGCTCCAGCAGGCTGTCGAGGTCGACGTCGGGATCGCGAAGGTAGACGTGGGTAAGGACCTGCGCCAGCGCTGCAGAAGACAGAACACGCGCCTCGGCCTCAGCCGTAGGGCCAAGGCCAAGGGTGACATCTTCAAGAGCGCAGATCAGGAAGGGAAGCAGCTTGGCGGGGCCGTCCTCGGCGCCGGCCAACGGGCTTTCCAGGCCGCTGTCGTAAAGCGACCTTAGCAAGGTGCGAGCCTTCGCCTCCATCTCCATGAAGGCCTCGCGGTCCTCGGCGAGGACCCGCGCCTTGCCGTCCAGCTCGACCTTCTTCGCCTCCAACTCCTGCTCCAGCGCGCCCAGGCGGTCACGGCGCTTGTTAAGCTTGGCGTCCCGGTCCTTGACGGACGCCTCACGAGCCTTCATGTCTTCCTCCTTCTCTTGGCAAACGCGGGCCTCCTTGGCAAGCTGGTCACGCAAGTCCCGCAGCTCGCTCTCCAGCGCCTTGCAGCGACCTCGGAAATCGGCTACCTCCCCCAAGGCGGCATCGCGAGCAGCCTTCGCCCCAAAGACGGCCTGCTTCTCCTCGTCGCAGGCCGTCGAGGCCTGAACCAGCGCCGCTCGAATCGAAGCTTCAGAGCGAATCCAGCCAGAGGCCAGCTCCAGGCGCCCTGCCACCAAGAGAGGGTCGGCGCCCAGAAGATCTTGCCGCAGCCACTCCAATTCAGCAGCAGCACGATCCAGGACAGTGGGAGGAGTCGGAGAGATAGCAGTTGGTGGAGTAGGAGGGGAGGACGGCAGCGTAACCACAGTATCCTGAGGCAGACCTGTGGCGGTGGCATCAGGCAAGGATACCTCAGGAGTCGCTTGGGCCATGGGGGCTGAGCTCGCCCCAGCCAGCCCTGCCAGGCCTCGCGAGGATGACCGGGCAGGAGAGGCCCGTGTCTTGCCGTCGCCTTCTTTCGCGAGCGAAGGCACCGCCTCAGACGGAGCCTCAGGAGCTCCCTTCAGCTTCTTCGCTGCAGGCGCCAGCCTAGCCAAGAGATACAAATATCAAGCCTCAGCGACAAAGCAAGGAATAAAACAAGAATCAAGCACTTACTGGTCATCGCTCGCGAGCTCGAGCAACCTCCGGCCATACTTGAAGCCCGAGAGCCGGCTGCAGGGATCAGCTTCAAGAGGCCAGGGAGCAGGAGGCACGTTTGCGGATCGCCTCAGAGCCGTGGCAGACCCGCGGGGGACCAGCCCGGTCCTGTCCTTCTTCGGGATCAGGGGCAAGCTCTCGCTGCCCCGCTCATCGCCATCCTCGTCATCGTCGCTCAGCAAGAGGCGGAGAGCGCGGGACCTGCGCCGGGGAAGGGGCGCTCTCGACTCCCCGTCGGTCGCCTCGGAGTCAGGCCCCTCTTCTTCCTCCTCTTTGCTGGAGTCGCCGGAGGACACGTTCACCGTCGCCAGGGCCGCCGAGTCCTCGGGAACCTCCGCGGGCACAGGCCCGTCCCCATTGAAGACAGGCATGGATTCCATCGCCTGCTCCCAATCATCTCGATGGAAAGGGGCACAGGAGTGCCCTCCAGCCTCGCCACGTCTCCCCCGACCAAAGATTGGAGGACCGCGGCCAGATCTTCGTCAGCCAAGACTGCGGGGCTCGGGCGGGGCCTCCACAGTGGAAGCGAAATCTCGGCGAAGCGGGGCCACGATGCTCCGGGAACTCCCTCGGGAAGCGGCCTTTTGATCAACCGCCCGTCGCCATGTTGCTCGGCCATAGATTCGCGTCCATCTTCTCCAGCACCGGCTTCGATCGGGGATCCACGAGTTCCGCGCGAGACCAATCGTCGGAGGTCGTGGGGTGCTCCGTGGGCAGATCAGCCGAGGGTGGATGTGCCCAGCATCCACCATGACCCACTTGCTCCTGAAGCCCTCAATCCTCTTCCCGGGCTTCGAGATGGCGTTGGAGCTGCGATCTGCGACAAAGCTTCGCGCCTTGGGAGATGGGACCGCGAGTGCTGGAGGTAGAAGTAGTGGCGCAGCAAGGCCACGAGGCTGCACCCGGCGTGAGCCTCGCAATAGTAGGCGAAGATCGCCAGAAGAACAACAGAGTTGGGGTGGAGATGCAGAGCTTGCAGTTTGTAATGGCGGAGGACAGAGAAGGAGAACTCGGAAAAGGGAGGCACCAGACGGGCAGCAATGGCGGTCACGAAGAGCGGATAGAAGGTGCTCCCTTGGCCCTCAGGAAGGGCGGAGCCGGCCTTGAACACCTCTGCCCCGTCGATGCCTTGCGCCGCCACCATCCGGCGCACCCGGGCAAGGCACTTCTCCGACATATTCGGCAAGTCCAAGGCGGCTGAAAACCAAGCTCCGGCCGGGGTCTGGCGAGGCGCCATGTCTTGCTAGGGCACGCGGTCGAAGTAGATCTGGAGATTTCAGAGGCAGGAAGGAAAGGCGCAAGAAAGGGGATCTGGGCAATGACCGGAGGAAGCAAGGGAAGCAAATCCTAGACAGATGCCGCTCTTTTGTCGATTCACGCAGTTGCTAAGGCACCCACGTCCAACCAACCGCCACGCGGCGCCCAAGGCCACAGGCTGTTACGGCCCAAAGCGCTTCGCACTTGCCCCTTCGCTTCTCTGCTCGGCCAAGTCCAGGCGCACCTTGGGCCCAGGGGCTATTGTCGATGTTCTGGGAACGGGGGTACCCAGACTTGCCTGCCTGCGGCCTGCGACGTGGCTCAAGGGGTGGCCCATCACGGCCCATCTTCATCAGCACAAGCTCAAGACCCTCGCGAGGGGCCAAGCCTCGCGGGGCGGACGACATGGAGCTTCCTCAGGCACGGCCTCGTCAGGCTGGCTCGCGAGTAGGCGGAGAGATCAAGGCGGGGTACCTCACGAGGTGCCCATGACGCAAGCCATGATGACCAAGGCGCGGTAGGCGCCAGCCCGTGCAGATGTCCTCCTTTCCTCTTTGGTGCAAAGGGAGCAAGTGCAGGCGAGAGCATCAAGCAAAGGCATGCGTTTCGGTGCAACAAGACCAAGACCGTCGCAACGGCAGGAAGGAAGTCATCGTGGAGCCCAAGCCGGCGTCACCACCAGAGCCTTTGACAGACGAGGACCAACTTTAGTCAGGATAAGTGTACTAGATGTTCCCCTTCAAAATGGCCAATTGTTGGCGCCCTTCCCGCTCAATATTTGGGAAGAGGCCTAGGGCCCTTGCCTATAAATAGGACTAGCCACCCACAGGGTAGAGGCATCTTCAATCAGCAGAGAGAGAGTGACTGAACTCCCCCTAGCAGTTCATCGCACCAGCCAAGAACAGACCCTCACGAGGTTGTTCTTCCTTGTATTGTTCATCACTAGCCCAAGAGGCAATCCACCACACCAGACACTGGAGTAGGGTGTTACACCACAATGGTGGCCCGAACTAGTATAAACCATGTGTCTCTTGTGTTGTTCCTTTCATAGTTTAGATCCTAGTAAGGCGGCGAGGTGCAGGTAGGTAGAGGGCGAGATCTCCACGTGCACCCCAGTGTTCGAACCTAGAGGGTCTGCCGGAACCCGTAATCCGACACACGCAATACATGAGCGCAAGCCATGGATATAGCACTACGGGTGGAATAGAGTGTGATGATAGGGGTATATATAAAGAAGACAAAAAAGTAAAAAAGTCTCACATCGACGCGGCTAACTAACGGGCTATGGAGATGCCCATCAATTGATATCAACGTGAGGAGTAGGGATTGCCACGCAACGAATGCACTAAGAGCTATAAGTGTATGAAAGCTCCATATGAAAACTAACACTACAGGAAACAACTAATTTGCCATCAGGAGGCGTCTTTGCCGTCTGCTTTTCATCGGGCAGACGGCAAAGAAAGGGTTAGCCATCATCAACAGATGGCAAAGAAATACTAACGGCAAAATAGACTTTTCCGTCTGCAAAAAACATCACAGACGGCAAAGAGCTCACTTTGCCGTCTGCAAAAAAGAACACAAACGGCAAAAATCTTTGTTGTCTGTGTTTTTCATTACAGACGGCAAAGTATGCGCTTTGTCGTGTGCAATATAAAATACAGACAACAAATATCTTTGTCGTCCGCGTTTTATATTACAGACAGCATAGTACGCACTGTGCCATCTGCAATATAAAACACAGACGGCAAAGAAGAAACACATCTCGCGGATCGATCTTGTGGACCGATGAGGTGTCACGATCTGAACCAAATGTTGTATCCCAGATATCTCTCTCCCACGCACTCACGTTCTCTCACTCCAAACGAATGGCATGGCCCCACCCACCACAACCATGCTCTCACCCACGAGACAAAGTCAGAAACCACTGCACGCCCATGTGCTTCGCCCCGAAATGCCCGTGCTACCCGCAGCACCGCTGGTGCATCGCCGTCGCGCGCCTCTGGCGCCTCTCGCGCACCCCATCGCCCAGGCTGTCTGCCACCCGAGCTCGCACCTCCTCCCCCGATGCTCCTCGTCCAGGCGGACTCCAGCGCCGTCGGGCACCAAGCGCGGGCCAGGCAGACTCCAGCGTCGGCGGGCACCATGCGCCGGCCACCTTCGACCTCCGCCGCCAGAGAAGGGCGCCTCCCTGTGCACGTGAGGCCTCGTCCATGCCCCGAGTGCTTGTTTCTGGCCCCTCTCTCTTCTCCGGACCCCTCGCCGGACTCCGCTCCTTGGCGTACTCCGTCGTGGCCGCTCCTCGCCGTTTCGGCCATGGCCTCCCCTCACCCGACCCCGCCCCGGCCGAGCCTCCCCAACCTCCTCCTCGTTGGACTACGCCGCGGCCGACACTCACCGAGACCCGTCGCAACCATCCCTCGCCGGACCCAGATGTGGCTGCACCTCGACGGACCCTGCCACACCTGAGCCACACCTCGCCGGAACCCGCCGCACCAGAGCCTCCCCAACATCCGCCTCTCTGCCCCGACCACCAGAGTTCCCCAGCAGTGGCAGCGATTGCCGGAGTTGGCTACTCCGGCGACCACCGAAGCAGCAACTGCCATCCTCTCTGCTTCCCTTCTTCCCAAGCTCACCAGAGCAGCAGCTGCCGCCTCTGAACGCTTCGACTAACATTATTATTTAATAAAAAAACAATCTTTGTCGTCTGTAGTTTAGTATTGATGACGGCAAAGAAAACTTTTTGACTGACAGCAAAGACCGTATGATTTGCCGTCTGTTATTTATAAGGTTGACGGCGAAGCAGATTAGAGTGACGGTAAAGTCTGCCGTCTTCCCGATGAAAAGCTGACGGCAAAGTATTATTTGCTGACTTATCTTTGCCGTCTGAGTTTGTCGTCTGCTTCCTGACGGCAAAATATTTGCCGTCTGGTTCAGGTCTTTGCCGTCTGTGATCCATAGACGGCAAATTACATGTTTCCTATAGTGTAAGTGGGTGTGCATCTAATCCTATAATGAAAAATTATCACTAGTATATGAAAGTGACAACATAGGAGACTCTCCATATGAAAAACATGGTGCTACTTTGAAGCACAAGTGTGGTAACGGATACTAACCATGCCCCTTCTCTCTTTGTTTATTATTTATTTATTTTTCTTTTTTTCTTTTCTTTTTTCTTCTTTCTTTTTTTCTTTTTTTGTTTTTCTCTCATTGTCCGGAGTCTCATCCCGACTTGTGGGGGAATCATAGTGTCCATCATCCTTTCCTCCTTTGGGCCTTTGCTCTAAAAATGAATAATGATGATCATCACATACATTTACTTATAACTCAAAAGAAATAAAATTACAACTCGATACCTATGACAAAGTATGACTCTATATGAATGCCTCTGGCAATGTACCAGGATGTGCAATGATCTAGCATAACATGTATGATAAATGATGAATGGTGGCTGAGCCACAACTACTATGTCAGCTATATGATCATGCAAAGCAATATGATAATGAATGCTCAAGTCATCAAACGGAAGCGATGGAAGTTGCATGGCAATATATCTCGGAATGGCCATGGAAAAGCCATAATAGGTAGGTATGGTGGCTGCTTTGAGGAAGATATAATAAGGCTTATGTGTGATAGAGCATATCATATCACGGGGTTTGGATGATTTCGGTGTACAAAAGGAGGGGCGCACTTTTGTACCCCTTTACTGTGTGCAGGCGATCGAGCCGTGCCACAGTCACCAAGCGAAACAGGGGAGGTTAGCCAAGGTAAGACCAAAGCCCAAGATAACAAGAGCAACGCCAAGCCCAAGACCACAAAGAGCAGAGGGACGAAGTAGGTTCCCCCGGCAAGACCCTTGCCGGGGCAGCCTCAGCAGCCCCGGCAAGACCCTTGCCGGGGCAGCTCGCCCCACACCAACAGAGCGAGCCACCCTTGAGCCCACGGTCTCCAATATCACGTTAGGCCAGGGCTCGGGAGGCACCTCCATGGTGGCATGCGGATCTTTGTGAAGATAAGGAACACTCAAGATCAGATGAGGATTAGAAGACGATGATCCTCGGCAGGATCCTTGCCGAGGAAGGCCACCAGACCCCCGGCAAGGTCCTTGCTGGGGACGACAGCGCGCCACGGCAAGACCCTTGCCAGGCCACCCGGCCCCGAGGACGCCAGCAGGGCGACTACAAGGCCCGCACCAACCAAGTCCCCACCACCGTTCACATGCAGCTGCCAGCCCAACCAGCTGGACGAGCACCCGTGTGGAAACATGCAGCTCCCAGGCCAACTCATCAAGCGCCTGCGTGGCGGCATGCAGATCTTCGTGGAGGCTCCACCGCCGCGCCACCTCAGCTGCCTGCCTACCTACATGGCGCCGCATGCGTCGCTAGCCAGGGCGCGTGTCGAAGCAAGGAGGAGCGGCGACGGATGGGACGGGCCTCGCCCCCGTCCGCGATAAAGCAAGGGGACACCTAAGCTACGCATTAAATCGTCTTGTCACATGTCTGACGATAAGCTCATAGCACTGTGCGCCTTTTCACCTCCTGTGTGCAACTGTGGCAGCCCCTTTCGACTATAAAAGGAGGCCCATGGCATACTGGAGAAGGATTCGACTCTTTGGAACCACACACTCACCACAGCTAGTTCGAGAGCTCAAGAACTCTCTGAAATACACCCATCGAAGCAGGACTAGGGTTTTACGCATCCTCGCGGCCCGAACCTGGGTAAACGATCCTCGTCCTGGTTACTAATCCTGCTCTTCTCACAACCCTGCGCCCCGGCAACCGTAGTAGGGATTCTTGTGATCCCATAGGTGTCGTTTCCCCGACATCTTTGGCGTGCCAGGTAGGGGGCGCAATTGTGAGAATCTGTTCTAGTAGCTAGCCTAGCAGTTCCTCGTCACCATGGCTCCCAAGAAGAAGACGGCCACGGTGATCGGCTCGTTGGAAACCGAACGGCCGGTGCTAGTGCGGGCGAGAAGTGGGCCGGTCACGGACAGGACCCGGGCCGCGGTCCGCGCACACCAGCATCGCCCTGGCAGTCAAAGCCTGGCGAGCGGCGTCGTTCGCGCGCTAGACGACCGCCGCCGCGTCGCGAGATCAAAAACGAGCAGGACCCCCGCAGCGGCGGGGCCCTCGAGGTGTCGTTGTGACACCCCCGGGCGGCGCATCGACCTCCAAGACGCCCACGCTGGCGACCACTGCGCGCTCTTCCCATGGTGTGCGCGATGATCAGCGTCACCACGCCGGTGACCCTCGGCACCGCCGTGGGAAGAAACCATGTCGTCGTCCATGGGATGAAGGAGTTCAACATGCCCGCGAAGTCTTGGCAAAATGGCCTGTGACGCTGGATAAATAACGGTGCTCCTTCTAACGTGATTAGAAGTCGAAGCGCACCACGATCCACGCAGCTGTCGCCGTCGCCCACGCCAACAGAAGCTTTGGCACGCGCGCAGCTGCTACTCGACTTCCCTCCTGCTGCAAAGAAGCTCGACGAGTGGAGGTCCACCATCCGGAGCCTCGTCGCCATCGCCAACAAAGACGTTCTGCGGCTGGCAGCACCCTCGGGTCGGCGCTCCACCGAGCCACCACATGCTGGCGTTAGGAGGACCGGGGGAGCTGCGGCCACGGTGCACTCTCCTCCTACTCGCCAGTCGCCACAGGCGTTGGCCCGTCGTGACGACGCTTGTGATAACATCTCCATAGCGTCGTCCGACCCGCGGACCCTCCGCGACCAACGCCAGGTTCTTCGGGATCGAGGCAAACCCAGACAAAATCAAAGCTATTGAGCAGATTGAGGCACCCAAGCGGATCAAAGACGTGTGTCGGCTCACTGGCTGCGTTGCCGCCATGAGCCGATTCATCTCCAATTCTGCCGAGCGTGCCCTTCCCTTCTTCAAAATCTTGAAGAAGGCAGGCCCAATGGGTGGACCACAGGCCGAGGCGGCTGTGAGGATCTGAAGAAATACCTTTCCTCCATGCCAATACTGGTTGCGCCTAAACCACAAGAGCCATTGCTGCTGTATCTAGCGGCGATGAATCAAGTGGTCAGCGCCGCACTGGTGGCGCAGAGAGAGGTTGACGAAGTGGCAGTGGCGGCGGCAGAACCAGCTGATGGAAAGCCAAAGATCCCCCCGGTAGGGCCTAGTGCCATAAGGCAGGGCCTCGGCAGGATCAGCGCCACCGGCGGTGCTTGCTTGATCGAGGCGAGGTGGTGCGGAAGAAGAAGATGATGCAACACCGGTTTACTTTGTCAGCTCCCTCTTGCGGGGCTAGATCGAGTATTCGGTGTGCAAAATTGCTCTTGACCTCCTTATGGCCTCGAGGAAGCTGCGTCATTACTTCCAAGCCCACGAGATCACTGTCGTCACCGCCTCCCATTACAGCGGATCTTGCATAACCCGGATGCAACGGAAGGATTGTGGAATGGGCCTTGGGTTGTCAAGTTTTCGTTTGAAGTTTGAAAGTACCTTGACAACCCAAGCAGAGTCTTAGCGGAGTTCATTGCAGAATGGACCTCAACGCTGACGAAGAAATCCAGAGACCACTCTCCCGGCAAGGAAGCGGACCATGTTGGATCATGTACTTTGATGGGGCTTTCTCGCTGCAAGGTGCTGGTGCCGGCGTGCTACTCGTCGTGCCCACCGAAGAGCACCTCAAGTACGTGGTCCAGATGCACTTTCCCAGGGAGATGTCCACCAACAACACTGTGGAATACGAAGGGCTGCTTGCCGGTCTCAGGATCGCGACAGACCTCGGGGTTAAGAAGCTCATCATCAGGGGTGACTCGTAGCTCGTTGTCAGACAGGTCAACAAGGATTATCAGAGCCCATTGATGGAGGTGTACGTAGATGAGGTGAGGAAGCTGGAGGAACGCCTTGATGGTATCCAAGCGGAGCACGTCCCCCGAATGGAGAACAACATCGCCGATTACCTGTTAAAGCGTGCTTCATTCAAGCTACCTATGGAACCAGGTACTGATACGTCTCCAACGTATCTATAATTTTTGATTTCTCCATGCTATATTATCTTCTGTTTTGGACATTATTGGGATCTATTATTCACTTTTATATTATTTTTGGGACTAACCTATTAACAGGAGGCCCAGCCCAGAATTGTTGTTTTTTGCCTATTGCAGAGTTTGGCGGAAAAAGAATATCAAACGGAGTCCAAACGTAATGAAACCTTCGGGAACGTGATTTTCGGAACGAACATGATCCGGGAGACTTGGACCCTACATCAAGAAAGCTACCAGGAAGCCATGAGGTAGGGGGGCGCGCCTACCCTCCCCCCCCCCCCAAGGTGCGCCATCCACCCTCGTGGGCCCCACGTTGTTCCACCGACGTACTCCTTCCTCCTATATATACCTACGTACCCCCAAACGATCAGATACGGAGCCAAAAACCTAATTCCAGCACCGCATCCTTATGTACCCATGAGATCCCATCTTGGGGCCTGTTCCGGAGCTCCGCCGGAGGGGCCATCGATCACGGAGGGCTTCTAAATCAACACCATAGCCTCTCTGATGAAGTGTGAGTAGTTTACCTCAGACCTTCGGGTCCATAGTTATTAGCTAGAAGGCTTCCTCTCTCTTTTTGGATCTCAATACAATGTTCTCCCCCTCTCTTGTGGAGATCTATTTGATGTAGTCTTCTTTTATGGTTTGTTTGTTGAGACCCTTGAATTGTGGGGTTATGATCAAGTTTATCTATGAACAATATTTGAATCTTCTGAATTCTTTTATGTATGATTGGTTATCTTTGCAAGTCTCTTCGAATTATCAGTTTCGTTTGGCCTACTAGATTGATCTTTCTTGCAATGGGAGAAGTGCTTAGCTTTGGGTTCAATCTTATGGTGTCCTTTCCAAGTGACAGTAGGGGCAGCAAGGCACGTATTGTATTGTTGCCATCGAGGATAACAAGATGGGGTTTTTATCATATTGCATGAATTTATCCCTCTACATCATGTCAACTTGCTTAAAGCGTTACTCTGCTCTTATGAACTTAATACTCTAGATGCATGCTGCATAGCAGTCGATGTGTGGAGTAATAGTAGTAGATGAAGGCAGGAGTCGGTCTACTTGTCTTGGACGTGATGCCTATATACATATGATCATACCTAGATATTCTCATAACTATGCTCAATTGTGTCAATGGCGCAACAGTAATTTGTACACCCACCGTAAAATACTAATGCTCTTGAGAGAAGCCACTAGTGAAACCTATGGCCCCCGAGTCTATTTTCCATCATATTAATCTTCCAACACTTAGTTATTTCCGTTGCTTTTATATTACTTTGCATCTTTATCATAAAATACCAAAAATATTATCCTATCATATCTATCAGATCTCACTCTCGTAAGTGACCGTGTAGGGATTGACAACCCCTTATCGCGTTGGTTGCGAGGATTTATTTGTTTGTGTAGGTGCGACGGACTCGCGCGTATCCTCCTACTGGATTGATACCTTGGTTCTCAAAAGCTGAGGGAAATACTTACGCTACTTTGCTGCATCACCCTTTCCTCTTCAAGGGAAAACCAACGCAGTGCTCAAGAGGTAGCAAGAAGGATCTCAGGTAGGGGGTCCCGAACTGTGTGTCTAAGGATGATGGTAACAGGAGGCGGGGACACGATGTTTACCAGTTGGGCCCTCTCTATGGAGTAATACCCTACTTCTGCTTGATTGATCTTGATGATATGAGTATTACAAGAGTTGATCTACCACGAGATCATAGAGGCTAAACCTAGAAGCTAGCCTATGGTATGATTGTTGTATATCCCTATCGACTAGCTTTGGCCTCGGTTTATATAATGCACGAGGCCAAGGATAACAAAGTCCTAGCCGAATCGCGCGGTGGGGAGGAGTCCTTGTCTTGATCACCAAGTCTTGCGGAATCTTCCTTGTATCGGCAGCTATCCGGCCAGCCCATGAGTATACGGCCATGGGGGTCCTCGGCCCAATCTAATAGATCAGGAGATGATGTGGTGAGTACCCCCTAGTCCAAGACACCGTCAGTAGCCCCCTGAACCGGTCTTCAAGTTAGGAACGCTCCTCGATTCTTCCAAACTGTTCTTCATCTCCGATCGTCGGTCTTGAAAACTGGTACAACAAATCTTCTCATCTTCGATCTTGAGGATCGCCGAAGTGCATCCGAAGAGTTTACATGTTGGGTATCCGAGGAGCCCCTTAAAGTTTCCGGCCTTTATCAATGCCTTTTTATTTTTATGCCCTACCTCGGGTTTGAAGTTTTTCCTGGGAGGCAGTGTCCTCTTGCGTCCAACGCCGGACTGCATTCGAGGTATATTTTGCAGCCGAGCACCAATGCCGGGCTGCTTCCGAGCTCCAACGCCGAAATGTATCCGAGCTCCAACGCCGGACTGTGTCCAAGCTCCAACACCGGAATATATCCAATATGTCATAGATCATCTTGGTTCAAAAAAGGTGAAGGAGTTTTACCGAGCTTAATGTCGGAAATGCCCTCTATGGAGCTAGCCATTAGCGCCCGAGCTTTATGCCGGACTGCTTCCGAGGTGGTGCACCACCTTGGACATGGGACTGATTTTTATGAATCTAATTCCGAATTGTGCAATGTAATATCTAACAAGACATATAGCCAGTATCCCTCAAGGTGCGTGTTGGCCTAATATCCGAGACGCACCTGAAGGAAAACATGAAACCGCTGATCCTAGTAGCCCTTGAGACTCAGGTCGATGTGCGAAATCGGCCTGAGGATCAACTCCTAGCTCGGCAGCATACGTAGGAATAGAAACGCGGTGTAATATATTAGAGATAATAGTGATCGTGAGCGGGCCCTGAGAGAGGGTTGTGAGAAGTCGCCATAATATACTAACTTGGCGCGGATAGGTCCATATGGTACCTATTATTGTCCGAAGACATGTATGCGCATAGTTCGGTCAAGCCGAACACTGAGCACTTTGAATTCTCTGCATTGAATAAGCAATGCAGTAGCCCCCGAGACACTGGTCGGGTGGCAACACCAGATCAGGGGATCGATGTGCCCCTTTAATATTTGTAAATAATGAGCATGAAGCCCAGTAGCCCCCGAGCTTTAATGTGGGCACGGGTGGCCGAATTAAGGATCGATATCCAGAGTAAAATCACAGATTATATGTAATGATTCTATGTATCCAAGTACTTTACATCATTATTTTGACTCCGTTGTGACCGTTTATCAGTTGAAAGTGGCCCATCGTCGGCTTCTACCCCTTGGTAGATACTACACAGGGTGTTTCCGCACTAACAAAACAACCCTTAGCCGACGTCTCAGTGCCCGAAGGCGGTTGTGTTAGCAGAAACGAGGCAATCAGATGTGCGGGCTTTAAAACTTTCGCTTAGTCATAGGAGCTTTATACTGGGGAAGCTAGCTATGAGCCCTCGGTTAGTGTTCGGCGACATCTGAGGTCAAGCCGTAAACACATCGGCCAATATTATGAACGGCCCGTCATTCAACATAGTCATCGGATCGTTGACGATTTCGCCTATTGTGACGATCGGTTTTGGCTTTCTCCACGAGGTGCTTAACCATGCGAGTTGGAAGCACAATCGCGATAGTTCTCCTTTGCACACCTAGCGAACAAAGCGGAGCATAGGAGGCAAGAACGAGGCCGGCAACCCAACTATTGACCGAAGACACAATTGGCCCGATGCATATATGGCGATATCCGAGAATGTTTTTGCCGAATCCCTAAAGGTGTCTGGCGTTGCACTGCGAGACTAATGCTAGAAACACACAAATAGTTTAAAAGTGCCATAGGATTGAAAAACCAAAAAAACTTCAGTAAAAACTGGACGTCCGAACTAAATCGAGTGTTCGGTGCCAAATCGAAAATTGGACTTAGAAAAAGAAAATTGTGTTTCCTGCCGTGCTTTATAATGACACGTCCTATCTCAAGACTTCAAGCGGGTCAGCCTCGGCTTTAACCTCCTTATCCGGCGGAGTGCTTCTCGAGGCTAGTTTAGCAAACTGCACTCGAGAGAAGCAAGGCTATTCGACTATTGACCACACACTTGCATCGAGAAAGGAGTGATAGAAAAACGATTTTGCAACGACCAAGAAGAAAACACTTAATATGAAACGGCTCAAATAAACTTAAGAGCCCCCAATTGACTTGGGTAAAAGAATGATTGTGTGTACCGAAGTACTTATATCATATCTATGTTCACCCGAACTTTAAATGTGTCTTAACCGACCGTCGGCTTCTCCCCCTTCCGTCAAGGACCGAAAAGTGTTATGTACTCCACCTATCGAGAATATCGACGGTGTTTCCGATAACCAGGCAATCAGGTCATAAGGCTGTAACAGACAAAGCGCGCTCAGGGAACTTATGCTATATTACTGACGAAGTGTAAGAAGCATCTTCGAAGAAAATAGTACCCCCACCGATACCTTTCTTTGGTTGCTCATTGCTACTATGAGACTTATGCAATAGATTTTTTGTACTCATGAGTTCCATTGTGTGCCGACCATAATTGAAAACAGTAAGAGCGCTACCTTTCGGCTTCACCCAATCTGAGGTCCGGCTCGGGTGACCCGATCGTGACAATCGCAGAGGTGCTCCCTTTACTCCCTAGCCGAACATCGGGAACGTAGGGGTAAACACAGGAGCAAGGCAACCCAGCTTGCAAATCACTTAGGTCAATATGGTGCATATTGTGGTGTAATACATGAAAAAGGAACGAAGCCGTACAAGTATAATCATATGCAAGAGGAAAAGCTCTAGCAAGGGAGCCCCCAAGTAAACGGGGTATTTGAATTTGTCCGTCACAAACAAAGTTTGGACAAAGAAATTTTTTACAAGCAACTTTTTTCCACAAAAAAGTATAATGCTTGGTCGAACCGAACATAAATTAAAAATTTAAAACTTTGAGCATGAAGGAAACTTAGCTGGTTAATGTGTTCGGTATTGATGACGCGGTCCGAGCTTGATGCCAGTCCTGAGGTGGCGGAGCAAAGAGCTCGGCACTCCGAAGTGGTGACATAGCACGGTCAATGCAGGCGGCGAGTGATGCGAAGTCCCGGCATGGGGTAATGAAGTGTTAATGAAGCCCCGTCCAGCCGAGATGGCCTTAAAGCATATAGTCCATTTGGATCATTTTCTGTGCACAAAAATAGTGCAGACCGGGGATAATAGCAATAATAAAAATGTTGCATAATAAATAATTTATGCAAAGTGAGTAATAAAATAAATATGGCTGGCGCGAAGTCATTGTCGATCACGAGGCGTCGGCGTGATCTGGTAAAGGCTTGGCAAAGCCTGAATTCACAGTCGGTTCGAGTTACGGATCGGCGTTAAGCTAGACTATGTCTGAAACTGGCCGAACCAACATCGATAAATCGTTAATCGGCCACCATTTGATGAACCTGCGTACATATGATGGACAAGCCGAGTAATAATTCCTTGGGAAAAATGAACCCAAACAAGCAAAAAATACTAGGATTAATAGCACCTGGTTTATTTATTGTAGCAATCCGAAGAAAGGTGATTCCCAAAGTTGGGACTCGATCCGCGCACCCATTGCCTGACGGGTGATAAAGCGACGGCATGGCAATGCTGGCAAAGGTTGGCTCGCCAAGGCAAAGCCCTTGGTCCAGCTAACGTGATGGAGCTGGTCGGCTAGTGACGCCGAAGTCTCTAGAGTATAGGTTGATGAAGAGATGGCGAAGCCCCCAGTCCAGCCGAGATGTCGAAGCCTCGATGTCAGCCGATGAGTCGAAGTAGGTCGAAGTAGGTCGGCGTGATGGACACCGGCTCGAAGGAGCAACAGTGCGGCCCTGCCGATGCAGGTCGTGACGTGGTCAATGCCGGCTTGATGAAGTGACCGTGCGGCGATGCCGGTGTGCCTGCTCCGTGTAATCCATGGGGAGGCGATGTTGGTGATGATTTATCCTTTCCGATGCCGAACTCTTGTTCGGCTTGCCGAGATGATGATCCGAAGAAGTTGAGCTCGGCTCAACAAAGTGACGACGTGTTTAGCGCAGGTTGGCGGCCGTGGAGCAATATTGCCGGACTGGTTTGACACCAGCATGATGTTGAAGATCATGATTAAAATATTTTAAAGTTAGTGGGATGTGTTCGGAAATAAAACACAATACCCCATACAAAACTTCGTTTCTAAAGGATGTCCGAAATCCCGTTCATAAAAAAGACGAACTCTGGTCGGATTCGTTTTCGCGCAGAAAACAGATCCGAAAAGTGATGCACTAATCGGAAGGTTCCCGGAGTTTGGACGGTCGGATCGAGCTGAAATTTTGAGGGGTGGTACATATAGGAATTCCGCAGCCGATCAACGGTTGGATCTTCCAAAGGACGTCAGAGCTAGAAGCTGGACACCATGCCCTAAACTCATCCAGATTCTCATCCAGATTTAACAGGGCTCCGGTATATCGCGGATTGCCAAAGATTCCTCCATCGGAACTCGACGAAATTTTCTAGGGTTGTTGTAGACTCTCCGCACAATTCCATCGAAACAATCGTTAAAAAGACACTTGAGGAGGCGGTGGCGGCGGACACAAGTTCGTTGTCCAGAAAAACAGTACGGTCGTCCGAGGGAAATGTTGACGTTGAGCCCCCGGGCTCCTTGGATGATTCCTCCATGATTTTGATAGAGACCGGAGCTGATGTTGATGAAGGCCCTCATCCGAACTTGACGATCGGAGGTAGGGAGCAGTCTTTGGTCGAACCAAGGTGACCAGTCGAGCTGGTAACGAAGATGTCGAACTCGCAGTTGATCTGCAGGCGAGCCATCGACCTTTTGCCGAACACACAACGAAACTCTCAATGAAAGCACCAATGTTGGTGTCAAAACCGGCGGATCTTGGGTAGGGGGTCCCGATATGTGCGTCTAGGATCGATGGTAACAGGAGACAGGGGACAGGATGTTTACCCAGGTTCGGGGCCTCTCTATGGAGGTAATACCCTACTTCCTGCTTGATTGGTCTTGATGATATGAGTACTACAAGAGTTGATCTACCACAAGATCGTAGAGGCTAAACCCTAGAAGCTAGCCTATGGTATGATTGTTGTATATCCCTATGGACTAGCCTGGCTTCGGTCTATATAATGCACCAGAGGCCTAGGATAACAAGAGTCCTAGCCGAATACGCCGGTGGGGAGGAGTCCTTGTCTTGATCACCAAGTCTTGCGGAATCTTCCTTGTATCTGGCAGCTGTCGAACAGCCCATGAGTATCTGACCATGGGGTCCTCGGCCCAATCTAATAGATGGCGAGATGACATGGTGAGTACCCCCTAGTCCAGGACACCGTCAGGAGGTCTACACAAAAGTCAACATACCAAGTACCTATCACAAACCCATGTCTCCCGCATTTCATTATTTGCCATTTTCCTCTCGTTTTCCTCTCCCCCACTTCACCCTTGCCGTTTTATTAGCCCTCTCTTTATCGTTCGCCTCTTTTTCGCTTGCTTCTCGTTTGCTCGTGTGTTGGATTGCTTTTTTGTCGCGATGGCTCAAGATAATACCAAATTGTGTGACTTTACCAATACCAACAAGAATGATTTCCTTAGCACTCCGATTGCTCCTCTTACCGATACTGAATCTTGTGAAATCAATGTTGCTTTGTTGAATCTTGTCATGAAAGATCAATTCGCCGGCCTTCCTAGTGAAGATGCCGCTACTCATCTAAATAACTTCGTTGATTTGTGTGATATGGAAAAGAAGAAAGATGTTGATAATGATATTGTTAAATTCAAGCTATTTCCTTTTTCACTTAGAGATCGTGCTAAAGCTTGGTTTTCGTCTTTGCCTAAAAATAGTATTGATTCTTGGAATAAGTGCAAAGATGCTTTTATCTCTAAGTATTTTCCTCCCGCTAAGATCATCTCTCTTAGAAACGATATTATGAATTTTAAGCAACTTGATGATGAACATGTTGCACAAGCTTGGGAGAGGATGAAATTAATGATACGTAATTGCCCTACTCATGGTTGGAATTCGTGGATGATTATACAAAAAAAATTATGCCGGATTGAATTTTGCTTCTAGAAATCTTTTAGATTCGGCCGAGGGAGGCACTTTTATGGAAATCACTTTAGGAGAAGCTACTAAACTCCTAGATAATATTATGGTTAATTATTCTCAATGACACACTGAATGATCTACTAATAAAAAAGTGCATGCGATAGAAGAAATTAATGTTTTGAGTGGAAAGATGGATGGACTTATGAAATTATTTGCTAGTAAAAGTGTTTCTTCTGATCCTAATGATATGTCCTTGTCTACTTTGATTGAGAATAATAATGAATCTTTGGATGTGAATTTCGTTGGTAGGAATAATTTTGGTAACAACGCGTATAGAGGAAACTTTAATCCTAGGCCTTATCCTAGCAATTCCTCTAATAATTATGGTAATTCCTACAACAATTCTTATGGCAATTTTAATAAGATGCCCTTTGAATTTGAGACTAGTGTTAAGGAATTTATGAATTTGCAAAAGAATTTCAATGCTTTGCTTGAAGAGAAATTGCTTAAAGTTGATGAATTGGCTAGGAACGTTGATAGAATTTCTCTTGATGTTGATTCTTTGAAACTGAGATCTATTCCTCCTAAGCATGATATCAACGAGTCTCTCAAATCCATGAGAATTTACATTGATGAGTGCAAAGAAAGAACCGCTAGGATGCGTGCTAAGAAAGATTGCTTTATGAAAGCGTGTTCTTCAAATTTCTATGAAAATAAAGATGAAGATCTAAAAGTTATTGATGTGTCCCCTATTAAATCCTTGTTTTGCAATATGAATCTTGATAATGATGGGACTGAATATGATCCACCTTCACCTAGAAGGCGTTCCAAAAATTCGGAGTTTTTAGATCTTGATGCTAAAATTGATAAAAGTGGGATTGAAGAAATCAAAACCCTAGATGTTAATAAACCCACTATTTTGGATTTCAAGGAATTTAATTATGATAATTGCTCTTTGATAGATTGTATTTGATTGTTGCAATCCGTGCTAAATTCTCCTCATGCTTATAGTCAAAATAAAGCTTTTACCAAACATATCGTTGATGCCTTGATGCAATCTTATGAAGAAAAGCTTGAGTTGGAAGTTTCTATCCCTAGAAAACTTTATGATGAGTGGGAACCTACTATTAAAATTAAGATTAAAGATCATGAATTCTATGCTTTGTGTGATTTAGGTGCTAGTGTTTCCACAATTCCAAAAACTTTGTGCGATTTGCTAGGTTTCCGTGATTTTGATGATTGCTCTTCAAACTTGCACCTTGCGGATTCCACTATTAAGAAACCTATGGGAAGAATTAATGATGTTCTTATTGTTGCAAATAGGAACTAAGTGCCCGTAGATTTTATTGTTCTTGACATAGATTGCAATCCTTCATGACCTATTATTCTTGGTAGACCTTTCCTTAGAACGATTGGTGCAATTATTGATATGAAGGAAGGGAATATTAGATTCCAATTTCCATTAAATAAAGGCATGGAACACTTCCCTAGTAAGAAAATAAAGTAACCATATGAGTCTATCATGAGAGCCACTTATGGATTGCCTACCAAAGATGGCAATACCTAGATCTATCCTTGCTTTTATGCCTAGCTAGGGGCGTTAAACAATAGCCCTTGTTGGGAGGCAACCCAATTTTATTTTTAGTTTTTTTGCTTCTTGCTTCTGTTTGGGAATAAATATTTGTTCTATCCTCTGGTTAGATGTGTTTTTATGTTTTAATTAGTGTTTGTGCCAAGTTAAACCTATAGGATCTTCTTGGATGATACTTATTTGATCTTGCTGTAATTTCCAGAAACTTTTTATTCACGAAAATAATTGTTAAAAATCACCAAACTTGATAAAATATTGATTTCCAATTGCTGCTGATCAATAAACAAAATTTCTAGGTCGTCCTATTTTGGCTAATATTTTGGAGTTCCACAAGTTTGCGTTAGTTACAGATTACTACAGACTGTTCTCTTTTTGACAGATTCTGTTTTTCGTGTGTTGTTTGCTTATTTTGATTAGTCTATGGCTAGTAAAATAGTTTATAAACCATAGAGAAGTTGGAATACAGTAGGTTTAACACCAATATAAATAAAGAATGAATTCGTTATAGTACCTTGAAGTGGTCTTTTGTTTTGTTTCGCTAACGGAGCTCACGATATTTTCTATTAAGTTTTGTGTTGTGAAGTTTTCAAGTTTTGGTTGAAAGATTTGATGGATAATGGAACAAGGAGTGGCAAGAGCCTAAGCTTGGGAATGCCCATGGCACCCCCAAGATAATCTAAGGACACCTAAAAGCCAAAGCTTGGGGATGCCCCGGAAGGCATCCCCTCTTTTGTCTACTTCCATCGGTAACTTTACTTGGAGCTATATTTTTATTCACCACATGATATGTGTCTTGCTTGGAGCGTCTTGTATCATTTGAGTCTTTGATTTTTAGTTTACCACAATCATCCTTGCTGTACACACCTTTTGAGAGAGACACACATGATTCAGAAATTATTAGAATACTCTATGTGCTTCACTTATATCTTTTGAGTTATATAGTTTTTGCTCTAGTACTTCACTTATATCTTTTAGAGCACGGTGGTGGATTTATTTTATAGAAACTATTGATCTCTCATGCTTCAATTAGATTATTTTGAGAGTCTTAAATAGCATGGTAATTTTCTTAAATAATCCTAATATGCTTGGTATTCAAGATTAGTAAAACCTTTCTTATGAGTGTGTTGAATACTAAGAGAAGTTTGATGCTTGATGATTTATTTGAGATATGAAGATGGTGATATTAGAGTCATGCTAGTTGAGTAATTTTGAATTTGATAAATACTTGTGTTAAAGTTTGTGATTCCCGTAGCATGCACGTATGGTGAACCGTTATGTGATGAAGTCGGAGCATGATTTATTTATTGATTGTCTTCCTTATGAGTGGCGTTCGGGGACGAGCGATGGTCTTTTCCTACCAATCTACCCCCCTAGGAGCATGCGCGTAATACTTTGTTTTGATAACTTGTAGATTTTTGCAATAAGTATATGAGTTCTTTATGACTAATGTTGAGTCCACGGATTATACACACTTTTCCTCCTTCCACCATTGCTAGCCTCTCTAATACCGCGCACTTTTCGCCGGTATCATACACCCACCATATACCTTTCTCAAAACAGCCACCATACCTACCTATTATGGCATTTCCATAGCCATTCCGAGATATATTGCCATGCAACTTACCACCGTTCTGTTTACTATGACACGCTCCATCATTGTCATATTGCTTCGCATGATCATGTTGTTGACATTGTATTTGTCGCAAAGCCGCCGTTCATAATTCTTTCATACATGTCACTCTTGATTCATTGCATATCCCGGTACACTGCCGGAGGCATTCACATAGAGTCATATTTTGTTCTAAGTATTGAGTTGTAATTTTTGAGTTGTAAGTAAATAAAAGTGTGATGATCATCATTTTTAGAGCATTGTCCCAAGTGAGGAATGGATGATGGAGACTATGATTCGCCCACAAATCGGGATGAGACTCCGGACGAAAAAAAAGAGGCCATAAAAAAAGAAGAAAATGCCCAAATAAAAAATGAGAGAAAAAGAGAGAAGGGACAATGCTACTATCCTTTTACCACACTTGTGCTTCAAAGTAGCACCATGATCTTCATGATAGAGAGTCTCCTATGATATCACTTTCATATACTAGCGGGAATTTTTCATTATAGAACTTGGCTTGCATATTCCAATGATGGGCTTCCTCAAAATGCCCTAGGTCTTCGTGAGCAAGCAAGTTGGATGCACACCCACTTAGTTTCTTTTGTTGAGCTTTCATATACTTATAGATCTAGTGCATCTGTTGCATGGCAATCCCTACTCACTCACATTGATATCTATTGATGGGCATCTCCATAGCCCGTTGATATGCCTAGTTGATGTGAGACTACCTTCTCCTTTTTGTCTTCTCCACAACCACCATTCTATTCCACATATAGTGCTATGTCCATGGCTCACGCTCATGTATTGCGTGAAGATTGAAAAAGTTTGAGAACGTCAAAAGTATGAAACGATGCTTGGCTTGTCATCGGGGTTGTGCATGATTTAAATATTTTGTGTGGTGAAGATAGAGCATAGCCAGACTATATGATTTTGTAGGGATAACTTTCTTTGTCCATGTTATTTTGAGAAGACATAATTGCTTAGTTAGTATGCTTGAAGTACTTTTATTTTTATGTCAATATTAAACTTTTGTCTTGAATCTTTTGGATCTGAATATTCATACCACAATTAATAAGAATTACATTGAAATTATGACAAGTAGCATTCCACATCAATAATTCTGTTTTTATCATTTACCTACTCGAGGACGAGCAGGAATTAAGCTTGGGGATGCTTGATACGTCTCCAACGTATCTATAATTTTTGATTGCTCCATGCTATATTATCTTCTGTTTTGGACATTATTGGGGTTTATTATTCACTTTTATATTATCTTTGGGGCTAACCTATTAACCGGAGGCCCAGCCCAGAATTGCTGTTTTTTTGCCTATTTCAGAGTTTCACAGAAAAAGAATATCAAACGGAGTCCAAACGAAATGAAACCTTCGAGAACGTGATTTTCGGAACGAAAATGATCCAGGAGACATGGACCCTACGTCAAGAAAGCTACCAGGAAGCCACGAGGTAGGGGGCACGCCTACCCCCCCCCCCCTCCCCCCCAAGGCGCGCCCTCCACCCTCGTGGGCCCCATGTTGTTCCACCGACGTACTCCTTCCTCCTATATATACCTACGTACCCCCAAACGTCCAGATACGGAGCCAAAAACCTAATTCTACCGCCGCAACCTTCTGTACCGACGAGATCCCATCTTGGGGCCTGTTCCGGAGCTCCGTCGGCGATCATGGAGGGCTTCTACATCAACACCATAGCCTCTCCGATGAAGTGTGAGTAGTTTACCTAAGACCTTCGGGTCCATAGTTATTAGCTAGATGGCTTCCTCTCTCTTTTTGGATCTCAATACAATGTTCTCCCCCTCTCTTGTGGAGATCTATTCGATGTAATCTTCTTTTGCGGTGTGTTTGTTGAGATCAATGAATTGTGGGTTTGTGATTAAGTTTATCTATGAACAATATTTGAATATTCTGAATTCTTTTATGTATGATTGATCATCTTTGCAAGTCTCTTCGAATTATCAGTTTGGTTTGGCCTACTAGATTGATCATTCTTGCAATGGGAGAAGTGCTTAGCTTTGGGTTCAATCTTGCGGTGTCCTTTCCCAGTGACAGTAGGGGCAGCAAGGCACATATTGTATTGTTGCCATCGAGGATAACAATATGGGGTTTTTACCATATTGCATGAATTTATCCCTCTACATCATGGCATCTCGCTTAATGCGTTACTCTGTTCTTATGAACTTAATACTCTAGATGCATGTTGGATAGCGGTTAATGTGTGGAGTAATAGTAGTAGATGCAGGCAGGAGTCGGTCTATTTGTCTTGGACGTGATGCCTATATACATGATCATAACTCGATATTCTCATAACTATGCTCAATTCTGTCAATTGCTCAATAGTAATTTGTTCACCCACCGTAAAATACTTATGCTCTTGAGAGAAGCCACTAGTGAAATCTATGGCCCCCGGGGTCTATTTTCCATCATATTAATCTTCCAACACTTAGTAATTTCCGTTGCTTTCTATTTTGCTTTTATTTTACTTTGCAACTTTATCATAAAAATACCAAAAATATTATCCTATCATATCTATCAGATCTCACTCTCGTAAGTGACCGTGTAGGGATTGACAACCCCTTATAGCATTGGTTGCGAGGATTTATTTGTTTCTGTAGGTGCGAGGGACTCGCGCGTAGCCTCCTACTGGATTGATACCTTGGTTCTCAAAAACCGAGGGAAATACTTACGCTACTTTGCTGCATCACCCTTTCCTCTTCAAGGGAAAACCAACGCAGTGCGCAAGAGGTAGCAGGTACCTTTTTGCTCCGGTTAACTCAACCATCTATCGAACCATCAAAGGGGCAGAACAAGCGGAGGAAGTCAAGTCCCGGCAAGTACTTTCCTACCGAGCCCCCTTGGGCTGCCGTCAAGGGTGCTGCCGCGGACGCTGAGCTTGCCAAAGGGCAACTAGCTCTGGTAGGGCGTCAAGCCCTAGCCGTGGAGACAGTCGCGCCCATGGCTGAGGAAATGCCTTTGGTCCTTGCCGTCGAGCCCTAGGCTCCGGCATGGGCACAACATACTATCCGATTCCTCCAAATAGGGGAACTTCCTGAGGAGCAGGAGGAAGAAGAAAAAGTAGCCCGCCGTTCCGCCCTGTACCAGTTCGTCGTCGATGTTCTGTACAGGAGGAGGCTGAACGGCGTGAAATTGAAGTGCATCCCCCGGGAGGAAGGACTGGAGCTGTTGGCAGAGATACATGGAGGCATATGTGGCTCCCACATACGGTCGAGGGCCCTTGCCGCAAAGGCATTCCAGCAAGGTTTCTTATGGCCCACCGCCCTCCAGGATGCGACAGCACTAGTAACCAAGTGTGAAGCGTGTCAGTTCCATTCAAAGAAGCTTCATCAACCAGCTCAAACCCTTCAAACAATCCCTCTCTCCTGGCCATTCTCGGTCTGGGGGCTCGATATACTGGGCCCTTTCCCCCGCGCTGTCGGGGGCTTTGAGTACTTGTACGTTGCAATCGACAAGTCCACAATGTGGCCGGAGGTGGAAGCAGTGAGAAAGGTGACTGCTCAGTCATCTGTCAAGTTTTTCAAGGTACCGGTCTGCCGTTTTGGTGTGCCAAATAGAGTCATCACCGACAACGGCACGCAGTTCACAAGCCACACCTTCATGCAATACATTCAAGACCTCGGCAGCAAGGTCTGTTTTGCTTCCGTGGCACACCCACAGAGCAACGGCCAAGCGGAGAGGGCAAATGCTGAAGTGTTGAGAGGCCTGAGAACGAAGACCTTTGACAAGCTGCACAAGAGTGGAAGACGCTGGATTGATGAGTTGCCGGCGGTTCTTTGGTCGATCAGGACGACGCCAAATCGAGCCACCGGACAGACACCCTTTGCCCTAGTATATGGAGCGGAGGCAGTTCTCCCCACGAAACTCATATACGGGTCACCTCGAGTGCTCGCTTATGGTGAGCTTGAGCAAGAGCAGTTGCGTCAAGATGATGCAATGCTCCGTGAGGAAGATCATCTTCGGGCGGCTGCGAGAGCAGCATGCTACCAGCAAGCCCTGCGCCGCTACCATAGCCGCAAGGTTCATGCCTGAAGCTATGAGGAAGGAGACCTTGTTCTTCGGTGTGTTCAGTCGGCCAAGAATTCCAACAAGTTGACGCCAAAGTGGGAAGGCCCTTATCGGGTAATACGAGTCACCAGGCCCGGCGCAGTCCTCCTGGAGACCGAATATGTTGTCCCAGTGAGCAACTCCTGGAACATCAAGCATCTTCGCAAGTTTTAACCATAAGGCGCGGCTTGCTGGGCCTCCCGGCAAGCCACCTTTTGTACAAGCTTTGCCTGCGAGGCATGTAACCCTTTGTACAAAGCATGGCGCAGACCCTGAGCATAGATAAATGAAGTGCTGGCGCCCTAAGTTATAGCATGCATGCTAGGTCGAGTCTCTTCCTTGGTTAGGGTTGATAGTGCTTAGCGACGACTAACCCCTAGCCTAGAGGTCGAGTGTGCGTCTATCTGTTTCTTTTCTGTCCTCCTTTTGTTCGCAGGGCAAGTGAGCACTTCTGCTGAGCTACTTGGAAGAAAGGAAACAGACCGGCGTCCTGACCCTGGGAAACCATAGTTGTCGGGGGCTGCAAGCACAAGGATCCAACCACGGCAAGACAAGGTTGCGTGGGGCTGCAGATCCAGATAAGTCTTTCATCCTCTATCATGCATTTCGAAACAAAACTGGGATATGGAAACCTCATTTTATTTCTAGGCCACCGTGCTCCCCTTTTCTATACCCAAGTATTATCTCCTGGGCCCGGATTTGGTTGTAGTCGCGGTGGCAAGGAAGTAGAACGAGGAGCCTAAGCCCGCTTCATCCCTACCTCCACCAAGGGCGCGAGAATGGTTGAGCGAAGTGGGGGGCGGCAAGGCCTGTTGCCGGGTGAAAACGTTTATCTTAATTTGTAACAAGGATTCGCTCCTTGTCACGGGGTCTACCCACGAACGAAAAACCCGGCAAACATCCCTTTTTCATTAAAAGCATCCCACACAGGTACAGTCCGTACGGAATGTAAAATATGAACAAGGGGGATTACAAGCTTTAAATTTAACAAGGCCCGAAGGCATACAGATTAAGAAAGAGATAAGATGCCCGTGATCCCTTTCTTGTCCCTCTCCTCAGGAGGTAGGTCAAGGAGGCGAAAGGGCAAAAGGGGCGCCTAGGCGAGCTCTGAGTAGTGAACGCACCAAGAGAACACCTCGGTGGCCATGCAGGTGGGCGGTGATGACGGTCTTGGGAAAGGAGCTGGAAGACGAGGCGGCAGGACCGGCAATACGTGATGAAGGAATCGGTGCCCGCGTACTCCGAGTTGACGGCCTTGCCGCCTGCCCTCTTCCTCTTCCGCAACCTCCCAACGCCAGCCGCCCAAGGAGACGGCCCTGAGAAGTTCAAGGAGCTGGCCCCACCCCCGGCAAAACTCTGCCGGAGGAGCGGCCAGGTGCAGATGCTGCTGCTGCCGCACCAGCCCAGGCGCGGGGCGTCCGACGCCTAGTCGGACTCGTCCCCATCATCTGCCCCACTGTCCTCCTTATCACTTTCGCTCGAGGAAGAGCTTCCATCGTCGGAATCTCCGTCGGAGGAGCTCTCCACGCAGCACTTCAGGCAAGTCCCGAAGTCTCCGAAGACCTTGACGGAGAGCAGGCCGTCCTCCATTAATTTGAAGTAGAGGACGAGCCCCGCCTTCAGGCTGTGGATGTGAGCGAACGTCTTCCATCCACGACAGAGGTACATGATCCGAGGAGCCGGGAAGTCGATGTCGACCCGCGTGCCTCCATTCCCACAGCCCCTCATGTGCAATCTGAGGGATTGGGGCAGGTCACGCTCCATCTCCCGAGAAAACGGGGCAGGAAGACAAAGACGGCAACGCGAAGGCCGGCACAGCTTGATGAAGAACTCGCGAGGCTGGTCTCCAACATGGCCTTCCATCGGAAAAGACATCATTGGCAGGGGCGAAGCTGGCGCGCCGCCCCGTCCTCCTCTTCCCCGAGCACTACGACCTCTGCCCCGGCCTCGCCCACAGCCTCGCCCCCTCCCCCTTCCCCTCACGGCCGGTTCCACCACCGCGGGCTCAGGAGGGGAGGGACACGCTACCGAGCGGCGACCCTCGCCGCCACCGACGAAGGATCAGGATTCCCTTTCTCCATGGCGAGTGAAAGGAAGAAGCAGAAGCAGGAGGAGATAGATGACAGAAGAATGCGGGCTGCCATCCCCTCCCCCTTCCCACTCCTTATGAAGGGGCGGGGTCGGGGCTCGGCCGCCCCGCACGGCCAATCCGGCCACCAGAGGCGCGGGGAATCGAGACCGACCCGCTGCCCCAACCAGCGACGGCCCGGTTTCCTGCCTCCACCACTTGCCACCCCAAACACATGGAGGACGCGTGGCAAAATGTGCAGAATCGAGGGGATGGGTGAAGCGACCTCTCCCCACCCCGTGATCGTGGGGTGTGGACGCCTTGAAGACCACAACCCGGCCCCGCACGGTAAATAAGCTGCGCCTCCATGCCTCCCTCCTTTCATGGGGAAGGCGCGAGCAACCCATTTACTGCGATGTGACGCATGCGTGCAGAAACCGCCCCACGCATGCCGCCCACGTCACGCACAACCCTCCACGCCACGCCGCGCCGCGCGTGGGGCATGGGAAGCGCAACGCGTGAAAAGTTTTACCGTGGTAAAAACCGCCCCGCCTGCCCGCACACCGTTTTGGGCCTGGCCCAACAACGTGTCGCGCTTATGTGTGGCCTAGGCCCGGGGGCTCCTGTCGGTGTACAAAAGGAGGGGCGCACTTTTATACCCCTTTACCTATGCACAGATAGTCAGAGTCGCGCCCACGGTCACACCAAGTAGAGCAGGGGAGGTGAGCCAAGGTAAGACCGAAGCCCAAGATAACCAGAGCAACGCCAAGGCCAAGACCACAAAGAGCAGAGGGACGAAGCAGGTTTCCCGGGCAAGACCCTTGTCGGGGCAGCCTCAGCAGCCCCGGCAAGACCCTTTGTCGGTGTCAAAACCGGCGGATCTCGGGTAGGGGGTCCCGAACTGCGCGTCTAGGCGGATGGTAACAGGAGACGGGGGACATGATGTTTTTACCCAGGTTCGGGCCCTCCCGATGGAGGTAAAACCCTATTCCTGCTTGATTGATCTTGATGATATGAATATTACAAGAGTTGATCTACCACGAGATCGAAGAGGCTAAACCCTAGAAGCTAGCCTATGGTATGATTGTTGTTCTTTTTCCTACGGACTAAACCCTCCTGTTTATATAGACACCGGAGGGGGCTAGAGTTACGCAGAGTCGGTTACATGGAAGGAGATCTACATATCCGTATTGCCAAGCTTGCCTTCCACGCCAAGGAGAGTCCCATCCGGACACTGGACGAAGTCTTCAATCTTGTATCTTCATAGTCCAACAGTGCGGCCAAAGGATATAGTCCGGCTGTCTGGATACCCCCTAATCCAGTACTCCCTCAGTAGCCCCTGAACCAGGCTTCAATGACGATGAGTCCGGGGCACGGATTGTCTTCGGCATTGCAAGGCGGGTTCCTCCTCCGAATACTTCATAGAAGATTTTGAACACGAGGATCGTGTCCGGCTCTGCAAAACAAGTTCCACATACCACCTTAGAGAGAATAATATTTCCACAAATCTAATCCGGCGACGTATTTCACAGTGTGTCATCACACCATAGCCAGGTAACCATTCGAATCATTTTTTACAACCAACCTTAGCGTGTTTCACGAGGCGGTTCCCTTGGCACGTCTTGTCGAAGCAGAGAACGTGTCCCCTTATTGCGGGATTCTCATCAATACGGACGTGGGTAACCCAACCGCGCCATTGATTACGGCGCCTGGGGGATAAGCGAGTTTTACCAGGCTGGTGGGGACGCATAGTTCCGTCCGCCTTATAAAGGGATAAGGATTTACCTTTTTCTACCCACGCCTTCTTCCTCCTTGCTCATCCATTCTCGTGAACTCGAGCTCCAGCGCCCAAGTCCACATCCTTATCCTCAACCTTCTCCAAACATGTACGGAGCGGGAGGCAAGTGGATGGTCTTCTCCGTCACGGAGGGACACATCAAAAAGCTGCGCGGGGCCGGATACCTAGCCGCGGATATCGTGCACCGGCTGCCCGCCGCGGGGCAGATCGTCCCTACCCCGGAACCTTACGAAAGGGTGGTCTTCCTCACCCATTTCGTCCGCAGACTGGGGTTTCCCCTCCATCCATTCGTCTGCGGCCTCATGTTCTATTATGGGATGGACTTCCATGATCTGGCCCCGAACTTCATCCTCAACATCTCGGTGTTTATCGTCGTTTGTGAGGCCTTCCTCTGCATCAAGCCCCACTTTGGCCTATGGCTGAAAACATTTAACGTCAAATCGAAGGTGGTGAGCGGCCAGCAGGCGGAGTGCGGAGGCGCCATGGTGGGCAAGATGCCCAACGTCACATGGCTCGAGGGCTCCTATATGGAGACCATAAAGGGGTGGCAACCGGGTGGTTCTACATCACCGAGCCGCGCGACACCAACTGGGCGGCGGCCCCCGAATTCCGATCCGGAATCCCCACGCGGCTCACCTCCTGGAAAGAGAAGGGCCTGCTCTGGGGTAATCCCGTAGAGCTGACCGGACTCCAGACCTGCATCCAAAATATGATAAACAGGAAGCTCAAGCTTGTTAACATAGTCCAGGTCATGCTCATCCGTCGGATCCTCCCATGTCAACAACGGGCGTTCAATCTGTGGGAGTTCAACCAGGCCCAGCACCAGACTCTAAGCGAGCTCTTCGACACGACGCACAAGGACATCTGGAAGGTGCTATTTAAGAGTGTCGAGGTTCCCCCTCCCCTCACCGAGGATCGTGGACTCGGTGCGCAGCGCCAAGCCAGCGCGGTAAGCTCTTTTGTTACCTATAGGGTATTTCATTTTCCCCTGTATAACCATATGCGGGATCTAAACTCCCATACCTTTGATAGGAATGGCTAGATACGGCCGAACAGATCGAGTGTCCGGCCCCTCTGCCCGAAGACCTAGCAGACGCTCGCCTAGCAGATATGCTGGTTCCGGCACCTTACGTGGTGCCGGAGAAGAAGGCCAAGAAGAAGGCCACGGGAACCCGAAAGAGTTCCCGGCGCCAGGTGGTATCGGACTCATCGTCCGATGACTCCGAGATGCACTCCTCCCGTGAAAACGAGGAGGAGGAACAAGAAGGTTCTCCCCCTCTAACGGGGGAGAGAATAAAGGGAAGGCCGCCCCAACCGGGGCGAAGGGTCCATGAAGGGAAGGACTCTCCCTCCGGACTTTTCCACAATCGCCGCCGACAGCGAAGACGAGTGGCCACCCAGGGCCAAGCCCCTGGCGAAGTCGTAAGTATTCGGATACCAGAGTAACTCATAGCATACTTTTGTCGCACTGCTTCTCCTAACGCCGAATATGATTATGTAGTCCGTCTTGAGCCCGCATCGACGTGTCCTTGTCGGACGGTTCTTTGGACCCGTCAGCCATGAGTAGCGGTTCGCTTCCAACCGCCTCCACCCCTCGCCCCACGGACAACGCCGAGGTGTTGTCTCAAAGGGCACCAAGTCGAGGGGAGGTAGTCCTGGAGGCGCCTCAAGGCGACCTTCCGGACTCCAGGCGCAAAGGGAGCAAGGCTCCCAAGGGCTCCAAGTTCGGCCCTAGGCCGGACACCCTTTCAGAATCTCCAGTGGTTCCGGACTCCGGCAGGCGGCCCCCTGCCAAGAGGGGCAAGCCGCCCGTGCCGGTGACCTCCGTCCATCCGGAGGCACCGGACAATTTGCTAGAAGTGCTTAGCAGCGCTTCCATCAACAAGGAGTACTGCACTATTATGAGTGCGGTGATCAAGAAGGTTCAGTCCGCCAAGAGCGGACTGACTGAAGCATGTGCCAGCCTTCTAACAGGCTTTGAGGTAAGTATTTCAAATATAGGAAAATATTACCGCATAGGCAGTAGCCCCTGATGCTCTGTTTGGTGTTCACAAACAAAAGCCGAATAGAGGATCGAATAATATCTACAGGAGTATAATATAAGTATGTCGATATGCGTATGCATGCTTCGCTGCTGACCTCTGCCGCACTGACTGCAGAGGTCGCCGCACTGAAGCAGAACCTCGAGCGGTCCGAGAAAGAGCTCGGCCTTGCCAAGAAGCAGCTCGAGGAGAACAAAGGTAAGTAATACCTTGTCTATATATATATATTTAAAAAGATGTGGTTACAAAATGATAGGATCATCATGGATGTGCCAGCGGCCACGACCGAAGTGGCGGCCCTGAAGCAAGCGCTGTCCGAGGCCGAAAACAAAGTGGCCACGGAGCGCACCGAGCGGGAGAAGCACGAGGCACGGGTGAGCGAGGTGCAGCAAGAGCTCCAGGCTCTCGTGAAGAAGCACGAGACTTTGGAGCTTGACTCGAAGACGCGAGAGTCCGAGCTTGCCGCGGCCCTCGAGAGCACAAAGCATGCCAAGGATGAGGCCCAAAAGGCCCTCCAGGAGATTGAGGCGATGAAGAAGATAGCGGCAGGTAAGGCATTCATTGTGGGGACCCCGACTCATAAGTCGAGATCACGAATGCACGTGGACAGTGATCCCAGAGATCAATGCTCACTGAACACACAGAAGCTGAATAACAAGAGTCTTACATCCATACATACCGTTTTGCAAAAGTAGGACCGTTATGGTCAGGTCTTGAGTATATCATCGCAGCGGCAATCTTCGTCGTTAACTTGGACCCATGCCATCTGCCTTAACCCTACAGGCATTCTGAGTGGGAAAGCGTCCTAGCTTGCACGATCGTCACCAAGGTACTCTTCAATATATCTTGTTCTTTCATTCCTGGACAATAAAATAACCAGTGGCAAGCCAATGAGTACTTTGAATGTACTCGCAAGCAACCCATGTCTTGGTTCAAGATTCAACAATGCATGATATAGGTAAATTTTTGCAGAAAGCTAGTTTTGAGTGCAATGACATGTTCAACAACTTGCATAGCATGCATCAAGAGGATTCATGTAATCCTTGAGGACAAGTTATAGATATCAACATAATTGGAGTGGGCACCAACCCAACTCAATCATGTCAAGTCCTTGGACTTGACCCATGTAGTTCTCTCCACTCATCCATACATACTCACCAGGTTTCGTAAACATATGGACGTAGCCCAAGAGCGGTTACCCAACTGTCCTTGACCATGGACATGGCTATTCGAATAGTTCTACACTCTGCAGAGGTTGCACACCTTACCCACAAGATCCCGGGAACTTCCGTGTCATCCACGACCCGCGATACCTCAAGTACCGGGGTAAGCACCGATCACTATCTTTCCCTAGACGACACTAACATGGAGTCCACTCGATTAGTAGTAACCCCGTGCCCAACATTTCACAACTTAAAATTGTGGAGCCTCGCTCCCATATTCATCACATACCAGCAGCACGGGTACCAGCGGTGTGTCCGGTGCCCCATAAAAATGTTCTTGGCCGCCCTACCAGGCACGACCCCGTCCCGAGAGAGAGCACCAACTCTCCCACGTCACTAGTAATGCGGGATCCAAGCTAGTATCTGCCTAGGTAATCAATAATGCCCTTTCCCATACAAGGGTAGAGTGGTTGCGCATGTAAGGTTGGAATAACGGTCGCAACTTAAACCAGTCCATTTTTGAGACCACACTCACATATCCTTCTCCGGTACACCACTTCTTTGTCAAGTGGTTACCTAGCTCAACATCTCCCTCGGGCATTAGTGGCACCTGACGGGGTTTTCAAAAAGTCTTTGGGAACATATTTGCCTCCATCACCATGCATATCCCGCCCCTTTTTGCGTAGCAACTATTTTAGCATCCTATCTACTCCCACCGGCATAACCCTCATAAGGAGGTAGGGTCATGTACAATGCAAGTATCAATGAGGAAGTAACAGAGGCGACCAACCAACGTGGTTTACCATCCCATCATGATTCCGATGCAACAATAATAAGTGATATATGACATGCATAAAAAGGTTTCATAGACATGGTCAAAGGGCTGCTTGCCTGTTGTAAGAAAGTCTTCGAGGTCTTCAAATATCTCTGGTCCAACTCCGAGCATTCTGTCTACTTCGTCAACTATAGTCGAAAGCAAGCATAATAAGCAACACAAGAAGGTAGAAAATAAAAGTGCTCCAAAAAAATTAATTTGACTTTTCTAGGACATCTGTGGTTATATGAAAAATAACCAGAGTGGTTTCATTGGAATTGGATCAGTGGATATCTCTGAACATTTCAATATGATGGAATCAAGGGGTTTATGGGTTTGCAAGAAGTTACAGAAACATGTCTTTGAAAAATGAGCAAAGGTACCCATTTAACAAACCATGATTTTAGAAACATCTAGGAGTTGGTTTCACTGGATTTGGAGTTCAAATGAATATTCTATGGATTTGCAAAGTTGACAAACATGAAGAAATGGCTCATTAATTTGTGGGGTACAGAAAGTATTAAGAAAAATGTTCATAAACAAAGTTATGAACTTAGAAGCATCTAGGAATTTGAATCATGGAATTTGGATCAAGTTTGAGCTCTCTGTGATTTTCTAAAGTTCATCACAGAAATAGGAAAAATAGGATTTGATAAATATTTGTGAAGAAAAGGTCTCTGGAAAAATGTTCATGTCACTAGAAATTTGAATCATCAAATTTGGAGTCCATTTGAATTGTTTATGGATTTTAGAAACTCACTGGAAAAGAATAAAAAAGAAATATAAGGCATTACCCTTATCCTGTGCACCTGCGAGAGATAGCTGTGGGCCGGCCCAGCGGCTCGGCCACGCAGACGACAGGCAACGTCGAAGGCGTATTTCGCCCGGCCCGTCTCCACTTGCCAGCTTGGCCTGGTGGCTGGGCCACTGACGAGCGGGGCCCACCTGCAGGCCATCGTCTTCGTCTTCCTCCCGCGCGCTCGCCTGGCCGAGGGAGCAGGGAGCCCCGGCGACGACTGCCGGCGCTATGGAGCACCTCCGGCGATGCTCTAGCTATGGATGAGCTCGGCGTCGAGCGCCGCATCCATTGGTGTATGCCACGGCTACCGGGGATGGTCGAGGCGACGGCGGCTTGGATGCCGGCGGACGGTGGCGTCGGGCGAGATTGGGCACGGTGCTACGGTGCGTCCTCGGAGGAGGGAAAGAGCGTGGGAGCTCCGCCTTGCTCCGGGGAGCCTGCTGGTGGAGAGAGGAGAGGGAGAAGAGCTCGGGCTAGGATGAATTTAGGTGGAAGCCGGCGGCGGCTCTCCGGCCATGGAGGGCTATGGAGGGCGTGGGGAGAGGAGCGAGTTGGTCCAGGGGGTCTCTGGGAGGGAGAGAGAGGCAAAGGAGTCGAGAGGGGGCTCGGGGTGGCCTTAAATAGAAGGGGCGAGGTGCACCGTGGCTCATGCGCCGACGAGCTCCTAGCCGTTGCTGGAGGCCACGGGGGCGTGCGTGGGCGTGTCTGGGGTGTTCGTGGGGTTGGTATAGGGTGAGAGGAGTGGAGAGAGGGAGCGGGGCGAGGCCCTGGTGCCCGCGCGTGCGAGGCCGGGCATTGGCCGAGCCGGGCGGCTCTGGGCACGCACCGCAGGGGGTGAGAGAGAGGGAAAGAGGAGGGGGCCAGGATAGTGGCGTGTTGCGGACGTCGAGACACCTCGACTGGCGCGAGGGGGAGGCTCGAGGTGGACGGGAGCGCCGTGTCAACGGTCGGGAGCGCGGTAGCATGCTCCAGAGCGCGTCTTTGGCCGGCATCATGCGGCTTTTTCAAGCACAGACTCAAGGCCCACTTTTGTCTGGCAGCTGCAGGGGGTATGGGCAAAAGCCGAGGAGAGCCTTGGATGCTCTGGAATGCCAAGGAGGGAGAGAGAGGCTGAGAGAGAGGGATAATGCTGCTGCCCAGAGAAGAAAAATGGGTCCCTGCCCACCTTCATCATTGCTTCTCGGGCAGGGAAGCACACCAGAGGTAGAGGGGGACTAGGAGGGGCTGTGGTAAAAAGTGGAGTCCATGGAGATTAGTGGAAGAGGCCAAAAATGGGGTTTTGGTAAAGTGGTAGAAGGTGTTTGATGCTGGTTTGGGCCAGAAGATGAGTCCCATTTGTCATGAGACTCCACAGGGTGAAATGGCACATATAATTAGGGCCTTCCACCAATCTTGAGTTCATTTGGGCAAAGTTGCCAATGCAACTTTTGCAAACCCTAGAAATTAGCAGAAATGGACTTGTGTAGATTTAGTTGAGCAAATCACTTCTCCTTGATGCACCACTTGGTGTGGTGGCCTTATTTGGTCATGTGAACATGATCACCAAAGTTGGGGTCAAGGTGAGAAAGCTGGTAGTACAAAGTTGTTCAAATTTGATTCTGGTCAAAGAGGGTTTTGGGGCTCTTTGATCAAGTTAACTTGTTCTCCAACTTGTGCCATTTGGTTTAGATGAATTATTAGACCACTTGATCATGTTCACCAGGTTTGAGACATTTGGACATGTTTGGCAATGTAAAGTTGCTCAAACTTCAAAATGTACAGAAATGGTTTTGAGAGGGTTTCATGGGGTTATACTATTCTCCATGACATGAGACTTGTCAAGATCATAAAAAATGTCATATGTGACATGATAGAATTTTCTTGGAATTTTTGGAGAATATTTCCTTTGTAAGTATTTCAAAATCTTGAAATATCCAGGAAGGGTTTTTGAGGTATTTGACCAATATTTTGAACATGACCATGTGTTGAAACTCATATATATGGACAATATATGTCCACTGAGTTTCCCTAAATTTTCACAAATATTTTTAAAGCATAAAATAATTTTTCTTATTAAAGACCATTTCTGGCCTTAAGAAAAAGCTTTTAACTAAAATAGGAAAATAACTTTTAAAATTATATTTTGTGGTTTCTCGGTATCCTATATCTAATAGGAGTCAAATATATTTTTGGAGAGATTTTTATTTCCCTTAATTAAGTACTTGTAGTGCAAACCTCAATTCACTGGTTTTTGAAAAACTAAAATTTTGAAGATACTATTTGGCCAAATTATTTTTGTAATAACTTATTTTTATATCCTATACACATGGCATGATCATTGGGCAGAAGTTTTGGATCAAGGAGAAGGAGTATAAGAGTTGGAGGATTTATTTGATTTTTTGAGCACTAGCAATCAGTAGACAAAATCAAATCAAGCAAAGACCAAAACACACAAAAAAATTTGTCAAACCACAATTTATCATGATTTATCATCTTAAGTGTTGTGCCATGAAAATCAGGGTGTGACAGACCTACCCCCCTTACAAGAATCTCGTCCCGAGATTCCCAAACTAGCGCTGAAAGGGATACAAAACTTTGAGTGGGGTGGTCTTCACGTCCTCATGTTGCTTCTGCTTCCGTGTAGTGCTCCATCGAGCTTTAAGTACTTGATGGTGTGGCTCCGTGTATGACGCTCTTCTTGATCCAGGTTGCTAATGGGTAGCTCGTGGTAGGTTAGATTAGGCTAGGGGTTGATGGCTCGGTGGTCAATGCCCTCGTAGAGATCGGGCAAGTTAGGAAGTTGGAAACACTTCCGGGGTTGTGATGCATGGAAAGCATTATGCTCATCAGGTAACTCAGGTGGTAACTCTAGCTGGTAGCCGTCTACTCTTCGTCTTGAAGTGATCTCAGAGGGGGTTGTTAAATCTTGGAGTGATCTCGAAGGGGGCCGATGAATCTTGGTGTGGGTTCCCTTGTCATGGAAATTCTTGGTTCCTTAGAGAGGAGTGGCTTGCAGATACACATGGTCTTTGACATGGAAGTATACTTCTTGAAGATGGTGGTTGGTGTAGTTCTTCCTGTTAGACATGACGGTCTTCAGATGTTCCTTGACCAGCTCAATGATTCTTCTTCCGTCTTCGGGTAGACGAGTATGTCATCAAAGAAAGATGACAACTAACTTGTCCAAGCACTCCATGAAGTCTATGGGGTACGTAGAGTGGGCTGAGGCATTGGTGATGGTCACGGTTAAGCATTGGCCACGGTCTTATCGATCTAGAGCCAAAGCCCAAGGTCAGGATCCGACCATGTTGTCTCTTGGTAGGGCATAAGGGTTTAAAGTATTCTAGTGTGCGAGTGAATGTTTATCATCCCATCCTTGAGCACAGTTTCTGAGATGCCAATTGTGCTATCTAGTCCTTTAAACAAATAACCTTATACCCCGAAAGCATCGACTCTTGTAAGTCAGCTCCAATCATCACTCATGCTATTATTATCCTCATGACTCCCAAGGGGAGGTCTAATAAATCTATACATGTCTACAATCCCCAAACTCATATGTATGTCTACCCCTAAAAATCCATGGGTAGAATATACAAGCTGCTAAGATTGAACGTGACATCCCAAGTGCTCAACCTATTCTTCCAAGGTCTAAGATAAAGCATCTCTATCCTAAGGAAACACGTCGTAGGCCACTCCAAGATCTTGTTTCCTTCCTATGAATCAACTCCAACAGCCCATTAACTTTCATCAATCACTACAAATCCAATGTCTATGGTGTTCCACACGATCTTCTAAAGTCCTTTAGTCTCCAAATACTTGAAAAGGCTATCTCTAATATAGTCAGTCCACCAATTTCCATTATCATGGTCAAGTAACCTCCAAGGTCAAGTTTATACCAACTCCGACAAATAATCGAATCTCCTAGTTTATCGTCCACCGAGAAACGTGGTATCATGATCAAGATCATCAGTCTAAATCCAATTTACTCCGAACCATGCAGGCTTACTCAGCATCTATACTCAACTAAGATCACCTATTTAAATACAAATCTCTTGTCCAACGAGGAATCCTACATATTTCCCCAAAGTCATTATCATAATGTCAACTATCTCCTATCAATATCATCTGATCAAGTCAAATCCTTGCACTTCCAGGAATTTCAGCTTGCGATCATAATTGTCCTGTAAATCCAATTTACTCAGGGATATTGGAAGCTATGCTAATCTATAATCATGATCCCACCAAGTTCATCTTCCTATATGAAAGCCCCGTGATCTACCAAAGTCTCAGTCAATTCCTCAGGGTTTCTGATATAAACTCATCAATTTGTTTGCCCTCCGTTCCTATATCCCCAAATTGGTCTCTCCTATGGCATCATCAGTTTTGGTGCTATCTTAGGATGATAATGTGCTTGCTCATTACATCCACTAGTTCCATAATGAACCCAGTGCTGTGCAAGGTTACCGAGGCCTAACTGGTTTTCTTGCAATTTGTAGGTTAAGCACATGGTTAAGGATTTGAGCTGGGGTATATCGTGAAGTCTCAAAGGGTCTAGGGATGGGCTTCTAATCCTGAGGAGTAGACATAACGCTAATGGGCTGCACTTTGGTCGAGGAGGCTGCAACAAAAGTCTCCAGTGCTAGTTGGTTGTTGAAGTAGAATTCTTGGTGTAGCTTATCTTACCGGTCTTCAGTTGAGAAGAGAGATGAGAGGGAAAAGTAGCATAGAGGAGGTGGGTTGCCTAAAGGGGGTTCTATAGTGCAAGTGCAAACAAAACAAGTGCCGAAGGGCCAAACAAAAGAAACAAGGTAAGGAAGGTGATATAGTCACGTACTTGTTGCCTAGGGAAAAAGTTGCGACTGATATCAAAACATAAACAATTAAAAACAAGCAACACACAATCATGGTTCTACTCGAACCATCATACGGACTCGACTGCGCATAGGGGGTACACGACTTATCCTACCCTAGGGGTCCTCGGACTCAGTAGTCGTGCCTTGTGCCTCATGCAGTCTTCCGGGTTTTCCTCAGGTGTTTCTACGTCTCTTGTAGTTGTTTGATGAAACGATCTCGGTTGAGCTTGAAGAGTCTTCAACAACTTCTCGCATGTTGGAGTGATGGGGTGAAGGTGGCTCCTTGTAGCTGGCATTGACATGGTCTCCTCTTGTCTTCTTAATCATGACGATTCCTTTTGCCTTCTAAGGCGTCGAGTGTACCAGGTAGGCAATCCTTTATGTAATGACACTAACAAAGCATAGTAGAGGTCCAATCTGCGGATATATGTTGCCGATCGCGTCCGAGAGCGGGGATGAAGAGAACCGCTTTCCTGCTCACTATAGTGAGGCGGACCAAATGGCTAGGTTCTCATCCACGGTGGTTGCCGATGCAACGATGATAAGGACAGGGTTGCTCTACTAGCGATGTATTTCATGATCTTGCATATCCCATGCCCCTGGTCATCATAGGCCAAGGTTGCATCATCACAGGGCAGCGTCAAGGGTGTCTCCATCTCCTGGGTCTTCAGGTCCTCATTCCTCGAGGATGTATCTCCTGTTGGTATTGTCTTGTTGTGATGTCGCCAATCTTGTGTTCAGGAGATGTGGGTGAATGTCTGGCAAGGCATCTTCCTTCTAGATTATCCACGAGGATTACAAGGAATCCAGTGGTCAGGGGCTTAAGGTTTATAGCGACCAAAGGTTTTTGAAGGGGAAGAGGTTGATGGGGAAAGTATACCCTAAACTTTCGAAAAACTAAGAAGGGAAGAGAAGTATAGACAGTTTTTTTGAAAACTAGCGATAGTTTTGAAAATAGTTTTACCCTAACTAACGACCATGCTAACTAAGGCTTCCTACAGTCAGGATGGCTCTGATACCAGCTCTGTGGGGACCCCGACTCATAAGTCGAGATCACCGAATGCACGTGTATAGTGATCCCAGAGATCAATGCTCACTGAACACACATAAGCTGAATAACAAGAGTCTTACATCCATACATACCGTTTTGCAAAAGTAGGACCGTTATGGTCAGGTCTTGAGTATATCATCGTGGCGGAAATCTTCGTCCTTAACTTGGACCCATGCCATCTGCCTTAACCCTACAGGCATTCTGACTGGGAAAGCGTCCTAGCTCGCACGATCGTCACCATGGTACTCTTCAATATATCTTGTTCTTTCATGCCTGGCCAATAAAATAACCAGTGGCAAGCCAATGAGTACTTTGAATGTACTCGCAAGCAACCAATGTCTTGGTGCAAGATTCAACAATGCATGATATAGGTAAATTTTTGCAGAAAGCAAGTTTTGAGTGCAATGACATGTTCAACAACTTGCATAGCATGCATCAAGAGGATTCATGTAATCCCTGAGGACAAGTTATAGATATCAACATAATTGGAGTGGGCACCAACCCAACTCAATCATGTCAAGTCCTTGGACTTGACCCATGTAGTTCTCTCCACTCATCCATACATACTCACCAGGTTACGTAAACATATGGACGTAGCCCAAGAGCGGTTACCCAACTGTCCTTGACCGTGGACACGGCTATTCGAATAGTTTTACACTCTGCAGAGGTTTCACACTTTACCCACAAGATCCGGGGAACTTCCGTGTCATCCACGACCCGCGATACCTCAAGTATCCGGGGTAAGCACCCGATCACTATCTTTCCCTAGACGACACTAACATGGAGTCCACCTGATTGGTAGTAACCCCCGTGCCCAACATTTCACAACTTCAAATTGTGGAGCCTCGCTCCCATATTCATCACATACCACTGGCACGGGGTACCAACGGTGTGTCCGGTGCCCCATAAAAATGTTCTTGGCCGCCCTACCTGGCCCGACCCCGTCCCGAGAGAGAGCACCAACTCTCCCCCGTCACTAGTAATGCGGGCTCCAAGCTAGTATCGGCCTAGGTAATCAATAATGCCCTTTCCCATACAAGGGTAGAGTGGTTGCGCATGTAAGGTTGGAATAACGGTCGCAACTTAAACCAATCCGTTTTTGAAACCACACTCACATATCCTTCTCCGGTACACCACTTCTTTGTCAAGTGGTTACCTAGCTCAACATCTCCCTCGGGCATTAGTGGCACCCGACGGGGTTTTCAAAAAGTCTTTGGGAACATATTTGCCTCCATGACCATGCATATCCCCGCCCCTTTTTGCGTAGCAACTATTTTAGCATCCTATCTACTCCCACCGGCATAACCCTCATAAGGAGGTAGGGTCATACACAATGCAAGTATCAATGAGGAAGTAACAGAGGCGACCAACCAACGTGGTTTACCATCTCATCATGATTCCGATGCAACAATAATAAGTGATATATGACATGCATAAAAAGGTTTCATAGACATGGTCAAAGGGCTGCTTGCCTGTTGTAAGAAAGTCTTCGAGGTCTTCAAATATCTCTGGTCCAACTCTGAGCATTCCGTCTACTTCGTCAACTATCGTCGAAAGCAAGCATAATAAGCAACACAAGAAGGTAGAAAATAAAAGTGCTCCAAAAATATTAATTTGACTTTTCTAGGACATCTCGGTTATATGAAAATAACCAGAGTGGTTTCATTGGAATTGGATCGGTGGATATCTCGAACATTTCAATATGATGGAATCAAGGGGTTTATGGGTTTGCAAGAAGTGTACAGAAACATGTCTTTGAAAAATGAGCAAAGGTACCCATTTAACAAACCATGATTTTAGAAACATCTAGGAGTTGGTTTCTTTGGATTTGGAGTTCAAATGAATATTCTATGGATTTGCAAAGTTGACAAACATGAAGAAATGGCTCATTAATTTGTGGGTACAGAAAGTATTAAGAAAATGTTCATAAACTAAGTTATGAACTTAGAAGCATCTAGGAATTTGAATCATGGAATTTGGATCAAGTTTGAGCTCTCTGTGATTTTCTAAAGTTCATCACGTAAATAGGAAAAATAGGATTTGATAAATATTTGTGAAGAAAAGGTCTCGGAAAATGTGCATGTTGCACCAACAGGTAGCTCATGATTTATAGAGTCACTAGAAATTTGAATCATCAAATTTGGAGTCCATTTGAATTGTTTATGGATTTTAGAAACTCACCGAAAAGAATAAAAAGAAATATAAGGCATTACCCTTATCCTGCGACCGGCGAGAGATAGTGGGGCCGCCAGTGGCTCGGCCACCTTGGACGACATCTGACGTCGGCGATTTCGCCGGCCCGTCTCCACTTGCTAGCGTGGCCCGGTGGCTGGGCCACTGACGAGCGGGGCCCGCCTGTAGGCCATCGTCTTCTTCTTCCTCCCGCGCGCTCGCCTGGCCGAGGGAGCATGGAGCCCCGACGACGACTGCCGGTGCTATGGAGCACCTCCGGCAATGCTCTGGCTATGGATGAGCTCGGCGTCGAGCGCCGCATCCATTGGTGTATGCCACGGCTGCCGGGGATGGTTGAGGCGACGGCGGCTTGGATGCCGGCGGACGATGGCGTCGGGCGAGATTGGGCACGGTGCTAGGATGCGTCCTCGGAGGAGGGAAAGAGCGTGGGAGCTACGCCTTGCTCCGGGGAACCTGCTGGTGGAGAGAGGAGAGGGAGAAGAGCTCGGGCTAGGATGAATTTAGGTGGAGGCCGGCGGCGGCTCTCCGGCCATGGAGGGCTATGGAGGGCGCGGGGAGAGGAGTGAGTTGGTCCAGGGGGTCTCTGGGAGGGAGAGAGAGGCAAAGGAGTCGAGAGGGGGCTCGGGGGTTGCCTTAAATAGAAGGGGCGACGTGCACCGTGGCTCATGCGCCGACGAGCTCCTAGCCGTTGCTGGATGCCACGGGGGCGCGTGTGGGCGTGTCTGCGGTGTTCGTGGGGTTGGTCTAGGGCGAGAGGAGAGGAGAGAGGGAGCGGGGCGAGGCCCTGGTGCCCGCGCGTGCGAGGCCGGGCATTGGCCGAGCCGGGCGGCTCTGGGCACGCTCCGCAGGGGGTGAGAGAGAGGGAAAGAGGAGGGGGCCAGGATGGTGGCGTGTTGCGGACGTCGAGACACCTCGACTGGCACTAGGGGGAGGCTCGAGGTGGACGGGAGCGCCGTGTCAACGGTCGGGAGAGCGGTAGCGTGCTCCAGAGCGCGTCTTTGGCCGGCATGCGCGGCTTTTCCGCGCGCACTCGCGCGTCCACTTTTGTCTGGCAGCTGCAGGGGGTATGGGCAAAAGCCGAGGAGAGCCTTGGATGCTCTGGAATGCCAAGGAGGGAGAGAGAGGCTGAGAGAGAGGGTTAATGCTGCTGCCCAGAGAAGAAAAATGGGTCCCTTCCCACCTTCATCATTGCTTCTCGGGAAGGGAAGCACACCAGAGGTAGAGGGGGACTAGGAGGGGCTGTGGTAAAAAGTGGAGTCCATGGAGATTAGTGGAAGAGGCCAAAAATGGGATTTTGGTAAAGTGGCAGAAGGTGTTTGATGCTGGTTTGGGCGGAAGATGAGTCCCATTTGTCATGAGACTCCACAGGTGAAATGGCACATATAATTAGGGCCTTCCACCAATCTTGAGTTCATTTGGGCAAAGTTGCCAATGCAACTTTTGCAAACCCTAGAAATTAGCAGAAATGGACTTGTGTAGATTTAGTTGAGCAAATCACTTCTCCCCAATGAACCACTTGGTGTGGTGGCCTTATTTGGTCATGTGAACATGATCACCAAAGTTGGGGTCAAGGAGAGAAAGCTGGTAGTACAAAGTTGTTCAAATTTGATTCTGGTCAGAGAGGGTTTTGGGGCTCTTTGATCAAGTTAACTTGTTCTCCAACTTGTGCCATTTGGTCTAGATGAATTATTAGACCACTTGAGCATGTTCACCAGGTTTGAGAACATTTGGACATGTGTGGCAATGTAAAGTTGCTCAAACTTCAAAATGGACAGAAATGGTCTTGAGAGGGTTTCATGGGGTTATACTATTCTCCATGACATGAGACTTGTCAAGATCATCAAAAATGTCATATGTGACATGATATTATTTTCTTGGAATTTTTGGAGAATATTTCCTTTGTAAATATTTCAAAATCTTGAAATATCCAGGAAGGGTTTTTGAGGTATTTGACTAATATTTTGAACATGGCCATGTGTTGAAACTCATATATATGGACAATATATGTCCACTGAGTTTCCTAAATTTTCACAAATATTTTTAAAGCATAAAATAATTTTTCCTATTAAAGACCATTTCTGGCCATAAGAAAAAGCTTTTAACTAAAATAGGAAAATAACTTTTAAAATTATATTTTGTGGTTTCGGGTATCCTATATCTAATAGGAGTCAAATATATTTTGGAGAGATTTTTATTTCCCTTAATTAAGTACTTGTTGTGCAAACCTCAATTCACGAAAATTTTGAAGATACTATTTGGCCAAATTATTTTTGTAAGAACTTATTTTTATATCCTATACACATGGCATGATCATTGGGCAGAAGTTTTGGATCAAGGAGAAGGAGTATAAGAGTTGGAGGATTTATTTGATTTTTTGAGCACTAGCAATCAGTAGACAAAATCAAATCAAGCAAAGACCAAAAGACACAAAAGTTTTTGTCAAACCACAATTTATCATGATTTATCATCTTAAGTGTTGTGCCATGAAAATCAGTGTGTGACATTCATTATGCAAAGCAAGCATGTGAAAGTAAATTACTTGTTACTTACCCGAGCCCGGAGCTCTCCAGGAGCATTCGCAGATTTGCCCCGCAGCGTGTCAGATGCCGCCAAGTACTACCGAGCTAAGGAGGGGAGCTCAACGGAGAAGGTGTTCTGGTCTCATTATACTTAGGCCAAACACCCGGTGCCCTTAAGGGACCAGCTGAAGCAATTGGTCGAGCTCCATAAGGTGGCCGAACAAGCCATGAAGGGTCTTATAATCCGGCTATGGCCTGGAGATGCCCTGCCAGGGAGCTACTTCGGGCTGGTGAGGCGGCTTGTGGATGCCTGCCCTTGGTTTGAAGTCATCAAGCGGTCCGTCTGCATCAAGGGCGCCCGCAGGGCGCTTGCCCGTGTTAAAGTACACTGGGCCAAGATGGACGCTGCGAAGCTGGTGAAGGAGGGACTGCCGCAGGGCAAGGAGCATCGCCACCCTGAGATGTATTATGAGGGCGTCCTGAAGGGTGCCCGCCTTATGGCGGATGAGTGTTCCAAAGATGTAATTTTTTAGTGAACTTGCTCATGTGATCCTGTATTATGAAAACTTGTTCATATGCGCTATGCAACGCTTGTTTGAATTTAAAATATTACCTTCTGTGCGGCTGTTTATCAAATCTAAGAGATGGCTAGTCGTTGGCTTCTGCCCCATGCCACGTGTGTTGGGGTGTTCGGGATAAATCTGAGCACTCTTTTTCCCATTATTGGGTCCTTCGAGGGAGGTGCTCAGCGCAACGAACAAGGCAATTGGACTATAATGCTTTATCACTCTCACTTAGCCAGATAATTCTATAATTTTAAATTTTGGTGAAGCCCCTGGTATTCGGAAGGTCGAATTCGGGGCGCTATACAAGCCTAAGACGGACAAAGCCGACTCCTCGCTCTAAGTGGCATAAGTCTTTAGGGACTCGAGACCTCTCGAACAGCGACCAGCTCTCGCCTTATCATGACAGTCAGTTTTAGCTTTCATCGAGGTGCTTGCCCAACTGAACCGGGGCCTGACATGATAGTTCTCCCAATGCTACCTTAGCCGATATAGCGGAACGTAAGGTACCAAAATATGGGAGCCAGGCAAACCCAACTATTGACCCAAGACATGATTCGAGCTGATGCATATAATGCTATAAGTTCGGGTGCCGACCGTCGAAAGTGTTCGGACTTCTCACGCCGTATTATGGGTATGCTTAAGCCTGGCGTATTGGCCGTACCAGAGTGTACTGGTGCTGAATGTCATGAATGAACATATATATATATATATATATATATATATATATATATATATATATATATATATATATATATATATATATATATATATATATATATACACACATATATATATATATATATATATATATACACACATATATATATATATATATATATATATATATATATATATATATATATATATAGAAAGAATAGATAATGCAGTTATAGACTAGTGCTATGCATTGTTTATTCAAAAAGGTGCATCGAAGCACAATGATACAAGTAATGCGATAAGCAAAACACATGACTATTTGACATGTCCCCGCCAAGGGCAAGCTGCGGTTGGTATTTAAAGCAGGTATTTCACTCGTTATCAGAGACCACCTGGGAGTTCCATGGTGCGACGTAGCTTTCTGCCTCCTTGGTTGTTGTATTGTGTGTCCGGCAATCGTACTGCCGGACGGGGTTTCCAGAGAGTAAAGTGCTGAAAAGAGAAAAAAATATCAAAGCGGGAAGCCCCTAGTGCGGTTGAGCCGCATTTTGGGGCGTGCCGCAGTCGTGCCCCCCTCCCCCATCTATGTCCATGGTATTTTCAATGCGTAATTATGTACGCGTGGCACGGATTTCAGCGTTTGGCTGGGACTGGGGTGGGGGCCGCATTGCTATGCGAGCTCGGAACGTGCCAGGCGGTCTTGTTGAAGATTACTCCGGGCGCGTTTGACGGCGTTCGGGTGTTTGATCGCCGAACTGGTGAATTGCCTTGAGAGGCTGCTTTGCGCTTCTGCTGCTAGGGCCGTAGTGTGCTCCTCCGTTCGGAGAGAGCGCTCTGTGTTTCCATTAACTGTAATGACCCCCCGAGGTCCTGACATCTTGAGCTTGAGGTATGCATAATGCAGTACTGCATTGAATCTTGAGAATGCGGTTCGCCCGAGCAGTGCATGATAGCCACTGCGGAACGGGACTATATCGAAGATTAACTCCTCGGTTTGGAAATTATCCGGGGATCCGAAGACCACTTCCAGTGTGACTGAGCCTGTGCAATGGGCCTCTACACCTGGTATGACGCCTTTGAAGGTCGTTTTTGTTGGTTTGATCCTTGAGGGGTATATACCCATTTTGCGCGCTGTGTCCTGGTAAACCAGGTTCAGGCTGCTGCCGCCTACCATAAGGACTCGAGTGAGGTGAAATCCGTCGATGATTGGGTCTAGGACCAGTGCGGCAAATCCGCCATGACGGATACTAGTGGGGTGGTCCCCGCGATCAAATGTGATCGGACAGGAAGACCATGGGTTGAACTTTGGGGCGACTGGCTCCAACGCATATACGTCCCTTAGCGCGCGCTTCCGCTCCCTCTTGGGGATGTGGGTTGTGTATATCATGTTCACCGCCCGCACTTGTGGGTGGAACCTCTTCTGTCCTCCGGTATTCGGCGGCCGGGGCTCCTCCTCGTCATCGCTATGCAGCCCCTTGTCCTTGTTTTCGGCATTTAACTTGCCGGCCTGCTTGAACACCCAACATTCTCTGTTGGTGTGGTCGGCTGGCTTGTCGGGGGTGCCATGTATTTGACACGAGTGGTCGAGTATATGGTCCAAAATGGACGGGCCCAAAGTGCTTCTTTTGAATGGCTTTTTCGGCTGACCGGGTTTGGAGCCTCTGAATCCGGCATTGACTGCTGTATCTTCGGCGTTGTCGCTGTTGATGCGGCGCTTGTGTTTGTTGCGACGTGACCTGCCATTGCTATCCTTGGTATCCGAAGTACCAGGGTTCTTTGATATGTTATTGCTGCGAGCCATCCAGCTATCCTCTCCCGCGCAAAAGCGGGTCATGAGTGTTGTGAGGGCTGCCATAGATTTTGGCTTTTCCTGGCAAAGGTGCTGGGCGAGCCACTCGTCGCGGATGTTATGCTTAAAAGCTGCTAGGGCCTCTGCATCCGGACAGTCAACGATTTGATTTTTCTTGGTTAGGAACCATGTCCAGAATTACCTGGCTGATTCCTCTGGCTGCTGAATTATGTGGCTCAAGTCATCGGCATCTGGTGGTCGCACATAAGTGCCCTGGAAGTTGTCAAGCAATGCGGCTTCCATTTCTTCCCAACAACCAATGGATTCTACTAGCAGGCTGTTCAGCCAATGCCGAGTTGGTCCTTTGAGTTTGAGTGGGAGGTACTTGATGGCGTGTAGATCGTCACCGCGGGCCATGTGGATGTGCAGGAGGTAGTCCTCGATCCATACCGCAGGATCTGTTGTACCATCGTATGATTCGATATTTACGGGTTTGAAACCCTCTGGGATTTGGTGATCCATTACTGTCACACCCTGATTTTCATGGCACAACACTTAAGATGATAAATCATGATAAATTGTGGTTTGACAAAAACATTTGTGTGTTTTTGTCTTTGCTTGATTTGATTTTGTCTACTGTTTGCAAGTGCTCTAAAAATCAAATAAATCCTCCAACTCTTATACTCCTTCTCCTTGATCCAAAACTTCTTCCCAATGATCATGCCATGTGTGTAGGACATAAAAATAATGTCTTGTAAAAATATTTTGGCCAAAAAGTATTTTCTAAATTTAGTTTTCCAAAACCCTGAATTGAGGTTTGCCTTTGCAAGTACTTGATTTGGGGTATGAAAATATTTCAAAGAGTATATTTGAGACCTATTAGATAAAGGAATCCCATAAACCACAAAAATAGAATTTTAAAAGTTATTTTACTATTTTATTTAAAAGCTTTTCTTAAGGCCAGAAATGGTCTTTAATAGGGAAAAATTATTATATTGTTTTAAAAATATTTGACAAAAATCAGGGAAACTCAGAGGGCATATATTTCCATATATAAGAGGTTCAACACCTGGTCATGTTCAAAATATTGGTCAAATCCCTCAAATACCCTTTCTGGATATTTCAAGCTTTTGAAATATTTACAAAGGAAATATTCTCCAAAAATTCCAAGAAAATTCTAGAATGTCACATATGACATGTTTGATGATCTGGACAAGTATCATGTGATGGAGAATAGTATAACCCCATGAAACCCTCTCAAAACCACTTCTGTCCTCTTTCAAGCTTGAACAACTTTGCACTGTCAAACATGTCCAAATGTTCTCAAACCTTGTGAACATGCTCAACTGGTATAATCATTCATCTAGACCAAATTGCACAAGTTGGAGAACAAGTTAACTTGATCAAAGTGCCCCAAAACCCTTCCTGTCCAGAACCAAATTTGAGCAAGTCTACATTGGAAACTTTCTCCTTTCGATCTCAACTTTTGTGGACATGTTTAGAACCTCAAATGATGACACTACACCAAGTGGTGCATCAAGGAGAATAGGTTTGCATGACTAAATCTTGGGAAGTCCATTTCTGTTGATTTCTAGGGTTTACAAAAGTTGCATTGCCAACTTTGCCCAAATGGACTCAATATTGGTGGACCCTATTATTTTATCATACCATTTGACCCTGTCAAGCCAGATGACAAGAGGAGTTCATCTTCTTGCCCAAACCACCATCAAACACCTACTGGCAGAAATTTAAAATGCATGTTCTGGCCATTTCCACTAATCTCCATGAGCTAACCTTTCTCCCACAGCACCATCTGGTCCTCCTCTAACCCCTGCATCTTTCCCTGCCCGAGGAGCCATGATTATGGGGGTGAAAACCTCTTTTTCCCTCTCTGGACGGCACCATTTCTCTCTCTCTCAACCTCCCTCCTCACTCTAGTGGATCCTCAGGGCATCCAATGCCATTGTCACATTGTTTACTCCCCCCTGCAGCTGCCAGACAGAAGTGGGCGCGTGAGGACGCGAGGAAAAGCCGCGGGTGCCGGCCATTTACGCGCTCTAGAGCACGTCAGCATGCTCCCGACCGTTGACGCCGCGTCCCCCGACCACCTCGAGCCTCCCCCTTGCGCCAGTCGAGGTGCCTCGACGTCCGCAACACGCCACCGTGCAGGCCCCATACTTTCCCTCTCTCTCTCACCTCCTACGGCGCGGTTCCAAAGCCGCCCGGCTCGGCCAATGCCCGGCCTCGCACGCGCAAGCACCAGAGCCTCGCCCCGCTCCCTCTCTCTCTTCCTGGCACCCTACTCGACTCCCACGAACGCCGTAGACAGCCCCGGGCCTCCTCCCGTGGCCATCTGGCCATCCCCTTGGTCCCCCAGAGGCCACGTCCACGAAGAGCCACGGCCTCGCCATTTAAGGCCACCCCGAGCCCCCTCTCGACTCCTTTCCCACTCTCTCTCTCTCCCGTACGCTCCGCAGGGCAACCCATTCCTCCCCTATTTCCCTCGTTCACCTCCATGGCCGGAAATCTTGCCCCTGGCCACCACTCAAATCCGAGCTCTCCGGTGCTCCTCCCCCCCTCATACTTGCACCAGAGCATCACCCACTTCCCCACGGCCCTCTCCCAGAATCCATTTCTTCTTCTCCGCGGCCGCATCACCGTGCCCCAACCTCACCGTCCGCCTCGTCCGTCGCGGCCAGTGCCCTGCTCGACCCGGTGCCACTGGGTGACCGTGCCACCCACGGTTGGACTCGGCCAGGTCCCCTGAGCACACCGGTGGCCAGCTCACCAAAAACGGTGGCCTGTAGCGCCGGCAAGCCACCGTCGACGCCGCCCCTGCCTCTGCTCTGTTCAAGCGGGAGGTTGGGGACGAACCCGACAAGCGGGCCCCGCTCATCAGCAACCTGGTGGGCGGGCCCCGCCGTTTAAGTGGAAACGGCTTCGCTAAATCCGCCATCGACGTTGCCCCTGTCGCCGCGGGGCCGAGCCGCTGGGCCGGCCCAGTGACGCCCTGCTGCTAAACCGCCCGGTGCAGCGCCGCGCCGCCAGATCCGCCCGTTTCGGTAAATCCTTTGTCTTTTTCTTTTTACAGTCAACTTCAAAAACCCATAAATAAATCAACAGAGCTCCAAATTTGATGATTCAAATTTCTAGGGGTTCCACAAATCATGATCTATCACATGGTGCTATTTGCACATTTTTCCAGAAACTTTCTCTTCATAAATATTTATCAAAACCCCATTTTCCATTTCTGTGATGAACTTTAGAAAATGACAGAGAGCTCAAACTATATCCAAATGCCATGATTCAAATTCCTAGATGCTTCTAAGTTCATAACTTAGTTTATGAACATTTTTCTTAATACTTTCTGTACCCCACAAAATAATGAGCCATTTCTTCATGTTTGTCAACTTTGCAAATCCATAGAATATTCATTTGAACTCCAAATCCAGTGAAACCAAATCCTAGATGCTTCTAAAATCATCTCTTGTTAAATGGGTGCCTTTGCTCATTTTTCAAAAATATATTTCTGTACACTTCTTGCAAATCCATAAACCCCTGGATTCCATCATATTGAAATGTTCAGAAATACTCACTAATCCAATTCCAATGAAACCACCCTAGTTATTTTTCATATGACCAGGGAAGTCCTAGAAAAGTCAAATCCATATTTTTAGAGCACTTTTATTTCCTGCCTTGTTGTGTTGCTTATTATGGTTGCTTTCAACGATAGTTGATGAAGTAGACGAAATGCTTGGAGTTGGACCAGAGATATTTGAAGACCTCGAAGACTTTGTTAAAACAGGCAAGCAGCCCTTTGACCATGATGAACCATTTTACATCATGATGGCATTTTCGTTGCTTCACTAAGTGCATGATATACCTTGAATGGCAACCTTGCTAGGCTTGCCTTCGTTGCATACTCCATTGATAGTTGCATTGTTCATCACTCTACCGTTTCTTAGAGTTGTGTTGGTGGGTTGTAGAAATATGCTATAGTAAATGGCTACGCAAAGTGGGTCAGGGTTATGCATGGAAAGAAACAAGTGTGGTTTGACATACTTGCAAAAAGCCCAGTGGGTGCCACTAATGCCCCTAGGATATGATGATGAACTAGGTCACTACTTGGTGGAGAGGTAGTGTACCGAGGCTCGATAAAAGTGTTGTTTACAGAGACGGAATAGATTTAAGATTTGTCGACTGTCCCAACCTTACATGCACAACCACTCTACCCTTGTATGGGAAAGGGCATTATTGATTACCTAGGCCGATACTAGCTTGGAGCCCGCATTACTAGTGATGGGGGAGAGTTGGTGCTCTCTCTCAGGACGGGGTCGTGCCAGGTAGGGCGGCCAAGAACATTTTTATGGGGCACCGGACACACCGTTGGTACCCCGTGCCAGTGGTATGTGATGAATATGGGAGCGAGGTTCCACAATTTTAAGTTGTGAAATGTTGGGCACGGGGGTTACTACCAATCGAGTGGACTCTATGTTAGTATCGTCTAGGGAAAGATAGTGATCGGGTGCTTACCCCGGGTACTTGAGGTACCGCGGGTCGTGGATGACACGGAAGTTCCCCGGATCTTGTGGGTAAATTGTGTAACCTCTGCAGAGTGTAAAACTATTCGAATAGCCGTGTCCACGGTCAAGGACAGTTGGGTGGTGCTACTCAGACTACGTCCATATGTTTCTGGCAAACAATACGGTTTGGTAAATCTATTGACGTGATTCGTGAGGAAGTCACGATGAGCTTGAGCATGAGTTGTTCATAACTCTCTCTCGATGTTGATGTCTGTAACCTCCTAATACTTGTTGCAGACACATTCATATCCTTGATAAATGTTGATCATACTTGCATGAGAAAAATTAGCTTTCCGCAAAAATGCCAAATTAGCAGTAGTGCCTTGCAAAATTATTCTGTTATCACCCTTGGGTTGCTTGCGAGTACATTCAAAGTACTCATTGGCTTGCCACTAGTTATTTTATTGGCCAGGCATGAAAGAACAGGATGTGATGAAGGACACTTTGGTGACGAACATGCGAGCTAGGACGCTTCCCAGTCAGAATGCCTGTAGGGTTAAGGCAGATGGCATGGGTCCAAGTTATCGACGAAGATTTCGCTGCGATGCTATACTCAAGACTTGACCATAATGGTCCTACTTGTGCAAAACGGTATGTATGGATGTAAGACTCTTGTTATTCAGCTTCGTGTGTTCAAGTGAGCATTGATCTCGGGATCACTTGTACGTGCATTCGATGATCACGACTTATGAGGTGGGGTCCCCACAGAGCTGGTATCAGAGCCATCCTGACTGTAGGAAGCCTTAGTTAGCATGGTCGTTAGTTAGGGTAAAACTATTTCCAAAACTACTACTTGTTTTCAAAACTATCTATACTTCTCTCTCCTTCTTAGTTTTTCGAAAACTAAGGTATACTTTCCTTACTGATCTCTTCTCCTTCAAAACCTTTGGTCGCTAGAACCCTTATGGCCCTTACCACTGGATTCCTTGTAATCCTCGTGGATAATCTAGAAGGAAGATGCCTTGCCAGACATTCACCCACATCTCCTGAACACAAGATTGGCGACACCACAACAAAACGATACCAATAGAAGGTACATCCTCGAGGAATGAGGACATGAAGACCCAGAAGATGGTGACACCCTCGACACTGCCCCAGGATGATGCAACCTTGGCCTATGATGACCAGGGCATGGGATGTGCAAGATCATGATATACATCGCTAGCAGAGCAACCCTGTCCTTATCATTGTTGCATCGGCAACCACCGGTGGATGAGAACCTAGCCATTTGGTCTGCTTCACTATAGTGAGCAGGAAAACGGTTCTCTTCATCCCCCGCTCTCGGTGACGATACTGGCAACAGTGTATCCGGCAGATTGGACCTCTACTATGCCTTGTTAGTGTCATTACATAAAGGATTGCCTACCTGGTACACTCAACGCCTTAGAAGGCAAAGGGAACATCATGATTAAGAAGACAAGAGGAGACCATGTCAATGCCAGCTACAAGGAGCCACCTTCACCCCATTACTCCAACAGGCGAGAAGTTGTTGAAGACTCTTCAAGCTCAACCGGGATCGTTTCATCGAACAACTACAAGAGACATAGCAACACCTGAGGAAAACCCGAAAGACTGCATGAGGCACAAGGCACGACTACTGAGTCCGAGAACCCCTAGGGTAGGATGAGTCGTGTACCCCCTATGCGTAGTCGAGTCCGCATGATGGTTCGAATAGAACCATGATTGTGTGTTGCTTGTTTTTATTTGTTTGTGTTTCGATATACGTCGCACTTTTGCCCTAGGCGACAAGTATGCGACTATATCACCTTCCTTACCTTGCCTCTTCTGTTTGGCCCTTTTTGCACCTGTTTGTTTGCACTTGCACTATAGAACCCCCTTTAGGCATTCCCCTCCTTTATGCTACCTCTCCCTCTCATCTCTCTCCTCAAATGAAGGCTAGCAAGACAAGATACACCAAGGATTCTACTTTGGCAACCAACCAACACTGAAGACTTTTGCTACAACCTCCTCGACCAAGTAAAACCACATAGAGTTATGTTTAACCCCCCAGACTAGAAACCCATTCCTAGACCCTTCGAGACTTCACGAGATACCCCAGATCGAGTCCTTAACCATGTGCTTAACCCACAGAATTGCAAGAGAACCTGTTAAACCTCCGTAACCTTGCTTATCACTGGGTTCATTATGGAACTAGTGGACATAGTGAACGAGCACATTATCATCCTAAGTTTGCACCAAAGCTGACGATGCCATAGGAGAGACCAATTTGGGGATATAGGAATGGAGGACAAATGACTTGATGAGTTCATATCAGAGGCCTTGAGGAATTGACTGAGACTCATTGGTGGATTATGAGGCTTTCATGTTGGTAGATGAACTTGGTGGGATCATGATTATAGAGTAGCGTAGCTTTCATTACCACTGAGTAAATTGGATTTATAGGAAAATTATGATCGCAACCTGAAACTCCTGGAAGTGCAAGGATTTGACTTGATCAGATGATATTGATAGGAGATAGTTGATATTACGTAAATAACTTGAGGGAGACATGTAGGATTCCTCGTTGGACATGAGATTTGGATTAAATAGGTTACCCTAGTGGAGTATGGATGCAGAGTAATTTTACATGGTTTGGAGTAAATTGGATTTAGACTGATGATCTTGATCATGATATCATGTTTCTCGGTGGACCATAACTAGGAGATTGGAATAATTGTCAGAGTTTATTTAGGGATCTATATATGCTTGACCTTGGAGTTTACATGACCATGATAATGGAAATTGGTGGACTGACTATAGCAAGGTAGCCCTTTCAAGTATTTGGTGATTATAGGACATTAGAAGATCGTGTGGGACACCAAAGACATTGGATTTGTAGAATTAATGAATTATGTAGCTAATGGGCTTTTGGAGTTGACCTATGCGAGATGATACTTTCGGAGGTATAAGGTGATATGTTTGGAGGACTAGATAGAACAATTGGCATCTCAGGAACTGTGCTCAAGGATGGGATGATGAACATTCACTCGCACACTAGAATCCTTGAAACCCTTACGCCTTACCAAGCCACATCATGGTCGGATCATGACCTTGGGCCTTGACTCTAGGTCGAGAAGACCCTACCAATACTCAACCATGACCAACCACCGATAACCCAACCTATACCCTACGCACCATGTGGGCAACTCTTCACGGAGTACTCGAACAAGCTGGTCGTCATCGTTACTTGATGACATGCTTGTCTACCCGAAGAAGGAAGAAGAACCGTTCAGCTAGTTAAGGAACATCTGAAGACCACCATGAAAAGGAGGAAGAACTATATAAACCACCACCGTCAAGGAGTGAACTTCCTCAACGAAAACCAGGTGTATCTGCAAACCACACCTCTCTAAGGAACCAAGCATTTCCAAGACAAGGAGACCCACACCAAGATTCATCGGCCCCCTTCGAGATCACTCCAAGATTTAACAACCCCCTCTGAGATCGCCACAAGATGAAGAGAAGACAGTTACCAGCTGGAGTTGCCACCTGAGTTACCTGATGTGCACAATGCTTTCCATGCATCACAACCCCGGAAGTGTTTCCAACTTCCTAACTTGCCCGATCTCTAAGAGGGCAATGACCACCGAGCCATCGACCCCTAGCCCAATCTAACCTACCGCGAGCTACCCATTAGCAACCTGGACCAAGTAGAACATTATATACGAAGCCACACCATCAAGTACTTCAAGGATCAAAGGAGCACCGCTCGGAAGCAGGAACAATATGAGGACGTGAAGACCACCCGACATCAAAGTTTTTGTATCCCTTTCCGCGCCTAGTCTGGGAATCTCGGGGACGAGATTCTTGTAAGGGGGGTAGGTCTGTCACACCCTGATTTTCATGGCACAACACTTAAGATGATAAATCATGATAAATTGTGGTTTGACAAAAACTTTTGTGTGTTTTGGTCTTTGCTTGATTTGATTTTGTCTACTGTTTGCAAGTGCTCTAAAAATCAAATAAATCCTCCAACTCTTATATTCCTTCTCCTTGATCCAAAACTTCTGCCCAATGATCATGCCATGTGTATAGGACATAAAAATAATTTCTTGTAAAAATATTTTGGCCAAAAAGTATTTTCTAAATTTAGTTTTCCAAAAACCCCTGAATTGAGGTTTGCACTGCATGTACTTGATTTGGGGTATGAAAAATATTTCAAAGAGTATATTTGAGACCTATTAGATAAAGGAATCCCATAAACCACAAAAATATAATTTTAAAAGTTATTTTGCTATTTTATTTAAAAGCTTTTCTTAAGTCCAGAAATGGTCTTTAATAGGGAAAAATTATTTTATTGTTTTAAAAATATTTGACAAAAATCAGGGAAACTCAGTGGGCATATATTTCCCATATATAAGAGTTTCAACACATGGTCATGTTCAAAATATTGGTCAAATCCCTCAAATACCCTTTCTGGATATTTCAACCTTTTGAAATATTTACAAAGGAAATATTCTTCCAACATTCCAAGAAAATTCTAGCATGTCACATATGGCATGTTTGATGATCTGGACAAGTATCATGTGATGGAGAATAGTATAACCCCATGAAACCCTCTCAAAACCACTTCTGTCCTCTTTCAAGTTTGAACAACTTTGCACTGTCAAACATGTCCAAATGTTCTTAAACCTTGTGAACATGCTCAAATGGTATAATCATTCATCTAGACCAAATTACACCAGTTGGAGAACAAGTTAACTTGATCAAAGTGCCCCAAAACCCTTCCTATCCAGAACCAAATTTGAACAACTCTACATTGGAAACTTTCTCCTTTTGATCTCAACTTTTGTGGACATGTTCAGAACCTCAAATGATGACACTACACCAAGTGGTGCATCAAGGAGAATAGGTTTGCATGACTAAATTTTGGGAAGTCCATTTCTGTTGATTTCTAGGGTTTACAAAAGTTGCATTGGCAACTTTGCCCAAATGGACTCAATATTGGTGGACCCTATTAGTTTATCATACCATTTGACCCTGTCAAACCTCATGACAAGAGGAGTTCATCTTCTTGCCCAAACCACCATCAAACACCTTCTGGCAGAAATTTAAAATGCATGTTCTGGCCAATTCCACTAATCTCCATGAGCTAATCTTTCTCCACAGCACCATCTGGTCCTCCTCTAACCCTGTGATCTTTCCCTGCCCGAGGAGCCATGATTATGGGGGTGAAAGCTCTTTTTCCTCTCTCGACGGCACCATTTCTCTCTCTCTCAACCTCCCTCCTCACTCTAGTGGATCCTCAGGGCATCCAATGCCATTGTCACATTGTTTACTCCCCCCTGCAGCTGCCAGACACAAGTGGGCGCGTGAGCATGCGAGGAAAAGCCGCGGGTGCCGGCCATTTGCGCGCTTTGTAGCACGTCAGCGTGCTCCCGACCGTTGACGCCGCGTCCCCCGAACACCTCGAGCCTCCCCCTTGCGCTAGTCGAGTTGCCTCGACGTCCGCAACACGCCACCGTGCAGGCCCCCTCCTTTCCCTCTCTCTCTCACCTCCTGCGGCGCGTGCCCAGAGCCGCCCGGCTCGGCCAATGCCCGGCCTCGCACGCACGAGCACCAGAGCCTCGCCCCGCTCCCTCTCTCTCTTCCTGGCACCCTACTCAACTCCCACGAACGCCGTAGACAGCTCCGGGCCTCCTCCCGTGGCCACTGCGGCCATCCCCGCGGGTGCCCGTAGGCCACGTCCACGGAGAGCCACGGCCTCGCCATTTAAGGCCACCCCGAGCCCCCTCTCGACTCCTTTCCCTCTCTCTCTATCTCTCTCTCGTACGCTCCCCAGGCCAACCCATTCCTCCCCTAGTGCCCTCGTTCACCTCCATGGCCGGAAATCTTGCCACTGGCCACCGCTAAAATCCGAGCTCTCTAGTGCTCCACCCCCCCCCCCCTCATACCTGCACCAGAGCATCATCCACTTCCCCACGGCCCTCTCCCGGACTCCATTTCTTCATCTCTGCGGCCGCAGCACCGTGCCCCAACCTCACCGTCCGCCGCGGCCAGTGCCCTGCTCGACCCGGTGCCCCTGGGTGACCATGCCACCCACGGTTGGACTCGGCCGGGTCCCCTGAGCACACCGGTGGCCAGCTCACCGAAAACAGTGGCCGATAGCTCTGGCAAGCCGCCGTCGACGCCGCCCCTGCCTCTGCTCTGTTCAAGCGGGAGGTTGGGGACGAACCCGACAAGCGGGCCCTTCTCGTCAACAACCCGGTGGGCGGGCCCCGCCGTTTAAGTGGAAACGGCTTCGCCGAATCCGCCATCGACGTCGCCCCTGTCATCGCGCGGCCGAACCGCTGGGCCGGCCCAGTGACGCCCTGCTGCTAAACCTCGCCCGGTACAAGCCGCCGCCGCCCAGATCTGGCCCGTTTTGGTAAATCCTTTGTCTTTTTCTTTTTCCAGTCAACTTCAAAAACCCATAAATAAATCAACAGACCTCCAAATTTGATGATTCAAATTTCTAGGGGTTCCACAAATCATGATATATCACATGGTGCTATTTGCACATTTTTCCAGAAACTTTCTCTTCATAAATATTTATCAAAACCCCATTTTCCATTTCTGTGATGAACTTTAGAAAATCACAGAGAGCTCAAACTTGATCCAAATGCCATGATTCAAATTCCTAGATGCTTCTAAGTTCATAACTTAGTTTATGAACATTTTCCTTAATACTTTCTGTACCCCACAAAATAATGAGCCATTTCTTCATGTTTGTCAACTTTGCAAATCCATAGAATATTCATTTGAACTCCAAATCCAGTGAAACCAAATCCTAGATGCTTCTAAAATCATCTCTTGTTAAATGGGTGCCTTTGCTCATTTTTCAAAAATATATTTCTGTACACTTCTTGCAAATCCATAAACCCCTTGATTCCATCATATTGAAATGTTCAGAAATACTCACTAATCCAATTCTAATGAAACCACCCTGGTTATTTTTCATATGACCAGGGAAGTCCTAGAAAAGTCAAATCCATATTTTTAGAGCACTTTTATTTCCTGCCTTGTTGTGTTGCTTATTATGGTTGCTTTCAACGATAGTTGACGAAGTAGACGAAATGCTTGGAGTTGGACCGAGATATTTGAAGACCTCAAGACTTTGTTAAAACAGCAAGCAGCCCTTTGACCATGATGAACCATTTTACATCATGATGGCATTTTCGTTGCTTCACTGAGTGCATGATATACCTTGAATGGCAACCTTGCTAGGCTTGCCTTCGTTGCATACTCCATTGATAGTTGCATTGTTCATGACTCTACCGTTGCTTAGAGTTGTGTTGGTGGGTTGTAGAAATATGCTATAGTAAATGGCTACGCAAAGTGGGTCAGGTTTATGCATGGAAAGAAACAAGTGTGGTTTGACATACTTGCAAAAAGCCCAGTGGGTGCCACTAATGCCCCTAGGATATGATGATGAACTAGGTCACTACTTGGTGGAGAGGTAGTGTACCAAGGCTCGATAAAAGTGTTGTTTACAGAGACGGAATAGATTTAAGATTTGTCGACTGTCCCAACCTTACATGCACAACCACTCTACCCTTGTATGGGAAAGGGCATTATTGATTACCTAGGCCGATACTAGCTTGGAGCCCGCATTACTAGTGACGGGGGAGAGTTGGTGCTCTCTCTCAGACGGGTCGTGCTGTAGGGCTGCCAAGAACATTTTATGGGGCACCGGACACACCGCTGGTACCCGTGCGGTGGTATGTGATGAATATGGGAGCGAGGCTCCACAATTTTAAGTTGTGAAATGTTGGGCACGGGGGTTACTACCAATCGAGTGGACTCTATGTTAGTATCGTCTAGGGAAAGATAGTGATCGGGTGCTTACCCCGGGTACTTGAGGTACCGTGGGTAAAGTGTGCAACCTCTGCAGAGTGTAGAACTATTCGAATAGCCGTGTCCACGGTCAAGGACAGTTGGGTGGTGCTGCTCAGACTACGTCCATATGTTTTTGGCAAACAACACGGTTTGGTAAATCTATTGACGTGATTCGTGAGGAAGTCACGATGAGCTTGAGCATTAGTTGTTCATAACTCTCTCTCTCGATGTTGATGTATGTAACCTCCTAATACTTGTTGCAGGCACATTCATATCCTTGATAAATGTTGATCATACTTGCATGAGAAAAACTAGCTTTCCGCAAAAATGCCAAATTAGCAGTAGTGCCTTGCAAAATTATTCTGTTATCACCCTTGGGTTGCTTGCGAGTACATTCAAAGTACTCATTGGCTTGCCACTGGTTATTTTATTGGCCAGGCATGAAAGAACAGGATGTGATGAAGGACACTTTGGTGACGAACATGCGAGCTAGGACGCTTCAAATGTAATGCCCGAGGGTTAAGGCAGATGGCATGGGTCCAAGTTATCGACGAAGATTTTCGCTGCGATGATATACTCAAGACTTGACCATAATGGTCCTACTTGTGTAAAACGGTATGTATGGATGTAAGACTCTTGTTATTCAGCTTCTGTGTGTTCAGTGAGCATTGATCTCTGGGATCACTGTACACGTGCATTCGGTGATCACGACTTATGAGTCGGGGTCCCCACAATTACTTCATCTGTGAAGCATAGGGGGTGTGCGGCGCCTCTGTACTGGGCTATATCGCGACGCAGCTCAAATGAGTCTTGTCTGCTGTGTTCGGCCCGGCCGGATTTACTTCTACTGTATCCGGCGTGACGGTTATCGTCTCGTGTAGTGGGGCGCCCCCGTGATCCATAGATCGATCTTGTGTGCTTTTCTTTGTCCTCCAATACGTCTCGCAGGTCTAGCGTATTTCCATCTGTCAGCTAGCAAGTCTTGATCAGCTCTAAGCTGCTGTTGCTTTTTCTTAAGGCTATTTGCCGTGGCTATAAGCCGGCGCTTGAAGCGCTCTTGCTCGACGGGATCCTCAGGCACGACAAATTTGTCATCGTTGAGACTTGCCTTGTCTTCGGAGGGAGACATGTAATTATCATCCTCTGCCTCTCCATCTGCCGCTCTCTCAGGAGGGCGGGCTTCTCCATCCTCCTGTTCTAAATCTTGCTGGAGGGGATTGTCGTCATCTTTGGCACTGTCCGGAGTGCTGTTATCTCCTGTGCCGGTATCACTGCTTTTGCTTTGGCGAGACTTAGAGCGGGCGCCACCGACGCCGGGCGCTTGGGTTGCTTCTTGGAGGTCATCCTCCACTGCCCCGTCGCCATTGCCTTCTTTGGTGTGTCCATATATATATATATATATATATATATATATATATATATATATATATATATATATATATATATATATATATATATATATATATATATATATATATATATCATATGATGAGGTGGCTGTCTAGTGCCCTGTGGGCAGTGGTTCCTGTTCGTCTCCTACATCATCGTCCATACCGTCGATGTCTTCGGAGTCCAAGTCGAGCATGTCGGTCAAATCATCGACAGTGGCTATTAAGTGGGTGGTGGGTGGGCGGCGAATTTCTTCGTCATCCGCATCCCAATCCTGCCGGACATAGTCCGGCCAGGACTCTCCTGACAAGGAGAGAGATCTTAATGAGTTCAGTATGTCGCCGAAGGGCGAGTGCTGAAAGATATCCGCGGAAGTGAACTCCATGATCGGCGCCCAGTCGGACTCGATAGGCACGGGCAATTGCGGTTCGGAGTCCGTGGCCGGGGAAGAATCCGGCAGTTTGAAGTCACGGCTCTCATGAAGGGTAAGGTTGGTATTTGGCTCGATTGCTGCCGAGAATGCGGCCTCCATGGTGGGGTCTAGCCACCCGTCCATGGACGATGCAATTGGCTCCAAATAGAGGGTCGGAGCGGTTGCCGGTGCGATCTCCTGAACACTGTCCGACGGCAGAGCTAAATGATGCTCATCGTGACCGTGCGGCGCACTCGGTAGGGGCTCGAATCCGTCGAAGATCAAGTCCCCGCGGATGTCGGCCGTGTAGTTTAAGCTTCCAAACCCGACCTGGTGGCCAGGGGCGTAACTCTCGATCTGCTCCAGATGGCCAAGCGAGTTGGCCAGCAGTGCGAAGCCGCCGAATACAAAGATCTATCCGGGGAGAAAAGTCTCACCCTGGACTGCATCGCTATCGATGATTGAAGGAGCCATCAAGCCTAACGGTGATGACACAGAGGAACTCTCAATGAAAGCACCAATGTCGGTGTCAAAACCGGCGGATCTCGGGTAGGGGGTCCTGAAATGCGCGTCTAGGCGGATGGTAACAGGAGACGGGGGACACGATGTTTTTACCCAGGTTAGGGCCCTCCCGATGGAGGTAAAACCCTACTCCTGCTTGATTGATCTTGATGATATGAGTATTACAAGAGTTGATCTACCACGAGATCGAAGAGGCCAAACCCTAGAAGCTAGCCTATGGTATGATTGTTGTTCTTGGTCCTACGGACTAAACCCTCTGGTTTATATAGACACCGGAGGGGGCTAGGGTTACACAGAGTCGGTTACAAGGAAGGATGAGGGAGTCCTGGATTAGGGGGTGTCCGGATAGCCAAACTATCACCGTTGGCCGGACACCTAGACTATGAAGATACAAGATTGAAGACTTCATCCCGTGTCCGGATGGGACTTTCCTTGGCGTGGAAGGCGAGCTTGGCGATACAGATATGTAGATCTCCTACCATTGTAACCGATTCTGTGTAACCCTAACCCTATCTGGTGTCTATATAAACCGGAGGGTTTTAGTCCGTAGGACGAATAACAATCATACCATAGGCTACCTTCTAGGGTTCAGCCTCTCTGATCTCGTGGTAGATCCACTCTTGTACTACCCATATCATCAATATTAATCAAGCAGGAGTAGGGTTTTACCTCCATTGAGAGGGCCCGAACCTGGGTAAAAACATCGTGTCCATTGTCTCCGTTACCATCCGCCTAGACGCACGCTCGACCCCTACCGAGATCCGCCGGTTTTGACACCGACATTGGTGCTTTCATTAAGAGTTCCTCTGTGCTGTTGCTGTCAGGAAGGATGCCTCATCTCGTCTTTGGCCACCGGCCAAACTCTCCGGCTAGGCGGTTTTCTTATGACCGCCTGATCGGCCGCCGCGCCGATGATGACTTCTCGGGTCATCGAAAGCAATTTTAACGTTAACTCAGAACTCGCCGAGCAGTTAGATCCGATGGAGCTCTCTTCCTTGAACGAGCTCTTGATCGCATCGCCGCCTCGGGAGTCGCCATGACTACGATCAGATTGGGCCTACAACCGATCCGAGAGAGATCAACTCTCCCTGTGCTACCCACCACGTTGCTATGGTAGAGGAACAATACGGCGACTCTTCTCCTACCTTAAGGACTAGCTATGTCCGATTCCTGACCCTCCATGCCGGATTCCCCGGAGGGAGGACACCACTCAAGCCCGAACTTAAAGTCGGGCAGCGGGCTAGATTCATTAGACAACCTCCAAGAACCCAAGCTTCCAAGTTCGAAACTTCTTGGCCCTGAATCTTAGATCGGACGGGTTCGAATTTAATTCCACCCGCCCACCCAAACATAAGCGATCTATCCCAAATCCGCAAGAGCCCGTGAAACAAGACATCATTATCGGGCCGATTCCTCCCGGTTATGGACAGGATAAAGGATTTCCGTGAGGAGGACGCAATCTCATTCTTCTTCAATAATTGCACGGACAAGGGAATCCTAAACGCCACAAGTCGTCAGGAAATTACTCGCCGCTGACTTGGCGTCCATAGTACGAAAAGTATCGCGCGATGGAGAGCACCGAAAACCAAATCAAATTTTGGGATAATCCGCCCGAATAAGACCCTAGTCCGAAATAAAGGGTGCATCATCACCGTGCACCGGGTTACATACCAAAAGCAAAAAACCCCAAAGGGCATGGAACCGTACTGGAGGGATGGCTCAATGGACCCTACAGAATTCATAGCACAGAGGGCGCCACTCCAACTCATAGCCTTGGAGCCTGTTGGATACTACGGCAGGTGGCCAAAAGTGGCGAAGAGCTCTTAGCTCCAGAGCACCAGCCCAGCAATACCAGTACGGTATTAACAGTCTTCGAGACTTTGGCATCAAATAATATGTGGAAACGAACACTCTGCAGCCTTGCCGAAGTCTACCAGATAGCAACAATAAATCCATGGACTGACACGGCTATTACCTTTAACGCCAGTGACGAACCTAAATTCCGAACAGCCCGAGCACCAGCCGCATTGGTCCTCAGTTTAATAGTGGACAGCTTTCACCTTACCAAGGTACTCATGGACGGCGGCAGCTTATTAAACCTCATCTACGAGGAAACCCTTCGAAAAATGGAAATAGACTGGAGCCGCATTGAGCAAAGCATCACAACCCTTAGAGGAATGATCCCCAGTCGGGAAGCATGCTATACAGGAAAGATCACACCAGATGTGGTGTTCGGCACGCGGACAATTATAGGTCCGAGGAGGTCACATTCCAAGTGGCCCCGTTCAGCAGCGGATACCACGCTCTATTAGGGCGAGAGGCATTCACAATTTTTCAAGCTATACCCCATTACGGGTACATGAAGCTCAAAATGCCCGGACCCAACGAAATTATCACTCGCTAGTGACCGGACATAGCCCGCTACCAAAAATAAAACAGTCAAGACTTGCCCTTGAGGCACTATCAAAAGCCCTCGCGGAAGAGGAACTCACGGCAATGCGCTCCACGGTGAACAGGGACGATGTGATACTCGATAAGAGATCCAAGTCCACCTCTTTTAAACCGGTAGACGAAATAGTCAAATTCCAAGTCCATCCAACGGACCCTACAAAAACGGCCTCCATCGGGGCACAATTTAACCCTGATTTGGACGCCGCATTACGAGAATTCCTACGCGAAAATTGGGACATTTTTGCCTGGCACCTTTCAGACATGCCAGCAATCCCACGCCAGCTGGCCGAGCACAGCCTAAATATCCTAAAAGGATTCAAGCCAGTCAAACAAGCTCTTCGGCGTTTCTCCGAACCCAAGAGACAGGCCATGGGAGAGGAGCTAGCTAAACTATTGGAGGCCGGATTCATCAGAGATATTAAACATCCGGACTGGCTAGCAAACCTGGTAATGGTACCAAAGAAGGACAAATCCTGGCGCCTATGTGTCGATTTTAAGGACCTTAACAAGGCTTGCCCAAAGGATCCCTTCCTCCCCGCATCGATCAAATTATCGACGCTACCGCAGGACATGATTCATTGTGTTTCCTCGACGCATACTCCGGCTACCACCAAATTAAGGTGGCAGAGCCAGACCAAGCTGCAACGGCATTCATCACTCCATACGGCCCATTCTACTTCAACACAATGCTCTTTGGGCTCAAAAACGCCGGCGCAACATATCAGCGCATGATTCAGACATGTCTGGCAAACCAGATCGGCAAAACAGTGGAGGCATACGTAGACAATGTGGTCGTCAAATCCAAGCATGTCGAAACCCTAGTCGACGACTTGAGGCTCACATTCAATAATCTCTGAACATATGACATCAAGCTCAACCTGGAAAAATGCGTTTTCGGCATACCAGCCGGAAAGCTCTTGGGCTTCATTGTATCCGGTAGAGGAATTGAAGTAAACCCAGCCAAGATCCAAGATCTGTCATAATTGGATATCCCCAAAGACCTCAAACAAATACAAAAATTGACTGGATGCGTGGCGGCTCTAAGCTGCTTTATCTCCCGCTTAGGTGAAAAGGCATTACCCCTCTATCGCCTCCTCCGATGCACCGAACACTTCGAGTGGACGGACGCTGCCACGGCCAGACTTGAAGAAATCAAAGCCATATTGGCAACAAATCCGGTCCTAGCCGCGCCCAACATGGGCGAACCAATGCTATTATACATCGCAGCAACCCATAAAGTTGTAAGCGCGGTGCTCGTTGTCGAACGAGAAACAGACGAACACAAGTTCCCTCTCCAAAAGCCAGTTTACTACGTGTCCACTGTCCTAAATCCATGCAAGTCACGGTACCTGCATTATCAAAAGATAGCATACGCGGTGTTCATGGCATCCCGGAAGCTGCGACACTACTTCCAAGAGTGTTCGATAACAGTAGCCTCCGAAGTACCTCTTAATGACATCATAAACAACCGCGACGCAACGGGCCGGATTGCTAAATGGGCCATTGAGCTCCTCCCGTTCGACATAACCTACAAGCCACGGCGAGTTATTAAGTCGCAAGTTTTGGCTGACTTCATCGCCGAATGGACTGAAGCTGAACTCCCTAAAGAGTACGGCGCATATTCCAACTTGATCATGCACTTCGATGGCTCCAAAATGTTGGCCGGCCTGGGGGCTGGCGTCGTTCTGACGTCCCCAACCGGAGATATAGTCCAATACGTACTTCAAATAATGTACACGGACTCCAACCACGTAGCCGAATACAAGGCCCTTCTACATGGTCTCCGGATGGCAGTCTCCATGGGCATTCAACGCCTAGAGGTGCGCGGGGATTCGAACCTCGCGATATCCCAAATAAATGGGGAATTTGATGCCAAGGATCCGAAAATGGCAGCTTATCGCAATGCCATCCTAAAAATGTCAGCTTGGTTTGAGGGGCTCGAATTTCACCATATAGCCCGAGATAACAACCAGGCAGCAGACGTGTTGGCACGCATTGGCGCAAAGCGCGATGCCGTCCCCCCCAACATCTTCCTAGAGAGGCTTTTCAAGCCATCCGTACTATGGGAGGGAGAGTCCGGAAATAACAACCCGGACCCAACTACACTGCCCCACATCGAATATTCCGACATAGTTGGTGGTCCCGCCAACGAAATAACACCGTCAGCCCACGCAATAATGGCAGTCATCGCCCCGTGGACAAAACCATTCCTAGCCTACCTAACTAGGCAGGAACTTCCCGAGGACCAAAACGAGGCCCGCTGCATAGTGCGGCGGTCTAAAGCCTATAAGGTCCATGAGGGAGAGCTTTATAAGAAAAGCACAACCGGAGTCCTTTAAAGGTGTATCTCCAAAGCGGAAGGGCGGAATCTCCTAGCTGAAATTCATGCCGGACTCGGTGGGCACCATGTCGTAGCCCGGGCCCTTGTAGGCAAGGCCTTCCGTACAGGATTTTATTGGCCGACGACCCGGGCAGATGCTCAGGACTTAGTCCAACGATGCGTGTTGCCAGCTCTTTGCTAATCAAAGCCACATGCCACCCACCGCCCTCAAAACTATACCCATCACTGGCCCTTCGCGTCCTGGGGCTTAACATGGTTGGACCCTTAAAGGAGGAACCCACAAGCAAAAATACCTATTGGTCATGGTGGATAAATTCACCAAATGGATAGAGGCCAAGCTCAGTAAAGACGGCGAATCTGGACCGGCGATAGACTTCATATCGGGGTAGTACACGTTACGGCGCCCCCATAGCATCATCACCGATAACGACCACGAACTTCACGGCCGACGAGGTCAAACTCTGGTGCAAAAACATGGGCATCAAGCTCGACTACGCTTCAGTCTATCACCCCCAAACTAACGGTCAAGCCGAGCGAGCAAACGGTCTAATCATGAGTGGCATTAAACCCAGGCTAGTGTGGTCCCTCAAGGAATCTAACACGCACTGGGTAGAGGAGCTCGACTCCGTACTCTGGGGGCTACGGACCACGCCGAATCGCACTACCGGATTCACACCATTTTTTATGGTATACGGCGCAGAGGCAGTTTTGCCCTGTGACATAATTCATGACTCACCTCGCGTGCGCATGTACGAAGAAAGAGAAGCCGAGCTCGATCGGCAGGACAGCTTGGACGCCTTGGAGGAGGAGCGTGGCGTGGCAAAAGCTCGTTCCGCATTCTATCAACAGCAGACTCGAAGATATCAAAGCAGGGAAGTACGGGCCAAAGCTTACAATGTTGGCGAACTAGTTCTACGCCTGCCGGACAAGAAAAAGGACAAACTCAAGCCCAAATGGGAGGGTCCCTTCATCATCGACCAAGTCCTGACCGGAAGAGTGTACCGTCTGCGAAACGCATCGGATAACCGACTCGAGCCGAACCCATGGAACGCAGCCCGTCTCCGAAGATTCTACGCCTAGCGCCGGATTCTGAGTTCGTCTCGTTCCTCCGCCTATATTTTATACTTTAAGCTGTCTTTTATTTATCTCCTTCTCCCTCCTTTTTTCCGAAGCCGTTAAAGGCTGCTTATGCATTGTTCGACACACTTGACGCGCTATCCGCGCTCATTATACCTAGGGCTTCTTTAATGAAGCTTATTTATCTGGGCTTTATGCCCAACACATGTGTCACACTTCCGCATGTACCTTTTATTCACCATTATATGCATCGATATGACTTAAGTTTTGGCCAAGTTGGGTTGCCTGGCTCCTGTGCTTACCCCTACGTTCCCGATTGTTCGGCTAGGTGATAAAGGGAGCACCTCTGCGATTGTTACCGTCGGGTCAGCCGGACGTGTACCTCAGACTGGGTGAAGCTGAAAGCTAGCGTTCTTAAGAGAATATTCGGTCGGTGAACTAAAAGACGATTTTTTATTTTTCATTTATCTGCCCCCAGATGCTTTTCTGCTTTTTTCGCAGTCCGGACATGCACTTTAGGGCATGCCTCCCAGGGAAAGGAACCCCTAACGGAACTCTTCTCCTTGGAAGATGTTTCTTACTAACCATGTAATATAACATAACTAGTTGGGCACTTGTCTGATAAAGCACTCATGACCCCTACGCCTAGTCTCCACGCATGCTCCGGTTTTTACATAACCGCGAGGGTATTCGGACACACTCCAGACTATTGGGTCCCGAGGTTGAAGCGAAAAGGTCCGCTACGACAAACGATCTACAATCCGGCTAGAAGGCATTTTACATGTCATTTTAAATTACATAGTCAAATTGACTGATTGTATTCCTCTTCAATGCCATCTAATAGGCTATCTAGTTTACAGTCCTGCTGGGAATACTTTGCGGCCAACTCTACTTGGCCGTACACTAAGGTCACAGGGATCTCCTTCCCGTCGGGCCCCATAGGTCCGACCTCGCCATGTGGTTTGCGTCCCGCCGTGTACCGCGTCTTCACCATGGCCCAGCCTCCTCGGCGCCTTTGACGACAGCCGATATCTTCCATAGTCGGAAGCGCCGCCGTGCTCCTGAAGCTTCTCGCAAGCTCTCCAAGGCCTTCGGCAGGGAGATAGATGGCCACAAGGCCTGGGCAACGCCTTTCATCACCGCCGAACTCGCTGCAGCGGCAATAGCTCGAAGAAGGTCACCCAGAGAACCGGCATTTCTCCGCAGGACGCGACCCGTGAGCATACCTACGAGACATGACTCTATTAATTGACTTCCTCGCCGAACTCTTTTTCAAAGTTCGCTCAAGCACTTACTATAAATGCCGTGACGAAGTTGTCGATTCTCCTTCACGGACTCAGACAGCTGGGCATGAACATCCTTTAGTTCCTCACCCAGCTGGGTGTTGGCATCTTGGAGATTATTTTTCTCTTGCCTCACCCTTGTAAGCACATTCTCGCCAGCCTTCAACCGGCGCAAGAGCTGTTGCTTGTCCGGATCTAGTCCGGCGCCATCTGCAATATTATTGTCAGATTTACACACACGCCACACTTCAAAAACTACTTATCTTTTGAAGCATATATTACCAGAGGGGGTCTCTGTGGCTCCCCCTGTAGCGGCTAGTGCGGCCTCAAGTTGGGCCTTGCATTCTTCAAGCACCTGGGATAGTCGGGTATTCTTTTTTGTAAGATCCTGCATAACAAATGATGCTTAAATAAGTTATTCTAACTATTTTAAGTCTCGGGGGCTACTGGCATATATAACCGTCAAATTTTCTCACCCGTATGTCCTTTACATACTTCTCCGTGGCTCTGGCTATACCATCTTGAGCGGCACGGAGGTGCGCATCTCCCGAATTGAAGGCATTCAACGCCTCTTGGGAGAAACATGCGTCACGAAGAACTGTCTGGCGGAGCCTGTGATTCATGGCACTCTCCACCTCGGAGTTGGTGGCGGACAATCTGTCGGCATCCTCTGTCGGAGGAGCATCCGACGCATGCCTCGTGCTCGCCGCCGCTTCTGGACCCGGCTTTGGAGCCTGACTGGCGGAGGCTCGATTGGCAACCTCTCCAGACACAGTCCGGCGAGCGCTCTTTTTCCTGAAAAGAGCACCAGCGTTAGTATGCCTTCCAGGAATCAATCCTAGGAATATGGTGACGTGCCATACCGTTGCGGCGGTGTTTTGATCCGGACCGCACTTCTTTTTAGCATGCGGGGCCGTGCTGCCCCTTGTTGGCTAGCCGCCGCGGGCTCGGCCTCCTGCCTCGAAGGCACCCCCTGCGAAACACCATGGGTATACGGTGATAAAAAATAAGCACGGATGGGTCATTATCAGAGTATTTGGACCTCGGTCTCAGTTACCTGTGAGGCTGGAACTATTCCGGGGTAATCGGCCGTAATGGCAACCAAGGCATTATCGATGCTCAGTTGGTGAAATACCCCACCAATCAGCTAAACCAATATGTTCGGATCCTCTTGGGAGGCCGGATCGAGGAGCCGTTCCGGATCCTCGGGTTGTGGAAGTGGGCTGTTTATGCCTTTCACGGCCTGGCGCAGTTCCTGCGTCAAAATCACAAAATGATATACCTAACCATGGGAATACGGATTCGGTGTACAAAAAAGAAATGTCCGCTTACCCATCTTCGAGGATTGTTCATAGAAAATCCGTTCAATGGACTGACGCGGAGAAAATCCTCCTCTTCTCCCTTGTACAGCGCGGACAAGATCTTCACCAGATTAGTGATCGATCCGGCCCCTTACGGCCATGACGGGTGGCATCGCCCCTCCCGTTGAAATCCCACATGGGTGGCCCCTATCTTTGAGCGGCTGCACCCCGCGATAATACATGTGGCCATGACACCGATCATGGTCAGTCTTGAATGAGCTAACAATCTTATTCGCTCATCGTAAAGGACGCCCTGCGCCTTCCCTCCGGGGCTCCGGTGCCAACTCAGCGTTTCTTCATAGGAGCATTGCTGAACTCCGGAGACCGATCCGAACAGGATCCGCAGCGGGACATCTTCTATATAAAACCATTCGAAGGCCAGTCTTGGACGCTTCTTCGGGTTCCGGATAGATATCCGTCCCGGCGATGCGCCACAGCTCGGCTCCGCCCACTTGATATATTGACCCCTCATGAGAACGGGGTACAAGGCAGAATAATCTCTTCCACAACGCAAAATGAGCCTCGGCGCCCAAGAACAGTTCGCAAAGGTCCACAAAGCCCGCGATGTGCAAAATGGAGGCAGACGTAAGGTGGTGCAACTGGAGGCCGTAGAACTCCAAGAGCCCCCAGAGAAACGGATGAATTGGAAATCCGAGTCCTCTTACTAGATAAGAGACAAAGCATACCCGCTCTCCTTTGGAGGGATCGGCGACACTCTCCGCTTGCTTTCCGCCCTTATAGGTGGCGAGTCCGGCTCGAACCGGAACCGTGAAGGCCGGGGGAAGAAATCCCTTGGTTTGGAGTGTCACTAGCTCGCTATGCGGGACTGAGCATCTTTCCCAATTTCCAGGCTGAGGGCTGGGAGCGCGAGAGGAGGAGCCGCGTCGGCTATCCATGATGAATGGATTTTTGTCAGAGGCGCTCCGATGAAAGCTCGCGGAGGGGGGATGGTGTGACTTAGATCAAGATCCTCGTCCCTTTTATAGGCGGCTCATTTGCGCAGCTAGGGAGATAAGTGTAAAAATACCCTGGCTTTTCGCATTCATTCAAACACGTGGAAGATGGCCATTATTGGGCGTGGAAGCCAAGGAGCGCAGCATTTATCAGAAGCCGGACACTATTCGACAAGTATATGGAATTTGGAGAAGAACCCGCCTCGCAATCCCGAAGACAATCTACGCGCTGGACTCATCGCCAATGAAGCCTGGTTCGGGGGCTACTGAGGGAGTCCTGGATTAGGGGGTGTCCGGATAGCCGAACTATCACCGTTGGCCGGACTCCTAGACTATGAAGATACAAGATTGAAGACTTCGTCCTGTGTACGGATGGGACTTTCCTTGGCGTGGAAGGAAAGCTTGGCGATATGGATATGTAGATCTCCTACCATTGTAACCGACTCTGTGTAACCCTAACCCTATCTGGTGTCTATATAAACCGGAGGGTTTTAGTCCATAGGACGAATAACAATCATACCATAGGCTAGCTTCTAGGGTTTAGCTTCTCTGATCTCGTGGTAGATCCACTCTTGTACTACCCATATCATCAATATTAATCAAGCAGGAGTAGGGTTTAGCTCCATCGAGAGGGCTCGAACCTGGGTAAAAACATCGTGTCCCTTGTATCGTGTTACCATCCGCCTAGAAGCACATTTCGGGACCCCCTACCCGAAATCCGCCGGTTTTGACACCGACAAAGGAGATCTACATATCCGTATTTCCAAGCTTGCCTTCCACGCCAAGGAGAGTCCAATCCGGACACGGGACGAAGTCTTCAATCTTGTATCTTCATAGTCCAACAGTCCGACCAAAGGATATAGTCCGGCTGTCCGGATACCCCCTAATCTAGGACTCCCTCCCCCTTGCCGGGGCAGCTCGCCCCACACCAACAGAGCAAGCCACCCTTGAGACCACTCTCTCCAATATCACGTTGGGCCAGGGCTCGGGAGGCACCTCCATGGTGGCATGCGGATCTTTGTGAAGACAAGGAACACTCAAGATCATATGAGGATTAGAAGACAACGATCCTCGGCAGGATCCTTGACGAGGAAGTCCACCAGACCCCCGGCAAGGTCCTTGCTGGGGACGGCAGCACGCCACAGCAAGACCCTTGCCGGGCCACCCGGAAGGGCCCTCACCAAGGATGCCAGCAGGGCCACTACCAGGCCCGCACCAACCAAGTCTCCACCATCGTTCACATGCAGCTGCCAGCTCAACTAGCTGGGCGGGCACCCGCGTGGCATCATGCAGCTCCCAGGCCAACTCATCAAGCGCCTACGTGGCGGCATGCAGATCTTCGTGGAGGCTCCATCACCGTGCCACCTCAGCTGTCTGCCTGCCTACATGGCGCCGCATGCATCGCTAGCCAGGGCGCGTGTAGAAGCAAGGAGGAGCGGCGACGGACGGGACGGGCCTTGCCCCCGTCCCCGATAAAGCAAGGGGACACCTAAGCTACGCATTAAATGTGTCTTGTCCTGTAATACGAGCGATAAGCTCATAGCACTGTGCGCCTTTCCACCTCCTGTGTGCCACTGTGGCAGCCCCTGTCGACTATAAAAGGAGGCCCATGGCATACTTGAGAACGATTCGGCTCTTTGGAACCACGCACTCACCATAGCTAGTTCGAGAGCTCAAGAACTCTCTGAAATACACCCACCAAAGCAGGACTAGGGTTGTACCCATCCTCGCGGCCCGAACCTGGGTAAACGATCCTCGTGTTGGTTACTAATCCTGCTCTTCTCGCAACCCTGCGCCCCGGCAACCATAGTAGGGATTCTTGTGATCCCATAGGTGTCGTTTCCCCGACAGATGCACCTGCGAAGTTTGCACCACGTCTCGATGTGAGAAAGGGCAATGCAAGGTACCATAGAGGCTAGCAAATTGCGAAAAGGTAAGAATGCGTATGATCCATGGACTCATATTAGTCATAAAGAACTCATATACTATTGCAAAAGTATATTATCCCTCGAAGCAAAGTACTAATACGCATGCCCCTAGGGGGATAGATTGGTAGGAAAAGACCATCCCTCGTCCCCGACCGCCACTCATGAGGAAGACAATCAATAATAAATCATGCTCCAACATCATAGCATAATGAGAGACTATACATGCATGCTTCGGGAATCACAAACCTTAACACCAATATTCTTACTAAACACAACCATTTACTAGTACCTCCCACATATTCATCTCTATATAACAAAACTACTGCAAGGAATCAAACATATCATATTCAGTGATTCATAAGATTTATGTAGGATTTCATGACTAACCATGCAAGTGACCAATTCCTTTTGACTCTCTAAATAGATCTAAGTGAATCATGAGAGTTTATTTCTTTCTACAAAAGACCATGCTCTAATAAGTGAAGCAAAATAGCATTCTTCAAATAACGGTTTTCTATGTGAAGAGGAATAGGCAATCCAAACTACAAATGATGTAAGTGAAGCACATGAAGCATTCTATAAAGCCATACTCAAAAGATTTAAGTGAAGCGCAATGAGCATTCTATATGTCAACCATGGACTATCTCATACCATCATGGTGCATAAAAGAAAAGTGAAAACTAAATGCAAAAGACGCTCCAAGATTTGCACATACACATGAACGAAACGAATCCGAAAACATACCGATACTTGTTGAAGAAAGATGGGATGCCTTCCGGGGCATCCGCAAGCTTAGACACTTGAGTCTCCTTGAAAATTTACTTTCGGTGCCTTGGGAATCCCCAAGCTTGAGCTCTTGCCTCTCCTCCTTCTCCTCACATTGAGACCACCTCGATCTTCGAACACTTTATCCACACAAAACTTAACCGAACTTTTAGTGGCGGGGTTAGTGAATATGGCAATGAAATCCCATCATGTACTGCTATCACATTATTGTATAATTATAAAGAAACATTACCCACTATATGCTACCATAATTCTATGGCCCCAAGTCAAGGAGGCTTCAATAAGAATCCAAACATACGCAAATGATGAAGCTATAACAGCAATATGTGAAAACAAGACAGTCTGTAAAGATTCGAACATCCACCATACTTCTGTAACTCTAAAAATTCTGAAACAAATAGGAAACATAAAAATTTTGTATAGAAAGACAGTATAAAAGGTTTCAGAACCGTTTGATTTTCCAGTAAAAAAATGTAAAATCGCGCACTACAACCAAAGTTTCTGTTTTGCACCGCACAAACCAACAAGCAATTTAATCATCCTAAAGGCAAACCTCGGCACATTATTTTTATAATACAATGGAATTGTACAAGGGGATAATTATTTCTTTGAAAAGTTTCTGCAATTCAAGATTCATAAAGTTTCCATGGGCATGAACAAAGTTCAAGGATGTCCCCCACTTTCACAATGCTCATCTCTCTCACTTTCGCTTTTCTTTTTGTTAAGTTTTAAGTTCCCCTCTATATTTTTTTGTTTTTAAACTATATAAAAGCACTCAACAGAAATAAATGACTCTCTAAAACTTCTGGGTTGTCTCCCTGGCAGCGCTTTTTATAAAGCCATTAAGCTAGGCATAAAGTGCTCAAGTAATGAATCCACCCAGATCCCAAGGTATATCAAAGCCAATTTTAATTAACAATGATTTGGCATTTAGTAGTGAGCACAAAGCAACATATATCAAGAAATGAAGAAGTCTAACTCTCTTCCTATGCATTGTCATGCCATACAAGAACAATTCATGAACATGAAGTAAATGCCAATACATAGCATAAGCAGTTTCTTGCAATTTTATCATGTTGGAAACATAAAGAGGCAGAGATGTAGTTCCTCTCTCATAATAATTCCAAGTAGGAGCAGCAAGCACATGCATATTATATTCATCAAAATTATCATGAGCAACAGTAAAAGGCAACCAATCAATATAATCCTTAATAAGTGCAAACTTTTCTGATATAGTGTAGTTTGGAGAATTCAAAAAGATAATAGGACTATCATGTGTGGGTGCAATAGCAATAGTTTCATTCTCAACATAAGGGACTATAGCAAGTTCATCTCCATAGGCATAATGCATATTGGCATCTTGGCCACAAGCATAACAAGCATCAAGTTCATCAAAAAGGGATATTTCAAATGAATCAACAGGATCATAGCAATTATCATTCATCCTTCGGTAAGAACGAAGGGAAATTAAATAATGTATGAGTTGAAGAGTTACTCTCATTAGAAGGTGGGCATGGGTAGCTAATCCGCTCTTCCTCCTTTTGTTCTTCGCTCTCCTCATCATCTTTTTCATCCGATGGGCTCACAATATCTTCGATTTCTTCTTCCATAGACTCCTGCAAAATATTAATCTCTTCTTGGACAGCAGAGATATTCTCAATAAATTCATCACTATCGGAATTATATTTATAATTATCATAGAAATATTTAAGAATGGCAAAAAAAATTAGGTCAATAAACATCATCATCAAAAGCTTCAAACTTTTCAAACAAAGATTCAATTTCATAAGAACCCTCAAAAGCAACAAATTCTTCTATTCATTCCACATCATAGTAATCATATATACCATTAGCATAAGAAGCTAAGGTTTCATTATCATTAAATTTGCATGAAAAGGGAAGGTGTGGAGCATTCATCCTAGAGCAACAAGTATAATCATATCTTAAGCATAAATCCCAAGCATACCAAATGTAACATATAAATTTGATCCCATAAAAGTTTCCTTTTTTGTGTCAATCGATAATCCCTAAAGTATTCACGTTGATCCAAAGTTACTCCCATTATCATGTTGAATGGGGTTTTCTAAGGATTATCAAAGTAGTGCATAATATTTTATCATAACTAGCATCGAGGGTTTTAGGAGGCTCCCCATCTCCATGAGTAGCAGGTACAACTAATTTTTTTGGTGTTTCCTGTTCCATATCCATAACTAAAGATAGAGAAAAACTTAGAACAGGAAATAAAAACTACTTAGTGATAAAGCAAACAAGCACACATGAGAATATTCACCCCACGCTATTGCTCCCCGGCAACGGTGCCAGAAAAAGGTCTTGATAACCCACAAGTATAGGGGATCATTTGTAGCCTTCTTCGATAAATAAGAGTGTCGAACCCAACGAGGGTCTAAAGGTAGAACAAATATTCCCTCAAGTTCTACTGACCACCGATACAACTCTATGCACACTTGACGTTTGCTTTACCGAAAACAAGTATGAAACTATTTTGTAGGTGTGATGCTAGAACTACTTTGCATGAATAAAACTAGTAGTACTTTGCAAGATAATAAAAGTTAGGTGTTTAGTAAAAGGGTTTGTGTCATTTGTCCCTAGGCACTCGATAACAAGTACCGATAATCATTCTTGCAATTTTATAGGAGGCAGAGGCATGAGCTAACATACTTTCTCTACTTCGATCATATGCACTTATGATTGGACCCCTAGCAAGCATCCGCAACTACTAAAGATCATTAAGGTCGTAAAACCCAACCATAGCATTAAGTATCAAGTCCTCTTTACTCCCATACGTCATACCCCACTTACTCAGGTTTAAGCTTCTGTCACTCTCGCAACCCACCATAAGCGAACCATGAACATATTGCAACACCCTATAGCGAGGGCCCCTCACGTTTGCGCGAGACCGAGGGCACCGTAGGACAGCACCATAGATAAAATATACAATCATACCAACCAAGATCATGATTAACCCACAGGACAAAGCAGATCTACTCAACATCATAGGATAACCATAGATCATTGGGAAATAATATATGGAGTTGAGCACCATGTTTAAGTAGAGATTACAATGGAGAGAAAGGGTTGTTACACCGCTGCATAGAGGGGAAGAAAGTTGGTGCTGACGGTAGGAAGATTGTTGATGTAGATCGCCGTCACGATCCTTGCCCCGGCGGCACTCCGGCACCACCGTGAGAGAGGGGGAGAGAGCCCCCCTCCTTCTTCTTCTTCCTTGGCCTCCCCCTAGATGGGAGGAGAGTTCCCCCTCTGGTCCATGGTCTCCATGGCGGCGGAGGGACAGAAGCCCCTCCGAGATTGGATCTCAATCTCTGTTCTCTTCTATTTCACGTTCCCCAGATCTGGCCGAAAACCGTTTCTTATATTCCGGGAGATCGTAACTCCGATTGCGCTGAAATATTAACACGATTTTTTTTTTCTGATATAGGCTTCCTTGAGCCCGAAGTAGATCTCCAACTGACGTTCGAGTAGGGAACAACCCACCACCATGCACCAGGGGCCTCTGGCGCGCCCTGGTGTCTTGTGGGCTGTGTGGGCCTCCGTTTGCGGTAATTCCAACTCCGAAAAATCACATATATTCCAAAATAATTCTCCGTGAAATTTTATTGCATTTGGACTTCATTTGATATGGATTTTCTGCGATACAAAAAACATGCAAAAAATAGGAACTGGCACTGGGCACTGGATCAATAGGTTAGTCCAATAAATCATATAAAAAGTTGCCAAAAAATATGTGAAAGTGGTATAATATTGGCATGAAAGAATCAAAAATGAGAAGTATCAGGGGCCATGGCGGCAAGATAAGATTGGCTCTGGCATCAAATCTGGGAGAGGAGTTGCGGGTTCATAGGAAAGAGGAGGAGCCAAGGGCGAGCACGACGAGCAATGATGGCAAAGCTGTGTTAGCAGCAGGCGGCCGCCAAGACTGGCAGTTATCGAGGCAGCATGGGGAAGTGGGGACGCCCACGTCCCATCAATTAATCGCCACGTGTTGACCGAGGCCACAGGTGGTTAGGGCCCGCGGCGCTCGGCACTTGCCTTTTGGCTTCGCCTAGAAGCCAAGTTCGAGCGTGCCTTGGGCCCGGGAGCTAGTGTCGGTGTTCTAGAATGGGAGTACCCAGACTTGCCTGCGTGTGGCCCATGGCGTGGCTCCATCAATGGACTAGTACGGCCCACCTTCAGCATCATCAACTCAAGAACCTCACGAGGCGGACGACACCAAGACCTCCAGAAGGAGCGGCCTCCTCAGGCTGGCTCCTGAGGAGCAGAGATTTCTATGCAAGCCTCATCTCGTGAGGTTTAGATGACGTGAGCCGTGATGATCAAGGCTAGCAGGGCGCCAGCGGGTGCAGGACAGCAGTTTCCTGTTTGGTGCTAAGGAGGCAAGAGCAAGCACAGAGTCCCGAGGTATCAGCCAAATGTTTCCATTCCCATGCAACAAGACCAAGACCACTAGGACGGCAGGACGGAGGTCATCGCCAAGCCCACCACGGCATCACGACCAGAGGCTTTGCAGATGAAGACTACTTTTGTAAAGATAAGATGTACTAGTTGTCTCCCTTCGAATTTGGTTGTTGTGGGATGCCTTCCCGCCTCCATTTTGGGGGAAGAGGACCAAGGCCGCTATAAATAGGACCTAGCCACCACTGTAGAGGGGGATCCAGATCATTCATATCATCCTCTCCCCCACCAGCTCTAGAACACGCCTCCTGAGGTCGTTCTTCCACTGTACTAGTTCATTCTTAGTCCACCTCGAGGCCAATCCACCACAAAGCAGGAATAGGGTTTTACACCGCAAGGTGGCCCGAACCTGGGTAAACTGATGTGTCCCATTTCCTTCCTGTTCATCGAGCTAGGCTATGAGATCGGCGAGTAGGCAAACTGGGGAGGTTGAGTTCTTCGCACACACCCTAGAGTTCGAGTCTATCAAGGGTCTGCGGAGCCCGAATCCGACAACATCCTCTTGAAAACTATTAGCGTTAGGCCACCTTGCGCAGACATTTACCACATAAAGACTGTGTGTGATGGACAACCTTTGCCACACAGTTTCTTCTACGCACCGTGTGTGATGCAATCGATAATGCAAACCGATAAAATTGTTAGTATCATGCGCAATGGCAATGCTATCACAGACAATTTAACATGGAAAATTGTGTGTGATGTACCTGCGAACGGAAACGATTTCCTTGGAGTGACTGTGTGGGATGTACATACGAATGGAAAAGTTTAGCGGGGACTGACTGTGTTGGATATGCTTGCGACCAGAAACAATATCGCTTGTATAATTGTATTTCTAGCACTACTGTATGTATAACCGTATTTGAGCGCTCGCCGGTCGCACATGACCTCATTTTGCCGTGCGTGTGTGCCAGGAGGGCATATCCCCGACGGTTTCTGGGTGGTGTGGGAAGGACCCCCCCCCCCCCCTATTGCCCACACTCACTTTCCAAACATCGTCGCCGAAAGGGGTTAAAAACCGTTTGAATAGCACCGACGCGTACCAGTGTTTGGTTTTGCAATGTTGTCTTTTTAAGTATATATGTTGTTGCTCTGTAGACAGAGCAAATCACATCGCACATGGACTAAACAATGGAACCCGTCGGTGATGATTTCATCAATCACTGACAAATGTATACCAGCAATCGTTTGCTCACAACACACACGGCTTCTTAATAGGAATCATCTGTGTTGCTATTGGTCTTCCCACACATTTCCGATTACAGACATGTTTGCCGCGTATCACACAGATCTTGTTAAGTTGAACAATTTCTGTTCTCTTGGCTCAACGCAAACAGTTCATCCGAGTTAACTATATGTCGTATATCGCACACACCTTCATCTGGATACCCGTTTCTGTTGTTCCGCCTCATCACAAATAGTTTATCCGAGTGAACTTTATGCCGTATATCACACACGCCTTCATCTGGCTGCCAGTTTCTTTTGTTCTGCCTCATCGCAAACAGTTCATTGAACTGAACCGTATGCCCCTCATCGCACACGCAACTAAAATATGAACCGTGCTTGATGTATCCTTCATCTCAAACGTTTTGCATCTTTTTTGATGGTTATTCTACATATGCAATTAATGCATCACAAACAGTTTCATCAAAGGGTCTCTGATCATAGTGTCGCGTCAGCAGCATCCTGCAGTAGTGCATGTGCGCCAGCGTGGGCATCTTGGAGCGCGCCCTTCTCTCTTGGGAGTTTGCCGCGCTACCTTTGGGTAGCGCGGCTCCGTCCTTGGAGACGAAGACTAGTGGGTTGGAACGGATGATGCCGCTCGCCTGGCTGTGATCGCCAGAACATCGCGGAAGCTAATCCTGGCCTCCGCTTCCGTTGTACCCGCCGCCGCCCGTGCCGTCACCACTCAGCAAGGGCACTGGGGGCTTGGATGCTGATGGAGCACCCGCCGCGGTGCCCTTTTTCTTGGGCGCCATGATGGCAAAGTTGTTGAAGAAGGTGACGCCCTAACTACTGATCCTGATTCATGCAAGCAATCCCGCTACCTGGCACGCCTGAGCTGTCATGGTGCTGGCATGACCATCTATGGGACCATGGCAATCCCTTTGTGCTTCGATGATGGGATCGACATGCACAAAGAGCAGGGTCGGCAGAGAGCACATGGTATTTTACCCAGGTTCGGGCCACTTATGAAGTGTAAAACCCTACTCCTTCTTTGTGTATTGATTGCGTGTAAGAATCCAGCTACGAGGAGCGCACATCCGACAAGGTGCTCGGGGAGTGCAACTACGCGCGTGGAATGGGCGGGGTTTTGACCTTTGTTAAGGTAGCCATGGGCCTCCTTTTATAGATGAAGGGATCACCACGGTGGCAAAATAGTAAGTCTACAGTGCAAACAGTGGGTAAAGTGCTAAATACCTAACACCGACGAGTTAGGAAAAATGCATTAAATGCACCGCGAGGTGTCTTGTGGATGGAGCTCCCCAGCAAGGTTTGTTTCTCCTTCTGTGTCGTTCGCCCATCTACCTTCTTATTCCTTTGACACATCACTAGGAAAGGTGTCATTAAAGCTATAACTTCATATATGAGCAGCCACATGCCTAAAAAGGTTTCACTAACATCCTGCTCACTTGACACCTAATCGACAAGTGACAACCTAACCAATGAGGTGGAGCAGTGGCTGAGTAGTGGAACCTTGCCGGGCACGGAGCTTGCCGGGCTTGATCAGCCCCCACCTCCGCATAGGGATCTTGTCGGGTCCTTAGGCTCCTTTCTTGAGTATTTGTGAGCTCTGGCAGCATCTCTGACCTTGGTCTTCTTGATGTGCTCCTTGATCTTATGAACATCAGCCTCTCTGGAGCCATGCGTTTAGCATACCAGATCTTCAATCTTTGAGATCTTCTTTGTTTTTTCATTAATCTGGTCTAGTGTTCGTCTTTTGTTATCACCCGTGAAGCCTTACCGCTGGGTAGACTACTACTACCTATGCATAAGTCTAGGGTATTAAGGACCCCATTCTTAATGGACCGACACACAGGAATGTGGAGGCCTATATGGATGATATAGTGGTCGAGACCAAGTACAAGTCGACACTGATACAAGATTTGGAAGAAACATTTGCCAATCTCCGCAAGATCAAACTGAAGCTCAATCCCGAGAAGTGTGTGTTTGCTGTTCCGTCCGGCAAGCTTCTCGGGTTCTTTGTTTCTCAACGTGGAATTGAAGCCAATCCTGACAAGATCAAAGCAATTGAGCAGATTGAAGCACCGAAGTGCGTCAAGGATGTGCGCCATCTTGCCTGCTGCATTGCTGCATTTGGTAGGTTCATCTCCAAGTCTGCCGAGCGCGCCCTGCCATTTTTCAAAATCGTGAAAAAGGCAGGTCCAATAAAATGGACTCGAGAAGTAGAGGCAGCACTGCAAGACTTGAAGAGGTACCTTTCTTCTGTGCCAACACTGATCGCGCCAAGACCGCAAGAGCCGTTGTTGTTGTACTTGGCAGCAAAAAATCAAGTGGTTAGCGCTGGACTGGTGGCAGAGAGGGAAGATGAAAGTGAAGAAGGAGCAGATGCAGACCCGTCAGGTTACAAGCCGAAATCTTCTCCAGCATGTCCTGGAGCCGACAAGTCAAGCGCGGAACAAGCAAGTGAATCAGAGTCACAAGTCGTGCTAAAGAAGAAATAGGTGCAGCACCCAGTTTATTTCGTCACCTCCCTTCTCTCAGGAGCTCGATCGAGATATTCTGGTGACAATAGTTGATTATTGGTCTCCTAATGGCCTCAAGGATGCTGTGCTACTATTTTCAAGCACACTAAATCACCATCGTCACTCGCTTTCCAATGCGAAGGATCTTGAGGAATCCAGATGCAATAGGCAGGATTGTTCAGTGGGTGTTGGAATTGTCAAGCTTTGGTCTTAAGTTTGAAAGCACATCAACAATTCAGAGTAGAGCCTTGGCAGAGTTCATTGCAGAATGTACGCCAACGCCTGACGTAGAAATGTAGGGACCTTTGTCCCCGGCAAGGAAACAACTAAGGATTGGATTATGTACTTTGATGGGGCTTTCTCGCTGCAAGGCTCCGCTGTTGGAGTGCTTCTTGTAGTACCCACCTAAGAGCACCTCAAGTATGTAATTCAGATGCATTTCCCCAGGGAGAAGGCGATGAACAACACTGCTAAGTATGAAGGATTGTTTGCCGGTCTTAGGATTGCGGCAGACCTTGGAATTAGAAAACTTATCATCCGAGGCGACTCAATGTTAGTTGTGAAGCAAGTCAACAAAGACTACAAGAGTCTACTGATCGAAGTATATGTTGATGAAGTAAGGAAATTGGAAGAGCACTTTGAAAGATTGCAAATAGAGCACATCCCATGTGTGGAGAACACAATTGCAGATGATCTGTCAAAGCGTGCCGTACTCAATCTATATGTGGAACCACAGAATTTTGTACTCCATTTGACTCAACCATGTGTAACACCATCGGTTGGGCAGAACAAGAGAGGAAAGCTGAACTACAACAAGTATTTTCCTGCCAAGCTCCCAGAAGCTACCGACAAGGATGTTGCCGGAGACGGCGGCAATCTTACCTATCGTGGTTTTGTCACAGCAGATGTCCTCATGAAAGTACTTAGTCGTGAGGCCATCGCTGTAAGGTAGTAGCTTGAACGGGGTTGATAGGAATTCAGAGGCGAGAGTTTACCATGGTCCGGCCCCTAAAGGTGCAGGTAAATGCATACTCCTGCTTGATTGATTACTGTGTGGGATCCCAATTACAAGGGTGCACCTTGGCTATCCTAGTACTCTAGAGCTTGCACCTTAATCTTTCTGCCTCAGAGGCTCCCCTTTATATATAGGCTGAGGCCCTAGACTTACAAAAGAGTCCGGGTCGGAATACAACCCGTGTCCTAATCTACTTTCTACTTATCTTACCTGCCAAGTAAGAGAGATTCCTTATAACATCTTTGTCGTGTCGGTGTTCAAGCATTGGGCCATGAGATGACCCGCTCCATGAGTCACCATCTGGGCTTTGAGCTTCATGGTTATCACGACCCATATAGCGATCTTATTTCCTCAAGTCACCATTGTATAACCTGGCCTAGAACGGGCGGGTCGGGGATATATCCCCAACATTAGCCCCTAGATTGACTTGGATTTATCCATGTTAATCTCCATACTGACAATAATTCCGAATCATTCTTCTCCAAAACTTCTTGCCTCTTGAATTTGCATAATGGTCGGGTCATATATTGCCATCTCATGACAACTTTGCACTTTGACACTTCTTGCTTTTTATGGTATGACATCATCTTCCTGGATTCCTGGATATTAGATGTGAAAAATTTACTACACCACCTCGAAAAAGTTACTGCACCACATCATCTTTGAAGCATAAAAATCGAGGCATCCCCTACTCGAAAAAGTTACTGCACCACCTTTGTTTTCGTACCTGCCTTTCCAACTTCTCACTGCCTTATAAATATACCTAAGGAGGTTCGGTTTTCACTTTTACTGCTTCGACCCCTCGCTCTTCTTCTTCCTCTCGCCAGACCTCTCTCGCGACCGAAGTAGCACTGTGTAGTTCCATGGTCGCCTCGACCGCGACCTCGATGTCGTCCAAGTAGTCACCGGAGCCCTCAATAACGCTTCGGTCAGTCTCCACCGCATCTAGGTATGCACAAATCCTTTTCATTTGATCTGTAGCACTTCATCCCCTTACTTAGTTCATCGGCGTTCATCGGTGTTCATCATTATCTACCACCTTCCTTTAGTTTTAGATCTAGATTCGCTTGAACTATCAATAGAAATACTCCAGTGGTAGTTGCAGCACCATTTTCGCATCTAGTAAGTTTGTGTCGTTCTCAAATCCTGTCAATAGACCAGCTAGTGCTTCCATTGTTAGTTTTAGGTTTTGATAAATATTCCTTTTTTGTATCATTTCGTAATTGCATGTGCCTCGTCAAAATCTTGTTGTTGACAACACTTAGCAGAAAATCTCAAGTCACCTGAATAGGGTGATTCGCTTATGGTTTGCCAGCTCATCTTTGCTTGTGTTGCTTGTATAGGTCGTTAACCATAGCTTGAATTCTATTTCCCTTTGTCATGCCAGCTTAACATCTTAGGTAGGTAGGCAACTTACCACTCATGGACATATGTGATGACTCATCCTTTGCTATAATAGCCCCATTGTTTCGCCGGCTTATAATTTGAATAACTCGGCAACTTATCACCCATAAATGTAACATGCCGGTTTATAGTTATTACTTTGCTTCGCAGTTTCAACTTTAGGTGACTTATCATGGCCAAAACTGACAAAGCCAAGACTGATAAGGCCTGCAACTGGGTCACATCTGAAGTTTCCACTCTCATGCTAGATGACCTTGTGGGGCAAGGCTTATTGCCGGCTCAAGGAGCAATTAGCTGGCGGGCGCCTGATGAAGAGAGCCTGCCCCGACCCGACCAAGGAGAAGTTATTTTATTTGTGGACCATCTTTAGAGGGGCTTCTCACCGCCCGAGTTGAAATTCTTCCGGGACTTCCTCCATTTCTTCGATCTCCATCCTCAAGATATTGGTACAAACTCAATGACCAATATTTGTCAGTTTCAAGTCTTCTGTGAAGTTTATCGTTAGATGGAGCCAACTGTCCCCCTCTCACGGGAGTTATTCTACATTCACCACCAGACTGAATTCATGTATAGCCCCAACATATAAATTGGTCGAATTTCCATTCAGAGACAAAAAAACAACCCTTTCTCGGAGGCTAAGCTAGCGAGTCATCCGAAAGGATGGAACAAAACATGGTTCCACTACAAGAACACCGCTCCCATAGGCAAGAACTCTTCTCGGATTATAGGCTGGACCGACATGACATGACAACTGCTTTCCTAGGCTGGCCATCTGATGAAGAGTAACAACAAGTCACACCTATTTATCCAAAGCTCTGGACCTTAACAGCCAACGGGCTCACCGGGGTCGACTTGACCCGGTGCTGGATAAGTTCGCACATCTAGCCCCTATGTCGAAGGGGCGACTTAGTGTGTAACTATATTGGCAACTTAGCTGATGTGCAGCACTTCCACTAGGTCAACTTGTCTGCTGATGAGGTAAATAAAGCCATGAAGAAGCTGCTAGGAGAGCCTCAAGACAGATGCAATCAGACTGGGCTTGCTCCCTTTTGTCAAACCAACCCCGTGCCACCAGTGAGTCTTGTTTGATAATTTTAGTTATTCTATCTTGCTTACCTTGCCATCCTTATACTTACTTACCGGCTCATCATGTTCGCAGGCAAACAATAAGTTCTGGAAGAAAAGAATTAAGAAATATGCTGCTCCCCCGCCTGAGTCGGTGGATGAGCCGGGCGATGATGAAACGGGTGCCAATGAGCTAGGTGCTAATGAGTCACAGGTAGAACTCGACTATCTCAGTCGTCTTTTTATTGAGCTTGCTGACGCTTCCACTTCTCAAGGTCACACCGAGGGTAGTCGAGCTGGCAATGTTGAGGTAATTTCCGTCTGCTCTGGCTCGGAAACTTTTGTCCCTAAGAGATCGAGACGAGCCGTCAGGATCGTACCATTTTCTCATTCAGACGCTTACTTAGACCCGAATTTTCTTTTGAAGAAGTCGCAACAAGCCGACAAGCACAAACTGCGGAGCAATTCTGGTGAGTTGACCGCCGGCTTAACACACGAGCCGGTAGCTCGAAAGCAACGGGTTGAGGTGCCTCACAGTCCCACTTCGTCTCGTACACTAGCCGATCTTATTCATCGTCCACAAAACCTTTCTGATTCAAATTATCAGGAATCGCCACCCTCTTCCAGGGAATCAACCGCCACTCAACTGCCGGCTTTCACAATCAAGCGCGGGTGAGTATCTGGAATATATGTCCTTACTATTGCAAATCTTATTGTCCGAAACTTGCTTGTACTGATATCATGGCCAGAGCCGTTGCTAGGAAAAAGGTTGGCGAGTCATCCTGTCAGATCACGGGTTCTGGCAAAACCCTCAAGGTTCGAACACTGGGGTGCGCACGAAGATCTCCCCCTATCGATCCATGGCCTAGCTTCGCTAAGATCTCAAGGACTAACTCGACAAACTCGCAACACAAAGGACACAAGATTTATACTGGTTCGGGCCACCATTGTGTTGTAATACCCTACTCCAGTGTGGTGGTGGTGGATTGCCTCTCAGGCTGAGGATGAACAGTTACAAGGGGAATAACAACCTCCTGAGGTTGAGGTGTTCTTGTGCTCGGTGTCTGGCTAAGGATCGGCTAAAGATCAGATGCCTCCTTCTGTGGTGGCTAGTCCTATTTATAGAGGCCCTGGTCCTCTCCCCAAATATTGAGCGGGAAGGGAGCCAACAACGGCCAATTTGAAAGGGGACAGCTAGTACAGCTTATCCTGACAAAAGCAGTCTTCGCCTGCAAAAGGCTCTGGTGGTGACACCGCTTTGGGCTCCATGGTGACGTCTATCTTACCATCCTGCTGGTCTTCGTCTCGTTGCACCGATATGGAAACCTTTGCTTGACGCCTCGATACTCCGCGCCTGTGCTTGCCTCCTTTGCACCAAAGGGGAAACAAGGACACTATGCGCGCTAGCACCCGCCTAGAGCCCACCTGGTCTCGATCGTCATGGCTCATGCCACGATAACCTCGCGAGGTTTGCCTTCCCTTGAACTCTCCGCCCCTCGCGAGCCAGCCTGGTGAGGGTGCTCCCAAGGAGGTCTTGCATCGTCCGCCTCGCGAGGCTTGGACCCTCGCGAGGGTCTTGAGTGCTTGTTGGTGAATATGGGCCATATGGGCCCGCTCGCAGAGCCACGCTGTCGGTGTCAAAACCGGCGGATCACGGGTAGGGGGTCCCGAACTGTGCGTCTAGGCAGATGGTAACATGAGACAATGGACACAATGTTTTTACCCAGGTTCAGGCCCTCTCGATGGAGGTAAAACCCTACTCCTGCTTGATTAATATTGATGATATGGGTAGTACAAGAGTAGATCTACCACGAGATCAAGGAGGCTAAACCCTAGAAGCTAGCCTATGGTATGATTGTTGTTCGTCCCACGGACTAAAACCCTCCGGTTTATATAGACACCGGATAGGGTTAGGGTTACACTGAGTCGGTTACAATGGTAGGAGATCTACATATCCAGATCGCCAAGCTTGCCTTCCACGCCAAGGAAAGTCCCATCCGGACACGGGACGAAGTCTTCAATCTTGTATCTTCATAGTCCAGAGTCCGCCAACGATGATAGTTCGCTATCCGAACACCCCTAATCCAGACTCCTCGGTAGCCCCCGAACCAGGCTTCAATGACGACGAGTCCGCGCAAGATATTGTCTTCGCATTGCAAGGCGGGTTCCTCTCCGAATACTTCATAGAAGATTTTGAACACAAGGATAGTGTCCGGCTCGCAAAACATGTTCCACATACCACCGTAGAGAGAATAACTTTTTCACAGATCTGCTGACGTATTCCGCGGCGTGACATCACACCACGGCCAGGCCTATACACGAATCGTTTTTACCGTTCCACCTCAGCGCGTTTAGCGAGGCGGTTTCCTTGGCACGTCTTATCAAAACGGAGATCGTGCCCCCTTATTCCGGGATTCTCATCAATACGGTCGTGGGTAACCCAGTCGTGCCCGTCGGCACGCCTCCTCCATCGAAGGCGAGTCCCGAACGGTCACAGGGTGGGCTCTTGGTATTCAACCTCCTTATAATGAGACCAAGGCTCGCTCCTTTGTTTCAATCTCAATCGAATCTGCCCCTCGCCTCGAGTTCCAACACCCAAAGCTCCAGAGTTAGGCGCTTCGGACCTTCAACGATGTCCGGCTCCGACCTGCATGGCCGGTGGATGTCTTGCTCCGTCACGGAAGAAGATGTGCTAAAGCTGAGAGACGCCAGGTATCTCACCCGCGAAATTTCGCATAGGCTTCCTGCCCAAGGGCAGGTTATTCCCACTCCCGAGCCTGGTGAGAGCGTGGTATTCGCGTCTCACTTCCTTCGGGGTTTAGGCTTCCCGACGGACCCCTTTGTGAGGGGGCTCATGTTTTATTATGGGTTGGAATTCCACGACTTGGATCCGGAGTCCATCCTCCACATCTCGTCGTTCATTGTTGTATGTGAAGCCTTCCTCTGCATTACCCCTCACTTCGGATTGTGGCTCAAGACCTTCAAAGTGGAGCCAAGATGATCAAGGGCATCAGCAGAGTCGGAGGGGCTGTTATAAGCAAGAATGCAGACGCCCATGGCCCGAGGGCTCTTTTCAAGAGGAGCTCAATTTATGGCAACAGGAGTGGTTTTATATCACCGCTCCCAGGGGCACCAAATGGGCGGCGCCACCTGCCTTCCACTCAGGTCCTCCACAGTGGCTGGCGTCATGGGTCAATAAAGGGCACGACTGGGGACCGTCCAAGGACGTACCTCTGTTGCAGGGCCGTATTCGAGACCTCCAAGAGAGGGAGATCAATCTGGTCGTAGTAGCGCAGGTTATGCTGATTCGCCGCACCTTGCCCTGCAAACGTCGCCCCCTTCGCTTGTGGGAGTTTAATCAGGAGGGACCACGAGCTCTTCAACATTTTATGGGCGTAACGCCCGTGCAGATGTACCAACTGTTCTTCGGATCACAAGCAATGTGTCCGGACTCGACCGAGGACGCAGGTCTGAGCTGCAATCGCCCGGACACTCAAGTAAGTAGTCCTGTACCCGGATATGCTATCCGCATATTTATCATATACTTGCCCTTAAAAGAGCTATCCTTTAAACAGGAGTGGATAGCAAAAGCAAAACTGATCAGGTGTCCGACCCCCCTCCCTGAGACCACGCCGGAACCGGTATTAACCAAGATTCTAGAGGTTGTGCCTTTTGAAGAAGGCAAAGGGGGGAACGAGAAGCTACTTCCTCCATGAAGGAGGCTATCAAGAAAGGGGGGATCGAGAATCCCTCCCTCCGAGGGGAGAAGAGGACCGCTTCTGAAGATCCGGACACCAAAGCCTCGAAGCGGGGGAAGAAATCTTCACCAGAGGGTCCTGCGGCGGGAGATGCCCCGGCCGCACTATTTCCCCAAGGAGATCGGCCCTCCAGCGAGCCGTAAGTAAAAAAGGGGGAGCTTATAAAATAAAAGACATCCCTGTTTTATTTCTGAAGGTAACCGAAAGTTTTACCTTGTAGTTCGGATCTCAGCCCTTCACAGCAGAGCTCGTCTTCCGGGGATCTTGATCCGGAGATGATGGAGAGCGAAAGGCCTCCGCCTGCCGTACCGTTATGCGAGGCGGGCGACCCCGAGGTGTCGTCGCGGTGGGCTTCTCCGAATCCGGCGGTGCCAGACGGCAGCCGTATGTCCCCTCAAAGCCCTCCGAGTCCGGCCTTCGAAAAAGGCCAGCAGATGAGTCAGGCACCAACGGGTGTACGGTCGGAGGAGCTGAAGGATCTGCTCGGGCGAGCATCTATCTTAGAAGATCACCGTACATTAATGGGTACGGTGATTGAAAGGATTTCATCCGCTGAGAGCGGATTGCATGAAGCCGTCGTAAGTTTACTGACGGGTTTTGAGGTACGCAAAATGATGTACCTTCTGACGGTTTTGCATATAAAATGCGTCATGTATAGATAGTAGCCCCTGAGACTTGGTGCGGTGTCAAAAATGACGGCGCGCCGAGTATCATAACCCCAGGTATAATATGTGCTCTTCCTATGTTGGTGGCGAAGCGTCTGGTGGCTAGTCGGACTGATGAATTTGCCGAACTGAAGCGGCAACTTGACGTGGCGGATGCAGACATCGTGCTTGTTAATAAGCGGCTTGACGAGTCACAAGGTATGCGACTTCTCCGTGGACACCTAGTAAGGGAGCTTGACGTTCATGCCTTAGAACATGTATGCTTAATGCAGATGGTGCCCCTGCTATAGAGAGCCTTCGGGCGGAGCTCGCCCGAGCCAAGGAGCAAGCCGGGGAAAAGTGATGCGGCTGTTTTAAAGGCGCCGCAGAGCTAAAAGTTTAACAGGCGCGCCATCGCTGAAGCAAGAAAGAAATGGCCGAGATGGCCGTGAAATTGAAGAATGCTATCGACCGCTGCGAGCTTCTTGAAAAGAAGATCGAGCGAAGCAAGAGGACTGAAAAGGCCACCACCGAGGCTAAGGATACTCGCCTGCAATGAGAGCTATGAAGGAGGAGCTACAGGCCGAAGACATTGCGGCTGGAAAGCCCTTTCTGCTGCGGAGGAAATTCACGGATCCTAAGTACGCTCAATTGGACCGGCTGTGGGGTGCGGAGGATGCTTAGCTGGACTTGGCGGCGAGTGCCGCAGACGCGGCCGAACACTTCCGAGGTCAAAAGGATCATGGGATGGAAGAGCTTTTTTGGTCGCAGTTCCATAGACCGGAGCGTCCACTGTCGTTAACCGATCGTTTGGCCGAATGGGCTGAGCTGAATAGGTTGTCCGGACTTGCCATGAAGGCCGTCGTGACTCATTTGTGGCCGAAAAGCCCCAAGCCGAAGAGTTATTTTGGCTTGGTGCAACAGTTCCTTGGTGCGGTGCCGCATATCGATGCAATGAAGCGGTCAACATGCATAGAGGGTGCGCGGATGGCTCTTGCCCGTGTCAATGCATACTGGGCGGAGATGAAGGCTACCGAATTTGCATCCCAAGATTCGGACAGAAGCCGCGTACCTGCCGAGCACTATTTTGAGGAAGTCCTGCAGGGCGCTCGTGTAATAGAGACGCAGTGCTCGAAGGACGTTATGCTTTAATGACATGTATAGTTTGTGAAAACGATGTTTCAATATAATATAAGAGCTTTTTATACTTGTGCGTTCAAGTATTAGAACGCCTCATGTGCGGCCGTTGATGTATATGTGTATATAACCTGAAAGATGGCAGTCTTCGGCTTCAGCCCCCACGCACATAGTGCGGGGGTGTTTGCAAAAAAGGCGCATTTTCACACTTAATCCAACGTCTTGGTCCTGTGAAGGAGGTGATAGCGTAGCAAACTAGGCAACCGGACTATAATGCTTTATCACTTTCACTTAGCCATAGGAGTTCGATGGAGGAGCTACTATATAGCCCCTAGAGGCACCGCGCTCTCCCGAATTCGGGGCGCGTATGTGCCTGACCGGGAAACGGTCCTTCGTCAATGCGGGGGAATTCTAAACATTCCGGTGAGTCATCAAGTGGTTGACCAGTCTCACGCTATATCATGACGATCAATTTTAGCTTTTCCATCGAGGTGCTCAGCCCAGCTCAACCGGGCACAATCGCGATGGTTCTCCCAGCGCTACCTTAGCCGATATAACGGAACGTAAGGTACCAAAACATGGGAGCCGGGCAAACCCAACATTTGACCAAAGACATGATTCGGAGCTGATGCATATAAGGCCTAACTCGAGACGTCGAACACTCCCTAAGGTATTCGGTCTTTATAATAACGGGCAGAATAATGCCCTAAGCCCCTGGTGTCCACGTACGTGCAAAAATTCTGGTGCGGCCGATGCCAAAACGCCAGCCTCGCCCTTGGTTATAGCAAGAAACCGGGGGATGTGTATCAACAAGAGACAGTAAAAAAGGTTTACGCAGGGTCTTAATCTGAAAAGAATCCTTGCAACGGGTCCCTACTGCACGTCTGCGCCTGTGTCTCCGTTGTGCTGTATCCTGGATGGGTGTAGCATGTTGTTCATCTGTGAAAGAGAGGAACTTAGAAAAAAGATCGTGTGAAAAAAATGTACTTTATATTAAATAAACAGAGTATGGTTCGAAAAGTGAATAAAATTGAGCTTTATTGTCTCTTGTTGTACATGCGTGCAGCCCCTTGTACGGGGGTATGCCGCTAGTAGGCGCCAGACTCGTCTAACCATGTCCGGGGTTCGAATAGCCTATTCAGGTGCTTTGATTAGCGGAGCCGGACTGGTGTGGGGCTGTCAAGGCAGTCTCACGTTCTTCCGTGCTCGAGTAACACTTAATACTCCCTTTGAATGAGATGATGCCGCGTGGACCGGGCATTTTAAGTGTAAGAGATGCATAATGCGGTATTGTGTTAAAGCGGGCGAAAGCTTCACGCCCCAGTAGTGCTTGATAGCTACTTTCAAATGGGACGATGTGGAAGATTAATTTTTCACGGCGGAAGTTGTCGGATGAGCCGAACACAACTTCTAGCAGTAGGCAGCCCGTACAATGGGCATATAGGCCTGGCATTACCCCTTTGAAGGAGGTGTTGCTATGGCGAATTTTGGTTGGGTCTATCCCCATTTTATGGATTGTGTCCTCGATATATCAGGTTTAGATCGCTACCTCGGCCCATTAGGACTTGTGTAAATTGGAGTCCGTCTATTATAGGATCTAATATCAAGGCAGTCCATCCTGCGTTCCGGATACTTCCGGAATAGTCCTGATGATCGAAGGTGATTGGTTTTGACAACCATCATTGGGACTCTTGTGGGATAGACCGTGCGGCGCGTGTTTCTATGGGCGCCGCTCTATTTTTCCCTTTTGTCACTTGAAGTGAGTTCACTGTTTTGACTTTTTGTGGGAAATTCTTTTGTTTTCCGGTGCTCTGCTTGTGGGGTTCGTCATCGTCCTAGCTTGGTGTGTCGAGCCCCTTGTGTTCGGCATTGAGTTTGCCGGACTGCTTGAAGGCCCAACAATCTCTGTGGGTATTGTTTGCAGGCTTCCCGGGAGTACTGTGGGTTTGGCATATTTTATCCAAGATTTTGTTTAGGTTGGATAGCTCGTCGTTGCTGTCCTTGAGGGGCAGTTTTTTATGATTCTGCCGGGAACTTCTGAATCCGGCATTGACTGTCGTGCTCTTCGGGCTGTTTCCCTTTGTCCGGCGCTGGTCTTTGCTACGTCGTGGTTTTCCATTTCCATTCCTTACTTCGGATGTACTTGGGTCGCTGGTACTGCATCTTGCCAGCCAACTATCCTCTCCCGCGCAAAAGCGGGTCATGAGGCTTGTTAATGCAGCCATGGTTATGGCTTCTCCTGGCCGAGGTGTCTGGCGAGCCATTCGTCTCAGACGTTGTGTTTGAAAGCTGCTAAGGCTTGGCGTCCGGACAGTCGACTATTTGGTTCTTTTGGTAAGGAACCTGTTCCGAATTTATGGCTGACTCTCCGAGTTGTTGAGTTATATGACTTAAATCGCTCAGATCCGGAGGACGGACATAAGTCCCTTGAAAATTTGCCCGAAAAGCATCCTCGAGCTCTTCCCAACTTCCAATGGTATTTTCAGGGAGGCTTTTGAGCCAATGCTGGGCTGGCCCTTTGAGCTTGAGGGGTAAGTATTTTATGGTGTGGAGATCATCTCCTCTAGCCATGTGTATGTGGAGGATGTAATCCTCAATCCAGACTCCAGGGTCTGTTGTTCCGTCATATGCCTCTATGTTCACGGGTTTGAATCCCGCTGGAAATTCGTGATCCAGCACCTCATCGGTGAAACACAGGGGGTGTGTGGCACCCCTATATTTGGGTGTGCCGTGATGTTCGGATATTTGGTGTGTTGCATTGCTTTGAAGAGCTTGCTTTCTCGGCCCATATATGGACCTAACTGGGCCATCCTTTTGATGCGAATCCGTATGCGGATCGCGTACCGGCTTGTGTGCGGCGCCATTTGCCGCTCTCTGTTTGCCGTGGGGTCGTCCATCCGACCCGGTGGCCTGCTTGTTTTTTGGTTGTGGAGGCTCTACGGCCTCCTCATCAAATTCAGGCAGTAGTTTTCTCTTTGGGTAGCTCTTTGTTCGGCAACTGTCGCCGTATTTGTCTGCGGTATTGAGTACTTTGCTCCATCTAATTCTGAGTGCATCTTCCGCTGTTTTGAGCTTCCGCTTCTGGTTTTTCAGGCTGCACGCAGTGGCGACGAGCCTTTTGTGGAGGTTCTTCTGCTCCAACAATTTGTCCGGCGTGAGATCGTCCGGACTGTTATCTTCGTCGGGGACGGTTTGTTTATCCAAGTTGTCCTGTTCGGACTGTTGCTCGATAGCATGTTCGTCGTCCACCGGTTCGCCCTGCTCTAAGGCTGGGTCTGTGTGGCTGCCGTCTTTGTCGAGGGGGTACTTGGTGCGGCATTTACATTGCCATTTTGACTGCTTTTTGAGGGATTTATCCTTCGTAGTGTCCCGTTGTTCCTCGGCGTCACTTCCTTTAGGTGTATCCACCATGTATACATCGTGGGATGAGGTGGCTGTCCAGTATCTTATAGGTGCTGGTTCGTGGTTGTCTCCTACATCGTCGTCCATACCGTCGATGTTTTCGGAGTCGAAATCAAGCACGTCGTTTAAGCTTTTGACGGTGGCTACAAAGTGGGTGGTGGGTGGGCGTTGAATTTCTTCGTCGTCCGCATCCCAACCTTCCTGACCGTAGTCCGGCCAGGGCTCTCCTGATAAAGAGAGATTCTTTAGTGAATTCAGGATGTCGCCAAAGGGCGAGTGCTGAAAGATGTCGCGGCAGTGAACCCCATGACCGGCGCCCAATCGGATTCGATTGGCAGGGGCGCGGAGGGTTCAGAGTCCAGAGAGGAGTCCGGCACCTTGGAGTCACGGTCTCCGCAAAGGACAGGGATGGAGTTCGGCTCAATCGCCGTTGAGATGGTAGCCCCCGAGGCGGTGTCCAACCACTCGTCCTCGATCGGGGGAGTCGGCTCCGAGCTAAGGGTCGGAGCGGACGCTGGTGCGGCCTCCAGGGCACTATTCGGCGGCAGAGCTAGATCATGACCGTCGAGACAGTGCGGCGCGTGTGGCTGTGCCTCAAATCTGTCAAAGATCCAGTCTCCGCGGATGTCGGCCGTGTAGTTCAAACTCCCAAATCTGACCTGATGGCCAGGGGCGTAGCTTTCGATCTGCTCCAGATGGCCAAGTGAATTGGCCCGCAGTGCAAAGCCGCCGAATATGAAGATCTGTCCGGGGAGAAAAGTCTCACCCTGGACTGTGTCGTTGTTGATGATCGAAGGAGCCATCGGGCCTAAGGATGACGACACAGAGGAACTCCCAATGAAAGCACCAATGTCGGTGTCAAAACCGGCGGATCTCGGGTAGGGGGTCCCAAACTATGCGTCTAGGCGGATGGTAACAGGAGACAAGGGACACAATGTTTTTACCCAGGTTCGGGCCCTCTCGATGGAGGTAAAACCCTATTCCTGCTTGATTAATATTGATGATATGGGTAGTACAAGAGTAGATCTACCACGAGATCAAGGAGGCTAAACCCTAGAAGCTAGCCTATGGTATGATTGTTGTTCGTCCTACGGACTAAAACCCCTCCAGTTTATATAGACACCGGATAGGGTTAGGGTTACACAGACTCGGTTACAATGGTAGGAGATCTACATATCTGTATCGCCAATCTTGCCTTCCACGCCAAGGAAAGTCCCATCCGGACACGGGACGAAGTCTTCAATCTTGTATCTTCATAGTCCAGGAGTCCGGCCAACGATGATAGTTCGGCTATCCGGACACCCCCTAATCCAGGACTCCCTCACACGCCGTGGGCCGCAGGCAGGCAAGTCTAGGGACCCCCGATCCCAAAACACCGACAGTAGGCCCCGGGCCCAAGGCGTGCTCGGGCTTGCCTTTGAGGCGAAGCCAAAGGTCAAGTGTGAAGCGCCGCATGCCCCAATAGCCTGCGGCCTAGGTCGACGCGTGGCGGTTGATTGGAGGTGGGCGTCTCCGCTTCCCCACGCTGCCTCGGCAACTACCCGACTTGACAAGTCCCTGCGACATGCAAGGAAGAACCATCATTACCTATGATCATGGTGGGCGCTGGTTGGCCTTCCCCTACTATAAATGAGGAGGGGGGCAGAGTGTCAGGACCCCGATCCTAGGTCACACCGATCTAGCATGTAACACATCATATCACTTTGCGGCCTCACGCACGGTATTCCCACGGGTGTCGCTTACCATGGCCCGGACCGCTTGCGCCTTTTGGCTCACGATATGATAGTGTCGCTAGCATCCATATGACAAAGAACCCGGCCGACATGGCTAGTCGTGAACCCAAAGCGGCACTAACCTATGGGGACAGGCATACATGAATCACATCGAGCATGTCGGTCATCAACGTATGTATCCGGCTGTAGCACTGGCTAACAGACTCGTATCCCGGCTGTAGCAGGCTAGGCAGGACTCGAATAACACCGCGTGACATTTCAAGGGATGATATAGGAACGAAGTGAGACACATGCCGCCAGTCAAGTGTCCAAGCAGTAGTGCTGGGCTAGCAGGACTCGGTGAACCGGGCTGAAGCGGACTACTATCGCCGGAGGCACGAGACTACATTTCCCCATATGAGAGGCTGCCAAGGATAAACAACTAGTTTGTCGGATCCCACACATACCAAGCATTTCAAACATACACACAATATGCTCAATATGTGTAAATACGACGTGGCATCACAACATAACTCAACGACTCAGATATTATTCATTAGGCTCAAGAGCGAGATATTACAAACATGGGTCTCATGACCCAACACTCGAGCATACAAGTCAAAGCACAAGCGAAGCTAATCATGTCCGAGTACGCATAACTATAAATGAAAAGGCTGAGGAGCCCGACTATCTACCAGATCTCGCCGAGGCACAAGATCGTAGCTGAGGTAACAAGCTAAACGTCAAGTCCAAGCGGAACTACTAGCGAGACCGACGCCTCTCGCAAAACATAAAATAAGCAAACGTGAGTACAATTGTACTCAGCAAGACTTACATCAGAACTAACTACATATGCATCATTATCAAAAGGGGTGGTGGAGTTTGACCGCAGCAAGCCAGCTTTGACTCGGTGGCTATCCTGAACTACTAATCGCAAGTAACTCTTTTGAGGTGGCGCACACGAGTCCACATATTCACCATGGCAATACACCACTATGGACCCGCCCCGCCTCCCTCACGAGAACGCCATCCATAGCACTCACGCTTATCTTGCGCATTTTAGAGTATCCACTTTCACTTGTCTATGAACCGATATAGGCAACCCAGAAGTCCTTCTCCGTGGACACGGCTATTCAATAGATCATATTAAACCTGCAGGGTGTACTTCTTCACACACTCTCACCACTTACCGCCGTTTACACGACATGTACTCGGCAACCTTCAAGCGGAAGCCCAACGTGGGTGTCGGCCACGCCTACCTAAACACTCAAGTCCCTAGTCCAGGTTTATCGCCTATTCGGTTCCATCCGCAGGAGTCCGCCGAGGTTTCCCATACAGCCCCGAACGATGTGTGCAGGGTTCCCGAGATACCAAACGGCACTCGGTACATCAGGGCCACGGTGCCTACCGCAACACAACCCACCCCTAAGGTCAGCGTTGCGTGCGGCCCCAAAGATGCTACAAACACGTAAACTACTTGCAACTCCCGGACCGAGGACAAGGGTGGTTAAGAAGCCGAGAGGGTCAATTAAGGATCCCAATGCGTGGTAGTAAGCTGTTTCATGGATCACAAACACGTAACTCAGTTCTCGAGGACGGCTGCAATGAGACAACCCACCATGTACTCCTACATGGCCTCTCACCGCTACCTTTACCAAATCGTGTTCACACACTTAGCTCACACACAATAGGACATGTTCACCACTTTCCAATTCATTCCCGATGAATCAGACCCGACTCAACTCTAAGCAAGAGCAGGCATGACAAACAAGCATAAATGAGTAGGCACAACATGGGCTCAAACAACTCCTACTCATGCTAGTGGGTTTCATCTAATTATTGTGGAATGACAGTCATGCAAAGGATCAAGGGGTTCAGCTACCGCAGCAAGTAACACATGAGTCGTTGTTGTCCTAATGCAATAAAATAGAGCAGGAGCGAGAGAGTGGGATTGTATCGAATGAACAAGGGGTTTTGCTTGCTCGGCACTTCAAGATAATAGTTCTTCATCGGTGTCATCGAATAATCATCGCTTCGTGACATCGCTCACCGAGAGGGACAATTACCGCAAACAAGAGAGAACACAATCAATGCAATGCACATATATGATGCATGATCATGTTAAGGTACTGAATTCACCTAATGCAATAATAAACTGTTAGTTGGAGTGGAATTCAAACAAGGTTGAATTCCAACTCAAAATGCTATTTCCTAAATTACCCTAATCATGATTCATCCTATTCAGTGATGTTAACTTGTTCAAACATGCATGATCATGGCATAAACAGATTCTTCATATTTTTCTGATCATTTTTCATATATAAATTATTTCCATCCGAGTTACGGTTGAATTTATATGATTTTTAGAAGTTTAGGACATTTTCTGAAATTTACTGATTTAAATAAATCTAGAAAATATATATTGCGTCAGCCTGACGTCAGGGTGACGTCAGCAAGTCAAAGGCGCCGACCAGGTCAAATCTGACGTGTGGGGGCCACACGTCAGTGACTAACTAACTAACCTAGTTAATTAGTACTAACCGGGGTTAGTTAAGTTAGTTTTAAACCTAACTAGAGTGGTTAGCAGGCGGGCCCAGATGTCGCTGACCCGGTGGTCAAACCCCGGTCAAAAGGGTCGATGGGTCAGCGGCGCGGCGTTTAGCCACGGCGAACCCGACGCGGGCGCGCAAGTGCAATGGCTATTCCGCCACCAAAAGGGGGGAGGGTACCTACAGAGAGCCGGGACGCGCTGAAGTTCTTGGTGGGGATAGTTGGTCGGGCGGCCGGGATCGACGCCGCGACGAGCTGCAAGGGCGCCGGAGCTCGGGCACGCTTCGGGTTGGCGCTAGGGGCACCGCAGGCCGAAAGGATGGGTGCTACGGGCTCCTCGGCACGGTGAAGACGATGCGTGCTCGAAACCGAGCCATCGTGGCTGTGGGCCACGCCCGGCGACGCAAGGGCGGCGGCGAAGTTTGGCCACGGGGAAGTGGTAGCTAGAGGGGAGAATGAGCCGAGAAGAGGGGGATCGACTCGGGAGCTCACCGTGGTTGCGAGGAGGCCGTCGGGGAGCTCGGGTGGGCACCGGAGCCGTGAATTTGGCGGCGGCGACCAGCGGGTCGAGGGGGGAAATGGTGGGGCGGCGCCGGGGTGCTCCGGCGTCGGGGGTTGGTGAGGAGGAAGGAGAGGGCTAGGCGGAGGCCATGGACATGTCGGCGAGGCGAGGGAGGGCGGTGGCCACGGCGGCAGCGGCGCGCTCTGGTATGCTCGTGAAGGGAGGAGAGAGAGCTCAGGGGAAGGGAGGGACGAGAGAGAGCGAGAAAGGTGCGGGGGGTGGCGTGCGCGTGGAGGCGCACCAGCGGTCGAGGGGGCACGAGGCAGGTGGAGGAGCCGGGCGTGGCTCGCACAAGATCGGACACAGCTGCTTCTCCTCTGGCAGGAGGAAGAAGACAGCGATGCCCCTGGTGGGCGGGCTGGCTTGCCAATGGGCCACTACAAGTGGTGGGCTGCACGGTGGGGAGGTAAGCCTGTAAGGCTTTTACCTATTTTGTTTCCTTTTCTATTTTTCGACATTTGTTTTGATTTATTTAAAATACCAAACTAATTTATTTAATTATGCCAATTTTTGCAGGAGCTAACTATATTATTCCGTAGCTCCTCAACAAAAGGGCACAATTTTGGACAATATTTTATATATATAATAATATATATCCAAGGCAAATATTTAATGTATTAATTCCAAATGCCCAAAATAAATACTTATGAGATCCTAAAATATTGGTTAGGTTGTTATCTCTGCCCAATATTTTCAGAGGGCCACATGAGCATTTTCTTGGACCTTTTGGAGCGATTTTATTTAGGTCATTTCAAAAGTGATTCGAGGGTTTCACAAATCCCCATTTCAATTTTCATGGAAATTAACATGATGACATGAATGCCTTAATGCAACTAATGTCAAGCAATTCTAGGGATGTGATAACTCACCCTCACTAAACAAGAATCTCGCCGAGATTCAAGACGGAGGTAAGAGGAAAAGGGAGGTCACAAACTATTACAATCCTCATGATCCATTTGTCTTCTCGAAGATGTTGGTTCACTCCATCTTCTTGGTCTTGACGTCTTCGAGATCTTCACCCGACACGACAATGTAAAGAAGGGAAGCCCTACATGATTCGATCTTCACGAAGATTAAGCAAACATGATCGACATTACGGACTGAGACGGTGACACATCTCGAGTCGAGACAAAAATGCATCGAGAGGGATGGGGAAACAACAACGAGGTTTGATTAGTGGCAACAATTCCACGCTTTAGGAAGATGATGGATGGTGTCAAGGTGGCGAGGAAACATCTATCATGATCCCGTAACGGAACACCTCGAGAAAAGTGACGCGAGGAACTATTCCCTTAAGTGGCAAAAAGAATTACTTTTGATCCATAGATCATTGGAACTCTTTATACCAGCCTAAGGCAATTCACAACGATCGTTTGACGGAGTGCAAAGGAATAGTACACCCGGACTAGAATGGATGATGTGGACTACCTTGTTGAAGGCAACGCAATGGATGATTTGCCTATCATCGAAGGTGGGGGGGGGGCCTATGGTAAGTCCACTTTTGAAGATAACTCTGGACAAGAGTTGCTAAGAAAATAGTCTATAGCGAAATAGCACAAGGACGGTGCAAGCTGGGAACGAAATGCAATTGTTGGAATGTTCCAACCATCATATCTGCCCGAGATTCAGATCTGGTTGGTGTTAGGATATTTCAGACTCAGCATGTCTGAAAAGGAAGGGTTGCAACACAATTCGACGAGATGGCGTTGCGAGATTCTCGGGATATGAACTACGATAGCAAGCTCCAAAACATGAGCTGGTTCTGCTACAAACCCGTGGACACGCTGTCCTAGACAAGCATGACCACACAGTAGTCTTATAATAAACACTACCGAGTTCAGGTTGGGAACCATCATTGCGGATAACGAAGTCCTTACATAAGTCCGGATTAGCTCTTAGGAAGGAACTTCTTCTCCTTGAACAAATCAATCAGTGGCTTGGTGTGCTAGGGATACATACGGAATGAAGATGATCAGTCTATCAAACCATAGAATACTTCGCACGTGCATGACTGACTTGGGATGATTCCAGAGGAAACAAGACAAACCTTCCTCAAGTTCATGGCGGCAACTTACACCAGATGCACATGAATTAGAGGAAGTCACTACTTCCATCCAAACATATGCTTCATGAACGGATCACGAAGAATTGCTTACACAAGTTTCCAATACTAGGTTGATGTTCAACATGACTCATGGGGAGACAAAATGCTACCGATGGGCTCAACAAAGAACTCATCGGAATTTCCATATCATCGACTTCCACCATCATGTGAACACGTGATAGTATTGGTCGGACCAAAGATGTAATGGTGTATGCTCAAGGATCAACCACGAGTAAGACAACATTACTTAATATCGTTGGTTCTGATTTGACTTGACAATGGCCCATACTCAAGTCAAGAATTGGTAGGACAATAGATCCAAGAATCGATCACAGGACCAATCGATGAAGATATCATCTTTCTTCAACACACACTACACAAGAATATCCCTTTGGATCGAGCTAAGTTGGACAAGCTTTTATCTTCCAACTCTCCAAGTTGTTGTCTAGCTTAACCAACTAGCTCTGGGGTATCCAACACAGATTCTTGGAGAAAGGGTGGTTCACAAGAAACCAACTTGATCACGGGCTCAACATAACAGTCGTGGAACAACCCGTAACACTTCCAAGAAGATATTTGGAAAGTCACGAACCACCGTTATGTTACTAAGCTCGAGAACAATCTTGCTTTTAAGGGCAAGACGATATGATCAAATGAGTGAGGACTTGACAGAATCCTAACTCATAGATCGAAGGTGCACCGTAAATAAGGACTAGGTAGCACGATCAATCTTAGGATGATGGTTTAATAACCAACACGCTAAGAATGAGAATATTGTCCATTCACTACCAAGCAACAAGTTGCTCGGAGTATTGATTTCACACATCACAATTCACTTGCGGCATTCCGTTACAACAACACGGAACCGAGGAATGAATAATGATAGCGAGAGTATCACTGCGCCAAGAATTCCTAGGAGGTTGTGCAATTCCCATGACACTCTTGACATAAAGATGGTAACACTCAAGGTAGAACAGAACAAAAGCTGAATTGGCGTTTTGATCTCATGGATACAACTACTTTGACCCAATCCTAGAAATGGATGAGGTATCGAGTTTGTTTCTCCTAGTCATTCCGAATAGAATGGCTTGACGGACCACAAGGATAAAATGCATCGATGAACACAAATGCACACATACCCTTGGCTATCAATTGATAGATGAAGGTCAAGGCATCTAAGAGAACAACTCAAAGGAACATATAATTTTCTCGAGTTGTGGATGCATGGATTAGTATGTCGAGCAAGCTCAACATTTCTTCCGGATAATCCATGCAGAAGGTAGAATTGGCAGATTCACAATTATGAATGGAGAACTCCTCAAGAGCACTCTATTGTGATCTTTGGTTCAAAAGAACTTCGCCATAACTAGTTCATGGTATTTGGAAGAAGGAGAATACCACGGACTTGAGGACTATCGCAAGGTTACTAATATCCTAAAGGCACTAATAAATACTAACAACATGAAGTAGGATGAATCTCGGTTCAACAACCCAGAGTAGAATACCTACTACTAAATGGCATCACGGATGCTTTCAAAATGATGGCGTAATCATCACACTGGGATACAAAAGCATTACTAAATTGCTAGGTGACTTCCTAAACACCTAGGGTCATAATAATAGTTCCAACATATATGTCGAGGCAACAGAGTACCTCAACTTACCAATTGGTGTGCTTATTCGACCAAAAGGACATCGAACGGAAGGAAAGGATTTGCAAATGCATCGACTATTTAGAGACCTGGATGACTCTTGACAGCATAACGGCTGTAAATGCTCAAAATGATTTGAGACATCCTGCAGAAAATGGTGGCATAACCACTCAACAACATCATAACAAGATTCGAGATCAACAAGCTATCATTCGGAAATAGTAGGAACTGAGCTGGGATTAAAACCAACAATCTTAAAGGTCTATGGATTAGTAACACGTCATCCTAATAGATAGATGAGAAGCCTAGTTCTTAAACCCGTAGAAGAGAAGAGGATGACTCAGATCGAAGGCCATGAGGTATAAGGAGTAAAAAGAGCCTTACGCTCCTTCCACAATCAATTCCCTTACATAACTAAAGCATTTCTAGACACAACTTCACCAGTTTGGCTTGGTAATCCCACAGCATCAGCTCGATACCAACGCTGTCAGACCCCGATCCTAAGTCACACCGATCTAGCATGTAACACATCATATCACTTTGCGGCCTCACGCACGGTATTCCCACGGTGTCGCTTACCATGGCCCGGACCGCTTATGCTTTTGGCTCACGATATGATAGTGTCGCTAGCATCCATATGACAAAGAACCCGGCCGACATGGCTAGTCGTGAACCCAAAGCGGCACTAACCTATGGGGACAGGCATACATGAATCACATCGAGCATGTCGGTCATCAACGATGTATCCGGCTGTAGCACTGGCTAACAGGACTCCGTATCCCGGCTGTAGCAGCTAGGCAGACTCAATAACACCGCGTGACATTTCAAGGGATGATATAGGAACGAAGTGAGACACATGCCGCCACCAAGTGTCCAAGCAGAGTGTGGGCTAGCAGGACTCGTGAACCGGCAGAAGCGGACTACTATCGCCGGAGGCACGAGACTACATTTCCCCATATGAGAGGCTGCCAAGGATAAACAACTAGTTTGTCGGATCCCACACATACCAAGCATTTCAAACATACACACAATATGCTCAATATGTGTAAATACGACGTGGCATCACAACATAACTCAACGACTCAGATATTATTCATTAGGCTCAAGAGCGAGATATTACAAACATGGGTCTCATGACCCAACACTCAGAGCATACAAGTCAAAGCACAAGCGAAGCTAATCATGTCCGAGTACGCATAACTATAAATGAAAAAGGCCGAGAAGCCCGACTATCTACCAGATCCTGCCGAGGCACAAGATCGTAGCTGAGGTAACAAGCTAAACGTCAAGTCCAAGCGAACTACTAGCGAGACCGACGCCTCTCGCAAAACATAAAATAAGCAAACGTGAGTACAATTGTACTCAAGAAGACTTACATCGAACTAACTACATATGCATCATTATCAAAAGGGGTGGTGGAGTTTGACCGCAGCAAGCCAGCTTTGACTCGGTGGCTATCCTGAACTACTAACGCAAGTAACTCTTTGAGGTGGCGCACACGAGTCCACATATTCACCATGGCAATACACCACTATGGACCCGCCCCGCCTCCCTCACGAGAACGCCATCCATAGCACTCACGCTTATCTTGCGATTTTAGAGTATCCACTTTCACTTGTCTATGAACTGATATAGGCAACCCAGAAGTCCTTCTCCGTGGACACGGCTATTCAATAGATCATATTAAACCCCGCAGGGTGTACTTCTTCACACACGCCTCACCACTTACCGCCGCTTACACGACATGTACTGCAACCTTCAAGCGGAAGCCCAACGTGGGTGTCGGCCACAGCCTACCTAAACACTCAAGTCCCTAGTCCAGGTTTATCGCCTATTCGGTTCCATCCGCAGGAGTCCGCCGAGGTTTCCCATACAGCCCCGAACGATGTGTGCAGGGTTCCCGAGATACCAAACGGGCACTCGGTACACCGGGCCACGGTGCCTCACCGCAACACAACCCACCCCTAAGGTCAGCGCTATGCGGCCCCAAAGATGCTACAAACACCGAAACTACTTGCAACTCCCTGACCGAGGACAAGGGTGGTTAAGAAGCCGAGAGGGTCAATTATGATCCCAATGCGTGGTAGTAACTGTTTCATGGATCACAAACACGTAACTCAGTTCTCGAGGACGGCTGCAATGAGACAACCCACCATGTACTCCTACATGGCCTCTCACCGCTACCTTTACCAAATCGTGTTCACACACTTAGCTCACACACAATAGGACATGTTCACCACTTTCCAATTCATTCCCGATGAATCGAACCGACTCAACTCTAAGCAGAGCAGTGCATGACAAACAAGCATAAATGAGTAGGCACAACATGGGCTCAAACAACTCCTACTCATGCTAGTGGGTTTCATCTAATTATCGTGGAATGACAGTCATGCAAAGGATCAAGGGGTTCAGCTACCGCAGCAAGTAACACATGAGTCGTTGTTGTCCTAATGCAATAAAATAGAGCAGGAGCGAGAGAGTGGGATTGTATCGAATGAACAAGGGGTTTTGCTTGCCCGGCACTTCAAGATAATAGTTCTTCATCGGTGTCATCGAATAATCATCGCTTCAGACATCGCTCACCGAGAGGGGACAATTACCGCAAACAAGAGAGAACACAATCAATGCAATGCACATATATGATGCATGATCATGTTAAGGTACTGAATTCACCTAATGCAATAATAAACTGTTAGTTGGAGTGGAATTCAAACAAGGTTGAATTCCAACTCAAAATGCTATTTCCTAAATTACCCTAATCATGATTCATCCTATTCAGTGATGTTAACTTGTTCAAACATGCATGATCATGGCATAAACAGATTCTTCATATTTTTCTGATCATTTTCATATATAAATTATTTCCATCCGAAGTTACGGTTGAATTTATATGATTTTTAGAAGTTTAGACATTTTTCAAATTTACTGAATTAAATTAAATCTAGAAAATATATATTATCGCCACCGACGTCGTGGTGACGCCAAGAAGTCAAAGGCGCCGATTAGGTCAAATCTGACGGTGGGGCCACACGTCGCTGACTAACTAACTAACCTAGTTAATTAGTACTAACTGGGGTTAGTTAAGTTAGTTTTAAACCTAACTAGAGTGGTTAGAAGGGCGGGCTCAAGATGTCGCTGACCCGGTGGTCAAACCCCGGTCAAAAGGGTCATGGGTCACGGCGCCGCGCTTAGCCGCCGGCGAACGACGACGGCGGCGCAAGTGCAATGGCCATTCCGCCACCAAAGGGGCGGAGGGTACCTACAGAGAGCCGGGACGCTGAAGTTCTTGGTGGGATAGCTGGGTCGGGCGGCCGGGATCGACGCCGGCGACGAGCTCGCGCGGGCGGCCGGAGCTCGGGCACGCTGGGTTGGCGCTTAGGGGCACCGCAGGCCGAAGGATGGGTGCTACGGGCTCCTACGGCACGGTGAAGACGATCGTGTTCAAACCGAGCCATCGTGGAGCTGGGCCACGCCGCGACGCAAGGGCGGCGGCGAAGTTTCGGCCACGGGGAAGTGGTAGCTAGAGGGGGAGAATGAGCCGGAGAAGAGGGGGGATCGACTCGGGAGCTCACCGTGGTTGCGAGGAGGCCGTCGGGGAGCTCGGGTGGGCACCGGAGCCGGTGAATTTGGCGACGGCGACCCGGCGGGTCCGAGAGGGGGGAATGAGGGGGCGGCGCCGGGTGCTCCGGCTCGGGGGTTTGGTGAGGAGGAAGGAGAGGGCTAGGCGGAGGCCATGGACATGTCGGCGAGGCGAGGGAGGGCGGTGGCCACGGCAGCAGCGGCGGCGCTCGGTGCATGCTCGTGAAGGGAGGGAGAGAGCTCCAGGGAAGGGGAGGGACGAGAGAGAGCGAGAAAGGTGCGGGGGGCGGCGTGGCGCGCGTGGAGGCGACTCAGCGCCGAGGGGGCACGAGGCAGGGAGGAGCCGGCGTGGCTCGCTCACAAGATCGGCACGCAGCTGCTTCTCCTCCGGCAGGAGGAAGAAGACAGCGATGCCCCTGGTGGGCAGGGGCTGGCTGCCAAAGGGCTACTACAAAGGGTGGGCTGCACGGTGGGGAGGTAAGCCTGTAAGGCTTTTACCTATTTTGTTTCCTTTTCTATTTTTCTCGACATTTGTTTTGATTTATTTAAAGTACCAAACTAATTTATTTAATTATGCCAATTTTTGCAGGAGCTAACTATATTATTCCGAGCTCCTCAACAAAAGGGCACAATTTTGGACAATATTTTATATATATAATAATATATATCCAAGGCAAATATTTAATGTATTAATTCCAAATGCCCAAAATGAATACTTATGAGATCCTAAAAATATTGGTTAGGTTGTTATCTCTGCCCAATATTTTCAGAGGGCCACATGAGCATTTTCTTGGACCTTTTTGGAGCGATTTTTATTTAGGTCATTTCCAAAAGTGATTCTGAGGGTTTCACAAATCCCCATTTCAATTTTCATGGAAATTAACATGATGACATGAATGCCTTAATGCAGCTGATGTCAAGCAACTCTAGGGACGTGACACAGAGCCCCCATCGCCCATCTCTTCCCATTCCGCTTGCTTCTTCTCCTCTACTCTATCACCGACACCAATGGCGCCCATCCGAAGGTTTTCCGCTGCGTAGAAAGGAAAGACTCCCCTCGACGGGCCGGTGCTGCTCCCGCTAAAGAAGAGGCCGGTCCACCGCCGCGACACGGCGACGATGCAGGTGGTGACGAGGCCTTGGTGCGAGCGGCCTCCTCCTAGGTATCCGCTACCCCTATACGCCCAAGCCGGGGGCACAGGAGGGAGAGGCGACGAGCCATGGTCGCTGCGCCGCGGTGGCGCGCGCTGCCGCCCCTGGAGTCCACGCCACGGACTCCTTCACGTGAGCTCGTGCTGTGGGCGGAGATGCCCCCGAGCACTTGGATTCGCTTGCCTTCCTTCTTCTCAGCTGAGATGCCGAGGGGCCCTTGAGCTTTTGGCTGCAAAGACGCCAACCGCGAACACCGCGATCGGAGCGGAGGTTGAGGCCGTCTCCTCGGGGAAGATCTTCATGACCCGAGGCTGGGGTGAGGCCGCCCGAGGGTGTCTCACGGAGAGCGCCCTCGCGATCCATTTCATGTTCGACGGCGCCTCCACGCTGTTCTTCAAGGTCTTCGACGTAGAAGGCCGCTGGCGACGCAGAAGGTGTGTTACCCCAGGTGGGGTCAGCAGGCTGGTGCCGCAGCTGGGGCAGGGTCTACTGCCCGCGTCGCCAGCGGCTCCTCTGGAAGCCGCAGCGACACTTGGGAGTTCAGCGATTCTCCCGAGCTTTACGAGACACCGGAGACGAGCGATGACAGCTACGTGCCCCCAAGCTCTCGCCGAGCCCGGAGCAGGGCTGCAACGTCTGGCCGCCGCCGCCGTTGATCTAGATGAGGTTGGCGCCGGCCTCTGACGGCCCAGTGTTGATGACGGCGTCGTCCACAGGGGCGCGTGTAGATAGGATTCCCTAAGCTCTTCCCTTTTGTTCCCTGTGAGGTATCAAGAAGTGCCCCGTGGGGGTGTGTAAAGGTTTTGTAATGTCTCTTATCAATATCGTCCTTATTATGAACTTGCGCGAGCGCGAGTTCTGCTTCAGCTTGGTCTCCCCTTTCCGACCTCGTGACGACTTGGTGCTCCACGCTGACAGTGTCCCGCCCCTGTGCAAGCACGCTGCCGCCGGTATGCCGTGTCGCTGTGGTCGTGGTCAAGGCTGTGGAGGTGAGCGTCCCGAAGTCCAGTAAGAGCCCCTGAGGCGTGATGCTCAGGAGGTCCCCTTTAGCACTCAAGCAGCCATTGAGAGGTAGGAAAGGGTGGTGACATTGCCGCAGCAGGGCTGTGGCTAGAGTAGTTCCTAGTCCTTAGCGGTTTAGCTAACCCGAGCACGAGACTTATCTTGATGGTCCGTAGCCAGTTCCTCATGATGCACCAGATTCGGGCATAGATGTCCGTTGCATAGCTAGGCCAGGCCCATACGAGCCTCTCCCTCTTCTCCGTGCTCTCCTTTGTGCTCTACGTCCTCAGGTCCCGGCCCTCGAGCGAGCTCAGCCGCCGCTGGTATGCCAAGTCGCATGCCGTGGTCAAGGCCAGGGGGTGAGGGCTGGAGAGCCGGTAAGAGCTCCTGAGTCGCGATGCTCAGGAGCCCCCCTTTTAACGGGCAAGCGGATTGCACGGGAGAAGAGGGAGCTCGCGGTGCCACCTGCCGTCATCCTCCGGAGATTCCTGCAAGCCAGCACAAGGAGAGACGTGGTTTGCCATTATGGTCGCTGGGCGGACACTAATTGCTTTTCCAGAGGATGGGGGCACTGAGGGCCCGGTGAGGTGGCGCGTGTGGCCAGAGCTTGGCCGCTAAGATTTATCGACGTTGCAAGGATGGACCCGAGCACAATTGTCGTGCCAGCGTGAGCAACTCCCGGGGTAGGTGCCAATCAAGCAGTTGATAGTCATAGGTAGATTAAGCATTGAAAGCATACTAGCTTAAGTAAATGCAGGGAAGATATATGCCACTGGGCCAGGCCCGAGCGGCTTGGGGATGATGCAGCCTGAGGGGCGCCCCCAGCAAGGTAAGCTAAAGACATGAGAAGGGATACATGCCACAGGGACGGACCCATGTGGCCTGGGAATGATGCAGCCCCGGGGGCGCTCCCAGCTAAATAAACTTGGAAAATGTCACCTGGTTCTATTGATGAAGGGGTGTTGGAGCAGCTGAAGGTACGCGGCGAAGGGGTTGCTCCTCACGAGCCACCGGGGCCCTGAGCCTTGGGAGGCTCTCAGGGTCCAGGCGGTTCCTTGAGGAACATCTCCATCTTCGTTAGGACGGCGTGGTGTCTGGCCTCCTGAGTCACCAGGGCGCGCCGCGAGTTGCGCTAATAGGCGGACGCCACGCTCGACAGGCAAAAAGGCATGCGAACGTAGCTATGTGGTGGACCCTCGCAGCGTCACACGCGCGAAGGCCAGAAGAGCTCTTGAGATGTGGCCCTGTTGAGCCCTGGGATGTCGATGCAGACGCGCAGCCCGGCATCCTCACCTGGATGGGGAGCTGCATCTGGTGAGCGGCGGTCGCCGCGCATGGCCCTTGCGTCTTGCAGTTCCCGAGTGGTCCTGGTGATGAACTCCTGAGCGGTGGGCGCTCCTCAATCTGTGTTCTCCTGAGGGAAACGTGTCATGAAGCACGCCTCCAAGTGGTGCCCGAGCGCCTCCCTCGTGATGTTGCCAAGGTCTGAGGCCCCCTAGAAGAGAGCCCACGAGCCCTGCCCAAGAAGGGCGCCGGGCACGCTTTCCTATGCGATGTAGGGAGGCGCCCCTGGCGCGGGCGCTGATCCTGACGACATTCCACTCGCGACGCCACCCTCCTGAGGTCCTGCGAGGAGCAGCTGATTCTTCTTCTTGGGGGTGGGCTTAGGAGGGCACTCGCTCTTGCTGTCGGGGTCGTCGATTGCTGCAGCTTGGAAAGCACGCTCGAGGGAGCACACCGCATCTCTTTCTTCACACGGGACTGTGATGATTCCACTGCTTCCTGGCATCTTGAGGACATTGTAGCCGTGATGGGTCACCACCATGAGCTTGGCCAGGGCTGGATACCCGAGGATGGGATTGTACGATAGACGAATGTGTGCGACATCAGAGTCGATGAGCTCAGTGCGGTAGTTGTTGCGTTCTCCGAAGGTGACGGGAAGGCGAACTTGCCCGATCGGGGTCGTGGAGCCGTCGGTCACTCTTGAGAAAGGCTTGGTGGGTTGAAGCTGGTCATACGACACTTGGAGGTTGTCGAACGTGTCGACGGATAGGACGTTGAGCCCCGCGCCGCCATCGATGAGGGTCTTGGTGACTTGCATGTTGCTGATGATTGGTGAACAAAGCATCGGGAGGGCGCTAGCGGTAGCCGCGCACTTGAGCTGGTCTGCCGAGCTGAATGTGACGGCGCACTTGGACCATCTGAGCGGGCGCGTGGCCTCGAGCTTTGGGAGGACTGCATTCACTTCATGAGCAAACTGTTTGAAGATACGCGAGGCTGGGGCCTAAGCTCCGCCCAAGATGCAAGCAATAGCACGCGGCTCCTGGAAGCCCCCAGCCCCCTCGTCTTGATGGTGGTCGTCATTCCTTCTTGGTGGTGGCGGTAGTGGAGGAAGACCGGCGTTGCCCTGAGGATGATCCTCATGATGTTGATCCCTCCAGCCGCCCTCGTGAGGCTGATCCTACCAGCGGTCCTAACGAGGCCGATCGCGCCACTCCTTGCGCGGGCCACGGTCATCCCAGCGTCCGCCACCATGTCCTCCTCCTCGGCTGTAGCCCCGGTCGTTGCGCTTGAGGCGTCGACCAATGCGTCCTTCTTGAATGGCTCTGAGCTCTTGACAGTCGCTGGTGTTGTGGCTATGCAGGTTATGGAAGGCGCCGAACGGTCGGCTGCTCTTGGATGACTCGGGCTGGTCTTCGCCGCTTGGTGTCCTGGCTCACTGCAGCACGGCTGCTCCCTTGCGCTTCACATCCTTGGCCTTGGCTTTCTTCTCCTCTGGGTCCACAGCCGGGAGCTCGAGGAGGGAGAGGCGCCCCTCCTCAGCTCTTGCGCACTTGGTCGCCAAGTTGAACAGCTCCAGAGACGTGCACAGCTCCTCGCGGACGCCATCAGAGAACACGGAGATGATGGCCTCGTCCGTCACCTTGAATCTTGAGGCGAACGTTGTTGAAGCGCTGGATGTACTTCTGGAGGATCTCTCCTGGTTGTTGCTTGATGCGGCGAAGGTCACCTGCGGCCGGTGGGCGGCCACGAGTGCCCTGGAAGTTGGCAACGAAACAGTCGCACATCTCGTTCCAGGAGGAGATCGAGCCTGGAGGCAGGTTCAGGAGCCAGGAGCGGGCACCATCCTTGAGAGCCATGGGGAACCAGTTCGCCATGACTTTCTTGCCGCCGCTGGCGCAGCCTCGATGCTCAGCTCTTAGAGCTGCAGGAACTCCGCGGGGTCGGGGTGCCGTCGTAGCAAGGAGGCAGGTTTTGCTTGAACTTGCCCGGCCAGGCGACGCTATGCAGCTCAGGGGTGAAGGCGCGGCAGCTGGCCGTGGTCACCGGGGCCCGTCTTGGAGGTGGGGCTTGGTCTTGGCGCCAGCGCGCCGCCAAGGTAAGCGGCACGGGGCCCTGCTGCAGCAAGCGATCCTGGCGTGGTGGTGCGGGGAGTGGTGGAGCGTTCTCTCGCTGTCGAGGGACTTCTTGACAGCTTCTTTCTTCGCGCGCGGGTGCTGGACGCGGTGGGTCGCGCCGCGGAGCTGCGCGCCTTGGCGCCAGGGCACCGTCTTGGTGCAGAGGTGGTGGACGTGCTCTGTGAGCTACGTCGCCCGTAGATGGTGGTGGACGAGGTAGAGAGAGGGACGGTGGCGGGGAGCCCCCTGCGGCGCTGACGAGCTCGGTGATGCGGTCCAGCCAGTCCTTGTAGAGGTCGTCAACTGGGCGGTAGCGCAGGAGCTCGTGCGCAATGAGGAGAGCGCACGCTGGTCTGCGGGAAGCGCGACGAGCGTGAGACGACGAACCAGCGGGAGTCTGCGACGGAGTGGCGGTGCGGCCGTCCTGCCGCACCGAGGGGTGCAACAAGGATGCTTGCTGCTCGTTCCCTGCCGGGACAGTGGCTGTTTTGGCGGCAGGCGACGGAGAACAACGGGGAGGCCCACCGATGGGAGCCGTCTAAGCAACGCGGGTGGCGAGGGCAGCCCGGCGCTCGGCACGGGCGCGGCGTGCATCCGCCATGGAGACGATGAAGCGACGGACGTAGCGCATGAAGGAAGCTTCAAGACTCTACCGGGCGCGCCAAATGTCGGATCACGGTTTCAAGCAAAACCTCAAGGTTCAACACTGCGCGATGAAGATCTCCCCTATCGATCCACGGCCTAGCTTCGCTAAGATCTCAAGGACTAACTCGACGAACTCGCAACACAAGGGACACAAGATTTATACTGGTTCGGGCCAACGTTGTGGTGTAATACCCTACTCGAGTGTGGTGGTCGTGGATTGCCTCTCAGGCTGAGGATGAACAGTTACAAGGGGAAGAACGGCCTCCTGAGGTTGAGGTGTTCTTGTGCCCGGTGTGTGGCTAAGGATCGGCTAAAGATCAGATGCCTCCTTCTGTGGTGGCTAGTCCTATTTATAAAGGCCCTGGTCCTCTCACCAAATATTGAGCGGGAAGGGAGCCAACAACGGCCAATTTGAAAGGGGATAACTAGTACAGCTTATCCTGACAAAAGCAGTCTTCGCCTGCAAAAGGCTCTGGTGGTGACGCCGCCTTGGGCTCCATGGTGACCTCCGTCTTGCCGTCCTGCTGGTCTTGGTCTCGTTGCACCGATATGGAAACCTTTTCTTGACGCCTCGGTACTCCGCGCCTGCGCTTGCCTTCTTTGCACCAAAGGGGAAACAAGGACACTGTGCGCACTGACGCCCGCCTGGTCTCGATCGTCATGGCTCACGTCACGAGAACCTCGCGAGGTTTGCCTTGCCTTGAACTCTCTGCCCCTCGTGAGCCAGCCTGGTGAGGGTGCTCCCAAGGAGGTCTTGCAACGTCCACCTCGCGAGGCTTGGCCCCTCGCGAGGGTCTTGAGTGCTTGTTGGTGAAGATGGGCCGTACGGGCCCGCTCGCAGAGCCACGCTGTGGGCCGCAGGCAGGCAAGTCTGGGGACCCCCGTTCCCAGAACGCCAACACCTCCACCATACCTGCTACCTCCGATACTCAAGAACGTCCATAGGATAACCCGGAAGATCGGGTTACACATGCGAGCGAGGACAACCCGGGCCATGGAACGGAAATGGTCCATGAGCCGGTCATTACTGATAAGCCGCCAATGTTAGAAGATATGATTAATGTAGATGAGCACACCATGCCAGATGAAGCAATTGAAAATGTTCACCCACCAAGCCCTATTATTGCTCCCAGCCCTCACGAAGAAGTGGAAAACACCAATCAGATGGTGATTGATTCAGAGATGACCATTACTGGAGAGGGACAAAGTGCTACTGAAGCATCTGGCACTTTGGCCAAGATTTTGGCCAAAGATGATCCGCTGGATATGGGGAAAACCAAGTTGGAACTCCCCTGCTTAGAAAATATGAGTGTTGAAGAGATGCACTAGGGGTTTGTGACCTGGCTGTCTAAGAGCCGGGATACTGAGATAGGCATGGTAAACACGCTAAGAAGAAAATATGAGGTATGAAATGATCCTTCTTTCAAATACTGTATATACTTATGTAGCCCCCAATTCTTAAACATAGGAAAGCATGAGTATGTGTGGGACTTGTACATAATTTTGGCAAGTATACTATAGCCCCCAAGTGTCGTATTAGCATGTTATACTGAGCTAGGACCAATAATTTTAGAATAGAAGATAAACTTGTCATGTAGCCCCAAGGGTCGGCTTATTATGTAGATAACAAACCGCTACTTGTATTGTTGTCCAGAATAGTAGAGCTTAATGTATCCCCCATGTGCTGGTCATATTCTCTGAAATGGAAGGGTCATCATGAAGAAAAACAAGTGAAGATGCATTAGCCCCCAAATGTCATGTGGACTGCTTGTAGCTACATGAGACTTTTAGCATAGCTGATCAATATATATAGATTTTCGAGCCGTAGCCCCCAAGTGTCGGGTCGCGCAATTGTGCCGGCTTGGGACTTAATTGACTTGTTTGAACTGCATGATATACTTAATGCTACCGAGTCAAAAGTGACTAGCTTGAAAAAGGAACTTGAGGCGGAACAAGTCTTACGAGTGAGAACGAAATTATGCCTGCAAGAAACTCAACAATCCTCCGCAGCAGAACTGGAGAAGGCCAAAACCACCTTTCATGTCGAAAGAGCTGCCTTCGAGACTGAAAAGGCCGCCTTAATCAAACACGTGGAATAGGCTGGGACCCATCTTGCGGCTGAGACACAAGAATTGCAAGTCTTGAAGCATCATGAGGGAGTCCCGGATTAGGGGGTGTTCGGATAGCCGAACTATAACCTTTGGCCGGACTCCTGGACTATGAAGATACAAGATTGAAGACTCCGTCCCATGTCCGGATGGGACTTTTCTTGGCGTGGAAGGCAAGCTTGGCAATCCGGATATGTAGATCTCCTACCATTGTAACCGCCTCTGTGTAACCCTAGCCCTCTTCGGTGTCTATAAAAACCGGAGGGTTTTAGTCCGTAGGACGAACAACAATCATACCATAGGCTAGCTTCTAGGGTTTAGCCTCTCCGATCTCGTGGTAGATCTACTCTTGTACTACCCATATCATCAATATTAATCAAGCAGGAGTAGGGTTTTACCTCCATCGAGAGGGCCCGAACCTGGGTTAAAACATCGTGTCCCTTGTCTCCTGTTACCATCCGCCTAGACGCACAGTTCGGGACCCCCTACCCGAGATCCGCCGGTTTTGACACCGACATTGGTGATTTCATTGAGAGTTCCTCTGTGTTGTCGCCATCAGGAAGGATGCCTCATCCCGTCTTTAAAGACGGCACTTTTGCTAAAGGAGCTTTGGCTATCGGCCAAACTCTCCGTCTAGGCGGTTTTCTTATGACCGCCTGTTCGGCCGCCGCGCCGACAATGACTTCTCGGGTCATCGAAAGCAATCTTCACGTCAACTCGGAACTCGCCGAGCAGTTAGATCCAATGGAGCTCTCTTCTTTAAAACGAGCTCTTGGATCGCATCGCCGCCCTAGGAGTCGCTATAGACTACGATCAGATTGGGCCTAAACCCGACCCGAGGGAGATTAACTCTCCCCAGGTCACCCATCACGTTGCAGTGGTGGAGGAACAATGCGGCAAACCTTCATCTATATTAAGGACTAGTTATGTCCGGATTCCTGATCCCTCCAAGCCGGATACCTGCGGAGGGGAGGACGTCACTCAAGCCCTGAACCTAAAGTCAAGCAGCGGGCTAGATTCATTGGACAACATCCAAGAACCCAAGCTTCCGAGTTCGGAAACTCCTTGGCCCCTGAGTCTTAAATTGGGCGAAGTTCCGGATATAATTCCACCCACCCACCCAAATATAAGCGATCTATCCCAAATTCGGCAAGAGCCCGCAGAAACAGTACACCATTACTGGGCCAGATTCCTCCTGGTCATGAACAGGATAAAGGACTGCCGCGAGGAGGACGCAATTTCATTCTTCTGCAATAATTGCACAGACAACGGAATCCTCAACGCCATAAGTCACTCTGAAATTACACTCTTTGCTGACCTTGCGTCCATAGTACGAAAGTATTGTGCGATGGAAAGCACCTGGAAAACCAAAGTAAGATTTTGGGACAATCCGGCCTTGAATACAAACCCAGTCTGAAATAAAAGGGTGCATTATCGCTAGTCACCCGAGTTAAATACCAAAAAGCAAAAACCCTCTATAGGGCATGGAACCGTACTGGAGGGATGGCTCAACGGACCCTGTAAAATTCATAGTACGAGGGCGCCACACCAACTCATAGCCTTAGAGCATGTTGGATACTCCGCAGTGGCCAAAAGTGGCGATTTAGCTTTAACCCCAAAGATCCACAGAGCAGCAGCCCAGGGATACCAAGACGGTATTAACAGTCTTGAGACTTTCGATCCAATAATATGCAAAACTAACACTCAGTAGCCTTGCCAAGTCTACCAAGTAGCAACAATAAACCCATGGAGGACAAAGCTATTACCTTTAATGCCAAGTGATGAACCTAAATTCACCAGCCCGAGCACCAAAGAAGATTGGTCCTCGGTCCAATAGTGGATCTATTGTCGCCTTACCAAGGTACTCAAGGACGGTGGAAGCGGATTGAACCTCATTTATGAGGAAACCCTTCGAAAATGGAAATAGACGGAGCCGCATTGAGCGAAGCAGACAAACTTTAGAGGAATAATACCTACGGGAAGCATCTTTGCACAGAAAATCACATCGATGTGGTGTTCGCACGGACAATTACAGTCCGAGGAGGTCACATTCCAAGTGGCCTCGCTCAGCAGCGGATACCACGCCTATTAGGGCGAGAGGCATTCACAATTTTCAAGCTATACCCCATTACGGGTACATGAAGCTCAAAATGCCCGCCAAACAGAATCATCACTTTGCTAGTGACCCGGACATAGCACTCGCGTCGAAAATAAGACAGCCGCGACCGCCCTTGAGGCACTATCCAAAGCCCTAGCGGCCGAGGAACTGATGCGCTGCGGCCCACGGTGAACAGTGCGATGTGATACTCGATAAAAGATCCAAGTCCACCTCCTTTAAACCAACGGACGAAATAGTCAAATTCCAAGTCCATCCAACGGACCCTACAAAAACGGCCTCCATCAGGGCACAATTAAACCCTGATGTAGATGCCGCACTACGAGAATTCCTACGTGAAAATTGGGACATCTTTGCCTGGCACCCTTCAGACATGCCAGGAATCCCACGCCGGCTGGCCGAGCACAGCCTAAACATCCTAAAAGGATTCTGGCCAGTCAAACAGGCTCTCCGGCGTTTCTCCGAACCTAAGAGACAAGCCACCGGAGAGGAGCTAGCCAAACTATTGGAGGCCGGATTCATCAGTGATATAAAACATCCGGACTGGCTATCAAACCTGGTGATGGTACCAAAGAAGGACAAATCCTGGTGCCTATGCGTCGATTTCAAGGACCTCAACAAGGCTTGCCCAAAGGATCCCTTCCTCCTCCCCCGCATCGATCAAATTATCAACGCTACCGCAGGACATGACTCATTGTGTTTCCTCGACGCATACTCCGGCTACCATCAAATTAAGATGGCAGAGCCTGACCAAGCCGCAACGGCATTTATCACCCCATACGGCCCATTCTGCTTCAACACAATGCCCTTCGGGCTCAAGAACGCCGACGCAACATATCAAAAATGCCGGAAAGCTCTTGGGCTTCATTGTGTCCGATAGAGGAATTGAAGCAAACCCAGCCAAGATCCAGGCTCTGTCACAATTGGATATCCCAAAGGACCTCAAACAAATACAAAAATTGACTGATGTGTGGCGTCTCTAAGCCGCTTTATCTCCCGTTTGGGAGAAAAGGCATTACCCCTTTATCGCCTCCTCCAGCGCACCGAACACTTCGAGTGGACGGATGCCGCCACGGCCGGACTCGAAGAAATAAAAGTCATATTGGCAACAAACCCGGTCCTGGCCGCGCGCAACATGGGCGAACCAATGCTATTATACATCGTGGAAACTCACCAAGTTGTAAGCGCGGTGCTCGTTGTCGAACGAGAAACAGACGGACACAAGTTCCCCCTTCAAAAACCAGTTTACTACGTGTCCACTGTCCTCACTCCATGCAAGTCACGGTATCCGCATTATCAAAAGATAGCATACGCGGTGTTTATGGCATCCCGTAAGCTGCGACACTACTTTCAAGAGTGTTCGATAACAGTAGCCTCTGAAGTACCTCTTAACGACATTATAAACAACCGCGACGCGACGGGCCGGATTGCCAAATGGGCCATTGAGCTCCTCCCGTTCGACATAACCTATAATCCACGACGAGCTATTAAGTCGCAAGTTTTGGCCGACTTCGTCGCTGAATGGACTGAAGCCGAACTCCCTAAAGACTACGGCACATATTCCAACTGGATCATGCACCTCGACGGCTCCAAAATGTTGGCTGGCCTGGGGGCTGGCGTCGTTCTGACATCCCCAACAGGAGATACAGTTCAATACGTAGTCCAGATAATGTATACAGACTCCAACAACGCAGCCGAATACGAGGCCCTTCTACATGGTCTCCGGATGGCAGTATCCATGGGCATTAAACGCCTAGAGGTGCGCGGGGATTTGAACCTCGTGATATCTTAAATAAATGGAGACTTTGATGCCAAAGATCCGAAAATGGCAGCTTATCGCAACGCCGTCCTAAAAATGTCAGCTCGGCTCGAAGGGCTCGAATTTCACCATATAGCTCGGAAAACAATCAGCAAATAGACGCCTTGGCACGCATTGGCGCAAGCGCGATGCCGCCCCCCAATATCTTCTTAGAGAGGTTGTTCAAGCCATCCGATATGGGAAGGGAGTCCGAAATAACAGCCGGACCCAACCGCACCGCCCGACATCAACATTCTCGACACAATTGGAGGCTCGCCAACTAAGTAACATCTTCAGCCCACGTAATAATGGCAGTCATTGCGCCATGGACGGAACCATTCCTAGCCTACCTAACCAGGCAGGAACTCCCCGAGGACCAAAACGAGGCATGCTGCATAGTGCGGCGATCTAAAGCTTATAAAGTCCACGAGGGAGAGCTTTATAAGAAAAGCACCACCGGAGTCCTTCAAAGGTGTATCTCCAAAGAGGAAGGGCGGAATCTTCTGGCTGAAATTCATGCCGGACTCGGCGGGCACCATGCCGCAGCCCGGGCCCTTGTACGCAAGGCCTTTCGTACAAGATTTTACTAGCCGACGGCCCGGGCAGATGCTCAGGACTTAGTCCAACGATGCGTCAGTTGCCAGCTCTTTGCTAATCAAAGCCACATGCCACCCACCACCCTCCACACTATACCCATCACCTGGTCCTTCGCGGTCTGGGGCTTGACATGGTTGGAACCCTTAAAGGAGGAACCCACAAGCAAAAATACCTACTGGTCATGGTGGATAAATTCACCAAATGGATAGAGGCCAAGCCTGTTAAGACGGCCGAATCCGGACACGTGATAGACTTCATATCAGGGGTCGTACACCGTTACGGCGTCCCTGTCACAGCCCCAGATCAGCCCTTGCTTGACTTTGCTTGCTCATCACGTCATCATGTTTACAATTTAAATAAATTTGAATTGGGGATTGTTCAAACCGTAGAAGATAACAATTTCAACTAGGATCAAAATAAAAATATTTCAATGAACCCAAAATGCCCTTCATAAATGTCCATCATTTTTGAATTGGTCTAGAACCTCTGCCAAAAAATGATGCACATATTTCTAGGCCATTCTGGATTTTTGAATTAACTCATATTGTATTTGAATTGGGGCATTTAAATACTATAAATATTTTTAAATGCTCCAACAATTTTGGAATTAGTTGAGGGCCTCTGGAATAATTCATTTAGTGCCCATAACTATTTCTATAATTTTTAAAAAGTGATTTGGTTTGAAAACCAAATTTAATTTTTTTTGCATAAATAGAAAATGTAACAAAAATAGAAATAAGAGAGGAGAGAAACCTCACTGGCTTCCCCGCAGCCCAAAGACTGTGGCCGCCCATGGCCGGCCACCGCTTCCTCTCGCCAGCAGAAGAGAGGTGAGCCTTGGGCGTTCGAGCTCGCCACGGCGCCACCTGCTTGCCGCCGCTACCGACGTCTCGACGACCTCCACGCTGCCGCCACGACCCCTCGACCCTCCATTCGTCCCCAACGCCTCTCCTCGCCATTCCCACCACAACCGGCGTGTTTCACCGCTGCCGACCGTCAGAGCCGTGGCCACCGCCTCCCCTCGCCTCCGACATGCCCAGAGCTCCGCAACCGTCGTCGACGTCTCTCTGTTGACTCACACGACGACAAACGCCCCGAAGCGCCGGCCCTGACCTCTTCTTCCTCCTCGGGTCGCCGAGATCGCCATCGTCGCCCTGCTCGCTCCGGACCTCCCCCGCGCCCACTGACCTTCCCATCATGCTCGCGGTGAGCTTTTCTTCCACCTCCCCCGAACCCCATTGCTCGTCGCCTCCTTTAGGCCGTAGTTGCGCGAACGCCGAAGCTCGTCAGCGCCGTGCCTCATCGCTGCCGCGGCCACAGCTGCCGCCACCCACGCCCGAGCTTTACCCCGTGCTCAGCACCCTCAAAGGAGCCGGGCGTGCCCACCCGTTCAACCTGCTGTGCCCCCTAGCGCCAACCCCGACCTCGCCCGAACTCCGGCCACCGCCGCGAGCCTCGCCCCGGCGAGCTCGGGCCGTCTCACCATCCCAATCAAGATAGAAAGACGCGGGGCACTCCCAGCTTCACGCTGATGCCTCCGCCGTCCCTTTTGGTCGTCGGAACAGGAAACCCGAGCCCCTCCGCCACATCTGGCCCCACCGGCGTCATGTCGCCGGTGGTTTTGACCAATTTGACCATGTGGGCCCGCGCCCCCCTGGTCAAACCTAGATTAGGAGTTAATCTAACACTAATTTAGAGTAGTTAGATAACTATGACACTAACCAGTGGGTCCCACTGGTCAGTTTGACCTGGACCGTCTCAGTTGACCGCTGACGTCAGACTGACGTCAGGCTGACGCAGTAAATCCTTTTCTGGATTTATTCTTATATAGGAAATGCCGGAAAATAGTGAAAACTTCTAAAATTCATAGATTAGGAGTTAATCCAACACTAATTTAGATTAGTTAGCTAACTGTGACACTGACTAGTGGGTCCCACTGGTCAGTTTGACTCGACCGCCTTAGTTGATCACCGACGTCAGTCAAGCGATAAATCCTTTTCTGGATTTATTCTTATATAGGAAATGCCAGAAAATAGTTAAAACTTCTAAAATTCATAGTAATTCAACCGTAGCTCCAAATGAATTAATTTATATATGAAAAATTATCAAAAAAATTCAAGGAATCCATCTGTACCATTTTCATGCATGTTTGAACAATGTTTGTCCTCTGTTTTGGACAAAACAAGTAAAGGGCATTTAAATAATCATATATGGAGTTGGAATTTGAATCATGTATTAAAACCAACTTCATTTAAATCATAGCTAGATGCATTAGCTCAGATCACAGCATATTGCCATGTCATGATCATGCATCATATTGTGGCATTGCATTGATTGTGTTCTTTCTCAATTGCCGGTGTTTGTCCCCTCTCGATAGACGTGGTTCCGACGATGAGTTCGATGACACCGATGAAGAGCTATAATATCTTCAGGATTGCCAGGCAAGCAAAACCCCCTTGTTCATTCCGATATAATCCCACTCTCTCGCTCCTGCTATCTTTTACTGCATTAGGACAACAACGGTTCATCTGTTACTTGCTGCATGTAGCTGAACCCCTTTATCCTCTCGCATGACTGTCAATCCACAAGAATAGATGAAACCCACTAGCATGAGTAGGAGTTGTTTGAGCCCTGATGTGCCTACTCATTCATGCTTGTTTGTCATGCCTGCATCGCTTAGAGTTGAGTCAGTCCGATTCATCGGGGTGAATTGGAGGTGTGAGAACATGTCCTACTGTTGAGAGCTAAGTGTGTGAACATGATTTGGTAAAGGTAGTGGTGAGAGGCCATGTAGGAGTACATGGTGGGTTGTCTCATTGCAGCCATCCTCAGGAACTGAGTTCTGTGTTTGTGATCCATGAAACAGTTACTACCACACATTGGGATCCTTAATTGACCCTCTCGACTTATTAACCACTCTTGTCCTCCGTCCGGGAGTTCCAAAGTAGTTTCTGGTGTTTGTAGCATGTCAAGTCAACGCAGCAGCTGACCTTAGGGGTGGGCTGTGTTGCGGTAGGAACGTGGCACGGTGTACCGATTCACCCGCTTGGTGTCTCGGGAACCCACACACATCGTTCATGACGTTAATGGAAACCTCGGCCGGACTCCCTGCGGATGGAACCCAAATAGGCGATAAACCTGGACTAGGGACTCGTGTGTTTAGTCAGGTCGTGGCCGACACCCTCGCTGGGCTTCCGCTTGAATGTTGCCGAGTACATGTCGTGTAAACGGCGGTAAGTGGTGACAGCGTGTGTGAAGTAGTACACCCCTGCAGGGTTAACATCATCTATTCGAATAGCCGTGTCCGCGGTGAAGGACTTCTGGGTTGCCTATAACAGTTCATAGACAAGTGAAAGTGGATACTCTAAAATGCGCAAGATAAGCGTGAGTGCTATGGATGGCGTTCTCGTGGGGAGACGGGAGCGGATCCATAGTGGTGTATTTGATATGGTGAATATGTGGACTCGTGAGCGCCACCTCAAAAGAGTTACTTGCAATGTAGTTCGTGATAGCCACCGAGTCAAAGCTGGCTTGCTGCAGTTAAACTCCACCACCCCCTTGTTGATAATGATGCATATGTAGTTAGTTTTTATGTAAGTCTTGCTGAGTACATTTGTACTCACGTTTGCCTATTTTATGTTTTTGCAGAGAGACATCAGTCGCGCTAGTAGTTCCGCGTGGACTTCGACGTTTAGCTTGTTACCTCAGCTACGATCTTGTGCCCTCGGCAGGATCTGGTAGATAGTCAGGCTTCTCAGCCTTTTTCATTTGTAGATGTGTGTACCCAGACATGTTAAGCTTCCGCATGTGTTTGATTTGTATGCTCTGAATGTTAGGTCATGAGACCATGTTTGTAATATCTCGCTCCTCGGAGCCTAATGAATAAATATTTGAGTCATACAGTTATGTTGTGATGCCATGTTGTATTTACACATATCGAGCATATTGTGTGTATGTTTGAAATGCTTGGTATGTGTGGGATCCGACAATCTAGTTGTTTATCCTTGGCAGCCTCTCTTATAGGGAAATGCAGTCTAGTGCTTCCTGGTGCCATAGTAGTCCGCTACAGCGCGGTTCACCGGAGTCCTGCTAGCCCAGCACTACAGCTCAGGACACTTGACTGGCCGGCATGTGTTTCACTTTGTTCCTGTGTCTGTCCCTTTGGGGAAATGTCACGCGGTGACATTCGGAGTGCTGCTTAGCCTGCTATAGCCCGGGTTCCCGGAGTCCGGTTAGCCCAATGCTACAGCCCGGATTGACACGCTGCTGATCAACACGCTAGATGTGATTCATGTATGTCTGTTCCCATGGGTTAGTGCCGCTTTGGGTTCACGGCTAGCCATGTCGGCCCGGGTTCTCTGTCATATGGATGCTAGCGACACTATCATATAAGTGAGTCAAAAGGCGCAAACGGTCCCGGGCCATGGTAAGGCGACACACGTGGGAATACCGTGCGTGAGGCCGCAAAGTGATATGAGGTGTTACCGGCTAGATCGATTTGACTTGGAATCGGGTTCCTGACAGCTTTGGTATCAGAGCCTGACTGCCTGTTGGATTACCAAGCCAAACTGGTCAAAGTTGTGTCTAGAAATGCTTTAGTTATGTAAGGGAATAGATTGTGGAAGGGAACGTCAGGCTCTTTTTACTCCTTATAACATATGGCCTTCTGATCTGAGTCATCCTCTTCTCTTCTACGGGGATTAAGAACTAGGCCTTCTCATCTATCTATCAGGATGACGAGTTACTAATCCATAGACTTATAGAATTGATAGTTTCAAATCTCAGTTCAATTTCTACTACTTCCGTGTGTTCATAGTTGGTCTCGGAACCTTGATATTGTGCTTCTGAGTGGTTATGCCACCATTTTTGCAGGATGTCTCAAATCATTTTGAGCATTTACAGCCATTATGCTGTCCGAGTCATCCCAGGTTTCTAATACAATCTGAAGCATTTGCAAAATCCCTTCCTCCAATTTTGATGTCCCTTTGGGCCGGATTAATCACACTAAACAGTGTGTTGAGGTACTCCATTGCCTCGACATATATGTTGGAGTTATTTTTATGACCCTAGGTGTCTAAGGGAGTCACCTAGTAATATAATCTAGCCATGCTTTGCAACCCCAGTGTGATGATTCTGGCCATTACTCTCGAAAGCATCCCGTGATGCTACTTAGTAGTAGGTATTCTATTCCTGGGTTCCTGAACCCGAGATTCACCCTACTTACCTCGTGTTGATAGTGTTTCTCGTACCTTTAGGATATTAGTAACCTTTGTGATAGTCCTCGAGGTCCGTGGTATATCATTCTTCCAAATACCATGAACCATCCTTTGCAGGAGTTCCTTTGAACCAAAAGATCACAACCAGAGTGCTCTTGATGGGTCCTCCATTCTATATTGTGACTCTGTCAATTCTACCTTCTGCATGGGTTATTCGGAAGAAACATGTTGAACTTGGTTCGACATATTAATCTATGCACCCACAACTCAGAAAGTTATATGTTCCTCGAGTTGTTCCTCCTTAGTTGTATTCTAACCCCCGTCTATCAATTGATAGTCAAGGGTATGCGTGCATTCGTTTATCGATGCCTATTACTCTTATGGTCCGTCGAGCCATTCTATTCTGGAATGACTAGGAGAACAAACTCCAGTACCTTGTCCATTTCTAGGATTGGGTCAAAGCAGTTGTATTCCGCAGATCAAAGTGCCCATCCAGCTTTTGATTCTGTTCCACCTGGAGTGTTACGATCTTTCTGTCAAGAATGTCATGAGAATTGCACCACCTCTTATGAATTCTTGACGCAGTGATACTTCTCACCATCATTATTCATTCCTCGATCCCGTGTTGTTGTAACCGGAATGCCGACAAGTGAATTGTGGTGTGTGAAATCGATACGCCTAGCAACCCCCTTGCTTGGTAGTAAATGGACAATACTCTCATTCTTAGCGTGTTGGTTATTAAATCATCATCCTAAGATTGACCGTGCTATCTAGTCCTTATTTTTGGTGCACTCTTCGATCAATGAGTTAGGACAGTGTCAATTCCTCACTCTTTTGATCATATCATCTTGCCCTGAAAAGAAGGATTGTTCTCGAGCTTAGTAACATATCGGTGGTTCGTGATATTCCGATTATCTTCTCAGAAGTATCACCAGGTTGTCACCTGACCGCTATGTTGAGTTCGTGATCAAGTTGGTTATTCTCTAAACCAGCCATTCTCCAAGAATCTGTGTTGGATACCCCTGAGCTAGTCGGCTAAGCTAGACAACAACTTGGAGAGTTGGAAGATGAAAGCTTGTCCGACTTAGTTCATTTTAAGGGATATCCTTTTGAGTGTGTGTTGAAGAAAGATGATATCTTCATCGATTGGTCCCTGTGATCAGTTGTAGGATCTATTGCCTTGTCAAAACTTTGACTTGAGTATGGGCTATCGTCAAGTCAAATCAGAACCAACGATGTTCGTAATGTTGTCTTACTCGTGGTTGATCCCTCGAGCATACACCATTACATATTTTGGTCTGACCAATGCTATCACCGTGTTCACATGATGGTGGAAGTCGATGATATGGAAATTCGATGAGTTGTTGTTGAGCCCATCAGTAGCATTTTGTCTCCCCCATGATTCATGTTGAACATCAACCTAGTGTTGGAAACTTTGTAAGCATTACCTTCGTGTTTTGTTCATGAAGCCTATGTTTGGATGAAAGAAGTGACTTCCTCTAATTCACGTGCATTTGATGTAAGTTGTCGCCGTGGATCCGAGAAAGTTTGTTTTTGCTTCCTCTGGAACCACCCCAAGTCAGTCATGCATGTGCGAAGTATTCTATGGTCTGATAGACTGATCATCTTCATTCCATATGAATTCCCTGGCACACCAAGCCACTAACTGATTTGTTCAAGGAGAAGAAGTTCCTTCATAAGAGCTAATCATATGACTTACGCAAGGACTTCGTTATCCGCGATGATGGTTCCCCACCTGAACTCGGTAGTGTTTTATCATAAGACTACCATGTGGTCATGATTGTCTGGGACAGCGTGTTCACACATGTTTAGCAGAACCAACTCATATTTTAGAGATTGCTATCGTAGTTCATCTCCCGAGAATCTCGTAATGCCATCTCGTCGATTTTTGTTGCAAACTTCCTTTTTCTCTTTAGACTGGGTGGATCTGGAATATCCTGACACCAACCAAATCTGAATCTCAGGAAGATATGATGGTTGGATCATTCCTAGCATTTGCATTATGTTCCCAGCTTGCACCCCAGCAATTGTCGCCCAGGACCATCTTCAAAACAGGTCCTACCATGGGTCCCATCCATCCCTGATGATAAGCAAAATCATCCATTGTGTTGTCTTCAACAAGGTAGTCCACATCATCCATTCTAGTCCGGGTATGCCATCCCTTTGTACTCCGCCAAATGATTGTTGTGAATTGCCTTAGGCTGGTATAAAGAGTTGCAATGATCCTTGAATCAAAAGCAATTGTTTTGCCACTTCAAATGAATAACTCTACGAGTCACCTCCCCCAAGGTGCCCCGTTATTGAATCATGGCAATTATTTCCTCGCCACCTTGACACCATCCACCATCTCTCTAAGCGTGGAATTGTTGCCCACCAAATCAAATCCCGTCGCTTGTTCCTCCATCCCTCTCGATGTGTTTCGTGTCTCAGCTCGAGAGATGTTTCAATGTCTCACTCGATGAGTGATCCTGAGTTGTTCGATCTTCGAGAAGATCGATCCTTATGGAGTTTTCCCTTTCCTCTCATTGTCATGTTAGTTGGAGTTATCAAAGCAAGACATCAAGACAAAGATGGTGATCATGTCAATGTTCTTATGAAGTGCAACCTGGATCGTGAAGACCATGTTAGCTAGTGTTCCCTCTGTCTTCTTACCTCATGTCTTGAATCTCGGGACGAGATTCTTGTTTAGTGGGGGTGAGCTGTCACAGCCCCAGATCAGCCCTTGCTTGACTTTGCTTGCTCATCACGTCATCATGTTTACGAAATAAATAAATTTGAATTGGGAATTGTTCAAACCCTAGCAGATAATAATTTCAACTAGGATCAAAATAAAAATATTCCAATGAACCCAAAATGCCCTTCATAAATGTCCATCATTTTTGAATTGGTCTAGAACCTCTGCCAAAAAAATGATGCACATATTTCTAGGCCATTCTGGATTTTTGAATTAACTCATATTGTATTTGAATTGGGGCATTTAAATACTATAAATATTTTTAAATGCTTCAACAATTTTGGATTTAGTTGAGGGCCTCTGGAATAATTCATTTCGTGCCCATAACTATTTCCAGAATTTTTAAAAAGTGATTTGGTTTGAAAACCAAATTTAAACAAATTTGCATAAATAAAAAACAGAACAAAAATAGAAATAAGAGAGGAGAGAAACCTCACTGGCTTACTGGCGGCCCAAGACTGCGGCTGGCCCATGGCCGCCACCGCTTCCTCTCGCCAGACCAGCAGAGAGGTGAGCGCCTTGGCGTTCGAGCTCGCCACGGCGCCACCTGCTGCCCGCCACGGCCGACGTCTGGACGACCTCCACGTCGTCGCCACGACCCCCTGGACCCCTCCATTCGTCCCCAACGCCTCTCTCTCGCCATTCCCCACCACAATCGAGCGTGCTCACCGCTGCCGACCGCCGTAGTCGTGGCCACCGCCTCCCCCTCGCCTCTCCGACATGCCCAGGAGCTCCGCAACCGTCGCCGACGTCTCTCTGTCGACTCACGCGACGCCAAACGCCCCGAAGCGCCGGCCCTGACCTCTTCTTCCTCCTCGGGTCGCCGAGATCGCCATCGTCACCCTGCTCGCTCCGGACCTCCCCCGCGCCCACTGACCTTCCTATCGTGCTCGCGGTGAGCTTTTCTTCCTCCTCCCCCGAACCCCGTTGCTCGCCGCCTCCTCTAGGCCATAGTTGCGCGAAAACCGAAGCTCGTCGGCGCCGTGCCTCATCGCCGCCGCGGCCACAGCTGCCGCCACCCACGCCCGAGCTCTGCCCCGTGCTCAACACCCTCCCAGGAGCCGGGCGCACCCACCCGTTCGACCTGCTTTGCCCCCCTAGCGCCAACCCCGACCTCGCCCGAACTCCCGCCACCGCCGCGAGCCTCGCCCCGGCGAGCTCGGGCCGTCTCAGCCCGTCCCAACCGCACAGAAAGACGCGGGGCACTCCCAGCTTCACGCTGATGCCTCCGCCGTCCCTTTTGGTCGTCGGAACAGGAAACGCGAGCCCCTCCGTCGCGTCTGGCCCCGCCGGCGTCATGTCGCCGGTGGGTTTGACCCATTTAACCATGTGGGCCCCGCCCCCTGGTCAAACCTAGATTAGGAGTTAATCTAACACTAATTTAGATTAGTTAGATAACTGTGACACTAACCAGTGGGTCCCACTGGTCAGTTTGACCTGGACCGTCTCAGTTGACCACTGACGTCAGACTGACGTCAGGCTGACGCAGTAAATCCTTTTCTGGATTTATTCTTATATAGGAAATGCCAGAAAATAGTTAAAACTTCTAAAATTCATAGCAATTCAACCGTAGCTCCAACTGAATTAATTTATATATGAAAAATTATCAGAAAAATTCAAGGAATCCATCTGTACCATTTTGATGCATGTTTGAACAATGTTTGTCCTCTGTTTTTGACAAAACACATAAAGGGCATTTAAATAATCATATATGGAGTTGGAATTTGAATCTATTCAAACCAACCTCATTTAAATCATAGCTAGATGCATTAGCTCAAATCACAGCATATTGCCATGTCATGATCATGCATCATCTTGTGGCACTGCATTGAGTGTGTTCTTTCTCAGTTGCCGGTGTTTGTCCCCTCTCGATAGACGTGGTTCCGACGATTAGTTCGACGACAACGATGAAGAGCTATAATATCTTCAGGAGTGCCAGGCAAGCAAAAACCCCTTGTTCATTCCGATATAATCCCACTCTCTCGCTCCTGCTCTCTTTTACTGCATTAGGACAACAACGATTCATCTGTTACTTGTTGCGGTAGCTGAACCCCTTTATCCTCTGCATGACCTGTCAATCCACAGTAAATAGATGAAACCCACTAGCATGAGTAGGAGTTGTTTGAGCCCTGATGCGCCTACTCATTCATGCTTGTTTGTCATGCCTGCTACTGCTTAGAGTTGAGTCAGGTCTGATTCATCGGGGATGAATCGGAGGTGTGAGAACATGTCCTACTGTTGAGAGCTAAGTGTGTGAACACGATTTGGTAAAGGTAGCGGTGAGAGGCCATGTAGGAGTACATGGTGGATTGTCTCATTACAGCCATCCTCAGGAACTGAGTTCTGTGTTTGTGATCCATGAAACAGGTACTACCACACATTGGGATCCTTAATTGACCCTCTCGACTTATTAACCACTTTTGTTCTCTGTCCGGGAGTTGCAAAGTAGTTTCTGGTGTTTGTAGCATGCTGGGGGCCGTACGCAGCGCTGACCTTAGGGGTGGGCTGTGTTGCGGTAGGCACGTGGCACGGTGTCTTGAATCGCCTGCTTGGTGTCTCGGGAACCCTGCACACATCGCTCGGGGCCGTTAGTGGAAACCTCGGTTGACTCCTCATGTTGGAACCCGAATAGGCGATAAACCTGGACTAGGGACTCATGTGTTTAGTCAGGTCGTACGACACCTCGCTGGGCTTCCGCTTGAAGGTTGCCGAGTACATGTCGTGTAAACGGCGGTAAGTGGTGAGAGCGTGTGTGAAGAAGTACACCCCTGCAGGGTTAACATCATCTATTCGAATAGCCGTGTCCGCTGAAGGATTTCTGGGTTTCCTATAACACTTAATAGACAATTGAAAGTGGATACTCTAAAATGCGCAAGATAAGCGTGAGTGCTATGGATGGCGTTCTCGTAGGGAGACGGGAGCGGATCCATAGTGGTGTATTTGATATGGTGAATATGTGGACTCGTAGCGCCACCTCAAAAGAGTTACTTGCAATCGTAGTTCAGGATAGCCACCGAGTCAAAGCTGGCTTGCTGCAGCTTAAACTCCACCACCCCTTGTTGATAATGATGCATATGTAGTTAGTTACGATAAGTCTTGCTGAGTACATTTGTACTCACGCTTGCCTATTTTATGTTTTTGCGGAGAGACTTGGTCTCGCTAGTAGTTCCGCGTGGACTTGATGTTTAGCTTTTACCTCAGCTACGATCTTGTGCCTCGGCAGAGATCGGTAGATAGTCGGGCTTCTCAGCCTTTTTCATTTGTAGATGTCTGTACCCAGACATGTTAAGCTTCCGCATGTGTTTGATTTGTATGCTCTGAATGTTAGGTCATGAGACCATGTTTGTAATATCTCGCTCCTCGGAGCCTAATGAATAAATATTTGAGTCATACAGTTATGTTGTGATGCCATGTTGTATTTACACATATCGAGCATATTGTGTGTATGTTTGAAATGCTTGGTATGTGTGGGATCCGACAATCTAGTTGTTTATCCTTGGCAGCCTCTCTTATGGGGAAATGTAGTCTAGTGCTTCCTGGTGCCATAGTAGTCCGCTACAGCCCGGTTCACCGGAGTCCTGCTAGCCCAGCACTACTTCTCAGGACACTTGACTGGCCGGCATGTGTTGCACTTTGTTCCTGTGTCTGTCCCTTCGGGGAAATGTCACGCGGTGACATCCGGAGTCCTACCTAGCCTGCATACGGGTTCCTGAGTCCTGTTAGCCCAGTCCTACAGCCCGGATTCACACGCCGACCGACACGCCGATGTGATTCATGTATGCCTGTTCCCATGGGTTAGTGCCGCTTTGGGTTCACGGCTAGCCATGTCGGCCCGGGTTCTCTATCATATGGATGCTAGCGACACTATCATATACGTGAGCCAAAAGGCGCAAACGCTCCCGGGCCATGGTAAGGTGACACCTGTGGGAATACCGTGCGTGAGGCCGCAAAGTGATATGAGGTGTTACCGGCTAGATCGATGTGACTTGGAATCGGGGTCCTGATAGCTTTGGTATCAGAGCCTGACTACCTGTAGGATTACCAAGCCAAACTGGTCGAAGTTGTGTCTAGAAATGCTTTAGTTATGTAAGGGAATTGATTGTGGAAGGGCACGTAAGGCTCTTTTTACTCCTTATACCTTATGGCCTTTTTATCTGAGTCATCCTCTTCTCTTCTACGGGGATTAAGAACTAGGCCTTCTCATCTATCTATCAGGATGACGTGTTACTAATCCATAGACTTATAGAATTGATAGTTTCAAATCTCAGTTCAATTTCTACTACTTCTGTGTGTTCATAGTTGGTCTCGGAACCTTGATATTGTGCTTCTGAGTGGTTATGCCACCATTTTTGCAGGATGTCTCAAATCATTTTGAGCATTTACAGCCATTATGCTGTCCGAGTCATCCCAGGTTTCTAATACAATCTGAAGCATTTGCAAAATCCCTTCCTCCCATTTTGATGTCCCTTTGGGCCGGATTAATCACACTAAACAGTGTGTTGAGGTACTCCATTGCCTCGACATATATGTTGGAGTTATTTTTATGACCCTAGGTGTCTTAGAGAGTCACCTAGTAATATAATCTAGCCATGCTTTGCATCCCCAGTGTGATGATTCTGGCCATTACTCTCGAAAGCATCCCGTGATGCTACTTAGTAGTAGGTATTCTATTCCTGGGTTCTTGAACCTGAGATTCACCCTACTTACCTCGTGTTGATAGTGTTTCCCGTACCATTAGGATATTAGTAACCTTTGTGATAGTCCTCGGGGTCCGTGGTATATCATTCTTCCAAATACCGTGAACCATCCTTGGCAGGAGTTCCTTTGAACCAAAAGATCACAACCAGAGTGCTCTTGATGAGTCCTCCATTCTATATTGTGACTCTGTCAATTCTACCTTCTGCATGGGTTATCCGGAAGAAACATGTTGAACTTGGTTCGACAAACTAATCTATGCATCCACAACTCAGAAAGTTATATGTTCCTCGAGTTGTTCCTTAGTTGTATTCTGACCCCCGTCTATCAATTGATAGTCAAGGGTATGCGTGCATTCGTTTATCGATGCCTATTACTCTTGTGGTTCGTCGAGCCATTATATTCTGGAATGACTAGGAGAACAAACTCCAGTACCTTGTCCATTTCTAGGATTGGGTGAAAGCAGTTGTATTCCGCAGCTCAAAGTGCCCATCCAGCTTTTGATTCTATTCAACCTGGAGTGTTACCATCTTTATGTCAAGAATGTCATGAGAATTGCACCTCCTCTTATGAATTCTTGACGCAGTGATACTTCTCACCATCATTATTCATTCCTCGGTCCCGTGTTGTTGTAACCGGAATGCCGACAAGTGAATTGTGGTGTGTGAAATTGATACGCCTAGCAACCCTCTTGCTTGGTAGTAAATGGACAATACTCTTATTCTTAGCGTGTTGGTTATTAAATCATCATCCTAAGATTGACCGTGCTATCTAGTCCTTATTTTTGTGCACTTTTCGATCAATGAGTTAGGACTGTGTCATTTCCTCACTCTTTTGATCATATCATCTTGCCCTGAAAAGCAGGATTGTTCTCGAGCTTAGTAACATATCGGTGGTTCGTGATATTCCGATTATCTTCTCAGAAGTATCACCAGGTTTTCACCTGACCGCTATGTTGAGTTCGTGATCAAGTTGGTTATTCTCTAAACCAGCCATTCTCCAAGAATCTGTGTTGGATACCCCTGAGCTAGTCGGCTAAGCTAGACAACAACTTGGAGAGTTGGAAGATGAAAGCTTGTCCGACTTAATTCATTTTAAGGGATATCCTTTTGAGTGTGTGTTCAAGAAAGATGATAACTTCATCGATTGGTCCCTGTGATCAGTTGCTGGATCTATTGCCTTGTCAAAACTTTGACTTGAGTATGGGCTATCGTCAAGTCAAATCAGAACCAACGATGTTCGTATTGTTTTCTTACTCGTGGTTGATCCCTCGAGCATACACCATTACATCTTTTGGTCTGACCAATGCTATCACCGTGTTCACATGATGGTGGAAGTCCAGTGATATGGAAATTCCGATGAGTTGCTGTTGAGCCCATCAGTAGCATTTTGTCTCCCCCATGATTCATGTTGAACATCAACCTAGTGTAGGAAACTTTGTAAGCATTACCTTCGTGTTTCGTTCATGAAGCCTATGTTTGGATGAAAGAAGTGACTTCCTCTAATTCACGTGCATTTGATGTAAGTTATCGCCGTGGATCCGAGAAAGTTTGTTTTTGCTTCCTCTGGAACCACCCCAAGTTAGTCATGCATGTGCGAAGTATTCTATGGTCTGATAGACTGATCATCTTCATTCCATATGAATTCCCTGGCACACCAAGCCACTAACTGATTTGCTCAAGGAGAAGAAGTTCCTTCATAAGAGCTAATCATATGACTTATGCAAGGACTTCGTTATCCGCGATGATGGTTCCCCACCTGAACTCGGTAGTGTTTTATCATAAGACTACCATGTGGTCATGATTGTCTGGGACAGTGTGTGCACACATGTTTAGCAGAACCAGCTCATGTTTTGGAGCTTGCTATCATAGTTCATCTCCCGAGAATCTCGTAATGCCATCTCGTCGATTTTTGTTGCAAACTTCATTTTTCTCTCTAGACTGGGTGGATCTGGAATATCCTGACACCAACCGGATCTGAATCTCAGGAAGATATGATGGTTGGATCATTCCTAGAATTTGCATTATGTTCCCAGCTTGCACCCCAGCAATTTTTGCCCAGGACCATCTTCAAAAGAGGTCCTACCATGGGTCCCATCCATCCCCGATGATAAGCAAAATCATCCATTGTGTTGTCTTCAACAAGGTAGTCCACATCATCCATCCTAGTCCGGGTATGCCATCCCTTTGTACTCCGCCAAATGATTGTTGTGAATTGCCTTAAGCTAGTATAAAGAGTTTCAATAATCCTTGAACCAAAAGTAATTATTTTGCCACTTCAAAGGAATAACTCTATGAGTCACCTCCCCCAAGGTGCCCCGTTATTGAATCATGGCAATTATTTCCTCGCCACCTTGACACCATCCACCATCTCTCTAAGCGTGGAATTGTTGCCCACCAAATCAAATCCCGTCGCTTGTTCCTCCATCCCTCCAGATGTGTTTCGTGTCTCAGCTCGAGAGATGTTTCAATGTCTCACTCGATGAGTGATCCTGAGTTGTTCGATCTTCGAGAAGATCGATCCTTCTGGAGTTTTCCCTTTCCTCTCATTTTCATGTTAGTTGGAGTTCTCAAAGCAAGACATCGAGACAAAGATGGTGATCATGTCAACATTCTTATGAAGTGCAACCTGGATCGTGAAGACCATGTTAGCTAGTGTTCCCTCTGTCTTCTTACCTCACGTCTTGAATATCGGGACGAGATTCTTGTTTAGTGGGGGTGAGCTGTCATAGCCCCAGATCAGCCCTTGCTTGACTTTGCTTGCTCATCACGTCATCATGTTTACGGTTTAAATAAATTTGAATTGGGGATTGTTCAAACCCTAGCAGATAATAATTTCAACTAGGATCAAAATAAAAATATTTCAATGAACCCAAAATGCCCTTCATAAATGTCCATCATTTTTGAATTGGTCTAGAACCTCTTCCAAAAAATGATGCACATATTTCTAGGCCATTCTGGATTTTTGAATTAACTCATGTTGTATTTGAATTGGGGCATTTAAATACTATAAATATTTTTAAATGCTCCAACAATTTTGGAATTAGTTGAGGGCCTTTGGAATAATTCATCTAGTGCCCATAACTATTTCCAGAATTTTTAAAAAGTGATTTGGTTTGAAAACCAAATTTAAACAAATTTGCATAAATAGAAAACAGAACAGAAATAGAAATAAGAGAGGGAGAAACCTCACTGGCTTACTGGCGGCTCAAGACTGTCTGGCCCATGGCCGATCGGCCACTTCCTCTCGCCAGCAGCAGATAGGTGAGCGCCGGCGTGCCTGAGCTCGCCACGGCGCCACCTGATTGCCGCCGCGCCCCTGGACGTCTAGACGACCTCCACGTCGTCGCCCGACCCCCTGGACCCCTCCATTCGCCCCCAACGCCTCTCCCTCGCCATTCCCCACCACAACCGAGCGTGCTCACCGCTGCCGACCGCCATAGCCGTGGCCACCGCCTCCCCCTCGCCTCTCCGACATGCCCAGGAGCTCTGCAACCGTCGCCGACGTTTCTCTGTCGACTCACGCGACGCCAAACGCCTCGAAGCGCCGGCCATGACCTCTTCTTCCTCCTCGGGTCGGCGAGATCGCCATCGTCACCCTGCTCGCTCTGGACCTCCCCCGCGCCCACTGACCTTCCCATCGTGCTCGCGGTGAGCGTTTCTTCCTCCTACCTCGAACCCCGTTGCTCGCCGCCTCCTCTAGGCCGTAGTTGCGCGAACGCCGAAGCTCGTCGGCGCCGTGTGTCGGATTTCGGGTTCCGGTAGACCCTTGAGGTTCGAACACTGGGGTGCGTGCGGGATCTCGCCCTCTACCTACCTGCACCCCGCCGCCTCGCTAGGATCTAAACTATGAAAGGAACAACACAAGAGACACAGGGTTTATACTAGTTCGGGCCACCATTGTGGTGTAATACCCTACTCTAGTTTGTGGTGTGGTGGATTGCTTCTTGGGCTGATGGTGATGAACAATACAAAGAAGAACAGCCTCGCGAGGGTCCGTTCTTGGCTGGTGCGATCAACTGCTAGGGGGAGTTCAGTCGCGTCTCTCTATCTCTCTGCCGATTCCAGATCTCTCTCTCTAGGTTCCCCCCTACCCTGTGGGTGGCTAGTCCTATTTATAAGCAGAGGCCCTGGGCCTCTTCCCAAATATTGAGCGGGAAGGGCGCCAACAATTGGCCATTTTGAAGGGGAACATATGGTACACTTATCCTGACTAAAGTTGGTCCTCGCCTGTCAAAGGCTCTGGTGGTGACGCCGGCTTGGGCTCCACAATGACTTCCTTCCTGCCGTTGGACTGGTCTTGGTCTTCTTGCACCGAAATGGACGCCTTTGCTTGATGCTCTTGCCCGCGCTTGCTACCTTTGCACCAAAGAGGAAAGGAGACACTGCGCGGGCTGGCCCCCACCTGGCGCCCTTGGTCGTCATGGCTTGCGTCATGGGCACCTCGCGAGGTACCCCGCCTTGATCTCTCCGCCACATCGCGAGCCAGCCTGATGAGGCCGCGCCGAGAATCTCCACCTGTCGTCCGCCCATGAGGCTCCTCGCGAGGTCTTGAGCTCGTGTTGATGAAGATGGGCCGTGATGGGCCCCCTTTGAGCCACGCCGCAGGCGCAGTGCAAGTCCGGGACCCCTGCCCTCTAACGCCGACAAGAGCCCCGGCCCAAGGCGTGCCCGGACTTGGCCGAGAGAGAGAAGGGCAAGTGCGGCGCCAGGGCCCTAACAGCCTGCGTCCTTGGGCGCCGCGTGGCGGTTGATTGGACGTGGGTGCCTCAGCTACCGCGCGAGCCGATAAAGGAGCGGCGTCTACCTAGGCTTTGCTTCCTTGCTTTCTCTGGTTACTGCTCATATCCCCTTTCTTGCGCCTCTCCTTCCTGCCTCCGAAATCTTCAGATCCACCTCGACTGCACGTCCTAGCAAGGCATGGCGCCTCGCCAGACCCCGGCCGGAGCTTGGTATGCGCCTGCCCTGGACTCGCCGAACGTGTCGGAGGCGAGCCTTGCCCGGGTGCGCCAGATGGCGGCGGCACAGGGCTCGACGGTGCGAAGGTGTTCAAGGCTGGCTCCGCCCTCCCAGAGGGCCAAGGGAGCACCTTCTATCCGCTCTTTGTAAGTGCCATCGTTGCCGGTCTGATGCCTCCCTTTTCCGAGTTCTTCTTCTCTGTCCTCCGCCATTACAAGCTACTAGCTCTGCACCTCCACCCCAACTCCGTTCTCCTCCTGGCGATCTTCTCCTATTACTGTGAGGCTCACGTTGGGGTGCAGCCCTCGGTGGCCCTGCTGCGCCGCTATTTCTCCCTCCGGACCTCTGGTGGTTTGCGAGCTTCGTCGCATACGGTAGCTCCATCGCCATTTCGAACCCCGGGAAGAGGATTGAGGGCTTCAGGAGCAAGTGGGTCTTGGTGGATGTTGGGCGCATCCACCCTCGGCTAATCTTGCCCACGGAGCACCCCGTACACTCCGACGACTGGTCTCGAGTGGAGCTCGTGGATCCCCGCGCGAGGCAGGTGTTGGAGAGGATGGACATGGATCTGAGGCCGGCCAACATGGCGGCGGCGAAGCTGACCGGCGCCTCGCTGCTGCGGGAATTCCTGGAGCACCAGCTGGCTCCGCTTCATCAGTACCCACTTCCGATGTGGAGGCCCCACCCGAGCCCTGCGGTCTTGGCCGATGAAGACCTGGCTGCGGTCCTTCAATCTTTGGTTGGGGCTGACGTGGCGAGGTTGGAGGGCGCTCCTACGCCCCTATTCCTCCGCGACGACTGGGGGCAGGTAGTGCAGTCCATGCCCGTCTTCAACGGGGATGGGCCCGTGCCCACGGAGGCTCCTGAGGAACCGGTGGACGTGTCCTCCGGCGACTCCAGCGAGGAGAAGGGAGAAGGGGAGCGGAAAGGAGGGCCCGACTCCGAGGCGACCGACGGAGAGTCAAGGGCTCCTCTACCTCGACGCAAGTCCCGCGTTCTCCGCCTCTCAACGAGCAATGACGATGACGAGGATGATGGTGAGCAGGGCCGCGGGAGCTTGCCCCCGATCCCGAAGAAGGACAGGACCGGGCTGGTCCCCCGCGGGTCTCCCTCGGCATCGAGGCGATCCGCAGGCGCGCCTCCTGCTCCCGAGCTCCTTGAGGCTGATCCTAGTAGCCGGCTCTCGGGCTTCAAGTATGGCCGGAGGTTGCTCGAGCTCGCGAGCGACGACCAGTAAGTGCTCGATTCCTGTCTTATTTCTTGTTTTGTCACTGAGGCTTGACATCTGTATCTCTTGGTTAGGCTAGCGCCCGCGGCAAAGAAGCTGAAGGGATCTCTTGAGGCTACGTCCGGGGCAGCGCCTCTGCCCCTGAGAGAAGGTGGCCGTGATGCTCAGGCCTCTCCTCCCCGGTCATCCTCGCGAGGCCTGGTGGAGCTGGCTGGGGCGAGCTCAGCCCCCATGGCCCAAGCGACTCCTGAGGTGTCCCTGCCTGATGCCACCGTCACAGCTGTTGGGGCGCAGCAGGTCCCGCCTCAGGACACCGTGGTTACGCTGCCGTCCTCTCCTCCTACTCCGCCAACTAATGTCTCTCCGACTCCTCCTGCCGTTCAGGATCGTGCTGCTGCCGAACTGGACTGGTTCCGGCAGGATCTTTCGGGCGCCGACCCTCGTCTGGTGGCCGGGCGCCTGGAGCTGGCTTCCGGCTGGATTCGCTCCGATGCTTCAATCCGGGCGGCGTTGGTCCAGGCATCGACAGCTTGCGACGAGGAGAAGCGAGCTGTCCTTGGGGCGAAAGCTGCTCGCGACGCTGCCTTGGTGGAGGTAGCCGAGGTCCGTGTGGCGACCGATTTTCCGGCTCTTAATTCCCAGAAAAATGGCCCTTGTGCTCATCTGCCCCAGGATTACTGTTAGCTGATGAGGCACCAACTTGATACAGAAACTCCAAGCAAAACACAAAATAGGTGGTACAAGACCATCATGGTTTGTGAGTACAACAAATGATTTCTAGTGGTTGATGGCGGAAGCGGGTTGAAAATCATCGGTGTCTATGGGACTCCATTTCCCACGGAACAGTGACCGAGTTAACTCCTATCTTCGCGAGGCTGCTATCACCGCTGCTTAGGTTCGGGGTTGTCGCCACGCCGCTCCTCTCAGCGCAAGAAATTGGCCAAGACAATAGCCAGGGACAAGCCAGTGAGTACTTTGAATGTACTCGCAAACATTATGAACACATGGATAATATTGCAAAGATGTGTTGAGAATATTTATGCTCATGACGTCGGTCACAAAAGATAAATAAATTCTGATGCGTACAAGCATGATAATTATGAATATGCAATAAAATGATAGTATTAGTATTATGAAATAAATATCATAAAGGACTTCAAAAGAAATGCCACAATCGGGCGTCTGAGCGACACCGCATAAAGGGCTTTAAAAGTAATGCCACAATCGGCGTCGAGCGACACCACATAAAGGGCTTTAAAAGAAATGCATGATCGAGGCGTCGAGCGACACCACATAAAGGGCTTTAAAAGAAATGCTACCATCGGGCGCCCGAGCGACACCGCATAAAGGGCTTTAAAAGAAATGCCACGATCAAGGCCGTCGAGCGACACCGCATAAAGGGCTTTAAAAGAAATGCCACCATCGGGCGTCTGAGCGACACCACATAAAGGGCTTTAAAAGAAATGCCACACTCGGGCGTCTGAGCGACACCGCATAAAGGGCTTTAAAAGAAAACACAGCAAATATCCGGGAGGCAGAACCATCCAGGGATATTCGATAATACCAATAAAATCATGGGTTAGTCAACAATAATAATAATTATTATTATTATCACGATCCACAAGTTGTGTAATTTAGTTCTGGTTTAACAGTTTCACCTCCGAAGACCGACACTAAGACCGACACCTGACCCATCCTGCATCGTAATCCTTAACCATGGACACAGCTATTGAATAGGTTTTATCTCTCGCAGAGGGTGTACTCTTTACCCACGAGTAACGGATTCCTTTAGTCCATCGGGACTAATTCCGTCTCTGATCTTTTGTTGAAAACACACCTAACTTGCACACACCAGCTTAAATCACACGTGTCCGGATCACCCACGACACCGCCAAGCAAACTCTAAGTGGGAGGCTACAACCTCGCGTAGCATGGGATCAAATTTATATTGCGGCGCTCTAAGGGGTGGCCTCCTCTCGGTCTCAACGGAAACACCCATGCCCCGGACCAGGTGGCCTGCCTACCAGCTACAACCGTATCTTCCACCTCGCCTCGCTTCACGGTGTGTGCTAGAAAGAGGTTGACAACTTATCGAACTGCACTCTACTTGTTGTAGAGACGAGTGGTAGTCTGAAACAAGTATGGGGGGTTACTGGAACAAGACTCGATCTATGGTCGACTCAGGAGGTTTAAGTATTCCCTGCATGATTAGCATAACGAATATATTTCAACCAACAGAGTCATCGCTCATATTACCTTACCATGCCATACCAGACATAACCGTCCCGACGGAGACCGGCGACAAACTCATGCCTACCCAAGGCAGAGGTTTTCCCGGGTTCCTGTCGGTATGCATGCAAGGCACATGAGGATGATTATCATCACAAGTGTGTTCATTTCCAACAGCATGGAAATCACTAACATGCACCCATGCATATGATCATATCACATGAAATAACAAGTTTCTCCAAAGTGAGGTGACGTTATAAACGTGTCATCAAACACACAAAAATATTTATGCCGGGGTTCAGAATGCTTGCCTTCAGGTCATGGGAAGGCAGGGTGCATTTCAAACTCTTGAAATACTTCTCCTCTCTTCAAAAATCCTATTTTAGAAATATAAATGAATTAACACACAAAAATTAAAACAGCACAAAAAGTTGTTTGGAAATTTTTTAAATAAATCTTAAAATAAACTAGACAATATTTGAGATAGGCAGGAAAAGGAATTAATTCATTTGGAGTTATATTTAAAAAGATACAGCAGGTCAAAGTTTGGTCAAAATCTGATATTTAAAATAAAACAGAAAAGAAAAATGTTTCAAATAAAACATTACACGCCGAAAAGCGCATTTTGAAGTGCGCCCACTTAACCCACGTGGATCGCGGGGTCATCGACAGGGGTCCAGGGCCCCATCGGTCGTTTGACTAATCCCTCTCCTCCTCTCTTCTCGCCCGAGCGAGGCGTGGCGTCGGCAATCGCCGCGTAACGGCGTCTTCTCGCGGGCATCCGAGAGCAGGGATGGATCCGCCACTCCTAGGCGGTCCTTCCGTTGGTCGCAGGGTCGCCGGAGGTGGAGGGAGTCGCCGGCGGCGAGCTCCGCGGCGGAGGGGGGCTTCGGTGACAAAGTGATTTTTGGGCTGCGGTGGTCTCCGACCAAATTGATCGAGGGGTTGCACTCGCGAGAGGGAGGGGGAGTTCTTGGTGGAGAGATTGGAGAAGGAGAGGCCCTGGTGGTGACGGAATCGACCGGGGCTTGGCGGCGACCGAACTGGCCGGACTCAGGGAAGAAGGCCTTCCCCTCCTCGAATGCTGGCCAGGGCAGCTCTAGGAGGATCACTGGAGGTTGATCGAGGGCTAGATGGAGCTCCGAGGCCCTTATATACGCGGTGGAGGTCGGTTCCGAGGTGGCCGGCGATAAGGATGGCGGCGACCGTCATTCTATAGCAATGGCGACGTGGCGGCGACGCTAGGGGGACGGCTGCGCGCTGAGTGGAGATGCTTAAGGGGCAGTGGCGAAGCGGAGGAGGTTTGGGCGGCGCCGTCCATGGATGCGCCGCAAGCGTGCCGCCAAGGAGCTTGTTGCGCGCCACCGTAGCGAAGCGAGGGGCGGTCGGGCTCTTGAGCGGGCGGCGAGGGGAAAGGATCAGGATGAGCTCGGGAGGTTTATCCGGGCGCTTGCTCGGGTGCGCGCGGCACGTGCAAAACGCTGTGCTCTCGCCGCGCCCGGTGTGCACGGCGCTCGCCGATTTAAATGCCGTGGTGGCCAAAATTGCTAGAGATCAAATGCAAATCCACAGGTCTGGGTTAGAGACCACTAGCAGGCTACTGGACAACTTGGTTTGGACAGATGGGAAAGTTCACAACACAAACTTACAATCATGCCAAAACTGTTCATGCCCACTGGGTGTTTGACAAAATGCCAGATGCACTTAGGCATTTCTTGGAGTGACCAAAACTTCCAGAGTGGGGTCTCTATGGGTGCACAAGAGGGTGGTGAGGTTAGTTGGTGAAAAGCACAAACTTGCTAGTGCAAGTTTTGCAGAACTTCAAATCTGGACAGGATGTGAGTGGCATTATTTCATGAACCAAAAATATGCCAATGGTTGCATGCTCCTGGACTTAGGGGTTTAGCATGGAGGACTACAAGTAGGAGAAGGAATCAAGGGCCAAAGAGCAAGCAATAATAGGGATGCTGTACAAACCATCTTAATGGACCAGAATGAAGATTAGGTTGGTTTACTCAAAATTTTCAAAGAACATCCTTGGATTATTGCATATAATGGAATCATATGCTGCTACTGACATCCCATAATTTTGGTGGAAGCTAGAAACAAATATTTAAAAGGGTTGCAGTGTAAAATTGCCCACTGGACCAGAGAAGAAAAACATGTTTAGCACTCAAAATATGCAATGAATGAAATATATTATTGCACAAAAGTGATTTAGAGACATCACATGACATCTCCAAATTTTGGTTGGATTTTTAGTTAAATTTATCAAATGGTTGTAGTACAAAAAGAGCTCCAAAACTAAAAACAAGTCATTTTAATGAATATAGCTCAGGGTGGAATAATTTAATAAATAAACCTACTGATTTGGAAATTGTATTAATGAGAGGGCATAGAAGTCCAATATGTTTTGGAAGGATCCACTTGGGAGAAATTCCTTAATATTAAAGGAAAAGTTTTGAAAGCAACAGAGATATTCTTGCAGGCAAAAATTTTAAACTCCTGGCAAAATTTTAATAACTAAAACCTGGTTAAATTTTTGGGGTGTTACAGTCCGAGGTCGCTGCAAGGCGCTGGAGAGCGAGCTGCAGGGCCTGCGGGACCAGCTCGCCAAGGAGGCCCGCCTTCGCCAAGAGCAGGAGGAAGGCATGAAAGCTCGCAAGGTGGCCGTCAAGGATCGGGACGCCAAGCTCAAGAGGCGCCGTGAACGCTTAGGCGTGATGGAGCAAGAGTTGGAGGCGAGGAAGGTCGAGCTGGATGGCAAGGCACGGGTCCTTGCCAAGGATCGCGTGGCCTTCACAGATATGGAGGTGAAGCCTCGCACCTTGCTGAGGGAGCTTTATGATAACGGCCTGGAGAGCACGCTGGCCGGCACAGAAGACGGCCCCGCCAAGCTGCTTCCTTTCCTGGTTCGCGCTCTAGAAGATGTCGCCATTGGCCTTGGCCCTACGGCTGAGGCCGAGGCGCGCGGTCTTGTCTTTCCGCAGCGGACGCTGGTCCTCACCCAAGTCTACCTTCGCGATCCCAACGCCGACCTCGACACTTCTTTGGAGCCAATGACGGCGAGCTTGCCGCTGCCGCTGCTGAAGCCGTGAAGGGTCGTGCGGGGCTCTGCTGGGGAAGTTCCGGGCCTTCAGCACCAAGCCGAAGCGGGGCGCTGCCAACCTTGCGGCTCCGCAAGGTGAACCCGCTCTGCGCAGCTCCTCCGGCGACAAGTCACTCCGATGCGACTCCTATTCTGCTTTCGATTCCTGCACATGTATCATGCCTCGGGAGGCGTTTAAACTTGCATTTATGCCAGGATAACAGTTATGGACTGTAATATTTGCTTTTGAATTCCTTGAATTTATGCTTCCTACTTGCTTATGTTCTACGCTGGCAGAGCCCGGCCCGCAGATACCTTGGCGCCGTTATCCCCGACCGGAAACAGGGACGGGACCAAGGAGTGAGGGGCTACGTGACAAGTTAGGCTCTGAGTCGCGATGCTCAGTGTGTCCCCTTGGCGCATCGAACAACAAGTAGGGAGGTGAGATGTGGGTGGATCTACCGTTCACGTCTGCAGAGCCCGCCCCGCGCATACCTCAACCGCCATAAGCCTTTCGGAACTAAGGAGTGAGGGGCTACGTGACCAGTTAGGCTCCTGAGTCGCGATGCTCAGGAGTCCCCCTTGACGCTCAAACGGCCTTCGTACCTTGGCTCCGCTCGGGAGGACGCTGCTGACGAACCAGGCCCGAGGGGCTGGCTGGTGGCGGCGCCTGGGCGTGACCCAGGCGCAGCCCCCGTGCCCAGCCCCCTCGCGCGGCACTCCCGAGGGGAGGCGTTGCGACGAGGCTAGACACTGAGCTCTGGGCTCCCTGAGGTTGATGCAGCCCGGGGGCCACCCTCAGTTGTTTATCACCATCGCGGAGCATAGCGCTTTCGTATGTGTACGGGCATAGCCGCTCCTCGGCAGTGTCGTCAGCTAGCGCGGAGCATGGTGCTTCCACTGGTGCGTGGGAGGGGGCTCCCCTCCGGGAGGAGCCCCCGGGGCGTGTACAGCCCCGCCCTGACACGTGGCTGGCATGGTAGGGCCTGACGAGGTGTATCTAGGCACCCGTGAGCCAGTGAGGGACTCACGGGGCCCTACCTCAAGGCGGGTTGCGCCTGGCACTGGGCCTTATCTTGTGATGTGTTCCTGCAGATTTGGTTAGATGCCGACGCTCGACGTCCTCGGGTCCCGGCCCTCGAGCTGGTCTCAGCCGTCGCTGGTATGCCAGGTCGCGATGTCCTGGACAAGGCCAGAGGGTGAGGGCTAGAGAGCTAGTAGGAGCCCTGAGTCGCGATGCTCAGGTACCCCCCCCCCCTTTAACGTGCAAGCGGTCGGCATGAACGAAGAGAAGGTGCCATGGATTGGCATCAAATAACAAGCATAAGGGGTCGAACGCATGACCCAAAATAAACGCAAGAGGGATACATGCCCCCGGGTCTGGCCCAAGCGACTTGCGGATGATGCATCCCGAAGGGCGCCCCCAATGAGGTAAGCTAAGAACAGGAAGTAAAAGGGATACACGCCGTAGGGACGGACCCAAGCGGCCTGGGAATAATGCAGCCCCTGGGGGGGGGGGGGGCGCTCCCTGCTGGAAATGAAACTTGAACGATGTCACATGGTAGCGTTCAAGACGAAAGGTTGTTGGTGCGGCAGACTCGGTGGGCTGCGGGAGCCGATCCTCACGAGCCCCCAGGCCCAGGGGCCTCGGGAGGCTCCGGAAGTGCTGGTGGCTCCTCGTGGACCATCTCCATCTCCGCCAGGGCTGCGGAGCGCCTGGCCTCTTGAGCTTCCAGGATGCCCCTCATGAGGCGATGGTACGTGGCAGCCGCGTTCGGCAAGCCGTAAGGCATGCGAACGTAGCTGTGGGGTGGACCTTTGCAGCGCCCCACGCGAGAGGGCCAGAGGCGCTCCTGAGAGGCGGCTCGGTTGAGCCCTGGTATGTCGATGCAGACGCACAGCCTACCATCTTTGCCTAGATGGGGAGCCACGGCAGGTAAGCGGCGGCTGCCACTCATGACTCTTGACTCTTGCAGCTCCTGAACGATCTTGCTGACGAACTCCTGAGGGTTTGGCCCTCCTTGCCTTGCTCCTTCTTGAGGGAAACGTGCTTCGAAACACGCCTCCAAGTGGTGCCCAAGCGCCTCCCTCGTGACCCTAGCAAGGTCGGTGGCCCTCCAGGGGGGAGCCCCCGAGCCCTGCCTGAGGAGGGCGCCGGGCGCGCTTTCCTATGCGATAGAAGGAGGTTCCCGCTGAGCAGGCGCGGACCCCGAGGGGCCTGCCTCCTGAGGGGCCGGGCCGGACGATGTCTTCTTCTTCTTGGGAGCGGTCTCGGGAGGCCTCCTGCTTCTGCGATCCGGGTCCTCCAGTGACGCGGCCTGAAAGGCTTGCTCCAGGGAGCACACCGCGTCTTTCTCTTTGCAGGGCACCGTGATGACTCCGCCACTTCCTGGCATCTTGAGGACGTTGTAGCCGTGGTGGGTTACGGCCATGAACTTGGCTAGCGCTGGTACCCGAGGATGGCGTTGTATGGCAGGCGAATGTGGGCGACGTCGAAGTCGATGAGCTTGGTGCGGTAGTTGTCGCGTGCGCCGAAGGTGACAGTGAGGCTTACCTGCCCGATCGGGACCGTGGAGCCGTCGGTGACCCCAGAGAAAGGCTTGGTAGGTTGCAGCTGATTGTAAGGCACTTGGAGATTGTTGAACGTTTCCACGGACATGACGTTGAGCCCTGCCCCGCCATCGATGAGGGTCTTGGTGACTAGCACGTTGCTGATGATTGGGGAACTGAGCATCGGGAGGACTCCGGCTGTGGCCGCACACTTGAGCTGATCCGCTGAGCTGAATGTGATGGTGCACGCCACCACCCGAGGCGTGTGGCTTTGAGCTTGGGAGGACTGCATTCACGCCGGCAGGCGAACTGCTTGAAGATGCGTTGAGAGGTGGGGCTTGAGCTCCGCCCAGATCTGAGCGATCGCTGCTCCGGAAGCCCCCAGCCCCTTCGCCCCGATGATGGTATTCATTTCTCCTTGGCTGCGATGGCGGAGGAGGAGGTCTGCGTTGCCTTGCGGGCGATCCTCGCGAGGCTGATCCTCCAGCCTCCCTCGAGGCGGGTCTTGCCAGCGATCTCGCGAGGTTGGTCACGCCATCCTTGGCGAGGGCCATGGTCTTCCCAGCGTCTGCGTTCCTTCCTCCTCCTCGCCGTAGCCCGGTCCGCTGCGGTCGGACGTCGGCGATCCTCCCTTCTCGCACGGCTCGGAGTTCTTGACATTCACTGGTGTTGTGGGTGTGGAGGTCGTGGTACACGCAGTACCGGCCGCCCTTGGAAGACTCGGGCTGATCTCTGCCACGCTTGGTGTCCGGTTCTGCCGCGAGCACGGCAGCCCCCTTGCGGTTCACGTCCTTGACCTTAGGTTTCTTCTCTTCTGGGTCTGCGGCTGGCAGCTCGAGGAGGGAGAGACGCCCTTCCTCGGCCCTGGCGCACTTGGTCGCCAAGTTGAACACCTCCAAGGAAGTGCACAGATCTTCATGCATCGCCAGCTCCTCCTTCATCTTGACGTCGCGCACACCGTCGAAGAAGGCGGAGATGATGGCCTCCTCGGTCACCTTGGGAATCTTGAGGCGTGCGTTGTTGAAGCGCTGGATGTACTTCTGCAGGGTCTCTCCTGGTTGCTGCTTGATGCGACGCATGTCGCTCACGGCGGGTGGCCGGTCGCGAGTACCTTGGAAGTTGGCGATGAAGTGGGTACACATCTCGTCCCAGGAGGAGATCGTGCCTGGGGCCAGGTTCAGGAGCCAGGTGCGGGCCCCGTCTTTGAGCGCCATGGGAAACCAGTTCGCCATGACCTTCTCGTCTCCGTTGGTGGCTTTGGTGCCCAGCTCGTAGAGCTGGAGGAACTCTGCGGGGTCGGCCGTACCGTCGTAGCGAGGAGGCAGGTCCGGCTTGAACTTGCCGGGCCACGCGACGCTGCGCAGCTCGGGGGTGAAGGCTCGGCAGCCGGCTATGGCCACGGGAGGCCTTGGTTGACAAAGAGCTTGGTCTTGCGGGTCCCCGTGCGCTGCAGCTGGGAGCAGCGCGGGGTCTTGACGTGCCAGAGCAGGAGCGTGGTCGCGACGAGCTGGAGCGGGGAGCACTCGGTCAGCTTCTTGCGGGCGAGGGACCTCCTGGCAGCTCTGCTCTTGCCACGCTGGCGCCGGACGGAGCGGGTTCTGCCCAGGGACCACGCGCCTTGGGGCCAGGGCGCCTTCTTGAGGGGAGGCGGCGCGAGGCGCTTCGTCGCCCGCGTGGGGCGGGGACGGGTTCGCAGCAGGGACAGACGGCGCGTGGGAGCCCCCTCCGGTGCAGACGAGCTCGGCGACGCGGTCGAGCCACTCTTCGTGACGCTGCCGACGGGGCGGTAGCACAGGAGCTCGTTTGCCGCGAGGAGCGCAGCTCGAGCCTCCATGGCGCTGGAACGCGCGAGACGAAGAACCAGCCGGGCGAAGCGAGGGGTAGCAGTGCGGCCGTCTTGCCTCACGGAGGATGCTAGGGCGATGCTTGCTGCTCGTTCCCGCCGGGCCGGTGGCGGAGTTGACGGCAGGCGACGGGAACGACGAGGGCGCCCGCCGACGGGAGCCGTCTGGGCGACACGGGAAGCGAGAGCGGCTCGGCGCTCGGCACGGGCCCGACGTGCGTCAGACATGGATGCGGTGGTCGACGGAGAACAGGGCGACGGAAGACAAATCACGGCGCACCCCTACCTAGCGCGCAAAATGTCGGATTTCGGGTTCCAGCAGACCCTTGAGGTTCAAACACTGGGGTGCGCGCGGGATCTCGCCCTCTACCTACCTGCACCCCGCCGCCTCGCTAGGATCTAAACTACGAAAGTAACAGCACAAGAGACACAGGGTTTATACTAGTTCGGGCCACCATTGTGGTGTAATACCCTACTCTAGTTTGTGGTGTGGTGGATTGCCTCTTGGGCTGATGGTGATGAACAATACAAAGAAGAACAGCCTCGCGAGGGTCTGTTCTTGGCTGGTGCGATGAACTGCTAGGGGGAGTTCAGTCGCTTCTCTCTATCTCTCTTCCGATTCCAGATCTCTATCTCTAGGTTCCCCCCTACCCTATGGGTGGCTAGTCCTATTTATAAGCAGAGGCCCTGGGCCTCTTCCCAAATATTGAGCGGGAAGGGCGCCAACAATTGGCCATTTTGAAGGGGAACATATGGTTCACTTATCTGACTAAAGTTGGTCCTCGCTTTGTCAAAGGCTCGTGGTGACGCTTGGCTTGGGCTCCACAATGACTTCCTTCCTGCCGTTGGACTGGTCTTGGTCTTGTTGCACCGAAATGGACGCCTTTGCTTGATGCTCTCGCCTGCGCTTTCTTCCTTTGCACCAAAGAGGAAAGGAGGACACTGTGCGGGCTGGCGCCCGCTTGGCGCCCTTGGTCGTCATGGCTTGCGTCATGGGCACGTCGCGAGGTACCCCGCCTTGATCTCTCCGCCACCTCGCGAGCCAGCATGATGAGGCCGCTACCGAGGAATCTCCCCCGTCCGTCCGCCCCCATGAGGCTTGGCCTCGCGAGGGTCTTGAGCTCGTGTTGATGAAGATGGGCCGTGATGGGCCCCCCTTTGAGCCACGCCACAGGCCGCAGGCAGGCAAGTCTGGGGACCCTCGTTCCCAGAACGCCGACACCGTGCCTCATCGCCGTCGCGGCCAGAGCTGCCGCCACCCACGCCCGAGCTTTGCCCTGTGCTCAGCACCCTCCCAGGAGTCTGGCGCGCCCACCCATTCGACCTGCTGTGCCCCCTAGCACCAACCCCGACCTCGCCCGAACTCCGGCCACCGACGCGAGCCTCGCCCCGGCGAGCTCGGGCCGTCTCAGCCCGTCCCAACCTGCATGAAAAGCGCGGGCACTCCCAGCTTCACGCTGATGCCTCCGCCGTCCCTTTTGGTCGTCGGAACAGGAAACCCGAGCCCCTCCGTCGCGTCTGGCCCTGCCGGCGTCATGTCGCCGGTGGGTTTGACCCATTTGACCATGTGGGCCCTGCCCCCTGGTCAAACCTAGATTAGGAGTTAATCTAACACTAATCTAACACTAATTTATCTATGACTCCTAATCTAGTTAGTAATTGAACCGTAGCTCCAAATGAATTAATTTATATATGAAAAATTATTAGAAAAATTCAAGGAATCCATCTGTACCATTTTCATGCATGTTTGAACAATGTTGTCCTCTGTTTTGGACAAAACAAATAAAAGGCATTTAAATAATCATATATGGAGTTGGAATTTGAATCATGTATTCAAACCAACTTCATTTAAATCATAGCTAGATGCATTAGCTCAAATCACAGCATATTGCCATGTCATGATCATGCATCATATTGTGGCATTACATTGATTGTGTTCTTTCTCAGTTGCCGGTGTTTGTCCCCTCTCGATAGACGTGGTTCCGACGATGAGTTCGATGACACCGATGAAGAGCTATAATATCTTCAGGAGTGCCAGGCAAGTAAAACCCCCTTGTTCATTCCGATATAATCCCACTCTCTCGCTCCTGCTCTCTTTTACTGCATTAGGACAATAACGATTCATCTGTTACTTGATGCGGTAGCTGAACCCCTTTATCCTATGCATGACCTGTCAATCCACAATAAATAGATGAAACCCACTAGCATGAGTAGGAGTTGTTTGAGCCCTGATGTGCCTACTCATTCATGCTTGTTTGTCATGCCTGCTACTGCTTAGAGTTGAGTCAGGTCTGATTCATCGGGGATGAATCAGAGGTGTGAGAACATGTCCTACTGTTGAGAGCTAAGTGTGTGAACACGATTTGGTAAAGGTAGTGGTCAGAGACCATGTAGGAGTACATGGTGGGTTGTCTCATTGAAGCCGTCCTCAGGAACTGAGTTATGTATTTGTGATCCATGAAACAGTTACTACCACACATTGGGATCCTTAATTGACCCTCTCGACTTATTAACCACTCTTGTCCTTTGTCCGGGAGTTGCAAAGTAGTTTCTGGTGTTTGTAGCATGCTGGGGGCCGCATGCAGTGCTGACCTTAGGGGTGGGCTGTGTTGCGGTAGGCACGAGGCACGGTGTACCGATTCGCCCGTTTGGTGTCTCCGGAACCCTGCACACATCATTCGGGGCCGTTAGTGGAAACTTCGGTCGGACTCCCTGCGAATGGAACCCGAATGGCGATAAACCTGGACTAGGGACTCGTGTGTTTAGTCAGGTCGTGGCCGACACCCTCGCTGGGCTTCCGCTTGAAGGTTGCCGAGTACATGTCGTGTAAACGGCGGTAAGTGGTGACAGCATGTGTGAAGAAGTACACCCCTGCAGGGTTAACATCATCTATTCGAATAGCCGTGTCCGCGGTGAAGGACTTCTGGGTTGCCTATAACAGTTCATAGACAAGTGAAAGTGGATACTCTAAAATGCGCAAGATAAGCGTGAGTGCTATGGATGGCGTCCTCGTAGGGAGACGGGAGCGGATCCATAGTGGTGTATTTGATATGGTGAATATGTGGACTCGTGTGCGCCACCTCAAAAGAGTTACTTGCAGTCGTAGTTCAGGATAGCCACCGAGTCAAAGCTGGCTTGCTGCAGTTAAACTCCACCACCCCCTTGTTGATAATGATGCATATGTAGTTAGTTCTGATGTAAGTCTTGTTGAGTACATTTGTACTCACGTTTGCCTATTTTATGTTTTTGCAGAGAGACTTCAGTCTCGCTAGTAGTTCCGCGTGGACTTCGACGTTTAGCTTGTTACCTCAGCTACGATCTTGTGCCCTCGGCAGGATCTGGTAGATAGTCAGGCTTCTCAGCCTTTTTCATTTTTAGATGTCTGTACCCAGACGTGTTAAGCTTCCGCATGTGTTTGATTTGTATGCTCTGAGTGTTAGGTCATGAGACCATGTTTGTAATATCTCGCTCCTCGGAGCCTAATGAATAAATATTTGAGTCATAGAGTTATGTTGTGATGCCATGTTGTATTTACACATATCGAGCATATTGTGTGTATGTTTGAAATGCTTGGTATGTGCGGGATCCAACAATCTAGTTGTTTATCCTTGGCAGCCTCTCTTATGGGGAAATGTAGTCTAGTGCTTCCTGGTGCCATAGTAGTCCGCTACAGCCGGGTTCATCGGAGTCCTGCTAGCCTAGCACTATTGCTCAGGACACTTGACTGGCCGGCATGTGTTTCACTTCATTCCTGTGTCTGTCCCTTCGGTGAAATGTCACGCGGTAACATCCGGAATCCTACCTAGCCTGCTACAGCCCGGGTTCCCGGAGTCCTGTAAGCCCAGTGCTACAGCCCGGATTCACACGCTGCTGACCGACACGCTCGATGTGATTCATGTATGCCTGTTCCCATGGGTTAGTGCCGCTTTGGGTTCACGGCTAGCCATGTCAGCCCGGGTTCTCTATCATAAGGATGCTAGCGACACTATCATATACGTGAGCCAAAAGGCGCAAAGGGTCCCGGGCCATGGTAAGGCGACACCCGTGGGAATACCGTGCGTGAGGCCGCAAAGTGATATGAGGTGTTACCGGCTAGATCGATGTGACTTAGAATCGGGGTCCTGACAGTCCCCCACAGCATCATCACTGATAACGGCACGAACTTCACGGCCGACGAGGTCAAATTCTGGTGCAAAAACATGGGCATCAAGCTCGACTATGCTTCAGTCTATCACCCTCAAACCAACGGTCAAGTCGAGCGAGCAAATGGTCTAATCAAGAGCGGCATCAAACCCAGATTAGTGCGGTCCCTCAAGGAATCTAACACGCACTTGGTAGAGGAGCTCGACTCCGTACTCTGGGGGCTGCGGACCACGCCGAATCGCACCACCGGATTCACATCATTCTTTATGGTATACGGCACAGAGGCAGTTCTGCCCTGCGACATAATTCATGACTCACCTCGCGTGCGCATGTACGAAGAAAGAGAAGCCGAGCTCGATCGGCAGGACAGTCTGGACGCCTTGGAGGAGGAGCGTGACGTGGCTAAAGCCCATTCCGCATTCTATCAACAGCAGGCTCGAAGATATCAAAGCAGAGAAGTACGGGCCAAAACTTACAATGTTGGTGTAACGCCCCCGATGCGGCTATATCTCCCACGTGTCGAGGCACGACTTAGAGGCATAACCGCATTGAAAGCAATGTCGCAAGTGAGGTAATCTTCACACAACCCATGTAATAAATAAGGAAAGAGATACATAGTTGGCTTACATCGCCACTTCACACAAGACATAAATAAACATCCATCATTGAGTACACTCAAGGTCCGACTACGGAACCAAAATAAAGAAGATACCCCAAATGCTACACAGATCCCGAATCGTCCCAACTGGGCACCACTACGATCATCGGGAAAAGACACATAGTAACGACCACGTTCCTCGTCGAACTCCCACTTGAGCTCGGTTGAGTCACCTGACCGCATCGTCGGAACCTGCAATTGTTTTGAAGTATCGTGAGTCACGGGACTCAGCAATCTCACACCCGTGAGATCAAGACTATTTAAGCTTATAGGAAGGACAGAGTAGTAAAGTGGAGCTGCAGCAAGCGACTAGCATTATATGGTGGCTACTTCGCAAAAGAGAGCGAGAAGAGAAGCAAAGCACGGTCGTGAAGCTAGTAGCGATCAAGAAGTGATCCTGAACTACTTACGTCAGACATAACTCCAACATCGTGTTCACTTCCGGACTCCGCCGAGAAGAGACCATCACGGTTACACACGCTGTTGATGTGTATTTTATTGAGGTCAACTTTGGGTTTTCTACAACCGACATTAACAAATTCCCATCTGCCTCATAACGCGGGCACGGCTTTGAAAGATATTACCTGCAGGGTGTCCCAACTTAGCCCATTATAAGCTCTCACGGTCAACGAAGGATATTCCTTCTACGGGAAGACCCGATCAATCTCGAATCCCGGACTACAAGACATTTCGACAGCAATAAAACAAGACCAGCAAAGCCGCCCAATTGTGCCGACAAATCCCGATAGGAGCTGCACATATCTCGTTCTCGTGGCACATCCGGATGAGCAGTCCATACAACTAAAACCAGACCTCAAGTTGCCTTGAGGGGCGCTGCACAGTGGCTCTAGTTGGGCCAGCACTCGAAGGAGCACTGGTCCGGGGTTAAAATAAAGATGACCCTCGGGCTCGCGAAAACCCGGGGAAAAGGCTTAGGTGGCAAATGGTAAAACCAAAGTTGGGCCCTTTGGGACGAGTCTTATTCAAAGCGAACTGTCAAGGGGTCCCATAAATCACCCAACCGTAAGGAACGCGAAATCAAGGAACATAACACCGGTATGACGGAAACTAGGGTGGCAAGAGTGGAACAAAACACTGCATAAGGCCGAGCCTTCCACCCTTTACCAAGTATATAGATGTATTAAATTATAGCAGATATATATATTGTGATATCCCCAACAAGTAAACATGTTCCAACAAGGAACAACATCTCCATGTTCCAACAAGGAACAAACTTCAACTTCACCTGCAACTAGCAACGCTATAAGAGGGCTGAGCAAAGCGGTAACATAGCCAATCAACGGTTTGCTAGGAAAAGGATGGTTAGGGGCTGACATGGCAATATGGGTGGCATGATATAGCAAGTGGTAGGCATCGCAGCATAGGCATAGCAAAAGAGCGAGCAACTAGCATAGCAAAGATAGAAGTGATTTCGAGGGTATGGTCATCTTGCCTGCAATGTTCTCAGAGTTGTCGAAAGCTTGATCCTCGAAAGCGTTCTCAACAGGTTCCTCGTTCACGTACTCGTCTCCCGACTCTACCCAAAGCAACAACACAAACAAAGGAACCACAATAAATCACGGTGCAATGCACAATCAACATGATGCAAAACATGACATGATATGCGAGATGTGATATGCAATGCGTATGTGCGCTCGGAAGGTAAATGATGAACCAGGCATCAACTTGGCAAACCAAGTATGCCACTGAAAGATGAGATGATTTCGTTGAAATCGATATAAAGATCACCGAATCGGATGCACGGTTTGCAAATGACAAGCAAAACAAGAATGGCGCAAATCTGCCATTAACAGCATGATGCCACTTAGCAAGCAACAATTAATTAAGCTACTGCACCCAAACGTATCAACAAAGCACATGGCAGTGATCTACACATGATGCTCGACAAAAGATGAGCACTGAGCTACGGCTAGATCACATCATAACAGGTTCAAACAAGCATGGCAAAAGTGCACAAAGTATCAGGCTGGACATGGCAAAAACAGCATCAGGTTGCAATGTTCAGAGCAACAAAACTACATGCTACAGGACCTTAAAATAGCAAAACATGGCATGGCATGAATCTACTCAAAGCCTAGAACAAAAGTCCCTTACTGACCATAAGCCAAAAAGGACAAGAAAATATAGTAACACCCATGTCAATATTGAAAGTTTCGTTAACAGATTCAGCAACATGACATGTCAAAAACTGATAACGAGTAGGCATGTTTACAAGCTCAATGCACTCACTACAGAGTCTTATATGAAAAACTAAGCATACATACATCAAGAAGACATGACATAGAAGACATACATGGCAAGAACAATGACATAGCATAAATGAATCAACCACAACAAGCTTGGCAAAATTGAATAACATGTAAACAATCTGCCGGGAATCATTAGATAGCAAAAGTAGAGCTCGATTGACTCAAGCTATGGCACTCCATAATTGCAAACAAAGGCATGAATGGATAGAGCAAGACATTCTTTACAAAACACCCTTACTGAAGTATCTCAAAATATGCATAGATCCCTCGGTATCATCAAGTTAACATGGCATCAAAATCAGCTAAAACAGGGCTGAAATCAGCAACAACAGGACACCTACTTTGCATGCTTGTGCTAGTCACCACATAGATCACAAAAATACATGGCATATACCCCTGGAAAGATGGCATGGCATATTTCAAAACACATGTAGGACTCAACTTCATAGGGTGCACACATTAATCATGGCAAAAATGACAAAAGTGCAAGTTCTGTTAAGAAACAGAAACTAAGATCACATAGCACTCTTCCAACAGCATTTCGGGCATCAAGATGAGCTCAAATGAAAATGATGCAATGGGATGAAATTATCTACTCTTCGAGACGAACATTTCGACATATTATACGCGCAAAATGGACCTACAGATGCAAAGATATACCACTTTGAAAATTGCACAAAAACAATAATATGGAAAAGACTTGGAAGAAAATGGAGGGGGAAGAGAGTCAACGGGCGCTCGCTTCCCGAGGCCGGATCGGGCGCGGGATCTCGGCGGCGCGCGGGCTCCCGGAACCCGGCGAGGAGGAAGGCGGCAGGCGAGGTCCGCCGGCCGGGAGGGAAGGAGGCGCGGGAGGACGGCCGGTGGCGGCGCGGCGGCGGCGCAGGCGCCACGGATCCGGTGGTGGCGGGCGCGCGGTGGCGGAGAGGCGGCGGTGGCGCCGCCGGCCGGGCGAGGCGGCGGGAGGCGCCATGAGGCGCGCTGGCGCAGGCGGGGCGGCGAGCGGCGGGCGGCGCGGCGCGGCGCGGCGGCGGCGGCAGCCGGGCAGGCGGGCCGGATGATGGGGCGTGCGCGCGCGCGAGGAGAGAGGAGGCGGTGAGGTGGCGGCGCGGGAGTGGCTGGCGGCGGCGGCGGGTGACGTGGCGTCCTCCGATTCGTCGGAGCGACGTGGCGGCGGCTGGACACGTCCCGTGAAGTGCGGACGCGTCCGGCTTCGGGAGGAGCTAGACTAGGGTTTGACTGCGAATTTTTCGGGAGGAGCACATATATATAGGTAGAGGGAGCTAGGAGAGTCCAAATGAGGTGTAGTTTTACCACACGATCGTGATCGAACGACGGAGAGCATGGAAGTGACTTAGATGGGTTATTGGGCTGTTTTGAAGGGTGTTGGGCTGCAACTTAAAAGAGGCCTTAGCGAGAGTGCGGTTAACCGTTGGAGTACCAAACGAGCTCCAAATGACCCGAAACTTGACCGGTGGTCTACGGGTGGTATACCAAGGCCACTAGACAAACCTCGGTCCATTTCGAGAAGGTTTAATACCCGCACACGGAAAAACGTAAAAGGGGCCGCCGGGGGAGATAGGAGTGCCGGATTGCAAAATGGACAACGGAAAAATGCTCGGAATCATGAGGCGAACACGTATGCAAATGCGATGCACATGATGACATAATATAAAATGCATGACATGGACAAAATGCAAAAGAAGAAAACCCAACCACGGAGGGAATATCATATATCAATGCCGAAAATGGCAAGAGTTGGAGTTACAAATATGGAAAGTTACTTCCGGGTGTTACAACACTCCACCACTACAAGAGGATCTCGCCCCGAGATCTAGGACTGAAAGAACTCCGGATATTCGAACGGAGGTGATCCTCGCGCCCGTGTAGCTTCTCGGTCGGAATGGTGTGACCACTTCACTTTCAGGAATTTGATTGACTTGTTGCGAGTCTTGCGCTCGGTTTCTTCAAGAATAGCAACGGGTGCTCATGATAGAGAGATCTTCTTGAAGGTCAATCTCTTCGAAGTTGATAGTGCGTTCAGGAGTCTTGAAGCACTTGCGAAGCTGTGACACGTGGAACACATCGTGCACGTTTGCAAAGTTGGATGGAAGCTCAAGTTGATAGGCGAGATCGCCTCTTTTTCCAATGATCTTGAAAGGACCCACGTATCTAGGGGCAAGCTTCCTTTGATACCGGGCGACGAGTGCCTTTCATTGGAGAGACGCGGAGGTAGACATGGTCTCCAATTTCAAAAGCCACATCACGGTGCTTATCATCATAATAGCTCTTCTGGCGCGATTGCGCGGCTTTGAGATTCTCACGAATGACTTGGCACATTTCTTCTGCTTCTGTGATCAAGTCATTGCCAAGAAGTTGGCGTTCACCTGTCTCAGACCAATTGAGAGGAGTACGGCACTTTCTGCCATAGAGAATTTCGAATGGGGCCTTGCCCAAACTCGCTTGGAAGCTGTTGTTGTAGGAGAACTCGGCATATGGAAGACAATCTTCCCACTTCATACCGAAGGAAATGACACAAGCCCTGAGCATATCTTCAAGGATTTGATTTACTCGCTCAACTTGGCCACTTGTTTGAGGATGGAAAGCTGTCTTTGAAACGAATGTTGGTGCCCATGGCCTTCGAAAAGAATCCCAAAACTTGGAGGTAAAGATGCTGCCACGGTCGAAGAGATCACTTGTGGAATGCCGTGCAAGGAGACAATCTCGAGGTGTATAGCTCGCCAACCGAGCTGCTGTGATGGATTCTTTGATAGGAAGAAAATGAGCCACTTTAGTAAGCTTGTCAATGACAACGAAGATAGCATCATTTCCACGCTTGGACTTTGGAAAGCCGACCACGAAGTCCATTTCAATATGATCAAACTTCCATTCAGGAATAGCAAGAGGTTGAAGGAGACCAGCTGGTCTTTGGTGTTACGCTTTCACTCTTCTGCAGACATCACATTCATTCACGAATTGAGCAATTTCTCGCTTCATTCGAGTCCACCAATATGACTGCTTGAGGTCATGGTACATCTTCGTACTTCCAGATGAATGGATAGAAGCGAATTGTGAGCCTCGTTCATAATGACTTTTCTCGAGATCACCCTTAGGAACCACAATCCGTCCTCAAAGAACAGAGTGTCTTTGTCATCAACGTGGAAGCACTTGTACTTGAAATGCCCTTGTCGATACCACGTTTCACCTTTTTCACCATGGTATCCGAAGTTGAGCCTCACGAATCTGATCTTCCAAAGTAGGAGAGACTATGAGGTTGGCAAGAAAGCCTTGAGGAACAACTTGAAGATTCAGCTATGGAAAGCTTCACAGAGATCCGGTGAAAGGGCTTGAGGATTAGGCATTGCGATAAGCTTTCCTGCTCAAAGCATCTGCAATGACATTGGCCTTGCCGGAGTATATTCAATACTTGGGTTGTACTCTTGAATCATTTCGACCCATCGAGTCTGCTCGAGGTTGAGGTTGGGCTGAGTGAAGATGTACTTGAGACTCTTGTGATCGGTGAAAATGTCCACTTTCCTTCCCAACAAGAGATGTCTCCACGTAATCAATGCATGGACAATCGCCGCCAACTCAAGATCGTGAGTGGGGTAGTTCTTCTCGTTGGGCTTCAAGCTGGCGAGAGGTATAAGCCACAACTCTCTTCTCTTGCATTAACACAGCACCGAGACCTTGAAGAGAAGCATCACGAAAACTTCAATGGCTTGGATTCATCAGAGGAGTCGAACAGGAGCTGTGACGAGTTTCTCTTTGAGGGTATTGAAAGCAACGTCACATTCGGGAGACCGACATACTTCACATGCTTCGGAGAAGGTTGGAAAGAGGCTTTGCAATCTTGGAGAAGTTCTCAATGAATCTTGCAATAGCTTGCAAGACCAAGAAAATCATGGAGCTGCTTGACATTACGAGGAGGTTCCCAATTCACAATTGCGGACACCTTCTCGGGATTAACTGTGATGCCTTTAGCGGAGATGATATGACCAAGATAAAGCACTTCATCAAGCCAAAATTCACATTTGGAGAACTTAGCATAGAATTGATACTCTCGAGCTTGTCTAGCACCAATCGCAAATGTTTGGCATGATCCTTCTTATTCTTGGAGAAGACCAAAATATCATCAAGATAGACCAAGACGAATTCATTGGTGTAGGGGTTGAATATGAAGTTCATCATCCGAGAGAATGTTGGAGGAGCATTGACGAGGCGAAAGACATGACAGTATATTCATAAGAACCAAAGCTTGTTCGAATGCTGTCTTGGGAATATCTTGTTCACGAATGCGAATCGATGATAACCCATACGAAGGTCAAGCTTGGAGAACACTGTAGCACCTTTGAGTTGCTCGAAAAGCTCATTGATGTTGGGAAGTGGATACTTGTTCTTGATTGTCTTCTTATTCAATGGACGGTAATCGACGCAAAGTCGGTCCGCGCCATCCTTCTTCTCGGACAAAAGAACACCACAACCCCAAGGAGATGAACTCGGTCCGATCAAACCAGGACGCTCTTGTTCATCGAGCTGCTTCTTCAATTCCTTCAGCTCATCAGGTCCAAGCTTGTATGGACGCTTGCAAACGGGTTGATGCGGGCTCAAGATCGATAACGAACTCAATCGCCGATGAGGAGGCATACCCGAAGCTCTTACGAAAGACATCTTGGTACTCACAAACGATCGAATCGAGAGATAGCATTCAGTTCGCCCTTCTCATTGAGAGAAAACAACCAATGGTTTCATCACGAGCGGCATAGATGATCACATCATTAGAAGAGTGAGTCAATTGAATTTCCCCGGCAGCACAATCAAGCTGAGCTTTGTGCCGATAAAGCCATCCATCCAAGAATAAGATCAATATCCGAGTCACCAAGGACAATTGGTTTAGCCAGAAATCTATAATCGCCCATCTTGATAGAAACATCCGAACGAAAACTCGAGAAGTCATCTCCTTAGCCGGAGAAACAATAGACAAAGGTCTAGGCAAAGCTTGAGTAACCAAATCATGCATAGCCACAAAAGGTCTTGAGATGAAAGAATGCGATGCACCAAGATCAAATAAGACTTTTGCAGAATATCATTAAGCGAGAGATTACCCATTATCACATCAAGAATCCTCCGCTTGAGCTGCATTCATCATATTGACCTTGGAGAATTTGGATTATGCTTGACCACCGCATTGCTGGAAGATTTCACAGAGGAGGAGGCGGAAGGCGCCTCTGGTTGAAGCACTTGTTCGCATAGTGACCCTTCACGACACTTGTTGCAAGTGACCTCGAGAGCGGACGGTGGTAAGGAGCACTTGACCTTGGAGCTTGAGAATTAGACTTGTTACGATAGCTTGGGTTGGGTGGGTGGGAAGATCCACGGCCACCTGAGTTCTTCTGCTGGTAAGGCCGACAGAACGGAGGAGGAGAAAGGTAAAACTTCTGCTGCTTAGCTGCCACTTGAGAGGAAGAAGAGGACTGAACTGCATCCTGATTCTCTTCTTAGAAGCCTCACATTTGAGCTGGGCAGCTTCTTGCTTGAGCCATGTTGTAGAAATCATCATACTTATCTCGCTCAAAAGCACAAGAGGTAATTGCAGATCTTCTCTCGCACCACCTCTGAATTGATAGATCATACTCTTTTCATCGTGCACGCCTTGCTTAGCAAAACGAGCGAAGCTTCGAACTGGATATTGTATTGATAGACAGACATGTTGCCTTGCTTGAGATTGCGGAACTCCTCACGCTTGCTCTCAACAACACTTTTCGAATGTGATGAGCTCTGAAATCACGGCGGAACTCATCCTGTAATGACACGACCTCCTCTCGAATCTTTGTATTGTGGTACCACTCAGCAGCTTGATCCTTGAGTTGAAACGATGCAAACTTGACAAAGTCCTCGTGTCCGACATTGCTACAATCAAAGTGCTTGCAGATGTCCACTAACCAATCGTCGCGTCGTGGCCTCGACACGTAAACCGAAAGACTTCGCTGATTAGCGAGGAACCGATCGAGAGTAGCAAAGTGTGGCTGATTGTTGCCTTGACCTTGATTTCCTTGATTGCCTTGCCCTGAGTACGTTCTTGCAAGAGCTGCAAAATCATCGAGCATTGGCATTGGTGGCTGCCATGATAGCTTGCCGTGCCTCCGGAGGCGGAGGTGGAGGTGGAGGTGGAGGTTCGATCGATCCCCATCATTGCGATCCGGATTGAGGACGTTGGCGGAGCCATCTGAAGAGGGTGACATCCGTTAGTCCTTTGATAGACAAATTGATAAGTAGAATCAACGGATAGAAATTGCAACATATAGTCTTCACAATAAACATTCAACAAGAATGAACGAATGAATTCCAAAGTTAATCATCACACGTCCATTAAGGTGAGAAGCCACTTAGATAAAGATATGGAAACAACATCTCATCTAGAAACAAATCGAATATCACAACTGAAAACAAAAGATTGGCTTCTAGAATGAGCCGAACAAACACATGATAGAGATTTACGCCCAAAGTGTTCGTGGTGGGGCCCACACGGACTGACGACGATAGCGGACGTCACGAATGACAAACAAGACGCCCCGAATCAGCATAGCCAAGGATTCTTTAAGACGCCTCGCGACCACTGTAGAATCGACCGTGAATGGGCGGACCACTAGACGTTGAACCCCAATCTCAAATCATACATCCGTCGGAAAGAATATCCCGTAAGCTACTAGAATTCCCACCTATAAACTCCCGAAACTTTCTGGTTATGCAATCTGGTGTTGGGGATACAGGGACACAAAATATATCACCCAAACTAACAATACCTAGATCCAATTGTATCCATCCGTCAACACATAACCAAGAAATCCTCGAAATCGTGTACCTCGACCTTGAAAAACATCCGTTATACAAGTCATGGCAATACTCCCGACTCGCCACAAGATCGGGCTATCAGGTTATCTCACCAACAACTGCACAAAAGAGATTTCGATGTCGGCAAAACTCAGGTATTCCGAATCTGCAACGATAAAATTGTGACGACAACACCTCGGAGCTCAACTCCCGGGACACCGCCACAACCCCTAAATGTCGAGGCACCAAGAACAATGTTCTCGTCACAAAACCATCGGAACGATTCCAAGATACCCACGTGATCCTAAAAAAATTTAGTGAAATTTGAGAAGAGAAGAGTCAAAACTCTACGTCGGGAGACCTCACAGAGCGATTTAAGGACTGGGAGTAAAAGAATCCTACTCTCCGATATATATAATCCTAAGACTCAAAACATTTTCCATTCTAGACTCAACAACGCCATGACAAACAATCAAGTAGGGGCTCCTAAGTCGGGAAGGCTCGATTACCAACTTGTAGCGCCCCGATGCGGCTATATCTCCCACGTGTCGAGGCACGACTTAGAGGCATAACCGCATTGAAAGCAATGTCGCAAGTGAGGTAATCTTCACACAACCCATGTAATAAATAAGGAAAGAGATACATAGTTGGCTTACAATCGCCACTTCACACAATACATAAATAAACATCCATCATTGAGTACACTCAAGGTCCGACTACGGAACCAAAATAAAGAAGATACCCCAAATGCTACACAGATCCCGAATCGTCCCAACTGGGCACCACTACGATCATCAGGAAAAGACACATAGTAACGACCACGTTCCTCGTCGAACTCCCACTTGAGCTCGGTTGAGTCACCTGACCGCATCGTCGGAACCTGCAACTGTTTTGAAGTATCTGTGAGTCACGGGACTCAGCAATCTCACACCCGCGAGATCAAGACTATTTAAGCTTATAGGAAGGACAGAGTAGTAAAGTGGAGCTGCAGCAAGCGACTAGCATATATGGTGGCTACATCGCAAAAGAGAGCGAGAAGAGAAGCAAAGCACGGTCGTGAAGCTAGTAGCGATCAAGAAGTGATCTGAACTACTTACGTCCGACATAACTCCAACATCGTGTTCACTTCCGGACTCCGAGAAGAGACCATCACGGTTACACACGCGTTGATGTGTATTTTATTGAGGTCAACTTTGGGTTTTCTACAACCGGACATTAACAAATTCCCATCTGCCTCATAACGCGGGCACGGCTTTGAAAGATATTACCTGCAGGGTGTCCCAACTTAGCCCATTATAAGCTCTCACGGTCAACGAAGGATATTCCTTCTACCGGGAAGACCCGATCAATCTCGGAATCCCGGACTACAAGACATTTCGACAGCAATAAAACAAGACCAGCAAAGCCGCCCGATTGTGCCGACAAATCCCGATAGGAGCTGCACATATCTCGTTCTCAGGGCACATCCGGATGAGCAGTCCATACAACTAAAACCAGACCTCAAGTTGCCTTGAGGGGGCGCTGCACAGGGCTCTAGTTCGGGCCAGCACTCGAAGGAGCACTGGTCCGGGGGGGTTAAAATAAAGATGACCCTCGGGCTCGCGAAAACCCGGGGGAAAAGGCTTAGGTGGCAAATGGTAAAACCAAAGTTGGGCCTTGCTGGACGAGTCTTATTCAAAGCGAACTGTCAAGGGGGTCCCATAAATCACCCAACCGTGTAAGGAACGCGAAATCAAGGAACATAACACCGGTATGACGGAAACTAGGGTGGCAAGAGTGGAACAAAACACCAGGCATAAGGCCGAGCCTTCCACCCTTTACCAAATATATAGATGTATTAATTATAGCAGATATATATATTGTGATATCCCCAACAAGTAAACATGTTCCAACAAGGAACAACATCTCCATGTTCCAACAAGGAACAAACTTCAACTTCACCTGCAACTAGCAACGCTATAAGAGGGCTGAGCAAAGCGGTAACATAGCCAATCAACGGTTTGCTAGGAAAAGGATGGTTAGGGGCTGACATGGCAATATGGGTGGCATGATATAGCAAGTGGTAGGCATCGCAGCATAGGCATAGCAAAAGAGCGAGCAACTAGCATAGCAAAGATAGAAGTGATTTCGAGGGTATGGTCATCTTGCATGCAATGTTCTCAGAGTTGTCGAAAGCTTGATCCTCGAAAGCGTTCTCAACAGGTTCCTCGTTCACGTACTCGTCTCCGACTCTACCCAAAGCAACAACACAAACAAAGGAACCACAATAAATCACGGTGCAATGCACAATCAACATGATGCAAAACATGACATGATATGCGAGATGTGATATGCAATGCGTATAAAAGCGCTCGGAAGGTAAATGATGAACCAGGCATCAACTTGGCAAACCAAGTATGCCACTGGAAAGATGAGATGATTTCGTTGAAATCGATATAAAGATCACCGAATCGGATGCACGGTTTGCAAATGACAAGCAAAACAAGAATGGCGCAAATCTGCCATTAACAGCATGATGCCACTTAGCAAGCAACAATTAATTAAGCTACTGCACCCAAACGTATCAACAAAGCACATGGCAGTGATCTACACATGATGCTCGACAAAAGATGAGAACTGAGCTACGGCTAGATCACATCATAACAGGTTCAAACAAGCATGGCAAAAGTGCACAAAGTATCAGGCTGGACATGGCAAAAACAGCATCAGGTTGCAATGTTCAGAGTTACAAAACTATATGCTACAGGACCTTAAAATAGCAAAACATGGCATGGCATGAATCTAATCAAAGCCTAGAACAAAAGTCCCTTACTGACCATAAGCCAAAAAGGACTAGAAAATATAGTAACACCCATGTCAATATTGAAAGTTTCGTTAACAGATTCAGCAACATGACATGTCAAAAACTGATAACGAGTAGGCATGTTTACAAGCTCAATTCACTCACTACAGAGTCTTATATGAAAAACTAAGCATACATACATCAAGAAGACATGACATAGAAGACATACATGGCAAGAACAATGACATAGCATAAATGGATCAACCACAACAAGCTTGGCGAAATTGAATAACATGTAAACAATCTGCCAGGAATCATTTGATAGCAAAAGTAGAGCTCGATTGACTCAAGCTATGGCTCTCCATAATTGCAAACAAAGGCATGAATGGATAGAGCAAGACATGCTTTACAAAACACCCTTACTGAAGTATCTCAAAATATGCATAGATCCCTCGGTATCATCAAGTTAACATGGCATCAAAATCAGCTAAAACAGGGCTGAAATCAGCAACAACAGGACACCTACTTCGCATGCTTGTGCTAGTCACCAAATAGATCACAAAAATACATGGCATATACCCCTGGAAAGATGGCATGGCATATTTCAAAACACATGTAGGACTCAACTTCATAGGGTGCACACATTAATCATGGCAAAAATGACAAAAGTGCAAGTTCTGTTAAGAAACAGAAACTAAGATCACATAGCACTCTTCCAACAGCATTTCGGGCATCAAGATGAGCTCAAATGAAAATGATGCAATGAGATGAAATGATCTACTCTTCGAGGCGAACATTTCGACATATTATACGCGCAAAATGGACCTACAGATGCAAAGATATACCACTTTGAAAATTGCACAAAAACAATAATATGGAAAAGACTTAGAAGAAAATGGAGGGGGAAGAGAGTCAACGGGCGCTCGCTTCCCGAGGCCGGATCGGGCGCGGGATCTCGGCGGGTGTGGCTCCCGGAACCGGCGAGGAGGAAGGCGGCGGGCGAGGTCCGCGGCCGGGAGGGGAAGGAGGCGCGAGGCCGGCCAGGTGGCGGCAAGGCGGCGTGAGGCGGATCCGATGGTGGTGGCGCGCCGGGCGGGGTGGCGGAGAAAGCGGGTGGCGTCGCCGGCCGGGCGAGGCGGCGGGAGGCGCCGGCGGAGGCGCGCTCCGGCAGCGGGAGCGGCCGGGCGGCGAGCGGCGGGCGCCCCGGGCGGCGGCGCGCCGCGGGCAAGCGGGCTCGGATGGGCCCGGCGAGCGCACGCGACGGAGGAGGGAGGCGGTGAGGTGGCGGCGGAGTGGCTGGCGGCGGCGGCGGGTGACGTGGCGTCCTCCGATTCATCGAGCGACGTGGCGGCGGCGGCTGGACACGTCCGTGAGGTGCGACGCGCGTCCGTTGGTGGTTTGGAGGAGCTAGACTAGGGTTTGGACTGCGAATTTTTCGGGAGGAGCACATATATATAGGTAGAGGGAGCTAGGAGAGTCCAAATGAGGTGTATTTTTCGCCCACACGATCGTGATCGAACGACGGAGAGCATGGAAGTGACTTAGATGGGTTATTGGGCTGTTTTGAAGGGGTGTTGGGCTGCAACTTAAAAGAGGCCTTAGCGAGAGTGCGGTTAACCGTTGGAGTACCAAACGAGCTCCAAATGACCCGAAACTTGACCGGTGGTCTACGGGTGGTATACCAAGGCCACTAGACAAACCTCGGTCCATTTCGAGAAGGTTTAATACCCGCACACGGAAAAACGTAAAAAGGACCGCGGGGAGATAGGAGTGCCGGATTGCAAAAGCGGACAACGGAAAAATGCTCGAATCATGAGGCGAACACGTATGCAAATGCGATGCACATGATGACATAATATAAAATGCATGACATGGACAAAATGCAAAAAGAAGAAAACCCAACCACGGAGGGAATATCATATATCAATGCCGAAAATGGCAAGAGTTGGAGTTACAAATATGGAAAGTTACTTCCGGGGTGTTACAGTTGGCGAGTTAGTTCTACGCCTGCCGGATAAGAAAAAGGACAAACTCAAGCCCAAATGGGAATGTCCCTTTATTATCGACCAAGTCCTGACCGGTGGAGCGTACCTTCTGCGAGATGCATCGGATAACCGACTCGAGCCGAACCCATGGAACGCAGCCCGTCTCCGAAGATTCTACGCCTAGCACCGGATTCTGAGTTCGTCTCCTTCCTCTGTCTATTTTTTACACATTTGTTGTCTTATATTTCTCTCCTTCTCCCTCCTTTTCTCTTACAGCCTTTCAAGGCTCGTTCGCGCATTATTCACACACACTTGACGCGCTATCCACGCTCATTATACCTGGGGGCTTCTTTAACAGAAGCTTATTTATACGGGCTTCATGCCCAACACATGTGTCACATATTCCGCATGTACCTTTTATTCACCATTGTATGCATCGATATGACTTAAGTTTTGGCCAAGCTGGGTTGCCTGGCTCCTGTGCTTACCCCTACATTCCCGATTGTTCAACTAGGCGGTAAAGGGAGCACCTCTGCAATTGTTACTGCCGGGTCAGCCTGATGTGTACCTCAGACTGGGTGAAGCCGAAAGCTAGCGTTCTTAAGGGAATATTCGGTCGGTGAACTAAAGATGATTTCTCACTTGTTTATTTATCTGCCCCGGATGCTTTTCGCTTTTTTCGCTGTGGGACATGCACTTTAGGGCATGCCTCCCAGGGAAAGGAACCCCTAATGGAACTATTCTCCCTGGAAGATGTTTCTTACTAACCATGTAATATAACATAACTAGTTGGGCACTTTTCTGTTCAAGCACTAATGACCCCTACGCCTGGTCTCCACGCATGCCTCGGTTCTCACATAACCGCGAAGGTATTCGGACACACTCCGGACTATAGGGTCCCGAGGTTGAAGCGAAAAGGTCCGCCATGACAAACGATCTACAATCCGGCTAGAAGGCATTTTTACATGCCATCTTAAATTACATAGTCAATTTGACAGGGTGTATTCCTCCTCAATACCATCTAATAGGTTGTCTAGTTTACAGTCCTATTGGGAATACTTTGCGGCCAATTCTACTTGGTCGTACACTAAGCTCATAGGGATCTCCTTCCCATCGGGCCCCACAGGTCCGACCTCGGCCATGTGGTTTGGGTCAGCCTTCGTGTACCGCGTTTTCACCAAGGCCCAGGCCTCCCTGGCGCCTCGACGGCAGGCCGATATCTTCCATAATCAGAAACGCCGTTGCGCCCCCTTAAGCCTCTCTGCAAGATCTCCAAGGCCTTCGGGCATGGAGACAGATGGCCACAAGGCCAGGCGGCGCCTTTCATCACTGCCGAACTTCGTTCGATGCGGTTATAAACTTCGGGAAGAAGGTCACCCGTAGAACCGGGCATTTCCTCTGCAGGACGACCTGTGAGCATACCAACAGACATAACTCTGTTATTCGACTTCCTTGTCGAACTCTTTTTAAAAAAAGTTTGTTCAAGCACTTACTAAAAATGCCGCGTCGAAGCCGCCGATTCTCCTTCACAGAGTCCGACAGCTGGGCAGGAACATCCTTTAGTTCCTCGCCCAGCTGGGTGTTGCCATCTTGGAGATTATTCTTCTCCTGCCTCACCCTCGTAAGCACGCTCTTGCTGGCCTTTAACCGGCGCAAGAGTTGTTGCTTTTCCGGATCTACTCCGGCGCCATCTACAATGATATTGTCAGATCTGCACACACGCTGCACTTCATAGCATACTTATCTTTCGAAGCGTATATTACCAGAGGGGGTCTCCTTGGCCTCCCCTGCAGCGGCTAGTGCGGCCTCAAGTTGGGCTTTGCACTCTTCCAGCTCCTGGGACAGTTGGGTATTCTTTTTTGTAAGATCCAGCATAACAAATGATCCTTAAATCAGTTAATCTAACTATTTCAAGTCTCGGGGGCTACTGGCATATATAACCATCAAATTTTCTCACCCGTAAGTCTTTCACATACTGCTCCGTGGCTCTGGCTAGACCATTTTGAGCGGCACGGAGGTGCGCATCTCCCGAATTGAAGGCATCCAATGCCTCTTGGGAGAAACATGCGTCACGAAGAACTGTCCGACGACGCCTGTGATTTATGGCACTCTCCACCTCAGATTTGGTGGCCGACAGTCTGTCGGCATCCTCTATTGGAGGAGCGTCCGACGCACGCCTCATGTTTTCCTCCGCTTCTGGAACTGGCTTTGGAGCCTGGCCGGTGGAGGCTCGATTGGCAACCTCTCCGGATATAGTCCGGCGAGCGCTCTTTTTCCTGAAGAGAGCACGAGCATTAGTATGCCTTCCGGGAATAAAACCCTGGAATAAGATGGCACGCCATATCGTTGCGCCGGTGTCTCAATCCGGACCGCACTTCTTTTCAGCCTGCTGGGCCTTGTTGGCTAGCCACCGCAGGCTCGGCCTTCCGCCTCAAGGGCTCCCCCCTGCAAAACACCATTGATATACTGTGATAAAAAATAAGCATGGATGGATCATTTTCAAAGTATTGGGACTTCGGTCTCAGTTACCTGCGAGGCTGGAAGTATTCCGGGGTAATCGGCCGTAATGGCGACCAAGGCATTGTCGATGCTCAGTTGGTGAAATACCCCATTGATCAGCTCCACGGATATATCTGGATCCTCTTGGGAGGCCGGATCGAGGGACCGTTCCGGATCCTCGGGTTGTGGAGGAGGGCTTTTTATATCCTTTACGGCCCGGCACAATTCCTGCGTCGAAATCACAAGATAAGGTACTTGACTATGGTAATATGGAACGGATGGGCAAAAAGAAGTGTCAGCTTACCCAGCTTGGAGGATTGTACATAGAAAATCCTCCTCTTCTCCCTTGTACAATGCGGACAAGGCCTCCGTCAGAGCGGCAACCGATCCTGGCCCCTTACGGCCGCAGCGGGTGGCAACATCCTCCCCGTTGAAATCCCACATGGGGTGGCCTCTATACTGAAGCGGCTGCACCCCCCGCATAATGCATGTGGCCATGACCCCGATCATGGTCAGTCCGGAATGAACTAACAGTCTTATCCGACCCATCAGGTAAAAGACGTCCTTGTCATTTTCCTTCTGAGGGCTCCGTGGACGCCAGCTTAGGCGCTTCTTCAAAGGAGCATTATTGAACTCAGGGAGGCCGATCCGAACAGGGTCCGGTAGGGGGACATCTTCTATATAAAACCATTCTGAAGGCCATTCTTCGGACGCCTTCCTTGGGGTTCCGGATAGATATCTGGTCCCGGCGACGCGCCATACTTCGGCTCCGCCCACTTGATATATTGACCCCTCTTGAGAACGGGGCACAAGGCAGAACAGCTTCTTCCACAGCGCGAAATGAGCTTCGACGCCCAAGAACAGCTCGCAAAGGGCTACGAAGCCCGCAATATGCAATATGGAGGCAGGCGTAAGGTTGTGCAACTGGAGGCCGTAGAACTCCGAGAGCCCGGAGAGAAACGGATGAATTGGAAATCCGAGCCCTCTTATCAAATAAGGGACAAGGCATACCCGCTCTCCTTTGGAGGGATTGGGGACGCTCTCTGCTTGCCTTCCGCCATTATAGGTGGAGAGTCCGGCTCGAACCGGGACCATGAAGGCTGGGGGAAGAAATCCCTTGGTTTGGAGCGTCACTAGCTCGTTGTGCGGGATGGAACATCTCTCCCAATCTCCAGGATGAGGGCTGGTAGGGCGAGAGGAGGAGCCGCGTCGACAGGCCACGATGGAATGGATTTCTGTCGGATGCGCTCCGATGAATGCTCGCGAAGGGAAGATGGTGTGATTCGGATTTGAATCCTCGTCTCTTTTATAGGCAGCTCAAATGCACAGCTAGGGGGTAAATGTAAAATTACCCTGGCTTTTCGCATTCGTTTGACACGTGGAAGATGGCCATTATTGGGCGTGGAAGCCAAGGAGCGCAATATTTATGAGAAGTCGGACACTATTCAACAGGTACACAGAATTTGGCGAAGAACCTGCCTTGCAATGTCGAAGACAAATCTGCACGCCGGACTCATCGTCATTGAAGCCTGGTTCGGGGGCTACTGAGGGAGTCCCGGATTAGGGGGTGTCCGGATGGACGAACTATAACCTTTGGCCGGACTCCTGGACTATGAAGATACAAGGTTGAAGACTCCGTCCCATGTCCGAATGGGACTTTCCTTGGCATGGAAGGCAAGCTTGGCAATATGGATATGTACATCTCCTACCATTGTAACCGCCTCTGTGTAACCCTAGCCCTCTTCGGTGTCTATATAAACCGGAGGGTTTTCGTCCGTAGGACGAACAACAATCGTACCATATGCTAGCTTCTAGGGTTTAGCCTCTCCTAACTCGTGGTAGATATACTCTTGTACTACCCATATCATCAATATTAATCAAGCAGGAGTAGGGTTTTACCTCCATCGAGAGGGCCCGAACCTGGGTAAAAACTTCGTGTCCCTTGTCTCCTGTTACCATCCGCCTAGACGCATAGTTCGGGACCCCCTACCCGAGATCCGCCGGTTTTGACACTAACACATCATATCACAAATATGACTGTAGCCATCGTTGGTAAGCAGCCTTTTGAATGTTTTATGATAACTCACCTAATAACTCCCATGTTAAAATTGAATTGGTAGTGCAGCTTTGTAATCCTTAAATGTTTGAATTTTCAGGCAAAAGACATGGGAATGGCCTCCAGGTGCGCTTGGTGAAATTGAAAGCCATATACAGCTTCAGCTTCCTAGAGAAATTGTATGCAGGGAGCTTGTTTACCATAATGGCTGTGAAGGGCAAGAAAGAGCCTCCAAAGCTTATAAAAGACGTATTGAAACAACTATCTACTATCCCCAAGAAAATTGACGAATGGAAAATATTAGCCTCCTAGGCAGGCGCTATGTTTTTACTTGCTCGTGAAAAGGCTTACTTGCCAGAAATGGAGTTGGCTGAAATGTCTGGCGGGTTTCCCGAATTTAACATTGATGGTAGTGAATTTTCTCTAGCAGGTTATGCACGGTGCTTAAAAGAAACTTGCATCATGGAGAGTCAACTACTTGGAGAGCTTGATCTGACCAAGTATCAACCTTCTTATGATGAGGAGAACCTACAGGTTAACCCGCCAACATTTGAGTCATTTGACTTAACTCCTGCATGGTGTAAGCATATATTTGCTCCTGATGTTGACCCATCAATTATCATGCAAGACGATGCCATCTTACAAGCATTAAGAAGTATCGGCTGGGATCTAAACCACCCTCAGATCGAAGAAGTGGAAGAGCCAGCACGGGATAACCCGGAACCATCGAGCATTAGAGGTCACCGGGAAAATGTTATCTCGGAGAGCTTCAACTCGGAGGGCACAGAGGCCGGCGTACAGGAGTAGATGACTCCTAAAAAACTTGTTCATATTTTAAGCCCAACTGTGGCTCTGTAATAGGGTAGTGACAATACTTGCTTCATTTGTGATGCCATGCACTTGATACTTTTGCAGAATATATTTGAGCCAGTGCGTTATTTTGTTAACCCGCCGGATGTCCTTATGCTTGTAGTATGTTTCTGCTTGCAGCACTGAGCAATTGTTGATAATCCGGGGTATCTATTCATGAAGTTGACACTTGGCCGCTAGTAGTGATGATAGATAATAACCCGGTGTATTGTTTGATCCGGCAACTCGTGATCGCTAGGAGCTCACTCTTGATCAAAATAATCCAGTGTGTTGTTAACCCGGCGAATCATGGTCGAGGTGATAATTGATCATCGAGCAAAGGATCCTATAAAATAGAAATTTGAATAGACATAGATAAAAAAATATGTGTTAAGCCGGCTTTCAAGGTGCGACAAAAAAGACCAGCTTTCGAGGCTCGAGTGTTGCCTTACTGAAGATGGCGTGATAACCCATGGTTTATTCTAGATCTCTGTAAGCTGGCTCTCACATGACATAAGCCAACGTTTTAACGTTGTCAAGTTCAGGGTCATAATAGATTGATTGTCAAGAGTACGCGAGGTCATCTTGGCGGAGTAGCATCAAGCAAACATGAAGATCTAACCAAGATTTTATAATGGCATATGCTGGGTCAAGAGAGATATTAATAGCTAAACTCGATGAGTTGGAATCCCCCAAGTGACATGTGAGCAAAAAATAAAGACTCATGCACAATATAAGAGATGAAGCGACAAAGGCCCCGAGTTTCGGGGATGCCAGATTTATTATAACGATCATAAAATTATATACATAGGTATGTACAAAAACCTGGAGCGAGTGGCTATAACTGTAACAGGGACGAAGATCAGCAATATTCAAAGGCATGTTGGTCTCCTCCTCAGATGTACGTGATTTATCACTTTCACGCATGTGAATCAGGTAATATGACCCATTGTTGAGATTTTTGTTGATGACAAAAGGCCCTTCCCATGGAGGTGAAATCTTATGCATGCTGGCTTGTTCTTGGATCACCCGAAGCACTAAGTCGCCCTCCTGGGAAGTACGGTTGTGAACTCTACGGCTATGATAGTGACATAGGTCTTGTTGATAGATCACTAATTAATCCTGCTGCAGCAAAATCACGTTCCTCCTTGAGAGCATCCAAGGAATCTTGTCGAGCTTGCTCATTATCTGCTTCAACATAAGCTGCAACTCTAGGGGAAACATGACGAATATCGCTGGGTAACACAGCTTCTGCACCATACAGGATGAAGAAAGGCATATATCATGTTGATCTGTTGGGGTAGTCCGTCTGCTCTGAAGAAAAGAGGGGAGTTCCTCAATCCAACCACCTGGTGTACGCTCAAGAGGGACCATAAGTCTTGGCTTGATACCCCATAAAATCTCCTGGTTAGCTCATTTTGCTTGTCCATTGGACTGAGGATGTGCAACTGACGCGACATCAAGATGGATATGTTCCTATTAGCAGAATTTCTTCATAGCTCCTTTGGACAAGTTAGTTCCATTATCAGTGATGATGTTGTGTGGATAACCAAAGCAAAAAATGAACTTTTTGAGGAACTTGACTGATGTTGCCGCATCATTTGAACGGACCAACCATATCAAGCCCCCATACTGCAAAAGTCCAAGTGATGGGAATCATCGAAAGTTCTTGAGTCGGGACATGAGCTTGACGTGCAAACTTCTGACATCCATCACACTTGTGCATGATATCTTTAGCATCTACGTGAGCCGTGAGCCAATAAAAACTGGGTCGAAAAGCCTTCGCGATCAGGGATCTTGAGTGGGCATTGATAGAGGCAAAGGTGTCCCGTCTTTCGATGAGAAGGTGATTATCATTTTCTATGGGAGTAAACTTTGACGATTCAACTACGAGCGTGCGGTACCTCACGCCTTAGCAATCGCTATACCGACTTCTGAGGGTTATTGACCACGCCGGAGCATGATCAACCTAGCCACGAGGGTCTATTTCCCACGAGCAAATGAAGAAGCGGCAAGAAACTGATATTGCAATCTGGATATTGTGAATATAAGAAGAAAGCATTATTGATGAAAGTGGGGTTCTATGACGTCTTGGTCTGGTCGTTGAACACAAACAAAGTACGCGAAGTTGCAGCAATGCCGAACTTTAATCTAAACAAAACCCAAAGTCTAAACGACGCCCTAAGGGCTGTATATATGGAGGAAGAGGGTGGAGGGATTTTGTGGCCCTTGGAGATGGGTCCGAAACCAACCCTAAATCTTGTTTCCCCACACATACGGACTCTGAAAACAGCCTATACTCAAGTATTTCGAAATTACATGGGCATGGCCCAATAATAAGGCGACGCAACACTTTAATAGCCTCTGGTCGGTGAGAACGACACCTATGGGATCACTGGGATCCCTTCTACGGTCGGCGGGCGCGGGGTCGTGGGAAGAGCAGGTTTAGGAGCTAGCACACGGATCGTTTACCCAGGTTGGCGCCGCGAGGATGCGTAAAACCCTAGTCCTGCTTTGGTGGATGTATTTCACAGTGTCCTTGAGCTCTTCAACTAGCTATGGTGGCTGTATAGTTCCAAAAAGCCGAATCCCTCTCCAGTATGCCTTGGGCCTCCTTTTATAGGCAAAAGGGGTTGCTACAGTGGCACACAGGAGGTGGAAAGGCGTACAGTGCGCGAGCTTATTGCTCGGCATTACGGGACAAAGCACATTCAATGCGCTACTTAGGTGTCCATTAGCTTTATTGAGGACGGGAACAAGGCACGTCTCGTCCGTCGCCACTCCGCTTCGCTTCGACACGCGTCCAGGCCAGCGATGCGTGTGGTGCCATGTAGGCAGGCAGGCTGCTGAGCTGGCGCGGTGGTGGAGCTTCCACGAAGATCTGCATGCCAGCACGCAGGTGCTTGCTGAGTTGGCATGGAAGCCGCATGTTGCCACGCAGGTGCCTGCCCAGCTAGTTGGGCTCGCAGCTGCATGCGAACGGCGGCGGAGTCTTGGTCGACGTGGGCCTGGCTGTGGCCCCGCTGATGTCCTCGGCAAGGGCCTTGCCGGGGGCCCGACAAGGGTCTTGCCATAGCGTTGCAGTCGTCCCCGGCAAGGCGCTTGCCGGGGGTCTTGTGGATTCCCTCGGCTGGAATCCCGCCAAGGGTCGCGGTCTTCTGGTCCTCATCTGATCTCACATGTTTATGATCTTGACGAAGATCTGCATGCCACCATAGGGGTGCCTCCCGAGCCCTAGTTCCAATGTAGTTGTCGATGGCATTCGGAACCTTTGGACCCAAGGGCGGCTTGCTCTGCCGGTGTCAGGAAAGTTGCCCCGGCAAGGGTCTTGCTGGGGGAGTCCACCTCACCCCCTTGTTGTCTTGTGTTTCTGGTCTTGGCGTTGTCTCAGTTGTCTTGTGCTTCGGCTCTTCTCCGTCTTCCCCCCTCTGCCCTGCTTAGTGTGGCCATGGCATGCGGCTCTGACTGCCCGTGCACAAGTAAAGGGGTCAAAAGGATAGCCCCTAGTTTTGTACACCGACAGGAGGCCCCCGGGCCTGGGCCACACATAAGCGCGACACATTGTTGGGCCAGGCCCAGAACGGTGCGCAGGCAGCTCGGGCGGATTTTACCGCAGTAACTCTTCGTCCACTGCGCTTCCCCACGACCCGCGTTGAACGTGTGACATGGAGGGTCATGCGTGACGTGGGGGTCATGCATGGGGCGGTTCCCGCACGCATGCGTCTCATTGTGGTAAAGATGCTGCTCGTGCCTTCCCCATAAAAAGAGGGAGGCGTGGAGGCGCGGCTCATTTACTGAGTGGACTCGGGTTGTGGTCTTCAAGGAGCCCACGCCCCATGATCACGGGACGGGGAACGGTCGCCTCACCCGTCCTCTCGACCCTGCTCGCTCGCCACGCGTCCTCCATGCAGGTGGCAGGCGGTGGAGGCAGGAAACTGGGTCGTTGCTGATTGGGGCAGCGGGTCGGTCCTGATCCCCCGCGCCTCCGATGGCTGGATTGGCTGAGTGGGGCGGCCGAGCCTCGACCCCGCCCCTTTATAAGGAGGGGGAGGGGGTGTCATCCCACATTCTCTCAGCATCCATCTCCTCCTACCTTCGCTCCTTTCTTCCACCCGCCATGGCGAGAGGGGGTGCTGGGCCTTCGACGGTGGCGGCGAGGGTCACCGCTCGACAGGAAGGGGGAGGGGGCGAGGCCGAGGTCACCGCGGTAGTTAGGGGAGAGGGGGATGAGGTGGCGCGATGGTCATGCCTCCGCCAGCGATGCCTCCCGCGATGGAGGGCCACGTCGGCGACCAGCCCCTTGAGTTCTTTATCAGGCTGCGTCGGCCACCACGTCGTCGTCTCCGCCTCCCCACCCCATTTTCCCGGGAGATGGAGCTCGATCCGCCCCAGACCCTTAGGCTGCACATGAGGGGCTGCGGGAATGGCGGCACACGGGTCGACGTCGACTTCCCCGCTCCTCATGTCATGTACCTCTGCCGCGGATGGAAGACGTTCGCTCGCATCCATAGCCCGACGGCGGGGCTCGTCCTCTATTTCAAGTTAATGGACGGCGGCGTGCTCTTCGTCAAGATCTTTTGAGATCTTGGAACTTGCCTGAAGTGCTGCGTGTGGAGCTCCTCCTATGATGAAGATTCCTCCTCGAGCGGGAGTGACGAGGAGGACAGCGACAGCGACGACGAGGGAGTCGAGTGGCGGGACGCCGAACCCGACTCCGACTGACCGCGTCGCCCCTCCCTCGGCCACGCGCCCTGCCGAGGGCCTTCGTCGTCAAGCTCTCCATCGGCGCGCTCCCCATCACCTCCTTGGGCGGCTTGCGTAGGAGGGCCGGAGAAGGCGAACAAGGCGGGTGGCAGCCGTCAAATAGGAGTACGCGGGCACCGACGCCTTCATCGCGTATTGTCGGGTCGCTGCCTCATCTTCCAGCTCCTTCCCCGGCACCAGGACGCTCTCTTGGTGCCTTCTGCTTCTCGCACCTCACCTAGGTGCTCCTTTCGCCCTCCTTCTATCTTGTTCCACCTTCTGAGGAGAGGGACAAGAAAGGGATTACGGGCACCTTATCTCTTTTTTAGTTTGTAAGCCTGCGGGCACTTGTTAATTTTAAGACTTGTAATCCCCTTGCTCATGTTTTTAATCCCATATGAACTGTACCTGTATGGGATGTTTTTAATGAAAAAGGGTGCTTGCCGGGTTCTTTGTGCGTGAGCGTGGCCCATGCCAAGGAACGAATCCTTGTTATTTTTAAGATAAGCATTGTCGCCCGGCAACAGGCCTTGTCTTCCCCCCCCCCCCCACTTCAGTCGACCATTCTCGCGCTCCTGGTGGAGGCAGGGGCGAAGTAGAATTAGGGCCCTCGTGTATTTCCTGGCCACCATGTCTACGACCCGGTTCTGTCCCAGTGGCTTGGGTACAAGAAGAAGGGGGAGCACGGTGGTTTCGGAATGAAACGAGGTCTCATTTGTCCCAGTTTCATACAAAAATGCATAACAGGGGATGAAAGACTTATCTGAATCCGCAGCCCCCGGCAACCTTGGCTTTCCATGGTTGCATCCTTGTGTCTTCAGCCCCCAGCAGTCTTGGCTTGCCGGGGCCGGAGCGCCGGTCCGTTCTCTTTCTCCCAAGCGGCTTAGCAGAAGTGTCCACGTGCCCTGCGAACCAAAGAGGACAAAAAGACGCACACTCGACCTCTAGGCTAGGGGTTAGTCGCCGCTAAGCACTATCATCCCTAACCGAGGTAGAGACTCAACCTAACATGCATGCTATAACTTAGGGCGCCATCGCTTCGTTTATTTATGCCCAGGGTCTGGGCCTGGCTTTGTACAGAGGGTTACATGCCTTGCCGGCAAAGCTTGTACAAAAGGGTGGCTTGCCGGGAGGCCCGACAACCGCGCCTTATGGGTAAAACTTGCGAAGATGTTCGATGTTCCAAGAGTTGCTCACTGGGATAGCATCTTCGGTCTCCAGGCGGACTACGCCGAGCCTGGTGACTCGTATTACCCGATAAGGGCCTTCCCACTTTGGCGTCAACTTGTTGGAATTCTTGGCCGACTGAACGCGCCGAAGAACAAGATCACCTTCCTCAAAGCTTCGGGCATGAACCTTGGAGCTATGGTAGCGGTGCAAGGCTTGCTGGTAGCGTGCTGCTCTCACATCCGCCCCAAGACGATCTTCCTCAAGGAGCGTTGCGTCATCTTGCCGCAATCGCTCTTGCTCAAGCTCGTCGTAAGCGAGCACTCGAGGTGACCCGTATATGAGTTCCATGGGGAGAACTGCTTCTGCCCCGTATACCAGGGCAAAGGGTGTCTGGCGGGTGGCTCGATTTGGTGTCGTTCTGATCGACCAAAGAACCGCTGGCAACTCATCAATCCAGCGCCTTCCGCTCTTGTGGAGCCTGTCAAAAGTCTTTGTCCTCAGGCCTCGCAACACTTCAACATTTGCCCTCTCCGCCTGGCTGTTGCTCCGTGGATGTGCCACGGAAGCGAAACAGACCTTGCTGTTGAGGTCTTGGATGTATTGCATGAAGGTGTGGCTTGTGAACTGTGTGCCGTTGTCGGTGATGACTTTGTTTGGCACACCAAAACGACAGACTAGCCCTTTGAAGAACTTGACGGCGGACTGTGCAGTAACCTTCCTCACTGCCTCCACCTCTGGCTACTTTGTGAACTTGTCGATGGCAATGCACAAGTACTCAAAGCCACCGATAGCGCAAGGGAAGGGGCCCGGTATGTCGAGCCCCCAGACCGAAAACGGCCAGGAAAGAGGAATTGTTTGAAGGTCTTGAGCTGGTTGATGAAGCTTATTTGAATGGAACTGGCACGCTTCACACTTGGTTACTAGTGTCGTTGCATCCTGGAGGGCAGTGGGCCAGAAGAAACCTTGCCGGAACGCCTTGCCGGCAAGGGCCCTCGACCCTATGTGGGAGCCACATATGCCTCCGTGTAATTCTGCCAACAGCTCCAGTGCTTCCTCCTGGGGGACGCACTTGTATTTCACACCGTTCGGCCTCTTCCTGTACAGGACATCATCGACGAACTGATACATAGTAGACTAACATGCTACTTTCTCCGATTCTTCCTGCTCCTAAGGAAGCTCCCCTGTTTGGAGGAATCGGACGGTATGTTGTGCCCATGCAGGAGCCTGGGGCTCGACGACAAGGACCAAAGGCATTTCTTCTGCCATGGGGGCAGCCGTCTCTACGACCAGGGCTAGGCGCCGTGCGGGAGCCAGCCGCTCCTCGGCAGGCTCAGAATCCGCGGCAACACCCTTGCCGGTGGCCCCTGGGGGCTCGGTAGGAAAGTACTTGCCAAGGCCTGATTTCCTTCGTTTGTTCTGCTCCGTTGATGGTTTGATGGATGGCTGAGTTAACCGAAGCAAAAAGGTACCTGGTTCCACAGGTAGCTTGAATGCAGCGCGCTTTGACAGGTAATCAGCGATGTTGTTCTCCGCCCGGGGAACGTGCTCCGCTTGTATACCGTCAAAGCGCTCCTCCAGCTTCCTCACCTCATCTACGTAGGCCTCCATCAACGGGCTCTGATAATATTTGTTAACTTGTCTGACGACAAGCTGTGAATCACCCCTAATGATGAGTTTTTTAACCCCGAGGTCTGTTGCGATCCTTAGACCGGCGAGCAGCCCCTCGTACTCAGCAGTGTTGTTTGTGGACATCTCCCTGGGAAAGTGCATATGGATTACATACTTGAGGTGCTCTCCGGTGGGTGCAACAAGCAGCACACCGGCACCGGCGCCTTGCAGCGAGAAAGCCCCATCAAAGTACATGATCCAGTCGTGACTTGCTTCCTTGCCGTGGAGAGCGGTCTCTTGGATTTCCTCGTCAGGTGTTGAGGTCCATTCTGCAATGAACTCCGCCAAGACTCTGCTCTGGATTGTCGAAGTACTTTCAAACTTCAAACCAAAGCTAGATAACTCCAGGGCCCACTCCACAATCCTTCCAGTTGCGTCTGGGTTGTGCAATATCTGTTGCAACGGGAGGCAGGTGATGACAGTGATCTCGTGGGATTGGAAGTAATGACGCAGCTTCCTTGAGGCCATATGGAGGCTGAAGAGCAATTTCTGCTCACCGGAGTACCTTGACCTAGCCCCCTGCAAGAGGGAGCTGACAAAGTAAACCGGGTGCTACATCATCTTCTTCTTCTGCACCTCTTCACTTGGCTGCGCGTGCTCTGTTCCAATGACGCCAGACTCTGCTAGGGGCCTTGGCTTGCCGGCGCCAGGCCCTGCCGGGGGATCTCTGACTTGCCATCCGCCGGTCCTGCCGTTGCCACTGCCTCTTCGTCGACCTCCCTCTGCGCCTCCAGCGCGGCGCTGACTACTTGATTCGTCGTCGCCAGATACAGCAGCAACGACTCTTGTGGTTTAGGCGCCACCAGTACTGGTGCAGAAGAGAGGTATTTCTTCAGATCCTTCAGTGTTGTCTCTGCCTCTAGGGTCCACTCCATTGGGCCTACCTTCTTCAAGATCATGAAAAAGGGAAGGGCACGCTCAGCGGACTTGGAGATGAATCTGCTCATGGCGGCAACGCAGCCAGTGAGCCAACGCACATCCTAATCCGCTTGGGTCCCTCAATCTGCTCAATAGCCTTGATCTTGTCTGGGTTTGCCTCGATCCCATGCTGCGACACAAAGAACCCGAGAAGTTTGCCAGACAGAACACCAAAGACACACTTCTTAGGGTTCAGCTTGAGGTTGATCTTGCGTAGGTTGGCAAATGTCTCTTCTAAGTCTTGTACAAGGGTTGCCTTGTCCTTGGTTTTGACCACTATGTCATCCATATAAGCTTCCATATTTCTATGTAGCTGGGGCTCAAAACCAATTTGGACCGCCCTTGCGAATGTCGAGCCAGCACTCTTCAACCCGAAAGGCATCTATAAAAAGCAATACGTACCACATGGGGTGATGAATGTTGTCTTCTCTTCATCTTCTCTTGTCATGAAGATCTGGTGGTAGCCCGAGTAGGCATTGAGGAATGATAATAGATAACACCCGGCCGTGGAGTCAACAATCTAGTCGATGCGCGGCACCGGGAAGGGGTCCTTAGGACAAGCCTTATTGATATCTGTGTAATCAATACACAACCTCCACTTCCTGTTCGCCTTGCGCACCACCACCGGATTGGCCAACCACGTCGGATGGAGCACTCCTCTCACCAAGCCCGCCGCTTCCAACTTCCTGATCTCCTCTATGATGAACTCCTGCCATTCCAAAGCTTGCTTCTTGACCTTCTGCTTGACGGGTCGCGCATGGGGACAGGCAGCAAGATGTTGCTCAATCACTTCCCTGGGAACGTCGGGGATGTCGGATGCTTGCCATGCAGACACATCGACATTCGCCCGCAGGAAAGTGACGAGCGCGCTTTCCTATTTGCTGTCGAGGGTGGATCTTATAGTGAAAGCCCCTCCCGTGCCATCCTCCCTGACAGACACCCTCTTGGTCTCTGGTGGTGCAGCTCTGGATTTCTTGCTCTTGCCGGTGGAGCTCTCTGGCACGTCCTCGACGGAAGCACAACACTCCGAAGAGGTGCGCTTGCCGAAGTGGGGGCGAGAGGTCTTGCCAATCCCAGTCTTCTTCTTCCCTCCCGAGGCTCCAGCAGCAGGAGCAAGTGCCTTCGCGGCAGCTGCTGCAACTGTCTCCCGGTAGAGTAGGTAGGCGCAGATCAGCGCGTCCTTCTTATCGCAGGGGACGGTGATGATCGTCATCGGCCAAGGGATCTTCAGCATGTTGTAGGAGTAATGAGACGCCGCCATGAACTTCCCTAGTGCCGGGCGGCCGAGGATCCCGTTGTAGGGCAAAGGGATCTCGGCTACATCGAAGATGATCCTCTCTGTCCTGCAGTTCAACTCACCTCCAAACTTCACAGGCAGCATGACCTTCCCCTTCGGCTGGCTCCTTCTCGGGTTGACCCCTTGAAATGTGCCCGTCTCCTCGAGGTCTCCGTCAGGAATTTGCAGCCTTTTGATCACGATGGGTGAGATCAAGTTCAGGCCGGCCCCGCCGTCAACCAGCATCTTGTTCACCTTGAGGTAGCGTATTGTTGGCGAGACCAACAACGGCAAGCACCCGACCGCAGTTGTGCAGTCAGGGTGGTCCTCGGCATCAAAGATGAGGGGCGTGCTGGGCCACTTCAGTGGCTTCTCAGCGTCGAACGATGGCTCCGCTATTGCGATCTCACACGCCCACTGTTTGAGCTGACGGTGAGAAGTATGCAGCGAGGCGCCACCATCGACGCACATGGCCTCCGTAGCCTTCTAGAATTCATGCTCGCCAGACTCATCGTCGTCGTCATGATCATCATCTTCCTGCTTCTTGTCACGGCCCCGAGCGGGTCTCTCTTGCTGGTTATCCTTGCCGCGATGACCTCCTTGGCCGCCATGCTTCTTGCCAGATCCTTCGGCACCATCCTGTCCCTTCTCCTTGTCCCGCATCTCATACTCGGCTTTTTGCTTTTCAGCAAGCAGCTCGACTTGTCGGCAGTTCTGGACGTCGTGGCCCTTGGTGCGGTGGATCTTACAATACTGCTTGTCGGAGCCTCCTAGCTTGTCGCATGCCACCAAGGCCCAGCAAGCGGCGCACCGGCAATCTCCTTGTCGGGGTCGTCTGCCTTGGTCTTCTTAGCGGCGCTGGTGTCATCGGATCCCTCGACGGCAAGCACGGCTATTCCCTTGCATTTCCTGTTGCGACGCCGACCCTTCTTGTCGGGGCGGCGGTGTCTTCATCAGTAGAGTCGGTTTCCGCGCCGGCGTCCTCGTCGGGGTACTTCCTTCCCTCTTCAGCCCGGGCGCACCTATCGGCCAAAACATAAAGCTCGGCCACATCCTTAACCTTGTTCATCGCTAGCTCTTCATGCATCTTGCGATTGCGCATGTTCTGATGGAACGCGCTAATCACGGCGGCGGGATGAACATCAGGGATGTTGTACTGTACCCAGCTGAACCTCTGTATGTACTTGCGCAGGGTTTCCCCTTCCTTCTGGGGAATGATATGCAAATCACTGGCCTGGCCATGAGCTTGGTGGCATCGAGTGAAGGCACCAACAAACTCATGGCACAGATCCGACCAAGAAGAAATGGAATCCGCCAGCAAGTGCATCAACCAAGAAAAAACGTTGGGCTTCAGTGCCAACGGGAAGTAATTGGCAAGCACCTTGTCGTAGCGAGCTCCGGCAGCTTGCATCGCGATGGTGTAGATGCTGAGGAACTCTGACGGGTGGGTCTTGCCGTTGTACTTCTCGCCGACGTCGGGCTTGAACATGCGGTAGGACGGCCACTGGAACTGCCGCAGCTCATTGGTAAAGGCTGGGCAACCCACCTCGTAAGGTAGGCCGCTGGAGCTCCCCGGTGCTAGGTGGACCATAGCGGGCCCCGCCCGCTTATCCGACTGGTGGTGTGTATCGCGCCGGTGCTCGATGGTGGTTGATACGTCTCCAACGTATCTATAATTTTTGATTGCTCCATGCTATATTATCTACTGTTTTGGACTATATTGGGCTTTATTTTCCACATCTATATTACTTTTGGGACTAACCTATTAACCAGAGGCCCAGCCCAGAATTACTGTTTTTTGCTATTTCAGTATTTTGGAGAAACAGAATATCAAACTGAGTCCAAACGGAATGAAACCTTCGGGAATGTGATTTTCTCACCGAACATGATCCAGGAGACTTGGACCCTATGTCACGCCCAAGATGCGACCCTATCCTAAAGGAACTCGAAGGTCCCACCAAGGATAGAAGCGCATCTTGAAGACGCTTTTGCAAGGTGGATATCATTACATCAACATTACATAATAGTGTGGATACATCCAAGACATACCATGTCACATGAATACAACAATACATCATATACAAGATCAACATCCGACTACGGATGAAACATAAACAGAAACTCAAACAATATCCACCCTGCTAGCCCAGGCTGCCGACCTGGAACCTATCCCCTGATCGAAGAAGCAGAAGAAGAACTCCAAAACTAGTAAACATCGCTCTCGCGTCATGATCATCGCAAACCTGTACCTGCAACTGGTGGTGTAGTAATCTGTGAGCCACGAGGACTCAGCAATCCCATTACCATGGGTATCAAGACTAGCAAAGCTTAATGGGTAAGGAAGGGGTAAAGTGGTGAGGTTGCAGCAGCGGCTAAGCAATGTATGGTGGCTAACTTACGCAAATAAGAGCGAGAAGAGAAGCAAAGCAAGCGGTCGTCAACTAGTAATGATCAAGAAGTGATCCTGAACTCCTACTTACGTCAGACATAACCCAGAAACCGTGTTCTCCTCTCGATCAACCCCGAAAAGAGGGAGAAGGGCGGCTCAGGCCGGCCGGCGCTCCATGCGGATCCTGGCAGAGAAGGCAAACGCATGGAGAGGGAGAAGGATTAGAGAGAGCACGGGAGAGAAAATAAAGGGAAGGGAGGAGGAGAAAAACGAGACGACAACCTGACGGCATGCACCGACGAGGCGAGGAGGGGGTCGGGGTCCATTAGGAGGCTTCCATGGCGCTGGTGTTGCTCCGGCGAGGGGCAACGGGTGGCGATGGAGCACGGGCGTGAGCTCCTGCTCGAGGAAGACAACGGGGAAGCAGCAGCCTCGGGCAGGGAGGAGGTTCGGCGGGAGTCGCGGCTCCACGTCCGACGCTGGGACGAGACTAAGGAGGTCGGCGGTGGCTGGATTGATTGGATGGATCGGACAGGAGCGGGCTGCACTGCTGATTGGGTGGCGCTGAAAACAAGGGGAAGATGGCGGCGGCACTAGGGGATTGGGTCGATGGGGAAAACAAGGAAGAGACCAGGGGAGGCGCTGGTTGGTTCGCTAGTGATCCCGAGGGGAACCAGAGAGGGTGGCGGCGGGGAGGATGATCCCTAGAAAATAGGGTTTGTCCAAAATGGATTAGGGATAGACTATATATATATGGAAAAGAGGGGTTTTTGGATCATCCGATTAAAATCGAACGGTCAAGATAAATGGCTTAGGGGAGTCCAACAAATAAGCGCAGATATTTTATAGATGTTTGGAGATGATCCGGACTCATCAATCATGACAGCCCGGTTCGGGTTCGGGGCAAGTTTCGGACACGCACACGAGGGGTCTGAGAGAGGTCAACGGAGGCAAAGAGAGAAAGGGCAATTGCGAACTGTTACGATTTTTAAGAAAATATGCAAATGCAACGCGCATGATGCTATTAGATGAGATGCATGACATGAACACAATGCAAAACAAAAGACAAAAACGCAACCACGGAGGAAATATCAAATCTCTTCTCCAGAAAAGGCAAGAGTTGGAGTTACGAATATGGAAAGTTGTATCCGGGGCGTTACAACACTCCACCACTACGAGAAGATCTCATCCCGAGATCTAGGATGGCACCGGAGAGAAACGAAAGAGGAAGAGAAGAGGTAAAACAAGTTGCTTCTTCGACCAATGAGTGAAACCAAAGAACCTTGAGAGGTTGAAAAGCTATGAATGACGAGTACAATGGATAAGAAGGAATCGGAACCACTCTGGTTGAAACGAGATAAACAAGGAATAAGGAAGAACAAATTCGGACAACACTCCGGTTGAAAAGATATGCAAGACTTGATAAGATGAAAAGAACTTGAAGAGATGACACCACACTCCGATTAAATGGATAAGCATGAAAAGAACACGATCCTCACAATTCAAGATGATGAGTGAAGAGAGCAACCACACAATGCCTCCGGAAGAAAGAATAGAAGTTAGACCGTTGGGATAAAGGGACGGAGAAGAAAATGACAACTTTTGCCACAAGAGAACTTGGAAAGCACCCTTGCAAAGTAGGATTTAACGGAGTTGTTGGAAAATCAACAACTAAAGGCACAAGCTTGTAGTGGGCTTATGGAAAACATCTCGAGACTATGAGGTGACAACCGGCCACTAACGGAAAACCATTGATTTATTGAGAGCACTAAAAAAGATGAAAAAACTTCTTCACCGAGATGAGAAGGAGAAAATTGGATCATAGATACGCACCACAAATAGCAACATTCCTTAGGGAAGGCTTTAGGTGTAACCTAAACCAAGATAACTCCAAGGAAGAAAGTGATGGGTTTAAAATATGTCATTCTTGAAAACTTGTGAATCATGAAACACGAAGGGAATTGTCAAGAATGGCATAACACCACCTCAAAAGATAAGGTAGGAAGAATTGCACTTCGAAATGCAAGATGAAGAATACTTGAGCTCCTCAAATCAAAACATGCGTTGAGCACCATGTTTATTCTAGAGTATAGCTTGGCGGATCATAACTTCAAAAGAAATCTTGAAGAACAATTGAAGAATGAAAAGAATCCTTGACGAACCATCATGTAGAGCCTCCATGAAGAACTCCGGTAATAAAAGTATGATAAAATGAAAGAGAAGTTGAGAACACAAGTTGAAGCCTTGCGATGATTTAGATGGAGCTTCGTGACGAGATAATGCGGAAAACTTGGAACTCCGGAAGAGAAAAGATGAACAACTTAGAACCGAGAAATGATATCATGAACAACTCCGGAAGAAAAGAATTGAATCACCTCGAGGAAATAAGAATAAGATTTATTGTATGCTTATCCTTCATCAAATTAAATTGATGACAAGCAATGGATTTGGCATACTACTTATTCCCGTAGAAAGGATTAAGAGAGATATAGCACAAACTTGAGAAGGTATTGATGGAACCACCGGTGGAATTGAAAAGAACGAATGAATTGATACGATAATCAAGGAAAAGAAATATTGAATGAACCATCATAAGAATTGAAAATGAACATAGAAAAGGCACAATTCAACGGGAAGAATTGGAAAACGAATGAAGATGCTTGAGAGAACTTAGATACAAGAGAATGAAGAGATCATGAACTGATTAGAGGATATTTGAACGATTCACCGGTAAGATTTGGAGAACGGTAGCTACACGCTGAGAATGAAGAATTATGACATGATGGACTTCGGAGGAAAGAAATGGAAACAACTCATGAAATGCTCCGGATGGGTGAAAAGAATTCTCACAATCGGAAACAATTATGATAGGATGGCATCAAACTTGAACCATGAATCTTGAAGAGAACGGACCAACATTTAGAGGAAACACTTCTTTGGTCTTCAAAATATAAGATGACGACGAGATACGGCACCATGAATTATTGAGGCACTCCGCAATGAAGAATAGAAGGTTGACCCAACGATGAAAGAATTTGGAAGATCTTGGACAAAGGCATATGACTGATGAAATTCATACTTACATCAAACTTCGAAAAGAATTTTGGAAGCTCCGTGAAAATAGAAGAGTCAAGTAAGATCCTGGGAAAAAACCTGTGGGTTAGGGCCCACTCGAAAGAAACATCGTTGAAGGATTTTTATAGAGAGGTTGCACTGGTTGAATTAAATGACTTGAATGAGATAATACCCAAAATAACTTGAACGGATCTAGAATGAAAAGACGAGCCTTCTGAGATATCTTCAGCACTCCAGGACAAATGAATAGCGAGAAGTGAATGATTAAGAGGTGCATCGGCAAGAGAAAGCATTTGCAACAAGGAAAGGAATATGATCAACACTGAAAGCTTGAGTTAAATCCACCGGAAAAGAATACGAGAATGAAGAATGATGAACTTGAAGTTGTTGAGCATCTTCATGAGGGATCACTGGATAAAAACACTGAAAGAAAAGAATGAAGAGACTTCCCACAAATAAAAGGATACATGATTAGGAAATCTGAGTCCTTGAAGAAAAAGGGTGGGAGGGCGGGAAAACAAAGGCAACTTGGGGACGGACGAAACGGATACCGTTGAGAGAACTTAGAATTGATCTCACAAATGTTGAAATGATCGGATCCACTTGAAGAGAAGCATGCCGGTTGGGAAAAGAATTAACATGACGACCTCGATGATCAAGAAGGATTAGTATTCACATAGCAATATGAGAACACCGTTTAGGGAAGGTATGGATCAACACTTGACATCGAAGCAACTCGAATACCACACATAAAACAAAACAAAGGATTTGGCTTGCAGAATAAGCCGGAACAAATACATATGATAGAGATTTACCCAATCTCATATCATGCATCTGTCGGAAAGATATTCTAGGAGCTACTTGAATTCCCACCTATAAACTCTCGAAACTTTCTGGTTATGTAATCTGGTGTTGGGGATATAGGGGTCACAAAATATCTCACCCAAACTAACAATACCTTGATCCAGCTATATCCATCCTTCAACACATAACCAAGAAAACTCCGGAAATCGTGTACCTCAACCTTCGAAAAGCATCCATTATACGAGTTATGGAAATACTCCCGAACTCCCCAGTACTGGGTGGCCTCGAGGTTATCTCACCAACAACTGCATAAAAGAGATTTTCGATGGCGGCAAAACTCAGGTATTCCAGAACTGCAATGATAAAATTGTGACGACAACACGTCGGAGCTCAACTCCCCGGGACACTGCCACAACCCCTAAATGTCAGGAGGCACCAAGAACAATGTTCTCGTCAAGAGACTATTGGAACGATCCCAAGATACCCGCGTGATTCTAAAAAAATTCGTGAAATTTGAGGAGAGGAAAGACAAAACATCTACGTCAGGAGGCCTCACCAGAGCGACGAAGGGACTGAGGAGTAAAAAGAATCCTACTCTCCGGTATATATAATCCTAAGACTCAAAATAGTTTTCTTCTAGACTCAACAACGGCCAACAAACAAGGGGGCTCCTATGGTCGGTCGAGGCTCTGATACCAACTTGTCATGCCCAAGATGCGACCCTATCCTAAAGGAACTCGAAGGTCCCACCAAGGATAGAAGCGCATCTTGAAGACGCTTTTGCAAGGTGGATATCATTACATCAACATTACATCATAGTGTGGATACATCCAAGACATACCATGTCACATGAATACAACAATACATCATATACAAGATCAACATCCGACTACGGATGAAACATAAACAGAAACTCAAACAATATCCACCTCGCTAGCCGGGCTGCCGACACTGGAACCTATCCCCGATCGAAGAAGCGAAGAAGAACTCCAAAACAAGTAAACATCGCTCTCGCGTCATGATCATCGCAAACTTGTACCTGCAACTGGTGGTGTAGTAATCTGTGAGCCACGAGGACTCAGCAATCCCATTACCATGGGTATCAAGACTAGCAAAGCTTAATGGTTAAGGAAGGGGTAAAGTGGTGAGGTTGCAGCAGCGGCTAAGCAATGTATGGTGGCTAACTTACGCAAATAAGAGCGAGAAGAGAAGCAAAGCAAGCGGTCGTCAACTAGTAATGATCAAGAAGTGATCCTGAACTCCTACTTACGTCAGACATAACCCAGAAACCGTGTTCTCCTCTCGATCAACCCCGAAAAGAGAAACTCACGGTTACGCACACGGTTGGTGTATTTTAGAAGAGTTTTACTTCAAGTTTACTACAACCGGATATCAACAAATTCCCATCTGCCACATAATCGCGGGCACGGCTTTCGAAAGTTCAAACCCTGCAGGGGTGTCCCAACTTAGCCCATGATAAGCTCTCGCGATCAACGAAGGATATTCCTTCTCCCGGGAAGACCCGATCAGACTCGGAATCTTGATTTACAAGACATTTCGACAATGGTAAAACAAGACCAGCAAGACCGCCCGATGCGCCGATAATCCCGATAGGAGCTGCACATATCTCGTTCTCAGGGCAACACCGGATGAGACAGGCTACGAGTAAACCAGGCCTTGAGTTTCCCCGTGGTGGCCCCGTAGGCGGCTCGGTTCGAACCAGCACTTAGAGAAGCACTGTCCCCGGGGGGCTAAATAAAGATGACCCTCGAGAGCGGGACTCCCAAGGGAAAAGTAGGTGGTGGTGAGGCAAATGGTAAAACCAAGGTTGGGCCTTGCCGGAGGAGTTTTATTCAAAACAAACTGTCAAGGGGGTCCCATAAATCACCCAACCGCGTTAGGGACGCAAAATCCGGGAACATAATACCGATATGACAGAAACTAGGGCGGTAAGAGTGAAACAAAACACCAGGCATAAGGTCGAGCCTTCCACCCTTTACCAAGTATATAGATGTATTAATAATATAAGAGATATTGTGATATCCCAACATAAACATAATCCAACATGGAGCAATCCTCATCTTCACCTGCAACTAGCAACGCAATAAGAGGGCTGAGCAAAAGCGGTAACATAGCCAAACAACGGTTTGCTAGGAAGGGGGACAAGGGTTAGAGGTTCATGGCAATTTGGGAGGCTCGAGCAGCAAGTGGTAGGTAACGCAGCATAGCAATAGCATCGAGGCAACTAGCATAGCTATGATAGTAATGAGATCCAAGGTGACGGTCATCTTGCACGAAATCCCGCTAGGAAGAAGAACGAGTCCATGAAGAAGACGAACGGAGTAGTCGAGCGAATCCTCACAATCGCAACATTACGGAACTAAGAAGCAACACCGAAAGAAAACAAACAACATGGTAATTGCACAAGCATAAACATGGCATGATGCACAATCAAGTATGATGCATGTCTGGTTTAATGAGGCATGGCATGGCAAAGTGCAACAAACAATGCTACAAGTTAAGTGGAGCTCAATATGCAACGAGTTGCATATTGACAAAACACCACATTGACATATTTAGTTTAATCTCGTTTAAACTACCAAACAATATTAAATGTTATTAAACATGACAAGAGGTGAAGCATAATCAAACTAACTATTTAGGCAAGTTTAAATGAGGCCGGAACAACAAACAACAATTCCAGAAAATCCCCATATGCATATTTAGAATTTGGTACTGTTCTGCCCTAAAACATATTTTATTGTTGTTAAACAGGAAAATAAAGTGCACCATGTTAAACTAGGCATTTTTCCACCCCATTTACATATAAAGTTTATCTAAGACCGAGCTACGGTTATTTAGTTATGAAATAAATCATTTTAACATGGCATTTATGCAAATTTAATCAAACAGCAATTTAAACATTTTAAACATGCATGAAAGTTGGATATTGTGAAACTAGATGAAATTCTAATCATTTTACATATATAAATTATATACATATGATGCATGGTTATTCAGTTATTAAATGCATGAACAGCAAGGGGTAATTTGTAAATATCAGTTTTTCTGGAAATAGCGAAATTCGTTCATAGCAGGAAAAAAATATACGTCGGGCCGAATCTGGAGCTACAGGAACTTTGGAGGCTCACCCTGGGCTGAGGCCCGGTCGATGGAGGAGGCAGGGGAGGCAAGGAGGCCCATGCGCGTGGCGGGAGCTGGCGGGCGCTGGCGGGATCTGGGCCTCGCTGGATCGAACAAGGAGGCGCGGGGCCGCGGTCAACGGGACGACGAGCGAGCTGCTCTCATTTCTGAAGGCCAGGAACAGCAGCGTTTCGAGGCAGGGGCCAGGGCGATGCAGAGGAGGCGAGCAGGGCGCCGGTGACCGGGAGCAGAGCTCCGGCGAGCGGGGCAAAGGGGCGGCGAGGTCTTGGCCGTCCGGATCTGGCCGGGAACGGGCTTGGACGGCGCCGGTGCAGGGACGACGCGGGGACGGACTTGGTGCGGCTGAGCTCGAGGCCATGGCGAGCGGGCAAGGCGAAGGGAGAAGGGCGGCTCAGGCCGGCCGGCGCTCCATGCGGATCCTGGCAGAGAAGGCAAACGCATGGAGAGGGAGAAGGATTAGAGAGAGCATGGGAGAGAAAATAAAGGGAAGGGAGGAGGAGAAAAACGAGACGACGACCTGACGGCGTGCACCGACGAGGTGAGGAGGGGGCCGGGGTCCATCAGGAGGCTTCCATGGCGCTGGTGTTGCTCCGGCGAGGGGCAACGGGTGGCGATGGAGCTCGGGCGTGAGCTCTTGCTCAAGGAAGACGACGGGGAGGCAGCAGCCTCGGGCAGGGAGGAGGTTCGGCGGGAGTCGCGGCTCCACGTCTGACGCTGGGACGAGACGAAGGAGGTCGGCGGTGGCTGGATTGATTGGATGGATCGGACAGGAGCGGGCTGCACTGCTGATTGGGTGGCGCTGAAAACAAGGGGAAGATGGCGGCGGCACTAGGGGATTGGGTCGATGGGGAAAACAAGGAAGAGACCAGGGGAGGTGCTGGTTGGTTCGCTAGTGATCCCGAGGGGAACCAGAGAGAGTGGCGGCGGGGAGGAGGATCCCTAGAAAATAGGGTTTGTCCAAAATGGATTAGGGATAGACTATATATATATAAATGGAAAAGAGGGGTTTTTGGATCATCCGATTAAAATCGAACGGTCGAGATAAATGGCTTAGGGGAGTCCAACAAATAAACGCAGATATTTTATAGGTGTTTGGAGATGATCCGGACTCATCAATCATGACAGCCCGGTTCGGGTTCGGGGCAAGTTTCGGACACGCACACGAGGGGTCTAAGAGAGGTCAACGGAGGCAAAGAGAGAAAGGGCAACTGCGAACGGTTACGAGTTTTAAGAAAATATGCAAATGCAATGCGCATGATGCTATGAGATGAGATGCATGACATGAACACAATGCAAAACAAAAGACAAAAACCCAAAAATGGAGGAAATATCAAATCGCTTCTCCGGAAAAGGCAAGAGTTGGAGTTACGAATATGGAAAGTTGTATCCGGGGCGTTACAACCTACTCCAAGGAACAAAAGAGGCGGTCACGAGGTGGGGGCCCCTCTAGGGCGCGCCCCCCTGCCACGTGGGCCCCCTGTTGCTCCACCGACGTACTCCTTCCTCCTATATATACCTACGTACCCCTAAACGATCAGATACGGAGCCAAAAACCTAATTCCACCGCCGCAACTTTCTGTATCCATGAGATCCCATCTTGGGGCCTGTTCCGGAGCTCCGCCGTAGAGGGTCGTCATCACGGAGGGCTTCTACATCATCATAGCTTCTCCGATGAAGTGTGAGTAGTTTACCTCAGACCTTCGGGTCCATAGTTATTAGCTAGATGGCTTCTTCTCTCTTTTGGATCTCAATACAATGTTCTCCCCCTCTCTTGTGGAGATCTACTCGATGTAATCTTCTTTTTGTGGTGTGTTTGTTGAGATTGATGAATTGTGGGTTTATGATCAAGTCTATCTATGAATAATATTTGAATCTTCTCTGAATTCATTTATGTATGATTGGTTATCTTTGCAAGTCTCTTCGAATTATCAGTTTGGTTTGGCCTAGTAGATTGGTTTTTCTTGCCATGGGAGAAGTGCTTAGCTTTGGGTTCAATCTTGCGGTGTCCTTTCCCAGTGACAGAAGGGGCAGCAAGGCACGTATTGTATAGTTGTCATCGAGGATAACAAGATGGGGGTTTTATCATATTGCATGAATTTATCCCTCTACATCATGTCATCTTGCTTAAGGTGTTGCTCTGTTTTTAACTTAATACTCTAGATGCATGCTGGATAGTGGTCGATGAGTGGAGTAATAGTAGTAGATGCAGGCAGGAGTCGGTCTACTTGTCTCGGACGTGGTGCCTATATACATGATCATACCTAGATATTCTCATAACTATGCTCAATTCTGCCAATTGCTCAACAGTAATTTGTTCACCCACCGTAGAATACTTATGCTCTTGAGAGAAGCCACTAGTGAAACCTATGGCCCCCGGGTCTATTCTCATCATATCAATCTCCATCACTTTATTATTGCTTTGCTTTTTTACTTTGCCTTTTACTTTTCACTTTGCATCTCTATACCAAAAATACCAAAAATATTATCTATCCTCTCTATCAGATCTCACTCTTGTAAGTGACCATGAAGGGATTGACAACCCCTAATCGCGTTGATTGCGAGGAGCTATTGTTTTTGTGTAGGTACGAGGGACTTGCGTGTAGCCTCCTACTGGATTGATACCTTGGTTCTCAAAAACTGAGGGAAATACTTACGCTACTTCGCTGCATCATCCTCTCCTCTTCGGGGAAATCCAACGCAGTGCTCAAGAGGTAGTAAGAAGAATTTCTGGCGCCGTTGCCCGGGAGTCTGCACAAAAGTCAACATACCAAGTACCCATCACAATCCCTATCTCTCGCATTACATTAATTGCCATTTGCCTCTCGTTTTCCTCTCCCCCACTTCACCCTTGCCGTTTTATTCGCCCTCTCTTTCCCAATCTCCTCCTCTTTTTCAGTTTGCCTTTTTCTCGCTTGCCTTTTGTTTGCTCGTGTGTTGGATTGCTTGTTTGTCGCGATGGTTCAAGATACTACCAAATTGTGTGACTTCACCAATACCAATAATAATGATTTCCTTAGCACTCCAATTACTCCTCTTGCCAATACTGAATCTTGTGAAATCAATACTGCTTTGTTGAATCTTGTTATGAAAGATCAATTCGCCGGCCTTCCTAGTGAAGATGTCGCTACTCATCTTAATAGCTTCATTGATTTATGTGATATGCAAAAGAAGAAAGATGTTGATAATGAGGTTGTTAAATTGAAGCTATTTCCTTTTTCGCTTAGAGATCGTGCTAAAGCTTGGTTTTCGTCTTTGCCTAAAAATAGTATTGATTCTTGGAACAAGTGCAAAGATGCTTTTATCTCTAAGTATTTTCCTCCCGCTAAGATCATCTCTCTTAGAAACAACATTATGAATTTTAAGCAACTTGATCATGAACATGTTGCACAAGCTTGGGAGAGAATGAAATTAATGATACATAATTGCCCTACTCATGGTTTGAATTTGTGGATGATTATACAAAAAATTATGCCGGATTGAATTTTGCTTCTAGAAATCTTTTAGATTCAGCCGCGGGAGGCACTTTTATGGAAATCACTTTAGGAGATGCTACTAAACTCCTAGATAATATTATGGTTAATTATTCTCAATGGCATACCGAAAGATCTACTAATAAAAAAGTCCATGCGATAGAAGAAATCAATGTTTTGAGTGGAAAGATGGATGAACTTATGAAATTATTTGCTACTAAGAGTGTTTCTTCTGATCCTAATGATATGCCTTTGTCTACTTTGATTGAGAATAATAATGAATCTATGGATGTGAATTTTGTTGGTAGGAATAATTTTGGTAACAACGCGTATAGAGGGAATTTTAATCTTAGGCCTTATCCTAGTAATCCTTCTAATAATTAGGGGAATTCCTACAACAACTCTTATGGAAATTTTAATAAGATGCCCTCTGAATTTGAGAATAGTGTTTAAGAGTTTATGAATTCACAAAAGAATTTTAATGCCTTGCTTGAAGAGAAATTGCTTAAAGTTGATGACTTGGCTAGGAACGTTGATAGAATTTCTCTTGAGATTGATTCTTTAAAGCTTAGATCTATTCCTCCTAAGCATGATATCAATGAGTCTCTCAAAGCCATGATAATTTCCATTGATGAGTGCACGGAAAGAACCGCTAGGATGCGTGCTACGAAAGATGCCTTTATTAAAGCTTGTTCTTCCAATTCCTATGAAAATCAAGATGAAGTTCTAAAAGTTATTGATGTGTCCCCTATTAAATCTTTGTCTTGCAATATGAATCTTGATGAAACTGAATATGATCTTCCTTTACCTAGAAGGCGTTCCAAAAATTCAGAGTATTTAGATCTTGATGATGAAATTGATAAAAGTGGGATTGAAAGAACTAAAATCCTAGATGTTGCTTGTAGCGACCCGACCCGAATGGATCAAGTCTCTGTGCTTTCGTGTCATCCCTGGATCGGTATGCTGACACACAAGTACTTGAAGGATTTATAACAGAGGTAAATCACATGTATAAATAACGTAAATACTATTACCTCAATCCAAAAGATGGCGGAAGCAACAAGGTTGTGGATTCCCATCAACACCAACGGCAAAGTTGAGTATAGGAAATCTTAACTCTAACGTATCACTTACTAAATGTTCGAGAAGTCTCGCAACATGAAAAGTTGCAGCCCGAAACGGTCAGACACATGGAATATCTGGCAATGTAACACATATAGAGTAATGAAAGAATAAGCTATACTACATGCATATATGGCTGGTGGAAAGCTCTATGGTTACAGCTTTTTAAAAGCCAATTTTCCCTACTTCAAAGGAATAAAATTTATTTAACTATAATGGTGGTTGTTTAACATTGAGAATGGTTGTGACATCCTCAATCCCAATTAAAAGTACTCATTAAAACCCAACAATATTAATTAGAGTAACATGATGAGATCAACAGGATAATCCAAGAACTAGATACTCAAGATGTCCATAACCGGGGACACGGCTAACCATGATTAGTTTATACACTCTGCAGAGGTTTATGACTTTTCCCCACAAGACTCGATCGCCTCCGTTTGGTTTCTCGCACTACATGGTGTTTGAGAAGCGGATGACCGAGACATAGTCTTTCGAAGCACTAGCACCTTACCTGTGGGTAGACCGTACACCTACTTTCCCTACATCGCTAGTCTACCCGTAAGAGTTCGCACAACTTAGTCAACTATATGCGAGCCCATAATGGCTTGTGGTTGCACACGGAAGTTTCTAGTTTGAATAATCTCATGATCCCTTTGAGCACTGGGTGGCAGTCCAAGAAATACAGCAAGTCTGATAGAAACCAGTGCCTCAATCCACCCGGATGTGTGTTTAAGTTGCCACCTCAAATAAACCATTAAATAACAATCTCACATCTGTCATGGAATATACTCACCCAATCCACGTCTACTAGCATAGCATAATAATAATAAGCAAACGTAGAAGTAACTCCTAAAGGTTTGATAATAAAACAGGTAATAGGTACTACCTCAACTACTTCCCATCCCACAATTTAATTAGATCCTAATCATGCAAGTGTTTGAGAAATAGATCTAATGCATAAAAACTGGGTATGAGAAAAGTATGATCAAAGTGTTACTTGCCTACAAAGTTGATGAAGATGATTCGCACTCAAAACTCTTGATAGGTCTACTTGTCACACTCCGGTCAATCTATCGTAAGCAATCAATAGTAACCACACATAAGCAATCACTCAAAAGATCGGAAGGAACGAAGAAAACAATTCGGAAAACATCAAACCAAGCAAATAACTCTTGCAAGATAAAACAATTTCTAACAGTACCAAAATTATGTGAATTTGGCCTTATCAGAAAGTTTAGGTCAAGAGCTTTAATTTGCAAAAAGAATCAACTAAATCGGAGTTACGAAACTCAAGTTATGGTCAAACGAAGTTTAAATACAAATCTGTTTGAATTCAAATTTTAAAACTTCCAAAAACATGTTTAAGTTGGATTACTGGATAGAGGGGATCATAACGAAGTAGTGGGCGTTGGTATCGTTGAATTCCGACTAACGAGCAAAAAGTTATGGTCGTTTAAAAATCAGGGACTAATCTGTAAATAAATATATTCATGGATAGGTCCCTGACGAAAAAAAACAGAAAAGAGAAAAAAACTAGACGATGAACGTTCGTTACGAAGTCCTAACGAACGAAACCGTTCGTTAAAACTATCTAAACAGGCCACGTTCGCTAAATAAAAAAAACGAAACGGTTTATTAAAAAAAACCGTTCCGGGTCTCTCCGGTCGGAGCTGGTTTTTTTAATTTATATATATAAAAACCGGCGGCGATCGGTTTAGGGTTTACCGCGGCGGCGGCGGCTCCGGCGAGTCGCGTCTCCGGCGAGGCGGGGTGGCGGCTCCGGCGGTCGGCGTCGGCGGCGGAGTAGACGAGGAGGGCGCGCGGCGAAAAGGATGGCGGCGTCGGCGACAGTCCCAGCGACAGGGACGGAGCGGAGTGGCGGCGGCTCGGCGAGATGCTGTGGCGGTGGCGGCTTGGGGCGGCGAGGGCGGCGAGCGGCGAGCGAGCGAGAGAGAGGGGGCCAGGCGGCACCCTTTATAGGAGGGAGGGAGGCGGCTTGGGGAACGGGCAGGAGGAGGCAGGAGGAGACGGCGGCCATGGCGGTGGGTGGCGTGCCCGAGCGGGACTCCCGCTCGGGAAGGAGAGGGGCGGCGCTGCTGGGCCGGCGGGCTGGGCTTCGGCCTAGTTGGCCCGGGGGACCCTTTTTTTTAAACAAACAGAGGAAAAAAATGAAAATATTATATAGGCATATAGTATATCAAAATTTTCAGAAAAAAATTTCCTACAAGATGGACATTTCTATAGCATTAAATAAAATTCACACAAATTTAAATAATTCAAATAGTGCTCCTGCTCTAATAAAATCCAATAAAAATCATTTTAAAAATACAAAATGAATTCAAATTTATTTCTCTCCAATTTTCTGATGTAGGGAATCATGTTACCCTATTTTCCATATGTTTTATTTTTGGAGAAAAATAATTTGGATAAAACTCCAATAACTCCAAATTGAAAATAAATTCAAAAGAACTTTGAATTTTAAATTCTTTGAAACTCCCAACTCATATTTCATATGTTTTGAAGAAGTCATTTTATCTTCGCTCGTGAAAATCATTGAGTTGCATAAAGTTTCAGAATTGGAAATATTCTCAAATGAAATTCAAGTATTTTCAACACCCCTTGTCATTTAAATAAATGGAAGAAGTCATGTCATCTTCTCTCCAGGGTTTTGTGATGAAAAGAATTTGAAATCCCGAAGATCATAAAAGCAAAAATGAAAGTTTGGGAAAGTCCTTTTATTCCCTCTCATTTAACTTTCAAAAAGTTTCGAATTCACTCACTTTCAGTCAATCAATCAAACAATCAATCAAAACTATCTATTTGTTTATAACATTCCAAAATTTAGAATTTTGGGATGTTACAAACTACCACCCTTAAAATGAATCTCGTCCTCGAGATTCGGAGAGGCTAGCAAGAAATAGGTTAGGGTTTGGGGGGTCTTCTCAAAATCCATCGATCATCACAAGGGGTCTGGGGTGCTACCACCCTTAGAGGCATGGTTACGGTTCCAACAAAACTCATATACTCCATCCTTATCGTTGACAGTGTCGATCTTCTCAGGTCGGAAAGATAATTCCTTCTCAGGGCTCTTCCGGTAGTGGCATAACCTTTTCCTCAATTCCTTTGTCCTTTCATCTTGGTAAGGTTATCCCGAAACTGGGTCTTCATAGCTGATAGGTCTGGCGCCAATTCTAAACAACTATCGATATCTCATGGTGGTCAACAATTTATGGTTTGTCCTGCAGGAAATGGGTCTGGGTTGAACCTCACCGTATATCATACGATTGGCAACAACTGTCGTGTACAAGGGAAAATACTTATACCATTCTAAGGTTTTGAACAAGGTTTTGATCGTCGTCTCTCTACTATAGGCAAGTCACTTAGATTTACCATCCCGTATAGCAAGGCGAATAATAAGACTAAGTCGGTATGGTGATCAATCCATCCCGCACCCAAATCATTACCTTGTACATGGTTTAGCGAATCTCGCATTCTAACACTCGATCATCCTCACAAGCATTGCAGAATTTCTCTTGTCGACGAACCAAGTTCGGAAAATCCATTGATTCTGCAAGCCAACCAAACATCTATCGTTTCTTCACAACTCTCAGGTTTTGCGTAAACTCCTATAGAATTCGTCGGTCGATAAAATCGTAACTTCTTCCAGGGATTTTCCTTCAGCAAGAATTTGCTTGCTTCTTGGCAGGTCCTGGGGCCTGTGGGTTATGGCCCATCTCATCACTTGTAAACCTTGAATTCATCGTCGCGGGCAACTGATCATTATCCCAACATCCAACTTCCAGCTTCCAAGCATACTTAAAATCCATCCAATTGTAATGTCTTTCTTCCTTCTATTTGTACCAAACTGAGACATGATTACTCAGACTCATCATGGAATTTCCATTGATCCATATTTCCAACATCATACCTCCTTTATATCCAATAATACTTCATCTCTTCATCCTCGTGGGATATCCCACATACCGAGATAAAAACTTATACTTATGAAGTCCATACTCCACTTCGTGGAACATCATTATCCTTTCGATGGAAAAAACGTCCTTACAGGGGAATATTGGCCATCTCTGCATGGCACTTCTTCAACTGGGAAACGTGAAGCACATCATGAACTCCTAACAGTCCTTCGGGTGACTCCAACTTGTTAGCCAATTCTCCCATACGTTCCAAACTCGGTATAGTCCTACAAATCTCAGGGCTAACTTTCCCTTAACTCCAAATCATTTAACTCCTCGCAGAGGTGGCACACAAAGATATGCTCTGTCTCCGGTTCATAGACTACCTCCTTGCGTTATTGACTATGCATAACTATTCTGCCTGGACTGAGCTACCTTCAGTCTATCTCGAATCAACTTAACATTCTCTTCTGACTCCTTGATCACATTTAGTCCAAACAACTGATGGTCTCCAACTTCATCCCACATCAACGTGTCTGGTTCCTTCTCCCATACAAAGCTTAAAAAGGGGCCATCTTCAAACTGGCTGGGTAACTGTTGTTGTATGAGAACTCCGCGTAAGGTTGATTATCATCACTACTAGATCCATAATCTAGCGTACACGCTCTCAACATGTCCTCCAAAATCTGATTGACTCTCTTGATTTATCCATCTGTCTACGGATGAAAGGCTGTACTGAACTCTAGCATAGTACCCAAGGTGTGGTGCAGCTGATTCCAAAACTTTGAGGTAACTGTGTTCCTCTACGATGGTCCTCGGAACTCCATGCAGACATACGATCCTGGTCAAATATATCTTGGCCAACTTCGCACTTGTATAGGTGGTTTTTACTGTGATAAAGTGAGCCACTTTGGTCAAGCAAATCAACTACTACCCAGATAGAATCATATCCCGTTCGGGTTTTGGGAAATCCGGTAATGAAATCCATGCCAAGCTTATCCTACTTCCATTTGGTTATCGGCATAGCCTATAGTAATCCTGCTGGCTTCTGATGCTCTGCTTTTACTCTCTGGCATACATCACCTATGACTACATACTCCGCAATATCCTTCTTCATACCAATCTACCAGAAACGCTCCTTCAAATCTAAATACATCTTGGTGTTTCCAGGGCGAATCGAGTATGGTGAGTCATGAGCCTCCTGAAGTATTAACTTCCTGATCTTTGCATTATTGGGCACATCTACACGGTCCTCGAACCATAAGGTGTCGTGCTCATCCTTACGAAAACCTTTGGCCTTTCCTTTGCTCATCCTTCTAGGCTTCACGAATCTTTCCCAACAATGTAGACTGAACTTCCATTGCTGCAACAAAACCTTTGGGAACAATCTCCAATCAAAGTTCCCTGAAAATCCTCGGCTAACTCCTTTGATAATCTTCCGATTATGAGGGTATTCATCCTGGTGTTCTTTATGTTCGTGTCCTATTTCTCCACAAAGCTTGTATGCACAAGGTTTCTTCATATCCTTTCCATAAGGCCTCAATTTCTGGGACACTAGCCAAGACTTTAGCAAAGTCAACTTAAATTCTTTCCAAGTGGTCACTCCTTGCCATCCGTTGATGGTTTGGTACATCCTCCACCAGGTAGCAGCACCTCTTTCAAAACACTCAAGAGCATGCTGGGTCATATCCTTTCCAGCTATAGGGTTATTCTCCATGTGATCCTCCATGTTCTGAATCCATCGGTCTGTCTGTCCAGGAAATATAAGCTCATCTCCATTCATCCTATATTGGGTCCATGGGTTTTGGGGTGGGATAAGAGAGATAGAGAGGGATGCACACAATACAAACAAAGTTTTGAAAAGACAGATTTTATTGTGGCTGTCGGAAAAACATCAAACAAATGACAGCTCACAATCGTCGCATCTAACTCAGGTATATAACAGGGGTTTGGTCTTCTAAAGGTCAATAAATCTTCAAAGTCATCAAACTCTTCAAGTCTTGTTCATGTCTCCGATGGCTCCTTCTGATCATGTTTGTCCTACTCAAGTTCTTTTGCCAGATCATCTCTATTGACGTGAAATCACTTGTGATGTCCTTTAATATTTCTGGAGTTGCATTCCAAACTTCTGGTTTCAACTTTCTTGACATGGACCATGATCCTACTGTCCTTCAGTTCCTGACGAATCTCTGATGTCTCAAGGTTTTGCTCCTCTAGCTTCGCTATTTTAATCTTCTGGGACCTGGGTTCTTCACCAATTGCCTTCTTGTCAAAATATTGCTTCTTGTAGGTCCATCTTAAAATCCTTGATGTACTACTCCAGATCCCGGTGTTACATCAGCTGAGGTTAAAACTTCACCTCTTGTTGATAGGTGCTCCATCAGCCTTCTACCATCCAATCCTTCCATGCATCTGCATGCTTAACTCAGCACGGTGACAATAGCATAAGCGGGCAATAACATCTTGGAAAGCTGTGCTTCTGCTCTTTTCATTTCCATGAGCTATCATTCCATAGTTGATATCCCCTGCTTTAGGATTTCTTGACAAAACTTTGAGTTCTATGCTCCATGTTCCGGTCTTTCTCCGATACACCTTGATCTCGGGTATTGTCAGCTTCCATAGTCTGCCAAGTTCTATAAGGGTAGCCTTCCTAGGTCATACAAATCCGGAAATTCTTCAAAGCCTTCAAATTCTCCTAGTCTTCGGAGTCTTCAATAGTTGTAGTTTCCATTTACACGGTAAAATCCTCTTCATTCCAAATGGTCTTAGTTGTCCGATATCTTGTCTCCTTGGAGTGATCTCATCGGTCGAATCTTCGAGTGGTCAAAAGGAAAAGGGTATGGTCTCACTAAAGGGAATATTTTGAATAAGCTCAAGAGAAGAGAGGTAAAAGATCTTTTGAAAATGAAGTTGTAGAGAAAAATCTTTCCTATGGGCTTGTCGGTTTCTAGGGTCACGTCCCATATCAACATGTGCTCGATACCATCTTGTAGCGACCCGACCCGAATGGATCAAGTCTCTGTGCTTTCGTGTCATCCCTGGATCGGTATGCTGACACACACAATACTCGAAGGATTTATAACAGAGGTAAATCACATGTATAAATAACGTAAATACTATTACCTCAATCCAAAAGATAGCGGAAGCAACAAGGTTGTGGATTCCCATCAACACCAACGCAAAGTTGAGTATAGGAAATCGTAACCCTAACGTATCACTTACTGTCGTTCGAGAAGTCGCAACATGAAAAGTTGCAGCCCGAAACGGGTCAGCACATGGAATATGCTGGCAATGTAACACATAGAGAGTAATGAAAGAATAAGCTATACTACATGCATATATGGCTGGTGGAAAGCTCTATGGTTAAAATTTTTGCGAAAAGCCAATTTTTCCCTACTTCAAAGGAATAAAATTTATTTAACTATCATGGTGGTTGTTGAACATTGAGAATGGTTGACAGCATCCTCAATCCCAATTAAAAGTACTTATTAAAACCCAACAATATTAATTAGAGTAACATGATGAGATCAACAGGATAATCCAAGAACTAGATACTCAAGATGTCCATAACCGGGGACGGCTAACCATGATTAGTTTATACACTCTGCAGAGGTTTGCACACTTTTCCCCACAAGACTCGATCGCCTCCGTTTGGTTTCTCGCACTACATGGTGTTTGAGAAACGGATGACCGAGACATAGTCTTTCAGAAGCACTAGCACCTTACTTGTGGGTAGACCGGTACACCTACTTTCCCTACATCCGCTAGTCTACCCGTAAGAGTTCGCACAACTTAGTCAACTGTGCGAGCCCATAATGGCTTGTGGCTGCACACGGAAGTTTCTAGTTTGAATAATCTCATGATCCCTTTGAGCACGGGTGGTGGTCTCAAGAAATACAGCAAGTCTCGATAGAAACCAGGTGCCTCAATCCACCCAGATGTGTGTTTAAGTTGCCACCTTAAATAAACCATTAAATAACAATCTCACATCTGTCATGGAATACACTCACCCAATCCACGTCTACTAGCATAGCATAATAATAATAATAAGCAAACGTAGAAGTAACTCCCAAAGGTTTGATAATAAAACAGGTAATAGGTACTACCTCAACTACTTCCCATCCCACAATTTAATTAGATCCTAATCATGCAAGTGTTTGAGAAATAGATCTAATGCATAAAAACTGGGTATGTGAAACGCCCTCGATGCGGCTATATCTCCCACGTGTCGAAGCACGACTTAGAGGCATAGCCGCATTGAAAGCAATGTTACAAGTTGGTATCAGAGCCGACCCTCGCGGTTACACGGATGGTTGCGGACAGGTGCGCGGTCATGTTGTTCATGACGTTTGTGACCCGTCATGGCACGCGGCATGGCACATGTACGGACTGGATGCATGACGGTTGTGCCAAGAGGAACGTTCACGTGGCCCGACGAGGACGTCGTTTCCTCCGAGTGGGGGTGTATGTAATAGCCTGGCTTATTAGGAATGATAGACTACTCATATCAATAAGGAATTCCTTCTTTTCCGGGATCCCATTCGGACGAACTCCAAAGTTAAGCGTGCTCGGCTTGGAGTAGTGTCGATGGGTGACCGACCGAAGTTGCTCCCGAGTGCGCACGCAGTGAGGACAAAGTGCGCAGAAAAGACTAGTATTGATCTGTGGGGCCAGTCTAGATCCCGCCAGGAGTAACGACCACCGGCGGGTGTGTCCGGGGCGTTACAGTATGAGAAAAGTATGATCAAAGTGTTACTTGCCTGCAAAGTTGATGAAGATGATTCGCACTCAAAACTCTTGATAGGTCTACTCGTCACACTCTGGTCAATCTATCATAAGCAATCAATAGTAACCACACATAAGCAATCACTCAAAAGATCGGAAGGAACGAAGAAAACAATTCGGAAAACATCAAACCAAGCAAATAACTCTTGCAAGATAAAACAATTTCTAACAGTAGCAAAATTATGTGAATTTGGCCTTATCAGAAAGTTTAGGTCAAGAGCTTTAATTTGCAAAAAGAATCAACTAAATCGGAGTTACGAAACTCAAGTTATGATCAAACGAAGTTTAAATACAAATCTGTTTGAATTCAAATTTTAAAACTTCCAAAAACATGTTTAAGTTGGATTACTGGATAGAGGGGATCATAACGAAGAAGTGGGCGTTGGTTTCGTTGAATTCCGACTAACGAGCAAAAAGTTATGGTCGTTTAAAAATCAGGGACTAATCTGTAAATAAATATATTCACGGATAGGTCCCTGACAAAAAAAAACAGAAAAGAGAAAAAAACTAGACGATGAACGTTCGTTACGAAGTCCTAACGAACGAAACCGTTCGTTAAAACTATCTAAAACGGCCACGTTCGCTAAATAAAAAAACGAAACAGTTTATTAAAAAAACCGTTCCGGGTCTCTCCGGTCGGAGCTGGGTTTTTTTTATTTATATATATAAAAACCGGAGGCGGGGCGGCGGCTCCGGCGGTCGGCGTCGGCGGCGGAGTAGACGGGGCGGGGCGGCGCGTTGGGGCGAAAAAGGATGGCGGCGTCGGCGACGGTCCCCATGACGGACGGAGCGGAGATGGCGGCGGCTTGGCGAGATGTCTGGGCGGCAAGGGGCTTGGCGGGCGGCGCGAAGCGAGGCGAGAGAGAGAGAGAGGGGCCTGTGGAGGTGCCCTTTATAGGAGGAGGGAGGGCGGCTTGGGAAGGGGGGGAGGAGGAGGGCGGCGATGGCGGCAAGGCTGGCGGCAATGGCGTGCCGAGCGGGACTCCCGCCGAAGGAGAGGGCGGCGCTGGCTGGGCGGCTGGTCGGGCTTCGCCCGATTGACCTGGGGACCCTTTTTTAAAAAAAACAAACACAGGAAAAAAATGAAAATATTATATAGGCATATAATATATCAAAATTTTCAGAAAAAAATTTCCTACAAGATGGACATTTCTATAGCATTAAATAAAATTCACATAAATTTAAATAATTCAAATAGTGCTCCTGCTCTAATAAAATCCAATAAAATCATTTTAAAATACCAAAATGAATTCAAATTTATTTCTCTCCAATTTTCGATGTAGGGAATCATGTTACCCTATTTTCCATATGTTTTATTTTTGGAGAAAAATAATTTGGATAAAACTCCAATAACTCCAAATTGAAAATAAATTCAAAAGAACTTTGAATTTTAAATTCTTTGAAACTCCCAACTCATATTTCACATGTTTTGAATAAGTCATTTTATCTTCGCTCGTGAAAATCATTGAGTTGCATAAAGTTTCAGAATTGGAAATATTCTAAAATGAAATTCAAGTATTTTCAACACCCCTTGTCATTTAAATAAATGGAAGAAGTCATGGCATCTTCTCTCCAGGGTTTTGTGATGAAAAGAATTTGAATTCCCGAAGATCATAAAAGCAAAAATGGAAGTTTGGGAAAGTCCTTTTATTCCCTCTCATTTAACTTTCAAAAAGTTTCGAATTCACTCACTTTCAGTCAATCAATCAAACGATCAATCAAAACTATCTATTTGTTTATAACATTCCAAAATTAAGAATTTTGGGATGTTACGTTGCTAAACCCACTATATTGGATTTCAAGGAATTTAATTATTAAAGTTTCTCTTTAATTGATTGTATTTCCTTGTTGCAATCCGTGCTAAATTCTCCTCATGCTTATAGTCAAAATAAAGCCTTTACCGAACATATTGTTGATGCCTTGATGCAATCGTATGAAGAAACACTTGAGTGGAAAGTTTCTATCCCTAGAAAACTCTATGATGAGTGGGAACCAACTATTAAAATTAAAATTAAAGATCATGAGTTTTATGCTTTGTGTGATTTGGGTGCTAGTGTCTCCACTATTCCCAAAACTTTGTGTGATTTGCTAGATTTCCGTGATTTTGATAATTGCTCTCTAAACTTGCATCTTGCGGATTCCACTATTAAGAAACCTATGGGAAGAATTAATGATGTTCTTATTGTTGCAAATAGGAATTATGTGCCCGTAGATTTTATCGTTCTTGATATAGATTGCAATCCTTCTTGCCCTATTATTCTCGGTAGACCTTTCCTTAGAAAGGTTGGTGCAATTATTGATATGAAGGAAGGGAATATTAGATTTCAATTTCCATTAAAAAGGGGCATGGAACACTTTCCTAGAATGAAAATAAAATTTTCATATGAAACTATCATGACAGCAACTTATGGATTGCCTACCAAAGATGGCAATACCTAGATCTATCCTCGCTTTTATGCCTAGCTAGGGGCGTTAAACGATAGCGCTTGTTGGGAGGCAGCCAATTTTATTTTTGGTTTTTTGTTTTTTGTTTCTGTTTAGGAATAAATAATCCATCTACCTTTTTTTAAATGTGGTTTTGTGTTTTAATTAGTGATTGTGCCAAGTTAGACCTATAGGATCTTCTTGGATGATAGTTATTTGATCTTGCTGTAATTTCCAGAAACTTTGCGCTCAGTGCCCGAATTGGTAAAAATCACCAGAACGTGATAAAATACTGATTCCAATTGCTGCTGATCAATAAAAAAATTCTAGGTCGTCCTATTTTGGTAGATTTTTTGGAGTTCCATAAGTTCGCGTTAGTTACAGATTACTACAGACTGTTCTGTTTTTGACAGATTCTGTTTTTCGCGTGTTGTTTGCTTATTTTGATGAATCTATGGCTAGTAAAATAGTTTATAATCCATAGAGAAGTTGGAATACAGTAGGTTTAACACCAATATAAATAAAGAATGAGTTCATTACATTACCTTGAAGTGGTCTTTTGTTTTCTTTCTCTAACGGAGCTCACGAGATTTCTATTGAGTTTTGTGTTGTGAAGTTTTCAAGTTTTGGGTGAAATCTTTTGATGGATTATGGAACAAGGAGTGTCAAGAGCCTAAGCTTGGGGATGCACATGGCACCCCCAAGATAATCCAAGGACACCAAAAATAAAAAGTTTGGGATGCCCCGGAAGGCATCCCCTCTTTCCTCTACTTCCATCGGTAATTTTACTTGGAGCTATATTTTTATTCACCACATGATATGTGTTTTGCTTGGAGCGTCTTGTATTATTTGTGTCTTTGTTTTTTAGAGTGCCACAATCATCCTTGCTGTACACACCTTTTGAGAGAGCCATACATGAATTGGAATTTGATAGAATACTCTATGTGCTTCACTTATATCTTTTGAGCTTGATAGTATTGCTCTATGTGCTTCACTTATATCTTTTGAGCTTGATAATTTTGCTATATGTGCTTCACTTAGATCTTTTAGAGCACGGTGATGGATTTGTTTTATAGAAACTATTGATCTCTCATGCTTCACTTAGATTATTTTGAGAGTCTTTAATAGCATGGTAATTTTCTTAATAATAATATGCTTGGTATTCATGATTTGTAAAACTTTCTTTTTAGTGCGTTGAATACTAAGTAAAGATTGATGCTTGATAATTGTTTTGAGATATGAAGATGGTGATATTAGAGTCATGCTAGTTGAGTAGTTGTGAATTTGAGAAATACTTGTGTTAAAGTTTGTGATTCCCGTAGCATGCACGTATGGTGAACCGTTATGTCTTCCTTATGAGTGGTGGTCGGGGACGAGCGATGGTCTTTTCCTACCAATCTATCCCCTAGGAGCATGCGCGTAATAATTTGCTTTGATAACTTCTAGATTTTTGCAATAAGTATATGAGTTCTTTATGACTAAGTTGAGTCCATGGATTATACGCACTTTTTCCCATCCTTCCACCATTGCTAGCCTCTCTAATACCGCGCACTTTTCGCATGTATCATACACCCACCATATACCTTCCTCAAAACAGCCACCATACCTACCTATCATGGCATTTCCATAGCCATTCCGAGATATATTGCCATGCAACTTTCCACCGTTCCGTTTATTATGACACGCTCCATCATTATCATATTGCTAGCATGGTCATGTAGTTGACATCGTATTTGTGGCAAAGCCACCGTTCATAATTCTTTCATACATGTCACTCTTGATTCATTGCATATCCTGGTACACCGCCGGAGGCATTCATATAGAGTCATATCTTGTTCTAAGTATTGAGTTGTAATTGTTGAGTTGTCAGAAAAAAAATAGAAGTGTGATGATCATCATTTTTAGAGCATTGTCCCAAGTGAGGAAAGGATGATGGAGACTATGATTCCCCCACAAGTCGGGATGAGACTCCGGACGAAAAAAAAGAGGCCATAAAAAAGGAAAAGGCCCAAATAAAAAAATGAGAGAAAAAGAGAGAAGGGACAATGTTACTATCCTTTTACCACACTTGTGCTTCAAAGTAGCACCATGATCTTCATGATAGAGAGTCTCTCATTTTTGTCACTTTCATATACTAGTGGGAATTTTTCATTATAGAACTTGGCTTGTATATTCCAATGATGGGCTTCCACAAATTTCCCTAGGTCTTCGTGAGCAAGCAAGTTGCATGCACACCCACTTAGTTTCTTTCGTTGAGCTTTCATATACTTATAGCTGTAGTGCATCCGTTGCATGGCAATCCCTACTCACTCACATTGATATCTATTGATGGGCATCTCCATAGCCCGTTGATATGCCTAGTTTATGTGAGACTATCTTCCCCTCTTTTTGTCTTCTCCACAACCACCATTCTCTTCCACATATAGTGCTATATCCATGGCTCACACTCATGTATTGCGTGAAGATCGAAAAAGTTTTGAAAATGTTAAAGTATGAAACAATTGCTTGGCTTGTCATTGGGGTTGTGCATGATTTTAATACTTTGTGTGGTGAAGATAGAGCATAGCCAGACTCTATGATTGTAGGGATAACTTTCTTTGGCCATGTTATTTTGAGAAGACATAATTGCTTTGTTAGTATGCTTGAAGTATTATTATTTTTATGTCAATATGAACTTTTGTCTTGAATCTTTCGTCTCTGAATATTCATACCACAATTAAGAAGATTTGCATTGAAATTATGTCAAGTAGCACTCCGCATCAAAAATTCTCTTTTTATCATTTACCTACTCAAGGACGAACAGGAATTAAGCTTGGGGATGCCTGATACGTCTCCAACGTATCTATAATTTTTGATTGCTCCATGCTATATTATCTACTGTTTTGGACTATATTGGGATTTATTTTACACTTTTATATTATTTTTGGGACTAACCTATTAACCGGAGGCGCAGCCAGAATTGCTGTTATTTGCTTCAGTATTTCGGAGAAAGAATATCAAACGGAGTCGAAACGGAATGAAACCTTCGGGAACGTGATTTTCTCACCGAACGTGATCCAGGAGACTTGGACCCTACTCCAAGGAACAAAAGAGATGGTCACGAGGGTGGGGGCGCCCCCCCTAGGGCGCGCCCCCTGCCTCGTGGGCCCCCTGTTGCTCCACTGACATACTCCTTCCTCCTACATATACCTACGTACCCCCAAACGATCAGATACGGAGCCAAAAACCTAATTCCACCGCCGCAACTTTATGTATCCACGAGATCCCATCTTGGGGCCTGTTCCGGAGCTCCGCCGGAGAGGGCCGTCATCACGGACGGCTTCTACATCATCATAGTATCTCCGATGAAGTGTGAGTAGTTTACCTCAGACCTTCGGGTCCATAGTTATTAGCTAGATGGCTTCTTCTCTCTTTTTGGATCTCAATACAATGTTCTCCCCCTCTCTTGTGGAGATCTATTCGATGTAATCTTCATTTTGCGGTGTGTTTGTTGAGACCGTTGAATTGTGGGTTTATGATCAAGTCTATCTATGAATATAATTTGAATCTTCCTTGAATTCTTTTATGCATGATTGGTTATCTTTGCAAGTCTCTTCGAATTATCAGTTTGCTTTGGCCTACTAGATTGGTTTTTCTTGCCATGGGAGAAGTGCTTAGCTTTGGGTTCAATCTTGCGGTGTCCTTTCCCAGTGACAGAAGGGGCAGCAAGGCACATATTGTATTGTTGCCATCGAGGATAACAAGATGGGGTTTTTATCATATTGCATGAATTTATCCCTCTACATCATGTCATCTTGCTTAAGGTGTTACTCTGTTTTAAACTTAATACTCTAGATGCATGCTGGATAGCGGTCGATGAGTGGAGTAATAGTAGTAGATGCAGGCAGGAGTCAGTCTACTTGTCTCGGACGTGATGCCTATATACATGATCATACCTAGATATTCTCATAACTATGCTCAATTCTGCCAATTGCTCAACAGTAATTTGTTCACCCATCGTAGAATACTTATGCTCTTGAGAGAAGCCACTAGTGAAACCTATGGCCCCCGGGTCTATTCTCATCATATCAATCTCCATCACTTTTATACTTGCTTTGTTTTTGCTTTGCCTTTTACTTTTCACCTTGCATCTTTATACCAAAAATACCAAAAATATTATCTCTATCAGATCTCACTCTCGTAAGTGACCGTGAAGGATTGACAACCCCTAATCGCGTTGGTTGCGAGGAGCTATTGTTTTGTGTAGGTACGAGGGACTTGTGTGTAGCCTCCTACAGGATTGATACCTTGGTTCCCAAAAACTGAGGGAAATACTTACGCTACTACATTGGACTAAGCTGGAATCTGCAAGCATTCAACTCAAGAGAGAAGACAAGTGATATGGGCTCTAAGTTAAATAAGCGATCATGCATATGAGAGCCACTAAGAATTTTCAATATGGTCTTCTCGACCCCCAAAGAAAGGAAAATAAAAATAAAAACTATTTACATGGGAAAGCTCCCAACAAGCAAAAGAAGAATAGGAAATATTTTTGGGTTTTCTTTTTAATTATTACTACTACAACAGGAAAAATAGACTAACTAATTTTTTTGTTTTTTCTTAAGGTTTATCAAACACACAAGAAGAAAGCTAGAAAAAGAAATTTAAACTAACATGGATATTACAGTGAAAGAGTATGAGCACCGACATCTAGCAATGAGTGTGTGTGAACATAAATGTAATGTCGGTGAAATCGTATTTCCCCAAGCTTAGGCTTTTAGCCTAAGTTGGTCTATTGCCAGGGATAGCCTGGCGGGTACCCGTAGGTGTAGCTGGGGTCGTACTGCGATGAAGAATAGTTGAGATCATAATGTGATGAAGAGGACTCTGCCTACCACTGACTGGCAACCGCCTCAGGATCCCAAGAATAAACAGACATTCGTGGAGGCTCATCTTGTGGCTCCGGTTCCGAGGCTGGTGCAGGATTCCGATAGGCTTGAACAGCCACCCACGGAACAATGTAAGGACCTATAGACAAGTTAAACAAAGAGGGAGCAGGCAAAGTAATAGTCTCAAGGTGATGTTTATCAAAGTACAATTTCTATTTAAGCTCCCATTCGCGACTCTTAAAAAGAAAATCGTGCACTAGCATACTCTTATAATCTAAATAAGCACGAGGCAACGCTGTTTCTTCTTTCTCCTCATGCCAAATAGGTATCTCAAAATATTCAGCTAGGCATGAAGCATAAATGTCTCCAAATACGGGGCCCTTAGTACGGTTCAGACTTAACCGTCTAGCAACAATTCCACCCGTACTAACAGAGTTATTGCGGTATAAACCATGGAGCAAAATAATAATATCAGGAATATTAAGGTTCCCACAGTTCCCGCGTACAATCAAGCAACGACTAGCAAATAAGGCAAAGTAACGTAAAACAGGAAAATGTATGCTAGTGATTCTTGCATCAGAAACCTTCCTGGTTTCTCCCACAGTGATAGTGTTAATAAAAGCTTCCACTTCATTACGGTGTGGTTCATCTAAGGTGCCCTCAAAAGGTATTTTGCAAACCTCGCAAAATTCAGCTAATGTCATCTCCTTAACAACGTCATATAAATGGAACTCTACTGTTGGAGGTGATTTCTTAGGGAAAAAGTGGAAGTTCTGCACAAAAGTATTTGTGAGTAAGAGATAATGATGACGTTGGTCGCGGAGGAAGTTGGTGAGGCCGGCGTTCTCAATCAATAGATAGAAATCCTCATAAATCCCGGTCTCCTCAGGAAGTCATCGGAAGGCCATTCACACGGCCGGACCTCCGCGGTGCGAGGCAAATTAAATTTGGCGTTCTGCTCTCCGTCAAGATATGCTTCCTTCTTGCCGATCCTGGAGACCCATGCAATCCCTCCGGCAAGCGGCTCTCCTCTCTCAACATGGGGCATAAAGTAATGGCGGAAGAGTGCGACATTTGGGTGGACCCCGACAAAGTTCTCGCAGAGGTGTGCGAAAACGGCCATGGTGAGGACGGCGTTGGGGGTGAAATCAAGGAGGCGGAGGCCATATGTGTTCATGACATCGCAACAGAATTCGGAAAAGGGCGGGCAGAGCCCGCAGTGGAAGAAAAGCGCGAAGAAAGGATACCCGATGGAAACCTTCTCGGATGTGGCGGCGGAGATCACCCTCGTGCGCGGGTGCGCCCGCGTCTCCGTCGACCAGAAAAGGTAATACAGCTCCCGCAGCTCCTTCCTGTCAAGCAGGGGACCGAAGAGGGCCCGCTCCTTCCGCAGCGCCGCGAGCCGCTGCGCCTCGGCCGATTTCACGCCTTTCCCCTTGTCGGCTTTCGGAGCCATGGGGGGAGGTGGTGGAGGAGGTCGACGGCGTTGGTGGCGCCGGTGGCAATGGGGGGCGGAGCGTCGCTCTCTGTGGACTTGAGAAGAAGGGGGGAGCGGCGGTGGTTTCTGATGTGACAGCAATGGCAAGTGGGCGTCCTACCCCTGTTCCCCCTGCTTATAAAGGGGGAGAGGGGACGGGCGTTCCGGTTTTCCCATCAAAAGAAGGCCCCCACGATCTCTCCCACGACGCCACGTCCGGAACGTGCCGTTCGTGGGGGACATGGTGGGTCCGGCGAATAATCTGCATGATCCAGGCGCGTGGTGTCTGCAGATTGTTTTGGGCCTGGCCAAACAGAGCTTGGCGCCGTGTGTGGCCCAGGCCCGGGGGCTCCTGTCGGTGTACTAGAGTAGGGGTACCCTAGTATCCTGAACTCGTGCACGGACAGTCGCAGCACCCCGCGGCAGGGCTGGCCTGGTGACCGCCAAGATCCTCAGCGGCTCCATTGGAGCCATTCAAGAACAAAGTAATCAAGGCCCCGGCAAGAGGAGCTTACCGAGAAGGCCACTCAGGGCACGAAGGAAACAAGACCCCGGCAAGAGGAGCTTGCCGGGAAGGCTTGGTGAGCGACAAAGCTCCCGAGCGCGACAAGAACCTTGCGCGGCAAGGCGCTTGCGCGGCGGTAACCTCTCTTCATCTCCGCTCCAGCTCATCCGCCAACGTGTCGCCATGGGGCTTTCCGAGCGCAGCGTGTCAACAGGCTGTGCAGCCAGCCGGGAGCAGCGATAAGCGGCGTCACAAGCTACCATCGTGGCAAACGGAGGCGACTTGACGGTCCCTCATGTAATTGTTCATGGCGGCAGGGACGGACATTTATGGCTTTTGTCCCTTGCCGTCGAGTTAGGTATAGATCATCGTACACTGCATAAAGCGGTGTACCAACCTCTGTTTTTCCTATTTTACCCTTGTCTACTTGCCACTGTGGTGACCCCTTGTGCCTATAAAAGGAGGCCCAAGTGCAACGAGAAAGGGTTGGCCCGGCTCAGTTCATTCGACACATACGAGACCACACCACTCAGGCTAGGTTTTGTAGCTCTCATTGCTCCCTAGCAAGAACTCAAATAATCCACCAAGCAGCAGTAGGAGTTTTATCTCTCTGGAGAGCTCCGAAGCTGGGTAAATCTGCTCGTGTGCACCGCTTCGATCCGCTCTTTGTGCAATCTCCGCCCCCCTCCGAACCACAAGGGACCCGACTCTTGTGGCTAGTGCTGCGTTAGTAGCGGAGAGGGAGGCGGATGATGAGCCGGCAACCGAGGCAGATGCATCCAGCGACAAGCAGGGGGCTTCGCCGACAAGCTCTGGTCCCGACAAGGACGGATCTGCGCAGGATTGCGGCAAGATACAGAAAAGGATGGTGCAGCGCCCAGTCTACTTTGCCAGTTCCCTTCTACAGGGGGTTAGATCAAGGTACTCTGGCGTGCAGAAGCTGCTTTTCGGCCTCCTCATGGCCTCGAGAAAGCTGCGCCATTACTTCCAAGCACATGAGATCACAGTTGTCACTCGCTTTCCGCTGAAGAGGATATTGCAAAACCCAGAAGCAACAGGCAGGATTGTCGAGTGGGCACTGGAACTGTCAAGCTTTGGCCTCAAGTTTGAAAGCACTTCAACTATCCAAAGCAGAGCATTGGCAGAGTTTATAGCAGAATGGACGCCAATGCAAGATGAAGAAATTCCAGAAACGAGCATACCCGTCAAGGAAGCAAGTAAAGAGTGGCTGATGTACTTTGATGGTGCCTTCTCGCTGCAAGGCGCCGGTGCCGGCGTGCTGCTTATCGCACCCACCGGAGAGAACCTCAAGTACATAGTCCAGATGCACTTTCCCAAGGAGCAAGCAACAAACAATACTGCAGAGTATGAAGGTTTGCTTGCCGGTCTCAGGATCGCGGTGGACCTTGGGATCAAGAAGCTCATTGTCAGGGGGGACTCGCAACTTGTCGTCCGCCAAGTAAATAAAGATTATAAGAGCCCGTTGATGGAAGCCTATGTTGATGAAGTAAGAAAGCTAGAAGAACACTTTGAAGGCCTGCAAATGGAACATGTTCCAAGAGCTCAGAATGATATTGCTGATGGCCTGTCAAAGTGTGCTGCACTCAAGTTACCTGTGGAACCAGGGGTTTTTGTGCTCAAGCTGACTCAACCAACCGTGACGCCATCAACTGGGCAGAACAAGAAGAGAAAGTTGGTTTGTGGTGACTACTTTCCGGCAGAGCTCCCTGAAGCCGCCGCCAAGAAAGTCCCCAAAATCAACGCAAATATCGCTGAGGAGCAGTCTGCTCCGACAAACCCAAGGGTTTGTTTCGTTGAAGCAGACGCTCCCGACAAGTTTTGTTCTGGCAAGCTTGCCGGGGATCATCAAGCTCCGGCTGAGCCGCAGGCTCTTGCCGTAGAAGCTGATGCTCCCAGCAGCGCAGAGGTGCCTTTAGTCCTTGTTGTCAAGCCGCGAGCTCCAAAGATGGGCACAGCAGATCGTCCATTTCCTTCAAACAGAGAACTTCCCAAGAGCAAGAAGAAGCGGAAAAAGTAGCCCGGCAGTCAAGTATGTACCAGTTTGTTGACAACATCCTGTATAGAAGAAGACTCAGCGGTGTGAAATTGAAGTGTATTTGCGGGAAGATGGATGAAGCTGTTGGCGAAATACAGAGGCATATGTGGTCACCACATTGGCGCAAGGGCACTTGCAAGCAAAGCTTTCGGCAAGGTTTCTTCTGCCGAAGCCTCCAGATGCAATCGCACAAGTAACCAAGTGTGAAGCGTGTCGGTTCCATTCAAAACAGATACACCAGCCAGCTCAAGCTCTCCAGACGATCCCTTTATCCGGCCATTTTCGTCTGGGGCTCGACATCTCGGCCCCTTCCCCGAAGCTGTCGGGGCTTTGAGTACTTGTGCGCTGTAATCGACAAGTTCACAAAGTGGCGGAAGTGGAAGCGATGAGGAAGGTGACAGACGATCGGCGATCAAGTTCTTCAGTCAATTGTTTGCCGTTTTGGGATTCCTAACCGGATCATCACCGACAACGGCACACAGTTCACGAGCCGCACCTTCATGCAGTACGCCCAAGATCTTGGCGCCAAGATCTGCTTTGCTTCTGTTGCTCATCCGAGAAGCAACGGTCAAGCAGAGAGAACAAACGCTGAAGTGCTGCGGGGACTCAAGACCAGAACTTTCGACAGGCTGCACAAGTGCGGAAGAAACAGGATCGAGGAGCTGCCGGTGGTTCTTTGGTCGATCAGGACGACGCCAAATCGAGCCACTGGCCAGACACCTTTTGCTCTAGTCTATGGAGCAGAGGCAGTTCTCCCCACGGAACTCGTATACGGATCGCCTCGAGTGCTCGCTTATGATGAGCTTGAGCAAGAGCAGCTGCGACAAGATGACGCGCTGCTCCTTGAGGAGGATCGTCTTCAAGCTGCTGTACGAGCTGCTCGTTACCAGCAAGCTTTGCGTCGCTACCATAGCTGCAAAGTTAATGCCAGAAGCTTCTAGGAAGGCGACCTTGTTCTTCAGCGCGTTCAATCTGCCAAGAATTCCAACAAGTTGACGCCGAAGTGGGAAGGCCCTTATCGGGTGAAACGAGTCACTAGGCCTGGCGCTGTCCGCCTTGAGACCGAAGATGGCGTTCTGGTGAGCAACTCCTGGAATATAGAGCATCTTCGTAAGTTTTACCCATAGGGCGCGGTTACCGGAACCCGTTCCGGCAACCACCCTTTTGTACAAGTCTTGCCGCTGTTGCATGTAATCCTTTGTACAAAGCCGGGCGCAGACCCCGTGCATCAGTAAAGCTCATGTGTTGCGCACAATTTGTCAATTTCATGCTTTCGTCATTATTGTGCATATATTATCTGACATTTTGTGCAGCATCCACACCCGGTAAGCGATAACGAGCCACTAGGCTCCATAACTTTATTTTCTCTTCTTTCTTCTCAAAAGAGAGCAAGGTTCATCCACCCACAAGTTAACCAGGGGGGAAGGAGAAGATAATGGTGTGGGCCACCAAGTGTCGCTCGAGGAAGTATCACCTTGCCGGGAAGCAAACAACAGAAAAGCTAAGTTGCTAAGTTTAAGCAATCGGTTTTTAAATTTTCAAGTTATCTTCCTCGAACGATAGTACTTTGTATGGGAAACCCGTGCGCGGAGGAACCAACTCGCGACTAGCTTGCGCCCTTATGTTGTTTCGAGTCCGCTCAACAACTTAAGCGTGCTGCAACTAGTTGCTACAAGGTTGCTTGTCGGAGGCAGCATCGCCAGCAGGCTGCTGACGTTCCGCACTCAGCGCTCGCGGCAAAGGTGTACGCACCGACAAGTCCCCTAAAAGCGTAGGGCATAAACATACAAGGGAAGAAATCGAATAAAGGAAATAACATTGCATTCGATTGCCTAAGATAGAGTATATTACAAAATAACTTGTCGCAGATCTAATAAGTTGTTCTAAATATGGTCTGCAGCGACAAGGGAAAGATAAACTTGGTGGCCTAGTCCACGCGATCGCCATCGAGCCTCTTGACTTTGCTCACCCTGTCCACGATGGGTGCGACAAGGGTTTTGAGCGCTTCAACGTCAGCAGTTGGAGGCAGGGACTTGAGGACATTGGTGAAGTTGACGCCCGGATTGCGGAAGGCCACCTTCATCAGCACCTTCTGGAGGGCCCCGGCGCAGACTTGGCGCGACTCCTCAGCTAGCTGCTTTGGAATCTCCTCCCGGAGCCGCTGGAGACCCGTCAACACGCCTTTGAAAAACAGGCTGAGCTTGGCGCTGGGTTGGAGGTTCTCGTCGGTGGAGTACCCAAGATCCACCATCCCCAACTCCATCAGCTCATGGTGGATGGAGGCGGCAGTGTCCACAAGACCTTCTGTCCAGTGCATTATGCTGTCTCTGAGATTGTTCTGGGCGGTCACAGCATTCGCCAGCAGCTCCTCGCTGGCCTTGATCTTCTCCAGCAAACCCACTTCTCGCTCCTTGGCGCCGTCTAGCGTCTCCGTCAGGCTGCACAGCTTCAACTCAAGATCCGCCTTGACATCCTTGGCGGCGTCGATCTCCTTGATCTTCTCAGCGAGACGACCCTGCAACTCACCAAGAGTGTAGGCGTCCTTCTCGCGCTCATGCTTCAGCGTGGTGACCTCTTCGCCGCTCTTCTGGAGGGTGGGCTCCAGCTGGGTCACCATCGTCTCTAATTCCTTCTTGGCGGCCTCGGCGGCCGCGGCAGCGTCCTTTGCCTCCTTGAGTGCTCCGCCAATTGATTGCTCGCGCGCGGCAAGATCTTCCTCGTAGCTATCAAGGTTGATCTTCCGCTGCGCCATCTCACCTTCTTGCGCAGAGAGCTTCTCGCCGGCAAGCCTTTGCTGCTCCTCGACCTCGGCCTTCTCCAAGATGAAGGCCGTGCGCTCCTCAGCAAGCTGCTCCCGCGCTTCTGCTATATCCCGGAGAGTTTCCTTGTTGGCGCGCCGGAGCTCTTCTGCGCGCTTCTCCATGTCAGCTCCCGCCCTCGCGACAAGAGCTTCCCGCGACTCCAGCTTAGCTTGTCGGGCGCGGTAGAGCAACAACAGCTTCTTCAGCAGCTGCTCCTCCTCAGACTCGCCACTGCTGCTGCTTGGCGCGTCAACCAGCGACAGCCCGGCGGAGGCGAGCAGTTCCGCGTCGAAGGTCTCCCCTTCGGCCGGTGCCCTGAAGCTTGACGCCCACGGAAGCTTGATGAAGACGCCGCCGGCCTTGAGATAGGCGCCTGGCTGGGACTCTTCGAGAGTGGCGGCGCGCATCGGTGGCGGGGAATCGGCGGTCGGTGCAGCGCTGGCGCTCCTGCGCCTCGGGGCCGTCGACGATCACCGGACCCCTCCCAGCCTCTGCGCCGCAGCCTTGGCGGCCTCCTCGCCGGCGGACCTGTTGGCGCCGCCTCCTCCTCCATGTTGGCGTCGTTGTCATTGTTGCCGCGCGTCCTCCTCGCCCGGCAACCTCGGTCTCCATCGGCTCTCCGGCAGATGGATCTGATGATCGAAAAAGAAAAGAACAAGTCAAGCAAATGTTCAAGAGAAGAATGTAAGAGAAAAGATCCAAGGGAAATTTTCAGTCAAGAAGATTACTGCAATGGGATCAGAGTCGCGGTCTCCACCACCGGAGGGTCGCCGGCGCTGCCCCTTGTCGCAGAAGCTCCCCTTGTCCGAGAGGCCTCCCTTGCCGGAGAGCGCTCCCTTGGCGGAGAGTTCTCCCTCGGTGGCGTAGTTGAAGCGGACAGAACCTCAGGAGTGACCTCCGGGGCCTCCTGATGAGGCTGCTCTGCTCCTGCACAGTTCGACAAGTCGATATCAAGAAGAAGGAGCACCCAAGCACACCGAACCGTAAGAGATAATCCAAACACTTACGCTGGGGGCTGGCTGGGGCTGCTCTGTCAAGGATTGCGGATCCGCAAGGAGTCTCAGACGTGCCTCCTGTCGCCATTGTGGGAATCGTCTTCGACGGCGACCACGGAGTCTTGGCCCTTTCGACGCCCTCGAGCCAGCGTCCCAAGAAGGAAAGAGCTCAGAATGAAGCAAGTCAGATACAAAACGAAGCAGTAAATTGAAGAATTACAAGTAGCAGCGACAAGAGCTTACTCTTCCTCTTCTTCCTCGGAGCTGAGAGCGGAGAAGTCAAATTCCGCTCCGGTGCGACGAGCTGGAGGAGTAGGCTCCCTCGGACGCTTGGCGGGTGCGGAGGCCGTGGCTCCAGAAGGCCCCGCTCCCGTTGTTGTGGCGGCAGGAGGCGCTCCCGCGGCAACAGTGCTTGCCGCGGTGGAGCGCGTCGGGCGGCGAGGCGGCTGTTGGGCCGTCTGCTGCCCCGCCACTTCTCCGGTCTTGCGGAGGCATCTTCTTGGCGGGGTCGCGGGCTCCTCCCGCGACAAGCTACTTGACAGCGGAGGGGGGGCGCCCCCGGCAGGCTCGTTCGGGTCAGCATCGGGCTCGGCCTGCTCCTCCTCACCGACGAAATCTTCTCGATCGGCAAGGCTTGCCGCCTCGGCTGCCTCTGCCTCCTCGACGGAGAACCCAAACGCGCCGGTGGCGGCAGCTTCTGCTGCCTCCTCCAACCTTGTGGCGATGCGCGCCATCTCCTGCTCGGTGGTGTCGCGGGTAAGCCGCTTCTACTCGTCGGCACGGATCGGCACTTCCGCCAAGTTGTCGAAGAACTGCTGCACGACGTCGTCGGCGGGCTCCTGCCAAGTTGGAACGATTCCATGGGAATCGCACAACGGCATCATCGCGCGGATGCTGTCAAGCGACGAGTTGTTGCACAAGGGCACGACTCCCCTCGGCAACAAGAACCACTCGGGGTGATCTGCATCAGGCTTGAACAGCTCCCGCAGCATGCCATCCAGCTCCAAGACAGTAAAGTTCCAGTTCAGACCCGGGTGCAGCCTCATGATGTCCGCCGCGTTTTGAAATTCCCAAGCAGGCCTCCTCCTCTCCTGCAAGGGGGCAATGCGGCGGCGAAGGAAGTCCGCACCAACTGCTCCTATGGTAAGCCCTGCTTGCCGGAGGCGCAAGATCCTGTTCACGGCAATCTTCAACTTGTCGTCCTCCGGCGCCAAGTTGCTCCAATCATTGCCGCGCACTATGGGAGTTTGGCGCAGGGCAGTGAAAGGCTGTGGCTCCTCCTCTAAGATCCAACACCAGTCAGCTCTCCACTCCTCCCACTTGCTACGCAGCTCTCCGTCAAGATATGCTTCCTTCTTGCCGATCCTGGAGACCCATGCAATCCCTCCGGCAAGCGGCTCTCCTCTCTCAACACGGGGCATAAAGTAATGGCGGAAGAGTGCGACATTTGGGTGGACCCCGACAAAGTTCTCGCAGAGGTGTGCGAAAACAGCCATGGTGAGGACGGCGTTGGGGGTGAAATCAAGGAGGCGGAGGCCATATGTGTTCATGACATCGCAAAAGAATTCGGAAAAGGGCGGGCAGAGCCCGCAGTGGAAGAAAAGCGCGAAGAAAGGATACCCGATGGAAACCTTCTCGGATGTGGCGGCGGAGATCACCCTCGTGCGCGGGTGCGCCCGCGTCTCCGTCGACCAGCAAAGGTAATACAGCTCCCGCAGCTCCTTCCGTCAAGCGTGGGATCAAGAGGGCGCGCCTTCAAGAGCGCCACGAGCCGCTGCGCGCCGGCCGATTTCACGCCTTTCCCCTTGTCGGCTTTCGGAGCCATGGGGGGAGGTGGTGGAGGAGGTCAACGGCGTTGGTGGCGCCGGTGGCAATGGGGGGGGCGGAGCGTCGCTCTCTGTGGACTTGAGAAGAAGGGGGGAGCGGCGGTGGTTTCTGATGTGACAGCAATGGCAAGTGGGCGTCCTGCCCCTGTTCCCCCTGCTTATAAAGGGGGAGAGGGGACGGGCATTCCGGTTTTCCCATCAAAAGAAGGCCCCCATGATCTCTCCCACGATGCCACGTCCGGAACGTGCCGTTCGTGGGGGACGTGGTGGGTCCGAAGCGAATAACTGCGCGATCCAGGCCGCGCGTGCCCGATGCAATTGTTTTGGGCCTGGCCCAACAGAGCTTGGCGCTGTGTGGCCCAGGCCGGGGCTCTGCCGGTGTACTAGAGTAGGGTACCCTAGTATCCCGAACTCGCACGGACAGTCGCAGCACCTCGGCGTGGCTGGCCTGGTGACCGCCAAGATCTCGGCGGCTCCATTGGAGCCATTCAAGAACAAAGTAATCAAGGCCCGGCAAGAGGAGCTTGCCGGAAGGCCACTCAGGGCACGAAGGAAACAAGACCCCGGCAAGAGGAGCTTGCCGGGAAGGCTTGGTGAGCGACAAAGCTCCCGAGCGCGACAAGAACCTTGCCGCGGCAAGGCGCTTGCCGTGGCAGGTAACCTCTCTTCATCTCCGCTCCAGCTCATCCGCCAACGTGTCGCCATGGGGCTTTCCCAGGCACGCGTGTCAATGGGCTGTGCAGCCAGCAGGGAGCAGCGATAAGCGGCGCTGACAAGCTACCATCATGGCAAACGGAGGCGCACTTGACGGTCCCTGTTGCACTGTTCATGGCGACAGGGACGGACATTTATGGCTTTTGTCCCTTGCCGTCAGAGTTAGGTATAGAACACTGTACACTGTACAAAGCGGTGTACCAACCTCTGTTATTCCTATTTTACCCTTGTCTACTTGCCACCTGTGGTGACCCCTTGTGCCTATAAAAGGAGGCCCAAGTGCAACGTAGAAAGGGTTCGGCTCCGGCTCAGTTCATTCGACACATACGAGACCACAGTCACTCAGGCTAGGTTTTGTAGCTCTCATTGCTCCCTAGCAAGAACTCAAATAATCCACCAAGCAGCAGTAGGAGTTTTATCTCTCCGGAGAGCTCCGAAGCTGGGTAAATCTGCTCGTGTGCATCGCTTCGATCCGCTCTTTGTGCAATCTCCGCCCCCCTCCGAACCACAAGGGACCCGGTCCCATAGGTGTCCGTGGGTCACGATCAGCTTCCCCGACAACTATTTTACTTTATTTCTACTAAATAATAGAAAATATAAAGAGGGTACAGAAGGTTGTGCTTCTAGTTTCATCCATCTCATGCTCATAAAAAAGAATCCACTAACAAGGTTGATCAAGTCTTGTTAACAAACTCATTCCGAATAACATGGAACCGTAGAAATTTCGAATAACACTATGTTACCTCAACAGGGATATGGACATCCCCAATAATAAGTATATCATATTTCTTCTTGACAGTAGGGAGAGGAAATTCAAAACCTCCAAATATAATCGATGGAATTTTTCCAATAGAGTTGATACTATGAACTTGAGGTTGTTTCCTCGGAAAGTGTACCGTATGCTCATTACCATTAACATGAAAAGTGACATTGCCTTTGTTGCAATCAATAACAGCCCCTGCAGTGTTAAGGAAAGGTCTTCCAAAAATAATAGACATACTATCATCCTCGGGAATATCTAGAATAACAAAGTCCGTTAAAATGGTAACGTTTGCAACCACAACAGGCACATCCTCACAAATACTGACAGGTATAGCAGTTGATTTATCAGCCATTTGCAAAGATATTTCAGTAGGTGTCAACTTATTCAAATCAAGTCTACGATATAAATAGAGAGGCATAACACTCACACGGCTCCAAGATCACATAAAGCAGTTTTAACATAATTTATTTTAATGGAGCATGGTATAGTAGGTACTCCTGGATCTCCAAGTTTCTTTGGTATTCCACCCTTAAAAGTGTAATTAGCAAGCATGGTGGAAATTTTAGCTTCAGGTATCTTTCTTTTATTAGTAACAATATCTTTCATATATTTATCATAAGGATTCATTTTGAGCATATCAGTTAATCGCATACGCAAAAAGATGGGCCTAATCATTTCAGCAAAGCGCTCAAAATCCTCATCATCCTTTTTCTTGGATGGTTTCGGAGGAAAAGGCATGGGTTTCTGAACCCATGGTTCTCTTTCTTTACCGTGTTTCCTAGCAATGAAGTCTCTTTTATCATAACATTGATTCTTTGATTGTGGGTTATCAAGAGCAGGTTCAACTTCTACATCATTATCATTACTAGGTTGAGCATCATCATGAACATTATGATTAACATTATCACTAGGTTCATGTTCATCACCTGAGCGTGTTTCAGCATCAGAAATAGAAGTATCATTTGGATTCTCAGGTGGTTCAGCAATAGGTTCACTAGAAGTTTGCAAAGTCCTATCATTTTTCTTTTTCTTCCTCTTAGAAGAACTAGGTGCATCAATATTATTTCTCTAAGAATCTTGCTCGATTCTCTTAGGGTGGCCTTCAGGATACAAAGGTTCCTGAGTCGTTCTACCAGTTCTAGTAGCCACTCTAACAGCATAATCATTTTTCTTACTATTCATTTCATCAAGCACTTCTTTCTGAGCTTTAAGTACTTGTTCTACTTGAGTGGTAACCATAGAAGCATGTTTGCTAACAAGTTTAAGTTCACCTCTAATATTAGCCATACAATCACTCAAGCGTTTAATCATAAAGGTATTTTGTTTTAATTGTCTACCAAAATAAGCATTAAAGTCATCTTGCTTAAACATAAAGTCATCATACTCATCCAAGCACTGACTAGCAATTTTAGTAGGAGGGACTTCAGCTTTATCATATCTATAGAGTGAATTTACCTTTACTACCTGTGTCGGGATATTGGAAGGTTCTTCAGTAAATAAGTAATTGAGATCATATACTTCTTCAACAGGCGGTAAATTAAGACCATGTATTTCTTCAATAGGAGGTAAATTCTTAACATCTTCAACTTTAATACCTTTTTCTTTCATGGATTTCTTTGCCTCTTGCATATCTTCGACTGAGAAATAGAACACCTCTCTTCTCGGAGTTGGTTTAGGAATAGGCTCAAGAATTGGCTCAGAGCTGGCTCGGGAGTTGGCTCATGAGGTGCCCAATTATTTTCATTTGTCAACATATTATTCAATAAAATTTCAGCTTCATCCGTGTTCTTTCCTGAAAAGAGAACCATCACAACTATCTGAGTAATCTCTGGAAGCATCGATTAGTCCATTATAAAAGATATCAAGTATTTCAGGTTTCTTAAGAGGATGATCAGAAAAGCATTAATAACTTGAGAAGCCTCCCCAAGCTTGTGGGAGACTCTCTTCTTCAATTTGCACAAAATTATATATATATCCCTCAAAGCAGCTTGTTTCTTATGAGCAGGGAAATATTTAGCAAAAAAGTATTAAATCATATCCTGGGGACTTTGCACACAACCAGGAACAAGAGAATTAAACCATATCTTAGCATCACCCTTTAATGAGAACGGAAATATTTTGAGTAAATAAAGGTAGCGCGATCTCTCATTATTAGTAAACAGGGCAGCTATATCATTTAACTTAGTAAGATGTGCCACAACAGTTTCAGATTCATAGCCATAAAAAGGATCAGATTCAACCAGAGTAATTATATTAGGATCAATAGAGAATTCATAATAATTCTTATCGGGAACACAAATAGGTGAAGTAGCAAAAGCAGGGTCGGGTCTCATTCTATCTCTAAAAGATTCTTTACTCCATTTAACTAGCAACCTCTAAGTTCAAGTCTATCCTGGCAAGCAAGAATAGCTGCAGAAGATTCAGCATCAAAAAGATAACCCTCAGGAATAGCAGGCATATTTTCATCATCACTTTCATCATTGTATTCAGTTTCAATATTTTCTCTTTCTCTAGACCTAGAAATTTGTTCATCTAGAAATTCACCAAGGCACAGAGTATCAAGCATAGAAGTAGTTTCATCATAAGTATCATGCATAGCGTAAGCGGCATCATCAATAACATGCGACATATCGGAACTAATAGCGAAGCAGGTTTAGGTGTCGCTAGCTTACTCATAATGAAGGTGAATCAAGTGCGAGCTAGATGGCAGTTCCTTACCTCCCTCGTAGTTGAGGGATAAATTGTTGTCTTAGCGTCTTTCAAGTTCTTCATAGTGTCCAGCAGATATAAATCCCAAGTGACTCAAAGAATAGAGCTATGCTCCCCGGCAACGGCGCCAGAAAAAGGTCTTGATAACCCACAAGTATAGGGGATTGCAACAGTTTTCGAGGGTAGAGTATTCAACCCAAATTTGTTGATTCGACACAAGGGGAGCCAAAGAATATTCTCAAGTATTAGCAGCTGAGTTGTCAATTCAACCACACCTGGAAACTTAATATCTGCAGCAAAGTGTTTACTAGCAAAGCAATATGATAGTGGTGGTAACGGTAACAAAGTAAAGACAGCAAAAGCAAAGTTTTTGGTATTTTTGTAGTGATGATAATAGTAGCAACGGAAAAGTAAATAAGCGTAAACCAGTATATGGAAAACTCGTAGGCACCGGATCAGTGATGGATAATTATGCGGATGCGGTTCGTCATGTAACGATCATAACATAGGGTGACACAGTAACTAGCTCCTGTTCATCAATGTAATGTAGGCATGTATTTCGAATATAGTCATACGTGCTTATGGAAAAGAACTTGCATGACATCTTTTGTCCTACCCTCCCGTGGCAGTGGGGTCCTATTGGAAACTAAGGGATATTAAGGCCTCCTTTTAATAGAGAACCGAACAAAGCATTACCACATAGTGAATACATGAACTCCTCAAACTATGGTCATCACCGGAGTGGTCCCGATTATTGTCACTTGGGTTGCGGATCATAACACATAGTAGGTGACTATAGACTTGCAAGATAGGATCAAGAACACACATATATTCATGAAATCATAATAGGTTCCGATCTGAAATCATGGCACTCGGGCCCTAGTGACAAGCATTAAGCATAGCAAAGTCATAGCAACATCAATCTCGAACATAGTGGATACTAGGATCAAACCTAACAAAACTAACTCGATTACATGATAAATCTCATCCAACCCATCACTGTCCAGCAAGCCTACGATGGAATTACTCATGCACGGCGGTGAGCATCATGAATTGGTGATGGAGGATGGTTGATGATGACGACGGCGACGAATCCCCCTCTCCGGAGCCCCGAACGGACTCCAGATCAGCCCTCTCGAGAGAGATTAGGGCTTGGCGGCAGCTCCGTATCCTAAAACGCTATGATTTCTTCTCTCTGATTTTTTTCTCCCCGAAAGCCAATATATGGAGTTGGAGTTGGCGTCGGAGGGCCACCAGGGGGCCCACGAGGTAGGGGCGCGCCCAGGGGGGAGGGCGCGCCCCCCACCCTCGTGAGCAGGGTGTGGGCCCCCTGGTCTTCATCTTTGGCGAGGATTTTTTATTATTTTTTTCTAAGGTGTTCCGTGGAGTTTCAGGTCATTCCGTGAACTTTTGTTTTCTACACATAAAACAACATCGCGGCAATTCTGCTGAAAACATCGTCAGTCCGGGTTAGTTCCATTCAAATCATACAAGTTAGAGTCCAAAACATGGGCAAAAGTGTTTGGAAAATTAGATACGACGGAGACGTATCAGCTACTTTGCTGCATCATCCTCTCCTCTTCGGGGAAATCCAACGCAGTGCTTAAGAGGTAGCAGTGGTTCGACTGTCTTCATGGGCTCGCTCCCGAAGAACTTGGCGCTGATCGCAGTGGGTCCGTGGGTCGGACGATGCTATGGAGATGTTATCACAAGCGTCATCACGAAGGACCGGCACCGGCGGCAACTGGCGCTGGGGAGAGGAGTGCACTGTGGCTGCAGCTCCCCCGATCGTTCCACCGCTGGCATGTGGTGGCTCGGCGGAACACTGACCCGAGGGCCCCACCGGTCTCGGATCATCTTTGTTGGCGACGACGATGAGGCTTAGGATGATGGCTCTCCACTCGTCGAGCTTCTTTGCAGGGGAGTCGACGAGCAGCTGCGCGCGCGCCAAAGCTTCTGCTGGCGTGGGTGGTGGCGAAAGCTGCGTGGACCGTGGCGTGCTTCGAATTCTAACCACGTTAGAAGGAGCTCTGTCACGGCCCAGCGCCTGCGTGCCATTTTTGCCAGCACTTCGGCGGGCATGCTGGCCTCCTTCGTCCCGCAGATGGTGCACAGGACTCTTCCCATGGCGGCGTTCGGGATATTCCTTCTGCTGCTTCTTCAGAGCAGTTGGATGAAGAAATTGAAGTGGATACAATCCCTTCAACCCCAGTTGTCTCATCGCCCATGCCTCAGTTCATAGCTGAAGAGGCCGGCGTTGAAGAAATGAGTGAAGAAGATGAGGACATGGACATTGGATGCACAACACCACCGATGAATGATGACTTTTGGGAAAGTCAGCACCCCAAGTCTCCTTTGTTCACGCCATTGCAGCAAATTCCTCAGTTCCCCGTGCTTACTGAAGTTCAAATGGGCTTTGAAGAACCTTGCACCACTCCGTCTATTCATGAAGAGATTCCAGCCACTAGTGCTGATGAAATTGTTGCTGAAGAATTAAAGACCCAGGCTGCCACTTAATAAGAAACTAAAATTCCTCAGCCTGTGGATCCTGAGATTGCGATTCCTGAGGTTGTGATGCAATTGACTGGCACTCCTCAGCCCAAGCCAAAGGATCCTTTATCAAAGAAACAAAAATTCAAGGCTGATGACTTCTTCCACGAGCACGTATTCTTCACGGATTACAACCCATATGAATCTGCTCGTCTTAGAAGGAAGCGTTTCTGGACTGCCAGCCAAGTCAACTTCTATTCTTTGCTGCTTTTCAACAAAGACAAAGTCTTTGACCATGAGAATATTCCTCACGTGGGCATGGAATCACTGCCTTGCTTCGCCCCAGTCCTCAGTGTTCTTCATGACACTTGACTGCTCAACTTTTGCACTGATATTATTGATTGGAATGAAGAGCTTATCCTTCAGTTCTGTGCAATGCTGCACATTACAGGAAATGTTGAAGATGTGAACTCTTTGGTGTTGGATTGGAAGATAGAGAATACTCATTAAAAAGCACCGGCCTCTGAATTGCTTCATGCCCTGCCTATCAGTCCTCCCCTTGAAGGTGCTCGTTATATCTATAATGAACCTGAGCTCACAGATCACTACATGCAAGTGTTGATGAAGCCGCTGAAGCCCGGTCAAGCCCCAAGGACCAAATTCCTCGTGAAGGAATTGTTGTATGTGCCTCAGACTGTCTATCACATTATGTTGAAGACATTGAGTCCAATCAAAGGCCACGACTCGAATGATGAAGAAGTCATTGGCATCATGAAGAATCTGCTATTCAATATCATGCATGGCATTCCTGTCAACTACCATGATTTCTTCATGAGGACTCTGGCAAATGTTGCATTATCTCCATTTGAGTTGAAGCCTTACACTCCTTGGATTATGAGATTCCTCAGAACAAGGTCTTCACTCAACTACAAGGCTGACCTTCAAAATCATCTCAGCTACTTGCTCCCCATTGAAGTCATCAAACGGACATTGTCCTCAGCTGATGCAAAGGGCAAGGCCACTGCTGTTATTGATGAAGGCATTCGTCCATTGGATGGTCAGTTCTGCAAAGCTGCATCTTACTCCACCAATGACGACTCTGCGACTCATGACTCTGCCGCCAATGCTTCAAAGCAAAATCCTCAAGGCACAGCTCCAAGGGTGATGACTGATCGTGAGCTTCTCCTCAGTCTTCACCAGAAGGTCGATCACAACCACAAATGGGTTAAGCGTCAGTTTGGTTGTATTCTTCACAACATGACTGCTACACACAGTGCAGTGAAGAAAAACCATTACTACCTCCATGAAGTTTTCGGTCGCACTTGGGCTGTTCTGTCTCATCTCTATGGTGAAGAAGATCTGAAACACTACAAGAAGGTCAAAGTTCCCTCCTTGGTGGCCAGCTCATATTCTTCATCACGCGACACGGATGAGCATGAAGATTTGGACGACACTGTGGCATGCCCTACTACAACAACCGACGCCAACAATGCTGGCGCTCCTTCCTCAACATGATATTCTTCAGGGGCGTTAGTCCTCATTTTTTACCCTTTTGGTCATTCGATGACAAAGGGGGAGAAATTTGAGTTAGTCTTCAAGCAGGTCTACATATATGGGCATTTTTTTTGCTAAGTTACAACTCTCGTTCTTTTGAAGACTTTATTGGATCGAGTTGTAAACTCAAAGCCGATGGTGGTCTGATACTTTTGTTGTGTTCTTCTGCATGCTTATTCCTCATATATGTTAATGCACGCATGCTGAATTACATCAGTCACCATATTTCATCATGCATTTTAAATTCTTCATATCATATGTTAAATGCGTGTATGAATTACAAGATATAAGGGGAGATCTCCATGATTCTACTCTTCAAGTGTGCATTGCTTCAAATGCAAATTCCTCACTATGCACATCTTCAGGGGGAGTTCTTCTATATCTTGCAATCAAATTCCTCAATATTAGTATTTACACTTCATATGTTTTATCCCCGTTGAAAACTTAACCTATATTGTCATCAATCACCAAAAAGGGGGAGATTGTAAGTGCATCTAGTGCCCCTTAGTGATTTTGGTGTATTGAAGATTTATAGGTTATGGGAATGATGCATTTGTGAGTGTACACAGGTCTATAAGTCTATGACGAGTTTGATATTTACAGAGAAAGTCGACCCCTAAAAATGAAGTTCTTCGACTGAAGACTTTGGATTTCTGAAGACTTTCTGAAGACTTTGATAGTGAAGAAATTGGTGTGACCTTGAAGACTTGGATTTCATACGAGGAATGTGAAGCGTGAAGACTTTTGTTTTCGTAGTTTCATTTTTATCTTTCTTGAGTCATAGGAAACACCGTACTGTTAAAGGGGGTCGAGGAAATACTAAGGAAAAATGTCCATGTGATGCTCAACTCAAAATCCTACACCTACCAATCCCTTCGAGTGAAGCCATTGGAAATCTCATATAGTTCAGTCATTTTGTTCAGTGATAGAGACGAAGTTCTTCTGGTCTCTGAGGAATTTGTTTTGACTAAGGAGTTAGAAATTCGCTAGTGCGGATTGCCTACAAGTGAGGAACATGATAGCCCTGAGGAATTTGATAGTCAAATTTCCGACCATTGTTGTGCTAAGCGCCAGCTGTCCCAAAATATCTACCCACCTAACGGTCATATTATTGAAGGGCATTTATGTCTTATCATGTCGGGCTGCTCCCTAGGCTATAAGTAGCCGCCCCCTACAACCACTAGCTGGTTGGCTGCTCCGAGAGAAACTGACACTTGTCATTTGAGAGCATCCCATCCTCCGAGGACTTTGAGCGAAAATCATCAAGTGAGGAAAACCCAAACCCAAACACCTACACACCCAAAGTGATTGAGCATCACTGAAGAGATTGAACCTGCATGGATCCGACGCTTGTTAGCTTTGAAGACTGTGCATCTTCCAGACGGTTAGGCCTCATGGTCTAGAGCATCCAAGATGAAATTGTGGATTGCCGAGTGACCGAGTTTGTGAAGGTTTGGAAGTCACCTGAAGACTTACCACGAGTGATTGGGAAAGGTCTATGTGACCTTAGGTTAAGGAGAATACGGTGAGGACTATGTGTCCGGTACTGTGTGTCGTCAGGTTTAAATACCTAGCCGCTCCAACCAGACGTACAACTGTCACAGCAGTTGGAACTAGTCTACCAAATCACTGTCTTCACCAAGCCTACTGGTTCTATTTCCTCAACTCTTTCATTTCCTCATTACTGTGTTGTGTGCTTGTTCATATCTGGTTGAAGACTTTGGCTGAAGACTTTCTTAATTTCCTCAGTTCAATTTCTTCAATCTGTTTGTCTTTATCCTGTGTATCCTGTGTTTACGCTTTCTGTACTCTGTGCTTGTTTTCATTTCATCATGATGACCATGCTTATGTTCTGTTATGTTTGCATCTGAGTACTTATTCCGCTGCAAGTAGTTCTTATCTTAGGAATTTCCTCACCCTGAAATTCCTCAGTGAAGAATTCATAAAAATCGCGTATTCACCCCCCCTCTAGTCGACTTAACGCACTTTCATAAGCATAGTAGACAATGTTCTACTGACTACTTCAGTTTGTCTATCAGTTTGGAGCCGACTAGTACTAAAAAGTAGTTTAGTACCAAACTTAGCCCATAATAATCTCTAATAGCGGCTAATAAATTTAGTATCATTATCTGAAACAATAGTATTTGGCACACCATGCACGCGAATAATTTCATGAAAGAACAAATCAGTAACATTAGCACCATCATCGCTTTTATGACATGGTATAAACTGTGCCATTTTCGAGAGCCTATCCACGACAACAAATATGCAATCCCTCCCCTTCTTTGTTCGAGGTAAACCCAAAACAAAGTATATAGATATATCCTCCCATGGAACACTAGGTACAGGAAAAGGCATATATAAAACATGAGGATTGAGTCATGAGTTAGCTTTTTGACATGTAGTGCAACGAGCAACAAAGCACTCAACATCCTGTCTCATCTCTGGCCAAAAGAATTGTAGCAAGTACATCCTCCGACTTCTTCACGCCAAAGTGTCCCATTAATCCTCCTCCATGCACCTCCTGCAACAACAAAAGATGAACACTACTAGCTGGAATGCATAGCTTGTTAGCATGGAGCACAAATCCATCATTAACAAAGAACTTATTCAATGTTCTCCCTACTTTACAATTCTGTAATACATGTTTAAATTCAGGATCGTGCACATATTGATCTTTGATGGTCTCCAAACCAAATATTTTAATGTCAAGTTGTGAAAGCATAGTACGATGAGATAATGCATTAGCAATAAAATTTTCTTTACCCTTCTTGTGTTTAATGACATAAGGGAAAGTCTTAATGAATTCAACCCATTCAACATGTCTACGATTCAGTTTTGCTTGACTTTTAATACATTTCAAAGATTCATGATTAGAATGTATAACAAATTCTTTGGGCCATAAATAATGTTTCCATGTTTCTAAAGTCCGAACAAGAGCATATAATTCTTTATCATAAGTAGAATAGTTCAGACTAGGCCCACTCAGTTTTTCAGAAAAGTATGCAACTGGTTTACCATCTTATAGTAACACACCTCTTAATCGTATTCCACTAGCATTACATCCAAGCTCAAAAGTCCTGTTAAAACCAAGATGATGTAGGGTGGAAACCCTAAGGCTGATCTTTCACGATTGGGGCGGATCCTACGAAGAACATGAGGGATAACACGAGGGGAAAACGAGAGGAAACACTCAAATCGACGAGAAACGATCACACATGTGCTAGATCCATGAACATAAAGAGTCATAGAAGATTCAAACGCAACAGAGGACGATACAAAAGGTCTTCTCCGTGAGGAGGTCTTGAGGGGTCTTCCCGTGATGGGGTCTTGTATCCACTTGGGGGATCTTCTCCGTAGAGGTCGTGAACTCCGATGGAGAAGGTATCAAGTGGATGAGCAAAGCTCTATCTCTCAAATGAGCTAATCCTTTGCTAACCCTAAAAAGAGCGAGGAGCAGGAGTATATACAGTCTAGGGTCACGAAAGGGTACATGGGCTTCAGCCCAATATGCAGTCAACCCACGGGTGGCGGACGTTCGATAGTTACCGGTCGTCCGGTGTCTCACGGGCACTGAGACGTCCAGTAAGTGTCGAATTTCTGACATTTCAGCTCTGATCAGGCGGCGTCAGCTTTCCGGTGGGCGTCGTACGTCCGGAGTGTCGGTCATCCGGTGGTCTCCATACTTCTGACGTTTTGGCTATGTGATGGTGGTGTCGGTCGTCCGTAATGGCTCGATCATCCGGGGACTAGGGCGTGTCGGTCGTCCAATCGCTAGAGCGTGCGTAGGCTGGGGATCGGTTGGCTGGCGAAGCTCCCAGGCGTCGGACGTCCGATGAGTACCGGTCGTTCAGTGGTTGTGGATTCCTGGTACATATTCCTCTTGGTCCTTGTGCTTGGTGCCCTCGCTGTCTTGTCCGTTAGGTGTAGCTATCCCATGGATTTCCTCCAAGTATGTGATCACACATAGGGTTTCTGCTTGAGGTAGTAACCATGTCTCATGTGAAGAAAGTGGTAGTTCGGAGAGGAGAGAGTTCACCTTATATTCGATAGCCTTTGCTCGAGCTCTTGTCATTGGTCCAAGTGGTGTCGTGGGAGACGTAGGTAGGTCCATGGGGATGACCAAAGGATGCTCTGCATCAGATATTAATCAAGCTAGTAAAGGAAAACGGGAGCAAAATAAGAGTGAAAATCAGATAGTGGCAAAAGAATTTGAGAAAAAAGTGAAACATAATAATAAACCTTCTAGTGTTGCTTCTGAAATTAAATTGAAAAGTCGATGTTTACTTGCCACTAAATCTGATATTGATGATCTAGATTGCAGTAAATCTATTTGCTATGCTTTTGTGTGCAAAGAGGCATTATTTTCATTCGAGGACGTGCCTTCCTCTTTGCCTCCTGCGCTCAATAACATTTTGTAGGTTTTCACTGACGTCTTTCCACAAGACGTACCACCGGGATTACCAACAATTCGAGGGATTGAGCATCAAATTGACTTAATTCCCGCTGCTTCGCTGCCAAACCGTGCACCATACCGTACCAATCCTGAGGAGACGAAGGAGATTATGCGTCAAGTACAGGAGCTACTCGACAAAGGTTACATACGCAAATCTCTTAGTCCTTGTGTTGTTCCTATTATACTAGTGCCAAAAAAGACCGCGTATGTGTGTTGATTGTAGAGGCATTAATAATATTACTATTCGTTATCGTCAACCTATTCCTAGCCTAGATGATATGCTTGATGAATTGAGTGGCTCTACAATATTCTCCAAAGTTGATTTGCATAGTGGATACCATCAAATTCGTATGAAATTTGGAGATGAATAGAAAACAGCATTTAAAACTTAGTTTGGACTGTATGAGTGGTTAGTCATGCCCTTTGGGTTAACTAATGCACCTGGTACTTTCATGAGATTATTGAACGAAGTTTTACATGCTTTGATTGGATGATTTGTGGTAGTCTATTTTGATGATATATTGATTTATAGCATATCTTTGGAAGAACATTTGGAATATTAACGTGTTGTTTTTATTGCTCTGCATGATGCACATTTGTTTGGTAACCTTGGGAAGTGCACCTTTTGCACCGACCGAGTATCTTTTCTTGGCTATGTTGTTACTCCACAGGGAATTGAAGTTGATAAAGCTAAGATTGAAGCTATTGAGAGTTGGCCGCAGCCCAAAACAGTCACACAAAAGTGAGGAGTTTTCTTGCACTCGTTGGTTTCTATAGGCATTTTCTGAGAGATTTTAGCACCATTGCTGCACCTCTCAATGAGCTTACGAAGAAGGATGTGCCTTTTGTTTGGGGTACCGCACAGGAAGAAGCCTTGACATATTTGAAAGACCGTGTGAACTCCATGCATCCGTTCTTGATGGTCTTTATATCAATCTCAACCGAAATCTTCCAATCTTTCCAATGGCATGCTTGGGTTACCAAGATTCTGCCCATATCCATCTTGTCTCCATCGTTTCTTTCTCGTTGACGTATGCATTCATGTTCCTCGTGCATGTAGCTTGTATTCTTTTCCATGTCATGTTTATGTGTTGTGTGTTTACCATGTTGTTTAATTATTTCCGGTTGTGCTTCTTTTCGATAGTTCATGTTTCGTTGCGATTGTGAGGATTCGTACAACTGCGCTTGGTTCATCTATGCCCGTTCGTCTTCTTCATGGATTCGGTCTTCTTCCTAGCGGGATTTCAGGCAAGATGATCGTCACCTTGGACCTCACTACTATCTTTGCTATGCAAGTTGTCTCGATGCTATCTCTATGTCGCACTACCCACCACTTGTATATCAAGCCTCCCAAACTGCAATGATAAGCGTCTAACCTTTTTCACCATCCCAGCAAACCGTTGTTTGGCTATGTTACCGCTTCGCTCAGCCCCTCTTATAGCATTGCTAGTTGCAGTTGTAGGTTGCTCCATGTTGGGACATGGATATCATGGATATCTTGGGATATCACAATATCTCTTATTTAATTAATGCATCTATATACTTGGTACAGGGTGGAAGGCTCAGGCTTTTTCCTGGTGTTTTGTTCCACTCTTGCCGCCTTAGTTTCCATCATACCGGTGTTATTTTCCTTGATTTTGTGTTCCCATCATAGTCGGGGTTTATGGGCCCCCCTTGATAGTTCGCTTTGAATAAAACTCTTCCGGCAAGGCCCAACATTGGTTTTACCATTTGCCTAGTAACAACTAAAACTTGCATAGGGACCAGCTAGCACCCAAGGACTGTTAATTAACAACCCAGGCCAGTGGTCTTCACGAGTGTTGCTCCAAATCGGGCAGCCTACAGGTCCATCACGGGGAAACTCAAGATCTGGTTTTACTCATAGATTGACACATCTGATCATGGCCTGGGATGACATACGCGCGGCTACTATCAGGGTGTCTGTACGTCGAGAGGTCTTGCTGGTTTTGTTTTACCATTGTCGAAATGTCTTGTGAACCGGGATTCCCTATTTGATCGGGTTTTTCTAGGAGGAGGATTTCCTTCGTTGATCGTGATAGCTTGTCGTGGGCTAAGTTGGGACACCCCTGCAGGGATTGATCTTTCGAAAGCTGTGCCCGCAATTATGTGGTAGATGGGAGTTTTTAATATCCTGTTGTAGAGAACTTAACACCAGATCCGAAAGAAAATACACCAACCGCGTGTGTAACCGTGATTGTCTCTTTTCGACGAGGTTCGGGAAGAGAACACGGTTGGGGTATGCTTGAACGTAAGTAGTTCAGGATAACTTCTTGATCATTACTAGTTTGCGACCGTTGCATAGTTTCTCTTCTTATTCTTGTACTCGTAAGTTAGCCACCATAGAATGCTTAGTGCTGTTGCGACCCCACCACTTATCCATTCCATACCCATTAAGATTTGCTAGTCTTGATACCCATGGTAATGGAATTGCTGAGTCCTCGTGGCTCAAAAATTACTACAACAACAGTTGCAGGTGCATGTAATGCAATGATCTGACGTGAGAGCGACGTTTGCTTGTTTTGGAGTTCTTCTTCTACTTCTTGTTCTTCGATCAGGGGATAGGTTCCCGGTCGGCAGCATGGGCTAGCAGGGTGGATGTCGTTTGAGTTTTTGTTTGTGTTTCGTCCGTAGTCAGATGTTGCTCTTATGTATGATGTTTGATGTATTCATGTGGAATTTGTATGCCTTTGTATGTTTCCCCATCTATTATGTAATGGTACGATGTAATGATATCCACCTAGCAAAGCGTCTTCAATATGCGGCTCTATCCTTGGAGGGACCTTCGAGTTCCTCTCGGATAGGATCGCATATTGGACATGACAAGTTGGTATTAGAACCTCGAACGACCATAGGAGCCCCCTAGATTGATCGTAGCATGGTCGTTGTCGAGTCTAGAAGAAAACTATTTCTGAGTCTAGTTATATCAAAGAGTAGGAATTATTTTTACTCCTTATCCCCTTCGTCACTCTGGTAAGGAATCATGACGTAGGTGTTTTGACTTACTCATGTTCCCCTTCAGATTTTCTTTAGGATCACGCAGGCTTCTTTTGATTGTTGTGTTCTCAATCCTTTTGAACGGGCGCATTCATCTTCAAGTTATTCCATCCTCTTCATCCTTGCAAGATCAACTCTCATCTTCTCAATGGCGTCCTTTCCCCATCCCCTGTTGTTTTTCCCCACCCTCCTGCCCTTTTGTTCACGAAGTCTGAAGTCGCTAATCGAGTATCCATTTTGTTCGTGCAAAGTCTCTTCATTCTTTCCTAAATATTTCATCCGGTGATTTCTCATCTAGTTCGGCATTATGTCTCGTTTTCTTTTCCCGTGGATTCAATTCATGTTTTTCGGGTTGATCATATTCCTTTTCCTTGCTCAAATGTTTCACCTTACTCCTTGTCCTCTCGCCATTTAATCATTCTAGAGCGCCGAAGACATCTCAGAAGACTCGTGTTTGCATTCATTCGAGGTTGTCACCTCATTCAAGTCATTCAATCGTCCCGGTTCATCATCTCTCTTTCAGACATTCATTTCAACGGTGTTTCTTTTCAGTGGGCCCTAAACCACAGGAGTCACACCCTGATTTTCATGCCACAACACTTAAGATGATAAATCATGATAAATTGTGGTTTGGCAAAAACTTTTTGTGTGTTTTGGTCTTTGCTTGATTTGATTTTGTCTACTGTTTGCTAGTGCTCCAAAAATCAAATAAATCCTCCAACTCTTATACTCCTTCTCCTTGATCCAAAACTTCTGCCCAATGATCATGCCATGTGTGTAGGTCATAAAAATAATTTCTTGTAAAAATATTTTGGCCAAAAAGTATTTTCTAAATTTAGTTTTCCAAAAACCCCTGAATTGAGGTTTGCACTGCAAGTACTTAATTAAGGGCAGTAAAAATCTTTCCAAAAATATATTTGACTCCTATTAGATATAGGATACCCAGAAACCATAAAAATATGATTTTAAAAGTTATTTTACTATTTTATTTAAAAGCTTTTTCTTAAGGCCAGAAATGGTCTTTAATAGGTTAAAATTATTTTTATGCTTACAAAAAATATTTGTGAAAATTTAGAGAAACTCAGTGGACATATATTTCCCATATATAGGAGTTTCAACACATGGTCATGTTCAAAATATTGGTCAAATCCCTCAAATACCCTTTCTGGATATTTCAAGCTTTTGAAATATTTACAAAGGAAATATTCTCCAAAAATTCCAAGAAAATTCTAGCATGTCACATATGACATGCTTGATGATCTGGACAAGTATCATATCATGGAGAATAGTATAACCCCATGAAATCCCCTCAAAACAATTTCTGTCCATTTTGAAGTTTGAGCAACTTTACATTGCCAAACATGTCCAAATTCTCTCAAATCTTGTGTACATGCTCAACTGGTCTAATCATTCATCTAGACCAAATGGCACAAGTTGGAGAACAAGTTAACTTGATCAAAGAGCCCCAAAACCCTCTCTGACCAGAATCAAATTTGAACAATTCTACATTACCAACTTTCTCTCCTTGATTCCAACTTTTGTGAGCAGGATCACATGACCAAATGAGGCCACCACACCTAGTGGTGCATCAAGGAGAAGTGATTTGATCAACTAGATCTACACAAGTTCATTTGTGCCAAATTCTAGGGTTCACAAAAGTTGCATTGGCAACTTTGCCCAAATGAACTCAAGATTGGTGGAAGGCCCTAATTATGTGTACCATTTGACCCTGTCAAGCCTCATGTCAAGTGGAGTTCATCTTCTTGCCCAAACCACCATCAAACACCTTCCGCAGAAATTAAAATGTATGTTTTGTCCACTTCCACTAATCTCCTTGAGCCCTCCTTTTACCACAGCCCTCCTAGTCCCCTCTACCACCTGCATCTTTCCCTGCCCGAGGAGCCATGATTAAGGGGGTTAGAACCCCATTTTTCTTCTCTGGGCAGGAGCATTCTGCCTCTCTCTCAGCCTCTCTCTCCCTCCTTGGCATTCCAGAGCATCCAAGGCTCTCCTCAGCTTTTGCCCATACCCCTTGCAGCTGCTAGACACAGGTGGACGCGCGAGTGCGCGCGGAAAAGCCGCGGATGTCGGCCAAAGGCGCGCTCTGGAGCGCCTGGCAGGGCGTTCGACCATTGACGCCGCGTCCCCCGACCGCCTCGTGCGTCCCCCTCACGCCAGTCGAGGTGGCTCGACGTCCACAACACGCCACTCCCCTGGCCCCCTCCTCCTTCTCCCTCCTGCGGCCTCCATTCGCACGCGCGCCGGCCACCCGAGAGCTCCAATGGACGAGCTCACACGCGCGACGCCCTGACCCCCCCCCCGCTCCTTCTCTCCCTTCCTCTGGGCGTAGAATACCCCTACAAACACCCCGGACACGCCCACGTGAGCCCCCGTGGCTTGTAGCGACGGCAACAGCCTCACCGGCGCATGAGCTCACGGTGCACCTCGCTCCCTTCTACTTAAGGCCACCCCCGAGCCCCCTCTCTACTCCTTTGGCCCTCTCTCCCTCCCGTGATCCCCCTGGACCAACCCACTCCCCTCCTCGCGCCCTCCATCCCCCTCCTAGGCCGGAGCCGAGCCGTCGGCCGCTGCTCAAATCCGGGCGCCTCAGCCACTCTCTCTCCCACCTAGCCACTCCAGCGCCCCATCATCACCACCACTGACTCACCCCAAGATCCGCTTCCTCCTCCCCGCATCTGCCTCGCCGTGCTGAATCTCGCCGTCGGCCTCCTCCGCCATGGACGATGGGGCGCTCACCTCAGACCGCCCCCGCGCCCGTGGAGTACCTCGGAGGATGCGTCACACTCCCCCGAGCACGCCGGTGTGCCGGGCGCCCACGGTGGTGGTCGGTGCCGCCGGGGAGAGCGCCGGCACCGCTCGGCCTCGCCTCCTCTGTCTCCCGTCAGGCCGCGCGGGAGGTTGAAGGCGACGGCCTGAGCGTTGGGGCCCGCGCGTGAGCGACCCAGCGGCTGGGCCCCGCCCGTTTAAGTGGAGACGGCTTCGGCCAAGATCTGTTTTCCTCGCGCGTTGGCGTACTCCGCGAACCCGCCTCCGACGTTGCCTCCTCTGCCCGTCCAGCCGAGCCACTGGGCCGGCCCACTGCTAAACTGCGCCCAGTGCGCTGGATAAGGGTAAAGCCCTTTCCCTTTCCTTTTTCTTTTTCTGTAAATTTATAAAATCCATAAACAATTCAAATGGACTCCAAATTTGATGATTCAAATTTCTAGTGACTCTATAAATCATGATCTACCTGTTAGTGCAACATGCACATTTTTCCAGAGACCTTTCTTCACAAATATTTATCAAATCCTATTTCTCCTATTCCTGTGATGAACTTTAGAAAATCACAGAGAGCTCCAACTTGATCCAAATGCCATGATTCAAATTCCTAGATGTTTCTAAGTTCATATCTTAATTTAAGAACATTTTTCTTAATACTTTCTGTACCACATAAAACAATGAGCCATTTCTTCATATTTGTCAACTTTGCAAATTCATAGGAAATTCATTTGAACTCCAAAATCCAGTGAAACCAACTCCTAGATGCTTCTAAAATCATGGTTTCTTAAATGGGTGCCTTTGCTCATTTTTCAAAAACATGTTTCTGTACACTTCTTGCAAATCCATAAACCCCTTGATTCCATCATATTGAAATGTTCAGAGATATCCATTGATCCAATTCCAATGAAACCACTCTGGTTATTTTTCATATAACCAGAGATGCCCTATAAAGGTCAAATTAATATTTTTGGAGCACTTATATTTCCTGCCTTGTTGTGTTGCTTATTGTGATTGTTTTCGATGTTAGTTGACGAAGTAGACGGAGTACATGGAGAAGGACCAGAAGATTTCAAGACTCAGATGAACCAGGCAAGCAGCCCTTTGACCATGTCTATGAAACCTTTTTATGCATGTCATATATCACTTATTATTGTTGCATCGGAATCATGATGAGATGGTAAACCACGTTGGTTGGTCGCCTCTGTTACTTCCTCATTGATACTTGCATTGTGCATGACCCTACCTCCTTATGAGGGTTATGCCGGTGGGAGTAGATAGGATGCTAAAATAGTTGCTACGCAAAAAGGGGCGGGGATATGCATGGTGATGGAGGCAAATATGTTCCCAAAGACTTTTTGAAAACCCCGTCGGGTGCCACTAATGCCCGAGGGAGATGTTGAGCTGGGTAACCACTTGACAAAGGGGTGGTGTACCGGAGAAGGATATGTGAGTGTGGTTTCAAAAACGGATTGGTTTAAGTTGCGACCGTTATTCCAACCTTACATGCGCAACCACTCTACCCTTGTATGGGAAAGGGCATTATTGATTACCTAGACCGATACTAGCTTGGAGCCCGCATTACTAGTGACGGGGGAGTTGTTGGTGCGCTCTCTCGGGACGGGGTCGTGCCAGGTAGGGCGGCCATGACTGTTTTCACAGGGCACCGGACACACCGTTGGTACCCCGTGGCAGTGGTATGTGATAAATATGGGAGCAAGGCTTCACGAAAATGTTATGTGGAATGTGGTCACGGGGGTTACTGCCAATCGAGTGGACTCCATGTTAGTGTCGTCTAGGGAAAGATAGTGATCGGGTGCTTACCCCGGGTACTTGAGGTACCGCGGGTCGTGGATGACACGAAAGTTCCCCGGATCTGGTGGGTAAAGTGTGCAACCTCTGCAGAGTGTAAAACTATTCGAATAGCCGTGTCCACGGTCAAGGACAGTTGGGTAACCGCTCTTGGGCTACGTCCATATGTTTACGAAACCTGGTGAGCATGTATGGATGAGTGGAGAGAACTACATGAGTCAAGTCCAAGGACTTGACATGATTGAGTTGGGTTGGTGCCCACTCCATTTATGTTAATACCTATAACTTGTCCTCTGGGATTACATGAATCCTCTTGTTGCATGCTATGCAAGTTGTTGAACATGTCATTGCACTCAAAACTAGCTTTCTACAAAAATTTACCTATATCATGCATTGTTGAATCTTGAACCAAAACATGGGTTGCTTGCGAGTACATTCAAAGTACTCATTGGCTTGCCACTGGTTATTTTTATTGACCAGGCATGAAAGAACAGGATATAATGAAGAGTACCTCGGTGACGAACATGCGAGCTAGGACGCTTCCCAGTCAGAATGCCTGTAGGGTTAAGGCAGATGGCATGGGTCCAAGTTGTTATTGAAGATTTTCCACTGCGATGATACACTCAAGACTTGACCATAATGGTCCTACTTGTGTAAAACGGTATGTATGGATGTAAGACTCTTGTTATTCAGCTTCTGTGTGTTCAGTGAGCATTGATCTCTGGGATCACTGTACACGTGCATTCGGTGATCTCGACTTATGAGTCGGGGTCCCCACAGAGCTGGTATCAGAGCCATCCTGACTGTAGGAAGCCTTAGTTAGCATGGTCGTTAGTTAGGGTAAAACTATTTTCAAAACTATCGCTAGTTTTCAAAAAAATGTCTATACTTCTCTTCCCTTCTCAGTTTTTCGAAAATTAAGGTACACTTTCCCCATCAACCTCTACCCCTTCAAAACCTTTGGTCGCTAGAACCCTTATGCCCCTGACCACTGGATTCCTTGTACTCCTCGTGGATAATCTAGAAGGAAGATGCCTTGCCAGACATTCACCCACATCTCTTGAACACAAGATTGGCGACATCACAATAAGATGATACCAACAGAAGATACACCCTCGAGGAATGAGGACCTGAAGACCCAGGAGATGGAGACACCCTTGACGCTGCCCCAGGATGATGCAACCTTGGCCTATGATGACCAGGACATGGGATATGCAATATCATGAAATACATCGCTAGTAGAGCAACCCTGTCCTTATCATTGTTGCATCGGCAACCACCGGTGGATGAGAACCTAACCATTTGGTCCGCCTCACTATAGTGAGCAAGAGAACGGTTTTCTTCATCCCCCGCTCTCGGTGACGATACTGGCAACGGTATATCCGGCAGATTGGACCTCTACTTTGCTTTGTTAGTGTCATTACATAAAGGATTGCCTACCTGGTACACTCGACGCCTCAGAAGGAAAAAGGGATCGTCATGATTAAAAAGACAAGAGGAGACCATGTCAATGTCAGCTACAAGGAGCCACCTTCACCCCATCACTCCAACAGGCGAGAAGTTGTTGAAGACCCTTCAAGCTCAACCGGGATCGTTTCATCGAACAACTACAGGAGACGTAGCAACACCTGAGGAAAACCCGGAAGACTGCACGAGGCACAAGGCATGACTACTGAGTCCGAGAACCCCTAGGGTAGGATGAGTCGTGTACCCCCCTATGCGCAGTTGAGTCCGTATGATGGTTCGAATAGAACCATGATTGCTTGTTTTTATTTGTTTGTTTCTCGATATAGGTCGCACTTTTGCCCTAGGCGACAAGTATGCGACTATATCACCTTCCTTACCTTGCCTCTTCTGTTTGGCCCTTTTTGCACCTGTTTGTTTGCACCTGCACTATAGAACCCCCTTCAGGCATTCCCCTCCTCTATGCTACCTCTCTCTCTCATATCTCTCCTCAACTGAAGGCTAGCAAGACAAGATACACCAAGGATTCTACTTTGGCAACCAACCAGCACTCAAGACTTTTGCTACAACCTCCTCGACCAAGTGCAACCCCGTAGAGTTATGTTTACCTCTCAAGACTGTAAACCCATCACTATACCCTCCGAGACTTCACAAGATACCCCAGCTCGAATCCTTAACCAAGTGCTTAACCCACGGAATTACAAGTGGACCAGTTAAGCCTCTGTAACCTCACATAGCACTGGGTTCACTATGGAACTAGTAGACATAGGGAACGAGCACATTGTCATCCAAAGATAGCATCAAAACTGATGATGCCATATGGAAGACCAATTTGAGGATATAGGAATGGAGGACAAATGACTTGATGAGTTTATATCAGAGACCCTGAGGAATTGACTGAGACTTTGGTAGATCATGATGCTTTCATGTTGGTAGATGAACTTGGTGGGATCATGATTATAGATTAGCATGGCTTCCATTATCCCTGAGTAAATTGGATTTATAGGACAATTATGATGGCAAGCTGAAACTCCTGGAAGTGCAAGGATTTGACTTGATCAGATGATATTGATAGGAGATAGTTGATATTACGTATATAACTTGAGGGAGACATGTAGGATTCCTCGTTGGACATGAGATTTGGATTAAATAGGTTACTCTAGTGGAGTATGGATGCAGAGTAATTTTACATGGTTTGGAGTAAATTGGATTTAGACTGATGATCTTGATCATGATGCCATATTTCTCGGTAGACAATAAACTAAGAGATTGGATTAATTGTCGGGGTTGATTTAGGGATCTATATATGCTTGACCTTGGATTTTACATGACCATGATAATGGAAATTGGTGGACTGACTATAGCAAGGTAGCCCTTTCAAGTATTTGGTGATTATAGGAGATTAGAAGATCATGTGGGACACCATAGACATTGGATTGGTAGGATTAATGAATTATGAAGCTAATGGGCTTTTGGAGTTGACCTATGCGAGATGATACTTTCAGAGGTATAAGGTGATCTGTTTGGAGGACTAGATAGAACAATTGGCATCTCAGGAACTGTGCTCAAGGATGGGATGATGAACTTTCACTCGCACACTAGAATCCTTCAAACCCTTACGCCCTACCAAACCACAACATGGCCGGGTCCTGACCTTGGGCTTTGACTCTAGATCGATAAGACCTCGGCCAATACTCAACCGTGACCATCACCAATGCCTCAGCCCACTTTACGCACCCCATAGACTTCATGGAGTGCTTGGACAAGTTAGTTGTCATCTTTCTTTGATGAAATACTCGTCTACCCGAAGACGGAAGAAGAATCGTTGAGCTCGTCAAGGAACATCTGAAGACCGTCATGTCTAACAGGAAGAACTACCCCAACCACCTTCTTCAAGAAGTATATTTCCGCGTTAAAGACCATGTGTATCTGCAAGCCACTCCTCTCTAAGGAACCAAGCGTTACCATGACAAGGGAACCCACACCAAGATTCATCGGCTCCCTTCGAGATCGCTCCAAGATTTAACAATCCCCTCTGAGATCACTACGAGACGAAGAGAATACAGTTACTAGCTGGAATTGCCACCTAAGTTACCTGGTGTGCACAACGCTTTCCATGCATCACAACCCCGGAAGTGTTTCCAACTTCCTAACTTGCCCGATCTCTGAGAGGGCAATGACCACCGAGCCATCGACCCCAAGCCCAATCTAACCTACCGCGAGCTACCCATTAGCAACCTGGACCAAATAGAACATTATATACGAAGCCACACCATCAAGTACTTCAAGGATCAAAGGAGCACCGCTCGGAAGCAGGAACAGTATGAGACGTGAAGACCACCCCACATCAAAGTTTTTGTATCCCTTTTCGCGCCTAGTTTGGGAATCTCGGGGACGAGATTCTTGTAAGGGGGGTAGGTCTATCACACCCTGATTTTCATGCCACAACACTTAAGATGATAAATCATGATAAATTGTTGTTTGGCAAAAACTTTTTGTGTGTTTTGGTCTTTGCTTGATTTGATTTTGTCTACTGTTTGCTAGTGCTCCAAAAATCAAACAAATCCTCCAACTCTTATACTCCTCCTTGATCCAAAACTTCTGCCCAATGATCATGCCATGTGTGTAGGTCATAAAAATAATTTCTTGTAAACATATTTTGGCCAAAAAGTATTTTCTAAATTTAGTTTTCCAAAAACCCCTGAATTGAGGTTTGCACTTCAAGTACTTAATTAAGGGCAGTATAAATCTTTCCAAAAATATATTTGAATCCTATTAGATATAAGATACCCAGAAACCAAAAAAATATGATTTTAAAAGTTATTTTACTATTTTATTTAAAAGCTTTTTCTTAAGGCCAGAAATGGTCTTTAATAGGTTAAAATTATTTTTATGCTTACAAAAAATATTTGTGAAAATTTAGAGAAACTCAGTGGACATATATTTCCCATATATAGGAGTTTCAACACATGGTCATGTTCAAAATATTGGTCAAATCCCTCAAATACCCTTTCTGGATATTTCAAGCTTTTGAAATATTTACAAAGGAAATATTCTCCAAAAATAACAAGAAAATTCTAGCATGTCACATATGACATGTTTGATGATCTGGACAAGTATCATATCATGGAGAATAGTATAACCCCATGAAATCCCCTCAAACCAATTTTCTGTCCATTTTGAAGTTTGAGCAACTTTACATTGCCAAACATGTCCAAATTCTCTCAAATCTTGTGTACATGCTCAACTGGTCTAATCATTCATCTAGACCAAATGGCACAAGTTGGAGAACAAGTTAACTTGATCAAAGAGCCCCAAAACCCTCTCTGACCAGAATCAAATTTGAACAATTCTACATTACCAACTTTCTCTCCTTGATTCCAACTTTTGTGAGCAGGATCACATGACCAAATGAGGCCACCACACCTAGTGGTGAATCAAGGAGAAGTGATTTGATCAACTAGATCTACACAAGTTCATTTCTGCCAAATTCTAGGGTTCACAAAAGTTGCATTGGCAACTTTGCCTAAATGAACTCAAGATTGGTGGAAGGCCCTTATTATGTGTACCATTTGACCCTGTCAAGCCTCATGTCAAGTGGAGTTCATATTCTTGCCCAAACCACCATCAAACACCTTCTGGCAGAAATTAAAAATGTATATTTTGTCCACTTCCACTAATCTCCTTGAGCCCTCCTTTTTACCACAGCCCCTCCTAGTCCCCCTCTACCACCTGCATCTTTCCCTGCCCGAGGAGCCATGATTAAGGGGTTAGAACCCCATTTTTCTTCTCCGGGCAGCAGCATTCTCCCTCTCTCTCTCTCTCTCTCCTCCTTGGCATTTCAGAGCATCCAAGGCTCTCCTCAGCTTTGCCCATACCCCTGCAGCTGCTAGACAGGTGGGCCTTGAGTCTGTGGAAAGCCATGGATGCCGGCCAAAGGCGCGCCTGAGCGCCTGGCAGGGTGTTCGACCGTTGACCCTGCGTCCCCGACCGCCAAGGCGTCCCCTCACGCCATCGAGGTGGCTCGACGTCCACAACACGCCACGCCCTGGCCCCTCCTCTTTCTCCCTCCTGCTGCCTCCATTCAGACGCTGCCTGCCACCCGAGAGCTCCAATGGACGAGCTCACACGCGACACCCCGACACCCCCCCCGCTCCTTCTCTCCCTTCCTCTGGGCGTAGACCACCCCTACAAACACCCCGGACATGCCCACGTGAGCCCCCGTGGCTTGTAGCAACGGCAACAGCCTCACCGGCGCATGAGCTCACGGTGCACCTTGCCCCCTTCTACTTAAGGCCACCCCGAGCCCCTCTCTACTCCTTTGGCCCTCTCTCCTCCCGTGATCCCCTGGACCAACCCACTCCCTCCTCGCGCCTCCATCCCCTCCTAGGCTGGAGCCGAGCCGCCGGCCGCTGCTCAAATCCGGGCGCCTCAGCCACTCTCTCTCCCACCTAGCCACTCCAGCGCCCCATCATCACCACCACTGACTCACCCCAAGCTCCATTTCCTCCTCCCGCCTCGCCTCGCCGTGCTGAATCTCGCCGTCCGCCTCCTCCGCCATGGACGATGGGCGCCACCTCAGACCGCCCCCGCGCCCGTGGAGTACCTCGGAGGATGTGTCACACTCCCCCGAGCACGCCGGTGTGCCGGGCGCCCACGGTGGTGGTCGGTGCCGCCAGGGAGAGCGCCGGCACCGCTCGGCCTCACCTCCTCTGTCTCCCGTCAGGCCGCGCGGGAAGTTGAAGGCGACGGCCGAAAGGCTGGGGCCCACAGCGTCGGCGACCAGTGGCTGGGCCCCGCCCGTTTAAGTGGAGACGGCTTCGGCCAAGATCTATTTTCCTCGCGCGTTGGCGTACTCCGTGAACCCGCCTCCGACGTCGCCTCATCTACCCGTCCAGCCGAGCCACTGGGCCGGCCCACTGCTAAACTGCGCCCAGTGCGCTGGATAAGGGTAAAGCCCTTTCCCTTTCCTTTTTCTTTTTCTGTAAATTTCTAAAATCCATAAACAATTCAAATGGACTCCAAATTTGATGATTCAAATTTCTAGTGACTCTATAAATCATGATCTACCTGTTAGTGCAACATGCACATTTTTCCAGAGACCTTTTCTTCACAAATATTTATCAAATCCTATTTCACCTATTCCTGTGATGAACTTTAGAAAATCACAGAGAGCTCAAACTTGATCCAAATGACATGATTCAAATTCCTAGATGTTTCTAAGTTCATATCTTAGTTTAAGAACATTTTTCTTAATACTTTCTGTACCACATAAAACAATGAGCCATTTCTTCATATTTGTCAACTTTGCAAATTCATAGGAAATTCATTTGAACTCCAAATCCAGTGAAACCAACTCCTAGATGCTTCTAAAATCATGGTTTGTTAAATGGGTGCCTTTGCTCATTTTGCAAAAACATGTTTCTGTACACTTCTTGCAAATCCATAAACCCCTTGATTCCATCATATTGAAATGTTCAGAGATATCCACTGATCCAATTCCAATGAAACCACTCTGGTTATTTTTCATATAACCAGAGATGTCCTAGAAAAGTCAAATTAATATTTTTGGAGCACTTATATTTCCTGCCTTGTTGTGTTGCTTATTGTGATTGTTTCCGACGTTAGTTGACGAAGTAGACGGAGTACATGGAGAAGGACCAGAAGATTTCAAGACTCAGATGAACCAGGCAAGCAGCCCTTTGACCATGTCTATGAAACCTTTTGATGCATGTCATATATCACTTATTATTATTGCATCGGAATCATGATGAGATGGTAAACCACGTTGGTTGGTCGCCTCTGTTACTTCCTCATTGATACTTGCATTGTGCATGACCCTACCTCCTTATGAGGGTTATGCCGGTGGGAGTAGATAGGATGCTAAAATAGTTGCTACGCAAAAAGGGGCGGGGATATGCATGGTGATGGAGGCAAATATGTTCCCAAGGACTTTTTGAAAACCCCGTCGGGTGCCACTAATGCCCGCGGGAGATGTTGAGCTGGGTAACCACTTGACAAAGGGGTGGTGTACCGGAGAAGGATATGTGAGTGTGGTTTCAAAAATGGATTGGTTTAAGTTGCGACCGTTATTCCAACCTTACATGCGCAACCACTCTACCCTTGTATGGGAAAGGGCATTATTGATTACCTAGACCGATACTAGCTTGGAGCCCGCATTACTAGTGACGGGGGAGTTGTTGGTGCGCTCTCTCGGGGACGGGTCGTGCTGTAGGGCGGCCATGACTGTTTTCACGGGGCACCGGACACACCGTTGGTACCCGTGCCAGTGGCATGTGATAAATATGGGAGCAAGGCTCCACGAAAATGTTATGTGGAATGTGGTCACGGGGGTTACTGCCAATCGAGTGGACTCCATGTTAGTGTCGTCTAGGGAAAGATAGTGATCGGGTGCTTACCCCGGGTACTTGAGGTACCGCAGGTCGTGGATGACACGGAAGTTCCCCGTATCTGGTGGGTAAAGTGTGCAACCTCTGCAGAGTGTAAAACTATTCGAATAGCCGTGTCCACGGTCAAGGATAGTTGGGTAACCGCTCTTGGGCTACGTCCATATGTTTACGAAACCTGGTGAGCATGTATGGATGAGTGGAGAGAACTACATGAGTCAAGTCCAAGGACTTGACATGATTGAGTTGGGTTGGTGCCCACTCCATTTATGTTAATACCTATAACTTGTCCTCTGGGATTACATGAATCCTCTTGTTGCATGCTATGCAAGTTGTTGAACATGTCATTGCACTCAAAACTAGCTTTCTGCAAAAATTTACCTATATCATGCATTGTTGAATCTTGAACCAAAACATGGGTTGCTTGCGAGTACATTCAAAGTACTCATTGGCTTGCCACTGGTTATTTTTATTGACCAGGCATGAAAGAACAGGATATAATGAAGAGTACCTCGGTGACGAACATGCAAGCTAGGACGCTTCCCAGTCAGAATGCCTGTAGGGTTAAGGTAGAAGGCATGGGTCCAAGTTGTTATTGAAGATTTCCACTGCGATGATACACTCAAGACTTGACCATAATGGTCCTACTTGTGTAAAACGGTATGTATGGATTTAAGACTCTTGTTATTCAGCTTCTGTGTGTTCAGTGAGCATTGATCTCTGGGATCACTGTACACGTGCATTCGGTGATCTCGACTTATGAGTCGGGGTCCCCACAACAGGTTTATTCCCAGGATCCTACCTGACTCTTCTAATTTTTTCCGGAGAATTCACATATTCTTTCCAAGTTCGATCTCAGAGGAAGTTCTTATTGATCAGTTGCCAACTTTGGATTTTTCCTTCAATTCCTTTTCATTTTGTCCCGTCCTTCCTATTCCGTCTCATTTCTAAGATCTCGGGATGAGATCTCTTGTTAGTGCGGGAGTGTTGTGACGCCCCGAGACCGATGCTCCAAATGCCTTCCATTTACTTCGTTGTCGTTGTGTGTTTCAATTGTTTGTTGCCATGATCGCGATGAGTGCCATTGTCATATTTTGTTTCTTGCATCATGTTCATCATTTGGTTACATTGCATTCCCATGCCCATCTTTGTCATATTGCATTTGTACCTCTTGTCATTATGCATTCTCCATGCTCATCATATGCCTATTAGTGGTCACCATGTTGTGTTTTTCATCATGTTGTGGTTTTCTTGTGCATATATCCCTTGCATCATCACCCTCACTCCCTCTTCTTTTTTTTTCTTTTGCAAGTGCCATTTTTCTCTTCTCCAACAATGTTCAACTTCGCCCTGCAATCTCACACCTCATCTTTAACCTCTCTGCCAAATTTCATTCTATTTGGAGTTGTTTTGGTCAGGTTCAAAAATGCCTCAAGTTTGAATTATATTAAAACTTGTTCTAATTTTCAACCTCTAAAAATGTCCAAACCAATTTTATCAAATAGAGCATAATTCCAGGAGCTTGGGGATATTTTTATATTTGTCAAATGCCTCTCCTATCCCCCTTGCCTTTTCCTTTTCTTTCAGCTCTTTAATTAAGTAAGTAGAAAGTATAAAAAGGAGAAGGGCTTACCTAGGCCGGCCTTCCTGTGCGCCAGCCGCAACAACACTAGCAGCAGACCGACACAGCAGCCACGTGGGCCTCCCCCCTCCTCGACCAGCCCAGCTACGTACCAGCAGCCCATCCAGCCCACGCGTATAGAGGCATCGTCAAACTCCTGTACGGCAGGACATCCAGACGCGCCACGTCGACGTCCGGTCGATTTGACGGTCGTACGGCACCCTAAAGGCCTATAAATCTCGTCCTAGCCCTAGTCCCAACCTCCCTCGTCCAGTTCCACCGCTCTCCTTCCCTCGCCGCGTCCTAGGTAAGGCTCCACTCCCTCGCCGTCGCCGCGCCCTCCATGACCCGAGCGAGCACGAGCTCAAGCTTGGGTTAGCCTCTTCGTCGCGCCTCCGACCCCCTCGGCCACCATGGAGAAGATTGTCAAGTCCCTCTCCATCCCCTGCCTCCATGCACACTAACACACGACCTCGGGATTGAACTCCTCGACCTCGTCTTCTTCCTCCGCTGCATCTACTTCGCGGACCCGAAGCACCACCAGTTTCAGAGCTCCTTCCCGCCGCCTCCAGGGCGTCTCCTCCGACCTCGTCGTGTCCTAGGGTGAGCTGGGTAACATACCTCCCTCTCCATTTTTTCCATGGCATGTAGACCCCTGTCGGTGTCAAAACCGGCGGATCTCGGGTAGGGGGTCCCGAACTGTGCGTCTAGGCGGATGGTAACAGGAGACAAGGGACACGATGTTTTACCCAGGTTCGGGCCCTCTTGATGCTCTTCCGCCGGATTCTCCCATGCCAAGAGCGGGCATTCAATATGTGGTTGTTCAATCCGGAACAGCACCAGGCGCTGAGCGGGCTCTTCGACACGACGTACGAAGGCGCCTGGAAGATGCTGTTCAAAGGCGCTGGTTTCGCATCCGCGGATCAAGATCGCGGATTTCGCTCGCAGTGCCAAGCCAACGAGGTAAGTGATTCTACCCCTTTACGGGACACTTGCGTTTCATAGTTTGACTCTATGCGGGTTTTAATTTCCCCTTTTCCTTTGACAGGACTGGATGAGGAAGGCGGAGCAGATTATCTGCCCGGCTCCTATGCCAGAAAATCCAGTAGACGCCCGTCTAGCGGGGCTGCTAGTTCCGGCACCGCACGTGGTGCCGGAGAAGAAGGCCAAGAAGGAGGCCACGGGTGCTCGAAAGAGTTCCCGTTTTCAGGTGTCCGACGACTCCGGGGCGGACTCCTCCCCCGAAAACGAGGAGGAGAAAGAGGACTCTCTCCCAGAGGAGGGAGAGAGGAAGAGGAAGGCTTCCCCAACAGGGGAGGCCGAAGGGTCCAAGAGGGAAAGACTATTCCCCCGGACAGCTCTGCCAACATCAACGTTGGCGAGGAAGAATGGCCTTCAAGGGCCAGGCCTCCGGCGAGATCGTAAGTATCCGGATTCCTGAATGATTTATAATTTCTTTTTCTGCGTCACATAGTGTCATTCTGATGCCGCATGCTTCCTGTAGTCCGGCCAGTGCTGATCTCCCAGCTTCATCGAGCGGGTCGTTGGCTCCGTCGGATGTAGACTCCATCCCGACCGCCTCCACCCCTCGCGACATTGAGGACGCCGAGGTGGGATCCCAAGAAGGGACCCATCAGGGGGAGGCTCCGGAGGCGCCACAAGGCGTCCTCCCGGACTTTGCGCCGGACTCCATATCAGAACCAGCAGTGGTTCCGGGGTCCGGCCGGCGGCCCCTTCGAATGAAGGGCAAGACCGTGACGCCAGCGGCTTCTGTCCAACCGGAGGCGCCGGGCAATTTGTTGGAGGCGCTGCAGAGCGCTTCCATCGAGGAAGAACACCGCACTATTATGAGTGCGGTGATTCAGAAGGTGCAGCTTGCTAAGAGCGGGCTGACCGAAGCCTGCAATAGCCTTCTATCAGGCTTTGAGGTAAGAAGTTAAAAATATGCAATGTAATACCGCATAGACAGTAGCCCCTGATGCTCGGTTCGGTGTTCGGGAAGAAAAGCCGACTGAGGATCTGAAAAAAGAAGATATACGCAGGGTTGCTAAAAATTATGTCAATATGGGTTGCAGGCTGCGCTGTTGACCTCTGCCGACCGATCATGGAGGTCGGTGGTTTGAAGCAGAGCTCGAGCGGTCCGAGCAAGAGCTCGGCAGCGCCAGAAGCAGCTCGGGACAAAGAAGGTGAGTAACACCACTTTGAACTTGTACCTTACAGAAAAGGATTTAGGTTGCAACAAAAATAACAAGGATAACATGGGTACTGCAGGGGCCACGAACGAGGTGGCGACCCTGAAGGAGGCCGTGTCATGACGAACATAATGCGCCACGGAACGGGCAGAGCGAGAAAAGCAGGAGGCGGGTGGCTGTGGTTCAGCAAGAGCTCTGTGCTCTCATGGAAAAGCATGAGAGTTTGGGCGTGACTCAAAGACTCGAGAGTCCGAGCTTGCCTCGGCTCTCGAAAGTGCCAAAACTGCCAAGGCCGATGCCCATAAGTCCCTGGAGTTGGTGAGGAAGATAGCAGCGGGTAAGGCATTTTTCATGCAAAGCAAGCATGTGAATGTAAATTACGTGTTACTTACCCGAATCGGAGCTTTCGAGGCGTTGCAGATCTGCCTCGCGGCGTGTCTCGATGCCGCCGCATTCTACCGAGCCGAGGAGGGAGCTCAACGGAGAAGGTCTTCGGTCTCGAGATGTTGAGGCCGCCATCCAGTGCCCCTAGCGACCAGGTGAAGCAGCTGGTCGAGCTCACAAGGTGGCCGAACAGGCCATGAAGGGCCTCATAGTCCGGCTGTGGCCTGGAGAGGCCAAGCCTGGGAGCTACTTCGGCCTCGTGCGACGGTTGGTGGATGCATGCCCCTGGGTGGAGGTTATCAATCGCTCCGCATGTATTGAAGGTGCTCGTCGGGCCCTTGCCCGCGCAAAGGTGCATTGGGGCAAGCTGGATGCGGAGAAGCTAATCACTGACGCGCCACCAGCGGGCAAGGAATATCGTACGCCCGAAATGAACTATAAGACTGTCCTGAAGGGTGCCCGCAAGATTGCGAATGAGTGCCCCAGGGATGTAATTATTGAGTAAATTCGTAATGTGTTATCCTGTGCGCTGAAAACTTTGTTCATATGCGCTAAGCAACGCTTGTTAATTTAAAATATTACCTTCAATGCGGCCGTTTATGAAATCGAGAGATGGCAAGTGTCGTCGGCTTCAGCCCCCATGCCACGAAAGTCTTTGGGGTGTTCGGGATAAACTTGAGCACTCTAGTTCCCATTTTGGGTCCATCTAGGAGGCGCTCAACGCAACAAACAAGGCAACCGGAATTATAGTGCTTGAACACTCTCACTTAGCCATAGAATTCTATAATTTTAAATTTCGGCGAAGCCCCTAGTATTCGGAGGACCGAATTAGGGGCGCTATCCACGCCTTCGTCGGACATTATCCGGAACTTCGCTCGAAGCGGCGTAGGTCTTTAAGGACCAGAAAGGATCTCTCGAACAGCGACCAGTCTCTCGCCTTATCATGACAGTCAGTTTTAGCTTTCCATCGAGGCGTTAACCCGGCTCAACGGGCGCAATTGCAGTGGTTCTCCAGTGCTACCTTAGCCGATAGAACGGAACGTAAGGTGCCAAACATGGGAGCCGAGCAAACCCAACTATTGACCCAAGACATGATTCGAGCCGATTCATATAATGCTATAAGTTCGGGTGCCACACTTTGTGAAAGTGTTGGACTTTATCACACCATAATGCGGAGAACATAAGCCCTGGTGTATTTGGCCGTACCAAAATGTAATGGGTGCAACATGTAAATAAATGAACATATATATATATATATATAAGGTAATGCAATTATGGGCAAAAGTGCTGCATTTTATTCGAGAAGATATGCTATGAGTGCGGAATGATACAAATAGTGCGGAAAGCAAGGGATTGGACGAATGAAAGGAGTCTCCCTCCAGGGGTAGGCCGTGGAATGTTGTATTTAACAAATTGAATGCTCGTGATGGAGACCACCGAGTGTTCGCCGCGCCTTTGTCCTTCCACGGCTGTTGCGTCATGAGTTCGGCAGGTTCGCCACGGACGAGTTCTGTATAAAAAGAGAGAAATAAAAGAAAAAGAGCGACACACTTGGGAGCCCTGGTGTGGTCGAACCGCTCTGGGTCTGTTGTGGTTGTGCCTTTCCCCTATGCCCATGGTATCTCCGTATGCGTAATTATGTCTGTGGAGAGTTTGTCTTACAATTTTGCGAGGGCTGGGGTTGAGGCTGCATTGCTACGCGTGCTCGGGCGTGCGGATGGTCTTGGTTGATGTTGCTCCGGCGCGTTTGGCGTGTCCGGTCGTTTAACGGCGGACTCGAAAATTGCCTTAAAAGGCTGCTCTGTACTTCCGCGCGAGAGCTGTATATTCCTCCGTTCGGAGGAGCGCCCGTGTTTCCATTGACCGTGATGACTCGCGAGGGCCTGGCATCTTGAGCTTAAGGTATGCATAATGCGGCACCGCGTCGAATTTTGCGAACGCGGTTCGTCCGAGCAGAGCGTGATAGCCGCTGCGGAACGGGACTATGTCGAAGATTAACTCCTCGCTTCGGAAATTATCCGGGGATCCGAAGACCACTTCAGTAATGGCGAGCTCGTATAACCGCCTCGACACCTGGTATGACGCCTTTGAAGGTTGTCTTTGTAGGTTTAATCCTTGAAGGGTCTATGCCCATCTTGCACACTGTATCCTGATAAAGTAGGTTTAGGCTACTGTGGCCGTCCATCAGGACTCTCGTGAGGTGCAATGCATCGACGATTGGGTCTAAAACCAATGCGGCGAATCCGCCATGGCGGATACTGGTCGGATGGTCTCTTCGATCGAAAGTGATCGAGCAAGAGGACCATGGGTTGAATTTTGGGGCGACTGGCTCCATCGCGTATACGTCCCTTAGTGCACGCTTCCGCTGCCTCTTGGGAATATGCGTTGCGTATATCATGTTTACCGTCCGAACTTGAGGGGGGAATCCCTTTTGTCCTCTGTTGTTCGGCGGCCGGGTCTCTTCCTCATCATTGCTGTGTAGCCCCTTGTCACTGTTTTCTGCGATTAATTTGCCTGTCTGCTTGAATACCCAACAATCTCTGTTGGTGTGGTTAGCTGGCTTTTCGGGGGTTCCATGTATTTGACAGGAGCGGTCGAGTATTCGGTCCAAATTGGACGGGCCCGGAGTGGTTCTTGTGAACGGCTTCTTCCGTTGACCGGGCTTGGAGCCTCGGAATCCGGCGTTGACTGACGTACACATTGTTGTCGCCGTTAATGCGGCGTTTGTTTTTGTTTCGATGCAACCTGCCATTGCGGTCCTTGGTATCCGGACTGCCAGCGTTTTTGCGGAGGTTGTTGCTGCGAGCCAGCCAGCTATCTTCTCCTGCACAAAAGCGGGCCATGAGTGATGTGAGGGCTGCCATGGATTTCGGCTTCTCCTGTCCTAGGTGCCGGGCCAGCCACTCGTCGCGGATGTTATGTTTGAAGGCAGCGAGTGCCTCTGCATCCGGACAATCGACGATTTGATTTTTCTTTGTTAAGAACCGTGTCCGAATTTCTGCCGATTAAATCTGCTGCTGGATTATGTGGCTTAGGTCATCTGCGTCTGGTGGTCGCACATACGTGCCCTGGAAGTTGTCGAGGAATGCGGCTTCCAGGTCTTCCCAGCATCCAATTGACTCTGCGGGCAGGCTGTTAAGCCAATGCCGAGCTGGTCCTTTAAGCTTGAGCGGGAGATATTTGATGGCGTGAAGATCGTCGCCGCGGGCCATATGTATATGGAGGAGATAATCCTCAATCCAAACCGCGGGGTCTGTTGTGCCATCGTAGGATTCGATATTAACGGGTTTAAACCCTTCAGGGATTTGATGATCCATTACTTCGTCAGTGAAGCATAGTGGGTGTGCGGCGCCTCTGTATTGAGCAATATCGCGACGTAGCTCGAGAGAGCGTTGTCTGCTGTGTTCGGCCCGGCCGGAGTAGTTGTATCCGGCGCGACGGTATTCGTCGTGGGTCTTGGGGCGCTCGCGTGATCCATAGATAGATCTGGATTGTTTTGCCTTGTCCTCCAATATATCCCGCAAGTCCAGCGCGTTCCCCCGTAGCTTCATGCTTTTTGAGCGATGCCGGGGTACGGTTTTGGTGGAGGGCTTGCACGCCTCTCGTCCGCGCCACGAGTTGGTCGGCCTCGTCGACAGCGCTGGTGATGCAGGTTTGTACGCTTCCTCCTCTAGTCGGGGAGCAATTTGCGTTTTGGGTAACTTTTGGAGGGCATTCATACTCTTCGCCGCCAGGACCTCGGTCCATCTGTCGGCCAAGAGGGTCTTGATCAGCTTGAAGTTGTTGCTGCTTTTCTTTAGGCTGTTTGCCGTGGCCATTAGCCTGCGTCTCAAACGCTCTTGTTCGACGGGATCCTCGAGCACGACGAATTCGTCGTCGTCGAGGCTTGCCTCGTCTCCGGAGGAGGTAAGTTATTGTCATCCTCGACCTCTTAAATGCGCGCCCTCTCGTGAGGGCTTGCTTCTGCCTCCTCCTGCACTAGATCGTCTTTGGAGGGGTTGTCTTCGCACTTTCGGGGTGTTATTATCTCCTATGCCGAATCTCCATTCTTGCCATGGCGGGATTTAGAGCGGCGCTGCTGTCGTCGGCGCTTGGGCTGTTTCTTTAAGGAATCGGCCTCCGTTGCTTCTTCGTCGTCCCCATCTTTTGGGGTGTCCACCATGTATATGTCGTATGACGAGGTGGTCTTCCAGTGTCCTGTAGGCACTGGTTCTTGGTAGTCTCCGGCATCGTCGTCCATACCGTCGATGTCTTCGGAGTCGTAGTCGAGCACGTCGGTTAAATCGTCGACGGTGGCTACGAAGTGGGTGGTGGGTGGGCTCTGAATTTCTTCGTCGTCCGCGTCCCAACCATCCTGGCCGTAGTTCGGCTAGGGCTCTCCGGATAGTGAGAGATGCTTCAGTGAATTTATGATATCGCCGAAGGGAGAGTGCTGAAAGATGTCCGCAGCGGTGAATTCCATGATCGGCGTAATCGGATTCGACCGCGGGGCGCAGGAGGTTCGGAGTCCGGCAGAGTCCGCACCTCGGGTCGCGAGCTTTATGCGGGACAAGGTAAGTGTTCGCTCCATCGCCGAGAAGTTGCAGCCCGAGGCGGTGTCCAGCCATCCGTCCTCGATCCGAGCGATCGGCTCCGGACTATGGGTCGGAGCGGATTCGTGCAGCGACCTCCAAGGTGCTGTCCGCGGCAGAGTTAGGTCATGCCCATGGTGACAAGACGGCACGCTTCGGCGTGGCTCAGATCCATCAAGATCAAGTCCCCGCGGATATCGGCCGTGAAGTTTAGGCTTCAAACCTGACTCGACGGCCGGGCGTAAGCTTCGATCTGCTCCAGATGGCCAAGTGAGTTGGCCCGCGAGCAGGCGGCCGAATCTGAAGATCTGTCCGGGAGAAAAGTCTCACCGGGACGGCGTCGTTGTCGATTGAAGAGGCCATCAAGCCTATCGGTCACGACACAGAGGAACTCTCAATGAAAGCACCAATGTCGGTGTCAAAACCGGCGGATCTCGGGTAGGGGGTCCCGAACTGTGCGTCTAGCCGGATGGTAACAGGAGACAAGGGACACGATGTTTTACCCAGGTTCGGGCCCTCTTGATGGAGGTAAAACCCTACGTCCTTCTTGATAGATATTGTGGATATTTACAAGAGTGGATCTACCACGAGATCAAGCAGGCTAAACCCTAGAAGCTAGCCTATGGTATGATTGTAAGGGTTGTTGTTCTGGTCCTACGGACTAGAGCCATCCGGTTTATATAGACACAGAGAGGGCTAGGGTTACATAGAGTCGGTTACAATGGTAGGAGATCTACATATCCGTATCGCCAAGCTTGCCTTCCACGCCAAGGAAAGTCCCATCCGGACACGGGGCGAAGTCTTCAATCTTGTATCTTCATAGTCTTGGAGTCCGGTTGATGATGATAGTTCGGCCGATGATAGTCCGGCCAATGATGGTAGTCCGGCTATCCGGACACCCCCTAATCCGGGACTCCCTCAACCCCCGTAGGACTCACCTGATCCGTGTCTTTGACGCGCTCGTAGTGCTCCGGCGAAGCCTGAATATTTTGTTGTGCGTATATTTGCTGAAGCGCACCCGCGCGTACCCGCGCTCCGGTTCTCACCTAGTCGTGATCTCCTCGCTGCGCTGGCCTCGCCCATGCACGCGCACGCCCCACAGTGAAGCACCCTCCCCGCGCGCGCTCCCTGACTGCCTTGGCTCGCCGTACAGAGTCCCGAGACGAGCATGAGCTCGTACTCGAGCTGCCGCATGCACACGCCCTAGCTCGCATCAGCCACTCGCTCTCGGCTCCACATATGTTTCCTGCACCCCCGCAGGTGTCCTTCTGCTCCGATGGTCGCCGTCACGCTCGCCGGCAGCGCGGCCTTCTTCTCTGTCGCCGGCTGGAACAGCTAGCCCTCGCCTGGGGCTAGGCTAAGAGGCGCAGCGCCCCCTTCTAGTAACAGTAGCTGCTGCAGCGCAGTGGTTGTGCCCCTGTGGTTCAACCCAGGAGACCAGGGTTCGAATCCCAGGCTCTACATATTTTGTGCGTGATCTATTTCTTCTCATTCTGCCATTGACCGAAGGGCCCCATGTCATGCATTCAAAGGGGACCGGGTCCCACCTGTCATTCCCTCCATTTTTCTTTTTGTTTATTTCATTTTCAGCATATTCCTTTTCTGGATAGGGAATCTTTCCTATTCAGGCAAGTCCATTTTGGGACATTTGCATTTGTGGAAATTGCCTATTCTGTCATATTCCTTTTTAGGCAGGTTTTCACTTATTGCACTTGCGAGGATTTTTCCATGGTGACCCCAACATATTATATATGTTTTTGGGCTAGAAAAATCCTATAAATTCGTTAGTGGCATCCGTTTCATCATTTGAGCAAGTTTATGCACATGCTATTTTTACAGTATATGCCATTTTGTCATTTTAATGTGATTTTCATATGAGCAATTTCATGACATGAATAGGAGCACAAGCATGCCATCTTACTGCTGGTTTTTATCCCATGCCATGATATGCATTGCAGTGAGTGCAACAAGCTTGCAAACATGCCTAAATGAATCTGTTTCTGCCGTGACGTTTATTTTTGCCAAGTCTGAATCTGTCAACATAACTTGCCATTTTGCATTGATGCTATCATCTTATCTATGTTTTTGTGGAACATGTTCAGTGAGGGAGTTGCGTTAAGTGCATTTAGTACTAGCATGACATGCTCTTGTTTGCCATAACATGTGCATGTAGCATATTGTTTACTAGTCCTAAACATTGATATCTAAATCTGATTTGCCATGTAAATTTCTGCTAAGTCTGTAAAACTGTTATCATTTGCCAATTTGCCATGCTGTTTTGATGATGTTCTAGTGAGTTTTAGAAATAGATCAGTAAGAATGTGTTGAAATAGATGTTATGCACTATCATGCCATGCTATTTGTTTCCATGTTCAAGTTTTGCATCATAATTAAATATTGCATCTAATGTGCCATGTTGCAGTTAATGTCAGTTTTGCATTACATATTGTTTTGCTCACCAAGGTTCTTCCCATATCCATCTTGCCTCCACCGTTTCTTTCCCGTTGACGTATGCATTCATGTTCCTCGTGCATGTAGCATGTGTTCTTTTCCATGTCATGTCTATGTGTTGTGTGTTTACAAGGTTGTTTGCTTTTTTCCGGTTGTGCTTCGTCTCGATAGTTCATGTTTCGTTGCGATCATGAGGATTCGTTCGACTACGCTTGGTTCGTCTACGCCCGTTTGTCTTCTTCCTAGCGGGATTTCAGGCAAGATGACCGTCACCTTGGATCTCACAACTACCTTTGCTATGCTAGTTGTCTCGATGCTATCGCTATGTCGCGCTACCCACCACTTGTATATCAAGCCTCCCAAATTGCCATGATAAGCCTCTAACCTTTTTCACCATCCCAAAAAACCGTTGTTTGGCTATGTTACCACTTTGCTCAGCCCCTCTTACAGCGTTGCTAGTTGTTGGTGCAGTTGCAGGTTGTTCCATGTTGGGACATGGATATCATGGATATCTTGGGATATCACAATATCTCTTATTTAATTAATGCATCTATATACTTGGTAAAGGGTGGAAGGCTCGGCCTTTTGCCTGGTATTTTGTTCCACTCTTGCCGCCGTAGTTTCCGTCATACCGGTGTTATATTCCTTGATTTTGTGTTCCTAACACGGTCGAGGTTTATGGGCCCCCCTTGACAGTTCACTTTGAATAAAACTCTTCCATCCAGGCCCAACACTAGTTTTACCATTTGCCTAATAACAAGTAAAACTTGCATAGGGACCGGCTAGCACCCGAGGACTCTTAATTAGCAACCCGGGCCAGTGCTCCTCATGAGTGTTGGTCCAAACCGGGCTGCCGGCGGGGCCATCACGGGAAACTCGAGATCTGGTTTTACTCATAGCTTGACCCATACAATCGTGGCCTGAGACGAGATATGCACGACTACTATTAGGGTGTCGGCATGTCAGGAGGTCTTGCTGGTTTGTTTTACCATTGTCGAAATGTCTTGTGACCCGGGATTCTGAGTTTGATCGGGTTTGTTCCGGGAGGAGGATTTCCTCCGTTGATCATCAGAGCTTGTCGTGGGCTAAGTTGGGACACCTTTGCAGGGTTTGATCTTTCGAAAGCCATGCCCGCGATTATGTGGCAGATGGGAGTTTTTAATATCTGGTTGTAGAGAACTTGACACCAGATCCAAAATAAAATACACCAACTGCGTGTGTAACCGTGATTGTCTCTTTTCGACGAGGTTCAGGACGATAACACGGTTGGGTTATGCTTTAACGTGAGTAGTTCAGGACCACTTCTTGATCATTACTAGTTTGCAACCGTTGCATAGTTTCTCATCTTATTCTTGTACTCATAACTTATCCACCATACAATGCTTAGTGCTGCGACAACCTCACCACTTATCCATTCCATACCCATTAAGCTTTGCTAGTCTTGATTCCCATGGTAATGAGATTGTTGAGTCCTCATGGCTCATAGATTAGTACAACAACAGTTGCAGGTGCAGGTAATGCGATGATCTAATGTGAGAGTGATGTTTTCTTGTTTTGGCGTTCTTCTTCTTCTTCTTCTTCTTCTTCTTCTTCTTCTTCTTCTTCTTCTTCTTCTTCTTCTTCTTCTTCTTCTTCTTCTTCTTCTTCTTCTTCTTCTTCTTCGATCAGGGGATAGGTTCCTGGTCGGCATCCTAGGCTAGCAGGGTGGATGTCATTTGATTCTTTTGTGTTTCATCCATAGTCGGATGTTTCTCTTATGTATGATGTTTGATGTATTCATGTGGCATTTGTTTGTCTTTGTATGTTTCCCCATCTATTATGTAATGGTATGATGTAATGATATCCACCTTGCAAAGTGTCTTCAATATGCGGCTCTATCCTTGGGGGGACCTTCGAGGTCCTCTCGGATAGGATCGCATATTGGGCATGACAGCCCCAGACTCGTCATCGACAACAACCGCTCAACAATTTTGTCACCTTCAATCGTATGCAAGGACGGTAACCTCGACGACATCTTTGTCTACTCCTTGTCATTGCATTGATAACCCTATAGCCCATTTTGTCTACCTTTCCTATCGAGACTGGCCACTGAGTATTGCCGGCAACGTTACTTGTGCACATTAGTGATCATAGTTCTAATTGCATACACACCATATCATATCGGTATACATATCTAGGTATCATCTCTTGTGTCACAAGGTTTTCATCGCATGTACATTAGTGCAATCTTGGTTTGTGAAGTTTTTCATAAGAGGCCAAAGAAAGAGCTTAAAAGAGAAAGAGCCAAAAAAGCTTTTAAGAAAAAGGAAAAGATAAGCAAAGAGATTTTAAGCAAGAACCATAACATCATACTACATTAAGATTGGCATACTCAATCATCTTGGATCATATCATAGGAACACCATACATATAGCATACTTGGGATAGAAGTCGTCGCATTTTGCTTAGTAGGTTGTGCACAAGTCTTGTATCCGCCTATTTGCAATCGAGCTAACTTCTCTCTAGCGTTGTGAGACAAGAGCATTTTCATGGACTCCACATTTTGGGTCATTCCTTGGTTGCATGACCCCATCTATCTATCTATGTGTGTGTTTCGATGTACCATATCTTGCTATTGGTCTACTTGTTGCATTCGCAAATTTGTGAATCTTTTTCAATATTATTGAGAAGCTCAAGCACTTGAGGCGCAATGTGCCCTTTGAGACACAAGTCTTGCCATCGCCGCACGCAACCGACGTACTCGTGACCAAGAAGAGGCACTTCGCGACGAAGTTCAAGAAAGGAACTATCAAGCACGATTGCACCGACAAGCTCCACAAGCTAGACAAGACCCACAAGTTTGCCAAGAGCAACAAGACAATGTGAATCCTCCTGATACGTCTCCAACGTATCTATAATTTTTTATTGTTCCATGCTATATTATATTATGTTTTGGACATTATTGGGCTTTATTATACACTTTTATATTATTTTTGGGACTAACCTATTAACCGGAGGCCCAGCCCAGAATTGTTGTTTTTTGCCTATTTCAGAGTTTCGCAGAAAATGAATATCAAATGGAGTCCAAACGGAATGAAACCTTCGGGAACGTGATTTTTGGAACGAACGTGATCCAGAGGACTTGGACCCTACGTCAAGACATCAACCAGGAGGGCACGAGGTAGGGGGCGCTCCTACCCCCTGTGCGCCCTCCACCCTCGTGGGCCCCATGTTGCTCCACTGACGTACTTCTTCCTCGTATATATACCTACGTACCCCCAAACTACCAGATACGGAGACAAAAATCTAATTCCACCGCCGCAACCTTCGGTACCCATGAGATCCCATCTTGGGGCCTGTTCCGGAGCCCCACCGGAGGGGGCATCGATCATGGAGGGCTTCTACATCAACACCATAGCCTCTCCGATGAAGTGTGAGTAGTTTACCTCAGACCTTCAAGCCCGTAGTTATTAGCTAGATGGCTTCTTCTCTCTTTTTGGATCTCAATACAATGTTCTCCCCCTCTCTTGTGGAGATCTATTCGATGTAATCTTCTTTTGCGGTGTGTTTGTTGAGACCGATGAATTGTGGGTTTATGATCAAGTTTATCTATGAACAATATTTGAATCTTCTGAATTCTTTTATGTATGATTGGTTATCTTTGCAAGTCTCTTCGAACTATCAGTTTGGTTTGGCCTACTAGATTGATCTTTCTTGCAATGGGAGAAGTGCTTAGCTTTGGGTTCAATCTTGCGGTGTCCTTTCCCAGTGACAGTAGGGGCAGCAAGGCACGTATTGTATTGTTGCCATTGAGCATAACAGGATGGTTTTTATATCATATTGCATGAATTTATCCCTCTACATTATGTCATCTTGCTTAAAGCGTTACTCTATTCTTATGAACTTAATACTCTAGATGCATGCTGGATAGCGGTCGATGTGTGGAGTAATAGTAGTAGATGCAGGCAGGAGTCGGTCTACTTGTCTCGGACGTGATGCCTATATACATGATCATACCTAGATATTCTCATAATTATGCTCAATTCTGTCAATTGCTCAATAGTAATTTGGTCACCCACCGTAAATACTTATGCTCTTGAGAGAAGCCACTAGTGAAACCTATGGCCCCCGCGTCTATTTTCCATCATATTAATCTCCCGAGAACAAGCTATTTCTGGCGCCGTTTTTATTTTACTTTCTTTACTTTGCATCTTTATCATAAAAATACCAAAAATATTATCTTATCATATCTATCAGATCTCACTCTAGTGACCGTGAAGGGATTGACATCCCCTTATCGCGTTGGTTGCGAGGATTTATTTGTTTGTGTAGGTGCGAGGGACTCGTGCGTGGCCTCCTACTGGATTGATACCTTGGTTCTCAAAAACTAAGGGAAATACTTACGCTACTTTGCTGCATCAGCCTTTCCTCTTCAAGGGAAAACTAACGCAGTGCTCAAGAGGTAGCAAGAAGTATTTCTGGCGCCGTTGTCGGGGAGTCTACGCAAAAGTCAACATACCAAGTACCCATCACAAACCCTTATCTCCCGCATTACATTATTTTCCATTTGCCTCTCGTTTTCCTCTCCCCCACTTCACCCTTGCCGTTTTATTCGCCCCCTCTTTTCCATTTTCCTCTTTTTCCGTTTGCTTGGTCGTTATGGCTTGTCCTCTATCTTCTCCGTTGTCTCCCGAAAATGAAGTTCTAAATTTTAAGGAAAGGGAGGGGGAAAATCTGAAAGATGCTTGGTATGAATTTGCAATGCTCAAAATAGATCTACCAGGAAGCAATCTACTTCCATTCTTCTCCACAATTTTTATGTAGGTGCTACTCCTTGGTACAGATATATCCTTGATACCATTACCGGAGGGAATTTCTTGGGTAGCCCTACTTTTGATTCTTATAATGCTATGATAGATTTATTTGGCTCACCACCTCTTTTGGTTAATGGAACCATGTTAACTTTGGAGCATGTAATGCAAAGACTTGAAACTATTGAAAATAAAGTTGCTACCATAGAGTTAATCGAAAATTTGGATAAAAAGATCCACAACCAAATTACCCAATATGGATCTAAAGTAGGAGTTACTTTAAAAAATTTGAAGGAGAAGGAACCCATAGTTAATGAAAGAATAAATCAGGATTCCACTAGAATCGATAAACTTGAGGGTATCATTACCAACTTGGGAACCACTTTTTCTTCCATAAAGAGTAATCCAAGTCCTCCAACTAAAATTTCCAAGCTTATATATGTTCCTAAAAACAAGGGTGAATCCTCTAGTAAGGAAACTGCGGATCTCAAATATATAAGTATCCACCCCAATCTTTTTGCTATCATTAAGGAACATTTTGCTACAAATGAATTTTTCGATCTTGTGACTAAGAGTTTGATAATAAATAAAAAATAAAGAAACTCCTAAGGATGATAGATGCCTCATTGAAGAATTGCCTACCAAAGATGGCAATACCTAGATCTATCCTTGCTTTTATGCCTAGCTAGGGCGTTAAACGATAGCGCTTGTTGGGAGGCAACCCAATTTTATTTTTTGTTTTTTGCTTTTTGCTTCTGTTTAGGAATAAATATTTTGATATAGCCTCTGGTTAGACTTGTTTTTATGTTTTAGTTAGTGATTGTGCCAAGTTAAACCTATAGGATCTTCTTGGATGATAGTAATTTGATCTTGCAGAAAATTCCAGAAACTTTCTGTTCACGAAAATAATTGTTAAAAATCAGCAGAACGTGATTAAATATTGATTCCAATTTCTGCTGATCAACAAACAAATTGTCTAGGTCTTCCTATTTTTTCTGAATTTTTGGAGTTCTAAAAGTTTGTGTTAGTCACAGATTACTAAAGACTGTTTTGTTTTTGACAGATTCTGTTTTTCGTGTGTTGTTTGCTTATTTTCATGAATCTACGGCTATTAAATAGTTTATAAACCATATAGAAGTTGGAATACAGTAGGTTTAACACCAATATAAATAAACAATGAGTTCATTACAGTACCTTGAAGTGGTTTTTTGTTTTCTTTCGCTAACGGAGCTCACGAGATTTTCTGCTGAGTTTCGTGTTGTGAAGTTTTCAAGTTTTGGGTGAAACATCTGATGGATTATGGAACAAGGAGTGGAAAGAGGATAATATTGGGGATTCCCATGGTAGCCCCAAGATAATCTAAGGACACCAAAAAGCCAAAGCTTGGGGATGCCCCGGAAGGCATCGCCTCTTTCGTCTACTTCCATCGGTAACTTTACTTGGAGCTATATTTTTATTCACCACATGATATGTGTTTTGCTTGGAGCGTCTTGTATGATTTGAGTCTTTGCTTTGTAGTTTACCACAATCATCCTTGCTTTACACACCTTTTGAGAGAGACACACATGATTCGGAAATCATTAGAATACTCTATGTGCTTCACTTATATCTTTTGAGTTATATAGTTTTTGCTCTAGTACTTCACTTATATCTTTTAGAGCACGGTGGTGGTTTTGTTTTATAGAAATTATTATTCTCTCATGCTTCACTTAGATTATTTTGAGAGTCTTAAATAGCATGGTAATTTGCTTAAATGATCCTAATATGCTAGGTATTCAAGTCTAGTAAAAACTTTCTTATGAGTGCGTTGAATACTAACAGAAGTTTGATGCTTGATGATTGTTTTGAGACATGGAGGTAGTGATATCAAAGTTGTGCTAGTTGAGTAGTTGTGAATTTGAGAAATACTTGCGTTGAAGAGCATGCACGTATGGTAAACGTTATGTAACAAATTTGAAACATGAGGTGTTCTTAGATTGTCCTCCTTATGAGTGGCGGTCGGGGACGAGCGATGGTCTTTTCCTACCAATCTATCCCCCTAGGAGCATGCGCGTAGTGCTTGGTTTTTGATGACTTGTAGAGTTTTGCAATAATTATGTGAGTTCTTTATGACTAATGTTGAGTCCATGGATTATACGCACTCTCACCCTTCCATCATTGCTAGCCTCTTCGGTACCGTGCATTTCCCTTTCTCACATTGAGAGTTGGTGCAAACTTCGCCGGTGCATCCAAACCCCGTGATATGATACGCTCTTTCACACATAAACCTCCTTATATCTTCCTCAAAACAGCCACCATACCTACCTATTATGGCATTTCCATAGCCATTCCGAGATATATTGCCATGCAACTTTTCACCTTTCCGTTTATCATGACACGTTCATCATTGTCATATTGCTTTGCATGATCATGTAGTTGACATAGTATTTGTGGCAAAGCCACCGTTCATAATTCTTCCATACATGTCACTCGTGGTTCATTGCATACCCCGGTACACCGCCGGAGGCATTCATATAGAGTCATACTTTGTTCTAGTATCGAGTTGTAATCATTGAGTTGTAAATAAATAGAAGTGTGATGATCATCATTTTATAGAGCATTCTCCCAAGTGAGGAATAAAAAAAGAGAAAGGCCATAAAAAAGAGAAGGCCCAAAAAAATGAGAGAAAAAGAGAGAAGGGACAATGTTACTATCCTTTTTCCACACTTGCGCTTCAAAGTAGCACCATGATCTTCATGATAGAGAGTCTCTTGTTTTGTCACTTTCATATACTAGTGGGAATTTTTCATTATAGAACTTGGCTTGTATATTCCAACAATGGGCTTCCTCAAGTGCCCTAGGTCTTCGTGAGCAAGCAAGTTAGATGCAGACCCACTTAGTTTATTTTGTTGAGCTTTCATATATTTATAGCTCTAGTGCATCCGTTGCATGGCAATCCCTACTCCTTGCATTAACATCAATCGATGGGCATCTCCATAGCTCATTGATTAGCCTCGTTGATGTAAGACTTTCTCCTTTTTTGTCTTCTCCACATAACCCCCATCATTATATTATATTCCACCCATAGTGGTATATCCATGGCTCATGCTCATGTACTGCGTGAAGGTTGAAAAAGTTTGAGATTACTTAAGTATGAAACAATTGCTTGGCTTGTCATCGGGGTTGTGCATGATGAGAGCATTCTTGTGTGACAAAAATGGAGCATGACTAAACTATATGATTTTGTAGGGAGGAACTTTATTTGGCCATGTTATTTTGAGAGGACATAATTGCTTAGTTAGTATGCTTGAAGTATTATTATTTTTATGTCAATATTGAACTTTTATCTTGAATCTTTCGGATCTGAATATTCATACCACAATTAAGAAAAATTACATTGAAATTATGCCTAGTAGCATTCCACATCAAAAATTCTGTTTTTATCATTTACCTATCGAGGACGAGCAGGAATTAAGCTTGGGGATGCTTGATACGTCTCCAACGTATCTATAATTTTTTTATTGTTCCATGCTATATTATATTCTGTTTTGGACATTATTGGGCTTTATTATACAGTTTTATATTATTTTTGGGACTAACCTATTAACCGGAGGCCCAGCCCAGAATTGCTGCTTTTGCCTATTTCAGAGTTTAACAGAAAAATAATATCAAATGGAGTCCAAATGGAATCAAACCTTCGGGAACATGATTTTTGGAACGAACGTGATCCAGAGGACGTGGACCCTACGTCAAGACATCAACCAGGAGGGCACGAGGTAGGGGGCGCGCCTACCCCCCCCCCCCCCCAGGTGCGCCCTCCACCCTCATGGGCCCCATGTTGCTCCACTGACGTACTTCTTCCTCGTATATATACCTACGTACCCCCAAACTACCAGATACGGAGCCAAAAACCTAATTCCACCGCCGCAACCTTATGTACCCATGAGATCCCATCTTGGGGCATGTTCCGGAGCTCCGCCGGAGGGGGCATCGATCATGGAGGGCTTCTACATCAACACCATAGCCTCTCTGATGAAGTGTGAGTAGTTTACTTCAGACCTTCGAGCCCATAGTTATTAGCTAGATGGCCTCTTCTCTCTTTTGGATCTCAATACAATGTTCTCCCCTCTCTTGTGGAGATCTATTCGATGTAATCTTCTTTTTGTGTGTTTGTTGAGATCGATTAATTGTGGGTTTATGATCAAGTTTATCTATGAACAATATTTGAATCTTCTGAATTCTTTTATGTATGATTGGTTATCTTTGCAAGTCTCTTGAATTATCAGTTTGGTTTGGCCTAGTAGATTGATCTTTCTTGCAATGGGAGAAGTGCTTAGCTTTGGGTTCAATCTTGCGGTGTCCTTTCCCGGTGTGATGAGGGGCAGCAAGGCACGATTGTATTGTTGCCATCGAGGATAAAAGATGGGGTTTATATCATATTGCATGAATTTATCCCTCTACATCATGTCATCTTGCTTAAAGCGTTACTCTATTCTTATGAACTTAATACTCTAGATGCATGCTGGATAGCGGTCGATGTGTGGAGTAATAGTAGTAGATGCAGGCAGGAGTCGGTCTAATTGTCTCGGACGTGATGCCTATATACATGATCATACCTAGATATTCTCATAGCTATGCTCAATTCTGTCAATTGCTCAACAGTAATTTGTTCACCCACCGTAAATACTTATGCTCTTGAGAGAAGCCACTAGTGAAACCTATGGCCCCCGTGTCTATTTTCCATCATATTAATCTCCGACAACAAGCTATTTCGCTACTGCTTTTATTTTACTTTCTTTACTTTGCATCTTTATCATAAAAATACCAAAAATATTATCTTACATATCTATCATATCTCACTCTCGTAAGTGACCGTGAAGGGATTGACAACCCCTTATCGCGTTGGTTGCGAGGATTTATTTGTTTGTGTAGGTGCGAGGGACTTGTGTGTGGCCTCCTACTGGATTGATACCTTGGTTCTCAAAAACTGAGGGAAATACTTACGCTACTTTGCTGCATCACCCTTTCTATTGGGGATATTACTACTAGGCATAAACCGGCCCGGACAGGCCGGGTTAACTTCATGAGTAGTTGAGTATGCTTGAAGCCCATGAAGGCACACGAGGATGTTATGTAAGGGCCCAACGCCCAGAACCGGTTTAAGGCCTGTAGCCGTGAACCGGCATTTGTATGTAACTTGTATTGTAAGATAGAAAGAGTTGAGACCGAACCAGACACGTTTATGAGCCGTTCCCGGGTCTTTGTAAACCGACGGGTGTCACCCATGTATATAAGGGGATGACCCGGCGGCTGTTCTTAAAGAGAGACGACAACTCAAGACTTAGGCGAAGCATATTTGCTCCCTGGTCATCGAAACCCCATCAATTCCATCACAACTAGACGTAGGCTTTTTCCTTCATCGAAGGGGCCAAACTAGTATAAACTCTCTTGCGTCCCTTGTTCGCTTTAGCCCCTTCAAGCTAACCCGTAGCGATGGCTCCACGACTAAGTCCTTTCAAGAGGACATCTGCCGTGACAAAACCACGACAGTTGGCGCCCACCGTGGGGCTATCGCACGATGGTTTCAAGTTCTTGGAGGGCAACTTCGAAGGACTCAAGGGTTACGTCGTGGGCTAGATGACCAAAAGTCGTTGCGGCAAGCTCTACATCGATGATGCAGGATGGGGCCCCGAGGCCGGCTCAATTGAGTACGGGTACCGGGTCCCCTTTGGTGGCATACACGTCTTCATCGGCAAGATCGGTGAACCGGGCCCTGAGCCGGACATCTGCACCGACCTCGTCGAAACGGCTCAGCTTGCATGATCTGCCCGGGTCAAACCAGCCTTGAAGCATGCCTTCGTGGGAGTCATCCATGGAGGGGAATACGAGGATAGATCAGAATCTGGTGGTGAGACCGTCGTTTATTCCGGCGACGAGTCATCGACCGGAGAGACCGAGTCGTTATATCAATTGCAAGATGGCCGGATTGGGGGCTATTCCAATGGCAATAGTATTCCGGACCCCTCTGATCCGCCAAACCGGGTTGGAATATTCATGGCCGGTACACAGGCGGCGATCCACTCTTCGACCACAGCAGCAATGATCTCCGGATCAGCAGCGGCGACGGCAGCCGGGGCAGGAGGCCCTGTGCGGCCGCCGGCTCAAGTTTTATCTAATCTACAAGATGCGTTGGCTACGCTCATGGCAGAGGCTAATCCGGCGGATCAGGATGCCCACAATGCGGAAATCGCAAAAATAAAGGATCAGATTACTCAGGCCAAGGACGATTTAGCGGCTGAGGATGCCAGGATGACCGCAAAACGGGCCGCTTTGGACGCACAGGCTTATCGGCTTATGCTGGATCAGAATGCATCACATGAAGTCCTGAAGAGGAGGCACCGGTCCCGCCTACCCCCAGTTTATGATGCTAGGAACCTCTTTAACACCCCAGGAGCGGGGACCAGTAACCCGCCGGTAGCAAACCGGGCGGAGGCACCTGGAGCGGGTGCGCCGGTTCAGCCACGTTTGATGGATCCGCCTCAGCAGAACAACATTGTGTCTCAGCCTGTCCCAACGCCGCCGGGTCATTACTCTACTCCAATGGACAATCTCGTTGCTGCCGCTTCACGACTAGAGGCCATCCCGATTGAAGGTGATTCTGGTGGCGGTGGAAACACGCCGGGTTAAGGAGCTTCTTCGGACAACTTTGGTTCAACAGGAGGCGTATTCGTACAGCCGTGATCGAATTCATTCCACCCCTCGTCCAAGCCGGAGTTACAGCAGGCGTATGGATGAACCGGCCGTGTCAAGCAACGCACGGAACCATGAAGCGCCCCGTGGCAACAACCCGGCAGGTGGCGCTGGTGATGCTCAGGAGGTGGTAGACCGGGCCCGAGCGCGCAGGGAGGCCGAGTTAGCGGCGCAGTATGAAGCTCATCAGCTTACTCCAGTTTGTCCAACCACAACAGTTGAGCCAGGAGTTACTTCTAGTTCCTTGGGGGTGTCGTGCCTTGTCCCAGCATTACGCAATGTGCGCCTGCCCAAGGATTTCAAGGGCCCGCGTAAGGTGCCGAATTACACTGCCGATTTATCTCCTGAAATATGGGTGGAAAGCTATGACATGACCATGGAGATGCTTGATGTGGATGATGCGGCATGTGCGAAATATTTCACAATGATGCTAGAAGGAACGGCCCGTACTTGGTTAAAAAGTCTACCGGCTAACTCTATCAGTTCATGGGCCGAATTGAGAGCCCGGTTTATCCAGAATTTTAAGGATACATGCAAGCAGCCTATGTCGATAGTAGACTTAACTACCTGTGTCCAGGAGGAAGGAGAGTCGACAACCCATTGGGTGCGCCGGGTCTCGAATTTTTTTGCATTCGTCAGACCGCATCAATGTCGATACTGCCGTTCTGACCTTGGAAGGCAACTGCCGGTTTGAACCTCTGAAGTTGAAATTGGGACGTCTAAAGCGCCACTGCAACGATATGGGGACCCTCATGGCCGCGTTAGTGAAGTATGCCGACTCTGATAGTACCAAGGATCCTGAGTCTGATGATGATAAGACAGGGAAGGGAAAGAAGAGCAGCAATGCCAAGGGGCAGCACCACAACCCGGCGGGTCATGGAAACGGCGGCAAACGTAAGGCGGATCACATCTTGGACTTTGTGGCTAACACCAACGCACAGGATAAGGGCCAGCGGCGTAGAGGTAAACTGTCCCAGCGCAATAGAGCGCCTAATCCTAACCCAGACCGTTTATCTTACCCGTTGAACCAGCCCTGCCCGAAACATGGGACGAAGGAAATGCCGGCCACACACCTCTGGAAGGACTGCTACATCATGCAGGAGTTCAAAAATCCTAACGCTTTCCGGTACGATCGTGGACTAGGTGGCGGTTCAGGCCCTGGATCTCATGGGCCGGGTTATGGTGGAGGAAATTCCGGTTCAGGTTTCAATGGTAATCAGGGCGGACATAACAATCAAGGTAATCAGGGCAGCCAGGGTGGCTACAATCAGTAGCAGCAACAGCAATCAGGTTATCAGAGCAACCCAAAGAAGTTGAACAGTGGGCAGTATCATGTCTTCACCACTAGTTTAGACAAGCGTGGCCGAAAGATTCATAAGCGGGCAGTGAACTCTGTTGAACCGGCAGTACCCCGTTACTTACGCTGGTCTGAGCAGCCAATCGTATGGAGTAGAGAGGATCATCCTCCCCGGGTTGACAATCCGGGTCAACTGGCATTGGTGGTGGCGCCTCAGGTGGGTGGTTATAAGTTCACCAAGGTGCTCATGGATGGAGGAAGCAGTATCAACATCCTTTATTATGAAACCTTCCGTCGTATGGGGTTAACAGATAAAAATCTTAAACCATCCAATACGGTGTTCCACGGCGTGGTGCCTGGTAAGTCAGCATATCCTGGTGGCAAGATAGCTCTGGGGGTGGCTTTTTGGAGATAATCATGACTCAAGATCAGAAACATTGACCTTTGAGGTGGTGAAAATCAAGAGTCCGTATCACGCTCTGTTTGGGCGGCCAGCTTATGCCAAATTTATGGCACGGCCCTGCTATGTCTATCTGCAGCTCAAGATGCCGGGTCACAAGTGAATGATAACCATCCATGGAAGCCGCCAGATTGCTTTGGAGTGTGAAGAAGGTGATGCGGCCTATGCTGAGTCGGTTTGTGCCACGGAAGAGTTAAAATTTTACAAGGATAATGTTGATCCGGCGGACATGACTCCGCTGAAAAAGCCAACTACAGAGCATGATCCGGACCTGAAGTTTAAATCGGCTGCTGAGACTAAGCTTGTTGACTTTGTACCTGGCGATTCGTCCAAGAAGTTCAACATCAACGCAAACTTGGATCCGAAATAGGAAGACACGCTCATCGAGTTCATCCTTGAGAATCAGGACATCTTTGCGTGGAAGCCTTCTGACATGCCAGGTGTACCGAGGGAACTCACTGTGCACACTCTTAATGTTGATCCTAAGTATAAACTGGTGAAGCAGTCTCTCCGCCGGTTCAATGAAGAAAGACGCAAAGCTATTGGAGAGGAAGTGGCCAGGCTCTTAGCGGCTGGATTTATCGTTGAAGTTTTCCATCCTGAATGGTTAGCTAATCTGGTGCTGGTCCTTAAGAAGAACGGCACCTGGCGTATGTGTGTGGACTACACAGATCTTAACAAAGCTTGTCGAGCAGATCCTTTTGCTCTCCCCCGTATTGATCAAATTATTGATCCTACGGCGGGTTGTGAGCGTTTGAGCTTTCTGGATGCATATTCTGGTTATCATCATATCAAGATGGCAGTTAAGGACCAGGAGAAGACGGACTTCATAACCCCCTTTGGGGCCTTCTGCTATGTGTCTATGCCCTTTGGGCTCAAGAGTGCGCATGCGACTTATCAACGGTGTGTGCAGAATTGTCTTCATAAGCAAATTGGCCGTAATGTTCATGCCTATGTGGATGATATTGTGGTCAAGTCAAGGAAGAAGGAGACTCTGATTGATGATTTGAAGGAAACCTTTGATAACCTGCGGGTTTACAAGATGATGCTTAATCCGGCTAAGTGCGTTTTTGGTGTACCGGCAGGCAAGCTATTGGGCTTTCTGGTGTCTAACAGGGGCATTGAGGCTAATCCGGAAAAGATCAAAGCCATCACCTCTTTGGCTAAACCAAAGTGTATCAATGACGTTGAACGCTTGGCGGGCCGGATTGCCGCGTTGAGCCGGTTTATCAGCCGCCTTGGTGAGAAGGCGATTCCTTTGTATCAGATGCTGAAGAAAACGGATAACTTCGTCTGGAGTTCTGCCGCTGAAGAGGCGTTTGAGGACTTAAAGCGGCAGTTGGCTAATCCACCCGTTCTTGCTGCTCCGGTTGACAAAGAACCATTGCTGTTATATGTGGCAGCTAATGCTCGAGCAGTCAGCGTGGCTATTGTGGTGGAGCGCAAGGAGGCAGGCAAGGAATATCCGGTTCAACGTCCGGTTTACTATATCAGCGAGGTACTTATTGAGTCTAAGCAGAGGTACCCGCATTGGCAGAAGCTGGTATATGGGGTGTTCATGGCAAGCCGAAAGATCAAGCAATACTTCCAAGGTCATCCTATCACGATGGTCAATTCTGCTCCTTTGGGGGATATAATCCAGAACAGGGAAGCAACTGGCCGGATTGCCAAGTGGGCTATAGAGCTTGGGCCTCATGGGTTGAAATACATACCTCGAACGGCGATCAAGTCTCAGGCACTTGTGGATTTCATCAACGATTGGACAGAACTGCAAGCACCTGAAGAGAAGCCAGATCATACTTATTGGACTATTCATTTTGATGGGTCCAGGCAATTGGAGGGCTCGGGGGCTGGAGTCGTATTAACTTCCCCACGAGGTGACAAGTTTTGTTATGTTCTCTGTTTAATGTTCCCTTGTACTAACAATGCAGCTGAGTATGAAGCTTTACTCCATGGTCTTCGGATGGCTAAGGAGATGAATCTAAGCCGAGTTAAGTGCTTCGGTGACTCGAACCTGGTGGCTCAACAAGTGTCTGGCACTTGGGATTCCAAGGATCCACTCATGGGGGAGTATCGTCGTGAGGTGGATATTGTTGCAGGTCACTTTAAAGGTTACCAGGTGGGTCATGTGGACCGACGGAAGAACGAAGCGGCGGACGCTTTGAGCCGATTGGGTTCTCAACGTAAACCGGTCCCGCCTAATGTCTTCTTGGATGTTCTACATAATCCGTCCGTCAAGCTTCCTGGTGAAGAGGATTTGGCTATTCCTGATCCGGAAGCTCAATTGGTGGCAGCTCTTCATGTTATTCCGGATTGGACGGTTCCTTATCTCGCGTATATGAACTGGGGCGAGTTACCAGAGGATGAGACTCTGGCCAGGCAGATAATCCGGCGGTCCAAGTCCATGACTATTATCAATGGAGAGTTGCATCATTGCAGTGTGACAGGGGCGTTTCAACAATGTGTATCCCCTGAGGAAGGCTGTGAAATTTTGCGCGAGATCCACGAAGGAGATTATGGTCACCACGCCGGTTCAAAATCTTTGGTGGCCAAAGCGTTTCATCACGGGTTTTATTGGTTGACAGCCCATGCTGATGCTGAGGACTTGGTCAGACGATGTGATGGTTGTCAGAAGTTCTCAAGACGCGCTCATGTGCCGGCTCAAGAATTGAGAATGATTCCAATTACTTGGCCATTTGCGACTTGGGGGCTGGATATGGTTGGGCCTTTCAAGAGGTCCAAGGACAAGAAGACCCACCTCTTGGTGGCGGTTGACAAGTTCACAAAGTGGGTAGAAGCAGAGCCCGTTAGCAAGTGTGACGCGGCCACGGTAGTTCAATTCATCAAAAAGGTGATTTTCTGGTTTGGCTTTCCACATAGCATTATCACTGACAATGGTACCAATCTATCCAAGGGTTCCATGAAGGAGTTCTGTTAGCGTGAGCACATCCGGCTTGACGTATCATCAGTGGCTCACCCACAGTCCAATGGTCAAGAAGAGAGGGCCAATCAAGAGATCTTGCAAGGCATCAAACCCCGGCTTATGGTTCCTTTGCAGCGGACCCCGGGTTGTTGGGTTGAGGAGCTACCTTCTTTGTTATGGAGCATCAACACCACACCTAACAGATCGACAGGATATGCACCGTTCTTTATGGTTTATGGAGCGGAGGTGGTTCTTCCCAGTGACATCCATCATGACTCACCTCGTGTAGCGGCATATGTTGAAGCGGACAACGAGAAAGCATGGCAAGAAGCTCTTGACCTATTGGATGAGGAGCGTGACATAGCGGCTGCCAGTTCGGCGATTTACCAGCAAGATCTGCGTCGTTATCACAGCCGTCGGGTTAGAACCAGAACCTTTCAAGAAGGAGATTTGGTGCTTCGGCTCATCCAGGATCAGATGGATATGCACAAGTTATCCCCACCTTGGGAAGGACCTTTTGTGGTCAGCAAGAATCTACAAAATGGGTCATACTACCTAATTGATATTTGAGAGCGCAAAGACTCACATACGTCGGAGGAGGAGACCAACCGGCCGTGGAACATTGCTCATCTTCGGCCTTACTATACTTGAGCTATAGGCTCTGCTTATGTACATATTATGACAATGTATATATTATGATCAATACAATAAACCGGAACCTCAGCTAAAGCGGGGTCTCTGTTATTTTTACATCATGTGTGGTTACATGGAGCTTCTGTTCTTAAAGCGGCGTCCGGTTTACCCCTTGATTTAGCTTCTCAAAAGCTTTATATTTTATCACTTGGGGGCTTGGTCGTGTCCGAACCATAGCAACACCTTTTGATAGGCGCAATGCCACAGCATCACTTGGGGGCTTGGTCGTATCTGAACCACAGCTACGCCTCTTGATCGGCGCAAAGCCACAGCATCACTTGGGGGCTTGGTCGAACCCGAACCATAGCTACACCTCTTGATCGGCTTAATGCCAAAGCATCATTTGGGGACCTGGCTGACTCGAACCATAGCTACACCTTTTGGGGGCGTGGTCGTGTCCGACCGTGGTAATACCTCTTGATCGGCTCAAAGCCTCATTTGCACTGGTTTTATTTCTGCTTTTGATTGAATTTTGTTCTCTTTTTTGATGAACATTTTTTGTTGCTTTTTCAAACCGACATGGTTAAACCGGTTCGGCTGTCAATTACAAATTGACGGAACATGGTCAAATCTTAATCCAGAGACTATCTGCCCAGACTGATTTTCTGTTACCATCTTATTATGGAGTAAACCGGTGTTTATCATAACCCGGAACGGTTTATGTTGTAAATGGATCTTATATTAACAGGAGCTGTTTTCTCCTCCAAAGTTTGGGTTATCAACCCCACTACAAGGTTGGCCAGCTAACATCATGCTCGACTGTGGCAGGTATTGTATATTTCCATATTTGGTTATATATTCTAACCTAAGTTATCATCTTTGGTTTTATATACATAGATATCATAACCCGCCTGGTGGTAAACCGCCAGGGCGTTTTAAGCTTCTTGACTGCAGAAACAGTTTGGAAAAATATGAATCGAACAAGCATCAGTTGAAGATAAATATGCACGAAGGCATACCAGATCAAGTATATTAACTAGCCTATTACAAGGCATTCCAGTGCCCAAAAAGATCATTGTTTTATCAACTAAATGTCACAGCATGCAGTAGTTTAAACCGGCCTCCGGTTCACGCTTGGTCACCGGCTTGACCTGACGGTTGCGGATCATCTCGTGCCAGTTCAGCTTCTTCCTCCCTACCCAGTGGCTGGAAATCAACAGTTGCCCAGTCGATCCCAGTTAAGGCTTGAAATACAGCTTCTCATTATCAGCAGGGACGGTTCAATGTCAGGAGCGTAAGTGTGCTTACGGATTGGCGGGATAAGATTCAGCTTCAGGAATTGGTGCAGCAACCCGCTTGTTTGTATTATCATAGTTGGCTTGATAGTGGGAAAGCTCTGCCTCTTCAACCAGTTGACAAGCCAGAGGGCGCACTTCCCAGTTTATGGTTTGGAGATCATCTTCATCAAATTCTGTCCCGTCTTCCTTCAAGCTGGGATAGCCTTGGGCCGCTTCAACAGGATCAAAGTCAGGCACCCATGCTTTTGCCTGGATTAGGGCGGTCAAAGCACCCGTTCTAGCAGCAGATTTCTTCAGCTCTTCAACCCGGGCAGGGAGCATAGATAACCTTTCAAGGGTATCTTTGATCAAGGTGGGCGGCGGATTGTTGTGGGAAGCGGTGTAGATTATCCATTGTGCACCAGAGTACAGTTGCTCTATCAGAGTGTAGGCACCTTTTAACTTCTTTCGCACATCTGATCCCAAGTGGCCAATACAAGTTCATGTATCATTGTAAGGGTTAGTAAACCGGCAGCTACATGACAAGTTCTGCTCAATTCGGAAAACAAGGATACTTACCAAATACAGCTGCAGTCATGGCATGAACCTGTCGCTTCACGCTGGTCAATTCATCAACCACCGGTTTAAGAGCGGCTTCTGCTCTTTCAGCCCTTTGCATTAAAGCGGATTTCTCAGTCGCCCAATCCGCTCGCTCTTTGTTGAAGCCCTCTTTAAGTTTTTCCATAGCTCTCAAAGCGCTGGTCAATTCTTCCTTTGCCTTGGAAGTTTCTGCCTATTGCAACTTAAGATTCTCTTGCAGGTCGGCGGTTTAATTTTCTCTTTTGCTCAGCTCAGCCTGCACAGAGATAATTATATGATGAAATGACAGTACAAATTTGAAGTACCAACCACATAACAAGTTATGCCCTTGGTACTTGGGGGCTAATGCATATTTGCTCTTCATCGTACAGTTTCTACAAAGTCCCAAGCTCAATACAAGTATTCAACTTGGCACTTGGGGGCTAATGGATATTTATTCAAAATCCACTGATACAGAAATTTTCTTTTCTAAAGTCCCGGTTTATCTTTATAAAGTTAATCCGGCCCTTGGGGGCTACGTCAGCAAGGTTCAAGATGCAATTAAGATTCACATTGAATACTTACTACAAGTCCCGATTTAAGTTGATATCTTAAACCGTCACTTGGGGGCTATTGGAGTTGATAAGCGATGAAATAATACAAGCAGAGAAGCATATAGGAAGTTACCTCATATTTTTCCTTCATCATATTGACCAGACCGGCTTCGTAATCACGGCTGGTGTACAGCCGGTTCAGATAGCCAGAATGGAGATCTTGAGCATTCAGAGCGGCATATGTTGACAAATCAGCATTCCATTTGCCTTTGCCAACCACAGAGAATTCCTCTTTGGCAGTATGTTTTGACAAAGCAACAGGATTACTTGGTTCAGTATGGCCAAAGCCAGTATTAAGGACATCGTCATCTTTTTCTTCACCGGTTTGTACTGGGGTCGCCAGTTTGTCAGTATTCTTTGCTGGACTAGCCGGTTTATCAGTCTGGATAGAGCTGGTCGGCTGATCAACAGGGCCTGTGGTCTCAACTTCTACTTGTTCAGCAACAAAGTCATGGTCTTGTGGTGTTGGGTCATTCAGCATGTCATCAAGGTTGGCCTCTTTAGCGTCTGGTATTCTCTCCGGTACAGCAGTTGTATTTTCTTCTACCGTTTTGTTCAGGCGAGCTTTCTTGCTTGGTATGGGTTTGGCACTGAGAAAGTAAATCATGAAGGTCAGTATAACGTATAAAATACATGTTCAAGATAAGGCAAGTGAACAACTTACCCAAGCACCGTTTTAAGCGGTGGAAGCTTTGTGGCTGATGACTCGCCAGAGGATAAATGAGAAGTGCCCTGAAAATTGGAGTCAGATGGATTAAGAGGTTGACGAAAACAACCCGCTCTAGGGCATGAAGTGACAAGAGAGTTAGAGACCTCTGAACGGCGTTTCCGAACCGGACTGTTAGGTAAACCGGTGGAGGTAACTACCTGGCCGCTGTGCCGGGTTGGGCGGCGAGCCTCGTGCTGTTGTGTCTTCACAAGAAAGTTTGGGTCCAAATAAGCAAGAGGATGAGAAAATTTAACTTTCCAGTTTGCCCGGCGGGTTTTTAGTGAAGGCAAAGGGTTTGAATCGGAGGAAAGGACGACTACCTCTACAACATCGGCGTGACTGACTTCAGCATCGTCCTGGTAATAATCATCATCAATAAGGCGTATGAAAAATAAACCAAGCCAGTCAAGTTCTACTTCAAGATCCGGGTTACCCACATCATCGTCAGCCGGTGGATCGGAGGATGCAGTGGTTGTCTTCCTGTTAGCAGGCTTCTTCGTAGCTTTGGTCTTTTGCCGGTTGGCTTCACCGGTTAATCTTGTGGAGGTTTCTTGTTCCAGAACGGATCATCGCCCTGTAAAAAATAATAACATTTTCAGACAATATTTGGATAGGAGCAATTTCAGATATGCAGATGGTATGATTCTTACCGCTGGCGGTTTGTTGATGGCGCAAAAGGGGAGTAGGCCAGTTTGAGCACAGACATCCTCCGGTTCATTCAACATCTTTTTCACAACCTCAGTAACTTCATCGTCTATAAGCTGGATATCAATGTGCCGCTGAGCATCTTTTACATCTCCTGTATACTCACACATCAAACCGGGGCGCTGGCTTAAGGGCAATACGCTCCAAGATATCCAGCAGCGAGCAAAGTCAACCCCTGTCAACCCGTTTGCCATGAAGGCCCTAAGCTTGGATAGTTGAGGAGAATATTTGATTCTCTCTTTAGCGGTTAGCCTCTGAGGAAAAGGGTGTGTGTTGCTCAGACGTTCCGGACGGTAACCCAGCAGGGGATTTTCTTCAGAAGGAGAGGTTTCCTTGCAGTAAAACCATGTCTGGTACCATTCTTTGGGGTGGCTATGAAGTTTGGCATGAGGGAAGGTGACTTCTTTTCTTTTCTGAATCACCATACCACCCAGTTCTGTGTTGGGTCCGTCTGTGAATTCAGTACGACGGTTCAGGTGAAAGCAATCCTGAAATAGTTCTACTGTAGGTTCCTCCTTAAGGTACACCTCACAGAACACTTGAAACTGACAGATATTGGTTACGGAGTTGGGACCGATATCTTGTGGACGCAGTTGGAAGTTGGCTAGGACATCCCGGAAATTTTTTGAACTGGAGGGTTGAAGCCCCGGCTTAAATGATCAGCAAAAACAATAACTTCTCCGTCTTTGGGCGTAGGAGGACATTCCGGGCCAGGGACCCTCCAGTGAATGGCGTCTTTCTTACTTAAAGCGCCCGTTATGACCAGATTGTTCAGCTGATCTTCAGTCACTCGAGAAGGGACCCAGTTGCACTCATACACTTGTTTGGCCAAGGCAATATCTACAATACAGTAATTGCTGGTTCAAGAATATGTTGGACAATTATATGATGATGCATATTTGCTAAACCGGGGTCAGCTATCTATAAACCGGAGTTCAACAATGCAACAGTGCCCAAGGGTTTGGCGGTTCAACAAGGGGACTAATGGTGTATGCTGAGTTGTTATTTTTGGCAGATAGTTAAACCGCCTAATCTAAACATCAAAGAGTTAAGACTGCAGGTATGTAAGTGAATGAAAAACAGGTTCACAAGTTGATGTTGCAGTTTTGGATCTAAGGCATATCAGAAAAGGGAAATATATTTAAAACCTAAAGAAGCAGTACTAGACCAATGAGTGAAGGTTCGGATGAGATCTACTGTTTTGAGATGCATAAATGGAAACAGAGGCTAAAGGCTACCATCGTACAGAGCAGATATTCAGGAGTTTATCGAGAACTGTCATATGAACAAAGAACAACTAATAAACACCGAAGAACGTTGAAACCCTAGAACAGATCTATGGCGGAAAGGGCAGAGAACTTACCGGAGCTAAGGAAGAAGCGGAAGGGCACCGCGGTTGTCTGGTGCGTTCAGGGTGATGCAGTGGCCAAGGCCGGAGCAGAGACGATGGTCGGTGGTGGCGGCGGAGCTCCAGAGGCTGAGCGGCGCAAGGAGGACGACGCGAAGAGGCAGGAGGGGGAAAAGAAAATAACCCCTCGGTCCTATTTATAAAGGCAAGGGATAAGTGTCAGGCGCGAAAATCGAGGTGCCAGAAATTTGGAAGTGAGGCGGAGCTGTCGCCACGATTGACGGGGACCCATTAATGAAGATGTATCATACACAGTTTTTTAACAGATGACGTCACGCCGGTTCACCATGATCTGAGAAGATGACGTCACGGTGGTTTACCAAATTATGAGAAGATGTTGAAGACGAAGTTTTTACTAAGGATTGACATGAACCTGTTCAAATCAATCTAGGGCCTAATGTTGGGGATATTACTACTGGGCATAAACCGGCCCGGACAGGCCGGGTTAACTTCATCAGTAGTTGAGTATGCTTGAAGCCCATGAAGGCAGACGAGGATGTTATGTAAGGGCCCAAGGCCCAGAACCGGTTTAAGGCCTGTAGCCGTGAACCGGCATTAGTATGTAAATTGTATTGTAAGATAGAAAGAGTGGAGACCGAACCGGACACGTTTATGAGCCGGTCTTGGGACTCTGTAAACCGACGGGTGTCACCCATGTATATAAGGGGACGACCCGGCGGCGGTTTAGAAAGAGAGACAACAACTCGAGACTTAGGCGAAGCATATTCGCTCCCTGGTCATCGAAACCCCATCAATTCCATCACAACTAGACGTAGGCTTTTACCTTCATCGAAGGGGCCGAACTAGTATAAACTCTCTTGTGTCCCTTCTCCGTTTTAACCCCTTCAAGCTAACCCGTAGCGATGGCTCCATGACTAAGTCCTTTCAAGAGGACATCTGCCGTGACAAAACAATGACACTTTCCTCTTCAAGGGAAAACCAACGCAGTGCTCAACAGGTAGCACCTCCATGGCAAGAGCAAGTTGAGGGCGACAATCCTCAATGTCAAGGACATCATCACTCTTGACCCCAACATAATGAAGAGCAACGCTATGACAAACTCAAGTTCACCATGCCCATGTTCACCGAAAGCAATGATCCCGAAGAATACCTTTCATGGGCATTGAAGGTTGACAAGACCTTTCGTATGCACAACTATGAGGAAGAGAAGAAGATTGCAATGGCATCCCTTGAGTTCCAAGACTCTATGTCCTCATTTCGTGGGAGCAAGACATTGAGCGTCGAGAAGCAAGAGGTGAACCACCAATCAGAACTTGGGATCAAATGAAGGATGTCATGGGAGCGCGCTTCATGCCAACATACTATAACCACGAACTCTTCGAGCAACTACAACTCCTCAAGCAAGGAACAAAAACCGTTGAAGAGTACTACAAGGAAATGGAAATTGATGTGATACGAGCTAATATCACGGAAGTTGATGAGAAAACTATGGCATGTTTTTTGAATGGACTCAATCACCGTCGGTGTCAAAACTGGCAGATCTCGGGTAGGGCGTCCCGAACTGTGCGTCTGAGGATTGATGGTAACAAGGGACAAGTGGGACACAATGTTTACCCAAGTTCGGGCCCACTTAACGGAGGTAAAACCGTACGTCCTGCTTGATTGTATTTGATGAGTATAGGGGTTACAAGAGTTGATCTACCTCGAGATCATAATTGCTAAACCCTAGATGTCTAGCCTATGAGAATTATCATAGCCTCTACGGACTAAACCCTCCGGTTTATATATACACTGGAGGGATCTAGGGTTGTACAGAGTCGGTTGGTGGAGGAAGGAAATAACATATCCGGGCACCAAACTTGCCTTCCACGCATACAGGAGTCCTACCCGGACACGGGGGGAAGTCTTCTACTTGTATCTTGATGGCCCATCAGTCCAGCCCATATTAAATGGTTTGGAACTGTATCCGGCTCTGTATAATCGATTCGACCCTTAGTCACGAAGGCAGGATATCCAAATAGGTAAGATGTCTTTTACTGACAACTTTTTTCGGTGAAGCGTCACATCTGACCCATCAATATTTCGAACCCTTTTCACACCTCCCGCGTCGCGTTTCGAGGCATAGCCTCCATTGGCATGTCTTGTCAAAACAGAGATCGTGCCCGCCTATTGCGAGATCCTCATCAATACGGGTTTGGGTAATCCAACCATGTCGTTCACACGATCCCTTTGGGAACAGGCGAGTTTTAAGGATTGAGTGGGGGGCATTTGGTATTTCACTACCTATATGAGGGTAAAGACTCCTCCTTTTCCCCACACCATCTTCCATCTCCTGCCTTCCCTTCCTCTAAGCTCCAGCGCCCAAAATCTCAATCTTTCCCACAGCCACCAGCGTCTCTAGCCATGTCTGGATCCGGTTCTAAGGGAACATGGGAGGCCTCCTCCGTCCCGAGAGGGACGTCAAGGAGCTCCGGGGCGCGAGATATCTGTCTGTGGGTATCACGCATAGGCTCCCTACCAAGGATCAAGTCATCCCCACTACGGAGCCCGGCGAAAGGGTTGTATTCATTCCTCACTTCCTCCGAGGGCTAGGGTTTCCCCTCCATCCCTATAGGCTCCCTGCCAAGGATCAAGTCATCCCCACTCCGGAGCCCGGTGAAAGGGTTGTATTCATTCCTCACTTCCTCTGAGGGCTAGGGTTTCCCCTCCATCCCTTCGTCCGGGGCCTCATGTTCTACTATGGGCTATATTTCCACGATCTAGCCCCGAATTCCTTCCTCCACATATCGGTGTTCATCGTCGTGTGCGAGGCTCTGCTCCGCATCTCCCCACACTTCGGCCTATGGTTCAAGGTCTTCAATCTGAAGCCGATGGTGGTCGATGGGTAGCACACGGACTACGGCGGCGCCATGGTAAGTAAGCTCCCCAACGTCGTCTGGCCCAAGGGGGTGTTTGTGGAGAATATCAAGGTGTGGCAGTAGGAGTGGTTCTATATCACAAAACCCTGTGACGCGAAGTGGGTGTCCATTCCTGACTTCGGATCTGGACCCCCTACGAGGCTCACCTCGTAGACCGCAAGGGCCTGGATTGGGGATCCACGGCGGAGGTGCAGATGCTGCAAAAACGCATTGCTAACATGATAGGCAAAAACACCGGTCTCACAAACGTGATTCAGGTGATGCTCTTCCTCCGCACTCTCCCTTTGCCAACTCCGGGGCTCTCACAAGTGGGAGTTCAATCCGGAGGAGCCATGGACCATGAAGTGCTTCTTCGGCATCATGCACGAAGACATTTGGAAGCAGCTCTTCAAGGCCCAAAAAACTTGGCCGAAGAAGACCGAGGACATCGGACTCGGTATCGAGAATCCGGCCTCAGCGGTAAGCATATCCTTTTCGAAGACATATCCGGTCTGTATTTTGAACATGACATATGTCATATTGCCTGTCTTTTGTACAGGGCTGGACGAAAAAGGCGGAACAGATCAACTGTCCAGCACCACTACCTAAAGACCCAGCCACGCCCCAGCTAACAGAGATGCTGGTCCCGGCGCCGTATCAGGTGCCGGAGAAGAAGGCCAAGAAGAAGAAGGGCAAGGAGGCCAAAGGTGGCCCCGCCACAAGGGTCCCTCGGATGCTATGTCCGGAGAGTCTGAAGCCCCCTCCTCCCACGAGGTGGACGAGGAAGAGGAAGAGGAGAGGAGGTGTAAAGCGACTACCCTCATAAGGGGAGGAAGAAGAAGAGGGCAACCTCCGAAGACCCAAAGGGGGAGACGCCCAAGAGGGGGAAGATGATCCTCCAGGACAGTTCAAACTCAGATGCCGAAATGGTCCCCAAAAAGCGTCCCAGGGCAAAGCCCCTGTCCGAAACGTAAGTATCTAGATACTTACTATTTTATCTTCGGTTTTCCTACTTTCATTATATAAGTTATTATGCCATATGCTTTTCAGACCTCCCCACGATGTCCCGAATACTTCGCTATCGGAGGGGAGTTCTCTGCCACCGGAGATGGAAGAGAGAGCGACACCGCCACGAAGCCCCTCACCAATCACCGTGGATGATACAGAGGTGTTGTTCCGAAGGACCTCTCCTGGTCGTGGAGGGGCGGGCGAGGCTATCGAGAAGGCGCGTGAGGTTAATACCTCGGTCATCGAAGACATAGGGGAGGCGACCCCTATGGCAACCGACGGTGGGGACCCCCAACAATTTGGGCCCCAGCCGGACACCATTCCGGAGACCAATGCAGCTCCGGGATCACGTGAGCAGCCCCCTTCGAAATAGGGGGAGGAGTATCAGCTCTGTCGGTGGCCTCCACTAATCCGGAGGCGCCGAAGGCTTTAGCGGAAGCACTGCAACGTGCTTCTATCGTGGAGGAGCACCACAGCCTAATGGGTGTGGTGGTGGAGAAGGTTCAGTCTGCCAAAAGCGGGCTGAACAAAGCCTTTACCAACCTACTGACAAGCTTCGAGGTATGCGATGTAATGCTCTAAACGCTTTTTCATATATAGAGGAATATAATTGTACACAGAGAGTAGCCCCTGAGGCTCTGTCCGGTGTGAAAGAAACCGAACAGAGGATCCACATTAAATTTCAGAAAGCTAACATAATTCTCTGTTGTTGTAACAGGCTTCCCTGTTGGCGGCAACCGCCCAGGCCGCAAAAGTTTCCAAACTCAATCGGAAACTCATGTTGGCCGATGAAGAAATCGATTGCATTAACAAGCGGTTCGATGAGACGCAAGGTGTGCGTATAGTTTTTGAAAGTATAGTTGCATATTATAAGTGATAGTTATATTCGGATATTTAACTCATGTAATGCTTTTGTCTATGAGCATAGTTTGTGCGGCCGAGGTCAAGACCCTCAAAGGCGCCCTTGCCCAAGACCAAAAAGAGGCGAAAGAAAACAAGGCAGCCGCTGACAAAGCGGCTACAGAAATGAAGACCGAGCAGGCCGCCCGCCGCCAACACGAAGCTCGGGTGGCCGAAGTCAAACAGGAGCTAAAGGACACCATCCTCAAGTGCGAGGGTTTGGAGTAGAAGGCTTCGGCTCAATCGTCCGAGCTTGCCAAAGCCCTCCAGGAGGCGAAAGAGGCATGGGTTGAGTCCCACAGTGCTCGCGAGGAGATCCGGCAAGCGAAGCAGTTAGCGGCTGGTAAGGCCTTTCTTTTGCAGAGTATATTCGGAGGTCAAGATATGCTTTGCCCACTTGAGTGTGGAGTTCTCTAGACGAGTTTGCGGATCTGCTGAGGAGTGCTGCCGATGCCGCATAGTTCTTTCAAGCCCAGGAGGGGTACTCGACCCAGAAGCTGTTCTGGTCGCATTCTCTTGCGGCGGAGCACTCGACGCTCTTGAACGACCAGATGAAGCAGCTGATGGAGCTGCATAGGGTGGACGGCTTGTCCATGAAGGATTTAATAGTCCGGCTATGGCCAGCCGAACCAATTCCCAGTAGCTACTTCGGCTTGGTAAGGCGGCTCGTCGAGGCGCTGCCTCAAGTTGATACTGTGAAGCACTCAGCGTGCATAGAGGGTGCTCAGATGCCCTTCGCCCACGTCAAGATGCATTGGGCAAAGATGAAGGCCACTGATGTGGTGACCGCGGGCCCACCTGAAGGCAAGGACCACCACAAGCCGGAGAGGTACTTCGAAGGCGTCCTGGCGGGTGCCCGAATAGTAGAGGGCCAATGCTCAAAGGACGCCATATTTGAGTAAATGTATCCAGGCTATAAAAACTATGTTTGTGAACCCAGGCTTGTAATATATTTGTGCCTTTTATATTAAGTGATTTTCCTCTTGTGCGACCATTTTTTATCCTAAAAGTTGCCAGTCTTCGGCTTTAGCCCCCGCGTAGATGCTACCGGGGTGTTCGGCATTGCGCGTGGTCACACTTTATCCGATGCCTTGGTCCGCGAAGGAGGTGTCCGCGAGTTGAACCAGGCAATCAGACTATGCGACTTTATTACTTTCACTTAGCCATAGGGGTTTGACGGTGGGGCTAAGTACTATCCCCTTGTGCGTGTGCGGTAGTTCCTAACTAAGGTGCCTTTTCCACGCGGCTGGACGAAGACCAGGCCCTCGTATAACACAGAATAAAACACCAATGACTTGAAGTATAATACTAAGTTGCCGAATCGCTGACCAGCTCTCGCCTTATCATGGCAGTCAATTTTTGGCTTTCTCCACTGAGGTATTTGACCGGACGAACTAGAAATACAATTGTAGTAGTTCTCCCTTTACGACCTTAGCCGAACGAGCGGAACATAAGGTGGTAAGCATAGGAGCCTGGCAACCCAACTATAGACCAAAGACATGATTCGGAGCCGATGTATATGGTACAATATTTGGGACGCCGAAGATTACCCTATAGGTGTTCGGACTTGAAAACGTGTGGAGCCGAATATAGCCCATGGTGTTTAAGGCCGGACTAAAGCACGTGTGGCAATCTGAAGTAAGGAAGGGATACAGATGACAAAAGAAATCAGTACCAAACAAAAGTGGTAATCAACTGTTTCCTTTATATCCTGTATAATACGTCGAGACATGCTATTAGAGATAATGCCATGAATATTAAGGCTATTTTACACGCCGAGAGTTTACACAAGGGAAAGTTTTACAGAGGTCTGTTGGAAAAAGTAGAGGCTTGAAGATCCTAATGTTGCCATGTTGCACGTCTGTGTCGTTTCTCCTTGGTTAGAAATTCCTTGAGAGGACAAGGTGATGGTCGTATGTAAGAAAGGGGAGTTTAGAGAGGAACCCCTGTACAACCGTGATGTAGGTTTTAATGAACCTGTAGTGAAAGAAAAAGGAAAAGGAGAAAGAAGGTTAAGGTCCAAATAGGGTCAAGCCGTGCTATAGACCTTTTTTCGCAGTATGCCTCCGGTGCTGCCCAAGGTATTTTTAGTGTGTATTTATGCACGCACGGTACGTTTAACACAACCTTATGGGGCGATCGGCTGAGGCTAAACTGCTATTCAAACTCTGGATCAACCGAGCTGTCGTGTCGTGGTGTGGATTGGATTCGCTTGGCAGTGTCCGGGGTCTTAATGACCGATGAGTTGTTTGGCTTGATGAGGCCGGTTTGTACCTCAGCTGCAAGGGCTGCGGTGTGCTCCTCAGTGCGGAGGGAGCACTCTATATTTCCAATGACTGTGATGACGCCGCGTGGTCCGGGCATTTTTAGCTTTAAATAGGCATACTGTGGGATCGCACTGAAGTGGGCGAAAGCCGACCATGACTGATACTATTTGGGTGGTCCCTGCGATCAAAGGTGATCGGACAAGCCGACCATGGGTTGAATTTTGGGGCGTCGGGCTCTATGGCGTAGACGTCCGTTAGTGCGCGCTTGCGCTCCCTCTTTGGGATGTGTGTAACATATATCATGTTCACTGTTTTCACCTTGGGGGGAAACTCCTTCTGCCCCCCTGTGTTCGGAGGGCGGGGCTCATCATCGTCCTCGCTTTGAGGTCCTTTCCCCTTGTGTTCGGTATTTAATTTACCAGCCTGTTTAAAAACCCACCAGTTCCTGTTGGTGTAGTTGGCAGGCTTGTCAGGGGGGCCATGAATCTAGTAAGGCCTATCTAGTATTTTGTCCAAATTGGATGGACCGTCTCTATTTCCTTTGAATGGCTTCTTCCGCTGACCAGGTTTGGAGCTGCTGAATCCGGTGTTTACCACCGTATCCTCAGTTTCTTTGTTGTTGTTCTGACGCTTATTTTTGTTACGTCATGGCCTTCCATTGCCATCCCTGGCCTCAGAGGTGCCGGGGTCACTGGTGATGTTGCTTGTGCGAGCCAACCATCTTCGCCCGCACAGAATCGGGTTATAAGTGTAGTAAGAGCTGCCATAGTTTTTGTGTTTTCCTCACCGAAGTGTCGGGCGAGCCATTCATCACGGACGCTCTGCTTGAAAGCTGCTAAGGCTTCGTCGTCCGAACAGTCGATGATTTGGATCTTTTTGATTAAGAACCAGGTCTAGAGTTTACGGGATGAATCTCCGAGTTGTGTGACTATGTGACTAAGGTCATCAGTGTCCGGTGCCCAGACATAAGTGCCTTGCAAGTTGTCTCAAAAAGCATATTCCAAGTCCTCCCACCTGCCAATGGAGTTCACTGGGAGGCTATTCAACCAATGTCGTGCTGATCCTTTTAACTTTAGGGGGAGGTATTTAATGGCGTGGAGATCATCACCGCGAGCCATGTGAATGTGGAGAAGAAAATCTTCAATCCATACAGCGGGATCTGTCATTCCATCGTATGCCTCGATGTTTACGGGTTTAAACCCTTCCGGAAACTGGTGCTGCATCACCTCATCGGTAAAGCACATGGGGTGTGTGGCGCCTCTATATCGGGCGACATCACGACGGAGTTCGGATGACATCCGTATTCGGTTCTCGGCCCAAACTTGGTTATGCTTGTCGCGCCAGGCTTGATGGCTGTCGTCTCATGTGGGAGCACATCCCCTCGATCCGTAGATTGATCTGGTCTGGCCGGCTCTATTATCCAGGTCCTGACGTAAGTCGTATGTGTAGCCCGGAGCCGTTTCCTTTTCGCTTCTACAACGAGGTGGTGCAGGCTGGTGTTCGGCATAATTGGTCGCTTTGTCCCGTCCTCGTGGTGGTTGGTCTGGTTGATCAGCATGATTGTATCTTGAAGGTATTGGCTCGAGGGCCTCATTGTCAAATTGTTGTAGTAGCCTACGCTTTGGGTAGCTCTTTGTCGGGCGCTCGAGGCCGAATTCTTAGGCTGCTAGGACCTTGGTCCATCTGTGGTTGAGTGTATCCTGTTCAGCTTGAAGCTGTTGCTGTTTCTTTTTCTGGCTCCTCGCAGTGGCGATGAGCTGTCGCTTGAAGCATTCTTGTTCGAGGGTTTCCTCTGGTAAAAATCTTCCATACCGAGGCTAACATCCTCCTCGGAGGCTGGTAGATAGTTACTATCTTCCGAATCCTCATGATCGACAAGTTCGTCTGGGTTGACTTGTCCTTCTTCCCACTCATCCCGCTCGAACGCAGGCTCGACATGGTGGTCGGAGTCTTCGGCGTTGTCCAGAGTATTGTTATCTCTGGTGCCGGTATTACTTTCCTTTTCCCGACGCGATCGTGAGCAGCGCCGCTGGCATCGGCGCTTTGGTGGTGCCTCGACGGGCTTGTCCTCGATCAGATCTTGAGTACCATCGTGATCCTTCTCCTCGGGCATATCCACTATGTACACGTCGTAACTAGAAGTGGTCTTCCAACGCCCGGTGATAGGTGGCTTTTGGCCCGGTTCGGATCCAGCATCGTCGTCCATACCGTCGATGTCTTCGGAGGCGTAGTATAGCATGTCGATTAAGTCCTCGACAATGAATATTAAGTGGGTGGTGGGTGGGACGTAAAATTGCCTGCTCTCAGCCAACAGTTCAGGCTAGGCGTAGTTCGGAAGTGACACTTCCGTAATAGCGAGAGATCGCATTAGGTCTAGTGCCTCGTTTAGGAGCGAAAGCTGGACACGTGACTGAGGTTCTGCGGAGCTGGGTCCGGTAATCAGCTCTTAACCGAGCTCGGTAGACGCAGACCTCGACAGTTCGGAGTTGACATCCAGAGACGAGTCAGGCTTCTCGATGACAGGGAGGGTCCTGCTGTACACTGGGCCTACAGACAGCATGGTCACCTCTGGGTCTCCGGCAGGTAACTCCGTAATAGGGGAGAGTCCGGCGAGGTTTATTCTCCCATCTTCGGATAAAGTGGCCCACTCTAGATTTAAGGCCAGGGTGGGTACGAGGGTCGATCCCTGAGCGGAATATGATGGTGGATCCAATGGGCTTCCTTCATGTAGATGAGGAGCGGCGGCCGGGGCCGAGAACCCTTTGAAGATCATGTCTCCTCGGATATTACCGATGTAGTTCAAGCTTCCAAACCTGATCTGATGACCACGGGCGTAGCTGTCGATCTACTCAAGGTTACTAGTTGAATTAGCACGCAGAGCGAAGCCGCCAAAAACAAAAGTTGACCAGGGAGAAAAGTCTCCTCGGAAATTGCATCTTCGCTAATGACAAGCTGCGCCATCGATCCTTCTGTTGACGACACAACGGAACTCTCAATGAAAGCACCAATATCGGTGTCAAAACTGGCAGATCTCGGGTAGGGTGTGCCGAACTGTGCGTCTGAGGATTGTGAGACACAATGTTTACCCAGGTTCGGGCCCTCTTAATGGAGGTAAAACCCTGCATCCTACTTGATTGTATTTGATGAGTATAGGGGTTACAAGAGTTGATCTACCTCGAGATTGTAATGGCTAAACCCTAGTTGTCTGGCCTATGAGAATTATCATAGCCTCTACGGACTAAACCCTCCGGTTTATATACACACTGGAGGGATCTAGGGTTGTCCAAAGTCAGTTGGTGGAGGAAGGAAATAACATATCCGGACACCAAACTTGCCTTCCACACATACAGGAGTCCTACCCGGACACGGGGGAAAGTCTTCTGCTTGTATCTTCACAGCCCATTAGTCTGGGCAATATTAAATGGTCCAAACAGCCGAGGACCCCCTAATCCAGGACTCCCTCAATCACCCTATCAAGAAAATCACCGAATTCCAACCATACTCAAAACTCATTGAGGTAGTGCATCAAGCTACTAAAGCGGAACGACAAGTGCAAGATGACTTTAAGTATGCCAAGTACTTTTCCAAGACATATGGCTAATACAATCAAGCTTCAACGACTACAACACCTTCTACCTTGACTAAAACTTCTACAAGCAACGACAACAAGTCAAGTTACAAGAAAACTCCGACATCCTCAAGTCGTCCTCCTACTACAAGCAACTTCGAGCAGAGAGCTTCATCATCTACAACTCCACTAGATGAGACCATCAAGACAAGTTCCATCAAATGCTTCACATGCGGCGACTGAGACCACAAGTCCTTCGAGTGTACCAACAAGCACACCATGATTCTCAACAACGACGGTACATACGACTCCATGAGTGAAGGAGAAATGGAAGCCCTTGAGAACGTGGCTATGCACCGGCAAGTGAATAAAGATGAAGATGACCAAGTCTTTCATGATGAAGATTCGAGCCCCGCTCTAGTTGTCTCCAGGGTCTTGACTCTTCAACATCAACAAGAAAAATACCAAAGATGCCATATCTTCCACACAAAGGCAGGCATCGATGGAAGATCTGTGAAGGTCATCATCGACGGAGGAAGTTGCCATAACTTGCCAAGGGAAGAATTTTGCTCCAAGCTCCAATTGGTCAAGATGAAGCACCCGCGTCCCTACAAGGTCTGATGGCTTAGCGACTCCGGCACAATTCAAGTGGAACACATGGTCCAAGTCTCCTTCAATATCGGAGCATACGAAGACACTTTGGAGTGTGATGTTGTCCCTATGTCCATTTGCCACCTCCTACTTGGACGACCATGACAATTTGACCGCGGCTTCATCCACAACGGGCGAACCAATCAATATAGCTTCAACATGAAAGGGAAGGAGTATGTGCTATGACCTATGTCTCCAAGCCAAGTTATCACCGACAAGCAAGCAACATACCATCATGGAGGAAATAGTGAGAGAGAGAACCACCAAAAAGAGAGTGAGCGCCACAAGCCAAAATTGAGTGCCTCCACGATGAGTGACAAGAAAAACCTAGTGCTATTCGCTACTAAAAGTGAGATGAGAGAAGTGTGTGAGAACCCATCAAGTGTTATTCACCATGTCCTATTGTGCAAGGACGAGACACCTAAAACTAACAACTCTCACCATCTACCTTTAGTGTTATCTTCACTATTGCAGGAATTCCAAGATGTATTCCCCAATGACCTACCTCCAGGACTACCTACACTATGAGGCATTGAACACCGCATCGACCTCATAACTGGAGCACCTCTTCCTAACAAGGCTCCCTTCCGCGTCAACATCGTGGAAACCAAGGAGATCCAACGGCAAGTACAACAACTCATCGACAACGGCCATGTGCGAGAAAGCTTGAACCCATGCGCCATCCTGGTAATCCTTGTGCCCAAGAAAGATGGTACATATCGCCTGTGTTCCGATTGTCTTCGCATCAATGCTATCACTATTCGATATAGATATCCTATTCCATGCTTAGACGACATGCTATATGAGCTTAGCGGAGCCACCATTTTCTCTAAAATTGATCATAAGAGTGGCTACTATCAAATACGCTTCCAAGAAGTTGATGAACGGAAAACCTATTTTAAAACTAAGTTTGGCTTGTATGAATGGTTGGTCATGCCAATGGGTTTATCTGAAGCACCCGACACCTTTATGCTTGTGATGCATTTCATTCTTCGCCCATACAATGTCCTATTTGTTCTGGTCTATTTTGACGATATTCTTGTCTTTAGAAAATCTCTCAAAGATCATGTCACCCATCTTAGAACCGTTTTGCAAACTCTTAGAAAAAATTGCATGACCCGAGCGAGCACGAGCTCGAGCTCGGGGTAGCCTCTTCGTCACGCCTCTGACCCCCTCGGCCACCATGCAGAAGACCGTCAAGTCCCTCTCCGTCCCTTGCCTCCACGCACACTAACACACGACCTCGGGATTGAACTCCTCGACCTCGTCTTCTTCCTTTGCTGCATCTACTTCGCGGACCCGAAGCACCACCAGTTTCAGAGCCCCTTCCCGTCGCCTCCAGCGCTTCTCCGTCGACCTCGTCGTGTCCTAGGGTGAGCTGGGTAACACACCTCCCTCTCCATTTTTTCCATGGCATGTAGACCCCCGTAGGACCCACCCGATCCATGTCTTTGACGCGCTCGTAGTGCTCCGACGAAGCCTGCAGATTTTGTTGTCGTATATTTGCTGAAGCGCACCCGCGCGTCCCCGCGCTCCGGTTCTCGCCTAGTCGTGATCTCCTCGCTGCGCTGGCCTCGCCCATGCACGCGCACGCCCTGCAGTGAAGCATCCTCCCCGCGCGCGCTCCCTGCCTGCCTTGGCTCGCCGTACAGAGTCCCGATACGAGCATGAGCTCGTACTCGAGCTGTCGCATGCACACGCCCCAGCTCGCATCAGCCACTCGCTCCCGACTCCACATCTGTTTCCTGCACCCCCGCAGGTGTCCCTCTGCTCCGATGGTTGTCGTCATGCTCACCGGCAGCCCGGCCTTCTTCTCTGTCGCCGGCTGGAACAGCTAGCCCTCGCCTGGCGCTAGGCTAAGAGGCGCGGCGCCCCCTTCCAGTAACAGTAGCTGCTGCTGCGCAGTGGTTGTGTCCCTGTGGTTCAACCCGGGAGACCAGGGCTCTACATATTTTGTGATTGATCTATTTCTTCTCATTGTGCCATTGACCGAAGGGCCACATGTCATGCACTCACGGGGGACCAGGTCCCACCTGTCATTCCCTCTTCCCTTTGTTTTTCTTTTTTTTTCATTTTTAGCATATTCCTTTCCTGGATAGGGAATCTTTCCTATTCGGGCAAGTCCATTTTGGGACATTTGCATTTGTGGAAATTGCCTATTCTGTCATATTCCTTTTTAGGCAGGTTTTCACTTATTGCACTTGTGAGGATTTTTCCATGGTGACCCCAACATATTATATATGTTTTTGGGCTAGAAAAATCCTATAAATCCATTAGTGGCATCTGTTTCATCATTTGAGCAAGTTTATGCACATGCTATTTTTACAGTATATGTCATTTTGTCATTTTAATGTGATTTTGTGTGATTTTCTTATGAGCAATTTCACGACATGAATAGGAGCACAAGCATGCCATCTTACTGCTGTTTTTATCCCATGCCATGATATGCATTGTAGTGAGTGCAACAAGCTTGCAAACATGCCTAAATGAATCTGTTTCTGCCGTGACGTTTATTTTTGCCAAGTCTGAACATGTCAACATAACTTGCCATTTTGCATTGATGCTATCATCTTATCTATGTTTTTGTGGAACATGTTCAGTGAGGGAGTTGCGTTAAGTGCATTTAGTACTAGCATGACATTCTCTTGTTTGCCATAACATGTTCTTGTAGCATATTGTTTACTAGTCCTAAACATTGCTATCTAAATCCGATTTGCCATGTTGAGTAAATTTCTACTAATTCTGTAAAACTGTTATCATTTGCCAATTTGCCATGTTGTTTTGATGATGTTCTAGTGAGTTTTAGAAATAGATCAGTAAGAATGTTTTGAAATAGATGCTATGCACTATCATGCATTCCTATTTGTTTCCATGTTCAAGTTTTACATCATAATTAAATATTGCATCTAATGTGCCATGTTGCAGTTAATGTCAGTTTTGCATTACATATTGTTCCAAGGTTCTTCCCATATCCATCTTGCCTCCACCATTTCTTTCCCGTTGGCGTATGCATTCATGTTCCTCGTGCATGTAGCATGTGTTCTTTTCCATGTCATGTCTATGTGTTGTGTGCTTACCATGTTGTTTGCTTTTTTCCGGTTGTGCTTCTTCTCGATAGTTCATGTTTCGTTGCGATCATGAGGATTCGTTCGACTATGCTTGGTTCGTCTATGCCCGTTTGTCTTCTTCCTAGCGGGATTTCAGGGAAGATGACCGTCACCTTGGATCTCACTACTATCTTTGCTATGCTAGTTGTCTCGATGCTATCGCTATGTCGCGCTACCCACCACTTGTATATCAAGCCTCCCAACTTGCCATGATAAGCCTCTAACCTTTTTCACCATCCCAAAAAACCATTGTTTGGCTATGTTACCGCTTTGCTCAGCCCCTCTTATAGCGTTGTTAGTTGTAGGTGCAGTTGCAGGTTGTTCCATGTTGGGACATGGATATCATGGATATCTTGGGATATCACAATATCTCTCATTTAATTAATGCATATACATACTTGGTAAAGGGTGGAAGGCTCGGCCTTTTGCCTGGTATTTTGTTCCACTCTTGCCGCCGTAGTTTCCGTCATACCGGTGTTATGTTCCTTGATTTTGTGTTCCTAACACGGTCGGGGTTTATGGGCCCCCCTTGACAGTTCGCTTTGAATAAAACTCTTCCATCCAGGCCCAACATAGGTTTTACCATTTGCCTAATAACAAGTAAAACTTGCATAGGGACCGGCTAGCACCCGAGGACTCTTAATTAGCAACCCGGGCCAGTGCTCCTCATGAGTGTTGGTCCAAACCGAGCTGCCGGCGGGGCCATCACGGGGAAACTCGAGATCTAGTTTTACTCATAGCTTGACCCATCCGATCGTGGCCTGAGACGAGATATGCACGGCTACTATTAGGGTGTCGCCATGTCAGGAGGTATTGCTGCTTTTGTTTTACCACTGTCGAAATGTCTTGTGACACGGGATTCTGAGTTTGATCGGGTTTGTTCCGGGAGAAGGATTTCTCCGTTGATCATGAGAGATTGTCGTGGGCTAAGTTAGGACACCCTGCAGGGTTTGATCTTTCGAAAGCCGTGCCCATGGTTATGTGGTAGATGGGATTTTTTAATATCTGGTTGTAGAGAACTTGACACCAGATCCGAAATAAAATACACCAACTGCGTGTGTAACCGTGATTGTCTCTTTTCGACGAGGTTCAGGAAGATAACATGGTTGGGTTATGCTTTAACGTGAGTAGTTCAGGACCACTTCTTGATCATTACTAGTTTGCGACCGTTGCGTATTTTCTCATCTTATTCTTGTACTCATAACTTATCCACCATACAATGCTTAGTGTTGCGGCAACCTCACCACTTATCCATTCCATACCCATTAAGCTCTGCTAGTCTTGATTCCCATGATAATGGGATTGTTGAGTCCTCGTGGCTCATAGATTAGTAACAATAGTTGCAGCTGCAGGTAATGCGATGATCTGACGTGAGAGTGATGTTTGTTTGTTTTGGCGTTCTTCTTCTACCTCTTCTTCTTCTTCTTTGATCAGGGGATAGGTTCTTGGTCGGCAGCCTGGGCTAGCAGGGTGGATGTCATTTGATTTTTTTTGTGTTTCATCCGTAGTCGGATGTTTCTCTTATGTATGATGTTTGATGTATTCATGTGGCATTTGTATGTCTTTGTATGTTTCCCCATCTATTATGTAATGGTATGATGTAATGATATCCACCTTGCAAAGCGTCTTCAATATGTGTCTCTATCCTTGGAGGGACCTTCGAGTTCCTCTCGGATAGGATCGCATATTGGGCATGACAGCCCCGGACTCATCATCGACAACAACTGCTCAACAATTTTGTCACCTTCAATCATAAGCAAGGACGGTAACCTCGACGAAATCTTTGACTACTCCTTGCCATTGCATTGATAATCCTATAGCCCATTTTGTGTACCTTTCCTATCGAGACTAGCCACTTAGTATTGCCTGCAACGTTACTTGTGCACATTAGTGATCATAGTTCTAATTGCATACATACCATATGATATCGTTATACATATCTAGGTATCATCTCTTGTGTCACAAGGTTGTCATCGCATGTACATTAGTGCAATCTTGGTTTGTGAAGTTTTTCATAAGAGGCCAAAGAAAGAGCTTAAAAGAGAAAGAGCCAAACAAGATTTTAAGCAAAAGGAAAAGATAAGAAAAGAGCTTTTAAGCAAGAACCATAACATCATACTACATTAAGATTGTCATACTCAATCATCTTGGATCATATCATAGGAACACTATACATATAGCATACTTGGGATAGAAGTCGTCGCATTTTGCTTAGTAGGTTGTGCACAAGTCTTGTATCCGCCTATTAGCAATCGAGCTAGCTTCTCTTTAGCGTTGTGAGACAAGAGCATTTTCATGGACTCACATTTTGGCTCATTCCTTGGTTGCATGACCCCATCTATCTATCTATGTGTGTGTTTCCGTGTACCATATCTTGCTATTGGTCTACTTGTTGCATTTGCAATTTTGTGAATCTTTTTCTACATTATTGAGAAGCTCAAGCACTTGAGGCAAAATGTGCCCTCTGAGACACAAGTCTTGCTGTCGCCGCACGCAACTGACATACTCGTGACCAAGAAGAGGCACTTCGCGATGAAGTTCAAGAAAGGAACTATCAAGCACGATTGCACTGACAAGCTCCACAAGCTAGACAAGACCCACAAGTTCGCCAAGAGCAATAAGACAATGGGAATCCTCCACGGGAAGAGCAAGTTGAGGGCGACAATCCTCAATGTCAAGGACGTCATCACTCTCGACCCCAACATAATGAAGAGCAACGCTATGACAAACTCAAGTTCACCATGCCCATGTTCACCGAAAGCATTGATCCCGAAGAATGCCTTTCATGGCATTGAAGGTTGACAAGACCTTTCGTTTGCACAACTATGAGGAAGAGAAGAATATTGCAATGGCATCCCTTGAGTTCCAAGACTATGTCCTCATTTCATGGGAGCAAGTCACTGAGCGTCGAGAAGCAAGAGGTGAACCACCAATCAGAACTTGGGATCAAATGAAGGATGTCATGGGAGCGCGCTTCGTGCCAACATACTATAACCGCGACCTCTTCAAGCGACTACAACTCCTCAAGCAAGGAACAAAAACCGTTGAAGAGTACTACAAGGAAATGGAGATTGTTGTGATACGAGCTAATGTCACGGAAGTTGATGAGAAAATTGTGGCATGTTATTTGAATGGACTCAATCACTGTCGGTGTCAAAACTGGCAGATCTGGGGTAGGGCGTCCCAAACTGTGCGTCTGAGGATTGATGGTAACAAGGGACAAATGGTACACAATGTTTACCCAGGTTCGGGCCCACTTAATGGAGGTAAAACCGTACATCCTGCTTGATTGTATTTGATGAGTATAGGGGTTACAAGAGTTGATCTACCTCAAGATCATATTGGCTAAACCCTAGCTGTCTAGCCTATGAGAATTATCGTAGCCTCTACGGACTAAACCCTCCGGTTTATATACACACCGGAGGGATCTAGGGTTGTACAGAGTCGGTTGGTGGAGGAAGGAAATAACATATCCGGACACCAAACTTGCCTTCCACGCATACAGGAGTCCTACCCGGACACGGGGGGAAGCCTTCTGCTTGTATCTTGATGGCCCATCAGTCCAGCCCATATTAAATGGTTTGGACACCCGACGACCCCCTAATCCAGGAGTCCCTCAGTAGCCCCTCAACCAGTCTTTGATGACGATGCGTTCTGCACGCGGATTATCTTTGGCATTGCAAGGCGGGTTCCTTCTCCTGAACACTTTTTAGGATAATTCCATGCATAAAGGAACTGTATCCGGCTCTATATAATCGATTCAACCCTTAGCCACGAAGGCAGGATATCCAAATAAGTAAGATGTCTTTTACTAACAACTTTTTTCGGTGATGCGTCACATCTGACCCTTCAATATTTCGAACCGTTTTCAGACCTCCCGCGTTGCGTTTCGAGGCATAGCCTCCATTGGCCTGTCTTGTCAAAACAGAGATCGTGCCCGCCTATTGCGGGATCCTCATCAATATGGGTTTGGGTAATCCAACCATGACGTCCGCACGATCTCTTTGGGAACAGGCGAGTTTTAAGGATTGAGTGGGGGGCTGAGGGAGTCCTGGATTAGGGGGTGTCCGGATGGCTGGACTATGACCTTTGGCCGGACTCCTGGACTATGAAGATACAAGATTGACGACTTCGTCCCGTGTCCGGATGGGACTTTCCTTGGTGTGGAAGGCAAGCTTGGCGATACGGATATGTAGATCTCCTCCCATTGTAACCGACTCTGTGTAACCCTAGCCCTCTCCGGTGTCTATATAAACCGGAGGGTTTTAGTCCGTACAACGAACAACAATCATACCATAGGCTAGCTTCTAGGGTTTAGCCTCTCTGATCTCGTGGTAGATCTACTCTTGTACTACCCATATCATCAATATTAATCAAGCAGGAGTAGGGTTTTACCTCCATCGAGAGGGCCCAACCTGGGTAAAACATCGTGTCCCTTGTCTCCTGTTACCATCCGCCTAGACGCATAGATTCGGGACCCCCAACTTTGAGATCCGCCGGTTTTGACACGACATTGGTGCTTTCATTGAGAGTTCCTCTGTGTTGGGGAACGTTGCAGAAAATAAATTTTTTTCCTATGGTTTCACCAAGATCCATTTATGAGTTCATCTAGCAACGAGTGATAGGAGTGCATCTACATACCTTTGTAGATCGCGAGCGGAAGCGTTCAAGAGAACGGGGTTGAGGGAGTCGTACTCGTCGTGATCCAAATCACCGATGACCAAGTGCCGAACGGACAGCACCTCCGCGTTCAACACACGTACGGAGCGGATGACATCTCCCGCACCTTGATCCAGCAAGGAGGAGGGAGAGGTTGAGGAAGAAGGCTCCAACAGTAGCACGACGGCGTGGTGGTGATGGAGTGGCAGTTCTCCGGCAGGGCTTCGCCAAGCTCACGCGGAGGAGGAGAGGTGTTGGGGAGGGGAGGGGCTCCGCCTTGGATGTTGTTTGCAGCCCTCCCCTCACCCCTCTATTTATAGGGAAGGGGAAGGGGCGGCCCCTCTAGATGAGATCTAGAGGGGGCAAGGGAGGGCTTGCCCCCAAGCAAGGGGGGCGCCCCCACTATGGTTTCCCCCCCCCCCCCCCAACCCTAGGCGCATGGGCCCTAGGGAGGATGTGCCCAGACCTCCAGGGGCTGGTTCCCTGCCCACTACAGCCCACGAGGCCCTCCGAGAGAGGTGGCCCCTCCCGGTGGACCCCCGTAACCCCTCGGGTGGCCCTGGTACAATACCGATATGCCCTCGAAACTTTCCGGTGACCGTATGACAACTTTCCATATATAAATCTTCACCTTCGGACCATTCCGGAACTCCTCGTGACGTCCGGGATCTTATCCGGGACTCAACAACATTCGGTAATCACATACAAGTCTTCCTAATAACCCTAGCGCCACCAACCTTATGTGTAGACCCTACGGGTTCGGGAATCATGCGACATGACCGAGACAGCTCTCCGCCAATAACCAACATCGGGATCTGGATACCCATGTTGGCTCCCACATGTTCCACGATGATCTCATCGGATGAACCAGGATGTCGAGGATTGAAGCAACCCCGATACAATTCCCTTTGTCAATCGGTGCGTTATTTGCCCGAGATTCGATCGTCGGTATCCCAATACCTCGCTCAATCTCGCATCGCAAGTCACTTTACTGCATCAGTAATGCATGATCCTTGACCAAACACTTGGTCACTTTGAGCTCATTATGATGATGCATTACCGAGTGGGCCCAGAGATACCTCTCCGCCTTACTGAGTGACAAATCCCAGTCTCGATCCGTGTCAACCCAACTGACACTTTCGGAGATACCCGTAGTATACCTTTATAGTCACCCAGTTACATTGTGACGTTTGGTACACCCAAAGCACTCCTACGGTATCCGGGAGTTACATGATCTCATGGTCTAAGGAAAGGATACTTGACATTGGAAAAGCTCTAGCAAACGAACTACACGATCTTGTGCTATGCTTAGGCTTGGGTCTTGTCCATCACATCATTCTCCTAATGATGTGATCCCGTTATCAATGACATCCAATGTCCATAGTCAGGAAACCATGGCTATCTATTGATCAACGAGCTAGTCAACTAGAGGCTCACTAGGGACATGTTGTAGTCTATGTATTCACACGTGTATTACGATTTCCGGATAATACAATTATAGCATGAATAAAAGACAATTATCATGAACAAGGAAATATTATAATAATCCTTTTATTATTGCCTCTAGGGCATATTTCCAACACTCTGTGCCGTCACCTTTAGGCCCGATGGCTTCTCCGATCATCAACAACATTGTGGTCCAGGGTGAGACTTTTCTCCCCGGACAGATCTTCGTATTCGGCGGCTTTGCACTGCGGGCCAATTCGCTTGGCCATCTGGAGCAGATTGAAAGCTACGCCCCTGGCCGTCGGGTCAGGTTTGGAAGTATGAACTACACGGCCGGCGTCCGCGGAGACTTGATCTTCGACGGGCTCGAGCCACAGCCAAGCGCGCTGCACTGTTACGATGGGCATGATCTAGCTCTGCTGCCGAACGGTGCCCTGGAGGCTGCACCAGTGTCCGCTCCGACCCTTGGCTCGGAGCCGACTGCGCCAATCGACGACGGGTGGCTGGACACCGCCTCGGGGGCTGCAAACTCTACGGTGATCGAGCCGAACACCATACCTATCCTTTGCGAAGCTCGTGGCCCCAAGGTGCCGGACTCCTCTCCGGACTCCGAACCTTCCGGGCCCCTGCCAATCAAAACCGATTGGGCACCAATCATGGAGTTCACCGCCGCGGACATCTTTCAAAGACTCGCCTTTGGCGACATTCTGAATTCACTAAAGTCTCTCTTTATCAGAGAGCCTGGCCGGACTATGGTCGCAAGGTTGGGATGCGGACGACGAAGAAATTCAAAGCCCACCCACCACCCACTTTGTAGCCACTGCCGATGATTTAACCGACATGCTTAACTTAGATTCAAGACATCGACGGTATGGACGACGTATGTAGGAGATTTAACAGGAACCAGCACCTATAGGCCACTGGACAACCACCCCATCTCATGATGTATACATGGTAGACACACCTAAAGGAAACGATGACGAGGAACAAAGGGACGCAACAAGGATCGCTCTCGAAAAGCATCAAAGCGGCGGCGTAAGCGCCGCTCCAAACCCCACCTCGACAGAGAAAGCAGACATACAGACCCAGCCATAGAGCAAGACGAACCAGCGGACGACGAACATGACATTGAGCAACTGTCCGAACAGGGCAACTTCGATAAACAACCCGTCCCCGGCGAAGACAGCAGTCCGGATGACCTCACGCCGGACAAGTTGCTGGAGCAGAAGAACCTCCAAAAAATGGCTCGTCGCCACTGCGCGTAGCCTGAAAAAGCAGAAGCGGAAGCTCAAAACAGCGAAAGATGCACTCAGAATTAGATGGAGCAAAGTACTCAACACCGCAGACAAATACGGCGACAGTCGCCACACAAAGAGCTATCCAAAGCGAAAATTACTGCCGGAATTTGATGATGAGGCCTTAGAGCCTCCGTAATCAAAAAATAAGGAAGCCACCCGGTCGGACAAACGACCCCATGGCCAACACAGTGCGGCAAAGGACGCCGCACACAAGCCGGCACGCGATCCGCACAAGGATTCACATCAAAAAGATGGCCCAGCCAGATCTATTTATGGGCCAAGAAAGCAAGCTCTAGTAAGCAATGCAACACATCAAATATCCGAACATCGCGGTACGCCCAGATATAGGGGCGCCGCACACACCCTATGTTTCATCGATGAGGTGCTGGATCATGAATTGCCAGCGGGATTCAAGCCCGTAAACATAGAGGCATACGACGAAACAACAGACCCTGGAGTCTGGATTGAGGATTACATCCTCCACATACACATGGCTAGAGGAGATAATCTCCATGCCATAAAATACTTACCCCTCAAACTCAAAGGGCCAGCCCGGCATTGGCTTAAAAGCCTTCCCGAAAACACCATTGGAAGTTGGGAAGAGCTCGAGAATGCTTTTCGGGAAAATTTTCAAGGGACCTATGTCCGACCTCCGGATGCGGATAATTTAAGTCATATAACTCAACAACCCGGAGAGTCAGCCCGGAAACTCGAACAGATTTCTTACTAAAAGAACCAGATAGTCGATCGTCCGAACGCCGAAGCCTTAGCAGCTTTCAAACACAGCGTTCGAGACGAATGGCTTGCCAGACACCTCGGCCAAGAAAAGCCAAGAACAATGGCCGCATTAACAAGCCTCATGACCCGCATTTGCGCAGGAGAGGATAGCTAGTTGGCAAGATGCAGTACCAGCGACCCAAGTACATCTGAAGTTAGGGATGCAAACGGGAAACCGCGACGCATCAAGGACCAGCGCCGGACCAAGGGAAACAGCCCGAAGAGCACGGCAGTCAACGCCAGATTCAAAAGCTCTTGGCAGAATCAGAAAAAGCTGCCCCGCAAGGATAACAGGGACGAGCTAGCTAACTTAAACAAAATCTTGGACAAGATATGTCAAATCCACAGTACTCCCGGGAAGCCTGCAAACCATACCCACAGAGATTGTTGGGTCTTCAAGCAATCCGGCAAACTCAACGCCAAACACAAGGGGCTCGACACACCAAGCGAGGACGATGATGAACCCCACAAGCAGAGCACCGAAAACAAAAGAACTTCCCACAAGAAGTCAAAACAGTAAATTCACTTCACGTGACAAAACGGGAGAACAGTGGCGCCTATAGAGATACGCAGCCATACGGCCTATCCTGAGGAGTCCCGCCATCGGTTGTTAAAACCAATCACCTTCACCATCGAGATTACTCTAGAAGTATCCGAACGCAGGCTGGACTGCCTTGGTATTAGATCCGATAACTGGCGGACTCCACTTTACACAAGTCCTAACGGACGGCGGCAGTGATTTAAACCTACTATATCAGGACACAATCCGCAAAATGGGGATAGACCCAACAACAATTTGCCATAGCGACACTTCCTTTCAAGGGGTAACGCCAGGCCCAGATGCCCATTGTACGGGCTCTCTCCTGCTAGAAGTTATGTTCGGCTCCCCCGACAACTTCCACCGCGAAAAGCTGACCTTCCACATCGCCCCATTACCAAGTAGCTATCAAGCACTACTGGGACGCGAAGCTTTCGTCCGCTTTAACGCAATACCGTATTATGCATCCCTTATACTTAAAATGCCCGGTCCATGAGCCATCATCTCATTAAAGGGAAATATTGAGTGTTCCTCGAGCGCGGAAGATTGTGCGGCTGCCTTAACAGCCACACACTAAACTGGCTTCACTAAGCAAAGCACCTAAACAGGTCGTTCAAACCCCGGACATGGCTAGACGAGTCCGGCGTAAGGGCTTACTAGCCGCATACCCCCGTTCAAGGGGCTCCGCGCATGTACAACAAGAGACAATAAAGCTCAATTTTATTCATTTTTTAAAAAACGTACTTTGTTTAGTTAATGTAACGTACATTTTCGCACGATCTTTTTCAACAAAGTTCCTCTGTTTTACAGATGAACACCGCTACACCCGCCCGTGATACGGCACAACGGAGACACAAAGCGCAGACGCGCAGAGGGACCCGCTGCAAGGATTCTTTTCAGATTAAGACCTGCGTAAACCTTTTTTACTGTCTCTTGTTGATACACATCCCCGGTTTCTTGCTATAACCGAGGTGGAGGCTGGCGCCTTGGCATTGGCCACGCCAGACTTTTATGCATACCGACACCTGTGGGCTTATTACTAAGGGCGTTGTTCAGCCCGCTTTCATAAAGACCGAATACCTTAGGGAGTGTTCGTGTCGCGAAGTTTGGCCTTATATGCATCAGCTCGAATCATGTCTTTGGCCAAATGTTGGGTTTGCCCGGCTCCTATGTTTTGCTGCCTTACGCTCCGCTTATCGGCTAAGGCGGCACCAGGAGAACTACTGCGATTGTGCCCTGGTCCGGCCGGGCGAGCACCTTAGTAGAGAAAGCCGAAAACTGACTGTCATGATGTAGCGTGAGACTAGTCAACCACTCGATGACCCACCGGAATCTTTAGGATTCCTCCGCATTAACGAAGGGTCGTTTCGGTCGGGCACACACGCCGCCCGAATTCGGGCGAAAGGCGGTGCCCCTAGGGGCTATATAGTAGCCCCACCGCCAAACTCCTATGGCTAAGTGAAAGTGATAAAGCATTATAGTCCGGTTGCCTAGTTCGCCACGCTTATCACCTCCTTTATAGACCAAGACGTTGGATCAAGTGTGAAATGTGCTTTCAAGCACACCCCGCACTATATGTGGGGGTAAGTCAAGACTGCCATCTTTCAGGTTATATACATATACATTAAACGGCCGACAGAGGTATTTTAATTCTTGCAGGCACAAGTATAAAAATCGTTTATATTCCATCGAAGCATTGTTTTACAATTATACATGTTATTCGAACATGATGTCCTTCGAGCACTGCGTCTCTATTAAACGAGCGCCCTGCAGAACTTCCTGAAAATAGTGCTCGGCAGGTACTCGGCTCCCGTCCGAATCTTGGGATGCAACGTCGGTGGTCTTCATCTCAGCCCAGTATGTCTTGACACGGGCAAGAGCCATCCGCGCACCCTCTATGCATGCTGACCTCTTCATTGCATTGATATGGGGCACCGCACCAAGGAACTGCTGCACCAAACCAAAATAACTCTTCGGCTCAGGCCTTTCCGGCCATAGATGACTCACGACTTCCCTCATGGCGAGTCCGGATAACCTATTCAGCTCCGTCCATTCGGCCAAACGCTCGGTTAATGGAAGTGGGCGCTCTGGATTGTGGAACTGCGACCAAAAAAGCTTTTCCACTTTGTGATCCTGTTGATCTCGGAAGTGTTCGTCCGCGTCCGCGGCACTTGCCGCCAAGTCCAGATAAGTATCCGCCACACTCCACAGCCGGTCGAACTGAGCATACTTAGGATCCCCGAACTTCATCCGCAGCATAAAGGGCTTTCCAGCCGCGATATCTCCGGCCTGACGTAGCTCCTGCTTCATGGTCTCATTGCAGAGCGAGCATCCTTGGCCTCGGTAGTGGCCTTTTCCGGGTCCTTTTGTTCCGCCCGATCTTCTTTTTCAAGAAGCTTGCAGCGGTCGGCAGCATCCTTCAACTTCACAGCCATCTCGGCCATTTCTTTCCTGCTTCGGCAGTGAGCATCATGTTCGGCCTTCAGCTCTTCGGCGGCCTTTAAGGCAGCCGCATCACTTTTTCTGGCCTGCTCCTTGGCTCGGGCGAGTTCCGCCCGAAGGTTCTCCATGGCAGCGGCACCATCTGCATCAAGCATACATGTTGTAAGGCACGGGCATCAAGCCCCCTTACCAGGTGTCCGCGGAGAAATTGCATACCTTGTGACTCGTCAAGCCGCTTGTTGACAAGCGCGATGTCGGCATCCGCCATGTCAAGTTGCCGCTTTAGCTCGGCAAATTCATCAGTCCAGCTAGCCACCGGACACTTCGCCACCTACATAGGAAGAGCGACATGTTATACCTGGGATTATGATCTTCAGCGCGCTGTCATTTTTGACAATGCACCGAGTCTCAGGGGCTACTATCTATAAAGGGCGCATCTTTTATATGCAGAACTGTCAAAAGGTACATCATTTCACGTACCTCAAAACCTGTCAGTAAACTCCTGACGGCCTCATGCAACCCGCTTTCCGCAGATGAAATCCTTTCAATCACCATGCCCATCAGTGCACGGTGTTCTTCTGAGATAGACGCTCGCCCGAGCAGATCCTTCAGCTCCTCCGACCGTGCACCGGACGGTGCCGGACTCGTCCGATGGCTTTTTCGAAGGCCGGACATGGAGGGCTTTGGGGAGCCATACGGCTAATTTTCGGCCCTGCCGGATTCGGAGAAACCCTCCGTGACGACACCTCAGGGTCGCCCGCCTCGCAAGGCGGTACGGCAGGGGGAGGCGTTCCGCTCTCCATCATCTCCGGACGAAGATCCCCTGAAGATGAGCTCACGAGAAGGGCTGAGATCCGAACTACAAGGTAAAAATTCAGTTATCTTTCTCAGGAATAGAATAGGGGTGTCTCTTATTTTAAAACTCCCCTCTCTACTTACGGCTCATGGAGGGCTGATCCCCTTGAGGGCACAGTGCGGCCGAGGCACTTCCCGGCGCAGGACCCTCTGACAAAGATCTCTTCCCCCGCTTTGAGACCATGGTCTCTGGGTCTTCAGAGGCGGTCCTCTTCTTTCCATGGATGGAGGGATTCTCGATCCCTCCTTTCCGGATAGCCTTCTTCGAGGAGACGGTAGCTTCCTTGTTCCCCCCTTCGCCTTCTTCCAAAGGCGCAACCTCCAGCATCTTGGTTAACAGGGGATCCGGCGTGGTCTCGGGGAGGGGGGCCGGACACCTGATCAGCTTTGCTTTCGCCATCCACTCCTGTTTAAAGGGACAGCTCTTTTAAGGACAATTTTATGACGAATATACAGATAGCATGTCCGGGTACAGGGCTACTTACTTGAGTATCTGGGCGATTGCAGCTTAGACCTACGTCCTCGGTCAAGTCCGGACACATTGCTTGTGATCCGAAGAACAATTTATACATCTCCATGGGCGTCACGCCCGTAAAGTGTTGGAGAGCTCGTGGTCCCTCCGGATTAAACTCCCATAGGCGGAGGGGCGGCGCTTGCAGGAAAAGTGCGGCGATCAACATGACCTGCGCCACCACGGCCAGGTTGATGTCTCTTTCCAGGAGATCTTGAATGCGGCCCGCAACAAGGGCACGCCCTGGATGGCCCCTAGTCAAGCCCTTTATTGACCCATGACGCCACCGTGGGGAGGACCCGAGCGAAGGCAGGAGGCGCCACCCACTTGGTGCCCCTGGGAGCTCGATATAAAACCACTCGTTGCCATAAGCTGAACTCCTCTTGAAAAGAGCCCTCGGCCATGGAGCGCCAGCATTCTTGCTTATAACAGCCCCTCCGACTCCGCTTGCTGCCCTTGATCATCTTCGGCTCTACTTTGAAGGTCTTGAGCCACAATCCAAGTGAGGGGTAATGCGGAGGAAGGCTTCGCACACGACAATGAACGATGAGATGTGGAGGATGGACTCCGGATCCAAGTCGTGAAATTCTAACCCATAATAAAACATGAGCCCCCTCACAAAGGGGTCCGTCGGGAAGCCTAACCCCCGAAGGAAGTGAGACGTGAACACCACGCTCTCACCGGGCTTGGGAGTGGGAATAACCTGCCCTTGAGCAGGCAGCCTATGCGAAATTTCGCTGGTTAAATACCTCACATCTCTTAGCTTTAGCACGTCTTCTTCCGTAACGTAGGAAGGCATCCACCGGCCTTGAAGGTCGGAGCCGGAGATCATCAAAGGTCTGAAGCGCCTGAATCTGGAGCTTTGGGTGTTGGAACTCGAGGCGAGGGGCGAATTCGATTGAGATTGAAAGAAAGGAGTAGGGCCTTGGTCTCTTTATAAAGAGGTTGAATACCAAGAGCCCTCCCCGTGACTGTTTGGGACTCGCCTTCGATAGAGGAGACGTGCCGACGGGCACGATTGGGTTACCCACGCCCGTATTGATGAGAATCCCGGAATAAGGGGACACGATCTCTGCTTTGACAAGACGTGCCAAGGAAACCACCTCGCTAAACGTGCTGAGGTGGGATAGTAAAAACGATTCGAATAAAGGCTTGGCCGTGGTGTGATGTCACACTGCGGGATACGTCAACAGATTGGATTTGTGCAAATATTATTCTCTCTACGGTGGTGTGTGAAAATTATTTTGCAGAGCCGGACACTATCCTTGTGTTCAAAATCTTCTATGAAGTATTCGGAGGAGGAACCCGCCTTGCAATGCCGAAGACAAATTGCACGCCGGACTCATCGTCACTGAAGCCTGGTTCAGGGGCTACTGAGGGAGTCCTGGATTAGGGGGTGTCCGGATGGCAAGACTATGACCTTTGGCCGGACTCCTGGACTATGAAGATACAAGATTGAAGACTTTGTCCCGTGTCCGGATGGGACTTTCCTTGGCGTGGAAGGCTAGCTTGGCGATACGGATATGTAGATCTCCTCCCATTGTAACCGACTCTGTGTAACCCTAGCCCTCTCCGGTGTCTATATAAACCGGAGGATTTTAGTCCGTACGACGAACAACAATCATACCATAGGCTAGCTTCTAGGGTTTAGCCTCTCTGATCACGTGGTCGATCTACTCTTGTACTACCCATATCATCAATATTAATCAAGCAGGAGTAGGGTTTTACCTCCATCGAGAGGGCCCGAACCTGGGTAAAAACATCGTGTCCCTTGTCTCCTGTTACCATCCGCCTAGACGCACAGTTCGGGACCCCCTACCCGAGATCCGCCGGTTTTGACACCGAGAGGGGCATTTGGTATTTCACTACCTATATGAGGGTAAACACTCCTCCTTTTCCCCATGCCATCTTCCATCTCCTGCCTTCCCTTCCTCCGAGCTCCAGCGCCCAAAATCTCAATCTTTCCCACCGCCACCAGCCTCTCCAGCCATGTCTGGATCCGGTTCTAAGGGAACGTGGGAGGCCTCCTCCGTCCCGAGAGGGACGTCAAGGAGCTCCGGGGCGCGAGATATCTGTCTGCGGGTGTCGTGCATAGGCTCCCTGCCAAGGATCAAGTCATCCCCACTCCGGAGCCCGGCGAAAGGGTTGTATTCATTCCTCACTTCCTCCAGGTCTAGGGTTTCCCCTCCATTCCTTCGTCCGGGGCCTCATGTTCTACTATGGGCTATATTTCCACGATCTAGCCCCGAATTCCTTCCTCCACATATCGGTGTTCATCGTCGTGTGCGAGGCTCTGCTCCGCATCTCCCCACACTTCGACCTATGGCACAAGGTCTTCAATCTGAAGCCGACGGTGGTCGATGGGTAGCACGCGGACTACGGCGGCGCCATGATAAGCAAGCTCCCCAACGTCGTCTGGCCCAAGGGGGTTGAGAGAGTCCTGGATTAGGGTGTGTCCGGATAGCCGGACTATGACCTTTGGCCGGACTCCTGGACTATGAAGATACAAGATTGAAGACTTCGTCCCGTGTCCGGATGGGACTTTCCTTGGCGTGGAAGGCAAGCTTGGCGGTACGGATATGCAGATATCCTACCATTATAACCGACTCTGTGTAACCCTAACCCTATTCGTTGTCTATATAAACCGGAGGGTTTTAGTCCGTAGGACGAACAACAATCATACCATAGGCTAGCTTCTAGGGTTTAGCCTCTCTGATCTCGTAGTAGATCTACTTTTGTACTACCAATATCATCAATATTAATCAAGCAGGAGTAGAGTTTTACCTCCATCGAGAGGGCCCGAACCTGTGTAAAAACATCGTGTCCCTTGTCTCCTGTTACCATCCGCCTAGACGCACAGTTCGGGACCCCCTACCCGAGATCCGCCGGTTTTGACACCGACATTGGTGCTTTCATTGAGAGTTCCTCTGCGTCGTCGCCGTCAGGAAGGATGCCTCATCCCGTCTTTAAAGACGACACTGTTGCTAAAGAAGCTTTGGCTATCGGCAAAACTCTCCGGCTAGGCGGTTTTCTTATGACCGCTTGTTCGGCCGCCGCGCCGACGATGACTTCTCGGGTCATCAAAAGCAATCTTCACGTTAACTCGGAGCTCGCCGAGCAGTTAGATCCGATGGAGCTCTCTTCCTTAAACGAGCTCTTGGATTGCATCGCCGCCCTGGGAGTCGCTACAGACTATGATCAGGTTGGGCCTAAACCCGATCTGAGAGAGATTAACTCTCCCCAGGTTACCCACCACGTTGCTGTGGTGGAGGAACAATACGGCGACCCTTCTTCTATCTTAAGGACTAGCTACGTCCGGATTCCCAATCCCTCCATGCCGGATTCCCGTGGAGGAGAGGACGTCACTCAAGCCCTGAACCTAAAGTCAGGCAGCGGGCTAGATTCATTGGACAACATCCAAGAATCCAAGCTTCCAAGTTCGGAAGCTCCTTGGCCCTTAAGTCTCAGATTGGGCGCGGTTCCGGATTTAATTCCACCCGCCCACCCAAACATAAGCGACCTATCTCAAATTCGGCAAGAGCCCGCAGAAACAGTACACCATTACTGGGCCAGATTCCTCCTGGTTATGGACAGGATAAAGGACTGCCGCGAGGAGGACGCAATCTCATTATTCTGCAACAATTGCACAGACAACGGGATCCTAAACGCTATAAGTCGCCGTGACATCACACGCTTTACCGACTTGGCGTCCGTAGTACGAATGTACTATGCGATGGAAAGCGCATGGAAAACCGAAGCAAGATTTTGGGACAATCCGGCCTTGAATACAACCCCAGTCCGAAATAAAAGGGTGCATCATCGCCAGGCACCTTGGTTAAATACCAAAAAGAAAAAACCCTCTATAGGGCATGGAACCGTACTGGAGGGATGGCTCAATGGACCCTGTAAAATTCATAGTATAGAGGGCGCCACTCCAACTCATAGCCTTAGAGCATGTTGGATACTACGGCAGGTGGCCAAAAGTGGCGAAGAGCTTCTAGCTCTAGAGCACCAACCCAGAGGAATTGAAGCAAATCCAGCCAAGATCTGAGCTCTGTCACAATTGGATATCCCAAAAGACCTCAAACAAATACAAAAATTGACTGGATGCGTGGCGGCTCTAAGCCGCTTCATCTCCCGTTTGGGAGAAAAGGCATTACCCCTTTATCGCCTCCTCCGGCGCACCGAACACTTCGAGTGGACGAATGCCGCCACGGCCGGACTCGAAGAAATAAAAGCCATATTGGCAACAAACCCGGTCCTGGCCGCGCCCAACATGGGCGAACCAATGCTATTATACATCGCGCAACTCATCAAGTTGTAAGCGGGTGCTCGTTGTCGAACGAGAAACGGACGGACACAAGTTCCCCTTCAAAACCAGTTTACTACGTGTCCACCGTCCTAACTCCATGCAAGTCACGGTACCAGATTATCAAAAGATAGCGACGCGGTGTTCACGGCATCCCGGAAGCTGCGACACTACTTTCAAGAGTGTTCAATAACAGTAGCCTCCGAAGTACCCCTTAACGACATTATAAACAACCGTGACGCGACGGGCCGGATTGCCAAATGGGCCATTGAGCTCCTCCTGTTCGACATAACCTATAAGCCACGAAGAGCTATCAAGTCGCAAGTTTTGGCCGACTTCGTTGCCGAATGGACCGAAGCCGAACTCCCTAAAGAGTACGGCGCATATTCCAACTGGATAATGCACTTCGACGGCTCCAAAATGTTGGCTGGCTCAGAGCTGGCGCTGCTCGACGTCCCCAACCGGAGATACATTTCAATACGTACTCCAGATAATGTATACGGACTCCAACAACGCAGCCGAATACGAGGCCCTTCTACATGGTCTCCGGATGGCAGTCTCCATGGGCATTCAACGGCTAGAGGTGCGCGGGGATTCGAACCTCGCAATATCACAAATAAATGGAGACTTTGATGCCAAGGATCCGAAAATGGCAGCCTATCGCAATGCCGTCCTAAAAATGTCAGCTCGGTTTGAGGGGCTCGAATTTCACCATATAGCCCGGGACAACAACCAGGCAGCAGACGTGTTGGCACGCATCGGCGCAAAGCGCGATGTTGTCCCCCCCAACCTCTTCCCAGAGAGGCTGTTCAAGCCATCCGTATTATGGGAGGGAGAGTCCAGAAATAACAACCCGGACCCAACCGCACTGCCCCACACCGAACATTCTGACACAGTTGGTGGTTCTACCAACGAAATAACATCCTCAGCCCACGTAATAATGGCAGTCATTGCCCCGTGGACAGAACAATTCCTAGCCTACCTAACCAGGCAGGAACTTCCCGAGGACCAAAACGAGGCCCGCTGCATAGTGCGGCGATCTAAAGCCTATGAAGTCCATGAGGGAGAACTTTATAAGAAAAGCACAACCGGAGTCCTTCAAAGGTGTATCTCCGAAGAGGAAGGGGGGAATCTTCTGGCTGAAATACATGCCGGACTCGGCGGGCACCACGCGGCAGCCCGGGCCCTTGTAGGCAAGGCCTTCTGTACAGGATTTTATTGGTCGACGGCCCGAGCAGATGCTCAGGACTTAGTCCAACGATGTGTCGGATGCCAACTCTTTGCTAATCAATGCCACATGCCACCCACCGCCCTCAAAACTATACCCATCACCTGGCCCTTCGCGGTCTGGGGGCTTGACATGGTCGGTCCCCTTAAAGGGGGAACCCACAAGCAAAAATACCTACTGGTCATGGTGGATAAATTCACCAAATGGATAGAGGCCAAGCCTGTCAAGACGGCCGAATCCGGACCGGTGATAGACTTCATATCAGGGGTCGTACACCGTTACGGTGTGCCCCGCAGCATCATCACTGATAACGGCACGAACTTTACGGCCGACGAGGTCAAACTCTGGTGCAAAAACATGGGCATTAAGCTCGACTACACTTCAGTCTATCACCCTCAAACTAACGGTCAAGTTGAGCGAGCAAATGGTCTAATTATGAGCGGCATCAAACCCAGATTAGTGTGGTCCCTCAAGGAATCTAACACGCACTAGGTAGAGGAGCTCGACTCCGTACTCTGGGGGCTGCGGACCACTCCGAATCGCACGACCGGATTCACACCCTTCTTTATGGTATACGGCGCAGAGGCAGTTCTGCCCTGCGACATAATTCATGACTCACCTCGCGGCGCATGTACGAAGAAAGAGAAGCCGAGCTCGATCGGCGGGACAGTTTGACGCTTTGAGGAGGAGCGTGACGTAGCAAAAGCCCGCTCCGCATTCTATCAACAGCAGGCTCAAGATATCAAAGCGAGAAGTACGGGCCAAAACTTACAATGTTGGAGAGCTAGTTCTACGCTGCGGACAAGAAAAAGGACAAACTAAAGCCCAAATGGGAAGGTCCCTTTATCATCGACCAAGTCCTGACCGTGGAGCGCACCGTCCGCGAGATGCATCGGATAACCGACTCGAGCCGAACCCATGGAACGCAGACGTCTCTCAAGATTCTGCGCCAAGCGCCGGATTCGAAGTTCGCCTCCTTCCTCTCGCCCATATTTTACATTTTAGCTGTCTTGTATTTTTTCTCCTTCTCCTCTTTTTTCTTTCAAGCCTTGAAAGGCTCGTTAGCACATTGTTCGCATTAAACTGACGCGCTATCGCCGCTCATTGAACCTGGGGGCTTCTTTCAGAGAAGCTTAATTGTAAGGGCTTCATGCCCAATACATGTGTCACACTTCGCATGTACCTTTTATTCACCATTATATGCATCGATATGACTTAAGTTTTGGCCAAGCTGGGTTGCTCGGCTCTGTGCTTACCCCTACGCTCCCGATTGTTCGGCTAGGTGGTAAATGGAGCACCTCTGCGATTGTTATCGCCGGGTCAGCCGGATGTGTACCTCGGTGGGTGAAGCCGAAAGCTAGCGTTCTTAAGAGAATATTTGGTCGGTGAACTAAAAGAAGATTTCTTACCTATTTATTTATCTGCCCCAGATGTTTTTCTGCTTTTTCACAGTCCGACATGCACTTTAGGGCATGCCTCCTGTGGAAAGGAACCCTAACGGAACTATTCTCCCTGGAAGATGTTTCTCACTAACCATGTAATATAACATAACTAGTTGGGCACTTGTCTGATAAAGCACTAATGACCCCTACGCCTGGTCTCCACGCATGCCCCGGTTTTTATATAACCGCGAGGGTATTCGGACACACTCCGGACTATCGGGTCCCGAGGTTGAAGCGAAAAGGTCCGCTAAGACAAACGATCTACAATCCCGCTAGAAGGCATTTTACATGTCACCTTAAATTACATAGTCAATTTGACTGGTTGTATTCCTCTTCAATGCCATCTAACAGGTTGTCTAGTTTACAGTCCTGCTGTGAATACTTTGCGGCCAATTCTACCTGGCCGTACACTAAGCTCACAGGGATCTCCTTCCCATCTGGCCCCACAGGTCCGACCTCGGCCATGTGGTTTGGGTCAGCCTTTGTGTACCGCGTCTTCACCATGGCCCAGGCCTCCCTGGCGTCTTGACGGCAGGCCGATATCTCCCATAATCGGAAGCGCCTCCGGGCTCCCTGGAGCCTCTCTGCAAGCTCCCCAAGGCCTTCGGGCAGGGAGACAGATGGCCACAAGGCACAGGCGACGCTTTTCATCACCTGCCGAACTAGTTCTGCAGCTTGTAAGAGCTCGAAGAAGGTCACCCGTAGAACCAGGGCATTTCTCTGCGGGACGGCCTGTGAGCATACCTACGGACATAACTCGTTAGTCGACTTCCTCGCTGAACTCTTTTTTTTCAAAAGTTCGTTTAAGAACTTACTAAAAATGCCGCGTCGAAGCCGCCGGTTCTCCTTAACGGAGTCAGACAGCTGGTCGCGAACATCTTCTAGTTCCTCACCCAGCTGGGTATTGGCATCTTGGAGATTATTTTTCTCCTGCCTCACCCTCGTAAGCACGTTCTCGCCGGCCTTTAACCGACGCAAGAGTTGTTGCTTGTCCGGATCTACCCCGACGCCATCTGCAATGTTATTATCAGATCCATATACACGCCGCACTTCATAACATACTTATCTTTTAAAAGCCTATATTACCAGAGGGGGTCTCTTTGTCTTCCCTTGTCGCGGCTTGTGCAGCCTCAAGTTGGGCTTTGCACCCTTCAAGCTCCTGGGACAGTTGGGTATTCTTTTTCAGAAGATCCTGCACAATAAATGATCCTTAAATCAGTTATTCTAACTATTTCAAGTCTCGGGCTACTCTTGGCATATATAATCGTTAAATTTCTCACTCAGATGTCTTTCACATACCGCCCGTGGCTCGCTAGACCATTTTGAGCTGCATGGAGGTGCGATCTCCCGAATTGAAGGCGTTCAACGCCTCTTGGGAGAAACATGTGTCACGAAGAATTGTCCGACGGCGCCTGTGATTCATGGCACTCTCCACCTCGGAGTTGGTGGCGGACAATCTGTCGGCATCCTCTGTCGGAGGAGCATCCGACGCACGTCTACTGTTCGCCTCCGCTTCTGGGCCTGGCTTTGAAGCCTGGCTGGCGGAGGCTCGATTGGCAACCTCTCCGGATATAGTTCGGCGAGCGCTCTTTTTCCTGAAGAGAGCACGAGCGTTAGTATGCCTTCCGGAATAAAACCTGGGAATAAGGCAACACGCCATACCGTTGCGCCGGCGCTTCAGTCCGGACCGCACTTCTTTTCAGCCTGTTGGGCCTTGCTGCCCCTTGTTGGCTAGCCACCGCAGGTTCGGCCTTCCGCCTCAAGGGCTCCCCCTGCAAAACACCATTGATATACGGTGGTCAAAGATAAGCACGGAGGGATCATTTCTAAAGTATTGGGACTTCGGTCTCAATTACCTGTGAGGCTGGAAATATTCCGGGGTAATCGGCCGTAATGGCAACCAAGGCATTGTCGATGCTCAGTTGGTAAAATACCCCATCGATCAGCTCCACAGATATGTCAGATCCTCTTGGGAGGCCGGATCGAGGGACCGTTCCAGATCCTCAGGTTGTGGAGGTGGGCTGTTTATATCCTTTACGGCCCGGCGCAATTCCTGCGTCAAAATCACAAGATAAGGTACTTAACTATGGGAATATGGAATGGATGGGCATAGAGAAATGTCCGCTTACCCAGCTTGGAGGGTTGTTCATAGAAAACCCGTCCTGAGGATTGACGCGAAGAAATTCTTCCTCTTCTCCCTTGTACAATGCGGACAAGATCTTCATTAGATCGGCGATGGCGGGTGGCATCATCCTCCCCATTAAAATCCCACATGGGGTGGCCCCTATACTGGAGCGGCTGCACTCCCCGCATAATGCATGTGGCCATGACCCTGATCATGGTCAGTCCGGAATGAGCCAACAACCTTATTCGGCTCATCAGGTAGAGGACATCCCTGTCATTTTCCTCCGAGGGCTCCGTGGACGCCAGCTTAGGCGCTTTCTTCAAAGGAGCATTATCAACTCCGGAGGCTGATCCAAACAGGTCCCGCAGGGGACATCTTCTATATAAAACCATTCAAGGCCGGTCTTGGACGCTTTCTTTTGGGTTCCGGATAGATATCCGTCCCGCGACAGCGCCATAGTTCGGCTCCGTCCACTTGATATATCGAATTCTCCCGAGAACGGGTACGAGGCAGAACAACCTCTTCCACAGCGCAAAATGAGCCTCGATGCCCAAAACAGCTCGCAAAGGGCCACGAAGCCCGCAATATGCGTAATGGAGGCAGGCGTAAGGTTGTGCAACTGGAGGCCATAGAACTCCTGTGAGCCCCAGAGAAACAGATGAATTGGAAACCGAGCCCTCTTATCAAATAAGGGACAAGGCATACCCGCTCTCATCGGGAGGGACTGGGACGCCTCCGCTTGTTTTCCACCCTTATAGGTGGCGAGTCCGCTTGAACCGAACCATGAAGGCTGGGGAAGAAACCCTTGGTTTGGAGCATCACTAACTGGCCAAGGGACGGAGCATCTCCCAATCTCCAGGCCGAGGACTAGGAGGGCGAGAGGAGGAGCAGCGTCGATTGTCCATGATGGAATGGGTTTCATCGGATGCGCTCCGATGAAAGCTCATGAAGGGAAGGTGGTGTGATTCGGATCTAGATCCTCGTCTCTTATATAGGCAGCTCATTTGCGCAGCTAGGGGGTAAATGTAAAAATACCCTGGCTTTTCGCATTCATTTAACGTGTGGAAGATGGCCATTATTGGGCGTGGAAGCCAAGGAGCGCGCTATTTACAAGAAGCCGGACACTATTCAACAAGTACACATGAGTTGGAGAAGAACCGGCCTTGCAATACCGAAGACAATCTACACGCCGGACTCGTCGTCATTGAAGCCTGGTTCGGGGCCTACTGAGGGAGTCCTGGATTAGGGGGTGTCCGGATAGCCGGACTATGACCTTTGGCCGGACTCCTAGACTATGAAGATACAAGATTGAAGACTTCGTCCAGTGTCCGGATGGGACTTTCCTTGGCGTGGAAGGCAAGCTTGGCGATACAGATATGTAGATCTCCTACCATTATAACCGACTCTATGTAACCCTAACCCTATTTGATGTCTATATAAACCGGAGGGTTTTAGTCCATAGGACGAACAACAATCATACCATAGGCTAGCTTCTAGGGTTTAGCCTCTCTGATCTCGTGGTAGACCTACTCTTGTACTACCCATATCATCAATATTAATCAAGCGGGAGTAGGGTTTTACCTCCATCGAGAGGGCCCGAACCTGGGTAAAAACATCGTGTCCCTTGTCTCCTGTTACCATCCACCTAGACGCACAGTTCGGGACCCCCTACCCGAGATCCGCCGGTTTTGACACCGACAGGGGTGTTTGTGGAGAATGTGAAGGTGTGGTAGTAGGAGTGGTTCTATATAACAGAACCCTGCGACGCCAAGTGGGCGTCCATTCTTGACTTCGGATCTGGACCCCCTACGAGGCTCACCTCGTGGACCGCAAGGGCCAGGATTGGGGATCCACAGCGGAGGAGCAGATGCTGCAAAAACGCATTGCCAACATGATAGGCAAAAACACCGGTCTCACAAACGTGATTCAGGTGATGCTCTTCCTCCGCACTCTCCCTTTGCCAACTCCGGGGCTCTCACATGTGGGAGTTCAATCCGGAGGAGCCATGGACCCTGAAGTGCTTCTTCGGCATCATGCACGAAGACATTTGGAAGCAGCTCTTCAAGGCCCAAAAAACTTGGCCAAAGAAGACCGAGGACATCAGACTCGGTATCGAGAATCCGGCCTCAGCGGTAAGCATATCCTTTCCGAAGACGTATCCGGTCAGTATTTTGAACATGACATATGTCATATTGCCTATCTTTCATACAGGGTAGGACGGAAAAGGCGGAACAGATCAACTGTCCAGCACCACTACCTAAAGACCCAGCCACGCCCCAGCTAACAGAGATGCTGGTCCCAGCGCTTGATACGCCGGAGAAGAAGGCCAAGAAGAAGAAGGGCAAGGAGGCCAAAGGTGGCCCCCGCCACAAGGGTCCCTTGGATGCTATGTCCGGAGAGTCCGAAGCCCCCTCCTCCCACGAGGTGGACGAGGAAGAGGAAGAGGAGAGGAGGTGGAAATCGACTACCCTCATAAGGGGAGGAAGAAGAAGAGGGCAGCCTCCGAAGACCCAAAGGGGGAGAAGCCCAAGAGGGGGAAGATGATCCTCCAGGACAGTTCAAACTCAAATGCTGAACTGGTCCCCAAAAAGCCTCCTAGGGCAAAGCTCCTGTCCGAAACGTAAGTATCTAGATACTTACTATTTTATCATCGGTTTTCCTACTTTCATTATATAAGTTATTATGCCATATGCCTTTCAGCCCTCCCCAGGATATCCCGAATACTTCGCTATCAGAGGGGAGTTCTCTGTCACCGGAGATGGAAGAGAGAGAGAGAGACACCACCAGGAGCCCCCTCGCCAATCACCATGGATGACACAAAGGTGTTGTCCCTAAGTACCTCTCCTGGTCGATGAGGGGCGGGCGAGGCTATCGAGAAGGCGAGTGAGGTTAATACCTCGGTCGCCGGAGACATAGGGGAGGCGACCCCTATGGCAACCGACGGTGGGGACCCCCAACAATCTGGGCCCCAGCCGGACACCATTCCGGAGACCAATGCAGCTCCGGGATCACGTGAGCAGCCCCCTTCGAAATAGGGCGAGGAGTATCAGCTCTGTCGATGGCCTCCACTAATCCGGAGGCGCCGAAGGCTTTAGCGGAAGCACTGCAACGTGCTTCTGTCGTGGAGGAGCACCGCATACTAATGGATGTGGTGGTGGAGAAGGTTCAGTCTGCCAAAAGCGGGCTGAACGAAGCCTTTACCAGCCTACTGACAGGCTTCGAGGTATGCGACGTAATGCTCTAAACGCTTTTTCATATATATAGGAATATAATTGTACACGCAGAGTAGCCCCTGAGGCTCTGTCCGGTGTGAAAGAAACTGAACAGAGGATCCACATAAAATTTCAGAAAGCTAACATAATTCTCTGTTGTTGTAACAGGCTTCCCTGTTGGAGGCAACCGCCCAGGCCGCAGAAGTTTCCAAACTCAATCGGAAACTGAAGTTGGCCGATGAAGAAATCGATCACGTTAACAAGCAGTTCGATGAGACGCAAGGTGTGCGTATAGTTTTTGAAAGTATAGTTGCATATTATAAGTGATAGTTATATTCGGGGATTTAACTCATGTAATGCTTTTCTCTATGAGCATAGTTCGTGCGGCTGAGGTCGAGACCCTCAAAGGCGCCCTTGCCCAAGCACGGAAAGAGGCGAAAGAAAACAAGGCAGCGGCTGACAAAGCGGCTGCAGAACTGAAGACCAAGCAGGCCGCCCGCCGCCAACACGAAGCTCAGGTGGCCGAAGTCAAACAGGGGCTAAAGGACACCATCCTCAAGTGCGAGGGTTTGGAGGAGAAGGCTTCGGCTCAATCGTCCGAGCTCGCCAAAGCCCTCCATGAGGCGAAAGAGGCGCGGGTCGAGTCCCACAGTGCTCGCGAGGAGATCCGACAAGTGAAGCAGATAGCAGCTGGTAAGGCCTTTCTTTTGCAGAGTATATTCGGAGGACAATATATGCTTTGCTCACTCGAGTGTGGAGTTCTCTAGACGAGTTTGCGGATCTGCTGAGGAGTGCTGTCGATGCCGCACAGTTCTTCCGAGCCCAGGAGGGGAACTCGACCGAGAAGCTGTTCTGGTCGCATTTTCTTGCGCCGGAGCACTCGACTATCTTCAACAACCAGATGAAGCAGCTGATGGAGCTGCATAGGGTGGCCGGCTTGGCCATGAAGGATTTAATAGTCCGGCTATGGCCAGCCGAACCAATTCCCAGTAGCTACTTCGGCTTGGGGAGGCGGCTCGTCGAGGCGCTGCCTCGAGTTGATACTGTGAAGCGCTCGGCGTGCATAGAGGGTGCTCAGATGGCCTTCGCCCACGTCAAGATGCATTGGGCAAAGATGAAGGCCACCGTCGTGGTGACCGCGGGCCCACCCGAAGGCAAGGACCACCGCAAGCCGGAGAGGTACTTCGAAGGCGTCCTGGCGGGTGCCCGAATAGTAGAGGGCCAATGCTCAAAGGACACCATATTTGAGGTAATGTATCCGGGCTATAAAAACTATGTTTGTGAACCCAGGCTTGTAATATATTTGTGCCTTTTATATTAAGTGATTTTCCTCTTGTGCGACCATTTTTTTATCCTAAAAGTTGCCAGTCGTCGGCTTTAGCCCCCGCGTAGATGCTACCGGGGTGTTCGGCATTGCGCGTGGTCACACTTTATCCAATGTCTTGGTCCGCGAAGGAGGTGTCCGCGAGCTGAACCAGGCAATCAGACTATGCGACTTTATTACTTTCACTTAGCCACAGTGGTTTGACGGTGGGGCTAAGTACTATCCCCTTGTGCGTGTGCGGTAGTCCAAACCAAGGTGCCTCTTCCACGCGGCTGGACGAAGACCAAACCCTCGTATAACACAGAATAAAACACCAATGATTTGTAGTATAAGACTAAGTTGTCGAATCATTGACCAGCTCTCCCGTTATCATGGCAGTCAATTTTTGGCTTTCTCCACAGAGGTATTTGACCGGATGAACTAGAAATACAATTGTAGTAGTTCTCCCTTTACGACCTTAGCCGAACGAGCGGAACATAAGGTGGTAAGCACAGGAGCCTGGCAACCCAACTATAGACCAAAGACATGATTCGGAGCCGATGTATATGGCACAATATTCGGGATGCCGAAGAGTATCGTATAGGTGTTCGGACTTGAAAACGTGTGGAGCCGAATACAGCCCATGGTGTTTAAGGACGGACTAAAGCACGTGTGGCAATCTGAAGTAAGGAAGGGATACAGATGACAAAAGAAATCAGTACCAAACAAAAGTGGTAATCAACGGTTTCGTTTATATCCTGTATAATACGTCGAGACGTGCTATTAGAGATAATGCCATGAATATTAAGGCTATTTTACATGCCGAGAGTTTACACAAGGGAAAGTTTTACAGAGGTCTGTTGGAAAAAGTAGAGGCTTGAAGATCTTAATGTTGCCATGTTGCACGTCTGCGCCGTTTCTCCTTGGTTAGAAATTCCTTGAGAGGACAAGGTGATGGTCGTATGTAAGAAAGGGGAGTTTAGAGAGGAACCCCTGTACAACCGTGATGTAGGTTTTAATGAACCTGTAGTGAAAGAAAAAGGAAAAGGAGAAAGAAGGTTAAGGTCCGAATAGGGTCAAGCCGTGCTATAGACCTTTTTTCGCAGTATGCCTCCGGCGCTGCCCAATGTATTTTAAGTGTGTATTAATGCATGCACGGTACATATAACACAACCTTATGGGGCGATCGGCTGAGGCTAAACTGCTATTCAAGCTCTGGATCAACCGAATTGTCGTGTCGTGGTGTGGATCGGATTCGCTTGGCAGTGTCTGGGGTCTTAATGACCGATGAGTAGTTCAGCTTGATGAGGCCGGTTTGTACCTCGGCTGCAAGGGCTGCGGTGTGCTCCTCAGTGCGGAGGGAGCGCTCCATATTTCCAACGACTGTGATGATGCCGCATGGTCCGGGCATTTTGAGCTTTAAATAGGCATACTATGGGCCCGCACTGAAGTGGGCGAAAGCGGTTCGTCCAAAGCAGTGTGTGATAACCACTGTGGAAAGGGACGATATCGAAGATCAAGTCTTCACTTCGGAAGTTGTCTGGAGAACCAAAGACTACTTCCAATGTTAAGGAGCCCGTACAGCAGGCATCCACGCCTGGTATCACTCCTTTAAAGGTAGTGTTGCTAGGCTTGATTCTTGTTGGGTCAATGCCCATCTTACGGATAGTGTCTTGATAAATCAGGTTGAGACTGCTGCCGCTGTCCATTAGGCCTCTAGTGAGATGGTATCTATTGATGATGGGATCGAGTACCAGGGCCGCCGAACCTCCATGACGGATACTATTTCGGTGGTCCTGCGATCAAAGGTGATCGGACAAGCCGACCATGGGTTGAATTTTGGGGCGTCGGGCTCTACGGCGTAGACGTCCGTTAGTGCGTGCTTGCGCTCCCTCTTTGGGATGTGTGTAACATATATCATGTTCACTGTTTTCACCTTGGGGGGAAACTTCTTCTGCCCCACCTGTGTTCGGAGGGCGGGGCTCATCATCGTCCTCGCTTTGAGGTCCTTTCCCCTTGTGTTCGGTATTTAATTTACCAGCCTGTTTAAAAACCCACCAGTTCATGTTGGTGTGGTTGGCAGGCTTGTCAGGGGGACCATGAATCTGGCAAGGCCTATCTAGTATTTTGTCCAAATTGGATGGACCGTCTCTATTTCCTTTGAATGTCTTCTTCCACTGACCGAGTTTGGAGCCGCTTAATCCGGCGTTTACCGCCGTATCCTCAGTTTCTTCGTTGTTGTTCTGATGCTTATTTTTGTTACATCATGGCCTTCCATTGCCATCCCTGGCCACAGAGGTTCTGGGGTCACTGGTGATGTTGCTTCTGCGAGCCAACCATCTTCGCCCGCACAGAATTGGGTTATAAGTGTAGTAAGAGCTTCCATAGTTTTTGTGTTTTCCCTCACCGAGGTGTCGGGCGAGCCATTCGTCACGGACGCTCTGCTTGAAAGCTGCTAAGGCTTCGTCGTCCGGATAGTCGATGATTTGGATCTTTTTGGTTAAGAACCAGGTCCAACGTTTACGCGATGACTCTCCGGGTTGCTTGACTATGTGACTAAGGTCATCAGCGTTCGGTGGCCAGACATAAGTGCCTTGTAAGTTGTCCCTAAAAGCATATTCCAAGTCCTCTCACCTGCCAATGGAGTTCACTGGGATCTTGAGTACCATCGTCATCCTTCTTCTCGGGCGTATCGACTATGTACACGTCGTAACTAGAAGTGGTCGTCCAACGCCCGGTGATAGGTGGGTTTTGGCCTGGTTCGAATCTAGCATCGTCGTCCATACTGTCGATGTCTTCAGAGGCATAGTCTACCATGTCGATTAAGTCCTCGACAGTGGATATCAAGTGGGTGGTGGGTGGGACGTAAAATTGCCTGCTCTCAGCCCCCAGTTCAGGCTGGGCGTAGTTCGGAAGTGACACTTCCATAATAGCGAGAGATCGCATTAGGTCTAGCGCCTCGTTTAGGAGCGAAAGCTGGACACATGACTGAGGTTCTGCGGAGCTGGGTCCGGTAATCATCTCTTGACCGAGCTCCGTAGACGCAGACCTCGACAGTTCGGAGTTGACATCCAGAGATGAGTCAGGCTTCTCGATGACAGGGAGGGTCCTGCTGTACACTGGGCCCGCTGACAGCATGGTCATCTCTGGGTCTCCGGCAGGTAACTCCGTAATAGGGGAGAGTCCGGCGGGGTTTATTCTCCCATCTTCGGACAAAGTGGCCCGCTCTAGATTTAAAGCCAGGGCGGGTACGAGGGTCGATCCCTGATCGGAATATGATGGTGGATCCAACGGGTTCCTTCATGTAGATGAGGAGCGGCGGCCGGGGCCGAGAACCCTTTGAAGATCATGTATCCATAGATATCAGCGATGTAGTTCAAGCTTCCAAACCTGATCTGGTGACCAGGGGCATAGTTGTCGATCTATTCAAGGTTACTAGTTGAATTGGCACGCAGAGTGAAGCCGCCAAAAACAAAAGTTGACCAGGGAGAAAAGTCTCCCGGAAATAGCATCTTCGCCGAGGACAAGCTGCGCCATCGATCCTTCTATTGACGACACAACGGAACTCTCAATGAAAGCACCGATATCAGTGTCAAAACTGGCAGATCTTGGGTAGGGCATGACGAACTGTGCGTCTGAGGATTGATGGTAACAAGGGACAAGTCGGACACAATGTTTACCCATGTTCGGGCCCTCTTAATGGAGGTAAAACCCTGCATCCTACTTGATTGTATTTGATGAGTATAGGGGTTACAAGAGTTGATCTACCTCGAGATCGTAATGGCTAAACCCTAGCTGTCTAGCCAATGAAAATTATCATAGCCTCTACAGACTAAACCCTCCGGTTTATATACACACTAGAGGGATCTAGGGTTGTCCAAAGTCGGTTGGTGGAGGAAGGAAATAACATATCCGGACACCAAACTTGCCTTCCACGCATACAGGAGTCCTACCCGGACACGGGGGAAGGTCTTCTGCTTGTATCTTCACAGCCCATTAGTCCGGGCAAAATTAAACGGTCCGAACAGTCGAGGACCCCCTAATCCAGGACTCCCTCAATCACCCTATCAAGAAAATCGCCGAATTCCAACCATACTCAAAACTCATCGAGGTAGTGCATCAAGCTACTAAAGCGGAACGACAAGTGCAAGATGACTTTAAGTATGCCAAGTACTCTTCCAAGACATGTGGCTCATACAATCAAGCTTCAACGACTACAACACCTTCTACCTCGACTAAAACTTCTACAAGAAACGACGACAAGTCAAGTTACAAGAAAACTCCTACATCCTCAAGTCCTCCTCCTACTACAAGCAACTTCAAGCCGAGAGCTTCATCATCTACAACTCCACTAGATGAGACCATCAAGACAAGTTCCATCAAATGCTTCACATGCGGCGACTGAGACCACAAGTCCTTTGAGTGTACCAACAAGCACACCATGATTCTCAACAACGACTGTACATACGACTCCATGAGTGAAGGAGAAATGGAAGCCCTTGAGAACGTGGCTATGCACCGGCAAGTGAATAAAGATTAAGATGACCAAGTCTTTCATGATGAAGATTCGAGCCCCGCTCTAGTTGTCTCCAGGGTCTTGACTCTTCAACATCAACAAGACAAAGACCAAAGATGCCATATCTTCCACACAAAGGCAGGCATCAATGGAAGATCTGTGAAGGTCATCATCAATGGAGGAAGTTGCCATAACTTGGCAAGGGAAGAATTATGCTCCAAGCTCCAATTGGTCAAGATGAAGCACCCACATCCCTACAAGGTCCAATGGCTTAGCGACTCCGGTACAATTCAAGTGGAACACATGGTCCAAGTCTCCTACAATATCAGAGCTTACGAAGACACTTTGGAGTGTGATGTTGTCCCTATGTCCGTTTGCAACCTCCTACTTGGACGACCATGGCAATTTGTTCGCGGCGTCATCCACAAAGAGCGAACCAATCAATTTAGCTTCAAGATGAAAGGGAAGGAGTATGTGCTACGACCTATGTCTCCAAGCCAAGTGATCACCGACAAGCAAGCAACACACCATCATGGAGGAAATAGTGAGAGAGCGAACCACCAAAAAGAGAGTGAGCGCCACAAGCCAAAATTGAGTGCCTCCACGATGAGTGACAAGAAAAACCTAGTGCTATTCGCTACCAAAAGTGAGATGAGAGAAGTGTGTGAGAACCCATCAAGTGTTATGCACCATGTCCTATTGTGGAAGGACGAGACACCTAAAACTAACAACTCTCACCATCTACCTTTAGTGTTATCTTCTCTATTGCAGGAATTCCAAGATGTATTCCCCAATGACCTACCTCCAGGACTACCTCCACTACGAGGCATTGAACACCGCATCGACCTCATACCTGGAGCACCTCTTCCTAACAAGGCTCCCTTTCGCATCAACATCGTGGAAACCAAGGAGATCCAATGGCAAGTACAACAACTCATCGACAACGGCCATGTGCGAGAAAGCTTGAACCCATGCGCCATCCTGGTAATCCTTGTGCCCAAGAAAGATGGTACATATCGCCTGTGTTCCGATTTTCGTCTCATCAATACTATCACCGTTCGATATAGATATCCTATTAGACGCTTAGACGACATGCTAGATGAGCTTAGCGGAGCCACCATTTTCTCTAAAATTGATCTAAAGAGTGGCTACTATCAAATACGCATCCAAGTTGATGAACGGAAAACGTCTTTTAAAACCAAGTTTGGCTTGTATGAATGGTTGGTCATGCCAGTGGGTTTATCTGAAGCACCCGACACCTTTATGCGTGTGATGCATTTCATTCTTTGCCCATACATTGGCGTATTTGTTCTGGTCTATTTTGACGATATTCTTGTCTTTTGCAAATCTCTCAAAGATCATGTCACCCATCTTAGAACCGTTTTGCAAACTCTTAGAAAAGAGCGCATTTATGCTACCATGGATAAATGCCTTTTTGGTGTTGATAAGCTCGTTTTCTTGGGTTTCCTCTTGTCTTCCAAGGGTGTTCATGTAGATGAATCTAAGATAAATGCTATTAAAACTTGGCCTCAACCAACCAACTTGCAACAAGTGCGAAGTTTCCTTGGCTTAGCCGGCTTCTATCATAGATTCGTTAAGGATTTTAGCACTATTGCATCCTCTTTGCATGCTTTGAGTAAGAAAAATGCACCATTTGTTTGGGGACCATCCCAAGATGCTGCATTTAATGAGCTTAAGAATTTTCTTACACATGCCCCTTTGCCTGCATTGCCCAACTTTGATAAACCATTTGAGATACATTGCGATGCTAGCGATTATGGCATAGGAGGTGTGTTAATGCAAGAAAAGAGCCCCATCGCTTACTTTAGTGAAAAACATTCCGGAGTGAAACTCAATTACCCCATCCATGACAAAGAACTATATGCTTTAGTTAGAGTCTTGCATGTTTGGGAGCATTATCTCTGCCCTCATGAGTTCATTCTTCACAAGGGTCATGAAACACTTAATTGGCATGCGCGAGCTCTAGTAATTGATCCAGTATGTATAGCAGTAGGGGTTGTGGATGTAACAATGGTATTTATTTCCTCATCAGGCATGATGACCATAGTCACCAGAGTGAATCTCATTGAGGACTGATACGGCTTTAAGCTACGTCGGTATTTCCCCAAAGAGGAAGGGATGATGCAGCACAGCGACAGTAGGTATTTCCCATAGTGATGAAACCAAGGTTATCGAATCAGTAAGAGAACCAAGCAACAACACGTAAACGACACCTGCACACAAATAACAAATACTCACGACCCGACGTATTAAAGCGGTTGTCAATCCCTTTCGGCTAACAGCGCCAGAAATTGGCAAACGGACGTGAATAAATTGTAGTAGTATAGATCGAATGCCAAATAAAATAAATAAGAATAAATTCAGCAAGGTATTTTGTATTTTTGGTTTAGTATATCTAAAAATAAAAGCAATGGAAATAGATCGCAAAGGCAAATAATATGAGAAAGAGACCCGGGGGCCGTAGGTTTCACTGCTGGCTTCTCTCGAGAAAAATAGCAAACAGTGGATTAACAAATTACTGTTGGGCAATTGATAGAACTTCCAATAATCATGACGATATCCAGGCAATGATCATTATATAGGCATCACGTCCAAGATTAGTAGACCGACTCCTGCCTGCATCTACTACTATTACTCCACGCATCGAGCGCTATCCAGCATACATCTAGTTTATTAAGTTCATGGAGAAATGGAGTAATGCAATAAGAACGATGACATGATGTAGACTAGATCTATTTATGTAGAAATATACCCCATCGTTTTATCCTTAGTAACAATGATACATACGTGTCGGTTCCCCTTCTGTCACTGGGATCAAGCACCGTAAGATCGAACCCACTACAAAGCACCTCTTCCCATTGCAAGATAAATAGATCAAGTTGGCCAAACAAAACCCAAATATCGGAGAAGAAATACAAGGCTATAAGCAATCATGCATATAAGAGATCAAAGAAACTCGAATAACTTTCATGGATATAAAAGATAGATCTAATCATAAACTCAGAGTTCATCCGATCCCAACAAACACACCGCAAAAAGAGTTACATCATATGGATCTTCAAGAGACCATTGTATTGAGAATCAAACAAGAGAGAGGAAGGCATCTAGCTACTATCTAAGGACTCGAAGGTCTACAAAGAACTACTCACGCATCATCGCAGAGGCACCAATGGAAGTGGTGAACCCCTTCGTGATGGTGTCTAAATTGGATCTGGTGGTTCTGGACTCTGCAGCGGCTGGAATTGATTTTCGTCGACTCCCCTAGGGTTTCTGGAATATTGGGGTATTTATAGAGTAAAAAGGTGGTCCGGGGGGCACCCGAGGTGGGCACAACCCACCAGGGCGCGCCTGGGCCACCAGGCTCACCTTGGTGGGTTGTACTCCCCTTGGAGCAGCCCCCAGGTGCTTCTTCGGCCCATTGGTTGTCTTCTGGTCCAAAAAATCCACAAAAAGTTTCGCTGCATTTGGACTCCGTTTGGTATTGATTTCCTGCGATGTAAAAAACAGCAACTAGCACTTGGCACTATGTCAATAGGTTAGTACCAAAAAATGACTATAAAATTATTATAAAACATCCAAGATTGATAATATGACAGCATGGAACAATAAAAAATTATAGATACGTTGGAGACGTATCAGCATCCCCAAGTTTAATTCCTGCTCGTCCTCGAGTAGGTAAATGATAAAAACAGAATTTTTTATGTGGAATGCTTCCTAACATGTCATCTCATATTATTTTCTTTATAGCATGGACATTTGGACTTTTATATTGTTCAAAGCAATAGTCTAGTTTTGACATGATAACTTCAATACTCAAGCATATCAACAAGCAACCATGTCTTTCAATATCAACGCTAAAATAAGCTATCCCTAGCCCATCATGCTCAATCATTGATCCATTCATGAAACACACTCGCGTACTAACTACACTCAATGCTCAAGTACGATCATAGTGCCCCCTAGTTAGTGATTTTATAAGAGAAGATGGAGACTCAAATTCAAAAATAAAAATTGCCTAAAGTAAAAGAAAGGCCCTTCGCGGAGGGAAGTAGGGATTTGTAGAGGTGCGAGAGCTCGAAGCGAAAATTGAGAGACAAAACATTTTGAGAGGCATACTTTTCCCACCAATGAAAACGACTTAGAGTTCCCAATACTTTCCATGCTAGATATATCATAGGCGGTTGCCAAACCGAAATTAAAGTTTATTCCTTTTTCGACCATACTTTCACTTTCCATGGCTAACCGTATCCACGGTTGCCTTCCATACCAACACTTTCCAAGGAAATTATTATTTTACAACATAAAGTAAATTCATTTTTCATTTCGGGAATGGGAATACCTAATACCTTTTCCTTACTTTTGTGCAATGACAAGTGAATAAACACTCATCGTGAGAATAACACATCTAACATGGAAAATATTAGCCACCCCTCACCGCCTCGCGAGAGGTACGAGCACACAAAAGAGAAATTTATTTTGAATATTAGAGATGGCACATACAAATTTTCTTAGAACGGAAAAGAATACCGCATATATGTAGGTATAGTGGACTCATGTGGCAAAACTGATTTAAAGGATTTTGGATGCACAAGTAGTGATCATACTTAGTGCAAAATGAAGGCTAGCAAAAGATTGAGAAGCGACCAACCAAGAAACGAATAATCTCATAAGAGATCATTAAGCATAGTTAACACCGAATAATGCACCACAAGTAGGATATAATTTCATTGCATGATTACTGACTTTCGTGCTTGCATAGGGAATCACAAACCTTAACACCAATATTCTTACTAAAGCATAATTACTCATCAAGATGACTCACATATCACATCATTATATCTCAAAACTATTGCTAAGAATCAAGTTTATGTTGTCCAATGATCGTCATGAAAGTTTTAATTATATCCTTCTTGGATATATATCACTTTGGAACTAATTTTCATATGTTGCTTTTGACAAGCTCAAACAAATATAAGTGAAGATCATGAGCATAATAATTTTTTCCTTTCTCTCAAATTAATTTAAGTGAAGCAAGAGAGAATTTCTTGGAAATTTTACTAACTCTCAAATAAATCTAAGTGAAGGAAGAGAGCATTTCTTCAAAAATACTAAAGCACACCATGCTCAAAAAGATATAAGTGAAGCACCAGAGCAAATCCATAGCTCATAAAAATTTAAGTGACGCATAGAGAGCAATTCTAGCAAGTCATGGCATAATTTTGACTCTCTCAAATAGGTGTGTCCAGCCAGGAATCAAGACTTACAACACAAAATAAAACAAGCAAAGACTCATATCATACAAGACGCTCCAAGCAAAACACATAGTATATGACGAATAAAAATATAGCTTCGAGTAAAATACAAATGGTCATTAGAAGAAAGAGGGGATGGCACTCGGGGCATCCCCAAGATTAGTTGCTTGCTCTGTTTGGATAATAGCTTGGGGTGCCGGGGCATCCCCAAGCTTAGGGTCTTCTTACTCCTTATTCCTTCATCCATCGTAAGATAACCCAAAACTCCAACGAATACTTCGTGAGATCCGTAGTATAAGAAAGAAAATCACAAGTATAAGTACTGTAGCAAACCAATTCATATTCTGTTCTTGCATTATATGCATTCCAACTTTTATATGGCAAAAACTCATCAAAGAGAACCATAGAATCATCAAAACAAGCACAAAACACAAAGAAAATAGAATCTGTAAAAAACAGAATAGTCTGTAGTAATATGAATATTTCGAATACTTCTGAAACTCCAAAAATTCTGAAAAAATTAGGAGCACGTGAGCGATTTGTATATTAATCTTCTGCAAAACGAATTGGCATTTTATCACACTCTGGTTAAAAATGAGAATTGTTTTCGTGAGCGCAAAAAATTCTGTTTTTCAGCAAGATCAAACAACTATCACCCAAGAAGATCCTAAAGGCTTTACTTGGCACAAACACTAATTAAAACACAAAAAACACAATTATAACAGTAGCATAATTGTGCTAACACTTAAGAATAGAAAGAAAAAAAGGAAGAATAAATTTCATTCATTGAGTTGCCTCCCAACAAGCGCTATAGTTTTACGCCCTTAGCTAGGCATAATGCAGAGGATCGAAGTTTTGTCATCCTTATCCAATTCTTCAATCAAACACTTAGAATTCTCACAGATTTAGCATAAAGATTTCCAATGACAATACTCCTTGGAACAAAGTTAAAGAATTCATTCTTGCCAAAGGGATCTCTTATAACTTCAATAGAATCCGGGTGAATACCAATCATCTTAAGATCCTCTTTACTGTTATTACTAGAAGTTGCACCCTTGCTCTTAGTAACTTGAGTACTCTTGCCAATATTTACGAGAGTTTTTTCAATAGTTTTAGCAGAAGCAAAAGCCATACTTAAATTACTAAAGATATTTTCCAGTTTGTCAATCCGAGACGGACTTTCTTCAATTCTTTCATGAATTACGGTTCCCTTTTCTTTTAACAACTTAAAAACTTCTCCCTCTTTTGACCCAATTTTAGTAGCAAAATTATGCATCTTTTTATCTAAGTTTTCAATATGCTCTTCAGTAAGCATTTTCTTTTCAATAGCATCTAATCTTTCCATAACATGCTCAAGAGTCAAACTTGTTTCATTAATCATAAGAGGTGGCGAGCCCAGTAAATTTCCCATAGCATTAAAAGCATCAAGAGAGGGACACATCAAGAAATTTTCACTAGTAATCATATCAAGGAGAATCTATACCAAGTGGTGATGCCCACATAAAAGCAACGGAGAAGAACAACGGTAGATTGCTTTCAGATAGATCTATTATGGGCATTGCAAATTCTATACCAGGAATCTTTTAAATTTTCTCCTCCCTTTTGTTTAGAGTTGAGAACTTCGTTCTCGGGAGTGCATGCAATAGAGGAAGAATTATCCATGACAAAAATAACGGCAAATAAGATTGCACACAAAAACAGATCCGGCAAGAAAACAACGAACAAAAAATAAGGCGAATAAAACGGCAATTTTTTTGTGAAGTGGGGAGAGGAAAACGACTGGCAAATGGAAAATAATATAAATTGTGAGGAGATGAGATTTGTGATTAGGAACCTGGTAAATGTTGAAGATCCTCCCCAAAAACGGCGCTAGAAATTCCTTTTGATGCGGCTTGAAGCTACGTCGGTATTTCCCCAAAGAGGAAGGGATGATGCAGCACAACGATGGTAGGTATTTCCCTCAGTGATCAAACAAAGGTTATCAAACCCGTAGGAGAAGCAAGCAACAACACGTAAACAGCACCTGCACACAAATAACAAATACGCGCAACCCGACGTATTAAAGGGGTTGTCAATCCCTTTCGGGTAACGGCGCCAGAAATTGGCAAACGGACGTGAATAAATTGTAGTAGATTGATAGATCGAATGCCAAATAAAATAAATAAGAATAAATTGCAGCAAGGTATTTTTGTATTTTTTTTTAGTAGATCCGAAAATAAAAGCAAAGGAAAATAGATCGCAAAGGCAAATATTATGAGAAAGAGACCCCGGGGTCGTTGGTTTCACTGGTGGCTTCTCTCGAGAAAAATAGCAAACGGTGGGTGATCAAATTACTGTTGGGCAATTGATAGAACTTCAAATAATCATGACGATATCCAGGCAATGATCATTATATAGGCATCACATCCAAGATTAGTAGACCGACTCCTGCCTGCATCTACTACTATTACTCCACACATCGACCGCTATCCAGCATGCATCTAGTGTATTAAGTTCATGGAGAAACAGAGTAATACAATAAGAACGGTGACATGATGTAGACAAGATCTATTTATGTATAAATAGACCCCACTGTTTTATACTTAGTAGCAACGATACATACGTATCGGTTCCCCTTCTGTCACTGGGATCAAGCACCGTAAGATCGAACCCACAACAAAGCACCTCTTCTCATTGCAAGATAAGTAGATCAAGTTGGCCAAACAAAAACCAAATATCGTAGAAGATATACGAGGCTATAAGCAATCATGCACATAAGAGATCAAAGAAACTGAAATAACTTTCATGGATATAAAAAGCTAGATCTGATCATAAACTCAAAGTTCACCCGATCCCAACAAACACCCCGCAAAAAGAGTTACATCATATGGATCTCCAAGAGACCATTGTATTGAGAATCAAACGAGAAAGAGGAAGCCATCTAGCTACTAAATACGACCCCGAAGGTCTACAAAGAACTACTCACGCATCATCAGAGAGGCACCAATGGGAGTGGTGAACCCCTCCGTGATGGTGTCTAGATTGGATCTGGTGGTTCTGGACTCTGCGGCGGCTGGAATTGATTTTCGTCGACTCCCTGCCGCTGTACTAAAAATTTGGGCCCTTTAGCACCCCATACTTGTCTACCAGCAGTCGTAGCCACACGCGCGGCGAGGCATGAAGAGGTCGATCAAGGATAAAAACAAGATCACTAGAGAAGCAGCCACACCAGAGAACAGCGGGCAAGCTGTACCCCGACAAGATCCTTGTCGGGACGGCTTGTGAGAGCCTGGCGAGATCCTTGCCGGGACGGCTCGCAGGACACTAACAAGAGAACCACCCTTGAGGTTGAGAGCTCTGACAACATCGACAACGTTAAGGCCAAGACACAGGGGGGCGCGTAGAGACGTGCAGATCTTTGTGGAGGCCAGAAGACGAAGTACCTAGTAGTTTGCAGGCGAACGGCTACAGAGGAAATGACTCAGAGTCGACACAGGCATCCAGCGGGAGCGACAGAAACGAACCGGCGTCGGAGTACAGGACCAAAGGCACACTGGTGGGTCGACGGCCGAGGCAAACTAGGCAGCTCGAGGTGTCGTTGTAGCTGCAGTGGAGGCAACCAAGGCGAGGCCGGCGAGGTGACAATGGCACACGACGGTCTGTAGGTGGCGCCTCAGAAGGCGGCTCGGAAGCAACAGCTTGTGAAAGCATGGTCCGAACGCTGGTCCCGATGGTGGCTCATGGTAGCGAACAAGGTGGCAGCAGCGACTAAGGCCCGTCGGTGAGGAGCAGCGGACGTGAGACCGGGGCGGTTTCTCAGGGAGGCGGTTTGTACAGGCCATATGCAGCTTCAACAAGCCGTAATGATGCCAGCCGGTGGTTCAACAGAGTATGGGCGGCTCAGAGCAGTAGCTCCGAGGCGGCGAACATGGCGGCTCTCTGTCGTGGCAGCTCAACGGATGGAGGTCACTTAGCGATGGCGGTGACTCGGCCGATGTGGACTGCAGCGGCGACTTAGAAATGGAGGCGGAAACCGAGTCCTGGCCTCATCCCCTTCCTTAATCCGCTGCTAATCCGTGCACGTGACTTTCCTTACATGTATCTGTCAGAATCCATGTCAAATAGTACCAGCCAAATTTTCAATTCTCGGGTGACTCCAACGTCCAAAAATACTTTCTCGATCGCTGTTTGATGATACTCGATGAACCAACATTAATTGAAACGATGACCCCAATCGTGCCAATGGCGGTTTATAGACTGAGACTTGAGACGCCAGCGAAGACAGGCTATCGCAGAAAACGTCAGTGCCAGCGACTTCTGGTGGCACACAGGCACAACCCTGATTTCGGTTGAACCTTATCTCGCAGATCTTAAATCCTTCCAAACCGGTTCTTTATCCGGAAAATTGCAGACTTCTCAATCCCTGCAAGAGATCCCTCCAAGAACTCAACACAACTGTGTGCAGGCCCCACGGTGGGCGCCAACTGTCGTGGATTTGTCACGGCAGATGTCCTTAGTGTGAGGACTTAGTCGTGAGGCCAACGCATCTATGTGGTAGCTTGAGAGGGGTTGAGTGAGACGAGAGACGCGAGGTTTTTACCCAGGTTCGGCCCCTCACGGTGGAGGTAAAAGCCTACATCCTGCTTCATTGATATTGATGATGATGACAATGTTGATTACAAGGGTGAGGTTTCGCTACCTCTATCTCGAGAGCATCTACTTTGACTTGTGTATTGAGACGTCTAGAAAAACTTCTCCCTCTTGGGGTGCCCTGCCCCTCCTTATATAAGTTGAAGGGGCGGGTTACATGACTAGTCCTAGTAGGATTAGGATTACTCTATTACAAGTGGAGTCCTAGTCTTACTTCCTTTGTAAGGGAATATTCGTTATGCTTTCCTCTTAAGCCGGCCTACCATGACATAAGCCGGCCTTCCATGAACCGCCTTCTGGGCCATCGGGTCTTGTCGCTCCTCTGACATGCCTACTGGGTCACCAATGATTCACCAGGCTCGGCCGGGTCATCAGTGAGTGGAGAGATCCGGGCGGGTCACTTAGTGAGTCGCCAAGTCAGGGCGGGTCACTAGTGAGTCGCCAAGTCCGGTCGGGTCATACTTCCGGCCGGGTCATTACCGCGGGGTATATCCCCGACAAGCAGGAAAATATTTTTTAGAGAAGTAATAAATCATATCCTAGGGAATACGCACACAACCAGGAGCAAGAGTATTGTACCGTATCTTAGCATCACCCTTTAGTGAGAACAAAAATAACTTGAGAATATAGTAGTAGCAAATTTTTTCATCATGAGCAAAGAGGGTGGCTATATCATTTAATTTAGTAAGATGTGCCCCAACAGTTCCAGTTTCATAGCCATGGAAAGGATCAGATTCAACCAAGGTAATTAACTCTAGGTCGACAGAGAATTCATAATACTTATCAGTAATAAAGATAGGCGAAGTAGCAAACTTAGGATCATATTTTGTTCTAGCATTCAAAGATTTTTCCTTCAACTTGCATAGTAATTTCTTAAGATGATCTCTCACAAGCAAGAAAGTCTCTAGCTACCTCTCCATCCATAACATAACCCTCAGGTATCTCAGGCAATTCATATCTAGGAGAGCTAGGTCTAATAGGTGTTTCGTAACTCTCAGTTTCAATAATTTCATCAGTTTCAGCATTCTCAATTTCTTTAGCTCTAGCAAGTTGTTCATCAAGAAATTCACCTAGTGGCACGGTCTTAACAAGAAAGGTACTAGCATCATCATAAGTATCATTCAAATCAGAAGTAGCATCATGAATTACTTGCGACATATCAGAATTAATAGCAGGTGGTGGTGTTGCAAGCTTACTCAAAACAGAAGGTGAATCAAGTGCAGAGCTAGATGGCAATTCCTTGCCTCCCCTCGTCGTAGAGGGAACGATCTTGGTTCTGGTATATTTCGGATTCTTCATATTGATCAACAGATATAAATCCCAAGTGACTCAACAAATATAGCTATGCTCCCCGGCAACGGCGCTAGAAAAAGGTCTTGATAACCCACAAGTATAGGGGATCGCAACAGTTTTCGAGGGTAGAGTAATCAACCCAAATTTATTGATTCAACACAAGGGGAGCTAAAGAATATTTGTAAGTAGCAGTTGAGTTGTCAATTCAACCATACCCGGAGACTAAATATCTACCGCGGAGTGATCAGTAGCACAATAGTTTGATAGTTTGATAGTAGCAATGGTAACATCAATAGTAACGGTAACAGTGGTAGCAGCAATTTTGTAGCAGGTGTGACAGTAGTGATAGCAATAGGAACTCAGCAAGAAAAATATATGAAAAGCACATAGGCATTCGATCGATAATAACGTTGGATAATATTCATCATATAATAGTCATAACCTAGGGTAACATAGAACTAGCTCCAGATCATCAATATAATGTAGGCATGTATTCCTTAAATAGTCATATGTGCTTATGGAAAAGAACTTTCATAACATCTTTTGTCCTTCCCTACCATGGCAGCGGGGTCCATAAGGAAACTAAGGGATATTAAGGCCTCCTTTTAATAGAGAATCGGAATAAAGCATAAACACATCTTGAATACATGAACTCCTCAAATTACGGTAATCACTGGAAAGAATCTCAATTGTTTCACCTTGGGGTATGCGGATCATAACACAATAGGTGCATGTAACTTGCAAGACCGGATCAAGAACATAGAATAATGGTGAAAACATAAAAGGTTCAGATCTGAATTCATGGCAATCAGGCCCTAGTGACAAGCATTAAACGTAGCAAAGTCATAGCAACATCAATCTCGGAACATAGTGGATACTAGGGATCAAGCCCTAACAAAACTAACTCGACTACATTATGAATCTCATCCAACCCGTCACTGTCCAGCCAGCCTACAAAGGAACTACTCACTCCTGGCAGTGAGCATCATGAAATTGGTGATGGAGGATGGTTGATGATGACGAAGATGGAAGATCCCCCTCTCCGGAGCCCCGAACGGACTCCAGATTTGCCCTCCCGATGAATAACAGGAGTTCGTGGCAGCTCCATATCGTAAAACATGATGAAACTTCCTCTCCTATTTTTTCTCCAAAAATAGAATTTTATAGAGTTGGAATTAGGGCCAGCGGAGCCTTGTGGGCCCCACTACCCACCAGAGCGCGCCAGAGGGGGGTGGTTCGCCCTCGTGCCTAGTGGGCAGCTGCCCCCCCCCCCCCTCTAGTGGGTCTTGGTTCAAGTATTTTTTATTTATTCCAAAATAATTCTCCAAAAAGTTTCATCCAATTCTGAGAACTTTTATTTCTGCACAAAAACAACACCATGGTAGTTCTGCTGAAAACAGCGTTAGTCCGGATTAGTTTCATTCAAATCATGCAAATTTGAGTCCAAAACAAGAGCAAAAGCGTTAGGAAAAGTAGATACGATGGAGACGTATCATCAGGTCCGCGGGGCTGGGCTGCCCAGGCCCGTCTGCCATTGGCCCAGGGCACGGCGCATATCCAAGGGTCCAACAGCTAGTGCACCAGCAAGTATAATGAGGAAGACTCCTCGTGAGGCTCTTGCCTTGCCAGGTCCCCGTCAGCAGGTGACTCGACACAACTAGGTGTCTCCACTGGAACATCGTGAGGCCCCCTCGCGAGGTGGTCTCTCGAGGCAGCCTCCCGAGACCCCCTCACAGAGGCAAGCAAGTAAAGATCCGCTCAGCTGGCTGTGAGGCCCCGTGCCTTCACGTGGGTGACACGCACGATGATGAACGACGCCAGAGGCCGTGCCACCAGGCGCGGATGAAGAGGGTTTCCTCTTTGGTGCTAAGGGAGCAAGGCCAGCACGCCCGTTCCCAAAGAAATCCCCAAAGGTTGCCTGGTCGGTGCAAGAGGATCAAGACGACAGGCGCGCAGGGTGGAGGTCATAACCGAGCCCACCGGCGCGTCATGGACGGAGGCTTTGCAGGCAAAGTCTACCTTTTGTCAGGATAGACTGCGCCCATGTCCCCCTTCAAATTATCGTTGTGTGGCAACCCTTCCGTACAACGCCATCCTGGGTTATCCAGCACTCACTAAGTTCATGGCGGCTACCCACCCCGGCTACAATGTTATCAAGATGCCCGGTTGCAGCGATGTTATCACCATCATCGGTGATAGGGAGGTCTCAAGAACACCTATAAGGCCGCGGCAACCGCACATCCGGATGCCGAAGACATGACCGAGTCTCCCGAGGCCGCGCCACAAGGAAGAAGCAATTGTTCTCCCAGGACCGCGCCGAAGCAAAGAAGGTGTTGGTTGATGGTAGCGCCTCTGGCCCTACCTTCACCATCGGTGCTGACCTTCCACCCGAGCAGGAAGGCACGCTCATCGCTTTCCTTCGGGCATACTCGGATGTATTTTCTTGGAAGGCGTCTGATCTCTTTGGGGTTCCGAGGGAGGTGATCGAGCACCACTTAGCATGTGCCCCCAACGCCCGCCACATCAAGCAAAAGGCGCGCTGCCAAGCACCGGAGAAGCAAGAGTTCATTGTCCAATAGGTGCACAAGTTGCGGGAAGCTGGGGTCATCCGAGCGGTGCGCCATCCTGAGTGGCTGCCAAACCAATCGTCGTCCCCAAGAAAGGCGGGAAGGAGTGTATGTGCGTCGACTTCATAGGCCTCAACAAGGCCTGCCCTCAGGACCCCTTCCCGCTACCGCGCATCAAGCAGATCGTTGTTGTGGTAGAACACGATCACCTATGGGGCCATGGGGCCCTTGTGGTTCGGCAAAGGGGAGGGGCACGTTGCACAAAGAGCGGAGACTGGGGGATAGCACGGCAATGGTGACACAGTGGTTTTACCCAGGTTCGGGCCGCTGGGAAGCGTAAAACCCTACTCTTGCTTTGGTGGATTGGATGGAGGACTATGACAAACACAAAGCGATCAAGCCCGGCAAGGTTGCCTCGGGGAGAGTAGCTACGCGCGTATAAGTGTACAAGGGTCCGAATCCTATTCTAGGTCGCCATGGCCCTCCTTTTATAGGCTAAGGGGTTACCACAGTGGCAAATCAGTCATTATACACTGATTAGATAGCCAACAGTGCTATCATACCTAACTCTGGTAGTTAGGACAAAGTGCATTAAATGCACTGCTAGGTGTCACGCTGAGGATGAAACTCGGCAAGCCTGCCGCGCCACTCAACCACCATCTTGTCTGTCTGCATGACACGCCTCTGGACGGGTGTCATGCAGGGTGAATCTTCTTCCCAAATGGCTGCCACGTGCCAAATGATAGCCACTTAATCACTTGGGGGCTCGACACCGCACTGATAAATGACTTGAGTCGTTGTGCGGTGGAGCGGTGGTGCCTTGGCGGGGCGATCCGCCTCGGCATCCCCGGCAAGCCTGCTTGGGAAATCTTGAGACTTGTCTTCGGTGTAGCCTCGACCTGACCAGGCTCGCCTGCCTGGCAAGGGAGATTTTTCCTTAGTGATATCTTGCTATTTTGTCTTGTCTTAGTGTTCTTGATCCGCCGTTTGATTCCTCAAAGAGCTATCTCCTTAGCTTGGTCTTATTTTGTCGCTGCAACCTTGCCCTTGCACCTGTGTGCAGTACGGGCAACATATGCCAAGGTTTGTTGCACCGACAATCGTGGACTACACCGCCGGGTGTAACCTCCTATTCTTCCTGGATGCTTTCTTAGGCTACCACCAAATCAAGATCGCGGCAGAAGACATGGAGAGGACGGCCTTCATCTCCCCGTGCAGCTTATTCTGCTACACTTGCACGCCCTTCAGCTTGAGGAGTGTCGGCGCCACTTTGCAGTGGCTGATGCGCATCACTCTAGGGCCGTAGTTGGGAAGGAACGTGGAAGCCTACGTCGACGACGTCGTGGTCAAGATGCGTCAGGCCAGGACGCTCATCGAGGACCTAGAGGAGACATCCGTCAACCTGCGCAAGGTCAACCTAAAGCTTAACCCTGACAAGTGCGTCTTTGGGGTCCCCTCCGGCAAGCTCCTCGGCTTCCTCGTGTCTCACTGAGGAATCGAAGCTAATCCAGAAAAGATCAAGGCCATTGATAAGATGCGTCTGAAACGCCCTCGATGCGGCTATATCTCCCACGTGTCTAAGCACGACTTAGAGGCATAACCGCATTGAAAGCAATGTCGCAAGTGAGGTAATCTTCACACAACCCATGTAATACATAAGGGAAAGAGATACATAGTTGGCTTACAATCGCCACTTCACACAATACATGAGTAAAACATTACATCATACAGGTACAATCAAGGTCCGACTACGGAACCAAAATAAAAGAAGACTACCCCAAATGCTACAGATCCCCGATCGTCCCAACTGGGCTCCACTCATGATCATCCGAAACGAAACAACACAATGAACAAGATCTTCATCGAGCTCCTCCTTGAGCTCGGGTGCATCACCGCACGATTTTCGCCGGCACTGCAAACTGGTTTTGAAGTATCTGTGAGTCACGGGACTCAGCAATCTCACACCCGCGAGATCAAGACTATTTAAGCTTAAAGGTGGGGCAAGGTAGTGAGGTGGAGCTGCAGCAAGCGACTAGCATATATGGTGGCTAACATACGCAAAAAGAGCGAGAAGAGGAGGCAAAGCACGGTCGAACAACTATGATCAAGAAGTGATCCTGAACTCCTACTTACGTCAGACATAACCCAGAAACCGTGTTCTCCTCTCGATCAACCCCGAAAAGAGACACTCACGGTTACGCACGCGGTTGGTGTATTTTAATTAAGATCAACTTCGGGTTTTCTACAACCGGACATTAACAAATTCCCATCTGCCACATAACCATGGCACGGCTTTGAAAGTTCAAAACCTGCGGGGTGTCCCAACTTAGCCCATGATAAGCTCTCGCGATCAACGAAGGATATTCCTTCTCCCGGAAGACCCGATCAGTCTCGGAATCCGGCTACAAGACATTTCACAGCAATAAAACAAGACCAGCAAAGCCGCCCGGATGTGCCGACAAATCTGATAGGAGCTGCACATATCTCGGTCTCGGGCACACCGGATTGTCCAAACTTCCGGTAGGCCAACCCGAGTTGCCTGGTGGCCACCGGCGGTCGACAGTTTGGACCAGCACTCACGACGAGCAGCGGCCGGGGGCAAAATAAGATGACCCTTGGGCTCCGGAAACCCAAGGGAAAAAGTGCTAGGTGAGGCAAATGGTAAAACCAATGTTGGGCCTTGCTGGAAAAGTCTTATTCAAAGCGAACTGTCAAGGGGGTCCCATAAATCACCCGACCGCGTTAGGGACGCAAAATCCGGGAACATAACACCGGTATGACGGAAACTAGGGCGGCAAGAGTGGAACAAAACACCAGGCATAAGGCCGAGCCTTCCACCCTTTACCAAGTATATGGATGCATTAATTAAATAAGATATATTGTGATATCCCCATAAGTAAACATGTTCCAACAAGGAACAACATCTCCATGTTCCAACAAGGAACAAACATCATCTTCACCTGCAACTAACAACGCTATAAGAGGGGCTGAGCAAAGCGGTAACATAGCCAAACAACGGTTTGCTAGGAAAGGATGGTTAGAGGTTTGACATGGCAATGTGGGTGGCATGATATAGCAAGTGGTAGGCATCGTAGCATAGGCATAGCAAAAGAGCGAGCAACTAGCAAGCAAAGATAGTAGTGATTTCGAGGGTATGGTCATCTTGCCTGAAATCCCGCAAGGAAGAAGAACGAATCCATGAAGAAGACAAACGGACGAAGTCGAATGAATCCTCACAACTCCGGAACGAAACCGAAGCTAACGAGAGAAGCAACCCGGAAAGAAGCAAACAACATGGTAAACAACCATCACATAAACATGGCATGATGCGCAAACAAGTATGATGCATGTCCGGTTTAATGAGGCATGGCATGGTAATATGCACAAACAATCCTACAAATTAAGTGGAGCTCAATATGCAACGAGTTGCATATTGACTGAACACCACAACAATTATTTAGTTCTCTCCCGATTAGGTACTCAACAATATTAAATGTTGTTAAACAAGGCAAGAGGTGAATCATAATGAAACTACCTATCTAGGCAAGTTTAAATGAGGCCGGAAACAACGAACAACAATTCCGGAAAATCCCCATATGCAACTTATGGATTAGGAACAGATCTGACCTAAAGCATATTTTAGAGTTGTTAAACATGCAAAGTAATGCTACCATGTTAAACTAGGCATTTTTCTACCCCATTTACATATATAATTTATTTAAAATGGAGCTACGGTTATTTAGTTATGAAATAAATCATTTTAGCATGGCAATTATGCAAATTAATGCAAACAACAATTATGAACATTTAAATGTTGTTATCATGATGCGGATGACATGTGCAAGTTTATGCAATTTTTATGAAAATGTTGACAAGAACATGATATGAAGCATTGTGTCGCCGTGGTGGAAGAAAGGGGTGCCACGGCAACGAATCCGAAAATGGTGCCACGGCAACATATCGGTTCCGATAACTCATCGAGATGTTGGTACAAAGGAAAGCGTGACGGAAGCGAGTCATGCAAGATGGTGGGGTGATCCCGGATACCGGGTTCCCACGGAACGGTGGCATGGCAAAAGAGGGGCATCGCAAGGATGATTCGATCACGGCGGTCGTCACGGGTTATACCTTCGGAACGTTCAAACGGGACGGGTCGAGTTCCGTAGAGGGAAGTAGATGTTCACGGGTCGTCGAGGGAAGTAGAGGAAGTAGTCGTTCTCGCGATGATCGCCGAGGGAAGTAGTGGTACACGGCGACGGTAGAGGAAGTAGTGTTTCACGTTCGGCGTCCGTAGTTGTTCACGGACGTCGTGGAAGTAGTCGTTCACGTTCGTTTTCGAAGAGGTACTTGACGGGTCCGAAACCTTCGGGTTGTCGTGGGAAGTAGACGTTCATGTTCGAAGGTAGTGGTACATCTCGTCATCGGAAGTAGTGGTACACACGAAGGTAGTCGAACTTGACGGTTCCGTTACACAGGTCTTCGGCGACGGTAGTTGTACACGTTTTTCGTAGATGTTCGAAGAGGGACTTGGCGCATCCGATGTCTCCGGGGTCGACGGTAGTGGTACTCGGCAATCCGAAGGGGTACTTGTCGTTTGTGAAGTCGACCTTGACGGAACCGAATGTCCTCGAGAGTAGTCGTGGTACTTATCGCATCATCGTGTAGTCGAACTTGGCGGCCTTGAGGAACCCACGGTGTCGGTACTTGGCGTTTCCGGTTCGGGCGTAGAGGTACTCGCAAAACCGAGATGGTCTTGACGATCCGGTGAGACGATGTGGTCCGGTGCGGTCTTGGTCTTGGCGTCCGTGCGGCAGCAGCAAAACGGTGTACAGGGCAACATGGCAGCCACGGTTCATCCAAAGAGGCAGAGGCGGGGCAGGGACCCATCTGGTCCCCGGCCGGCGGGACTCCATGGGGCGGCCATGGCGTCGGGCAGGACCTCCCGAGGTGGAGCAGGGAGGCGCGGACATGGCAGGGCGCGGCGGTGACTCGGGCATGGTGGTCGCGAGGAGGCGACGAGGAGAGGGCCGCGGGGAGAACGCGCGCTGGATGAGGCAGAGGAGGGCCACGGCCGCAGGCGACGGAGGGCCGCCGGAGCTCGCTGGTCGGCGCGAGGGGGCGGAGGCGCGAGGCGAAGGCGCGGGAACGGGTGGCGCCGGTGGAGGGAGGAACAAGGCTGACGGGAAGGTGCAGAGGAGGAGGCGGACATGGCGCAGCTCCTCGGGGCGCCGGCGGCAGGAAGCGGCGACGGGGAGGAAGGGCGCGGCGCTCCTGGTCGGAGAGGAGATGGATGGCGCGGGAGGCCAGGCACGGGAGGCGGCAGGGCGTGAGGGAGATGGGGGGCGCGGGCGAGATCCCGATCGAGGCGAGGAGAAGAGAGGCGGCGAGGAGAGGGAGAGAGATGCGGATCGGGGAATCGAGAGCGATGGGGATCGAGCGAGTGGGGCGACGAGGGGATCGGGCAGGGAAGGGGATCGGGCAGGTTCGGGCGAAGCGGCGCAGTGGGGCGACGAGGGAGAGATGGGATCGAGCAGAGCGGCGCTGGAGGGAGGACGAGGAGGAGGAGATGGGAAAGCGGGCAGGCCTCTTGGGCCGACTAGGTCAGGCCGCAGCTGGGCCTTGGGCCGCGCGCGAGGCTAGGCCGGCCTGGAGGGAGGCGCTAGGGGCCGGCTGGGCTGGAGAAGGCCGAGCTGGGCTGGCTCGCTCTCCTCTTAAACTCTTATATATATTTTCTTTAGCAGAAAACAGATAAAGAGAAGAAAAAGAAAGAGAGGGTTGGGGAAAGGACTTGCGGGCGCGGATAATTTTCCCGGGCTCACAAAAATATGAAGAATTTAACAAAAATGATCCAAGGATTTTTGGTGGAACTCCGGAAAATGATAGAATAAAAATGACAAGGTTTGGAGACCAAACTTGAAGCAGAAAAAGGAACGAAATTATTTTGCAAGTGGGTTATGGTGATTCCAAAACAATGGAATATTTTTAATATAGCTCCCTAATATTGGGAGGATATGTTATAAAGAGAAGTCAACCTTCCCTCGATTTAAATGGATCGAAAAATCCATACAATTTATTTAGAAGAGTTGCAAAAATTAATGATATGATGGCATGATGAGATGATGCAATGCAAGAGATGACATGATGAATGCACAACACAAAACAAATCACATGACAAAACTCGGAAACCCTGGAAGGCAACTGAAGCTCCGGTCTTGGGGCGTCACAACACTCCACCACTACGAGAGGATCTCGTCCCGAGATCTAGGATGGCACCGGAGAAAAACGGGAGAGGAAGAGGTAAAACAAAGTTGCTTCTCCGACAAACGAGTGAAACCAAAGAACCTTGAGAGGTTGAGCAAAATGAAAGAAAGAAAACAACGAAGATGAAGAAAGTTGAAAACACTCTGTTAGAAAAGAGGAACAAGGGATACGACGAGAAACAAGAGGTTAAGTGATAAGATAGATATTGAAACCACTCCGGTTAAAACTAGATAGACAAAGAATAAGATTGATAAAATTTGGGCAGCACTCCGACTAAAAGAAGGAGGAAAACTTGATAAGAAGAAAAGAACTTGAAGAGATGACACAACACTCCGGTTAAATGGACAATGCAAGAAAAAGAACATGATCTTTGCAAAACGAGGTGATGGGTCGAAGAGAGCAACATCACAATGCCTCCGGTAGAAATGAAAAAAAAACAATGAAAAACTAGATGGTTGGAAAGAAAAGAACGGAGAAGATAATGGTAACTTCTACCACAATTGAATTTGAAAGAAACATCCTTACGAGGAAGACTTGAACGGAGTTGTTTGAAAAACAACAACGGTAAGGATAAGCTTGTAGTGGGCTTATGAAAACATCTCAAAATTATGAGGTGAGCTTCTGCCACCAACGGAAACAATTGATTGAATTGATATCAACAAGGAGACGAGAAACTTATATCACCGGGAGGACAAATGAAGAACTTGGGTCATTAATAAGCACCATAAATAGCAACAATCCTTAGGGAAAGCTTGTAGTGAAATATAGCCCAAGATAACTCCAATGAAGAGATCGATGGATTTAAAATACCTCATTCTTGACAACATGTGAATCATGAAACACGAACTCAAATTGTCGAGAATGACATAACACCACCTCAAATGATAAGGTAGAACGAATTGCACTTCGAAATGCAAGAAGAAGAATGCTTGAACTCCTCAAAACAAAACATGTGTTGAACACCATGCTTATTTTAGAGTATGGCTTGACGGATCTTAACTCCGAGAGAAATCTTGATGAACAATTGAAGAATGAAAAGAATCCTTGAGGAAGCACCATGTAGAGCCTCCATGATGAACTCCGGTAACCAAAAGGGTGATAGAAAGAAAGAGAAGTTGACAACACAAGGTGAAGCCTTGCAGTGATAAGATGAAGCTTTGAAATGATATAACCGAGAAAACTTTGAACTCCGGAAAGAAAGATGAACAAATGAAATCAAGAATTTTGATGAACCTTCGGAATAAGGAATTGAATTTACTCGATGGGACAAGAATAAGAATTACATTATGTTGATCCTTCACCAATTAAATTGATGACAAGCAATGGATTAGGCATACTACTTATTCTCATTGAAAAATGATTACAGATAGAGATATTACTCAACTTGGGAAGGTCTTCAACGAACCACCGGTGGGATTGAAACAACGAATAAATCTATATGGTAACGAAGGAAGAGAACTCTTGAACGAAACACCGTAAGAATTGAGAATGAACGAAGAAGGCACAATTCACCAGGAAGAATTGGAAAACGAATTTAGATATTTGAGGGAATTTAGATACAAATGAACGCAGAGATCCCGAGCTGATTAGAGGATATTTCGACGATGCACCGGTGAGATTTGGAAAAACAAGAGTTGAACGCTTGAATGAATAATTCTGAGATGATGGGCTCAGAAGAATCAAACTGAAAAGACTCCTGAATTGCTCCAGATGGGTTAAAAGAATTCTCACAATAGAAAATAATTATGAGAGGATGGCATCAAGCTATAACCATGAATCTTGAAGAGAAAGGAGCGAGATTTAAGAGAAACTCTTCTTCGGTCTTCAAAATTCGAGAATGACGACGAGAAACATCACCATGAATTATTGAAGCACTCCGGAATGAAAATTAGAAAGGTTGAACCAACAATGAAAATAATTTGGAAGATCTTGGAGAAAAACATTTGACTGATGATAACTCATTCTTACGTCAAGCTTCGAAAAGAATTTGGGAATAGCTCCGGGAAAATAAAAGAGTCAGGTAAGATCCTGGAAAAAGACCTGTGGGTTAGGGCCCACTCAAAAGAACCACCGTTGAACAATTGTTTGAAATAGATATTGTACCGGTAGAATTAAATGGCTTGAAAGAGATAACAATCTCGAAATAACTTGAACGGATTAAGAATGGAAACACGAATCTTCTGAGATATCTTCAACACTCCGGAACAATTGAATAGCGAGAAGTGGATGATTAGGGGATGCATCGGCAAGAGAAAACATTGTGAAAAATAGGAAAAGGGATAAGATCAACACCGAAATCTTGAACTAAATCCACCGGAGAAGAAAATTAGAATGGAACAATGATAAGGTTAAAGCTTCCTTAGCGTCTTCATGAGAAATCACCGGATAGAACATTAAAGGAAAAGAATGAAGAAACTTCACTCAATAAAAATGGATACTTGATTAAGAAATCTGAGTCCTTGAAGAAAAAGGGGTGGGAGGGCGGGAAAACAAAACAACTTAGGTCGGATGAAACGAACACCGTTGAGAAAAAACTTAGAATTGATCTTGCGAATGTTGAAATGATCGAATCCACTTGAAGAGAAGCACGCCGGTTGAGAAAAGAATTTACATGACGATCTCGATGATCAAGAAGGATTAGTATTCACATAGCAATATGAGAACACCATTTAGGAAAGGTATGGAATCAACACTTGACTTCGAAGCAACTCGAATACCACAAATAAAACAAAACAAAGGAGTGGCTTGCAGAATAAGCCGGAACAAATACATATGATAGATCCCATATCGTATCATGTGTGTGTTGGAAAGATATCCTACGAGATACTTGAATTCCCACCTATAAACTCCCGAAACTTTCTGGTTATGCAATCTGGTGTTGGGGATACAGGGGACACAAAATATATCACCCAAACTAACAATACCTAGATCCAGCTGTATCCATCCGTCAACACATAACCAAGAAATCCTCGAAATCGTGTACCTCGACCTTGAAAAACATCCGTTATACAAGTCATGGCAATACTCCCTTTTCGCCACACAAGATTTGGGCTATCGAGTTATCTCACCAACAACTGCACAAAAGAGATTTCGATGTCGGTAAAACTCAGGTATTCAGAACTGCAACGATAAAATTGTGACGACAACACCTCGAGCTCAACTCCCGGGACACCGCCACAACCCCTAAATGTCGGGAGGCACCAAGAACAATGTTCTCGTCACAAAACCATCGGAACGATTCCAAGATACCAGCGTGATCCTAAAAAATTTAGTGAAATTTGAGGAGAGAAAAGTCAAAACTCTACGTCGGGATACCTCACCAGAGCGACGAAGGACCGAGGAGTAAAAGAATCCTACTCTCCGATATATATAATCCTAAGACTCAAAACATTTTCCATTCTAGACTCAACAACGCATGACAAACAATCAAGTAGGGGCTCCTAAGTCGGGAAGGCTCGATTACCAACTTGAACGCCCTCGATGCGGCTATATCTCCCACGTGTCGAAGCACGACTTAGAGGCATAACCGCATTGAAAGCAATGTCGCAAGTGAGGTAATCTTCACACAACCCATGTAATACATAAGGAAAGAGATACATAGTTGGCTTACAATCGCCACTTCACACAATACATGAGTAAAACATTACATCATACAGTACAATCAAGGTCCGACTACGGAACCAAAATAAAAGAAGACTACCCCAAATGCTACACAGATCCCCGATCGTCCCAACTGGCTCCACTATCGATCATCCAAAGCGAAACAACACAATGAACAAGATCTTCATCGAGCTCCTCCTTGAGCTCGGGTGCATCACCGCACGATTTCATCGGGCACCGCAAACTGGTTTTGGAAGTATCCGTGAGTCACGGGACTCAGCAATCTCACACCCATGAGATCAAGACTATTTAAGCTTAAAGGTGGGGCAAGGTAGTGAGGTGGAGCTGCAGCAAGCGACTAGCATATATGGTGGCTAACATACGCAAAAGAGAGCGAGAAGAGGAGGCAAAGCACGGTCGAACAACTATGATCAAGAAGTGATCCTGAACTCCTACTTACGTCGACATAACCCGAAACCGTGTTCTCCTCTCGATCAACCCGAAAAGAGACACTCACAGTTACGCACGCGTTGGTGTATTTTAATTAAGATCAACTTCGGTTTTCTACCACCGGACATTAACAAATTCCCATCTGCCACATAACGCATGGCACGGCTTTGAAAGTTCAAAACCCTGCAGGGTGTCCCAACTTAGCCCATGATAAGCTCTCGCGATCAACGAAGGATATTCCTTCTCCCGGAAGACCCGATCAGTCTCGGAATCCGGCTACAAGACATTTCACAGCAATAAAACAAGACCAGCAAAGCCGCCCGGATGTGCCGACAAATCTGATAGGAGCTGCACATATCTCGGTCTCGAGGCACACCGGATTGTCCAAACTTCCGGTAGGCCAACCCAGAGTTGCCCTGGTGGCCACGGCGGTCGACAGTTTGGACCAGCACTCACGACGAGCACTCGGCCGGGGGCAAAATAAGATGACCCTTGGGCTCCGAAACCCAAGGGAAAAAGTGCTAGGTGAGGCAAATGGTAAAACCAATGTTGGGCCTTGCTGGAAAAGTCTTATTCAAAGCGAACTGTCAAGGGGTCCCATAAATCACCCGACCGCGTTAGGGACGCAAAATCCGGGAACATAACACCGGTATGACGGAAACTAGGCGGCAAGAGTGGAACAAAACACCGTGCATAAGGCCGAGCCTTCCACCCTTTACCAAGTATATGGATGCATTAATTAAATAAGATATATTGTGATATCCCCATAAGTAAACATGTTCCAACAAGGAACAACATCTCCATGTTCAACAAGGAACAAACATCATCTTCACCGCAACTAACAACGCTATAAGAGGGGCTGAGCAAAGCGGTAACATAGCCAAACAACGGTTTGCTAGGAAAGGATGGTTAGAGGTTTGACATGGCAATGTGGGTGGCATGATATAGCAAGTGGTAGGCATCGTAGCATAGGCATAGCAAAAGAGCGAGCAACTAGCAAGCAAAGATAGTAGTGATTTCGAGGGTATGGTCATCTTGCCTGAAATCCCGCAAGGAAGAAGAACGAATCCATGAAGAAGACAAACGGACGACGAATGAATCCTCACAACTCCGGAACGAAACCGAAGCTAACGAGAGAAGCAACCCGGAAAGAAGCAAACAACATGGTAAACAACCATCACATAAACATGGCATGATGCGCAAACAAGTATGATGCATGTCCGGTTTAATGAGGCATGGCATGGTAATATGCACAAACAATCCTACAAATTAAGTGGAGCTCAATATGCAACGAGTTGCATATTGACGGAACACCACAACAATTATTTAGTTCTCTCCCGATTAGGTACTCAACAATATTAAATGTTGTTAAACAAGGCAAGAGGTGAATCATAATGAAACTACCTATCTAGGCAAGTTTAAATGAGGCCGGAAACAACGAACAACAATTCCGGAAAATCCCCATATGCAACTTATGGATTAGGAACAGATCTGACCTAAAGCATATTTTAGAGTTGTTAAACATGCAAAGTAATGCTACCATGTTAAACTAGGCATTTTTCTACCCCATTTACATATATAATTTATTTAAAATGGAGCTACGGTTATTTAGTTATGAAATAAATCATTTTAGCATGGCAATTATGCAAATTAATGCAAACAACAATTATGAACATTTAAATGTTGTTATCATGATGCGGATGACATGTGCAAGTTTATGCAATTTTTATGAAAATGTTGACAAGAACATGATATGAAGCATTGTGTCGCCGTGGTGGAAGAAAGGGGTGCCACGGCAACGAATCGAAAATGGTGCCACGGCAACATATCGGTTCCGATAACTCATCGAGATGTCGGTACAAAGGAAAGCGTGTGAGCGAGTCATGCAAGATGGTGGGGTGATCCGGATACGGGTTCCCACGGAACAGTGGCATGGCAAAAGAGGGCATCGCAAGGATGATTCGATCACGGCGGTCGTCACGGGTTATACCTTCGGAACGTTCAAACGGGACGGGTCGAGTTTCGTAGAGGGAAGTAGATGTTCACGGGTCGTCGAGGGAAGTAGAGGAAGTAGTCGTTCTCGCGATGATCGCCGAGGGAAGTAGTGGTACACGGCGACGGTAGAGGAAGTAGTGTTTCACGTTCGGCGTCCGTAGTTGTTCACGGACGTCGTGGAAGTAGTCGTTCACGTTCGTTTTCGAAGAGGTACTTGACGGGTCCGAAACCCTTCGGGGTTGTCGTGGGAAGTAGACGTTCATGTTCGAAGGTAGTGGTACATCTCGTCATCGGAAGTAGTGGTACACACGAAGGTAGTCGAACTTGACGGTTCCGTTACACAGGTCTTCGGCGACGGTAGTTGTACACGTTTTTCGTAGATGTTCGAAGAGGGACTTGGCGCATCCGATGTCTCCGGGGTCGACGGTAGTGGTACTCGGCAATCCGAAGGGGTACTTGTCGTTTGTGAAGTCGACCTTGACGGAACCGAATGTCCTCGAGAGTAGTCGTGGTACTTATCGCATCATCGTGTAGTCGAACTTGGCGGCCTTGAGGAACCCACGGTGTCGGTACTTGGCGTTTCCGGTTCGGGCGTAGAGGTACTCGCAAAAACCGAGATGGTCTTGACGATCCGGTGAGACGATGTGGTCCGGTGCGGTCTTGGTCTTGGCGTCCGTGCGGCAGCAGCAAAAGCGGTGTCTGTGGCAACATGGCAGCCACGGTTCATCCAAAGAGGCAGAGGCGGGCAGGGACCCATCTGGTCCCCGGCGGCGGGACTCCATGGGGCGACCATGGCGTCGGGCAGGACCTCCCGAGGTGGAGCAGGAGGCGCGGACATGGCAGGGCGTGGCGGTGACTCGGGCATGGTGGTCGCGAGGAGGCGACGAGAGAGGGTCAGGGGAGAACGCGCTGGATGAGGCGAGAGGAGGCCACGGCCGCATGGCGACGGAGGGAGGGCCGGAGCTCGCTGGTCGGCGCGAGGGGGCGGAGGCGCGAGGCGAAGGCGCGGGAACGGGTGGCGCCGGTGGAGGGAGGAACAAGGCTGACGGGAAGGTGCAGAGGAGGAGGCGGACATGGCGCAGCTCCTCGGGGCGCCGGCGGCAGGAAGCGGCGACGGGGAGGAAGGTGGCGCTCCTGGTCGGAGAGGAGATGGATGGCGCGGGAGGCCGTGCACGGGAGGCGGCAGGGCGTGAGGGAGATGGGGGGCGCGGGCGAGATCCCGATCGAGGCGAGGAGAAGAGAGGCGGCGAGGAGAGGGAGAGAGATCTGGATCGGGGAATCGGGAGCGATGGGGATCGAGCGAGTGGGGCGACGAGGGGATCGGGCAGGGAAGGGGATCGGGCAGGTTCGGGCGAAGCGGCGCAGTGGGGCGACGAGGGAGAGATGGGATCGAGCAGAGCGGCGCTGGAGGGAGGACGAGGAGGAGGAGATGGGAAAGCGGGCAGGCCTCTTGGGCCGACTAGGTCAGGCCGCAGCTGGGCCTTGGGCCGCGCGCGAGGCTAGGCCGGCCTGGAGGGAGGCGCTAGGGGCCGGCTGGGCTGGAGAAGGCCGAGCTGGGCTGGCTCGCTCTCCTCTTAAACTCTTATATATATTTTCTTTAGCAGAAAACAGATAAAGAGAAGAAAAAGAAAGAGAGGGTTGGGGAAAGGACTTGCGGGCGCGGATAATTTTCCCGGGCTCACAAAAATATGAAGAATTTAACAAAAATGATCCAAGGATTTTTGGTGGAACTCCGGAAAATGATAGAATAAAAATGACAAGGTTTGGAGACCAAACTTGAAGCAGAAAAAGGAACGAAATTATTTTGCAAGTGGGTTATGGTGATTCCAAAACAATGGAATATTTTTAATATAGCTCCCTAATATTGGGAGGATATGTTATAAAGAGAAGTCAACCTTCCCTCGATTTAAATGGATCGAAAAATCCATACAATTTATTTAGAAGAGTTGCAAAAATTAATGATATGATGGCATGATGAGATGATGCAATGCAAGAGATGACATGATGAATGCACAACACAAAACAAATCACATGACAAAACTCGGAAACCCTGGAAGGCAACTGAAGCTCCGGTCTTGGGGCGTCACAGCGTCCTCCTCGGACCCTCAAATAAATGCAATGATTAGCAAGCTGTATGGCCTCCCTAGGGTGCTTCATCTCCAAGTTCAGGGAGTGAGCCTTGCCATTCTTCAAGCTCATGAAGAGGTATGGCCCCTTCGAGTGGACTCCTGAGGCTGATGCGGCCTTTGAAGTCCTCAAGAGTTACCACATGAGCCCACCCATCATGGTCGTGTCGCGTCCTCGCGAGCCCCTGCTCCTTTACTTGAAGGCCACCCCGCAGATGGCTAGTGCGGCACTCATGGCAGTGCGAGAAGAACGCATCAGCACTAAGGAGAAACCCTCCGAGCCTAGTGAGCTCCCTGAGCCCCTCGAGCGTCGCGGGCCTCAAGAGTCGCCCGAGCCTCGCGAGCCGCTCATGGTGCGGGCACCCGCCACAACTTTGCGTCTTGTCTAGCACCTTGTGTACTTCATCAGCACGGTGCTGGGGGATGCGCGCTAGCGCTACCCCATGCAGCAGAAGCTCCTCCTCGCCTCCAGGAAGTTGCGCCACTACTTCCATAGCCACCCCGCAAAGGTCATCTCTGCGTACCCCTTGGAGCAGGTTCTATGCAGCCTCAACGCTGCCGGCAGAGTCGCTGAATGGAACATTGAGCTGCAGGCCTTCCAGCTGGAATACTGCACCACCCGGGTCATCAAGGAAGCGGCCCTCACCGACTTCATGGCAGAATGGACAGACCGGTACAAGGAAGATCCTCGCAAGAACCAATCCCTCCTGCCTGGGGATGAGGTGACCTATGGTTGGGTCTTGTACTTCGATGGCACCTTCTCGAGGCAGGGCGCGGGGCTGGGGTCGTGCTTACCTCACCAAACGGAGACAAGATCTACTACGCTATCCAACTCTGCTTCAGGCATGATGAAAAGGTCTCCAACAATATCACAGAGTATGAGGGCCTCATCGCTGGCCTCAAGGTCGCCTTGCCCTGGGCATCAAGCGCCTCACTATCAAGGGCGATTCTCAGCTCCGAGTCAACTTCTCCAACAAAAAGTACAGGCCCAAGGATGAGCACATGGCAGCCTACCTAGAGGAGGTATGCAAACTCGAGAAGCGCTTCCTTGGTTTAGAGCTGCAGCACATTCCCCGTGGCGTCAACATGGAAGCCGACGACATCATCAAACATGCGTCATGCCCCGAGCGCAGAGCCCAGGCATCTTCAAAGAAAGTCTCCTTAAGCCATAGGCCGTGCCCCCTGTCATTGGCATGGCACTGCTTCGCAAGGAGCTTCCCTCCACACCGTCCTCGGTTGTGCCAGATTGCGGCCCGACCTCGTGGGGGGGGGGGCCTGTTACTAGCACTAGAGCCTCAGGCAAACAGCTGGGCTACAGAGTTCAAGGCTTACCTACTCCATGGTATTCTGCCCGTGGGGGATTCTAAAGCAGAGCGCGTCACCTAGCAAGCCACCGCCTATTGTTTGCAAGAAGGAGAGTTGCACAGCAGGCGCCCCAATGGATTTTCATTGCGGTGCATCTCGGAAGAGCAAGGGCGTGATCTGCTCGCCACGTTCATGGGGGAGATTGCGGGCACCACTCCTCGTCGGCAAGGTATTCTGAAGTGGCTTCTGTTGGCCAACTATGCTCTGCGACGCCACTGAGCTGGTCCAATCCTGTGAAGCTTGCCAATTCCACGCCAAGCAAATCCACCAGCCAGCGCAGGAGCTCCAGACGATCCCACTATCATGGCCCTTTGCGGTCTGGGGGCTGGACATACTAGGCCCCTTCCCTCGTGCTGCTAGTAGCTACAACTACCTCTGCGTTGCCATCGATAAATTCACCAAGTGGGCGGAGGTCGAGCCCGTAAGTGCCATCCCGACAGGCTCAGCCGTCAAGTTCATCAGGGGCCTCGTGACCCAGTTTGGCATCCCCAATCGCATCATCATCAACAATGACTCCCAGTTCACTAGCGGCCTCTTCAAGTCATACTATGCCAGCATCGGCACGCCGATCTGCTATGCCTCAGTGGCGCACCCTAGGAGCAATGGCCAGGCTGAGTGTGCCAATGCTGAAGTCCACATGGGCCTCAAGTCAAGGAGCTTCAAGAAGAAGCTCGAGGCCTATGGCAAGGGCTGCTGTCGGTGCAACAAACCCTGGGTCCGTTGCCCAGACCGTGCACAGGCCTAAGGACAAGTTTGCAGCGCCCAAGATCAAACCAAGCACGAAGGCATCAGCTCTTTGAGGAATCAGGGAGCTGGTCGAGAAGACCAAGACAAGCCAGAGAGACAATATGGCACTAAGGGAAAAACCTCCCTTGCCGGGAGGCGAGCCTGGCGGGGTTGGGGTTACCACGAAAGCAAGCCTCCAGATCATCCCGGCAGGCCTGCCGGGGCTTGCAGAGGCGAACTACTCCACCGCACCACCTCACAGCGACGCACGTCATCAATCAATGTGGTGTCAAGCCCCTAAGTGACTAAGTGGCTGCTTCCTGCAACATGGCAGCCACTTCCTATAGAAAACACCTCCAAATGACACCCGTCTTGAGACGTGTCAAGCAAGCAGGCGTAAAGCTAGCACAACAGCCCGGCAACGCTTGCCAGGCATGCTGTGATGTGACACTGAGCGGCGCATTTAATGTGCTCTGTCCGCCTGCAGAGTTAGGTATGATAGCACTGTTTGCTATCTAATCAGCATGTAAAGACTGATTTGCCACTGTGGTGACCCCTTTATCTATAAAAGTAGGGCCATGGCAACCATAGAGAGGATTCGGACCCTCGCATATTCATACGCGCATAGCCACTATCACCCCAAGGCAACCCTGCAGGGCAAGAGCGCCGCGTTCTCCACCATTATCCACAATCAGTCCAACAAAGCAGGAGTAGGGTTTTACGCCTCGCGGCGGCCTGAACCTGGGTAAAATTGCCCGTGTGATCTCCGTCGTGTTGTGTTTTGCTTCTCCGCTCTTTGTGCAATGTTCCCATCCCCCCGTCAAACCAAAAAGGGGCTCATGGCCCCATAGGTGGCTGTGGTTTCCCACGACAGCTGTTGTCCCCCGCAACGCCCATCCAGGTCCTGCCATTGTCATGACCTCCCAAGTCCGGGACCACCAGGAAGTGGTTGTCCCGGGGCCCCTCGTGACCCTCTGGGACTGCCCCCCCACTGGTCAAAGCACGGCATAACACTAACAAATGTCGCCTTATTCCGATAGTGATACAGGGGAGCCCTGCATCGGGAGGCTCATGCGCTTCATCCTCTCTGGTCCAGGTGCGAAGCACCCCATTCAACACCTTCGGCGGCAGGCTACTTGTATTTAGCCGCATTGGGTCATCCGGGCTAGTAGAAGTCCACATCGGGCGGGAGTGACGCTGAAGGGGGGCAATGCGCCGGCGGAGGAACTCCCTTATGACCATGACCACCGTTACCCCTGCCGCCCTCAGGACGGCCGACCTCTTTAACACATGTGCCAGTCTCGGGTCGACAAGCCTCTCATGCTCCCATCCGGAGCTCCTCGCCACTAGGGACGTCGGAGTCAGTAGTAGGGGACTGAATTGGGTTGCGTCCACGTACAACCATTGCCGCCTAAAGCCCTCCGCTTTGTGGGCGAGCTCCATATTGATGCCATCGTCGGCCGTATCCTCCGCGATCCAGAGTGAGACGCAACAAAGGGGGGACACCCATGAAGGCCTCACACAGGAAGGGGAAAGCAGAAAGAAGGAGAGCGGAGCTCGGGTCGAGGTGCAAGGCGTGGACGTGGTAGTGGGAGAGGGTGGCATTGAAGAAACCGGAGAACGGAGGCAGCAAGCCGGTGAAGAGCGCGTGAAGGGGGCGGCGATGGAGGTGGCATCGAGCTTGGCGACCGGGCGTGAAGCCGGCCAAATTTGGGTAGAGCCCCATTCGCTGGAGGTGGCTACGATCATTGGGAGAACTTTGACAAGCCCCTCGGCATTGATGACTATGGACCTGCCCAGGGTAGGCTCCGGTGCCGCCTCCACAACTGTATCCCTTGCTGCTTTCCTCGTCCTGCTGGGAGCGCCATGGCAAAGCAGCCAGGGCGGAGATGATAGGGACCCAAAGAAGGGAGAAGGAATCGTGCATGAGAAGGAAGGTGCGGGAAGGCGAATGAGAGCAAGGAAGGCAATGATGGCCCCGCACCACGCGCGGGCGGGCTTTATGTCAGCCCGGGCGGTTGCCGAGGCACCGTGGGAGGAGTAGGGTCGTCCCCCGCTCATTGTGTGCCACGCGTCGCACCTGTACGGAAGGCGGTTAGGGCCCGCACCATTTCACCTCTTAATGGGCGGAGACATGCAAACCGTGGGCCCGAGGGTGCCCATGCCTGTCTGCCTTCAGCCCAGGGCGCGGGGCATACCAAGGGTCGAACAGCTAGCCCACAAGCAAGTGTACTGAGCAAGACTCCTGGCGAGGCTCTTGCCTTGCGAGGTCCCCATCAGCAGGTGACTCGAGATAGCTAGGTGTCTCCACCGGAGCCTCACGAGGCCCCCTCATGAGGCGGTCTCCCGAGGCAGCCACCCGAGGCCCCCTCGCGGGGGCAAGCAAGTCAAGAGCCGCTCAGCTAGTCGCAGGGCCTCGTGCCTTCACGTGGGTGACGTGCGCGATGACGAACGGCGCCAGAGGCCGTGCCAGCAGGCGCGAATGAAGAGGGTTTCCTCTTTGGTGCAAAGGGACCAAGGCTAGGACGCCGGTTCCAAAGCAATCCCCAAAGGTTGCCTGATCAGTGCAAGAGGACCAAGATGACAGGCGCGTAGGGCGGAGGTCATCACCGAGCCCACCGGCACATCATGGACGGAGGCTTTGTAGGAGAAGACCACCTTTTGCTAGGATAGACTGCGCCCCTCTCCCCCTACAAATTGTCGTTGTGTGGCAACCCTTTCCCGCCAATGTTTTAGGGTGAAGAGGACCAAGGGTTGTATAAAAGGAGGGCAGGGTGCTGCTGTCGAGGTGGTCAACCATTCTGGCTCTCGATCCCTTGTACTCTTGTATCCACCACCATAGTAATCTAGAAACCAAGCACGAGTAGGGTTTTGCACCGCAAGGTGGCTGGAACCTGGGTAACTGTTGTGTCTCCGGCCGCTCCCGCTAGCTCGCTCCTGCCATAGCTTTCTCGTGGCTTGTTATAGGAAAGCGTAGGGCAGAAAGAACAAGTTCACCCCAATGTTAGAACCTTTGGGTCCCCAGAGCCCCGATTCCGATAGTCCATACATAGGGAGCTATGAAGGATTGTCCGCGTCATCATTAATGGAGGGAGCTACAACAACTTGGCTAGCATGGAGATGGTGGAGAAGATGTCTCTCACCACAAGACCACGTCTGCATCCTTACTACATCCAATGGTTTAACAATAGTGGCAAGGTTAAGGTAACACGCACTGTTCGTGTGCATTTTAGTATCGCTACATATGTTGATTATGTTGATTGTGATTTCGTACCCATGCAAGCATGTTCCTTATTACTTGGTAGACCATAGAAATTTGATAAAAATTATGTACACCATGGTATAAACAATCATTAGACTCTTGTTCATAAGGATAAACATATTACTTTGCTTCCTATGTTTCCTGATTCCATATTGAAAGATGGTATTAATCGAGCTAGTAAAGCAAAATAGGAGCAAAATAAGAGTGAAAATCAGATTGTGGCTAACGAATTTGAGCAACAATGAAGCCTAATAACAAACCATCATATCATGTTGCCTCTAAAATTAAATTGGAAAGTGGATGTTTATGTACCAGATCCAATTATTTGCAGAGAAGATGTATAGATCTGTATATGGGATGAAATGATTTAAGTCCCCCTGAAAGAACATGCAGTGCCCCCATGTTTGGTTTTGGTAATTGATGATAATCTCTATGGACTAATGTTTGCCTTGAGTTATATTTGAAGGATTTGTCCATAGGCTTTTCTTGAAGTCCTTGTGTTGGTTTCAAGGAGTTTATGAAATGACTAAGATGTTATTCAAGGAATTATCCAAAGAGTGGTCATGTATAAGACATGATACAAGGTTGATCAAGACAAAGTCAAAGAGTGAATTAAGTTGATCAACACACAAAGCGCACAAAATGTACCATGCGGGATCAAGTGATCCCATGGTATGGTAAGCATTGTCCATTACGCTTTGTGTACTAACCCTTGGTCTACATGTGAGTTCTATGTGGGGTTAGGTATGTTTACATGGGTTTGCATCAAGAGGAAGATCTCATACAACCCATGGAGGATGACATCAAGTGGTGATCTTCATCAAGATTGCGGTGTGCAAGTTTAGTGGAGCATCACGAAGACATCATCCTTGATGCTTGTCATCCATTGTGGTGTCAATGGACTTGTGAAGATGTGCCGAAGAGTGGCTCACCCATAGTGGAGTATGGGGGAAAATCAACTACTATTCATCGAGCCAACGCAATCAAGAAAGGTAGTCCAACTTGAGGGAGTCAAGATCGTCATCATCTAGCTCAAGTGGATGATGTGCAAGGCAAAGGTTTGCCCTTGATAGGTTTTCTATTTTACCGGTCTCATGGTGGTAGTTGGGAGACCGGGTTGTAGGATCGATTGTCGTACTATCAGGGGGGGCTCTCTAGTGAGTAGCTTGATCGTACAGTTCATCGAGAGCTCAAACCATTGCATCCTTGCACCATCTTTCTTGGTTCTTGTTTGGTTCTTCTCCTTGTGAGATTTGGAGCTTATGGTCATCTTCATGACAAGCTCGAGTTCATCAAAAACGGAGTTCACATGCATCTTTTATGATGTCTTCGATTTTGGGGGTTTTGCTGGTTCTTCATTCATAGAGGTTTTACATCTCTATACGTTTGGCATTTTTCTACTGCCTCTTCTATTTGGATAGTACTAGTCGTCATCTATCTAACAAGCTTGAGTTTGCTCAATTCGGAGCTCATTTGCAGAAGTTATGGTAGTTCTAGTTTTCTTGTAGCCATTTGGTGTTGTGCTTGTGAGCTGGAGGCCACAAGCGGTAGTACCGCTCTGGCATGCGGTAGTACCGCTTATAAGCGAAAGTACCACTCCTCGGTGCCGCGGCTACTACCGGTGCTTCTGGGAACTCGGTTTTCATGTCGGGTTTGCACGGAAGTGCAACGATAGTGCGAAGCGGTAGTACCACCTAGAAGCGGTAGTACTGCCCGCTACTACCGCTGCACTGCCGCTCCCTCCAGGTCTTGATGCACTCTCAACGGAAGTGAAGCGGAAGTGGAGAGCAGCACTACTGCCTATAAGCGGTAGTACCGCTCAGGTGGGCGGTAGTACCGCCGTAGCAGTCCTACTGCTTCTCCCTTGTTCCTGCTCTGCTTCTGAGTATCCCTGAGCTGCAACCCAGCGGTAGTACCATTGGGGCGAGCGGTAGTACCGCTCCGGTTGCATTACTGCCTCATGGCTTCGTTCCATTGCACTGCTTTTGGGTTACTACCGCCTGAGAAGTAGTACTGCTCTGTTGAGCGGTAGTACCGCTCTGTGCGAGCTGGGAGCAAGGTAATAGTTGGATTTTCCCCTCCTATAAAAGGGGGGTCTTCTTCCCCCATTGAACCTTATCCTTTGAGCTTGCTTTTTCCACCATTGTTGACCTTCTTCGAGCTTGCTATCTCTCTGTCCCTCCATGGATCCTTGCTAGTTTTGGGGGAGAGGAGATCTAGATCTATTTCCACCAACCACTTTCTCATCTATATGAAGGGAACCCCTCGGATATAGATCTTGGAGTTCTTGGTGTTCTCCTTCTTGTTCTTCCTCTCTTGTTCCTACGTAGCTTTCGTTGCTTTGGTGGGATTTGAGAGTGAGGGACTTGGGCACTCTGTGAGTCCTTGCCATTGCATTTGGTGCATCAGTTTGAGTTCTCCACGGTGATACGTGGAAGTGAAGTTGAGTAGATTATTACTCTTGGGTGTTTGGGTACCCTAGAGCTTGTTCCTCTTGGGTGCCTTGGTGCCCTAGACGGTAGGTGTTGTCGGAGCTCAATCATTGTGGTGTAAAGCTCCGGGCAAGCGTCGGGGTTTCCAATTAGGTTGTGGAGATCGCCCCTGAGCAATTTGGCGGGTACCGGTGACCGCCCTCAAGGGTTTCCAAATTTTAAGGGTCCCGGTGACCGCCCCCAAGGGTCTCCATTTGTACGGGTTTGGTTACCGCCCTTAAGGGTCCCTTAGTGGAATCACGACATCTTGCATTGTGCGAGGGCTGAGGACATTACGGTGGCCCTGGTGGTCTCTTGGGGAGCATTGCGCCTCCACACCGCTCCAACAAAGATTAGCATCTACAAGGGTGTGAACTTCGGGATACATCGTCATCTCTGCGTGCCTCAGTTATCTCTTACCCAAGCCCTTTACTTATGCACATTACTTTGTGATAGCCATAGTGTTTCATGTTATATATCTTGCTATCACTTAGTTGTTTATCTTGCTTAGCATAAGTTGTTGGTGCACATAGGTGAGCCTAGGTGTTTTAGGTTTTGTGCTTGACAAATTAAATGCTAGTTTTGTTCCGCATTTGTTCAAGCCTAAACCATACTTATTTTTAAAGCGCCTAATCACCCCCCCCCCCTCTAGGCGACATCATCGATCTTTCACCCCATCTGCATCGATAAGACTACTTTATCAAAGATAGCATTGATGTTTTCTGTTAGAAAATTGAAGGTTGCAACATTTGTTCCAGTTCGTCTTCTTCAAAATTGATGGTAAAATATGCTACAATGTCAAATGATGCTTGGACAAATTTGCTTTTAAATGATGCCCAAGTAAGTCACTCTCACTAATACAGCCATTTCCACTTTCTCTTAGTTAGGTACGTAAATGTGTAATGATGCTTGAGCGATAATAAAGAAATGATGTCTTGGCATTTCATCCTCGCTCATTGTGCCCAGCCACCTCCATTTCCTGCCAGGCTTATTTATATTTTCTTTGTGCGTTGTTCGTAGACATATATTAGTTATACATATAGCTAAATGAAATTACGAGGCATGTTCTCCATATTTTCCTAGTGGGGCTGGAGCATAGTATTGATTGTTATTGCTGGATCATTTCTGAGAGTTCGTGTCTCAGATTGTGTGATGTTAGACATGCATAGATAAACCGAAGGGAAGTATGAGGAATGTTACCTATATTTTCTTTTCAAGGACTATTATTCGTTGAGATAAAAAGTTTGTTGATTCCTTCCTTCAACACATATTGTGAAAACTTATGAAACCGATAAGCGATCATCATTATCAATGAAATGGGAAGTGTTGCCATCTTTCAAATAAATAATGTATTGTATGTGTTTCGCGGTTTTGAGCTTTGATAATTGATAACCCACAAGTATAGGGGATCGCAACAGTTTTCGAGGGTAGAGTATTCAACCCAAATTTATTGATTCGACACAAGGGGAGCCAAAGAATATTCTCAAGTATTAGCAATTGAGCTGTCAATTCAACCACACCTGGATAACTTAATATCTGCAGCATAGTATTTAGTAGCAAAGTAGTATGGAAGTAACGGTAACAGTGGCAAAAGTAATGAAAGCAGTTTTGTAGTAATTGTAACAGTGGCAACGGTAAAGTAACTAAGCGAAGAGCAATATGTGAAAAGCTCGTAGGCATTTGATCGATGATGGATAATTATGCCGGATGCGATTATTCATGCAGCAGTTATAACATAGGGTGACACAAAACTAGCTCCAATTCATCAACGTAATGTAGGCATGTATTCCAAATATAGTCATACGTGCTTATGGAAAAGAACTTGCATGACATCTTTTGTCCTACCCTCCCGTGGCAGCGGGGTCCTATTGGAAACTAAGGGATATTAAGGCCTCCTTTTAATAGAGTACCGGACCAAAGCATTAACACTTAGTGAATACATGAACTCCTCAAACTACGGTCATCACCGGGAGTGGTCTCGATTATTGTCACTTCGGGGTTGCCGGATCATAACACATAGTAGGTGACTATAGACTTGCAAGATAGGATCAAGAACTCACATATATTCATGAAAACATAATAGGTTCAGATCTGACATCATGGCACTCGGGCCCTAGTGACAAGCATTAAGCATAGCAAAGTCATAGCAACATCAGTCTCAGAACATAATGGATACTAGGGATCAAACCCTAACAAAACTAACTCGATTACATGATAAATCTCATCCAACCCATCACCGTCCAGCAAGCCTACGATGGAATTACTCACGCACAGCGGTGAGCATCATGAAATTGGTGATGGAGGATGGTTGATGATGACGACGGCGACGGATTCCCCTCTCCGGAGCCCCGAACGGACTCCAGATCAGCCCTCTCGAGAGATTTTAGGGCTTGGCGGCGGCTCCATATCGTAAAACGCGATGAATCCTTCTCTCTGATTTTTTTTCTCCCCGGACGTGAATATATAGAGTTGGAGTTGAGGTCGGTGGAGCACCAGGGGGCACACGAGGCAGGGGCGCACCCAGGGGGGTAGGCGCTCCCCCCACCCTCGTGGACAGGGTGTGGGCCCCCTGGCCTTGATTCTTTCACCAGTATTTTTTATTATTTCCAAAAATATCTCCATGAAGTTTCAGGTCATTCCGAGAACTTTTATTTCTGCACAAAAATAACACCATGGCAATTCTGCTGAAAACAGCGTCAGTCCGGGTTAGTTCCATTCAAATCATGCAAGTTACAGTCCAAAACAAGGGCAAAAGTGTTTGGAAAAGTAGATACGACAGAGACATATCAACTCCCCCAAGCTTAAACCTTTGCTTGTCCTCAAGCAATTCAGTTGACAAACTGAAAGTGATAAAAAAACTTTTACAAACTCTGTTTGCTCTTGTTGTTGTAAATTTGTAAAGCCAGCATTCAAGTTTTCAGCAAAGATTATGAACTAACCATATTCACAACAACATTTAGGTCTCATGTTTACTCATATCAATGGCATAATCAACTAGCGAGCAATAATAATAAATCTCGGATGACAACACTTACTCAAAACAATCATAATATGATATAACAAGATGGTATCTCGCTAGCCATTTGTGAGACCACAAAACATAAATGCAGAGCACCTTTAAAGATCAAGGAATGACTAAACATTGTAATTCATGGTAAAAGAGATCCAGTCATAGTCATACCCAATATAAATTAATAGTAATGGATGCAAATGGCAGCAGTACTCTCCAGCTGGTGCTTTTTAATCAGAGGGTGATGACTCAACATAAAAGTAAATAGATAGGCCCTTCGCAGACGGAAGCAGGGATTTGTAGAGGTGCAAGAGCTCGATTTTAAAGCAGAGATAAATAATATTTTGAGCGGCATACTTTCATTGTCAACATAACAACCACGAGATGGCGATATCTTCCATGCTACACACATTATAGGCGGTTCCCAAATAGAATGGTAATGTTTATACTCCCCCTCCACCAACAAGCATCAATCCATGGCTTGCTCAAAACAACGAGTGCCTCCAACTAACAACAATCTTGGGGATGTTTTGTTTGCAATTATTTTGATTTGATTTGCTTAAAGCATGGGACTGGGCATCCCGGTGACCAGCCATTTTCTCGTGAGTGAGGAGCGGAGTCCACTCCTCTTGAGAATAACCCGCCTAGCATGGAAGATATAGACAGCCCTAGTTGATACATGAGCTATTCGAGCATACAAAACAGAATTTCATTTGAAGGTTTAGAGTTTGGCACATACAAATTTACTTGCAAGGGCAGGTAGATACCGCATATAGGAAGGTATGGTGGACTCATATGGAATAACTTTGGGGTTTATGGAAGTGGGTGCACAAGCAGTATTCCCGCTTAGTACAAGTGAAGGCTAGAAAAAGACTGGGAAGCGACCAACTAGAGAACGACAACAGTCATGAACATGCATTAAAATTAATAAACATTGAGTGCAAGCATGAGTAGGATATAATCCACCATGAACATAAATATCATAGAGGCTATGTTGATTTTGTTTCAACTACATGCGTGAACATGTGCCAAGTCAAGCCACTCGAATAATTCAAAGGAGGATACCACCCTACTATACCACATCACAACCATTTTAATAGCATGTTGGCACGCAAGGTAAACCATTATAAACTCCTAGCTAATTAAGCATGGCATAAGCAACTATAATCTCTAATTGTCATTGCAAATATGTTTATTCATAATAGGCTGAATCAGGAACGATGAACTAATCATATTTACAAAAACAAAAGAGGTCGAGTTCATACCAGCTTCTCTCATCTCATTCAGTCCATCATATATAGTCATTATTATCTTTCACTTGCATGACCGAACGACGTGAATAATAATAATAATAATAGTGCACGTGCATTGGACTAAGCTGGAATCTGCAAGTATTCAATACATAGGAGAAGACAAGATAATATGGGCTCTTTGTTTAATCAACAATAATGCATATAAGAGTCACTTCAACATTTTCATTATGGTCTTCTCCTCTCGACCCCCAAAGAAAAGAACAGTAATAAAACTATTTACACGGGAAAGCTCCCAACAAGCAAAAGAAGAACAAGAAATCTTTTTGGGTTTTCTTTTAGTTACTACTACTACAGCATGGAAAGTAAACTAGCTAAAAGCTTCAACTAATTATTATTTTTGGTTTTTTTTCTTAAGGTTTTTCAAACACACAAGAAGAAGCATAAAAAGGAAAATAAACTAGCATGGATAATACAATTAAAAAGTATGAGCACCGACAACTAGCAATGAGTGTGTGAACATGAATGTAATGTCGGTGAGAAATACGTACTCCCCCAAGCTTAGGATTTTGGCCTAAGTTGGTCTATTGCCACGACTGGCCTAGCGGATATCCAAAGTTGTAGTTGGGGTCGTACTGAGATGCAGCGGCTATTGCATCGTGGGCTGCAGCTTGGAGGCGAGCTGCCCTTGTCCTCCTCTCGTACTCATTTGCCTCCTCCCTGGTTATGACATATCTCCCCCTTGCCTGAAAGTCAAAGAGAGTAGGAGAAGGGAGAACAATATTGACAGTGTGATGCCTGTCAAAGATTAGTCGGTACTGGAGAGGCGGTTCATTCCTCTCAACAAACTGGTGACGAACCATGGCATCAAAATCTAGATAAGCAGGAGGCAATTCCATATCATAATCACGAATAGGTATCTCAAGATAACTAGCTAAATGGGTTGCATAAATTCCGCCAAACAAATCTCTATTTATACTATTATTATGCAACCTGAGCACCACAATAGCTCCCAAATTATAATGTTTATCTCCTAATACAGCACTCCTGAGAACACTGAGATCAGGAACACACATGTGGCATGCCTCATCCTTACCGTTTATGCATCGGCCTATAAAGAGAGCAAAATAATGTATAGTAGGAAAATGAATGCTCCCTATGGTAGCTTGTGTTATTTCTCTAGATTCACCCACTGTGATACTAGCAAGAAAATCTCTAAACACAAATTTGCGAGGTTCACTGGGACTACCCCATTGCAGGAGTTTACAAGCAGTAGTAAAATCCTCTAGGTCCATGGTATAGGATTTATCATAAAGATCAAACAGGACCATGTGAGAGTTGTGTGATGATGAAAATCTAAATCTTCTCACAAAGGAATCGGTAAGGTAATAGTGTTGGAGACACTTATCTGACACGAAGCCCTCCAAATTAGCGTTACACACATATGCCTCAAATTCCTCATTAATTCCTACTCAGACCATGAAGTTTTCTAGCGGCCATTCACATGGCCGCACTTGAGCTTCTCTTGGTGGTTCATGGTCCGGCTCACATATTGCAGGTCTGGGTCCTTGCTTCCTTGAAGAACCACCTTGGTACATCTTCCTAAACATATTTCTTCCTCTGAAAAATTTCTGAAATTTTTAGTAACTTCAAATAAAAGTGAACCAAACTCAACAAAATTGATAGCAACTACTCCCACAAGTGCCTAGAGACTATATCATGCATTAGAACTACTTGGGACCATATAAATTTGACATGCAAGCTCAAGAACAGGGTCACCTAGGCAGCAAAAATTTGCAATGAATAAAGCACTAGAACGAAAACTAATTGGACCATTGGAGGACTCAAATAACGAAGAACAATCCCCGAAAGCAGTTTTGCGAGTGGAGCTTTGAGCTAGGAGATCAAAATCACAGCAAAATGAGCTAGAACTCGTGCTTGAGCTGGTTGGTGATATTTTTGGGAGGAAGAAGGAGTGTGTGGTGGCTGGAATAAGTGGAGGAGAGCCACCATGGGCCCACGAGGCAGGGGGCGCGCCCAGGACGCGCCCAGGGGGTGGGCGCGCCCTGGACCCTCGTGGCCAGGTGCTTGCTCCCCCTGTTGTGTTCTCAGTGCCAGATATTCTCAAATATTCCATAAAAATCATACTTCAATTTCGGGGCATTTGGAGAACTTTTATTTTCGGGGTATTTTTATTGCACGGATAATTCAGAAAACTGACAGAAAATACTATTTTTGCTTTATTTAATCTAAATAGCAGAAAGTAAAAAGAGGGTACAGAAGGTTGTGCTTTATAACTTCATCCATCTCATGCTCATCAAAAGGAATCCACTACCAAGGTTGATCAGGTCTTGTTAAAACACTCATTCCGAATCGCATGAAACCGAAGAATTTTCGGATGGCACTAGGTTACCTCAACGGGGATATGCACGTACCCAATAATAAGAATAGCATATTTCTTCTTGACAGGAGGAAGAGGAAATTCAAAACCTCCAAAAATAATCGATGGAATTTTTCCAATAGAGTTTATACTATGAACTTGAGGTTGTTTCCTCGGAAAGTGTACCATATGCTCATTACCATTAACATGAAAAGTGACATTGCCTTTGTTGCAATCAAAAACAGCCCCTGCAGTATTCAAAAAGGGTCTTCCAAGAATAATAGACATACTATCGTCCTCAGGAATATCAATAATAACAAAGTCCGTTAAAATAGTAAGGTTTGCAACCACAACAGGCACATCCTCACAAATACCGACAGGTATAGCAGTTGATTTATCGGCCATTTGCAAAGATATTTCAGTAGGTGTCAACTTATTCAAATCAAGTCTACAATATAAAGAGAGATGCATAACACTAACACCAGCTCCAAGTTCACATAAAGCAGTTCTAACATAGTTTCTTTAAATGGAGCATGGTATAGTTTGTACTCCTGGATCTCCTAGTTTCTTTGGTATTCCACCTTTAAAAGTATAATTAGCAAGCATGGTGGAAATTTCAGCTTCCGGTATCTTTCTTTTATTGGTGACAATATCTTTCATATACTTAGCATGAGGATTCATTTTAATCATATTACTAAAACACATACGCAAAAAGATAGGTCTAATCATTTCAGCAAAGCGCTCAAAATCCTCATCATCCTTTTTCTTGGATGGTTTAGGAGGAAAAGGCATGGGTTTCTGAACCCGTGGTTATCTTTCTTTACCATGCTTCCTAGCAACGAAGTCTCTCTTATCATAACGTTGATTCTTTGATTGTCGGTTATCAAGATCAACATCAGGTTCAATCTCTACATCATTATCATTGCTAGGTTGAGCATCAATATGAACATCATCATTAATATTATCACTAGGTTCATGCTCATTACCAGATTGTGTTTCAGCATCAGAAATATAGATATCATTGGGATTCTCAGGTGTGTCAACAACAGGTTCACTAGAAGCATGCAAAGTCCTATCATTTTTCCTTTTCTTCCTCTTAGAAGGACTAGGTGTATCAACATTATTTCTCTGAGAATCCTGCTCAATTCTCTTAGGGTGGCCCTCAGGATACAAAGGTTCCTGAGTCACTTTACCCCCTCTAGTTGCAACTCTAATAGCAAAGTCATTGTTCTTACTATTCAATTCATTGAGCAAATCATTCTGAGCTTTAAGTACTTGTTCAACTTGAGTGGTAACTGAGGGAGTCCTGGACTAAGGGGTCCTCAGGCGTCCGGCCTGATCCATGGGCCGGACTGGTGGGCTGTGAAGACATGAAGGCCGAAGATTGTACCCGTGTCCGGATTGGACTCTCCTTGGCATGGAAGGCAAGCTTGGCGATCAACTTTGAAGATTCCTTCTTATGTAACCGAATCTATGTAACCCTAGATCCCCCCAGTGTCTATATAAACCGGAGGGTGTAGTGTAGTCCGAAAAGCATATACTCATTACCATAGTCACATAGGCTAGACTTCTAGGGTTTAGCCATTATGATCTCATGGTAGATCAACTCTTGTAACACTCATATTCATCAAGATCAATCAAGCAGGAAGTAGGGTATTACCTCCATAGAGAGGGCCCGAACCTGGGTAAACATCGTGTCCCCTGTCCCCTGTAACCATCGACCTTAGACGCACAGTTCGGACCCCCTACCCGAGATCCGCCGGTTTTGACACCGACATTGGTGCTTTCATCGAGAGCTCCACTGTGTTGTCGACGAAAGGTTCGATGGCCCCTTCGATCGTCCATAGTGACGCCGTCCAGGGAGAAACCTTCATCCCCGGACAGATTTTCGTATTCGGCAGCTTCGTACTACGGGCCAACTCGCTTGGCCATATGGAGCAGATCGATAGCTACGCCCCTGGCCACCAGGTCAGATTTGGAAGCTTGAACTACATTGCAGATATCCGTGGAGAATTGATCTTTAATGGATTTGAGACCGCAGCGATCGCTCCCGCTCGCTCCGACAAACTTGACTTAAATCTGTCATTGGACCAGATTCAGGAGATGGTTCCTGTAACTGCTACGGCCTTAGATCCGGAGTTGATTGCACCATCCGAAACCATAGAGTCCACGGCGTCGGAGCCGCACACAGACTCAACACATGGGAATATCTGCGTCAACGGAATTCCGGACTCGTTTCCGGCTATGAATTCCGAACCGCGTACGCCTGCACACACCGAGCTGGATCGGTCATGTCAGGACCCCGATTCTAAGTCACACCGATCTAGCATGTAACACCTCATATAACTTTGCAGCCTCACGCACGGTATTTCCACGGGTGTCGCCTTACCTAGCTCGGGACCGTTTGCGCCTTTTGGCTCACGTATATGATAGTGTCGCTAGCATCCATATGACAGAGAACTCGGGCCGACATGACTAGTCGTGAACCCAAAGTGGCACTAACTTACGGGGACAGGCATACATGAAACAACATCGAGCATGTCGGTCATCAGCGTGTGAATCCGGGCTGTAGCAACTGGGCTAACAAGACTCCGGGAACCCGGGCTGTAGCAGGCTAGTAGGACTCCGGAAGTCACCGCGTGACATTTCCCCGAAGGAGCAGACACAGGAACGATGTGAATCACATGCCGGCCAGTCTAAGTGTTCCGGAGCAGTAGTGTTGGGCTAGCAGGACTTCGGTAAACTGGGCTCTAGCAGACTACCATGGCTCAGTGGAAGCACCAGACTACATTTCCCCATAAGAGAGGCTACCAAGGATAGACAACTAGGTTGTCGGATCCCACACATACCAAGCATTTCAATCATACACACAATATGCCCGATATGTGTAAATACAACATGGCATCACAACAAAACCCTACGACTCAAAGTATTTATTCATTAGACTCCGAGGATCCAAGTATTACAAACATGGGTCTCTTGACCCAACATACAGAGCATACAAGCAACAAGCACATGCGGAAGCTTAACTTGTCTGAGTACAGACAACTACAAAAGAAAAGGCTGAGAAGCCTGACTATCAACGAGACCCTGCCGAGGGCACAAGATCGTAGCTGAGGTAACAAGCTAAACGTCGGATTCCACGCGGAACTACTAGCGAGATTGAAGTCTCTCTGCAAAAACATAAAATAAGCAAACGTGAGTACAAATGTACCCAGCAAGACTTACATCAGAACTAGCTACATATGCATTGGTATCAACAAAGGGGAGGTGGAGTTTGACTGCAGCAAGCCATCTTTGACTTGGTAGCTATCCTGAACTATGAATGCAAGTAACTCTTTTGAGGTGGCGCACACGAGTCCACATATTCACCATATCAATACACCACTATGGATCCGCTCCCGTCTCCCTACGAGAACGCCATCCATAGCACTCACACTTATCTTGCGCATTTTAGAGTATCCACTTTCACTTGTCTATGAACTTTACAGGCAACCCAGAAGTCCTTTACCGCAGACACGGCTATTCGAATAGATGATGTTAACCCTGCAGGGGTGTACTTCTTCACACACGCTCTCGCCACTTACCACCATGTACACGTCGTGTATCTCGGCAACCTTCAAGCGGAAGCCTAGCGAGGGAGTTGGCCACGATCTGACTAACCACACAAGTCTCTAGTCCAAGTTTATCGCCTATTCGGGTTCCATCCGCAAGGATATCCGGCCGGGGTGTCGCTCATGGCCCCAAACGATGTGAGCAGGGTTCCCAAGCGCACCATCCAGGTGCCACTTGGTACACCGTGCCACTGTGCCTAGTCTGTCCCAAGCCCACCTGTACCGCGTGCCACTTGGTAGACTACTAACACTACCTACAAACACCAGAAACTAGTTGCAACTCCTGGACAGAGATCGAGTTGATTAGTAAGCCGAGAGGGGCCGAGTTACCGGAACCCAATGTGTGGTAGTAACTATTCATGGATCACAAACACAGAACTTAGTTCCTGAGAACGGCTGCAATGAGACAACCCACCATGTACTCCTACATGGCCTCTCACCGATACCTTTACCAAATCATGTTCACACCCTTAGCTCTCAACAGTAGGACATGTTCACACACCTCCAATTCATCCCCGATGAATCAGACCTGACACAACTCTAAGCAATAGCAGGCATGATAAACAAGCATGAATGAGTAGGCACATCAGGGCTCAAAAAACTCCTACTCATGCTAGTGGGTTTCATCTATTTACTGTGGCAATGACAGGTCATGCAGAGGAAAGGGGTTCAACTACCGCAGCATGTAACAGTTGAATCGTTGTTGTCCCAATGTAGTAAAAGAGAGCAGGAACGAGAGAGTGGGATTGTATCGGATTGAACAAGGGGGTTTTGCTTGCCTGGCACTTCTGAAGATAGTATAGCTCTTCATCGGTGTCATCGATCTCATAATCGGAACCACGTCTACTGAGGGGGAACAATTACCGGCAACAGAGAGGAAACACAATCAATGCAATGCAACTATATGATGCATGAGTGTGACATGGCAATATGTTGTTGATTGAGCTAATGCAACTAGCAACAAGTTAAATGAAGTTGGTTTGAACCCAAGGTTCAAATTCAAACTCCACATGTGGTTATTTAAATGCCATTCATTTGATTTGTCCTCAACAGTAGCCAAAAGTTGTTCTAACATGCATTAAAATGGTACAGAAGGATAGATTAGATTTTTCTAATCATTTTTCATATATAAATTATTTCATTTGGAGTTACGGTTGATTTACTATGATTTTTAGAAGTTTTGGTTATTTTCTAGAATTAATAAATCATTTTTGATTTATTTAAACACCAGAAAACAGATTAATGCGTCAGCTTTGCGTCAGGGCGACGTCATCATTGACCAAAGTCAAATATGATTGGTGGGGCCAACCTGTAGAGTAATGGTGCTAATTATGTGGCTATTTAAATCCTAACAAAAATAATTAGCTCGCGGGGCCCGCTGTCAATGACCTTGGGGGTTAATTAGCGATGTCATTAGCATTTAATTAACCCGGCCATGTCAGCGATTAACGCCAGCGCTAACCCAGGTGTGGCGGCGTTCGCCATTCCGGCGACTCCGGCGACGGGAGCGAGCGGGGCTGGGCTCTACGTGCTCAGCGCGACGCGACGCGTCGAGGGGTGTCTGCGGCGGGTGCCGATGTGGTCTCTGGCAGCGGCGGCGGCGAGCTCAGGCGGCGGCCGGAGCATGGGCGCGGCGCAGTCGTCGTTGTGGTGCAGGGGGACCAGCCGAGGGGTTATGTGGCCTCCTGGAATCACCAAGAGCGCAACGGTGTGGTCCAGTGCGGCTATCGCGAGCTACAACGACGGCGTCAACCAGGACGCCGATGGTGAGCTCACGGGAATGGCGAGGGGCTAGCTACAACACGCGTGGGATGAAGGGAAAGGAGAGGAAACGCGCGGAAGCTCACAGAGGTTCGAACGGCGCCGCTATTAAGGTCGGGGAGGCGCTGGATGAGGTGAATCGACAGCGAGGATCTCCAGGCACCGAGGTTGAAGAAGACGTCCGGGACGGCAATGCGATGCTCCCCCGGTTGTTTGGCTCGGTGTGGACGAGGAGGGCGAAGATGCGGAGCTCAGGGTCGCGGAGAGGGAGCGAGGGAGTGGTTGTGGCCGCGGCGAACGGCGTCGGTGCACTCCGGCTCGTTCGGTCGGCCATGGGAGAGAGAGCAAAGGGGAGGGGAGAGGTTGCAGGCGAGGGGAGAGAGGTCAGGGGTCTCTGGGCATCTCCAGGCGCGAGGGAGAGGCAGGAGGTGGCAAGCAGGAGTTGGAGCCTGCGGCCTGCGCGGGCGCTCTCTCGCGGCGACAGCAGCAGCTTTGGGGCAAGGGGAGGAAGACGACAGGAGGTCCCGGGGGGCTGGGCCAACAGTGTTGGGCCAGAGCTGGGCCGCCAGATAAGTGGACCAGGTAACTCTTTCTCTCTCTTTCTTTATGTTTTCTATTTTCTGCAATTGGTTTTGATTTAGCAAAAATGCCAAACCACTTTGTAAAATGCTCAAAATATTTGTGGCACTTGGGAAATTATTTCCCACAGCCCTCAAATGCTTTCAAGATTATTTGGGCATTTAAAAATATTTATAGAATTTAATTGTCCAAATTCAAATACTTATGAATTAACTCCAAAATCCAGAAATGTCCTAGAAATGTGCGCATCACTTTTGGGAGAAGTTTTCACCCATTCCAAAATTGTGAACTTTTCTAAAGGCCATTTTGGGTAGATGGAAAAGATTTAATTTGACCCTAGTTGTATTTCATTTGCTACTAGGGTTTATCAGTCCCCATTTCAAGTTTAATTAAAACTTAGACATGATGCAACACAAGATGCTAGCACTAAGCATTACCAGGACTAGGGATGTGACAACTCACCCCCACTAAACAAGAATCTCGTCCCGAGATTCAAGACGTGAGGTAAGAAGACAGAGGGAACACAAAAACTACACAATCTTCATGATCCAACTGCCCTTCCCGAAGATGTTTATTCATTGCTTCTAATTGATTTTGACGTCTTTGCTTTCAAGATCTTCATCCAACACGATGACGACGAAAGGAAACTCTACAGAAAATGATCTCCTCGAAGATCGAACACTCCAGATCAACTCATGTAGTGAGACGTTAGAACATCTCCCGAGCTGAGGCACAAAACACACATCAGGGCAATGGAAATAAATAGATGACAACGGTTCAATTTGGTAGGCAAGAATTCCATGCTTAAGAAGATGGTGCATGGTTTCAAGGTGGCGAGGAAATAATTCTCATGATTCCATAAACGGGCACCCTAGGGAAGGTGACTCGTAGAACTATTCCCTTAAGTGGCAAAAGGAATTACTTTTGATACATAGATCATTGGAACTCTTCATACCAGCCTGAGGCAATTCATAATTGATCATTTGACGGAATTCGAAAGAATGGCTTGCTCAGCTTGGAAAGGAAATTGTGGTTATAGAACAACTCGGCAAACAAGAGGCACATCCCAATTGATACCGAGGATATAACCTAGTGTCTGAGCATGCTCTCAAGAACTTGAGCATTTCCATATTCATCAGGGTCTTACCAACATCCGTGTCGGGGATCCTGGCAACACATCATACTACCATGATGAATAGTGATGGACAATGCAGATGCAAAGAAAGACAACACTTTCTCAGATTTCACCTTAGCAAGGCCAAGGGAATGAAATCTGGATGATCGACCGAGAGACATTTAGCACTCCGCTTCTAATGTTCTCCTTGATGTGCTAGCGTACCCCATTTATAGATATGGTTTGGTATCTAGACCACCAAGTAAAAGGTCGGACTTCGAGAGCACAAGAATCCATAAGGAACAACTACTGGAGTAATCTTACGAAGTCCTTATGGGGAGGTGGCCAACTTCCTCAATCAAGATACTAAAATTATAGATCTTCCGGTTGGGTGTGTCGGCCACGACATCCACTTTACCGGGTTACAGAGAGACCAATATTATAGTTCTTGGGAAATGCTCCAACCATCATATCTGCCTGAGATTCAGATTTGGTTGGTGTCAGGATATTCCAGACTCATCATGTTTGAAGGAAGGATTGCAACACAAATCAATGAGATGACGTTGCAAGATTCTCAAGAAATTAACTACGATAGCAAGCTCCAAAACATGAGCTGGTTCTGCTACATACATGTGAACACGCTGTCCAAGACAAGCATGATCACGCAGAAGTCTTACAACAAAACACTACCAAGTTCTAGTTGGGAACCATCATCAAGGATAACGAAGACCTTGCATAAGGCATGCTCTTAAGAAGGAACTTCTTCTCCTTAAACAAATCAATCAGTGGCTTGGTGTGCTAGGGAATACATATGGAATGAAGATGATCAGTCTATCAGACCATAGAATACTTCGCACATGCATGACTGACTTGGGATGATTCCAGAGGAAGCAAAAAAAAAAACTTTCTCGAATTCACGGCAGCAACTTACATCAAATGCACGTGAATCAAAGGAAGTCACTTCTTTCATCCAAACATAGGCTTCATGAACGGAACACGAAGATCATGCTTACAAAAGTTTCCAACACTAGCTTGATGTTCAACATGAATCATGGAGGAGACAAAATGTTGTTGATGGACTCAATAGCAACTCATCGGAATTTCCATATCACGGGACTTCCACCATTATGTGAACACGGTGATAGCATTGGTCATACCAAAAGATGTAATGGTGTATGCTCGAGGGATCAACCACGAGTAAGACAACATTATGAACATTGTTGGTTCTGATTTGACTTGACGATAGCCCATACTCAAATCAAAGATTGGATAAGACAATACGTCCAACAACTGATCACGAGGAACAATCGATGAAAATATCATCTTTCTTCAACGCACACACAACACAAAGACATCCCTTTAAATGACTAAGTTAGGCAAGCTTTTATCTTCCAACTCTCCAAGTTGTTGTTCAGCTTAACCAACTAGCTCATGGGTAACCAACACAGATTCTTGGAGAAGGGGTGGTTTATAAGAAAACCAACTTGATCACGAGCTCAACATAGCGGTCAGCTGACAAACTGGTAACACTTCTGAGAAGATATTCGGAAATTCACGAACCACCGATATGTTACTAAGCTCGAGAACTATCTTGCTTTTTAGGGCAAGACGATATGATCAAATAAGCGAGGGATTGTCACAATCCTAACTCTGATCGAAGAGTGCACCAAAAAGGACTAGGTAGCACAGTCAATCTTAGGATGATGATTCAATAACCAACACGCTAAGAATGAGAATATTGTCCATTAGCTACCAAGCAACAGAGTTGCTAGGAGTATTGATTTCACACATCACTATTCACTTGTCGGCATTCCGATTGCGGCACACGGAACCGAGGAATGAATGATGATGGCGAGGCGTATCACTACGACAAGAATCCATAAGAGCTTGTGCAATTCCTACGATATTCCTGACATACGGGGGTAACACTCCAGGGTGGAACAGACTAGAAGCTGGATTGGCATTCCTAATCTGCGGAACACAACTACTTTGACCCAATCCTGGATATGGATGAGGTACTGGAGTTTGTTTCTCCTAGTCATTCCGGAATAGAATGGCTTGACGGACCACAAGAATAATAGGCATCGATGAACACGATTGCACACATACCTTGACTATCAATTGATCCATGATGGTCGGACTACGGCTGAAGAAGGACAACTCAAAGGAACATATAACTTTCTGAGTTGTGGATGCATGGATTAGTATGTCGAGCAAAGTTCAACATTTCTTCCGGATAACCCATGCAGGAAGGTAGGACTGGCAGAGCCACAATGTAGAATGGAGAACTCATCGAGAGCACTCTTATTGTGATCCTTCCGTTCAGAGAACGTATGCCTAGGCGGATTCATGGTATTGGAAGAAGGAAATACCACAGACCTCAAGGACTATGCAAAGGTTACTAATATCCTAAAGGAACTAGCAAACACTATCAACATTGTCGGTGTGGAACGACACCTATGGGATCACAAGAATCCCTACTACGGTTGCCGGGGCGCAGGGTTGCAAGGAGAGCAGGGCTAGTAGACAGCACAAGGATCATTTACCCAGGTTCGGGCCGCGGGGATGCGTAAAACCCTAGTCCTGCTTTGGTGGGTGTATTTCCGAGAGTTCTTGAGCTCTCGAACTAACTGTGGTCAGTGCGTGGTTCCAAAGAGCCAAATCCTTCTCCTGGTCGCCTCGGGCCTCCTTTATAGGAAAAGGGGTTGCCACAGTGGCACAGAGGAGGTGGAAAGGCGTACAATGTTGCGAGTTTATCCCTCGTATTACAGGACAAGATGCATTTAATGCATCTCTTAGGTGTCCCCCTTGCTTTATCGGGGACGGGGGCGAGGCCCATCCTGTCCGTCGCCGCTCTTCCTTGCTTCGACACGCGCCCCAGCCAGCGATGTGTGCGGCGCCATGTAGGCAGGCAGGCAGCTAAGGTGGCGCGGTGGTGGAGCCTTCATGAAGATCTGCATGCCGCCACGCAGGTGCCTGATGAATTGGCCTGGGAGTTGCATGTTGCCACGCAGGTGCCCGCCCAGCTGGTTGGGCTGGCAACTGCATGTGAACGGCGGTGGAAGCTTGGTCGTCAGCGGGCCTGGCGGTGGCCCTACTGGCATCCTTGGTGAGGGCATTGCCGGGTGGCCCGGCAAGGGTCTCGCCGCGTGGCCCGGCAAGGGTCTTGCTGTGGGGCGCTGTCGTCCCCGGCAAGGGCCTTACCGGGGGTCTGGTGGCCTTCCTCAGCGAGGATCTCGCCGAGGGTCGTCGTCTTCTAATCTTCATCTGATCTTGAGTATGTCTTCACAAAGATCTGCATGCCACCACAGAGGTGTCTTCCCGAGTCCTGGCCCCACGTGGATGATAGCGTTGGGGGCCGTGGGCTCAAGGGTGGCTCGCTCTGTTGGTGTGGGGCGAGCTGTCCCGGCAAGGATCTTGCCGGGGCCGCTGAGGTCGCCCCGGCAAGGGTCTTGCCAGGGGAACCTGCTTCGTCCCTCTGCTCTTTGTGGTCTTGGCCTTGGCGTTGCTCTGATTATCTTGGGCTTCGGTCTTACCTTGGCTCACCTCCCCTGCTCTGCTAGGTGTGGTTGGCGCGGCTCTGACTGCCCGTGCACAGGTAAAGGGGTACAAAAATGTGCCCCTATTTTTGTACACCGACTGGAGCCCCCGGGCCTGGGCCACACATAAGCGCAACACGTTGTTGGGTCAGGCCCAAAATGGTGCGCGGGCAGGCGGGGCGGTTTTTATCGTGGTAAGAATTTTCGCGCGCTCCGCCTCCCACGACCCGTGCGCGCGGCGCGGCATGGAGGGGTGTGCGTGACGTGGGCGGCATGCGTGGGGCGGTTTCCGCACGCATGCGTCACATCGCAGTAAAGAGGCGGCTCACGCCTTCCCCGTAAAAATAGGGAGGCATGGAGGCGCGGCACATTTACTGAACGGGGCCGGGGCGCGGTCTTCAAGGCGTCCACTCCCCACGATCACGGGGTGGGGAGAGGTCGCTTCGCCCGTTCCATCGGTTCTGCACGTCCGCCACGCGTCCCCCATGCACTTGGGGTAGCAAGCGGCAGGGGCGGGAAACCGGGCCATCGCTGGTTGGGGCAGCGGATCGGTCCCGATTCCGCGCGCTTCTGGTGGCTGGATTGGTCGAGCGGGGTGGTCGAGCCCCGACCCCTCTCCTTTATAAGGAGGGGGAGGGGATGGCATCCCGCACTCCTCTGTCATCCATCTTCTCTTGCTTCTGCTTCTTCTTTTCACTCGCCATGGAGAAAGGGAATCCTGGTCCTTCGACGGTGGTAGCGAGGGTCGCTGCTCGACAATGCGTCCCTCCTCCTCCTGAGCCCGCGGTGGTGGAGCCGGCTGTGAGGGGAAGGGGGATGGGGCGAGGCCGTGGGCGAGGCCGGGGCAGAGGCCGCAGTGCTCGGGGAAGAGGAGGACGGGGCGGCGCGCCGGCTTCGCCTCCGCCAATGATGCCTTTCCCGATGGAAGGCCATGTCGAAGACCAACCCCGCGAGTTCTTCATCAGGCTGCGCCGGCCTCCGTGTCGTCGTCTTCGTCTTCCCGCCCTGTTTGCTCGGGATATGGAGCGTGACCGGCCCCAATCCCTCAGATTGCACATGAGGGGTAGCGGGAACGGGGGCACGCGGGTCGACATCGACTTCCCGGCTCCCCGAGTCATGTACCTCCGTCGTGGGTGGAAGATGTTCGCTCGCATCCACAGCCTGACGGCGGGGCTCATCCTCTACTTCAAATTAATGGAGGATGGCCTACTCTCCGTCAAGGTCTTCGGAGAGTTCGGGACTCACCTGAAGTGCTGCGTGGAGAGCTCCTCCGATGGAGATTCTGACGATGGAAGCACTTCCTCGAGCGAAAGTGATGAGGAGGACAGCGGGGCGGACAGTGGGGACGAGTCCTACTAGGCGTCGGACGCCCCGCACCTGGGCGGACGCGGCAGCTGCAGCATCTGCACCTGGCCGCTCCTCTGACAGAAGTTTGCCGGGGCGGGGCCAGCTCCTTGAACTTCTCGGGGCCATCTCCTTGGACGGCTGGCGTCGGGAGGCTGCGGAAGAGGAAGAGGGTGGGCGGCAAGGCCGTCAACTCGGAGTACGCGGGCACCGACGCCTTGGTCGCATATTGCCGGTCCTGCCGCCTCGTCTTCCAGCTCCTTTCCCGGCACCATCATCACTGGACTGCCTGTGGGCGGCCACCGAGGTGTTCTCTTGGTGCTTTATGCCGCTCGTAGCTCGCCTAGGCGCCCCTTTTGCCCTTTCGCCTCCTTGACCTGCCTCCTGAGAAGAGGGACAAGAAAGGGATTATGGGCATCTTATCTCTTTTTTAATTTGTAAGCCTGCGGGCCTTTATTAGATTTAAAAACTTGTAACCCCCTTGCTCATGTTTTTCATCTCACGCGAACTGTACCTGTACGGGATGTTTTTAATGAAAAAGGGATGCTTTCCGGGTTTTTCGTTCGCGTGTACATCCCGCGACAAGGAGTGAATCCTTGTTATTGTTTAATATAAACGTTTTTCGCCCGGCAACAGGCCTTGCCGACCCCCCACTCCACTCGACCGTTCTCGCAATCTTGGCGGAGGCAGGGATGAAGTGGGCTTCAGGCTCCTTGTCCCACCTCCTTGCCGCCGCGGCTACGACCAAGTCCGGACCCAGGAAATAATCCTTAGGCATAGGAAAAAGGCGAGCACGGCAGCCTAGAGATAAAAACGAGGTCTCACATACCCCAGTCCGGTTCCGAAATGCATGGCAGAGGATAAAAGACTTATCTGGATCTGCAGCTCCCAGCAATCTCATCTTGCCGCGGTTGGATCCTTGTGCTTGGAGCCCCCGGCAACTCTGGTTCGCTGGGGTCGGGGCGCCGGTCCATTTCCATCTTTCCGAATAGCTCAGCAGAAGTGCTCATGTGCCCTGCGAACCAAAGGAGGACAGAAAAGGAACAGATAGACGCACACTCGACCTCTAGGCTAGGGGTTAGTCGCCGTTAAGCACTATCAACCCTAACTAAGGACGAGGCTCGACCTAGCATGCATGCTATAACTTAGGGCGCCGGCGCTTCATTTATTTATGCTCAGGGTCTGCGCCTGGCTTTGTACAAAGGGTCACATGCCTTGGCAGCAAAGCTCGTACAAAAGGTGGCTTGCCGGGAGGCCCGGAAAGCCGCGCCTTATGGGTAAAACATGCGAAGATGCTCAATGTTCCAGGAGTTACTCACTGGGACGGCATCTTCAGTCTCCAGGCGGACTGCGCCAGGCCTGGTGACTTGTATCACCCGATAAGGGCCTTCCCACTTTGGCATCAACTTGTTGGAATTCTTGGCCGACTGAACGCGCCGAAGAACAAGGTCGCCTTCCTCAAAGCTTCGGGCATGAACCTTGCGGCTATGGTAGCGGGCAAGGCTTGCTGGTAGCGTGCCGCTCTCACAGCCGCCCGAAGACGATCTTCCTCAAGGAGCGTCGCGTCATCTTGGTGCAACGTCTCTTGCTCAAGCTCATCATAAGCGAGCACTTTAGGTGACCCGTATATGAGTTCCGTGGGTAGAACTGCTTCTGCCCCGTATACCAGGGCAAAAGGTGTCTGGCCGGTGGCTCGATTTGGCGTCGTCCTGATCGACCAAACAACCGCCGGCAACTCATTGATCCAGCGCCTTCCGCTCTTGTGTAGCTTGTCAAAGTTCTTCGTTCTCAGGCCTCGCAACACTTCAGCATTTGCCCTCTCCGCTTGGCCGTTGCTTCGTGGATGTGCCACGGAAGCAAAACAGACCTTGCTGCCGAGGTCTTGGATGTATTGCATGAAGGTGTGGCGCGTGAACTGCGTGCCATTGTCGGTGATGACTATGTTTGGCACACCAAAACGGCAGACCAGTCCTTTGAAGAACTTGAAGGCTGACTGAGCAGTCACCTTCCTCACTACTTCCACCTCCGGCCACTTTGTGAACTTGTCGACTGCAACGTACAAGTACTCAAAGCCCCCGACGGCGCGGGGGGAAGGGCCCAGTATATCGAGCCCCCAGACCGAGAATGGCCAGGAGAGAGGGAATGTTTGAAGGGCTTGGGCTGGTTGATGAAGCTTCTTTGAATGGGCCGCACGCTTCACACTTGGTTACTAGTGCCATCGCATCACGGAGGCGGTGGGCGGAAGAAACCTTGCGGAGCGCCTTCCGGCAAGGGCCCTCGACCCTATGTGGGAGCCACATATGCCTCCATGTATCTCTGCCAACAGCTCCAGTCCTTCCTTCCGGGGGATGCACTTGAGTTTCACATCGTTCGGCCTCCTCCGGTACAGGACGTCATCGACGAACTGGTACAGGGCGGACCGACGGGCTACTTTCTCCGCTTCTTCCTGCTCCTCAGGAAGCTCCCCTGTTTGGAGGAATTGGACGGTATGTTGCGCGCATGCCGGAGCCTGGGGCTCGACGGCAAGGACCAAAGGCATCTCTTCCGCCATGGGAGCGGCTGTCTCCATGGCCCGGGCTCGACGCTCTGCCGGAGCCAGTTGCTCTTGGGCGGGCTCAGCGTCCGCGGCAGCACACTTGCCGGCAGCCCCACAGGGCTCGGTAGGAAAGTACTTGCCGGGACCTGATTTTCTCCACTTGCTTTGCCCCGCTGATGGTTCGACGGATGGTCGAGTTAGCCGGAGCAAAAAGGTACCTGGTTCCACAGGTAGCTTGAATGCGGCGCGCTTTGACAGGTAATCGGCGATGTCATTCTCCGCTCGGGGGACGTGCTCCACCTGGATCTTTGTCAGCGTTCCTCCAGCTTCCTCACCTCATCTACGTAAGCTTCCATCAATGGGCTCTGATAATCCTTGTTGACCTGCCTGACAACGAGCTGCGAGTCACCCCTGACGATGAGCTTCTTAACCCCGAGGTCTGCCGCGATCCTGAGACCGGCAAGCAATCCCTCATACTCAGCAATGTTGTTGGTGGATATCTCCCTAGGGAAGTGCATATGCATCGCGTACTTCAGGTGTTCTCCGGTGGGCGCGACGAGCAGCACACCGACACTGGCGCCTTGCAGCGAGAAAGCCCCATCAAAGTACATGATCCAGTCGCGGTCTGCTTCCTTGCCGGGGAGAGTGGTCTCCTGGATTTCTTCGTCGGGCGTCAAGGTCCTTTCTGCGATGAACTCCGCCAAGACTCTGCTCTGAATTGTCGAGGTACTTTCAAACTTTAAACCGAAGCTTGACAGCTCCAAGGCCCATTCCACAATCCTTCCGGTTGCATCCGGGTTGTGCAGTATCCGTTGCAACGGGAGGCGGGTGACGACAGTGATCTCGTGGGCCTGGAAGTAGTGATGCAGCTTCCTTGAGGCCATAAGGAGGCCGAAGAGCAATTTTTGCACGCCAGAATACCTCGATCTAGCCCCTGCAAGAGGGAGCTGACAAAGTAAACCGGGTGTTGCATCATCTTCTTCTTTGGCACCACTTCACTCGACTGCGCGGGCATTGCCTTGGCGGCGCCAGACTCTGCTGGGGGCCGCGCCTCGTCGGCACCAGGCCCTGCTGGGGGAATCTTTGGCTTGCCATCCGCTGGTCCTGCCGCCATTGCTGCCTCCTCGTCGACCTCCCTCTGCGCCACCAGTGCGGCGCTGACCACTTGATTCGTCGCCGCCAGATATAGCAGCAACGGCTCTTGTAGTTTAGGCACAACCAGTATTGGCATGGAGGAAAGGTGTTTCTTCAGATCCTGCAGTGCTGCCTCGGCTTCTGGGGTCCACTCCACTGGGCCTGCCTTCTTCAAGATTTTGAAGAAGGGAAGGGCGCGTTCGGCGGACTTGGAGATGAATCGGCTAATGGCGGCAACGCAGCCGGTGAGCCAAAGCACATCCTTGATCCGCTTGGGCGCCTCGATCTGGTCAATAGCCTTGATCTTGTCTGGGTTTGCCTCGATCCCGCGCTGCGACACAAAGGACCCGAGAAGCTTGCCGGACGGAACGCCGAAGACGCACTTCTCAGGGTTCAGTTTGAGGTTGATCTTGCGCAGGTTAGCAAATGTCTCTTCCAGATCTTGCACAAGGGTTGGCCCATCCTTGGTTTTGACCACTATGTCATCCATGTAGGCCTCCATATTTCTATGGAGCTGAGTTTCAAAACCAACTTGGACTGCTCTTGCAAACGTTGAGCCAGCACTCTTCAACCCAAAAGGCATCCGTAAAAAGCAATGCGTACCACATGGGGTGATGAATGTTGTCTTCTCTTCATCCTCTCTTGTCATGAAGATTTGGTGGTAGCCTGAGTAGGCGTCGAGAAATGATAACAAATCACACCCGGCCGTGGAGTCAACAATCTGGTCGATGTGCGGCAATGGGAAGGGGTCCTTAGGACAAGCCTTATTGATATCTGTGTAATCAATACACAGCCTCCACTTCCCATTTGCCTTGCGCACCACTATCGGATTGGCCAACCATGTCGGGTGGAGCACCCCTCTCACCAAACTTGCTGCTTCCAACTTCATGATCTCCTCTGTGATGAACTCCTGCCTTTCCAGAGCCTGCCTTCTAACCTTCTGCTTGACGGGCCGCGCGTGGGGGCAGACAGCTAGGTGGTGCTCAATCACCTTCCTGGGAACACCGGGGATGTCGGACGCTTGCCATGCGAACACATCGACATTTGCCCGCAGGAAGGTGACGAGCGTGCCTTCCTATTTGTTGTCGAGAGTGGAGCCTATGATGAAGGCCCCTCCCGTGCCATCCTCCGTGACAGACACCTTCTTGGTCTGCGATGGCTCGGCTCTGGACCTCTTGCTCTTGTCGGTAGAGCTCTCTGGCACGTCCTCAACGGTAGCACAACACTCCGAGGAGGTGTGCTTGCCGGAGTGGGTGCGAGAGGTCTTGCCGGGCTCCTTCTTCCCTCCCGGGCCTTCAGTGGCAGGAGCAGGTGCCTTGACGGCAGCTGCTGCAGCCGCTTCCCGGTAGAGTTGATCGGCGTAGATCAGCGCGTCCTTCTTGTCGGAGGGGATGGAGATGATGGTCTGCGGTCCGGGCATCTTTAGCATGTTGTAGGCGTAGTGTGACACCGCCATGAACTTGGCTAGTGTCGGGCGGCCGAGGATCCCGTTGTAGGGCAAAGGGATCTCGGCCACGTCGAAGACGATCCTCTCCGTCCTGTAGTTCATCTCTCCTCCAAATGTCACGGGAAGCGTGACCTTTCCCTTCAGCTGGCTCCTCCCCGGATTGACCCCTTGAAACATGCCCGTTTCCTCGAGGTCTCCATCAGGGATTTGCAACCTTTTGATCACGACAGGCGAGATCAGGTTCAGGCCAGCCCCGCCGTCAACCAACATCTTGTTCACCCTAAGGTTGTGTATTGTTGGCGAGACCAACAATGGCAAACACCCGACCGCGGTAGTGCGGTCAGGTTGGTCCTCGCGTCAAAGATGAGGGGTGTGTTGGACCACTTTAGAGGCTTCTGAGCGTCGAACAACGGCTCTGCTTCTATAATCTCACGCGCCCACTGCTTGAGCTAGCGGTGAGAGGTATGCAGCGAGGCGCCGCCATCGACGCACATGGCCTCCGTAGCCTTCTGGAACCCTTGCTCACCAGACTCGTCGTCTTCTTGTTTCTTGTCGCGGCCCCGGCGGGTGTCGGTGTCAAAACCGGCGGATCTCGGTAGGGGTCCCGAATCAAGGCCTAAGAGGCGGGGACACGATGTTTACCAGGTTGGGCCCTCTCTATGGAGGTAATACCCTACTTCCTGCTTGATTGATCTTGATGATATGAGTAGTACAAGAGTTGATCTACCACGAGATCGTAGAGGCTAAACCCTAGAAGCTAGCCTATGGTGCGATTGTTGTTGGTCCCTGGACTAAACCCTCCGATTTATATAGACACCGGGGGGCTAGGGTTACAGTCGGTTACAAGGAGGAGATCTTCATATCCAGTCGCCAAGCTTGCCTTCCACGCCAAGGAGAGTCCCATCCGGACACGAGACGAAGTCTTCAATCTTTGTATCTTCATAGTCCAACAGTCCGGCCAAAGGATATAGTCCGCTATCCGGATACCCCTAATCAGGACTCCTCAAGAGCCCTGAACCAGGCTTCAATGACGATGAGTCCGGCGCGCAGATTGTCTTCGGCATTGCAAGGCGTGTTCCTCCTCCGAATACTCCATAGAAGATCTTGAACACAAGGATAGTGTCCGGCTATGCAAAACAAGTTCCACATACCACCGTAGAGAGAATAATATTTCCACGAATCTAATCTGCTGACACACTCGATATCATGACATCATACCACGGCCCGATCATTATTCGAACCGTTTTTCTCAACCAGCCTTGGCAAATATCGCGAGGCGGTTTCCTTGGCACGTCTTGTCAAAGCAGAAATCATGTCCCCTTATCACGGGATTCTCATCAATACGGGCGTGGGTAACCCAACCGCGCCATCAATCGCGGCGCTTGGGGAATAAGCGGGTTTACTGGCTAGTGGGGCGATAGTTTAAATCCGCCTTTATAAAGGGATAAGAGTTCACCTTTTTCACCCACGCCTTCTTCCTCCTTGCTTATCCATTCTCGCGCACTCGAGCTCCAACACCCAAGTTCGCACCTTTCTCCTCACACCGCTCCAATCATGTCCGGAGCGGGGGGCAAGTGGATGAAATCCTCCGTCATGGAGAAGGACATCAAAAAGCTGCGGGGAGCCGGATACTTGGACGCGGATATCGCGCACCGGCTGCCCAATGTGGGGCAGATCGTCCCTACTCCAGAGCCCCATGAGAGGGTAGTTTTCCTCACCCACTTCGTCCGCGGACTGGGATTTCCCCTCCATCCATTTGTCCGCAGCCTCATGTTCTACTACGGGCTGGACTTCCACGATCTGGCCCCAAACTTCATCCTCAACATCTCGGCGTTTATCGTCATGTGCGAGGCCTTCCTCCGCGTCCAGCCCCACTTCAGCATATGGCTGAAGACCTTCAATGTCAAGCCGAAGGTCGTAGGCGGCCAGCAAGTAGAATGCGGAGGCGCCATGGTGGGCAAAATGCCCAATGTCACATGGCTCGAGGGCTCCTATGTGGAGACCATAAAGGGGTGGAAATCGGGGTGGTTCTACATCACCGAGCCACGTGACACCAACTGGGTGGCGGCTCCCGAATTTCGATCCGAAATCCCCATGCGGCTCACCTCCTGGAAAGAGAAGGGCCTGTCCTAGGGTCCATCGGTGGAGCTGACGGGACTCCAGAAATGTATCCGGAACATGATAAGCAAGAAACTTAAGCTTGTCAACATGGTCCAGGTCATGCTCTACCGCCGGATCCTCCCTGTCAGCAACGGGCGTTCAATTTATGGGAGTTCGACCCGGCCCAGCACCAGACTCTGCGCGAGCTTTTTGACACGGCGCACAAGGACGTCTGGAGGGTGCTGTTCAAAGGCGCCGAGGTCCCTCCTCCCCTTACCGAGGACCGCGGACTTAGCGCGACGCGCCCAGCGAATCCTGTAAGTTCTCTACTCCTTATAGGGTTTTTACTTTCCCCAGTTTAACCATGTGCGGGATCTGAGCTCCCATGCCTTTGACAGGACTGGGTGGAGACAGCGGAGCAGATCGACTGCCCGGCCCCCCTGCCCGAAGATCCCGCCAACGCTCTCCTAACGGAGATGCTGACTCCAGCACCCTATGAGGTGCCAGAGAAGAAGGCCAAGAAGAAGGCTGCGGGGACTCGAAAGAGTTCCCGCCGTCAGGTGGTATCGGACTCATCGTCCGATAACTCCGAGACGCACTCCTCTCATGAAGACGAGGAGGAGGAAGAGGAAGGTTCTCCTCCTCCAGCCGGGGGAGGCAAGAAAAGGAAGGCCGCCCCAGCCGGGGAGGCCGGAGGGTCCAAGAAGGGAAGGAATCTCCTTCCGGACTGCTCCACGGCCGCCGCTCATAGTGACGATGAGTGGTTGATCAGGGACAAGCCCCTAGCGAAGTCGTAAGTATTCGGATACCAGAGTAATTCATGGTACGCTTTTTATTGCACTGCTTCTTCTTATGCCAAATATGATTATGCAGTCCGCCTCGAGCCCGCATCGACGTATCTTCGTCGGACGGTTCTTCCGACCCGTCGGCTGTGAGTAGCGGTTCACTTCCGACCGCCTCCACCCCTCGCCCTACGAACAACGTCGAGGTGTTGTCTCAAAAGGGCACCAAGCCGAGGGGAGGTAGTCCTGGAGGCGCCCAAAGGCGACCTTCCGGACCCTGGGCGCAAAGGGAGCAAAACTCCCACGGGCTCCAAGTCCGGCCCACCGCCGAACACCGCACCGGAACCACCAGTGGTCCCGGACTCCGGCAGGGGTCCTCCAGCTAAGAGGGGCAAGCCGCCCGTGCCGGTGACCTCCGTCCATCCGGAGGCACCAGACAACTTGCTGGAAGTGCTTCGCAGCGCTTCCATCGACGAGGAGGTGATCAAGAAGGTTTATTCCGCCAAAAGCGGACTGACTAAAGCCTGTGCCAGCCTCTTAACAGGCTTTGAGGTGAGTAATCGAAATATATAAAAATATTACCGCATAGAGAGTAGCCCCTGATGCTCTGTTCGGCGTTCGCGAAGAAAAGCTGGATGGAGGATCAAATAATAACTATAGGAGTCTAATCCAAATATGTCTATATGCGTATTCAGGCTTCGCTACTGGCTGCAGCCGCACGTACCGCGGAGGTCGTCGCGCTGAAGCAAGACCTCGAGCAGTCCGAGGAAGAGCTCGGTCTTGCCAAGAGGCAGCTCAAGGAGAACAAAGGTAAGAATACCTTGTCCATATATATAGAAAAGAAAGTTGGTTGCAAAATAATAGGATCATCATAAATGTGCCAGGGGCCACGACCGAGGTGGCGACCCTGAAGCAGGAGCTGTCCGAGGCCGAAAATAAAGCGGCCAAGGAGCGTACCGAGCGAGAAAGATAAGAGGCCCGAACAGGCGAGGTGGAGCAAGAGCTCCAGGAACTCATGAAGAAGCACGAGTCCTTGGAGCTTGACTCGAAGACGCGAGAGTCCGAGCTTGCCAAGGCCCTCGAGAGCGCAAAAGGCTGAAGCCCAAAAGGCCCTCTAGGAAATTGAGGCGGTGAAGAAGATAGCAGCGGGTAAGGCATTCATTATGCAAAGCAAGCAGGTGAAAGAAAATTTCCTTTTACTTACCCGAGTTCGGAGCTCTCCAGGAGCGTTCGCGGATCTGCCCCGCAGTGTGTCCGATGCCACTGAGTTCTACCGAGCCGAGGCGGGAAGCTCGACGGAGAAGTTGTTCTGGTCTCAGTATACTGGGACTGAACACCCGATGCCCGTGAGGGGCCAGCTGAAGCAACTGGTCGAGCTCCACAAGGCGGCCGAACAGGCCATGAGGGGCCTTATAATCCGGATGTAGCCTGGCGATGCCCTTCCCAACAGCTACTTCGGCCTGGTGAGACGGCTTGTAGATGCCTGCCCACGGCTGGAAGTCATAAAGCGGTCTGTCTACATCGAAAGTGCATGCAGGGCTTTTGCCTGTGCGAAGGTGCACTGGGCCAAGATGGACGCCGAGAAGCTGGTGAAGGAGGGCCCGCCGCAGGGCAATGAGCATCGCCACCCTGAAGTGTATTATGAAGGTGTCCTGAAGGGTGCCCGTCTCGTGGCGGACGAGTGTACCAAAGATGTAATCTTTGAATGAACTTGCTCATGTGATTCTGAATTGTGAAAACTAGTTCATGTGCGCTATGCAACACTTTTGTATTTGAAATATTACCTTCTGCGCAGTTGTTTATAAAATCTGAGAGTTGCTAGTCGTTGGCTTCTGCCCCCATGCAGCTAGTGCTGGGGTGTTCGGGATAAATCTGAGCACTCTTTTTCCCATTTTTGGGTCCTTCGAGGGAGGTGTTCAGCGCAACGAACCAGACAATCGGACTATAATGCTTTATCACTCTCACTTAGCCATAGAAGTCTACAGTTTTAAATTTTGGCGAATCCCCTAGTATTCGGAAGACCAAATTTGGGGCGCTATACACGCCTAAGTCAGACAAGTCCGACTCCTCGCCCGAAGCGGAAAAAGTCTTTAGGGACTTGAGACCTCTCGATCAGCGACCAGCTCTCGCCTTATCATGACAGTCAGTTTTAGCTTTCTCTACTGAGGTGCTCGGCCGGAAGAACCGGGGCACAATCGCAGTAGTTCTCCCAGTGCTACCTTAGCCGATACAGCGGAACATAAGGCACCAAAACATGGGAGCCGGGCAAACCCAACTATTGACCCAAGACATGATTCGGAGCTGATGCATATAATGCTATAAGTCCGGGGTGCGCACTGTCGAAAGTGTTCGGACTTCTCATGCCTATTATGGGGTATACGGAAGCCCCCGGCATACTGGTCGTACCAGAGTGTACGGGTGCTGATTGTCATAAATGATCATGTATATATATAAGAATATAGAATGCGATAATAGACTAGTGCTATGCATTGTTTATTCGAAAAATGCTTCGAAGCGTACTGATACAAGTAGTGCGGTAAGCAAAAATAGGACTATTTGACATGTCCAGTCCAAGGGCAAGCTGTGAACTGGTATCTTAAAGCAGGTATTTCACTCATTATCAGAGACCACCTGGGGATTCCATTGCGATGTAGCTTCCTGCCTCCATGGATGTTGTATCATGTGTCCGGCAATCGTACTGCCGGATAGGGCTTCCAGAGAGTAAAGTCCTGAAAGAGAAAAATGATAAAGGGTAGTAAGCCCCTAGTGCGGTTGAGCCGCATTGTAGGACGTGCCATGATCGTGCCCCCGCCTATACCTATGGTATTTTCTGAGGCTAGGGGGGCGAATTGCTATGCGAGCTCTGAAAGTTCCAGGCGGTCCTGCTGCAGGTTACTCCGGACGCATTTGACGGTGTCCGGGGGCTTTATCGCCGAACTGGTGGATTGCCTTAAGAGGCTGCTTTGTGCCTCCGCTGCGAGGGCTGCAGTGTGCTCCTCCGTACGGAGCGAGCGCTCTGTGTTTCCATTGACTGTGATGACCCCCCTGGGTCCTGGCATCTTGAGCTTGAGGTATGCATAATGCGGTACCGCATTGAATTTTGCAAATGCGGTTCGCCCCAAAGAAGGCGTGATAGCGGCATGAGCGTGACGATATCAAGATTAACTCCTCGCCGGAAGTTGTCCGGAGATCCAAGACCACTTCGGTGTGATTGAGCCCGCATAATGGGCCTCTACACTGGATAGCGCCTTTAAAGGTCGTTTTTGTGGGTTTGATCCTCGAGGGGTCTATACCCATTTTGCGCATTGTATCCTGATAGAGCAGGTTCAGGCTGCTGTCGCCGTCCATAAGGACTCGAGTGAGGTGAAATCCGTCAATGATGAGGTCTAAGACCAATGCGGCAGATCCACCATGACGGATACTAGTGGGGTGGTCCCTGCGATCGAAGGTGATCGGACAAGAGGACCATGGGTTGAACTTTGGGGTGACGGGCTCCATCGCGTATATGTCCCTTAGTGCACACTTCCGTTCCCTCTTGGAGATGTGGGTGATACGTCTCCAACGTATCTATAATTTTTGATTGCTCCATGCTATATTATCTACTGTTTTGGACTATATTGGGCTTTATTTTCCACTTTTATATTACTTTTGAGACTAACCTATTAACCGGAGGCCCAGCCCAGAATTGCTGTTTTTTGCCTATTTCAATGTTTCGAAGAAGCAGAATATCAAACGGAGTCCAAACGGAATGAAACCTTCGGGAACGTGATTTTCTCATCAAATATGATCCAGGAGACTTGGACCCTCCGTCAAGAAAGCCATGAGGCAGTCACGAGGGTGGAGGGCGCCCCCCTAGGGCGCGCCCCCCTGCCTCTTGGGCCCCTCGAAGCTCCACCGACGTACTCCTTCCTCCTATATATACCTACGTACCCCCAAACGATCAGACAGGGAGCCAAAAATCTAATTCCACCGCCGCAACTTTCTGTATCCACGAGATCCCATCTTGGGGCCTGTTCTGGAGCTCCGCCGGAAGGGGAATCGATCACGGAGGGCTTCTACATAATCACCATAGCCTCTCCGATGAAGTGTGAGTACTTTACCTCAGACCTTCGGGTCCATAGTTAGTAGCTAGATGGCTTCTTCTCTCTTTTTGGATCTCAATACAATGTTCTTCCCCTCTCTCGTGGAGATCTATTCGATGTAATCTTCTTTTTGCGGTGTGTTTGTTGAGATCGATGAATTGTGGGTTTATGATCAAGATTATCTACAATAATATTTGAATCTTCTCTGAATTATTTTATGTATGATTGGTTATCTTTGCAAGTCTCTTCGAATTATCAGTTTGGTTTGGCCTACTAGATTGGTTTTTCTTGCAATGGGAGAAGTGCTTAGCTTTGGGTTCAATCTTATGTGTCCTTTCCCAAAGGATGTGATGGGGCAGCAAGGCACGTATTGTATTGTTGCCATCAAGGATAACAAGATGGGGTATTTATCATATTGCATGAATTTATTCCTCTACATCATGTCATCTTGCTTAAGGCGTTACTCTGTTTTCATTAACTTAATACTCTAGATGCATGCTAGATAGCGGTCGATGAGTGGAGTAATAGTAGTAGATGCAGGCAGGAGTCGGTCTACTTGTCTCGGACGTGATGCCTATATACATGATCATACCTAGATATTCTCATAACTATGCTCAATTCTGTCAATTGCTCAACAATAATTTGTTCACCCACCGTAGAAATACTTATGCTCTTGAGAGAAGCCACTAATGAAACCTATGGCCCCGGGTCTATTCTCATCATATCAATCTCCAATCACTTTATTATTGCTTTTCTTTTTTACTTTGCCTTTTATTTTACCTTGCATCTTTATACCAAAAATACCAAAAAAATTATCTATCATCTCTATCAGAACTCACTCTCGTAAGTGACTGTGAAGGGATTGACAACCCCTAATCGCGTTGGTTGCGTTGAGCTATCGTTTTGTGTAGGTACGAGGGACTCGCACGTGGCCTCCTACTGGATTGATACCTTGGTTCTCACAAACTGAGGGAAATACTAACGCTACTTTGCTGCATCATCCTCTCCTCTTCGGGGAAATCCAACGCAGTGCTCAAGAGGTAGCAAGCAGAATTTTTGGCGCCGTTGCCGGGGAGTCTACACAAAAGTCAACATACCAAGTACCCATCACAATCCCTATCTCTCGCACAACATTATTTGCCATTTGCCTCTCGTTTTCCTCTCCCCCACTTCACCCTTGCCATTTTATTCGCCCTCTCTTTTCCGTTTGCCTTTTTTTGCTTGTCGTTATGTCTGAAATTGGGGAAATTATTGCTGATATGGACAATAATAATAACATGGAAAATTCTGATGCTCCTGCTGAAGAATCCCCTACCTCGCATACAAAAAGATTTCGAATTGGTAGTGGTAATATTATTGGAAAAGGAGTTATTCAAGATTTCTTTACTTGTGCCGGTGCTTTGCCTTCTATGGGCAGTTCTATTCTCCATAGAACTAGTAGTCTTGCGGACGCTATTGCCATGCTTATCATTGAACTTGAAAGGCAATTTATGCATATGCATCCTTCCATACAGAGGATTTTTAGAGAATTTTCTAATATCGAGTATTCCTCTGTTAAGCGTGCCGCTACAATATTTTTGGCTCATGAATTCAGATTTATAATAAAAGAGGCCAAAGAAATCTTTGCGCATTATAGGGTGGACGCTAGCCGTCCTCCCATAGAATCTATCCTCTTTGACCAAGAAGAAATAATGCGTTTTCAATCTCTTGACTATGTTGCTTTCAATGAAAACCTTAGAAAAAAGGTGCCTACCAATATTTTAATTGATAGAATCTCTGAACTTAATGATGATTTGCCTATTCAAAATAATGGGCTAGGATGCTCTCTTGAGTATAGGTTCACAAACTTATGTCAAAAGAATGCTTATAATGATGAATTGGTTGTGCGATACGAAGGGCCGAAAGAGGAACATATACCTCCTAAAATTGATCTTGGGGACTTTTGTCCTATTATATAGCCCTTTTGATTACTTTTGCTTGCCTCAAAGAAAACTTGCTGCCGAACGTAGAGAATATGAAATGAGTTTCACCGATCTATCTTATTACTACGGCACTACCTAGATCTATCCTTGCTTTTATGCCTAGCTAGGGCGTTAAACGATAGCGCTTGTTGGGAGGCAACCCAATTTTATTTTAGTTTTTTCTTTTTTGCTTCTGTTTAGGAATAAATAATCCATCTACCTTCTGTTTAGATGTGGTTTTATATTTTAATTAGTGTTTGTGCCAAGTTAAACCTATAGGATCTTCTTGGATGATAGTTATTTGATCTTGCTGTAATTTCCAGAAACTTCCTGTTCATGAAAACAATTGTTAAAAATCACCAGAACGTGATAAAATACTGATTCAAATTGATGCTGATCAATAGACAAATTTTCTAGGTCTTCCTATTTTTTCTGAAGTTTTGGAGTTCCAGAAGTTTGCGTTAGTTACAAATTACTACAGACTGTTCTGTTTTTGACAGATTCTGTTTTTGTGTGTTGTTTGCTTATTTTGATGAATTTATGGCTAGTAAAATAGTTTATAATCCATAGAGAAGTTGGAATACAGTAGGTTTAACGCCAATATAAATAAAGAATGAGTTCATTACAGTACCTTGAAGTGGTCTTTTGTTTTCTTTCGCTAACGGAGCTCATGAGATTTCTGCTGAGTTTTGTGTTGTGAAGTTTTCAAGTTTTGAGTAAATTCTTTTGATTGATTATGGAACAAGGAGTGGCAAGAGCCTAAACTTGGGGATGCCCATGGTACCCCCAAGATAATCCAAGGACACCAAAAAGTCAAAGCTTGGGGATGCCCCGGAAGGCATCCCCTCTTTCGTCTACTTCCATCGGTAATTTTACTTGGAGCTATATTTTTATTCACCACATGATATGTGTTTTGCTTGGAGCGTCTTGTATGATTTGAGTCTTTGCTTTTTAGTTTAACACAATCATCCTTGCTGTACACACCTTTTGAGAGAGCCATACATGAATTGGAATTTGATAGAATACTCTATGAGCTTCACTTATATCTTTTGAGCTTTATAATTTTGCTCTAGTGCTTCACTTATATCTTTTAGAGCACGGTGGTGGATTTGTTTTAAAGAAACTATTGATCTCTCATGCTTCACTTATATTATTTTGAGAGTCTTAATAGCATGGTAATTTGCTTAAATAATAATAATATTCTTGGTATTCAAGATTTGTAAAACTTTCTTTTGAGTGCGTTGAATACTAAGAAAAGTTTGATGCTTGATAATTGTTTTGAGATATGAAGGTGATAATATCAAAGTCATGCTAGTAGAGTAATTGTGAATTTAAGAAGTGCTTGCGTTGAAGTTGGCAAGTCCCGTAGCATGCACGTATGGTAAATGTTATGTAACAAATTTGAAACATGAGGTGTTATTTGATTGTCCTCCTTATGAGTGGCGGTCGGGGACGAGCGATGGTCTTTTCCTACCAATCTATCCCCCTAGGAGCATGCGCGTAGTGCTTTGGTTTTTGATGGCTTGTAGATTTTTGCAATAAGTATGTGAGTTATTTATGACTAATGTTGAGTCCATGGATTATACGCACTCTCACCCTTCCATCATTGCTAGCCTCTTTGGTACCGTGCATTGCCGTTTCTCATATTGAGAGTTGGTGCAAACTTCGTCGGTGCATCCAAACCCCATGATTTGATACGCTCTTTCACACATAAACCTCCTTATAACTTCCTCAAAACAGCCACCATACTTACCTATTATGGCATTTCCAAAGCCATTCCGAGATATATTGCCATGCAACTTTCCACCATACCGTTCATCATGACACATTCATCATTGTCATATTGCTTAGCATGATCATGTAGTTGACATAGTATTTGTGGCAAAGCCACCGTTCATAATTCTTTCATACATGTCACTCTTGATTCATTGCATATCCCGGTACACCGCCGGAGGCATTCGTATAGAGTCATACTTTGTTCTAGTATCGAGTTGTAATCATTGAGTTGTAAATAAATAGAAGTGTGATGATCATCATTCTCTAGAGCATTGTCCCAAGTGAGGAATAAAAAAAGAGAAAGGCCATAAAAAAGAGAAGGCCCAAAAAAAGAAAAAGAAAAAAAATGACAGAGAAAGAGAGAAGGGACAATGTTACTATCCTTTGCCACACTTGTGCTTCAAAGTAGAACCATGATCATCATGATAGAGAGTCTCTTGTTTTGTCATTTTCATATACTAGTGGGAACTTTTAATTATAGAACTTGGCTTGTATATTCCAACGATGGGCTTCCTCAAATGCCCTAGGTCTTCATGAGCAAGCAAGTTGGATGCACACCCACTTAGTTTCTTTTGTTGAGCTTTCATACATTTATGCTCTAGTGCATCCGTTGCATGGCAATCCCTACTCCTTGCATTAACATCGATCGATGGGCATCTCCATAGCCCATTGATTAGCCTCGTTGATGTGAGATCTTCTCCTTTTTTTGTCTTCTCCACATAACCCCCATCATCATATTCTATTCCACCCATAGTGCTATATCCATGGCTCACGCTCATGTATTGCGTGAAGGTTTATGAGTTTGAGATTATTAAAGTATGAAACAATTGCTTGGCTTTTCATCGGGGTTGTGCATGATGAGAGCATTCTTGTGTGACAAAAATGGAGCATGACTAAACTATATGATTTTGTAGGGATAAACTTTCTTTGGCCATGTTACTTTGAGAAGACATAATTGCTTTGTTAATATGCTTGAAGTATTATTATTTTTATGTCAATATGAACTTTTGTCTTGAATCTTTCGGATCTAAAAATTCATACCACAATTGAGAAGATTTACATTTAAATTATGCCAAGTAGCACTCCGCATCAAAAATTCTCTTTTTATCATTTACCTACTCGAGGACGAGCAGGAATTAAACTTGGGGATGCCTGATACGTCTCCAACGTATCTATAATTTTTTATTGCTCCATGCTATATTATCTACTGTTTTGGACTATATTGGGCTTTATTTTCCACTTTTATATTACTTTTGGGACTAACCTATTAACCGGAGGCCCAGCCCGTAATTGCTGTTTTTGCCTATTTGGTGTTTCAAGAAAGCAGAATATCAAACGGAGTCCAAACGGAATGAAACCTTCGGGAACGTGATTTTCTCATCAGATATGATCCAGGAGACTTGGACCCTCCGTCAAGAAAGCCAAGAGGCGGTCACGAGGGTGGAGGGATCCCCCCCTAGGGCGCGCCCCCTGCCTCGTGGGCCCCTCGAAGCTCCACCGACGTACTCCTTCCTCCTATATATACCTACGTACCCCCAAATGATCCGATACGGAACCAAAAACCTAATTCCACCGCCGCAACTTTCTGTATCCACGAGATCCCATCTTGGGGCCTGTTCCGGAGCTCCTCCAGAAGGGGAATTGATCACGGAGGGCTTCTACATCATCACCATATCCTCTCCGATGAAGTGTGAGTAGTTTACCTCAGACCTTCGGGTCCATAGTTAGTAGCTAGATGGCTTCTTCTCTCTTTTTGGATCTCAATACAATGTTCTCGCCCTCTCTCGTGGAGATCTATTCGATGTAATCTTCTTTTTGCGGTGTGTTTGTTGAGATCGATGAATTGTGGGTTTATGATCAAGATTGTCTACGAACAATATTTGAATCTTCTCTGAATTCTTTTATGTATGATTGGTTATCTTTGCAAGTCTATTCGAATTATCAGTTTGGTTTGGCCTACTAGATTGGTTTTTCTTGCAATGGGAGAAGTGCTTAGCTTTGGGTTCAATCTTGCGGTGTCCTTTCCCAGTGACAGTAGGGGCAGCAAGGCACGTATTGTATTGTTGCCATCGAGGATAACAAGATGGGGTATTTATCATATTGCATGAATTTATTCCTCTACATCATGTCATCTTGCTTAAGGCGTTACTCTGTTTTCATTAACTTAATACTCTAGATGCATGCTGGATAGCGGTCGATGAGTGGAGTAATAGTAGTAGATGCAGGCACAAGTCGGTCTACTTGTCTCGGACGTGATGCCTATATACATGATCATACCTAGATATTCTCATAACTATGCTCAATTCTGTCAATTGCTCAACAGTAATTTGTTCACCCACCGTAGGAATACTTATGCTCTTGAGAGAAGCCACTAGTGAAACCTGATAACCCACAAGTATAGGGGATCGCAACAGTTTCGAGGGTAGAGTATTCAACCCAAATTTATTGATTCGACACAAGGGGGGCCAAAGAATATTCTCAAGTATTAGCAGCTGAGTTGTCAATTCAACCACACCTGGAAACTTAGTACCTGCAGCAAAGTGTCTAGTAGCAAACTAATATGATAGTGGTGGTAACGGTAACAAAAGAGTAGTGCAAGCAATAGTAAATATTTTTGGTATTTTGTAGTGATTGTAATGATGAGCAGCGGAAAGTAAATAAGCAAGAACCATATATGGAAAACTTCGAGGCACCGGATCGGTGATGGATAATTATGCCGGATGCGGTTCATCATGTAACAGTCATAACATAAGGTGACACAGAACTAGCTCCAATTCATCAATGTAATGTAGGCATGTATTCCGAATATAGTCATACGTGCTTATGGAAAAGAACTTGCATTACATCTTTTGTCCTACCCTCCCGTGGCAGCGGGGTCCTATCAGAAACTAAGGGATATTAAGGTCTCCTTTTAATAGAGAACCGGAACAAAGCATTAGCACACAGTGAATACATGAACTCCTCAAACTATGGTCATCACCAAGAAGTATCCCGATTATTGTCACTTCGGGGGTCGTCGGATCATAACACATAATAGGTGACTATAGACTTGCAAGATAGGATCAAGAACTCACATATATTCATGAAAACATAATTGGTTCAAATCTGAAATCATGGCACTCGGGCCCTAGTGACAAGCATTAAGCATAGCAAAGTCATAGCAACATCAATCTCAGAACATAGTGGATACTAGGGATCAAACCCTAACAAAACTAACTCGATTACATGATAAATCTCATCCAACCCATCACCGTCCAGCAAGCCTACAATGGAATTACTCACGCACGGCGGTGAGCATCATGAAATTGGTGATGGAGGATGGTTGATGATGACGACAGCGACGAATCCCCCTCTGCGGAGCCCCGAACGGACTCCAGATCAGCCCTCCCGAGAGGTTTTAGGGCTTGGCGGCGGCTCCGTATCGTAAAACGCGATGATTTCTTCTTCTCTATTTTTTTCTCTCCGCAAGCAAATATATAGAGTTGGAGTTGGTGTCGGAGGAGGTCCAGGGGGCCCACGAGGTAGGGGGCGCGCCCCCCACCCTCGTGGACAGGGTGTGGGCCCCCTGGTCTTCATCTTTGGCGAGGATTTTTTATTATTTCTTATAGACATCCCGTGGAGTTTCACGTCATTCCGAGAACTTTTGTTTTCTGCACATAAGACAACATCATGGCAATTCTGCTGAAAACAGCGTCAGTCCGGGTTAGTTCCATTCAAATCATACAAGTTAGAGTCCAAAACAAGGGCAAAAGTGTTTGGAAAAGTAGATACGACGGAGACGTATCAAAATCTATGGCCCCCGGGTCTATTCTCATCATATCAATCTCCAATCACTTTATTATTGCTTTGCTTTTTTACTTTGCCTTTTATTTTACCTTGCATCTTTATACCAAAAATACCAAAAATATTATTTATCATCTCTATCAGATCTCACTCTCGTAAGTGACCGTGAAGGGATTGACAACCCCTAATCGCGTTGGTTGCGTTGAGCTATCGTTTTGTGTAGGTATGAGGGACTCGCGCGTGGCCTCCTACTGGATTGATACCTTGGTTGTCAAAAACTGAGGGAAATACTTACACTACTTTGCTGCACCATCCGCTCCTCTTCGGGGAAATCCAACGCAATGCTCAAGAGGTAGCAGTGGGTTGCGTATATCCTGTTCACCGTCCTCACTTTTGGGGGGAACCTCTTCTGTCCTCCCGTGTTCGGCGGCCGTGGCTCCTCCTCGTCATCGCTGTGCAGCCCATTGTCCTTGTTTTTGATGTTTAACTTGTCGGCCTGCTTGAACACCAGCATTCTCTGTTGGTGTGATTGGCTGGCTTATCGGGGGTGCCGTGTATTTGGCACGAGTGATCGAGTATGCGGTCCAAACTGGACGGGCCCGGAGTACTTCTTTTGAATGGCTTTTTCCACTGACCGGGTTTAGAGCCTGTGAATCCGGCATTAACTGTCGTGTCCTCGGTGTTATCGCCGTTGTTGCGGCGCTTGTGTTTGCTACGACGTGGCCTGCCGTTACTGTCCTTGGTATGCGAAGTGCCAAGTTTTCTTGATATGTTGTTGCTGCGAGCCCGCCAGCTGTCCTCTCCCGCGCAAAAGCGGGTCATGAGTGTCGTGAGGGCTGCCATCGACTTTGGTTTTTCCTGGCCGAGGTGCTGGGCGAGCCACTCGTCACGGATGTTGTGCTTAAATGCCGCTAAGGCTTCTGCATCCGGACAGTCGACAATTTGATTTTTCTTGGTTAGGAACCGTGTCTAGAATTGCCTGGCCGATTCCCCTGACTGCTGAATTATGTGGCTCAAGTCATCGGCATCTGGTGGTCGCACACAAGTGCCCTGGAAGTTGTCGAGGAATGCGTCTTCCAGATCCTCCCAACAGCCAACGGAGTCTGCTGGCAAGCTATTCAGCCAGTGTCGAGCTGGTCCTTTAAGTTTTAACGGGAGGTACTTGATGGCATGTAGATCATCACCGCGGGCCATGTGGATGTGGAGGAGGAAGTCCTCGATCCAAACCGTGGGATCTGTTGTACCATCAGATGATTCAATATTTACGGGTTTAAAACCTTCTGGGAATTCATGCTCCATTACTTCGTCAGTGAAGCATAGGGGGTGTGCCGCGCCTCTGTGTTGGGCTATATCGCGACACAACTCATATGAGTTTTGCGTGCAGTATTCGGCCCAGCTGGATTTGCATTTACTGTATCCAGCGTGGCGGTCACCATCCCACATAGTGGCGTGCCCTCATGATCAGTAGATCGATCTTGCGTGTTTTGCCCTATCTTCCAATACGTCTCGCAGGTCTCGCGTGTTGTCCCGTGCCTTGGTTTTTTTTGAGTGGCGGCGGGGTGCGGGCGGAGCTTCAGGCTGGAATGCCTCTCTATCTCGGCCACGAGGTGGCCGATCAGCCGCATCGTACGCTGGCGATGTAGGTTTTAATGCTTCCTCCTCAAGTTGGGGTGGCAACCTGCGCTTTGGGTGACCCTTGGAGGGGTGTTCGAGTTTGTATTCCTCGGCCGCAAGGACTTCAGTCCATCTATCTGCTAGCAAATCCTGATCAGCTCGAAGCTGTTGTTGTTTTTTCTACAGGCTATTTGCAGTCGCTATAAGTCGGTGCTTAAAGCGCTCCTGCTCGACGGGATCCTCAGGAACGACAAATTCTTCATCGTCGAGGCTCACTTCGTCTTTGGAGGGAGGCATGTAATTGTCCTCCTCTCCCTCTGGCGCTCGCTCAGGAGGGCTGGCTTGTTCATCCTCCGGCTCTAGATCGTGCTGGAGGGGATTGTCATCATCTTCGGCACTGTCCGGAGTACTTTTATCTCCTGTTCCGGTATCACCGCTTTTGCTGTGACGAGGCTTAGAGCGGCGCCGCTGACGTCGGCGCTGGGGTTGCTTCTTGGAGGGTCATCCTCCGTTGTCTTGTCGACATTGCCTTCTTTGGGTGTGTCCACCATATATATATCATATGATGAGGTGGCGGTCCAGTGCCCCGTAGGCACTGGTTCTTGTTCGTCTCCTTCATCGTTGTCCATGCCATCGATGTTCGGAGTCGAAGTCGAGCATGTCAGTTAAATCATCGATAGTGGCTACTAAGTGGGTGGTGGGTGGGGAGTGAATTTCTTTGTCATCCGCATCCCATTCTAGCCGGACATAATTTGTCCAAGGTTCTCCTGACAGGGAGAGAGACTTTAACGAGTTTAGTACATCGCCGAAGGGCGAGTGCTGAAAGATAACTGCGGAGGTGAACTCCATGATCGGCGCCCAATCGGATTCGATAGGCATGGGTGCAGGCGGTTCAGAGTCCGTGGCCGGAGACGAGTCTATAGGTTTGGCATCACGGCTCTCGTGAAGGGTAAGGTCAGCATTCGGCTCTATCGCCACTGACGGTGCAGCCTCCAAGGCGGGGTCCATCCGCCCGTCCTCGGATGGCGCGATCTGTTCCGGATTGAAGGCCGGAGTAGTTGCTGGCATGATTCCCGGAACACTGTCCGACGGCAGAGCTATATCATGCTCGTCGTGATCGTGCGGCACACCAGGCATGGGCCCGAATCCGTCGAAGATCAAGTCTCCGCGGATATCGGCAGTGTAATTCAAGTTTCCAAACCTGACCTGATGGCCAGGGGCATAGCTCTCGATCTGCTCCAGATGGTCAAGCGAGTTGGCCCACAGTGCGAAGCCGCCAAATACAAAGATCTATCCGGGGAGGAAGACCTCACTCTGGACCGCATCGTTACCGATGATCGAAGGGGCCATCAAGCCTTACGGTGACGGCACAGTGGAACTCTCAATGAAAGCACCAATGTCGGTGTCAAAACCGGCGGATATCGGGTAGGGGGTCCCGAACTGTGCGTCTAAGGCGGATGGTAACAGGAGGCAGGGGACACGATGTTTACCCAGGTTTGGGCCCTCTCTATGGAGGTAATACCCTACTTCCTGCTTGATTGATCTTGATGATATGAGTAGTACAAGAGTTGATCTACCACAAGATCGTAGAGGCTAAACCCTAGAAGCTAGCCTATGGTCTGATTGTTGTTGGTCCTACGGACTAAACCCTCTGGTTTATTTAGACACCGGAGGGGGCTAGGGTTACACAGAGTCGGTTACAAGGGAGGAGATCTTCATATCCGTATTACCAAGCTTGCCTTCCACGCCAAGGAGAGTCCCATCCGGACACGAGACGAAGTCTTCAATCTTTGTATCTTCATAGTCCAACAGTTCGGCCAAAGGATATAGTCCGGCTGTCCGGATACCCCCTAATCCAGGACTCCCTCAGCGGGCCTCTCTTGCTGGTTGTCCTTGCCGGGGCGGCCTCCTTGGCCGCCACGCTTCTGGCCGGATCCCTCAACATCGTCCTGGTCCTTCTCCTTGTCCCGCCTTTCATACTCAGCCTTATGCTTCTCAGCAAGCAGCTCGACTTGTCGGCAGGTCTGGAGATCGTGGCCCTTGGTGCGGTGGATCTTGCAGTATTGCCTGTCGGAGCTTTCTGGCTTGTCGATAGCCACCAGGGCCCGACAGGCGGCGCACCGGGCAATCTCCTTGCCGGGGGCGTCTGCCTTGACCTTCTTGCTGGCACCGGTATCGTCAGATCCCTCAACGTCAAGCACGGCCTTGCCTTTGCGTTTCCTATTGCGACGCCGGCTCTTCTTCGTCGGGGTGGCGGCGTCTTCATCGATAGAGTCGGTTTCCGCGCCGGCGTCTTCGCCAGGGTACTTCCTTCCCTCTTCAGCTCGGGCGCACCTGTCGGCCAGAACGTAGAGCTCGGCCACATCCTTAACCTTGGTCATCGCCAGCTCCTCGCGCATCTTGCGATTGCGCATGTTCTGGTGGAACGCGCTAATCACAGCGGCAGGATGAACGTCGGGGATGTTGTACTGCACCCGGCTGAATCTCTGGATGTACTTGCGCAGGGTCTCCCCTTCCTTCTGGGGAATGATATGCAGATCACTGGCCTGGCCATGAGCTTCATGGCACAAATCTGACCAAGAAGAAATGAAGTCCACCGGCAAGTGCATCAACCAAGACATCACATTGGGCTTGAGCGCCAGCGGGAAATAGTTGGCAAGCATCTTATCGTCGTGAGCCCTAGCGGCCTGCATCGCGATGGTGTAGATGCCGAGGAACTCGGACGGATGGGTCTTGCCGGTGTACTTCTCGCTGACGTCGGGCTTGAACATGCGGTGGGACAGCCACTAGCACTGCCTCAGCTCACGGGTAAAAGCCGGGCAGCCCACCTCGTAATATAGGCCGCCGGGGCCCCCCGGTGACGGGTGGTCCATAGCGGGTCCTGCCCGCTCGTCCGACTGGCGGCGCGTTTCGCGCCGGCGCTCGACGGTGGTTCTAGCGTCTTCGTGAGCTCGCTCCCGCAGGACCTGGCGCTGGTCGCGGAGGGTCCGCGGGTCGGACGACGCTAGGAGATGTTATCACAAGCGTCGTCACGACGTGCCGACGCCCGCGGCGGCTGGTGAGGAGGAGGAGAGTGCACCGTGGCCGCAGCTCCCCCGGTCCTCCCAACGCCAGCATGTGGTGGCTCGATGGAGGGTCGAACCAAGGGCCCCGCCGATCGCGGATCGTCTTTGTTTGCGACGGCGACGAGGCTCCGGATGGTGGCCCTCCACTCGTCAAGCTTCTCCGCAGCAGGAGGGAAGTTGAGGAGCAGTTGTGCACGCGCCAAAGCTTCCGCTGGCGTGGGCGGCGGTGACAGCTGCGTGGATCGCGGCGCGCTTCGACTTCTAACTATGTTAGAAGGAGCCCCACCACGACCCAGCAGTTGTGTGCCATTTTCACCAGTGCTTCAGCGAGCGTGCTGAACTCCTCCATCTTGCTGACGACGCATAGGGCTCTTCCCACGGCGGTGCCCAGGGTCACCAACGTTGTGACGCTGCTTGGCGCGCACACCATGGGGAGAGCGCGCGGTGGTCGCCGGTGTATGCGTCCTGGAGGTCGCCGTGCCACCCGGAGTCGGCACAACGACACCCCCGGAGGGCCCTGTGCCTCCTGCGGGGGGCCCAGCTCCGTCTTTGGATCCGGCGGCGTGCAGCTGGTCGTCGGGCGCACGAACGATGCCGCTTCGCCAGCTCGATTGCTGGCGATCTTTGGTGCTTTCGCGGGCGCGCCGGGTCTGTTCGCGACCGGTCCACTACTCGTCCTAACCGGCATGGGCCGTTCGGCTCCCAACGAGCCGATCGTCGTGGACGTCTTCTTCTTAGGGGCCATGGCGACGAAGAACTGCTAGGCTAACTACCAGACCAGATTCTCACAATTGCGCCCCCTACCTGGCGTGCCAAAGATGTTGGTGTGGAACGACACCTATGGGATCACAAGAATCCCTACTATGGTTGCCGGGGCGCAGGGTTGCGAGGAGAGCAGGGCTAGTAGACAGCACAAGGATCGTTTACCCAGGTTCGGGCCGCGGGGATGCGTAAAACCCTAGTCCTGCTTTGGTGGGTGTATTTTCGAGAGTTCTTGAGCTCTCGAACTAGCTGTGGTCAGTGCGTGGTTCCAAAGAGCCGAATCCTTCTCCTGGTCGTCTCGGGCCTCCTTTTATAGGAAAAGGGGTTGCCACAGTGGCACACAGGAGGTGGAAAGGCGTACAGTGTTGCGAGGTTATCCCTCGTATTAAAGGACAAGATGCATTTAATGCATTGCTTAGGTGTCCCCTTGCTTTATCGGGGATGGGGGTGAGGCCCGTCCCATCCGTCGCCGCTCTTCCATGCTTCGATACACGCCCCGGCCAGCGATGCGTGCGGCGCCATGTAGGCAGGCAGGCAGCTGAGGTGGCGCGGTGGTGGAGCCTTCACGAAGATCTGCATGCCGCCACGCATGCGCCTGATGAATTGGCCTGGGAGCTGCATGTTGCCACGCAGGTGCCCGCCCAGCTGGTTGGGCTGGCAGCTGCATGTGAACGGCGGTGGAAGCTTGGTAGTCGGCGGGCCTGGCGGTGCCCTGCTGGCATCCTTGGTGAGGGCCTTGCCGGGTGGCCCGGCAAGGCTCTCGCCGCGCGGCCCGGCAAGGGGCTTGCCGTGGCGTGCTGTCGTCCCCGGCAAGGGCCTTGCCGGGGGTCTGGTCGCCTCCCTCGGCGAGGATCTCGCCGAGGGTCGTCGTCTTCTAATCTTCATTTGATCTTGAGTATGTCTTCACAAAGATCTGCATGCCACCACAGAGGTGTCTTCCCGAGTCCTGGCCCCACGTGGATGATGGCGTTGGGGGCCGTGGGCTCAAGGGTGGCTCGCTCTGTTGGTGTGGGGCGAGCTGTCCTCGCAAGGATCTTGCCGGGGCCGCTGAGGTCGCCCCGGCAAGGGTATTGCTGGGGGAACCTGCTTCGTCCCTCTGCTCTTTGTGGTCTTGGCCTTGGTGTTGCTCTGATTATCTTGGGCTTCGGTCTTACTTTGGCTCAACTCCCCTACTCTGCTAGGTGTGGTTGCGGGCGCAGCTCTAACTGCCCGTGCACAGGTAAAGGGGTACAAAAATGTGCCCCTATTTTTGTACACCGACAAACATGAATGAGTAGAGTGAATCTCGGGTTCAAGAACCCAGAAATAGAATGTCTACTAACTAAGTGGCATCACGGGGTGCTTTCAGGAATGATGGCCAGAATCATCACACTTGGAACACAAAACATGGCTAGATTAGTAGATGATCCCCTAAGACACCTAGGGTCATAATAATAGCTCCAGCATATATGTCGAGGCAACAGAGTACCTCAACTCAGCGATTAGTGTGGTTAAACTGTCCCAAAGAAACATCGGGAACAGAAAGAAGGGATTGCAAATGCATCAGACTAGTTAGAAACCTTGGATGACTCGGACAGCATAACGGTTGTAAATGCTCAAAAAGATTGGGACATTCTGCAAAAATGGTGGCATAACCACTCGGAATCACAATATCAAGGTTCCGAGATCAACTGTCAACATACTAAAGTAGTAGAAACTCAACTGAGGCTTGGAACCAACAATCCTATAAGAGTCTACGGATTAGTAACACGTGAACCTGATAGAAAGAATAGAAAGCCTAGTTTCCTTAACCCCGTAAGAAAGATAGGATGACTCGGATCAGTAACACAGGAACGATGTGAATCACATGCCAGCCAGTCTAAGTGTTCCGGAGCAGTAGTGTTGGGCTAGCAGGACTCCGGTAAACCGGGCTATAGCAGACTACCATGGCTCAGTGGAAGCACCAGACTACATTTCCCCATAAGAGAGGCTACCAAGGATAGACAACTAGGTTGTCGGATCCCACACATACCAAGCATTTCAATCATACACACAATATGCCCGATATGTGTAAATACAACATGGCATCACAACAAAACCCTACGACTCAAAGTATTTATTCATTAGGCTCCGAGGAGCCAAGTATTACAAACATGGGTCTCATGACCCAACATACAGAGCATACAAGCAACAAGCACATGCGGAAGCTTAACTTGTCTGAGTACAGACAACTACAAAAGAAAAGGCTGAGAAGCCTGACTATCTACGAGACCGTACCGAGGGCACAAGATCGTAGCTGAGGTAACAAGCTAAACATCGGAGTCCACGCGGAACTACTAGCGAGACTGAAGTCTCTCTGCAAAAACATAAAATAAGCAAACGTGAGTACAAATGTACCCAGCAAGACTTACATCAGAACTAGCTACATATGCATCGGTATCAACAAAGGGGTGGTGGAGTTTGACTGCAGCAAGCCAGCTTTGACTCGGTAGCTATCCTGAACTATGACTGCAAGTAACTCTTTTGAGGTGGCGCACATGAGTCCACATATTCACCATATCAATACACCACTATGGATCCGCTCCCGTCTCCCTACGAGAACGCCATCCATAGCACTCATGCTTATCTTGCGCATCTTAGAGTATCCACTTTCACTTGTCTATGAACTTTACAGGCAACCCAGAAGTCCTTTACCGCGGACACGGCTATTCGAATAGATGATGTTAACCCTGCAGGGGTGTAATTCTTCACACACGCTCTCGCCACTTACCACCATGTACATGTTGTATATCTCGGCAACCTTCAAGCGGAAGCCTGGTGAGGGAGTCGGCCACGACCTGACTAACCACACAAGTCTCTAGTCCAGGTTTATCACCTATTCGGGTTCCATCCGCAACGAGATCCGGCCAGGGTGTCGCTCACGGCCCCAAACAATGTGAGTAGGGTTCCCAAGCCCACCATCCGGTGCCACTTGGTACACCGTGTACATGTGCCTAGTCTGTCCCAAGCCCACCTATACTGGGTGCCACTTGGTAGACTACTAACACTACCTACAAACACGAAACTAGTTGCAACTCACGGATGAGATCGAGTTGACTAGTAAGCCGAGAGGGGCCGAGTTACCGGAACCCAATGTGTGGTAGTAACTATTCATGGATCACAAACACATAACTCAGTTCTGGCTGCAATGAGACAACCCACCATGTACTCCTACATGGCCTCTCACCGATACCTTTACCAAATCGTGTTCACACCCTTAGCTCTCAATAGTAGGACATGTTCACACACCTCCAATTCACCCCGATGAATCAGACCTGACACAACTCTAAGCAATAGCAGGCATGACAAACAAGCATGAATGAGTAGGCACATCAGGGCTCAAACGGATCCTACTCATGCTAGTGGGTTTCATCTATTTACTGTGGCAATGACAGGTCATGCAGAGGACAGGGGTTCAACTACCGCAACATGTAACAGTTGAATCGTTGTTGTCCTAATGCAGTAAAAGAGAGCAGGAGTGAGAGAGTGGGATTGTATCGGATTGAACAATGGGGTTTTGCTTGCCTGGCACTTCTGAAGATAGTATAGCTCTTCATCGGTGTCATCGATCTCATCATCGGAACCACGTCTACTGAGGGGAACAATTACCGGCAACAGAGAGGAAACACAATCAATGCAATGCAACAATATGATGCATGAGTGTGACATGGCAATATGCTGTTGATTGAGCTAATGCAACTAGCAACAAGTTAAATGAAGTTGGTTTGAACCCAAGGTTCAAATTCAAACTCCACATGTGGTTATTTAAATGCCATTCATTTGATTTGTCCTAAACAGCAGCCAAAAGTTGTTCTAACATGTATGAAAATGGTACAGATGGATAGATTAGATTTTTCTGATCATTTTTCATATATAAATTATTTCATTTTGATTTACGGTTGATTTACTATGATTTTTAGAAGTTTTGGCTATTTTCTGGAATTAATAAATCATTTCTGATTTATTAAAAACCAGAAAACAGATTACTGCGTCAGCTTTGCGTCAGGGCGATGTCATCATTGACCAAAGTCAAATCTGACTGGTGGGGCCAACCTGTCAGAGTAACGGTGCTAATTATGTGGCTATTTAAATCCTAACAAAAATAATTAGCTCGCGGGACCCACAGTCATTGACCTTGGGGGTTAATTAGCAGTGTCATTAGCATTTAATTAACCCGGCCACGTCAGCGATTAACGCCGACGCTAACCCAGGCGCGGCGGCGTTCGCCATTCCGGCGACTCCGGCGATGGGAGCGAGCGGGGCTGGGCTCTACGTGCTCAGCGCGACGCGGCGCGTCGAGGGGTGTCTGCGGTGGGTGCCGAGGTGGTCTCTGGCAGCGCGGCGGCAAGCTGAGGAGGTGGCCGGAGCATGGGCGCGACGCAGTCGTCGCTGTGGTGCAGGGGGACCATCCGAGGGGTTCTGTGGCCTCCTGGAATCACCAAAAACGGTGTGGTCGAGTGCGGCTATCGCGAGCTACAACACCGGCGGCAACCAGGACGCCGGCGGTGAGCTCACGGGAATGGCGAGGGGCTAGCTATAGCACGCGTGAGATGAAGGGAAAAGAGGGGAAACGCGCGGAAGCTCACAGAGGTTCGAACGGCGCCGCTGTTAAGGTCGGGGAGGCACTGGACGAGGTGAATTGACAGCGAGGATCTCCGGGCACTGAGGTTGAAGAAGACGTCCGGGACGGCGATGCGGTGCTCCCCCAGTTTTTTGGCTTGGCGTGGACGAGGAGGGCGAAGATTCGGAGCTCAGGGTCGCGGAGAGAGAGCGAGGGAGTGGTTGTGGCCGCGGCGAACGGCGTCGGTGTGCTCCGGCTTGTTCGGTCGGCCATGGGAGAGAGAGCAGAGGGGAGGCGAGAGGTTGCTGGCGAGGGGGAGAGAGGCTAGGGGTCTCTGGGCGTCTCCAGGCGCGAGGGAGAGGCAGGAGGTGGCAAGAAGTAGCTGGAGCCTGCGGCCTGCACGGGCGCTCTCTCGCGGCGACAGCAGCAGCTTTGGGGCGAGGGGAGGAAGACGACAGGAGGTCGCGGGGGCCTGGGCCAACAGTTTTGGGCCGGAGCTGGGCCGCCAGATAAGTGGACCAGGTAACTCTTTCTCTCTCTCTTTCTTTATGTTTTCTATTTTCTGGAATTGGTTTTGATTTAGCAAAAATTCCAACCCACTTTGTAAAATGCTCAAAATATTTGTGGCACTTGGGAAATTATTTCCCACAGCCCTCAAATGCTTTCAAGATTATTTGGACATTTAAAAATACTTATAGAATTTAATTGTCCAAATTCAAATACTTATGAATTAACTCCAAAATCCAGAAATGTCCTAGAAATGTGTGCATCATTTTTGGGAGAAGTTTTCACCCATTCCAAAATTGATGAACTTTTCTAAAGGCCATTTTGGGTAGATGGAAAAGATTTAATTTGACCCTAGTTGTATTTCATTTGCCGCTAGGGTTTATCAGTCCTTGTTTCAAGTTTAATTAAAACTTAGACATGATGCTACACAAGATGCTAGCACTAAGCATTACCAGGACTAGGGATGTGACAGGTCATCGATCTTCGGGTTTAGCGCCGCAGACGTCTTCCAACACTCGCCCTTCGGCGATGTGCTAAATTCATTAAAAAACCTGTCCTTGGCGGGGGACTCATAGGCGAACTATGTCCGGTTCGACCTAGAAGCGGATGATGGGGAATTTCGCTTCCCACCCGCCACCCACTTCATAGCCACTATCGAGGACTTAACCGATGTGCTTGATTATGGCTCCGAAGACATCGATGGTATGGACAACGATGCCGACAAGGAGCAAGGCCAAGACCCACCATTCACTGGACGTTGGACGGCCACCTCTTTGTACGATGTGTACATGGTTGACACACCTAAAAAAGCTAGCGACGGTGACAAAGAAGATACAGTTGCGAATAAACCTTCTGAGACATAGTCCAAGCACCGGCGTCCTAAACGTCGTTCTAAGCCACGTCGCTCAAAATATGGCAACACTGGCACCAGAGAAAATAGTACTCCGAACGATGCCGAAAACAATGAAGACCCTGTTGGAGCAACATCCGAACAGGAGGAACAAGACAATGGGCAAGTTAGCCCTGATAAACAGGCCATGCCCAATGACCCGGATGATGATAGTTATCGTCCACTCTCCAAGGATGAGGAGAGCCTCGGCAGCGAGGATTTTATCGTGCCTGAGGCACCCCTCGAGAAGGAGCGCTTCAAGCGCCAGCTAATAGCTACTGCAAGAAGCCTGAAGAAAAAGCAGTAGCAGCTTCAAGCCGATCAAGACCTACTCATTGATAGATGGACTGATGTCCTGGCAGCCGAAGAATACGGCCTCAAGCGCCCAGCCAAGAGTTACCCGAAGTGCAGACTACTACCTCAGTTCGACGAGGAGGCACTAGAGACCATACCTCCCTCGCGCAATGCGGAACGACCACCATGTGGTCGGGATAGTGCGGCGGACCGACCATCCCACGGTCGGGATAAAACGGCAACTCAGGCCGAACAACAGCCCGCCCCACCGCCTCGTAAAAACAGAAACAAAACAGCTCGGGACCATACATACGACCTTGGCGGGAGACTGGACAAGAGAGCAGACACACTGATCAATCTACGGATCGCGAGGACGCTTCCCGACTCGGGATGATGGCTACCTATTCGGACATGACAAACCTAGTCACGCCCGGGCCGATAACTGCAGACGGACTTCATTGGAGGTGCGTCGCGACGCGGCCTCATATAGAGGCGCCGCACACCCTCTCTGCTTCATAGATGAAGTACTGGATCATGAATTCCCCGAGGGATTCAAGCCCGTCAATATTGAATCATATGATGGAACAACTTATCCCGCAGTATGGATCAAGGATTTTATTCTCCACATCCATATGGCCCGAGGAGACGATCTCCACGCCATCAAATACCTCCCACTAAAGCTCAAAGGGCTAGCTAGACACTGGTTAAATAGCCTGCCTGAAAATTCCATCGGCATCTGGGAGGACTTGGAAGAAGCTTTTCTTGACAACTTCCAAGGCACTTATGTCCTGCCGCCAGACGCCGATGACTTAAGTCATATAGTTCAACAACCTGGAGAATCAGCCAGAAACTTCTGGACTAGGTTCCTAACCAAAAAGTACCAGATCGTTGATTGTCCGGATGCCGAAGCCCTAGCAGCCTTCAAGCATAGCATCCATGAAGAATGGCTTGCCCGCCACCTGATACGTCTCCGTCGTATCTAATTTTCCAAACACTTTTGCCCTTGTTTTGGACTCTAACTTGTATGATTTGAATGGAACTAACCCGGACTGACGCTGTTTTCAGCAGAATTACCATGATGTTGTTTTATGTGCAGAAAACAAAAGTTCTCGGAATGACCTGAAACTCCACGGAATATCTTAGAATAAATAATAATAAATCCTCGCCAAAGATGAAGACCAGGGGGCCCACACCCTGTCCATGAGGGTGGGGGCGCCCCCCCCCCCTCCTGGGCGCGCCCCCTACCTCATGGGCCCCCTAGAGACCTTCCGACGCCAACTCCAACTCTATTTATTGGCTTTTGGGGAGAAAAAAATCGGAGAGAAGAAATCATCATGTTTTACGATACGGAGCCGCCGCCAAGCCCTAATCTCTCTCGGGAGGGCTGATCTGGAGTCCGTTCGGGGCTCCGGAGAGGGGGATTCGTCGCCGTCGTCATCATCAACCATCCTCCATCACCAATTTCATGATGCTCACCGCCATGCGTGAGTAATTCCATCGTAGGCTTGCTGGACGGTGATGGGTTGGATGAGATTTATCATGTAATCGAGTTAGCTTTGTTAGGGTTTGATCCCTAGTATCCACTATGTTCTGAGATTGATGTTGCTATGACTTTGCTATGCTTAATGCTTGTCACTAGGGCCCGAGTGCCATGAATTCAGATCTGAACCTATTATGTTTTCATGAATATATGTGTGTTCTTGATCCTATCTTGCAAGTCTATAGTCACCTATTATGTGTTATGATCCGACAACCCCGAAGTGACAATAATCGGGATACTTCTCGGTGATGACCATAGTTTGAGGAGTTCATGTATTCACCATGTGCTAATGCTTTGTTCCGGTTCTCTATTAAAAGGAGGCCTTAGTATCCCTTAGTTTCCAATAGGACCCCGCTGCCATGGGAGGGTAGGACAAAAGATGCCATGCAAGTTCTTTTCCATAAGCCGTATGACTATATTCGGAATACATGCCTACATTAGATTGATGAATTGGAGCTAGTTCTGTGTCACCCTATGTTATGACTGTTACATGACGAACCGCATCCGGCATAATTATCCATCAATGATCCGGTGCCTACGAGTTTTCCATATACTGGTTCTCGATTTACTTTTCCGTTGCTACTTTTGTTGTCTTTACAATCACTACAAAAATACCAAAAACATTACTTTTGTTGTCTTTACTTTTGTTACCGTTACCACCACTATCATATTACTTTGCTACTAAACACTTTGCTGCAGATACTAAGTTTCCAGGTGTGGTTGAATTGACAACTCAGCTGCTAATACTTGAGAATATTCTTTGGCTCCCCTTGTGTCGAATCAACAAATTTGGGTTGAATACTTTACCCTCGAAAACTGTTGCGATCCCCTATACTTGTGGGTTATCAAGACCTTTTTCTGGCGCCGTTGTCGGGGAGCATAGCTCTATTCTTTGAGTCACTTGGGATTTATATCTGCTGGACACTATGAAGAACTTGAAAGACGCTAAGACAACAATTTATCCCTCAACTACGAGGGAAGGTAAGGAACTGCCATCTAGCTCGCACTTGATTCACCTTACGTTATGAGTAAGCTAGCGACACCTAAGCCTCGCTTCGCTATTCGTCCGATATGTCGCATGTTATTGATGATGCCATTCGCTATGCATGATACTTATGATGAAACTACTTCTATGCTTGATACTACTGTGCCCCTTGGTGAATTTCTAGATGAACAAATTTCTAGGTCTAGAGAAAGAAAAACTATTGAAACTGATAATATTGATGAAAGTGATGATGAAGATATGCCTGCTATTCCTGAGGGTTATCTTTTTGATGCGGAATCTTCTGCAGCTATTTTTGCCTGCCAGGATAGATACGAACTTAAGAGGCTGCTAGTTAAATGGAATAAAGAATCTCTTAGAGATAGGATGAGACCTGACCCTGCTTTTTCTACTTCACCTATCTGTGTTCCTGATAAGGATTATGAATTTTCTGTTGATCCAGATATAGTTACTTTGGTTGAATCTGATCCATTCTGTGGCTATGCATCTGAAACTGTTGCGGCACATCTTACTAAGTTAAATGATATGGCTGATCTGTTTACTAATGATGAGAGATCGCGCTACTTTTATATACTCAAAATATTTCCGTTCTCATTAAAGGGTGATGCTAAGATATGGTTTAATTCTCTTGATCCTGGTTGTGTGCGTAGTCCCCAGGATATGATTTATTACTTCTCTACTAAATATTTCCCTGCTCATAAGAAACAAGCTGCTTTGAGGGAAATATACAACTTCGTGCAAATTAAAGAAGAGAGTCTCCCACAAGCTTGGGGGAGGCTTCTCAAGTTACTTAATGCTTTGCCTGATCATCCTCTTAAGAAACCTGAAATACTTGATATCTTTTATAATGGACTAACCGATGCTTCCAGAGATTACCTGGATAGTTGTGCTAGTTCTCTTTTCACGAAAAGAACACCGGATGAAGCTGAAATTCTATTGAATAATATGTTGACAAATGAAAATAATTGGGCACCTCCTAAGCCAACTCCTGAGCCAGCTCCTGAGCCAATTGCTGAGCCTATTCCTAAACCAACTCCGAAGAAGAGAGGTGTTCTATTTCTCAGTCCTGAAGATATGCAAGAGGCAAAGAAATTTATGAAAGAAAAAGGTATTAAAGCTGAAGATGTTAAGAATTTACCTCCTATTGAAGAAATACATGGTCTTAATTTACCGCTTGTTGAAGAAGTGTATGATCTCAATTCCTTATTCATCAAGAACCTCCCGATCCCGATATCCCGACACGTAGTAAAGGTAAATTCTCTCTACAGATATGATAAAGCTGAAGTCCCTCCTACTAAAATTGCTAGTCAGTGCTTGGATGAGTTTGATAACTTTCTGTTTAAGTAAGATGACTTTAATGCTTATTTTGGTAGACAAATTAAACAGAATACCTTTATGATTAAACGCTTGGGTGATTATATGGCTAATATTAGAGGTGAACTTAAACTTGTTAGCAAACATGCTTCTATGGTTACCACTCAAGTAGAACAAGTACTTAAAGCTCGAAAAGAAGTGCTTGATGAAATGAATAGTAAGAAAAATGATTATGCTATTAGAGTGGCTACTAGAACTGGTAGAATGACTCAGGAACCTTTGTATCCTGACGGCCACCCTCAGAGAATCGAGCAAGATTCTTAGAGAAATAAAATTGATGTACCTAGTTCTTCTAAAAGAAAGAAAAGGAAAAATGATAGGACTTTGCAAACTTCTAGTGAACCTGCTGAACCACCTGATAATCCAAATGATATCTCTATGTCTGATGCTAAAACACAATCTGGTAATGAACATGAACCTAGTGAAAATGTTAATGATGATGTTCATGATGATGCTCAACCTAGTAATGATAATGATGTAGAAGTTGAACCTGTTGTTGATCTTGATAACCCACAATCAAAGAATCAACGTTATGATAAAAGAGACTTCGTTGCTAGGAAACATGGTAAAGAAAGAGAACCATGGGTTCAGAAACCCATGCTTTTTCCTCCGAAACCATCCAAGAAAAGGATGATGAGGATTTTGAGCGCTTTGTTGAAATGATTAGACCTATCTTTTATGTATGCGATTGGTCGATATGCTCAAAATGAATCCTTATGCTAAATATATGAAAGATATTGTTACAAATAAAAGAAAGATCCGAAGCTGAAATTTCCACCATGCTTGCTAATTATACTTTTAAGGGTGGAATACCAAAGAAACTTGGAGATCCAGAGTACCTACTATACCATGCTCCATCAAGAGAAATTACGTTAAAACTGCTTTATGTGATCTTGGAGCCGGTGTTAGTGGTATGCCTCTCTTTATATCGTAGACTTGACTTGAATAAGTTGACACCTACTGAAATATCTTTGCAAATGGCTGATAAATCAACTGCTATACTGCCGGTATTTGTGATGATGTGCTGTTGTGGTTGCAAACGTTACTATTTTAACGGACTTTGTTATTCTTGATATTCCTGAGGATGATAGTATGTCTATTATTCTTGGAAGACCTTTCCTTAATACTGCAGGGGCTGTTATTGATTGCAACAAAGGCAATATCACTTTTCATGTTAATGGTAATGAGCATACGGTACACTTTCCGAGGAAACAACCTCAAGTTCATAGTATCAACTCTATTGGAAAAATTCCATCGATTATATTTGGAGGTTTTGAATTTTCTCTCCCTACTGTCAAGAAGAAATATGATATACTCCCTTTGTTCCTTGATATAAGGTGTATAGATTTTTGAGAAAAAGTCCGAAATATAAGGTGTATTGCATTGCACCACTCATTTGGATAATTTTTTTAGGGATTTGTTTACATTTCCTTATATCGGGCAAGCTCCTCTATTTCCTCATGTCAATTAGTCAGGTGTAATCTCGTCCAAAACTTGTGAAATTTTCCCTCCACATGTGTTCTTTAATTTCCGTGCAAAAAACTATACACCCTATATCTAGGAACGGAGGGAGTACTTATTATTAGGGATGTCCATATTCCCGTTGAGGTAACCTAGTGTTATTCGAAATTTCTCTGGTTCCATGTTAATCGGAATGAGTTTGTTAACAAGACTTGATCAACCTTGTTAGTGGATTCTTTTTTATGAGCATGAGATGGACGAAACTAGAAGCACAACCTTCTGTACCCACTTTATATTTTCTGTTACTTAGTAGAAATAAAGTAAAATAGTATGTTTCTGTCTGTTTCCTGATTTATCCGTGCAATATAAAAATATCTTGAGAATAAAAGTCCTCAGAATGCCATGCCAATTTAATATGATTTTTCTGGGAATATTTGAGGATTTTTAGTGCAAAAATTACCGCGGGGGGAGCTGCCACCTGGCCACAAGGGTGGAGGGCGCGCCCTACCCCCCTGGGCGCGCCCCCTGCCTCGTGGGCCCATGGTGGCCCTCCTCCACTTATCCCTGCACCCATCTTCTTCCTCTGCCTCACACAAACCCGAAAAACCAACTCAAGCTCGAGTTCCAGCACACTTTTCCTGTGATTTTCGATCTCCTTGCTCAAAGCACATCTCGCAAAACTGCTTGGGGAGATTGTTCCTTGGTATGTGACTCCTCCATTGGTCCAATTAGTTTTTGTTCTAGTGCTTTATTCTTTGCAAATTTGTGCTGCATAGGTGACCATGTTCTTGAGCTTGCATGTCAAATTTATATGGTTCCAAGTAGTTCTAATGCTTGATATAGGCTCTAGGCACTTGTAGGAGTAGTTGCTATCAATTTTATTGAAGTTGGTTCACTTTTATTTGAAGTTACTAAAAATTTCAGATTATTTCAGAAATAATGAAGAGACTTTTGAGGGGCTCCTCGAGCCGAAGCTCGAAGGAAAAACAAAAGGAAGAAGAGCAGAAGCCCAAATATAATTTGCCTCGTACCGCGGAGGTCCGGCCGTGTGAATGGCGTTCCGATGACTTCTTGAGGAGAGCCGGGATTTATGAGGATTTCTATTTATTGATTGAGAACGCTGGCCTCACCGACTTCCTCCGCGACCAACGTCATCAGTATCTCTTACTCACAAATACTTTTGTGCAGAACTTCAACTTTTTCCCTAAGAAATCACCTCCAACAGTAGAGTTTCATTTATATGACATTGTTAAGGAGATGAAATTAGCTGAATTTTGCAAGGTTTGCAAAATACCCTTTGAGGGTACCTTAGATGAACCACACCGTAATGAAGTGGAAGCATTTATTAACACTATAAATGTGGGAGAAATCAGGAAGGTTTCTGATGCAAGAATTACTTGCATACACTTTCCTGTTTTACGCTACTTTGCCTTATTTGCTAGTCGTTGCTTGATTGGTCGCGGAAACTGTGGAAACCTTAGTGTTCTTGATATTATTATTTTGTTCCATGGTTTATACCGCAATAACTCTGTTAGTATGGGTGGAATTGTTGCTAGAGGGTTAAGTCTGAACCGTACTAAGGGCCCCATCTTTGGAGGCATTTATGCTTCACGCCTAGCTGAATATTTTGAAATACCTATTAGGCATGAGGAGAAAGAAGAAACAACATTGCCCCGTGCTTATTTAGATTATAAGAGTATGCTAGCGCATGATTTTCTTGTTAAGAGTCGCGAAGGGGAGCTCAAATATAAATTGTACTTTGATAAACATCACCCTGAGACTATTACTTTGCCTGCTCCCTCTTTGTTTAACTTGTCTACAAGTCCTTACATCGTTCTGTGGGCGGCTATTCAAGCATATCGGAATCCTGCACCAGCCCCGGAACTGGAACCACAAGATGAGCCTCCACGACAGTCTGTTTATTCTTGGGATCCGGAGGCGGTTGCCAGCCAGTGGCAGTCAGAGTCCTCTTCATCACATTATGATCCCAATTATTCTTCATCGTAGTACGACCCCAGCTACACCTACGGGTATCCGCCAGGCTATCCCTGGCAATAGACCAACTTAGGCCAAAAGCCTAAGCTTGGGGAGTACGTATTTCCCACTGACATTACATTCATGTTCACACACACTCATTGCTAGATGTCGGTGCTCATACTCTTTCACTGTAATATCCATGCTAGTTTATTTCCTTTTTCCTTCTTTCTTCTTGTGTGTTTAATAAACCTTAAGAAAAAAACCCAAAAAAATTAGTAGTAGTTTATTTTTCCTGCTGTAGTAGTAATAATTAAAAAGAAAACCCAACAATATTTCCCTTTCTTCTTTTGCTTGTTGGGAGCTTTCTCGTGTAAATAGTTTTTATTTCCTTTCTTTTCTTTGGGGTCAGTAGGAGAAGACCATAATTAAATTGTTGAAGTGGCTCTTATATGCATCATTGTTGATTTAACCAAGAGCCCATATTGCCTTGTCTTCTCCTGTTTATTGTATGCTCGCAGATTCCAGCTTAGTCCAATGCACGTGCACTCTTATTATTATTCACACCGTTCGGTCGTGCAAGTGAAAGGCAATTATGATGATATATGATGGACTGACTGAGATGGGAAAAGCTGGTATGAACTCGACCTCTTTCGTTTTTGTAAATATGATGAGTTCATCGTTCTTGATTCAGCTGATTATGAATAAACATGTTTGCAATGACAATTAGATACCATAGTTGTTTGTGCCATGCTTGATTAGCTATGAGTTATAATGGTTTACCTTGCATGCCAACATGCTATTAAGATGATTATGATGTGGTATGATGGGGTGGTATCCTCCTTTGAATGATTTAAGTGACTTGACTTGGCACATGTTCACGCATGTAGTTGAAACATATCAACATAGCCTTCATGATATTTATGTTCATGGTGGATTATATCCTACTCATGCTTGTATTCAATGTTTATTAATTTTAATGCATGTTCATGATTGTTATCGCTCTCTAGTTGGTCGCTTCCCAGTCTTTTGCTAGCCTTCACTTGTACTAAGCGGGAATACTGCTTGTGCATCCAATCCCTTAAACCCCAAAGTTATTCCATATGAGTCCACTGTACCTTCCTATATGCGGTGTCTACCTGCCGTTCCAAGTAAATTTGTATGTGCCAAACTCTAAACCTTCAAATAAACATTCTGTTTTGCATGCTCGAATAGCTCATATATCAACTAGGGCCGCCCTTATCTTCCGTGTTAGGCGGGTTATTCTCAAGAGGAGTGGACTCCGCTCATCACTCACGAGAAAATGGCTGGTCACCGGGATGCCCAGTCCCATGCTTTATGCAAACTAAATCAACATAATTGCAAACAAAACTCCCCCTAGGACCCGTTGAATGTTGGAGGCACTCGTTGTTTCGAGCAAGCCATGGATTGATGCTTGTGGAGGAGGGGGAGTATAAACTTTACCATTCTGTTTGGGAACCGCCTATGATTTGTTTAGCATGGAAGATATCGTCATCTCTTAGTTGTTATGTTGACAATGAAAGTATGCCGCTCAAAATATAATTTATCTCTATTTCAAAACCGAGCTCGCACCTCTACAAATCCTCGCTTCCCTCGTGAAGGGCCTATCTATTTACTTTTATGTTGAGTCATCACCCTCTTATTAAAAGCACTAGCTGGAGAGCACAGTTGTCATTTGCATTCATTACTGTTAATTTATATCGGGTATGACTATGATTGGATCTCTTTTACCATGAATTACAATGTCTAGTCAGTCCTTTATCTTTGAAGGTGCTCTGCATTTATGTTTTGCGGTCTCAGAAAGGGCTAGCGAGATACCATCTTGTTATATCATATTATGATTGTTTTGAGAAAGTGTTGTCATCCGAGATTTATTATTATGGCTTGCTAGCTGATTATGTTATTGATATGAGTAAACATGAGACCTGAGAATTATTGCAAATGTGGTTAGTTATGATCTTTGCTGAAAACCTGAATGATGGCTTGACATAGGTACAACAACAACGAGCAAAGCGAGTTTGTAAAAGTTTTTCTTTTCTCTTTCAGTTTGTCAACTGAATTGCTTGAGGACAAGCAAGGGTTTAAGCTTGGGGAGTTGATACGTCTCCGTCAGATCTACTTTTCCAAACACTTTTGCCCTTGTTTTGGACTCTAACTTGTATGATTTGAATGGAACTAACCCGGACCGACGCTGTTTTCAGAGAATTGCCATGATGTTGTTTATATGCGTAAAACAAAAGTTCTCGGAATGACCTGAAACTCCACGGAATATCTTAGAATAAATAATAAAAAGTCCTCGCTAAAGATGAAGACCAGGGGCCCACATCCGTCCACGAGGGTGGGGGCGCCCCTACCTCGTGGGCCCTCGAGACCTTCCGACGCCAACTCCAACTCTATTTATTGGCTTTCGGGAGAAAAAATCGAGAGAAGAAATCACCGTGTTTTACGACTGAAGCCGCCGCCAAGCCCTAATCTCTCTCGGGAGGGCTGATCTCGAGTCCGCTCGGGCTCCGCGAGGGGTTTCGTCGTCGTCGTCATCATCAACCATCCTCCATCACCAATTTCATGATGCTCACCGCCGTGCGTGAGTAATTCCATCGTAGGCTTGCTGGACGGTGATGGGTTGGATGAGATTTATCATGTAATCGAGTTAGCTTTGTTAGGGTTTGATCCTAGTATCCACTATGTTCGAGATTGATGTTGCTATGACTTTGCTATGCTTAATGCTTGTCACTAGGGCCCGAGTGCCATGAATTCAGATCTGAACCTATTATGTTTTCATGAATATATGTGTGTTCTTGATCCTATCTTGCAAGTCTATAGTCACCTATTATGTGTTATGATCTGACAACCCCGAAGTGACAATAATCGGGATACTTCTCGGTGATGACCATAGTTTTAGGAGTTCATGTATTCACCATGTGCTAATGCTTTGTTCCGGTTCTCTATTAAAAGGAGGCCTTAATATCCCTTAGTTTCCAATAGGACCCCGCTGCCACAGGAGGGTAGGACAAAAGATGTCATGCAAGTTCTTTTCCATAAGCACGTATGACTATATTCGGAATACATGCCTACATTACATTGATGAATTGGAGCTAGTTCTGTGTCACCCTATGTTATGATGTTACATGACGAACCGCATCCGCATAATTATCCATCATCGATCCAAAGGCCTCACGAAGTTTTCCATATTTGGTTCTCGCTTATTTACTTTTCTGTTGCTCTTGTTATAATCACTACAAAAATACCAAAACATTACTTTTGCTGTCTTTACTTTTGTTCTTGTACCACCACTATCATATTACTTTGCTACTAAACACTTTGCTGCAGATACTAAGTTTCCAGGTGTGGTTGAATTGACAACTCAGCTGCTAATACTTGAGAATATTCTTTGGCTCCCCTTGTGTCGAATCAACAAATTTGGGTTGAATACTTTACCCTCAAAAACTGTTGCGATCCCCTATACTTGTGGGTTATCACCACCTCGGCCAAGAAAAGCCGAAATCCATGGCAGCCCTCACGGCACTCATGACCCGCTTTTGTGCAGGTGAGGATAGCTGGCTGGGTCATAGAAAAACCACAGCCAGCGAAGCAGGCCCCTCCGAGGCCAAAAACAGCACTAGCAAGCTCCGGCGCAATAGACACAAACGCCGAAGCAATGGTGATAACACCGACGACACTACGTTTCACGACGGATTTAGTGGCTCGAACCCCGGCCAGTGGAAGAAACCCTACAAAAGGAACAGCGAGGGACCATCCAGTTTGGACCGCATACTTGACCGTTCGTGCCAGATACATGGCACCCCAGAAAAACAGGCCAATCATACCAACAGAGATTGTTGGGTTTTTAAGTAGGCCGGCAAGTTAAATGCCGAGAACAAAGAAAAGGGATCACAAAGTGAGGACGAGGACGAAGACCCCCGGCAGCCGAACACTGGGTGGCAGAAGAAATTTCCCCCTCAGGTCAAAACGGTGAACATGATATATGCTACACACATCCCCAAAATGGAGCGCAAGCGAGCACTCAGGGACGTCTACGCAGTAGAGCCAGTCGCCCCAAAATTTAATCTGTGGTCGTCATTCCCGATCACCTTCGATCGTCGAGATCATCCAACTAGTATCCGCCATGGCGGTTTGGCCGCACTGGTCCTCGACCCAATCATCGACGGATTCCACCTAACACGAGTCCTAATGGACGGCGGTAGCAGCCTCAACCTGCTCTATCAGGATACAGTACGGAAGATGGGCATTAATCCCTCACGAATCAAACCCACAAAGACTACCTTTCAAGGAGTCATACCAAGGGTCGAGGCCCGTTGTACGGGCTCAATCACGCTGGAGGTGGTCTTCGGTTCTCTGGACAACTTCCGAAGTGAAGATTTAATCTTCGATATCGTCCCCTTCCGCGGCGGCTGCCACGCACTGCTTGGACGAACTGCGTTCGCTAGATTCAACGCGGTGCCCCATTATGCTTGTCTCAAGCTCAAGATGTCTGGTCCACGCGGCGTCATAAAAGTAAATGGAAACACAGAGCACTCTCTCTGTACAGAAGAGCACACCGCCGCCCTGGCAGCAAAGGTACAGAGCGGCCTTCTCAAGCAGAACCATAATCTGGCTGCCGAGCCCCTAGACATCATTAAGAGGGTCCGGACCACACTACAACAGGACAGCTCGGCTCGTCAGGAGCTCGATTAGCAATTCGGCCTCCGTCCTAGTCCCGATGAGGAAGTGGCATTCGTACCACGCGAACATAATTACGCACTCAAAATTCCATGGGCATGATGGAGGCACAGCTAGCTTGTGATCCACAGTTCGGCTAGACCGATCCCGGACTCACATATACCTTCACTATTTTCTTTCCCCTTTTCAGGTTTTACACAGGCCTCCTTCGAGGGCCTGATTGCTGGTCCTTTCCAAGGACAAGTACACCAGATGGGCACAGAGAATAGGAATATAAGGGAAGCCCTAGAGGACAACCCAACAATCACTCTACCTGTTTTTTAGTACCCAAATGCAGCTCTCCTTTGGTTATGGCATGTTAAATAGCCGGTTGCTTCTCGCACTATTCGTATAAATGCGCTTTGACGCATTAACCCAACTATAATGGAAGCAGTTCACGCCCCAAGTTAAGGGTCCCCAGATATTACCTCTGCTCTTTTTCTGTTTTCCTTTTTTATTAATTACTTATATTCTCGCACCTGTGCACTTTGGTACGTTTCATATTCGCCAGGGGCTCCCCATTGCCCCATAATACAGCAACAAAGTCCGAACACTTCTCATAGATAAGTTCGGCACCCCGAATTTAGCATTATATGCATTGGCTCCGAATCATGTCTTCGGTCAATAGTTGGGTTGCCCGGCTCCTATGCTTGCTACCCTATGTTCCGCTACATCGGCTAGGGTAGTAAAGGGAGAACTACTGCGATTTTGCCCTGGTCTAAACCGGATGAGCACCTTAGTAGAGAAAGCCAAAAACTGACTGTCATGATGCGGCGAGAGTCGGTCAGCTGTTCGGAGGTCACAAATTGTTGGAGATTTTTTCCCGCATTTCGCGAAGGATCGGTACTTCCCGATCAGACGCTGACAGCACTCTGATTTGTATACCAGGGGTTGCGCCTATGTTTTATTATAAAACTCATATGTCTAAGTGAGGGCGTTTAAGCCGCATAGTCTGATTGTCTGGTTCGTTGCGCTAAACAACTCCTTCAAGGACCATATAATTGGATCAAGATTGTTTAGATTCCATCCCGAACACCTCCGTAATACCTATGTGAGGGCAGAAGCCGACGACTCATCATACAAGGCAAAGACAAAAAAATGAATGTCTTCATTCAAAAATAATGTCATGCCCGCACTGCGCGGCTGCATGTTGAGATCCCTCCAGGACATCCGCAAAATACTGCTCGGGTGTGCGGTGCTTCTTGCCCTCCAGCGGCCCCCTGGCCACCTCGACGGCGTCCATCTTCGGCCACCACATCTTGCAATGAGCGAAGGCCATGCGGGCACCTTCGATGCAGACTGATCGCTTGACGATGTCTAGCCGTGGACACACCTCCATCACCTACTTCACGGGGCCAAAATAACTGCTAGGTATAGCTTCGGCTGGCCACAGTCGGATTATTAAATCCTGCATGAATTGATTGCCTATTTGCGTTTATTGCGTCCATGATTTTTCGCTGCTGGTGAGTTTATTGCGTTACCAAATAGAGACTGGATACCATGCGTTAATTGATTACATTATGCGTTGCCAAATAGTAACAGATTCATTACCATACGTGAATTAAATGTGTTAGCAAAAATTGAATGGGTTTGTCCGGCCTGATGGAAACAACTATAAATTGAGAACCAGCATGGTGATAGAAGAAAGGAAGTGATTGAAAGAAGGAAGGAGATTGATCACCGTGGGATTGAAAGAAGGAAGGAGATTGATCACTGTCAATAATGAATTGATTGCGTTTGGATTGATTGCGCTTGGTTACCTTATATGAATTATTTGTTTACCGAAGATAGAGTCCGATTGGAGGGACGAAAGAAAATCGGCAGGGAAAAAACCGATGGGGAGAAAACCGGTGGAGGGAGAAAAGAAAATCGCTGGAGGGGAGGAGGAGGGGTCGTACGAAGGGGTTGGACGAAGAGGGGGAACGTAAGAGGGGAAACGGAACACTACGTTTCTTTTAGATAGTAGAGAATCATGCATGAATTGATTGCCTATTTGTGTTTATTGCGTCCATGATTTTTCGCTGCTGGTGAGTTTATTGTGTTACCAAATAGAGACTGGATACCATGCGTTAATTGATTACATTATGTGTTTCCAAATAGTAATAGATTCATTACCATACGTGAATTAATTGTGTTAGCAAAAATTGAATGGGTTTGTTCGGCCAGATGGAAACAATTATAAATTGAGAACCAGCATGGTGATAGAAGAAAGGAAGTGATTGAAAGAAGGAAGGAGATTGATCACCGTGGGATTGAAAGAAGGAAGGAGATTGATCACTGTCAATAATGAATTGATTGCCATGCATGAATTGATTGCGTTTGGATTGATTGCGCTTGGTTACCTTATATGAATTATTTGTTTACCAAAGATAGAGTCCAATTGGAGGGACGAAAGAAAATCGGCAGGGAAAAAACCGATGGGGAGAAAACCGGTGGAGGGAGAAAAGAAAATCGCTGGAGGGAAGGAGGAGGGGTCGTACGAAGGGGTTGGACGAAGAGGGGGAACGTAAGAGGGGAAACGGAACACTACGTTTCTTTTAGATAGTAGAGAATCATGCATGAATTGATTGCCTATTTGCGCTTATTGCGCCCATGATTTTTCGCTGCTGGTGAGTTTATTATGCTACCAAATAGAGAATGGATACCATCGTTAATTGATTACATTATCGCTGCCAAATAGTAATGATTCATTACCATACGTGAATTAATTGTGTTAGCAAAAATTGAATGGGTTTGTCCGGCCAGATGGAAACAATTATAAATTGAGAACCAGCATGGTGATAGAAGAAAGGAAGTGATTGAAAGAAGGAAGGAGATTGATCACCGTGGGATTGAAAGAAGGAAGGAGATTGATCACTGTCAATAATGAATTGATTGCCATGCATGAATTGATTGCGTTTGGATTGATTGCGCTTGGTTACCTTATATGAATTATTTGTTTACCGAAGATAGAGTCTGATTGGAGGGACGAAAGAAAATCGGCAGGGAAAAACCCGATGGGGAGAAAACCGGTGGAGGGAGAAAAGAAAATCGCTGGAGGGGAGGAGGAGGGGTCGTACGAAGGGGTTGGACGAAGAGGGGGAACGTAAGAGGGGAAACGGAACACTACGTTTCTTTTAGATAGTAGAGATTAATTATGGAGCTGCCAACCCCATCAAGCAAAATATTTGTTCTTTTGGGGCTGGCACCTCGAACAAGCATAAAAATAGAGGGAAGCAGATATATTGTCGTGTATGCACACACCCTTCTTTCGTTAGTTTAGATGAACCATTGATGATCAATTCGAAGTAGTGCATGTGATTAAAATTAATTTTACCTATATATAGGGTGCAGAATAAACTACAACAAGTAGATTTGCAACCACGGGATGCTGACGATATCTTCAAAGAACATTGCAACAGCAGCGAGGCTTCACAGCAACATATGGTAAGCCAGGTGTTTTAGTACATGTGAAATGTAATGCGTGTGGGCTACTTTCTTGGCTTGTGACCTCAACCTGTAATCCTCTGTAATAACAAATAGTTCAGTTTCCGCTTTCTTTGTATTGCTTGATTCAATGCTTGTTTGTTACTTGTTACGCTATACTTGAGTTGGCTAATATGTCAAGAAGGCTTCTCTTGTACTATCGTAAAGAAATGCATGCCTAGTTCATTTGAGTCCTTAACTTTTCCTCCGAACTTCATCACAAGACTGTCTTCGTAGTTTATATGAGGCCACACTGTTAAGTGCTTTCTCAGATTATTTCAACTTCTTAGATGCCTTGGCAACTTAAATATAGCGGTGGTACACTCCCTTTCAACTAGGGATGTCAACCGGTTCCCGTTTAATCCCGATTAAAGTCCACTAGTGGTATGATAGTTCAAAAGAGTTTTTGTTTTTTGAGGAAAATGAACCAGGGAGCTAGAAAAAAACTAACTACATGGGACTGGCGGATGTCGTTTATTTGCCACTTACATCCCTAGTTTCATCTTACCGTTTTAATTTCTTTTCGGCTGATGCTGCTTCGAACCATTTAAATATAGCTTGCCATGCTCGGCAATAATTGTATGTCGCTTACCATGTAAGCTTACTACCGGATCATGCGATAACTATCTCTTACTTATGTCCAAATGAAACCTTTCGGATACTGCTCACACTAGGACACAATGTATAACCCTGAATATATTTGTGGAAGCAAAGCGCCATCCATGTTACCAGATGGTAGCGATTCAGAGGCAACACCGCGGAGAGCGATCGAGCATAGATATTATAGTTCTTGAGGCTCTACTAGAGGCGTAAAGAGATGGTGTGGCTGCCATGAATGAGGTAATCTCGATTTTGAAGCTGGAAATTATGCAATTAGCTGCACGCATTATGCAAGCAACCCAAGAATTGGAGGAAGAAGAATGTTGCATTTGAAGACGGAGGAGGTCCTGTTGCCGCTATCCAAGCCTGTGGTAATCCCAGTTCTTCTTTAGATAGCAGTTGAAATTGTCATTAGATTATTGTACTTGCATGCTGTGTCATGTATCTGAATGGATTATGTTGTAAGACCCACTATGTTGTCCATGTGTTGTCCCCGTCAAAAAAAAATGTTGTCCATGTGTTGTAATGATCCGAATTTTTTAGGTGAGGTAATCCTCAGTACTTGTATGATTGACATAAGGTGAACTGTTTTTAGTGTGAGCATATTGTATTGGATGAAATAACTTTTTGACTCAAAGTGTATCCAACCTACAGAATTCAAAGATCACAGCATTTATAAATCATAATCATATATAAAGGTGGAATAAATCTTTGTTGTGGTTTTGAAGAAATAAATAACAAAATGTAGAATTATCTGTGGATATTCGTAATCGGATAAAAATTGGATTTGGATTTAGTTGCGTGGCCTGTGGCAAACGTGAATGCTAATTCTCCCAAGTTTTGAACGAAGCAGCTAAACACCCACTATCATTTGTGGGATGCCCGAAGCAAGTGTTTATAGATGGAAATTACTGTCTACCCCGACACTTGACATCCTTATCGACCAGATTTACACTGTTGTCGATAGGGGTAGACTAGTAACTTCAATCGATGTGACATGACGGCCTCGAGCCCATTCAGACAAAGGCGCCAAACGTATGCAAAATACATTTGATTCAAGCTCGTCCGAAAGACATTTGTCTCTCCTCCATTTCCCCATTCATCCATGGTGGGCGGCAAAACAAACTCTCCTCGTCCAAATCGATGTAGGCTAATATTTTAAATAGGGCAGATGTGTAACTTCCCTCGATGTGACATAACCACCGACACGTCTCCGTCAGATCTATAATTTTGATTGTTCCATGCCAATATTATTCAACTTTCATATACTTTTGGTAAGTTTTATACTATTTTGGGACTAACATATTGATCCAAAGGCAGTGTCGGCCTCACATGCATTTGCATGTTTTTGGTTTCGCAGAATATCCATATCAAATGGAGTCCAAACGGGATAAAAATGGACGGAGCTTATTTTTGGAATATTTGGAAAATCTGGGAGAAAGATCAACGCGAAACGGTGTCGGATGTGGGCACGAGGTAGGGGGGCGCGCCCTACCCCCCCAGGGCGCGCCCCTGACCCTCGTGGTCCACCGGTAAGACGGTTGATGCCCTTCTTCGGCCGCAAGAAAGCTAATTTTTGGTAAAAAAAATCACGGCGAAGGTTTCAGCCCAATCGGAGTTACGGATCTCCATATATATACGAAACGGTGAAAGGGCACCAGACGAGAGCGCAGAAACAGAGAGAAACAGAGAGACAGATCCAATCTCTGAGGGGCTCTTGCCCCTCCCATGCCATGGAGGCCAAGGACCAGAGGGGAAACCCTTCTCCCACCTAGGGAGGAGGTCAAGGAAGAAGAAGACGAAGGGTCCCCCTCTCCCCTTCTCTTCCGGTGGTGCCGGAATGCTGCCGTGGCCATCATCATCATCACTGCGATCTACACCAACACCTTCGCCATCTTCACCAACATCTCCATCACCTTCCCCCTCTATCTACAGCGGTCCACTCTCCCGCAACCGGATGTACCCTCTACTTGAACATGGTGCTTTATGCTTCATATTATTATCCAATGATGTGTTGCCATCCTATGATGTCTGAGTAGATTTTTGTTGTCCTATCAGTGGTTGATGAATTGATATGATTGATTTAATTTGCCTGTGGTTATGTTGCTGTCCTTTGGTGCCCATCATATGAGCGCGCGCGTGGATCACACCATAGGGTTAGTTGTATGTTGATAGGACTATGTATTGGAGGGCAAGAGTGACAGAAGCTTCAACCTAGCATAGAAATTGATGCATATGGGATTGAAGGGGGGCCAATATATCTTAATGCTATGGTTGGGTTTTGCCTTAATGAACGTTAGTAGTTGCGGATGCTTGCTAATAGTTCCAATCATAAGTGCATAGAATTCCAAGTCAGGGATGACATGCTAGCAGTGGCCTCTCCCACATAATACTTGCTATCGGTCTAGTAAAGTAGGCAATTGCTTAAGGGACAATTTCACAACTTCTGACACCACTTTTCCACACTCACTATATTTACTTTATTGCTTCTTTACTTACAACATCCCCTAGTCTTTATTTACTCGCTCTTTATTTTCTTGCAAGCCTATCAAAAACACCTACAAAAGTACTTCTAGTTTCATACTTGTTCTAGGTAAAGCGAACATTAAGCGTGCGTAGAGTTGTATCGGTGGTCGATAGAACTTGAGGGAATATTTGTTCTACCTTTAGCTCCTCGTTGGGTTCTACACTCTTACTTATCGAAAACTATTGCGATCCCCTATACTTGTGGGTTATCAAGACCTTTTTCTGGCGCCGTTGCCGGGGAGCCATAGCGTGGGGTGAATATTCTCGTGTGTGCTTGTTTGCTTTATCACTAAGTAATTTTTATTTGTTGTTCTTAGTTGTTTTCTATCTTTAGTTATGGGTAGGAAACGCAAGATACCAAAAAAAAATAGTTGTACCTACTGAACCAATGGTTGAAGAACCACTCAAAATCTATCACACTCCTGAAGCTTTTTACTTGGATCGTCTTCGATCCCTTTGTGCTCGTGCTGAAACCCCAACTAGCTTAGTTGAGGGCAAATCTTTAGATGAGCATGCTTGTTATGCGCGACACCGAATATCTGAAAAAGGGAAAATTCTATTGGGTCAAATTCATCGTTTGCAATGCTATGCTTGGAATTTATGTGAAATATAGGATGTTACTTGTTGTTCTGAAAACCCTAAGAAACACCTTCCCTACCAATGTGAGTTTATTGATAATGGAATCCTATCTTCGTATGCTAAGGGTGTTTATAACTACTATGATATTCAACAAATTGAAGAATTTGTTTCTTTTAAGGGTGCTTATGAAATTTCTTCTTTGATTGAAACGTATGATGCTACTTTTCACAAATCTGAAAATTTTGCCATACTTAAATATTGCTATGATAATTATGCTTCTAATGCCTATGTTGAACCGTACCTTGAGGATTACTCCGCTGTCCAAGAAGAGACTAATATTTTGCAGGAGTCTATGGAAGAAGAAATTACTGAAACTGTGAGCTCATTGGATGAAAAAGATGAAGAGGAGAGCGAAGAACAAAAGGAGGAAGAGCGGATTGATCACCCGTGCCCACCTTCTAATGAGAGTAACTCTTCAACTCATACATTGTTTAATTTCCCTTCGTGCTTACCGAAGGATGATTGCTATGATGATTGTTATGATCCTATTGATTCTCTTGAAATATCCCTTTTTGATGATGCTTGCTATGCTTGTGGCCAAGATGCCAATATGAATTATGCTTATGGAGATGAACTTGCTATAGTTCCTTATGTTAAACATGAAATTTTTGCTATTGCACCCACACATGATAGTCCTATTATCTTTTTGAATTCTCCCGAATATACTATATCGGAGAAGTTTGCCCTTATTAAGGATTATATTGATGGGTTGCCTTTTACCGTTGCACATGATGATTTTGATAGATATAATATGCATGTGCTTGCTGCTCCTACTTGCAATTATTATGAGAGAGGAACTATATCTCCACCTCTCTATGTTTCCAACATGATAAAATTGCAAGAAACTATTTATACTATGCATTGGCCTTTACTATGTGTGCATGAATTGTTCTTTTATGACATGCCGATGCATAGGAAGAGAGTTAGACTTCGTCATTGCTTGATATATGTTACTTTGTGCTCACTACTAAATTACAAATCATTGCTAATTAAAATTGGCTTTGATATACCTTGGGATCCGGGTGGATTCATTACTTGAGCACCTTATGCCTAGCTTAATGGCTTTAAAGAAAGCGCTGCCAGGGAGACAACCCGGAAGTTTTAGAGAGTCATTTATTCCTGTTGTGTGATTTTATAAAGTTTAGAAATAAAAATAATGTGCCAAGGTTTGCCTTTAGGATGTTTACAATTCTTGTTGGTTTGTACGGTGTAGGACAGAAACTTTGGCTGTAGTGCGCGATTTTTCATTTTTTACTAGAACGTCAAATGGTTCTGATTCTTTTTGCAATGTATTTCTATACAAATTTTTTATTTTTCCTAATTTTGGAATATTTTTTCATGTATCATAATTATGGTGAATGTTCAGATTATTACAGACTGTTCTGTTTTAGACAGATTCTGTTTTTGATGCATAATTTGCTTGTTTTGATGAAACTATCAATTTATATTAGTGGATTAAGCCATGAAAAAGTTATATTACAGTAGACACAATGCAAAAACAAAATATGAATTGGTTTTCTGTGAAGTTTTGTGTGGATGAAGTGTTCGATGATCGAGAAGGTTTCGATGTGAGAAGAAGGAAGAGAGGCAAGAGCTCAAGCTTGGGGATGTCCGAGGCACCCCAAGTAAAAATTCAAGGAGACTCGAGCGTCTAAGCTTGGGGATGCCCCGGAAGGCATCCCCTCTTTCTTCAACAAATATCGGTATGTTTTCGGATTTGTCTCATTCATGTGATATGTGCAAATCTTGGAGCGTCTTTTGCATTTAGTTTTCCCTTTTATTTTATGCACCATGCTGGTATGAGATAGTCCTTAGTTGATTTATAGAATGCTCATTGCACTTCACTTATATCTTTCGAGTATAGCTTTATAGAATGCTTCATGTGCTTCACTTATATCATTTGAAGTTTGGATTGCATGTTTCTCTTCACTTAGACAACCGCCATTTGTAGAATGCTCTTTTGCTTCACTTATATTTGTTAGAGCGTGGGCATATATTTTGTAGAAAGAATTAAACTCTCGTGCTTCACTTATATCTATTTAGAGAGATGACAGGAACTGGTCATTCACATGGTTAGTCATAAAACCCTACATAAAACTTGTAGATCACTGAATATGATATGTTTGATTCCTTGCAATAGTTTTGCAATATAAAGGTGGTGATATTAGAGTCATGCTAGTTGAGTAATTGTGAAATTGAGAAATACTTGTGTTGAGGTTTGCAAGTCTCGTAGCATGCACGTATGGTGAACCGTTATGTAACGAAGTTGGAGCATGAGGTGTTTATTGATTGTCTTCCTTATGAGTGGCGGTCGGGGACGAGCGATGGTCTTTTCCTACCAATCTATCCCCCTAGGAGCAGGCGCGTAGTACTTTGTTTCGAAAACTAATAGACTTTTGCAATAAGTATGTGAGTTCTTTATGACTAATGTTGAGTTCATGGATTATACACACTCTCACCCTTCCATCATTGCTAGCCTCTTCGGTACCGTGCATTGCCCTTTCTCACCTCGAGAGTTGGTGCAAACTTCGCCGGTGCATCCAAACCCCGTGATATGATACGCTCTTTCACACATAAACCTCCTTATATCTTTCTCCAAACAGCCACCATACCTACCTATTATGGCATTTCCATAGCCATTCCGAGATATATTGCCATGCAACTTCCATCATCATCATATCATGACACATTCATCATTGTCATATTGCTAGCATGATCATGTAGTTGACATAGTATTTGTGGCAAAGCCACCGTTCATAATTCTTTCATACATGTCACTCTTGGTTCATTGCATATCCCGGTACACCGCCGGAGGCATTCATATAGAGTCATACTTTGTTCTAGTATCGAGTTGTAATATTGGGTTGTAAGTAAATAAAAGTGTGATGATCATCATTATTAGAGCATTGCCCCAGTGAGGAAAGGATGATGGAGACTATGATTCCCCCACAAGTCGAGATGAGACTCCGGACGAAAAAAAAAAAGAGAGAGAAAGGCCAAAAAAGAGAAGGCCCAAAAAAAGAGAAAAAGAGAGAGAAAAAGAGAGAGAAAAAGAGAGAAGGGGCAATGTTACTATCCTTTTACCACACTTGTGCTTCAAAGTAGCACCATGTTCTTCATATAGAGAGTCTCTTGAGTTATCACTTTCATATACTAGTGGGAATTTTCATTATAGAACTTGGCTTGTATATTCCAACGATGGGCTTCCTCAAATGCCCTAGGTCTTCATGAGCAAGCAAGTTGGATGCACACCCACTTAGTTTCAGTTTGAGCTTTCATACACTTATAGCTCTAGTGCATCCGTTGCATGGCAATCCCTACTCCTCACATTGATATCTATTGATGGGCATCTCCATAGCCCGTTGATACGCCTAGTTGATGTGAGACTATCTTCTCCTTTTTGTCTTCTCCACATAACCCCCATCATCATATTCTATTCCACCTATAGTGCTATATCCATGGCTCACGCTCATGTATTTCGTGAAAATTGAAAAGGTTTGAGAAACGTCAAAAGTATGAAACAATTGCTTGGCTTGTCATCGGGGTTGTGCATGATGGGAATATTTTGTGTGGTAAAGATGGAGCATAGCCAGACTATATGATTTTGTAGGGATGAGCTTTCTTTGGCTATGTTATTTCAATAAGACATAATTGCTTGGTTGGTATGCTTGAAGTATTATTGTTTTTATGTCAAAGGATAGACAATTGCTTTGAATCACTCGTGTCTTAATATTCATGCCATGATTAGATACATGATCAAGATTATGCTAGGTAGCATTCCACATCAAAAATTATCTTTTTTTATCATTTACCTACTCAAGACGAGTAGGAATTAAGCAGGGATGTTGATACGTCTCCGTCAGATCTATAATTTTTTATTGTTCCATGCCAATATTATTCAACTTTCATATACTTTTTGGCAACTTTTTATACTATTTTTGGGACTAACATATTGATCCAGTGCCCAGTGCCAGTTCCTGTGTGTTGCATGTTTTAGGTTTCGCAAAATATCCATATCAAACGGAGTCCAAACGGGATAAAAACGGACGGAGCTTATTTTTGGAATATTTGGAAAATCTGGGAGAAAGATCATCGTGAAACGGTGTCCGAGGTGGGCACGAGGTAGGGGGGCGCGCCCTACCCCCCAGGGCACGCCCCTGACCCTCGTGGTCCACCCGTAAGGCGGTTGATGCCCTTCTTCGACCGCAAGAAAGCTAATTTTTGGTAAAAAAATCACGGCAAAGGTTTCAGTCCAATCGGAGCTACGGATCTCCATATATATAGGAAACGGTGAAAGGGCACCAGACGAGAGCGCAGAAACAGAGAGAAACAGAGAGACAGATCCAATCTCGGAGGGGCTCTCGCCCCTCCCATGCCATGGAGGCCAAGGACCAGAGGGGAAACCCTTCTCCCATCTAGGGAGGAGGTCAAGGAAGAACAAGACGAAGGGGCCCCCTCTCCCCTTCTCTTCCGGTGGCGCCGGAACGCTGCCGTGGCCATCATCATCATCACCGCGATCTACACCAACACCTTCGCCATCTTCACCAACATCTCCATCACCTTCCCCCCCTCTATCTAAAGCGGTCCACTCTCCCGCAACCCGCTGTACCCTCTACTTGAACATGGTGCTTTATGCTTCATATTATTATCCAATGATGTGTTTCCATCCTATGATGTCTGAGTAGATTTTCGTTGTCCTATCGGTGGTTGATGAATTGCTATGATTGATTTAATTTACTTGTGGTGATGTTGCTGTCTTTTGGTGCCCATCATATGAGTGCGCGCGTGGATCACACCATAGGGTTAGTTGTATGTTGATAGGACTACGTATTGGAGGGCAAGAGTGACAGAAGCTTCAACCTAGCATAGAAATTGATGCATACGGGATTGAAGGGGACCAATATATCTTAATGCTATGGTTGGGTTTTACCTTAATGAACGTTAGTAGTTGCGGATGCTTGCTAATAGTTCCAATCATAAGTGCATAGAATTCCAAGTCAGGGATGACATGCTAGCAATGGCCTCTCCCACATAATACTTTCTATCGGTCTAGTAAAGTAGTCAATTGCTTAAGGGACAATTTCGCAACTCCTATCACCACTTTTCCACACTCACTATATTTACTTTATTACTTCTTTACTTACAACAGCCCCTGGTCTTTATTTAGTCGCTCTTTATTTTCTTGCAAGCCTATCCAAAAACACCTACAAAAGTACTTCTAGTTTCATACTTGTTCTAGGTAAAGCGAACATTAAGCGTGCATAGAGTTGTATTGGTGGTCAATAGAACTTGAGGGAATATTTATTCTACCTTTAGCTCCTCGTTGGGTTCGACACTCTTACTTATCGAAAACTGTTGCGATCCCCTATACTTGTGGGTTATCACCGCCCTACCTGTCAGCCCCGTTCATACACCATGGACGCCAACTGTGGGCGGCAAAACACCCTCTCTTCGCCCGAAATCGTTATCGGCAAATATTTGGGAGATGCGAGATTACCGTCCTATCGCCAACCGACGTGATGTCCGAAATTTTAAACGGGGGATAAGTTCGTAATTTCCCACATTTCAAACAAGCGCGTCCCATAGTTTGAGATCCCCCTCCCCCTCCATTTCCCCATTCATACACCATCGGTGCCACGACAACCTCCCCACTGCAGCCAGCCTCCTCCGTGCGCTGTAAAAACCCTCAAAATTAGATAACGATATTTTTGACGGCGTCAGGACACATCAATCTCACAAGGCATAATCAGTTGAATGATTACAACTAACGACAACACCATTATTAAAAAAATATGCAACCGAAAATTTAGTATGTAGCCTTCTACAATGTTTCTTCCCCAAACCTTCTTATAGTTTGCAAATTTAGAGTTGAACCGTTGTCTCATTCTACACACAGAAGAAGCAATGTAAAAACCCTCAAACAAATATAACGATCTTTCCTACGACAGTAGATTCATCCATATTGGTATATAAATATTAGAATCACCATAAACAACACTCAAGTTATTGGTATTAATTTGGATCAACAAAATTTTGATGTTTACATTTATACAACGTTTTCTTTTCAAAGCCCAGTTGTAAAATCAAAATTTTCAAACAACCATGGTGCCCTATATACTTAGGCATGAAGAAAATGCCAACTAATAGACAACCCATCATTGTACACTTGTCCATAGTACAACATGCAAGAGTACAAGTGGAGACTTGCATGCGCATGGAGCCATGCATGCCGACCACCACCTCCTCTCAAACCGACCTAGCTATGTACCCAGCTATAAATAGGAGGCAATCCCTTCGCTGTGCATTTCACACCACACACACACATAGACGCACATCACTCCCTGGAGCAGCCCACCTTTCTCCCGTCAACTTTTCACATCTCCATTGCTCTTCCTTCGTTTGCATGCTGAGTTGCCATCAGGTACTACTCTAATATTTTGCTTCTGCCGCCCTGATTGCTTGATGTCTTGATCTGCCTTCACCTTTGCCTAAATTAGAAGATAGCCTCTGTTTATCTCGACTCTAGTTACTCTGCTGTAAAAAAAAGAGATCAATGCCTAGTGAGAGAAAGCACATAGCTTGGACTGAGGTGAATAGGTACATTGCAGTTTAGTGATGTAGCTGTAAAAATTCTTGTGAATGTCTCTCTGTCTCGTACTAGATCTGGTAATAGCCATGTCATGCTGGGAGCTAAATCCTAAATATCAATCTACTAAGGATTTGCATGTGTAGCTATCGGCTCAAATTTCTGTGTATTCTGTTTGTCTTTGTGATCTCTGTCCATTTGTAGTGAACATTGGTTGGTTAATTTTCTGTTAAGAAATAAATCTCAAGATGGTATGTCTCACTTGCACATACCCTGTACCGGAAAATAACCCATTTAACTTTTGCACAAATGAAATCTTGCTAGAATATCTCACTCACTTTTTTCCGGTTTCCCTTGGTATAATTTGAGTCTATCAATGTTGCTATTCACTTGGTTGTTTGTGGGGTTCAGAGAGGAGTGTGCGCGCACACACAGTAGGAATACTTAGATTTAATTTGTGGCAGCACCTAACCATCACAAGCAATTAACTTGCCACTCATAGATTTGTAGTAAGCCTTTAGCAGTGGGGATTCACTGGTTAATTCCTAGTTTTGAGCTTAATAAAAAGAATCATAGTAGTGCAGGGATAGCATAGTGGAGCCAAAAATAATGAAAAACAATATGGAGCAAATCTGCAGACCACGTCCACACCACAAGAGTAAAGCTTGATTAATTCCTTGGTCTTGAGATTAACAAGAAGCATGGCAGTAAGGGGAGTCACGGCACAAACACTTGCAGTAGAAGCAAGAACACTGCACAGAGAGGAATTTGGACTGGCACTTACACTAGTAGCAGTAGACAAAGGTGAGCCGGGCGCTGGTAGCGGCCATGTTGCCGGAGCCGCGCCGGTGAAGCCGCTCGCACCTGGCGGCCGTAGTTGCACGCCTCATGCGTGCAGCTCTGCTGGAGGAAGTTGTAGGCAGGGAGATGCCGTTGCTGCTGCGGCCGGTGGTGAACCCATCGGACCCGATGCAGACGGCGCTGGGTTTGATGGTGGGGAGTCAGTAGAGGGAGACGAAGAGAATCTATAGGTGTCCGCCAAGTCGCGGGAGATGCCCGGACGGGGCAGATCGAGGCGGCGGCGGCCGTGCTCTGCTGGGTTCAACGAGTGTAGCACTAGTAGTACAACTAGGGCTGATGTTTCCTCTTTACTTATCATTTGTTATTGGTAAATGTTTCCAGACGGCAGGCCGGCGGAACGCTCCGCCGGTCCAACGCGCGTCACTCGATCGTTTAGATCGTACGCCTCATGTCTCACGTCCCTCGCGTAGAAACCACGCTTTTTGGTGGCCCCACGTTCCCGCAGTCTGCCTTATCTATTTTAACTTGTCCTCCTCCACACATCTTCTTCCTCAAAACACATCTCTTCTTCTCTCTCTCAAATAAGCCATAGTTCATGGCGACGCACGGTCCGTGAAGGAGGCTGCAACCAGTGCCGGAGGAGGCTGCGACCGACCATGAGACAGCGAGCATGGTCACCGCAGGACGACGAGGATGGGGCAACGCTCCTCCGCCCCTCCGAGGAAAACTGGTGTCGTAGTTTTTGCTACATGCTTCAACCAGCGTTGGAATTTGCTATAAACGGCATCGCATACTGCTGCCACCGATGTCATGTTTTGCTACAATGCACATGCGGCGTCGCGTTTTTGTTACAACCAGTGTCGCATTTTGCTACAACTGGTTTCATTTTTTGCTACATACGTCCACGGTTGAGTTGTGATTTTGCGACGGTGGCAATGGCTTTTTTGCTGCAACCATAATAGATTTTTGCTACGTCTGGCAACAATTTTTGCTACATCCTGCAACGGCAAGCTACAACCGCTAGCGGTGATGACAACTTTTTTGCTGCAACCATTGTCTCCGTTTGCTACGACCGATAACGAAATTTGCTACCAATGAAGGCGAGCAAGATTTGCGACCAGCGAGTGCGCCGACGAGGGGTTCTGGCGAGCGCACCGATGAGCAGCTCCAGAGGCGAGCAAGATTTACGACCAGCGAGCGCGCCGACGAGCGGCTCTGGCGAGTGCGCCGACAAGCAGCTCCGGAGGCGAGCAAGATTTCCGACCGGCGAGCGTGTCGACGAGCGGCTCCGGCGAGTGCGCCGACGAGTGGCTCCAGCGAGCGCTAGTGGGAGGAGGTGAGAGGTCATGGAGGTGTACGCAAGCGAGGAGGGGATTTTCCTTTTGTTTTCTTCCCTAAATCTGATGGTTACAAGTGCCTGTATCCGACGCTAGGGCGCTGACCGGCCGAAAGTTTCGGCCGGTGCGCCGGCGCCTAGCAGTGGCCTTTGTTATTCTCTGGACTGGATGACGTGTGTGCATGCTACTTTGTTTTGGATGGCTTGATGCATTTTATCCCTCAATGAAACACTAGGACGTATCACCGCCTAGATAATTAAATATGGCTTGCCCCACATGGCTGTATTGCTGGATTTTTAGATTTTTAATTAGGAAAAAAATAAACATGTCTTTGAAGTAATTATCAGGAGTCGATCTCGGACCCGTCGGAGCCACATCTGGTGGTTTCAAGTTGGTCGAGGCACTACCCGGCAAGTCTTCATCTTCTTGACCATGTCTTGATAAATGTTTTCCAGGCTATGGGTCATTTCCAAAATTTTGCATAAGAATTAAAAATAAATATTTTCCATAAACAAAATGAAATTTGGATCAAGCTGATCCATTGATTTGGCAGTTGGACCAGATCAGGTGAAGTATCTATATTAAGTAGTTGTGACCCGGGCAGGGTTACAAGATAAATAAATATTTGGTGGGTAGGGGAGCTCATGTTGGTGAAAGCCACCCAGGTAGGGTCGGCTTGGATGGTGGGCTCCTTTATATAGGGTATCACATTAGGACATAACCAACTGGCACTTACTTCAAAAGCGAAGCAAACCGTACTGACCATAACCTGAAATGGGACGGGCTGAACCAACTACCCTTGCCAAGTAGCTACCTCTACATGGGTGAGAAGGTGGTCAGAGCCGGTAGTCACAGCCACCCTAGGGCGGGACCGCCGGTCAGGGGTCTCGACCCGCGGGCCTTTAGTAAGGCAAGGTGGAAAAGCAGAGGTAGTCTACGGGCTGGTTAAAGGTTCTGGTTCCTTGGTCTAGTCGTGCGCACGGATAGCGCATGGACGACTTGGACCAAGTGATGCTATGGGCAAAGCAAACACACCGATCGGAGTAAATGTGATATCACTCCCCTACCGGATTGGAAGTGCGTCGTGTGGGTTTTCCTCTAACACAGGATGTAAGATCCCACGTCGCTCTGTCGCCAGTAGATTTTATAAATAAAAATTTGATTTCCAACAACATGGGTTAAGGGAAAATATATTTTTTACCTACAAAGTATTTTGAGCTAATGGCTCGGTGGTGGTAGCCATGGCCGATAAAGTTTTTCATATTTAAAAAAAAACTCATGCATCCACTTTTTCGGCGACTTGCGGAGTACATATTTTATACGTACTCAGCTACACTTATGTTGTTTTTCAGAGCAAGTGAGTTATGAGAACTCCGAAGCGATAGAGAATGGTACTTATGATGAGTCTGGTCATCTTGACGACTTCGGTTATTCTAAAATGAAGTATGGTTATGAGGAAGTCGACAATCAAGGCTATGAAGAGTAGATGCCCTCTATGGTTGGTCTAAAAGGCTCGTACTAGAGGCGGATGACGATCTATCGCCATGGCCGCTTAGGCTTAGTCGACACTTGAAGTGTCTATGTAATAAAAGCTTGTCTACTCATGGCAGCTGCTCCGTCTTGTACATGATACTGTTCTCTTTAACTGGTCCTGGCGCAACTTTGAAGTGACGGCTTGCCCATCCTCCACCTTGCTGGAGCCGCTACCCCTACCCTGTAGTCCACTGCAAGAGATGGACATCTCTCATCCACGGCGCCGGACCAGGATCCTTTCATCGTGTCGTCTCGCTTCATCGGCGCCGTCGTCCACTTTGTCGTTGCCGCTCCTACGACCGCCTCGTCCACGGCAACAGGATTTATCCCCCGACCCGGCCGTCTGCCATCTAAAGTCTTCTTCCCCGCCGCCGACAGCCATCGCACCCTTAGCACCCTCAACATATCAGCAAGGGCCTACACAGCGGCGCAAGAGAGGTGGTACTCTTCCATATGTGCTTAAGTTATTGATCTCACCCGGAAAATAGATCTTAAATTGTTTACTGTCTTTTCTTGTCTGTACCAAATCGTAGTGGCTAGTTGAATGCAAACATTGGTTGCAAAGTAGCTTTGTCTGGTTTGCACCTTCAGATCTGCCATGTCACGGTCACTATACTCGTAAAGCTTATGGTTTCCCCCCTTTATATTCACTACCATCATCGTATGTGCTTCACTGCTTCGTGTCGTGCTAGCACTGCTCCTCAAGACCTCAACCCATCAAGCGAAACAACATGCCACTCATAATTCCAAAGCTTACGTGTTGAGATACGAATCTGATATGATGCTCATATTACTAAAACAGAGAACATTTAATTGGGCACCTAATGTTCCTATATTCGCTTTCAAAAGCATGTGTGCCACCCATCGTCCAAATTTAGTTCCACTTTCTGATTTTACTCTTGATGCTTAGGGTTTTCCCTTTATCTACTCTACTATGATCTGCGTGAGGTGCTTTCGTCATACTAGCATTACTCCACCCTTCAAGCTAAAAACACAACACTCAAAATTCCAAAGCTTAGTTGTTCAAATATGATTATGATATGATATTGATATTAGTTAATGAGACACATTTAATTGGTTAGCTAAAGGTCCCACTTGAGTTTCCAAATGCATGTCGCAACATATAGAGAGACAGCAGAATTGCATTTCTTTGTCACTTGTTGACTGTACTTTCTTGTCCGTACCAAATCTTAGTTGTTATTTCAAAGCAAATATCGGTTGCTAACTACCCTTTATGCGGTTTGCAGCTTCAGATCTGCCATCCCACCGCCACGGTCAACACTATACTCATCATGCTTACGGTTTCCCCATTTTATGATGACCACGATCACCCTACGTGGTTCGTGGTCGTAATAGCACTTCGCTCCACCCATCGAGCTAAACAAGCTTAGTTGTACAAATACAAATCTGATATTATGTTGATATTAGTAAAACCGAGAGATGTTTAATTGGTCACTAAATGTTCCTACTTTAGTTTCAAATGCATGTGAGCCACATATGGAGAGACCGAAGGAATAGTATTTCTCTGTGCGCCGGTTCATCATGGTGGCCAACCGACATTGTATAGAAAGACTTGTAATATCTTCAATCTGCTTGCTCTTCTGCTCCTTTTTAAGATGATCCTCTTCTCTTGCGGTCGACTGGTCAGGTCGAGTTATTCTCCCTTGGTTTATTTTGAATCTGTCAGGTCAGGTTGACTTGTTCTTCTTTACTATATGTTGAAGTGTCATCTGCTAAGTATCATCATACGGAGCTCTCATATTTTGAGTAGTAGGCCACATTATATTAATGCACACACCAAATTACAGCATGCATGGCACCTCTTAGAAGAATTGCAGAGATAGCACAAAGGGGTTTATAGGGAGGAAGTATTGGATTAGAATCACTTCTGCATTACAAAGATAATCTCACTTGTTTTATGTTTTCATGCATGTCAGGTATTGAACATTATCAAAATGAATATGAGAATGGGAGCATGAGAGAAATATTGCGGAACAATCCACTGGCTAACAAACTTGGCATGGTGGAGGATAGCCTATCTTATTCACCCATCAAGGTGCATGCTCTAACTTGGCAAGGTTGTATTGGTGCTTTATATTTTGCATCGACCTCTTGCATTACTTCTACTTTGTTACACCATCGCTTAGTTTAAGCATCATATATGAGTATATGCCATACCTATCCATTTTACGTACCTATTCCATGTGTCGTCATACTATGTTTTTCCAATCAAATGTTGTTCTTTCGTAATAGATGTCCAAAAGGAAGAGGGTGATTGCAGATCCTCAAGGAGTACAAACTAGGTATTTGGAAAAGGTAGTGATACCGTTAAATCGATAGATGAGCAGCCATAGAAAACACAGCCCAACTGTAATGAGACTTTACCCCTACTCCAAAGTGGTCAAACCCCTATTAGAACTGGCCGACACCGGCGTCAGTAATCGTCTATGATATCAATTCAAAATTTGAACTCCTAAATTTCTGCATGTGCCTTACCTTCTCTCTTGTATGAAAACTAATTTCAAATGAATTCCTTGCTCAAAGGATCATAGGATCTCACGGCAATACTGGGCTCTGCATTGCTCTTGTCAGTACCTCTTGCCCTTTGTCAGCATACTTACACTCATTGCTGTTTGATTATGTAGCATCACTGTAAATGTTCGCTTCTTTATCCTCCCTTTGCTTGAAATTATAAGATCTATATTTACTCTTAGATAAATGTAGAATTTACACAATGGTTATGAAGTTTTGGATTGCTCATGTAAGTACCTGTTGTCATGTACTCCCTCTGTATCGAATTAATTGTTGATCAATTGGATGTATTTAGAACTTAATAGTGCTAGATATATCCATTTGAGCAACAACTAATAAGGGACGGTGGTGGTATTACTGTACATGCATCGCGAGATAGTTGATTGTCTAGCATTACTCAAAGATCTTATCCGCCTCGCCTCCACTTTCTCCAAATTATCATATCTACATTTACTCTTACCAAAATGTTGAATAAAGCCAATGCCAAAGGCACACGTTGATGTCTGCATTCCTCTTGTCAGTACCTTTTGCCTTGTAATGCTGTACTTAATTAATTGCTATTTGGTTATATATCATCAGTCTGCACCTGAGCTTCATTATCCTCTATTTCTTCCAATATTATTTGATCTATATTTACTCTTTGTAAAATGTAGAATAATGGCAACGCTTATAAAGAATTTTCTTTGAGGAATTTATTGAATTATCTTTCCATCAACATGGAGAAGGGCTTTGTTCAGCCCGTGTTAACATGTAATGTAAGTTCATCCTTCTCAATCCTTCAAACTTTTTCTAGTATAGATTTGGATAGGCATCATTTCCTCCACCGCTGCTTACATCTCGATTGATGTTTGCAACAACTACCAGTTTTAAATTGTAGTTGTAAAAACATGTTCCTTATGCAGAACAGATCCATTTATTTGCTTATATAATTATGAAACCTGTTACGTGTCTCCTTGTTTCTCTTTCAGAGTCGTATCTCTTATTCCAGGCAGAACTTTAGGAAAGATAGTGAGCCAAACCATCTTGAGGACAGCAAGATGACCCCAAGGTCCTGTCTTGATGAAGACAGTGAGTTGAAGCTACTCACCAGCAGTGCTTCAATCAGTACGACTTCTTCAGTCTCAACTTAAAGCGGAAAGGCTTGCTTCAGCTCAGCTCCGACTTGAAGTCAAAGATGTAATGAAGATGTCAGGATCGCCTTTGCGCACTATGGTGCCATACAACTAGGGATGAAGCATCTATCGCTGACACAACCGAGGTCTCATCACTTGTTCGGTTGCTTATGGGCCCGAGCTTGCTGTGTCTAGTGCCTTCAAGTGCTCTCGGTTTTGTATATTCTTTTGTCGGCGATTTATATTCATCGGTGGTGACCTTTGATGCCCAGTGTATGTAATCCACGGTCATGTTGCGCTTTATTATCACTTGTAGCAAACTTTGATTCCTAGTGGATGTAATATGCCGTAATTTCTTTATTGCATAGTGTAGGTTTATTCTTTGGTCGGTATGCTGTAATTTAGGCCGGAAGGTTCAGTGGATCTCAGTGTTGTCAGTCATCAGGCCGGACCGTTACTCATATGGGCCAAAACGGGCCTATAATCATCTTGGGCCACTAGCGTGTCTAAACCTATAGTAGTTTCCCGCCTTTAACAGGCCATGGGCTACATATTTACTGTAGTGACACTGGGCTTCCTATAGACCGTAGAAACAATGGGCCTTCTACGGGCCGTAGAAACAATAGGCCTTCTACGGGCTGTATCATCAATGGGCCTTAGACGGGCCGTATGATCGATTGGCCAAACATGGGCCAAAAACAAACCGCATTATGGGCGTAAACGGGCTAGAGTTGGAGTCTTCCGTTCATGGGCCGACCATAACGGGCCGTCGTTAATAGGCCGTATTTGATGACGCTATGAAAACGGCCCAACATATTAACGGACCACAAACGGGCCGACTGTAACCATGGGCTGAATTTGGCCCACAAGCAGAAAATGGCAGTAACGGGTCGTAAGTAACCGAATGCTGGAAATGAGCCCAAGAATAAATGGGCCCTGAGAAGGCCGAAAGATAACATGGGTTGCAAACGGCCCAATGGATTAATAGGCCGTTAATGGGTATAAAGTGATACATTGTTCATTACGGGCCAGTTTCACCACGGACCGTTAATGGGCCAAGAGTTACAAAGGGCCTCATATGGGCCGAAAGACGTCATGGGCCATACATGGGCCGGAACTTAAAATGGGCTGGAATCATATTGGATGGCCTAGATGACGCTACTGGGCCTAATTCGGATAGGTCGTAATGGGCCCTGGGTTAGCGGGCTGTAAATGGGCTATATGTGAATAGGCCGTTAACAGGATTTCCATGGGCCAGCCCGCCACCTTTTGACCAAGTCAAACGGGCCGGCCTTTTCACAGGAATGGGCCTCTATTTGGCCGTACCACGTGTCGACGTATCATAGGCGCCTCCTTTCCAATGAGTGGATGACATCTGTCCCAACGGTGAGCTGACACGTGTTTCCTCCCGCCAATGATGATTTTACACGTGGAAAATCCTCATTGGTCGGGGCTGTTAGCGGGTTATCGGATCCAAAACCGGACCCGATAGCTTAATAGCGTTCCATTACGGTGGATGCCACGTGTCGGTCACCCTGACGAAAGCACTTCTGTGACGCACGATTTATCGTCATGGAAGTGGACACTTCCGTGATGATAATTTTGTGAATGTCATGGTACACTTCTACGACAGCACAGGTATGACTATCTTGATTCTGCCATAAAATTGTCATGGATGTACATGCATGACAAAAAACGCGACCTACTGTGACAAACACGTATCATCACGAAAGTGTTTTTTTTGTAGTGAGGGGACAACCCACGAGTATGCGCCAGAGGCCAGCGCCTCGTGGGTTGTGCCCACCTCGGGTGCCCCCTGGACCGCCTCTTTGCTCTATAAATACCCCAAAAATACCGGAACCCTAGGGGAGTCGACGAAATATTCATCCAGCCGCGGCAGAGTCCAGAACCACCAGATCTAATCTAGACACCATCTCGGATGGGGTTCACCACCTCCATTGGTGCCTCTCCGATGATGCGTGAGTAGTTCTTTGTCGACCTTCGGGTCCGTAGTTAGTAGCTGGATGGCTTTCTTTCTCTCGCTAAATTCTCAATACAATGGTCTCTTGGAGATCCATATGATTTAACTCTTTTGCGTGTGTTTGTTGGGATTTGATGAACTTTGAGTTTATGATCAGTCGTATCTTTTTATATCCATGAAAGTTATTTGAGTTTCTTTGATCTCTTATATCCTCGTATTTCTTCTCCGATATTTAGGTTTTGTTTGGCCAACTTGATCTATTTATCTTGCAATGGGAAGAGGTGCCCGGTAGTGGGTTCGATCTTATGGTGCTCGATCCCAGTGACAGAAAGGGAAATGACACGTATGTATCGTTGATACTAAGGATAAAAAGACGAGATCTATATCTAACGCCATAGATAAACGGATCTTGTCTATATCATGTCATCGTTCTTATTGCATTACTTCATTTTTCCATGAACTTAATACACTAGATGCATGCTGGATAGCGGTCGATGTGTGGAGTAATAGTAGTAGATGTAGGCAGGAGTCGGTCTACTAATCTTTGACGTGATGCCTATGTAATGATCATTGCCTGGATATCGTCATAATTATTTGAGGTTCTATCAATTACCCAACAGTAATTTGTTTACCCACCGTTTGCTATCTTTCTCGAGAGAAGCCACTAGTGAAACCTACGGCCCCCGGGTCTTCTTCCTCATATATTTGCTTGCGATCTACTTTTCCTTTGCATTTTTATTCATATCTATTAAACCAAAATATAAAAATGCTTAGCTGCACTTTATTTATTTGCGATCTATTATTTCAATCTACTACAATTTTCTGGCATCATTACCCGAAAGGGATTGATAACCCCTTTAACACATCGGGTTGCGAGGTGTTGTTATTTGTGTGCAGGTGTTGTTTACGTTGTGTTGCTTGGTTCTCCTACTGGTTCGATAACCTTGGTTTCTTCACTTAGGGAAATACCTACCGTCGCTATGCTGCATCATCCCTTCCTCTTTGGGGAAATACCGACGTAGCTCAGAGAGCAATCAATCCACCATGGTGTGCCAGCACCGGTGGGGGTGGAAACGCAGGCAGACAAGGCGTTGGCGGTGAATAGGAGGTCAGTGATGACTACCTCCCTGCTCTTCTAGGCCAACAGGATGCCGCCATGGGTTCCAAGCACGGGCAGGTACATGTAGTCATCGAATTCCGAGCCGAGGGCTTTGAGGACAGTCGACGAGCAGATCAAAGCCATCTTAGTTCCTTGCAAACAGACCAGGGACGCAATGGTGGTTACAAAAAGGGATCTGACAGCAGTACGACGTGCGCGCGCGTTGAGACCGCACACGTTCCATATCAGGATCTTGGGGTTGTGCTCCATGGGGATGAGGTCGACGAAGGGCGCAGGGGCGCAGCTAGGCCTCGATCGGGCTGCCCGCAACCACCGTGGTGATCAGTGCGATGGCGGGATCAGCGGGGAGCTCGCCATCCACCAAAGTGGCAATGACCGATAGGAACGATAGGGGGATGGGCGCAGCGAAGAGGTCGTCATATGTCTTCATCTCTGCGGCTGTGATCCTCTAGTTCACCCCAACGACGCCGAGGGTGCAAATGATGTGGACTTGGGTGCGCCTCTCGGCTGTGGGAGGGGCAGCGGCCTTGCAAGCAGCAGTCGACGTCGAGCGCCCGCGGCGTGGAGAGAAGTTTGGCAGGCATCGCTGTGGCCGCCCGCCGGGGGTCGGGAGGGCTGCGTCGATCTGCTTGGTAGCAGCAGGAAGGAAGTCACCAAGGGTCCATGCCATCGTGGACGCCGCACGGGGGCGGGATCGATGCATCGTGATGGGCGGCGACGCAGAGCGTGTGGCTGGGCTTGGGGTAGTGGGGCACGCTGCATGGGCGTCGTCATCAACGTGCGCGGCATGCTAGGCCTCAAGACTCTCTTCGGTGGGCTGCGCCTCATGTTGGGCCTCATGCAGGTCCACGGGTGGCTGGACCGTGAGGGGGCCCGAGGTATTCTTGCTCATCACGCCACAAGCGGGACCTCCCAGAGGGTCCGGGTCCTAAGCAGCATGCATGGTGGGCACCAGCGTGGGGTGGCTCTCCGTGGACTGGTCAGCATGTGACAAGGCGCGGGCATGAGAGGGCGGAGACAGAGCTCCGCTTTGCCCCGATAGCAGATCAGGCGCGGGGACCGAGGGCTGGGAATCCGGGACCTCGCTATCCAATGACAGGTGGTCCGTGGAGCCAACCGGATCCTCATGCGCGCTGGGATTGGCCACTTCTGGCACAGCCGCAGCACGGGCGAGGTCAACCACGCAACGCGATGAGAGAGGCCTGGTTGATGCTGCAGTGTCGGGCACACAGCGGAGGAGCCAGGGCCAGCGGACGCCGTGACGCGCGTGTCGGGGCGCGCGGGTGGGCCAGTCGGTGAGGAAGTCGAGGGGTGCAGCTCGCCCGACCGGTTGCTTCGCCGCCGTCTCAGATTTTGCCTCCCGCTTTCCCCTTTTGGAAAAGCGACGAGGGAGGCACGACCCGTTGGCAGGGGGCAGGGGTCCATGGTACGGCCTTCGGAGCGCCTCAGCGTTGGCGCCGCGTCGAGCACACGACGACGGGGGGTGGCCCAGCCAGCATCGACAGCGATCCCATCGGCCGGGCGGTGGTGGGCGGCGGCGCGCCAGTCGAAGGAGTCAACGGCCATGCCATCGGTGCGACCACAGGGGTCTTCAGAGGTGCGTCGCCGCTTGCGTCCGTGGCGGCTGCCGCGGTTGCGGCTCCGGTCGTGTCCGCGGCCAGCATCCCCCTCGTTCCCACTAGGCGCGTCATCGCTCGGGCCCTGGCCGCGGCGGGCAGGGAGCATGGTCGTTTGGCTGGCCAGAGCACTGGCGAGTGTGATGGTCACGGGGTAGGAGAGGGTGCGGATGGTGGGTGGGCCGTGGTCACGGGCGAGGACCGGCTCCACAATCTCCAGGGTGGCCGCACAGCGGATGGTGGACGGGGCGAGGGTGTGCGCCGTCAGCCGGAAGGTGGCGAGATCGGCGGGTGAGCGCGTGCTCGGATGGAGTCGCTCGATCCAGCAGCTGCTGTCGAGGAGGTGCTCTGCGTGGACAGCTGCCAAGCCTGCGCCGGGATGCCTCGGAGCTCCAACTGGACGTTGTGGTCAAGGGAGTCGATGATGGCATGGGCGAGCTTGTTCCAAGGATGGAGCGTCATGGTGAAGCCGGGCCCATTGATGAAGTGGTCGCCAGCGAGGCGGTCCATGAGCTTCTGTGTGGAGAGGATGATGACGAAGTCCTCGGGATGGTGCGCGTGGATGGTGAAGTTGTCGTGTTGGAGGCGGAGGGAGGAGTACAACACCTCCTCAACATCTCTAGATCCGACCGCCGCCTGGCCCCGGTGATGGACACGACCATCGCACGGTGCAGGACCATCTCGGCCTCCTTCATCTCCACAGAGCGTGACAAGATGACGTGCAACGGGTTGACAAGCGAGGCAGGGGGTGCTGGCGGGGTCGGCGAGCCGCGGCGCGGCGCCTCCGGTGCCACCACGGCGGGAGCATCCACGATGGCGACGGAAGTGCGCAGAACGCCCTTGTGGTATTTCTTACAGTCGCGCGAGCCATGGCCGGGGTAGAGGCAGCAACGTTAGCGGATGTCGTTGGTGCAGTCACGCACGGGGTGGCCAGGGTCGAGGCAGCGGAAGCAGAGGCCGGCGGTCGCCTCCGGGGATGGGCTGCGGCGGCGCTGCAACTGGGGGCTTGAGGTGGCAACGCGTCGAGCGCCATGGCACCGGTTCCTACGGCGTGGGAGCTGGAAGCCGGCCGCGTCTACCTCCAGGGTGGCGTTGACACGCTGGGCCTCGAAACGTGGTCCCAGGCGGGAGGCGACTGATACGTCTCCGTCGTATCTACTTTTCCAAACACTTTTGCCCTTGTTTTGGACTCTAACTTGCATGATTTGAATGGAACTAACCCGGACTGACGTTGTTTTCAGCAGAATTGCCATGATGTTGTTTTATGTGCAGAAAACAAAAGTTCTCGGAATGACCTGAAACTCCACGAAACATCTAGTTAAAAATAATAAAAACTCCTTGCCAAAGATGAAAACCAGGGGGCCCACACCCTGTCCACGAGGGTGGGGGCGCCCCCCCCATAGGGCGCGCCCCCTACCTCGTGGGCCCCCTGGAGCTCCTCCGACACCAACTCCGACTCTATATATTTGCTTTCGGGGAGAAAAAAATAAAGGAGAAGAAATCATCACGTTTTACGATACGGAGCCGCCGCCAAGCCCTAAAACCTCTCGGGAAGGCTGATCCGAGTCCATTGGGGCTCCGGAGAGGGGATTCGTCATTGTCGTCATCATCAACCATCCTCCATCACCAATTTCATGATGCTCACTGCCGTGCGTGAGTAATTCCATCGTAGGCTTGCTGGACGGTGATGGGTTGGATGAGATTTATCATGTAATCGAGTTAGTTTTGTTAGGGTTTGATCCCAAGTATCCACTATGTTCTGAGATTGATGTTGCTATGACTTTGCTATGTTTAATGCTTGTCACTACGGCCCGAGTGCCATGATTTCAGATCTGAACCTATTATGTTTTCATGTATATATGTGAGTTCTTGATCCTATCTTGCAAGTCTATAGTCACCTACTATGTGTTATGATCCGGCAACCCCGAAGTGACAATAATCGGGACCACTCCCGGTGATGACCATAGTTTGAGGAGTTCATGTATTCACTATGTGCTAATGCTTTGTTCCAGTACTCTATTAAAAGGAGGCCTTAATATCCCTTAGTTTCCATTAGGACCCCGCTGCCACGGGAGGGTAGGACAAAATATGTCATGCAAGTTCTTTTCCATAAGCACGCATGATTATATTCGGAATACATGCCTACATTACATTGATGAATTGGAGCTAGTTCTATGTCACCCTATGTTATGACTGTTACATGATGAACCGCATCCGGCATAATTATCCATCACCTATCCGATGCCTACGAGCTTTCCATATACTGGTCTTCGCTTATTTACTTTTCCGTTGCTACTGCTACAATCACTACAAAACCAAAAATATTACTTTTGCTTTCATTGCTCTTTTGTTACCGTTACCACTACTATCATATTACTTTGATACTAAATACTTTGCTGCAGATATTAAGTTATCCAGGTGTGGTTGAATTGACAACTCAACTGCTAATACTTGAGAATATTCTTTGGCTCCCCTTGTGTCGAATCAATAAATTTGGGTTGAATACTCTACCCTCGAAAGCTGTTGCGATCCCCTACACTTGTGGGTTATCAAGACCAATTTTTGACGCCGTTGCCGGGGAGCATAGCTCTATTCTTTGAGTCACTTGGGATTTATATCTGCTGGTCACTATGAAGAACTTGAACGACGCTAAGACAACAATTTATCCCTCAACTATGAGGGGAGGTAAGGAATTGCCATCTAGCTCTGCACTTGATTCACCTTCTGTTTTGAGTAAGCTTGTGACACCTAAGCCTGCTTCTGCTATTCGTTCTGATATGTTGCATGTTATTGATGATGCCACTTCTGCTATGCATGATACTTATGATGAAACTACTTCTATGCTTGATACTATTGTGCCCATTAGTGAATTTCTTGATGAACAAATTGCTAGGGCTAGAGAGAAAGAAATTATTGAATCAGATTATATTGATGAAAGTGATGATGAAGATATGCCGGTTATTCCTGAGGGTTATGTTTTTGATATGGAGGCTTCTACAGCTATTTTAGCCTGCAAAGGTAGATCTGAGCTTAAGAGGCTATTAGTTAAATGGAGTAAAGAATCTCTTAGAGATAGAATGAAACCTGACCCTGCTTTTGCTACTTCACCTATCTGTGTTGCCGATAAGGATTATGAATTCTCTGTTGATCCTGATATAATTACTTTGGTTTAATCTGATCCTTTTCATGGCTATGAATCTGAAACTGTTGTGGCACATCTTACTAAATTAAATGATATAGCCACCCTGTTCACTAATGATGAGAGATCTTGCTACTTTTATATCCTTAAAATATTTCCGTTCTCATTAAAGGGTGATGCTAAGATATGGTTTAATTCTCTTGATCCTGGTTAAAAGCGTAGTCCCTGTGATATGATTTATTACTTCTCGCTAAATATTTCCTGCTCATAAGAAACAAGCTGCTTTAAAGGAAATATACAACTTTGTGCAAATTGAAGAAGATAGTCTCCCACAAGCTTGGGGGAGGCTTCTCAAGTTACTTAATGCTTTGCCTGATCATCCTCTTAAGAAAAATAAAATACTTGATATCTTTTATGATGGACTAACCGATGCTTCCAGAGATTACCTGGATAGTTGTGCTGGTTCTCTTTTCAGGGAAAGAACACCGAATGAAGTTGAAATTCTATTGAATAATATGTTGGCAAATGAAAATAATTGGGCACCTCCTAAGCCAGCTCCAGAGCCAATTACTGAGCCTATTCCTAAACCAACTCTGAAGAAGAGAGGTGTTCTATTTCTCAGTCCTGAAGATATGCAAGAGGCAAAGAAATCTATGAAAGAAAAAGGTATTAAAGCTGAAGATGTTAAGAATTTACCTCCTATTGAAGAAATACATGGTCTTAATTTACCGCCTGTTGAAGAAACATATGATATTGATTCATTACCTATTGAAGAACCCCCAGGTCTTGATATCCCGACACAGGTAGTAAAGGTAAATTCTCTCTATAGATATGATAAAGCTGAAGTCCCTCCTACTAAAATTGCTAGTCAGTGCTTGGATGAGTTCGATAACTTTATGTTAAAGCAAGAAGACTTCAATGCTTATTTTGGTAGACAATTTAAACAAAATACTTATATGATTAAACACTTGGGTGATTATATGGATGATATTAGAGGTGAACTTAAACTTGTTAGCAAACATGCTTCTATGGTTAGCACTCAAGTAGAACAAGTACTTAAAGTTCAAAATGATTTGCTCAATGAAATGAATAGTAAGAAAAATGATTATGCTATTAGAGTGGCTACTAGAACTGGTAGAATGACTCAGGAACCTTTGTATCCTGAAGGCCACCCTAACAGAATTGAGCAAGATTCTCAGAGAAATAATATTGATGCACCTAGTTCTTCCAAAAGGAAGAAAAAGAAAAATGATAGGACTTTGCCAAATTCTAGTGAACCTATTGCGAACCACCGAGAATCCAAATGATATCTCTATGTCGATGTGAAACACAACTGTAATGAACATGAACCTAGTGAAAATGTTAATGATGATGCTCAACCTAGTAATGATAATGATGTAGAAATTGAACTCTTTGTTGATCTTGATAACCCACAATCAAAGAATCAACGTTATGATAAGAGAGACTTTGTTGCTAGGAAACATGGTAAAGAAAGAGAACCTTGGGTTCAGAAACCCATGCCTTTTCCTCCCAAACCATCCAAGAAAAAGGATGATGAGGATTTTGAGCGCTTTGCTGAAATGATTAGACCTATCTTTTTGCGTATGCGATTGACTGATATGCTCAAAATGAATCCTTATGCTAAATATATGAAAGATATTGTTACAAATAAAAGAAAGATACCAGAAGTTGAAATTTCCACCATGCTTGCTAATTATACTTTTAAGGGCGGAATACCGAAGAAACTAGGAGATCCAGGAGTACCTACTATACCAAGCTCCATTAAAAGAAATTATGTTAAAACTGCTTTATGTGATCTTGGAGCTGGTGTTAGTGTTATGCCTCTCTCTTTATATCGTAGACTTGACTTGAATAAGTTGACACCTACTGAAATATCTTTGCAAATGGCTGATAAATCAACTGCTATATCTGTCGGTATTTGTGAGGATGTGCCTGTTGTGGTTGCAAACGTTACTATTTTAACGAACTTTGTTATTCTTGATATTCCCGAGGACGATAGTATGTCTATTATTCTTGGAAGACCTTTTTTGAATACTGCAGGGGCTGTTATTGATTGCAACAAAGGCAATGTCACTTTTCATGTTAATGGTAATGAGCATACGGTACACTTTCCGAGGAAACAACCTCAAGTTCATAGTATCAACTCTATTGGAAAAATTCCACCGATTATATTTGGAGGTTTTGAATTTCCTCTTCCTACTGTCAAGAAGAAATATGATATTCTTATTATTGGGGATGTGCATATCCCCGTTGAGGTAACATAGTGTTATTCGAAATTTCTCCGGTTCCATGTTATTCGGAATGAGTTTGTTAACAAGACTTGATCAACCTTATTAGTGGATTATTTTTTATGAGCATGAGATGGATGAAACTAGAAGGCACAACCTTCTGTACCCTCTTTTTACTTTCTGTTATTTAGTTGAAATAAAGTAAAAATAGTATTTTTTTGTCTGTTTCCTGATTTATCCGTGCAATATAAAATACCCCGAAAATAAAAGTCCTCCAAATGCCATGCCAATTTAATATGATTTTTTCGGGAATATTTAGGGATTTATTGTACTGAAAAACGTCGCGGGGGGAGCTGCCACCTGGCCACGAGGGTGGAGGGCGCACCCTACCCCCAGGGCGCACCCCCCTACCTCATGGGCCCATGGTGGGCCCCCTCCACTTATTCCTGCACCCATCCTCTTCTTCTTGCTCCCCCAAACACGAATAACCAGCTCAAGCACGAGTTCTAGCTCACTTTGCTGCGATTTTCGATCAGCACCTCTCACAAAACTGCTTGGGGAGATTGTTCCTTGGTATGTGACTCCTCCATTGGTCCAATTAGGTTTTGTTCTAGTGCTTTATTCATTGCAAATTTGTGCTGCATAGGTGACCATGTTCTTGAGCTTGCATGTCAAATTTATATGGTTCCAAGTAGTTCTAATGCTTGATATAGGCTCTAGTCACTTGTAGGAGTAGTTGCTATCAATTTTATTGAAGTTGGTTCACTTTGGTTTGAAGTTACTAAAAATTTCAGAAATTTTTCAGAGAAAACAATATGCTTAGGAAGATGTTCCAAGGTGGTTCTTCAAGGAAGCAAGGCCCTAGGCTTGCAATGCGTGATGCTGATGAGGAACCCCCAAGGGACGCTCCAGTGCGGCCCTGTGAATGGCCTTCGGACAATTTTATGGATCGAGCGGGAATCAAAGAAGAATTTAACGCATATTTGCGTAACGCTGATCTTGTGGACTTTGAGGCAGACAAATGTCCCCAGTACCATCAACTCACTAGCTCATTTGCGAGGAGGTTTGAATTTTCATCTTCGCGTAATTCTCCTTCTGTCATGTTTGATCTTAATGACAAATCTTATACCATGGACTTAGAGGATTTTACATTTGCATGCAAACTTCCACAATGGGGTAGTACTAATGATCCCCGTAAATCTGAATTTAGAAACTTTCTTGCTAGTATAACCGTGGGAGAATCTAGAGATATAACACAAGCTACCATAGGGAGCATTCACTTTCCTGCTATACATTATTTCGCTCTCTTCATAGGTAGGTGCATAAATGCTAAGGATGAAGCATGTCACATGTGTGTCCATGACCTTAGCATTCTCAGGAGTGTTGTGTTAGGAGACCAATCTTATCATATGGGAGCCATTGTAGCACGTAGGTTGCATCATAATAGATACAATGGAGATTTCTTTGGAGGAATTTATGCAACCCGCTTAGCTAATTTTCTTGAGGTGGACGTTCGTGAGGGTGATATGGAGTTGCCTCCTGCTTATTTAGATTTTAATTCTATGGCCTCCCACCAGTTTGTCGAGAGGAATGAATCACCTCTCTTATATTGACTAATCTTTGATAAACGGCGTTTTGTCCGTATTACTCTCCCTGCTCCTGCCTTCTTTGATTCTCAGACAAAAGGAAGATATTTTATTACCAGAGAGGAGGCAGATGAGTACGAGAGGAGAGCAGAGGCAGCTCGGCACCACGCTGCAGCTCAGGCGGCGATAGTCGCTGCATCTCAGTACGACCCCAGCTACACCTACGGGTATCCGCCAGGCCATCCCTGGCCATGAACCAACTTAGGCCAAAAGCCTAAGCTTGGGGGAGTACGCATTTCCCATCGACATTACATTTATGTTCACACACACTCATTGCTAGATGTCGGTGCTCATACTTTTTCACTGTAATATCCATGCTAGTTTATTTTCTTTTTTCCTTCTTTCTTCTTGTGTGTTTGTTAAACCTTAAGAAAAACCAAAAAAATAGTAGTAGTTTACTTTTCTTGCTGTAGTAGTAATAATTAAAAAAAACCAAAAATATTTCCCGTTCTTCTTTTGCTTGTTGGGAGCTTTCCCGTGTAAATAGTTTTATTTCTTTTCTTTTCTTTGGGGGTCGATAGGAGAAGACCATAATTAAATTGTTGAAGTGGCTCTTATATGCATTATTGTTGATTTAACCTGTTGGGGAACGTAGTAATTTCAAAAAAAATCCTACGCACACGCAAGACCATGGTGATGGCATAGCAACGAGAGGGGAGAGTGTATGTCCACGTACCCTCGTAGAACGAAAGCGAAAGCGTTATAACAACGCGGTTGATGTAGTCGTACGTCTTCACGATCCGACCGATCCAAGTACCGAACGACGGCACCTCCGAGTTCTGCACATCGCTCATTTCGATGACGATCCCCGGGCTCCGATCCAAGAAAGCGTCGGGGATGAGTTCCACAAGACGACGGCGTGGTGACGATGATGATGCTCCACCGACGCAGGGCTTCGCTTAAGCTCCGCGACGATATGACTTCACCGGCGCAGGCTTCGCCTAAGCTCCATGACGATATGACCAAGTGGAATATGGTGGAGGGGGCACCGACACGGCTAAGGAACGATCCGTAGATCAACTTGTGTGTTCTGGGGTGCCCCTTGCCCCGTGATATAAAGGAGGGAGGGAGGAGGAGGCCGGCCCTAGTAGGGCGCGCCATGGGGAGTCCTACTCCCAGGGAGTAGGATTCCCCTTCCTAGTCCAACTAGGAGTCCTTCCATGTATTGGGAGTAGGAGACAAGTAAGGGAAGAGAGAAGGGAGGGAAGGAAGGGTGCGGCCCCTCCCTAGTCCAATTCGGACTAGGCCATGGGGAAGCGCGGCCTGCCCTAGGCAGCCCTCTCTCTTCTGCAGGGCCCAATAAGGCCCAATACTTCTCCCGGCGAATTCCCGTAACTCTCCGGCACTCCAAAATACCAATCATTCGAACCTTTCCGAACTCGAATATAGTCGTCCAATATATCGATCTTTACGCCTCGACCATTTCGAGACTCCTCGTCATGTCCCCGATCTCATCCGGGACTCGAACTCCTTCGGTACATCAAAACTCATAAACTCATAATATAACCGCCATCGAAACCTTAAGCGTGCGGACCCTACGGGTTCGAGAACTATGTAGACATGACCTAGAACTATTCTCGGTCAATAACCAATAGCGGAACCTGGATGCTCATATTGGTTCCTACATATTCTACGTAAGATCTTTATCGGTCAAACCGCATAACAACATACGTTGTTCCTTTGTCATCGGTATGTTACTTGCCCGAGATTCGATCGTCATTATCCAATACCTAGTTCAATCTTGTTACCGCAAGTCTCTTTACTCGCTCCGTAATACATCATCTCGCAACTAACTTATTAGTTGCAATGCTTGCAAGGCTTATGTGATGTGTATTACCGAGAAGGCCCAGAGATACCTCTCCGACAATCGGAGTGACAAAACCTAATCTCAAATACGCCAACCCAACATGTACCTTTGGAGACACCTGTAGTACTCCTTTATAATCACCCAGTTACGTTGTGACGCTTGGTAGTACCAAAGTGTTCCTCCGTAAACGGAGTTGCATAATCTCATAGTTACAGGAACATGTATAGGTCATGAAGAAAGCAATAGCAATATACTAAACGATCAAGTGCTAAGCTAACGGAATGGGTCATGTCAATCACATCATTCTCCTAATGATGTGATCCCATTAATCAAATGACAACACATGTCTATGGTTAGGAAACATAACCATCTTCGATTAATGAGCTAGTCTAGTAGAGGCATACTAGTGACTATCTGTTTGTCTATGTATTCACACATGTATTATGTTTCCGGTTAATACAATTCTAGCATGAATAATAAACATTTATCATGATATAAGGAAATAAATAATAACTTTATTATTGCCTCTAGGGCATATTTCCTTCATAACCAAGAGCCCGTATTGCCTTGTCTTCTCCTGTTTATTGAATGCTCGCAGATTCCAGCTTAGTCTAATGCACGTGCACTCTTATTATTATTCACACCGTTCGGTCGTGCAAGTGAAAAGGCAATTATGATGAATATATGATGGACTGATTGAGATGAGAAAAGCTGGTATGAACTCGACCTCTCTTGTTTTTGTAAATATGATGAGTTCATCGTTCTTGATTCAGCTTATTATGAGTAAACATGTTTGCAATGACAATTAGAGATCATAGTTGCTTATGCCATGCTTGAATAGCTATGAGTTATAATGGTTTACCTTGCGTGCCAACATGCTATCGAAATGGTTATGATGTGGTATAGTGGGGTGGTATCCTCCTTTGAATGATTTAAGTGACTTGACTTGGCACATGTTCACGCATGTAGTCGAAACAAATCAACATAGCCTTCACGATATTTATGTTCATGGTGGATTATATCCTACTCATGCTTGCATCCAATGTTTATTAATTTTAATGCATGTTCATGACTGTTGTCGCTCTCTGGTTGGTCGCTTCCCAGTCTTTTGCTAGCCTTCACTTGTACTAAGCGGGAATACTGCTTGTGCATCCAATCCCTTAAGCCCCAAAGTTATGCCATATGAGTCCACTATACCTTCCTATATGCGGTATCTACCTGCCGTTCCAAGTAAATTTGTATGTGCCAAACTCTAAACCTTCAAATAAACATTCTGTTTTGTATGCTCGAATAGCTCATGTATCAACTAGGGCTGCCCTTATCTTCCATGTTAGGCGGGTTATTCTCAAGAGGAGTGGACTCCGCTCCTCATTCACGAGAAAATGGCTGGTCACCGGGATGCCCAGTCCCATGCTTTATGCAAACTAAATCAAAATTAATTGCAAACAAAACTCCCCCGGGACCTGATGTTAGTTGGAGGCACTCATTGTTTCGAGCAAGCCATGGATTGATGCTTGTTGGTGGAGGGGGAGTATAAACTTTACCATTCTGTTTGGGAACCGCCTATAATGTGTGTAGCATGGAAGATATCGCCATCTCTTAGTTGTTATGTTGATAATGAAAGTATGCCGCTCAAAATATTATTTATCTCTATTTCAAAACCGAGCTCTGGCACCTCTACAAATCCCTGCTTCCCTCTGTGAAGGGCCTATCTATTTACTTTTATGTTGAGTCATCACCCTCTTATTAAAAGCACTAGTTGGAGAGCACATACTGTCATTTGCATTCATTACTGTTAATTTATATTGGGTATGACTATGATTGGATCTCTTTTACCATGAATTACAATGTCTAGTCAGTCCTTGATCTTTAAAGGTGCTCTGCATTTTTTTTTGCGGTCTCAGAAAGGGCTAGCGAGATACCATCCTGTTATATCATATTATGATTGTTTTGAGAAAGTTTTGTCATCCGAGATTTATTATTATCGCTCGCTAGTTGATTATGCCATTGATATGAGTAAACATGAGACCTGAGAGTTATTGCAAATGTGGTTAGTCATAATCTTTGCTAAAAACTTGAATGCTGGCTTTACATATTTACAACAACAAGAGCAAACAGAGTTCGTAAAAGTTTTTCTTTATCACTTTCAGTTTATCAACTGAATTGCTTGAGGACAAGCAAAGGTTTAAGCTTGGGGGAGTTGATACATCTCCGTCGTATCTACTTTTCCAAACACTTTTGCCCTTGTTTTTGACTCTAACTTGCATGATTTGAATGGAACTAACCTGGACTGACGCTGTTTTCAGCAGAATTGCCATAATGTTGTTTTATGTGCAGAAAACAAAAGTTCTCGGAATGACCTGAAACTCCACGGAACATCTAGTTAAAAATAATAAAAATCCTTGCCAAAGATGAAGACAAGGGGGCCCACACCATGTCCATGAGGGTGGGGGGCGCGCCCCCCTAGGGCACGCCCCCTACCTCGTGGGCCCCCTCGAGCTCCTCCGACGCCAACTCCGACTCTATATGTTTGCTTTCGAGGAGAAAAAAATAAAGGATAAGAAATCATCGCGTTTTATGATACGGAGCCGCCGCCAAGCCCTAAAACCTCTCGGGAGGGCTGATCTGGAGTTTGTTCGGGGCTCCGGAGAGGGGGATTCGTCGCCGTCGTCATCATCAACCATCCTCCATCACCAATTTCATGATGCTCACCGCCGTGCGTGAGTAATTCCATCGTAGGCTTGCTGGACGGTGATGGGTTGGATGATATTTATCATGTAATCGAGTTAGTTTTGTTAGGGTTTGATCCCTAGTATCCACTATGTTCTGAGATTGATGTTGCTATGACTTTGCTATGCTTAATGCTTGTCACTAGGGCCCGAGTGCCATGATTTCAGATCTGAACCTATTATGTTTTCATGAATATATGTGAGTTCTTGATCCTATCTTGCAAGTCTATAGTCACCTACTATGTGTTATGATCCGGCAACCCCGAAGTGACAATAATCGGGACCACTCCCGGTGATGACCATAGTTTGAGGAGTTCATGTATTCACTATGTGCTAATGCTTTGTTCCGATACTCTATTAAAAGGAGGCCTTAATATCCCTTAGTTTCCATTAGGACCCCGCTGCCACGGGAGGGTAGGACAAAAGATGTCATGCAAGTTCTTTTCCATAAGCACGTATGACTATATTCGGAATACATGCCTACATTACATTGATGAATTGGAGCTAGTTCTGTTTCACCCTATGTTATGACTGTTACATGATGAACCGCATCCGGCATAATTATCCATCACCGATCCGATGCCTACGAGCTTTCCATATACTGGTCTTCGCTTATTTCTTTTTCCGTTGCTACTGTTACAATCACTACAAAACACCAAAAATATTAGTTTTGCTTTCATTGCTCTTTTGTTACCGTTACCACTACTATCATATTACTTTAATACTAAATACTTTGCTGCAGATATTAAGTTATCCAGGTGTGATTGAATTGACAACTCAACTACTAATACTTGAGAATATTCTTTGGCTCCCCTTGTGTAGAATCAATAAATTTGGGTTGAATACTCTACCCTCGAAAGCTGTTGCGATCCCCTACACTTGTGGGTTATCAGCGATGTGGGCGCGCGGGGGGTCCGTGTGGACGACGGCGGGGTCGGCGGGCTTGCCGGGAGCGCGGGAGGGGGGAGGGAGGGTCCGAGCGACGTCGTTGTAGGACCGCGATGAGGATTCCCCGTCGGAGTCCCTCCAACGGCGCGAGCCCGAGGAGCCGAGGTCGAGGTCGCCGGAGCTGCCACTCGGCGGCGCCATGGCGGTGGAGGAGGGGCGGGGAGGGAGGGCTACCTGGGGGCTCGTCGGCGGCGCGGTAGGTGGGAGGTGCGGCGCTAGGCTAGGAGTTGTAGCCTTTTTCTTTGTGGTTTGCTAGCAGATGGCAAAGAGGGGCGATGGGCTAGTCTCCATGCGCTGGCCTCCACTGGACCCATCCCACCTCTTTGTCGCCTACTAGCGGACGACAAAGAACTAGCTGATGGCAAATAATATCTTTGCCATCAGCCAGTTCTTTGTCGTCTGTTTTTTGTAAGCAGACGACAAAGACCTTTGTCGTCTGCTAGTTGCCATCAGCCAGTTCTTTGCCGTCTGTTTTTTGTAACCAGACAACAAAGAATTGACTGATGGCAAATTCCCTGATTCCAGCAGTGTGAGTAGTTTACCATAGACCTAGGGGTCCATAGCTAGTAGCTAGATTACTTCTTATCTCTCTTTGATCTCCAATACAATGTTCTCCTCGATGTTCTCAGAGATCTATTCGATGTAATCTTCTTTTGTGGTGTGTTTTTTGAGATCTGATGAATTGTGGATTTATGATAAGGTTATCTATGAATATTATTTCAGTCTTCTCCGAACTCTTTTATGCATGATTAAGATAGCTTTGTATTTCTCTTCGATATATTGATTTGGTTTGGCCAACTAGATTGATCTTTCTTGCAATGGGAGAGGTGCTTTGTGATGGGTTCAATCTTGCGGTGTCCTCGCCCAGTGTGTCACGCCCAATATGCGACCCTATCCAAAAGGAACTCGACGGTCCCACCAAGGATAGACCCGCATATTGAAACGCTTTTGCAAGGTGGATATCATTACCTCAACATTACATAATACATAGGGATACATACATAAGGCACAAATGCCACAAGAATACATCAACATCATATACAAGATCAAGATCCGACTACGGATGAAACATAAACAGAAACTCAAACGACATCCACCCTACTAGCCCAGGCTGCCGACCGGAACCTAACCCCGATCAAGAAGAAAGCAGAAGGAGAACTCCAACACAAGCAAACATCGCCTCACGCCATGATCATCGCAAACCTGTACCGCAATCGGTGGTGTAGTAATCTGTGAGCCACGAGGACTCAGCAATCCCATTACCATGGGTATCAAGACTAGCAAAGCTTAAATGGGAAAGGAAGGAGTAAAGTGGTGAGGTTGCAGCAGCGACTAAGCATATATGATGGCTAACATACGTAAATGAGAGCGAGAAGAGAAACAAAGGAACGACCGTCAACTAGCAATGATCAAGAAGTGATCACGAACTTCTACTTACGCCAAACATAACCCGAAACCGTGTTCTCCTCTCGATCAACCCCAAAAGAGACACTCACGGTTACACACACGGTTGGTGTATTTTAATTGAGATCAACTTCGGTTTTCTACAACCGACATTAACAAATTCCCATCTGCCACATAACCGCGGGCACGGCTTTGAAAGTTCAAACCTGCAGGGTGTCCCAACTTAGCCCATGATAAGCTCTCGCGATCAACGAAGGAATAGACCTTCTCCCGGAAGCCCGATCAGTCTCGGAATCCGGCTACAAGACATTTCACAGCAATAAAACAAGACCAAGAAGACCTCCGGCGTGTCGACACCACGATAGTAGCCGCCAGTATCTCGCCTCGAGCCACGACCGGATGAACACTACGACGGCAACCGACGATACCCAAAGTTGCCTCGGGCGGCACCGCAAGTGGCTCTAGTTTGGACCAACACTTAGACAAGCATTGGCCCGGGGTAATAAAGATGACCCTCGGGATGCGCGACTCCCAAGGGAAAAAGGCTAGGTGAGGCAAATGTAAAACCAATGTTGGGCCTTCTTGGAAAAGTCTTATTCAAAGCGAACTGTCAAGGGGTCCCATAAATCACCCGACGCGTTAGGGACGCAAAATCCGGGAACATAATACCGATATGACGGAAACTAGGGCGGCAAGAGTGGAACAAAACACTGCATAAGGCCGAGCCTTCCACCCTTTACCAAGTATATAGATGCATTAATTAAATAAGATATATTGTGATATCCCAACAGGTAAACATGTTCCAACAAGGAACAACATCTCCATGTTCCAACAAGGAACAAACTTCATCTTCACCGCAACTAACAACGCTATAAGAGGGCTGAGCAAAGCGGTAACATAGCCAAACAACGGTTTGCTAGGAAGGGTGCAACAAGTTAGAGGTTCATGGCAATTTGGGAGGCTTATGCAGCAAGTGATAGGTAGCGCAGCATAGCGATAGAACGAAGCAACTAGCATAGCAATGATAGTAATGAGATCCAAGGTGACGGTCATCTTGCCTGAAATCCCGCAAGGAAGAAGAACGAGTCCATGAAGAAGAACGAACGGAAGTAGTCGAACGAATCCTCACAATCGCAACATTACGGAACCGAGAAGCAACACCGAAAGAAACAAACAACATGATAAATGCACAAGCATAAACATGGCATGATGCACAATCAAGTATGATGCATGTCCGGTTTAATGAGGCATGGCATGGCAATATGCAACAAACAATACTACCAATTAAGTGGAGCTCAATATGCAACGGGTTGCATATTGACAAAACACCACATTGACATATTTAGTTTGATCTCGTTTAGGTACTCAACAATTTAAATGTTGTTAAACATGGCAAGAGGTGGAGCATAATTAAACTAACTATTTAGGCAAGTTTAAATGAGGCCGGAAATAAGAAACAACGATTCCGGAAAATCCCCATGAGCAATATTTTAGATTCGGTCCTGTTCTGTCCTAAAACATATTTCAAAGTTGTTAAACAGGAAAATAAGCTGCACCATGTTAAACTAGGCATTTTTCCACCCCATTTACATATAAAGAACATTTAATTCCGAGTTACGGTTATTTAGTTATGAAATAAATCATTTTACCATGGCATATTAGCAAATTTAAATAAACAGCAAGTTAAACATTTTAACATGGGATGAAAAAGACATATTATTAATCTACACAATTTTCTGAGCATTTTACATATATAAATTATTTTAAACCGATGCACAGCTTGAGAGATATTAAATGCATGAAGTTTAGGACTTTTCTTCAAAATCTGAAATGCTTTGGATAAAGTTAAATCGCAGATCTGGAAAAAATATGCACGGGCCGAATCTGGTGCACTTCTTTGGCTGGGAGAGCGGCTCACATTGGGCTCGGCCCAGCTCGGTGGGGAGGAGGCCAGCAGGGGGCGCTGGGCCTGGCTGGCTTCGCCCGGTTCGGGTGGAGGAGGCCAGGCAGGCGAGCTCGAAGGGGCGCGCTGGGCTGGAGGGAGTTGGGCGGCATGGGAGCCGGAGGTGGCGGATCTGGTGGCCACACGGCGAAGGCGAGGAGAGGAGGGCAGCGCGAGCGACACTGGCGCCGCCCACGCTGGAGACGGTCAACGCCGAGGACGAGCGGGCGGGGCAGAGTCGAGGCGCTCGTCCTCTGGAACGAAGCAGAGGCGCGACGCGGCGGGGCTGCGGGGCACAGGGAGGCGCGACTCCGGCGAGGGCGCCGCAACTTGAGGCGGGGAAGACCCAGAACGGGGCGTCGCCGGCGGATCCGAGGCGAAGGTCACCGGATTAGGCAGGGGACGTGACCGGTGGCGACGGCACGAAGCATCCATGGCGGGGCCTTGGGTTCCCTGAGAGAGAAACAAGACGAGGGAGGAAGTCAGAGAGAGTTTCAACGAAGAAGAGAAAAGGGGAAGGGAGCAGGGCGGCGAGGACGGCCTTCTGATGGCGCCTGTTCTCGGGTCGCCGGCAGCGGCCGGTCCGACGAGGCGCACGGGAGGAGAGGCAGGGGAGAAGGAGCAAGGCAGCGCTGCTGCTGCGGTCATCGGCGGGCGGCTCTGGTTCGATCTGCTCGAGCCCGAGCTCCTGCGGGCTCGCACGCGGTGGCCCCGAAGAAGGCAGGGAGGAGGCGCGCGAGGGAGTTCCTGGTGGTGGCCGGTGGATCAGGAAGGAGGAGGCTGCGGCCGGATCGATGGTTGGATGGATTGGATCTGGGTGTGGCTGATGGTTGGTATAGGGGGAATGAGAGGATCCCGAGGTGGGAAATGGGTGCGGCGGCGGCGGCTGGGAGGATGGATTGGACAGGTCCCCTAGATTTTAGGGTTGGGATGATTTGGTAGGTGATGGTCTATATAAATAGCAAGAGGATATTAGATACGGGTATTTGGTCCCTCCGATCAAAAACGAACGGTCGGGAAAAATAGGCTAGGGAGAGCCCAACAAAGAAAACGGTGATGTTTGGTAGACGTTTGGGGATGATCCGAACCCATCGGTAACGAAAGCCCGGGTCGGGTTCGGGGCAGTTTTCGGACGCACGAAAGAGGGGGGTCGGTGGCTGGACAAGAGGGGAACGCTACACGGTTGGTCTCGGGGACGCCAACGAAAGCAAGGGGCAAGGGGGTTTTGTTGGTCTCGGAGAAAGAGAGAAAAGAGGGGTCCAATTGGTTTGAGAGAAGGTCAACAAGGACAAGCGGTCTGACAACAGGTCGACGAAGACAAAGAGAGAAGCAGCAACTACAAACGGCTACGAGTTTTAAGAGAACATGCAGATGCAATGCACATGATGCAATGAGATGAAATGCATGGCAAGAACAAAATGCAAATGATGCAATGATGAATGCAACGAACAAAACAAAAAGCAAAACAACAAAAAACAAAAACCCAACCACGGAGGAAATAAAAAATCACATAGCCGGAAATGGCAAGAGTCGGAGTTACGAATATGGAAAGTTGTATCCGGGGTGTTACAACACTCCACCACTACGAGAGGATCTCGTCCCGAGATCTAGGATGGCACCGGAGGGAAAAGGACGAGGAAAAATAAGCGGTAAAACTAAGTTGCTTCTTCGACCAATGAGTGAAACCACGAACCTTGAGAGGTTGAGCAATTAGAGATGAACGAGATTGCAAACAATCCGTTAGAAAAGAGGAACAAGGAACATTACGAGAGCTTGAAGGTTGCCAAGACATAAATGACGAGCACAAAGGACAAGAAGGAATTTAAACCACTCTGGTTAAAACTGGATAGAGAATGAATAAGATTGATATAATTTGGGCAGCACTCCATTGTAAATGGAAGGAATAGAATATGAACTTGACAATTGAGAGGATACTTGATGAAATCAACAACACAATCGCAATGGGTAAGAGGATTTGAGACAAGACTCAAAGTTGAAAAGAGAGGCAAAACTTGATAAGATGAAAGAACTTGAATGGATGACACAACACTCCGGCTAAACGGGTAAGCAAGGAAAATTACATGATCTTGACAAAACAAGATAATTGGTAGAAGAGAGCAACATCACAATGCCTCCGGAAACAAAGCATGATAGTTAGATTGTTGGAATGAATAGAACGAAGAATGAAACCAACATCTCCTACCATAATTGAATTGAAAGAGCATCCCTACAAAGTAGGATTGAACGGAGTTGTTTGAAAAACAACAACGGTAAGAATAAGCTTGTAGCGGGCTTATGGAAACATCTCAAAATTATGAGGTGACGACCCGCCATTAACAGAAACAATTTATTGGTTGAGATCAGTGAAGATAAGAGAAACTTCTTCACCGAGATGAGAAGGAGAAATTTGGATCATTGATAAGCACCACAAAAGCAACATTCCTTAGGGAAGGCTTTAGGTGAAATATGACCCAAGATAACCCCAACAAAAGATTGATTGGTTGAAAAGATCTCTTGAACGAAGAGAAAATGATGGATTTAAATACCTCATTCTTGACAACATGTGAATCATGAAGCATGAAGGGAAATTATCGAGAATGACATAACACCATCTCAAAAGATAAGATAGAGAGAATTGCACTTCGGAATGCAAGATGAAGAATGCTTGAACTAGTCAAAACAAAACATGTGTTGAGCACCATGTTTATTTTAGAGTATAGCTTGGCGGATCATAACTTCGAGAGAAAACTTGAAGAAAAATTGAAGAATGAAAAGAATCATTGATGAACCACCATGTAGAGCCTTCATGATGAACTCCGTAATAAAAGTATGATAAAAATTAGGAGAAGTTGAAAACACAAGGTGAAGCCTTGCAAAATTTAGATGGAGCTTGACAAGATAATGCGAAAAACTTGGAACTCCGGAAAAAAAAGATGAAACACTAGAACCGAGAATTACTTCATCATGAACAATCTCCTAAGAAAAGGATTGAATCACGCCGAGGAAATAAGACTAAGATTTATTGTATGCTTATCCTTCATCAAATTAAATTGATGACAAGCAATGGATTTTACATACTACTTATTCTCATAGAAAGGATTAAAAGAGATATGGCGCAAACTTGTGAAGGTCTTCAAGGAACCACCGGTGGAATTGGAAACAACGAATGATTTGATATGATAACGAAGGGAGAGAAATCTTGAACGAACCACCGTAAGAATTGAAAATGAAAGTAGCAAAGGCACAAATCACCATGAAGAATGAGAAAACGAAAGAAGATACTTGAGGGGATTTAGATACATGAGCGCGGAAGAGATCATGAACTGATTAGAAGATATTTGAACGATGCACCATTAAGATTTGGAGAACGGTAGCTACACGCGAGAATGAAGAATTATGACATGATGGCCTTCGGAGGAAAGAAAATGGAAACAACTCATGAAATGCTCCGGATGGTAAGAAAATAAATCTCACAATCAAAACGATTATGAGGATAGCATGAGGCTAGAACCATGAATCTTCAAGAGAATGGACCAAGATTTAGGAGAAACTCTTCTTCGGTCTTCAAATGTTGAGACTAATGATGAGAAACCACCCTGAATTGTTGAGACACTCCGGGATGAAAATTGGAAAGGTTGAACCAACGATGAAAAGAATCTGAAAGATCTTGGAGAAAGACATATGACTGATGATAACCCATTCTTACGTCAAGCTTCGAAAAGAATTTGGGAATAGCTCCGGGATAAATTAGAAGAGTCAGGTAAGATCCTGCGAAAAGACCTGTGGGTTAGGGCCCACTCAAAAGAAACATTGTTGAAGGATTGCTTGAAATAAAGATTGCGCCAAGAGAATTAAATGGCTTGAATGAGATAACAACCTCAAAATAACTTGAACGGATCTGGAATGAAAAGACGAGCCTTCCGAGATATCTTCAACACTCCGAACAAATGAATAGCGAGAAGGTGAATGATTGAGAGGTGCACCAGCAAGAGAAATCAATAAAACGAGGAAAGGAATATGATCAACATCAAGGCTTGAGTTAAATCCACGAAAAAGAATACGAGAATGAAGAATGATGAACTTGAAACTGTTGAGCATCTTCATGGGAAATCACGGATAAGATCATTGAAAGAAAAGAATGAAGAGACTTTCCACAAATAAAAGGATACATGATTAAGAAATCTGAGTCCTTGAAGAAAAAGGGTGGAGGGCGGAAAACAAAGACAACTTGGGACGGATGAAACAAACATCGTTGAGAAAAACTTAGAATTGATCTTATGGATGTTGAAATGATCGGATCCACTTAAAGAGAAGCACGCCGGTTGAAAAAGAATTGACATGACGATCTCGACTATCAAGAAGGATTAGTATTCACATAGCAATATGAGAACACCGTTTAGGAAAAGGTATGGATTCAACATTTGACATCGAAGCAACTCGAATACCGTAAATAAAACAAAACAAAGGATTTGGCTTGCGAATAAGCGAATAAATACATATGATAGAGATTTACCCAATCTCATATCATGCATCCGTCGGAAAGATATTCTAGGAGCTACTTGAATTCCCACCTATAAATTCCCAAACTTTCTCGGTTATGCAAACGGTGTTGGGGATACAGGGACACAAAATATATCACCCAAACTAACAATACCTAGATCCAATTGTATCCATCCGTCAACACATAACCAAGAAAACTCCGAAATCGTGTACCTCAACCTTCGAAAAGCATCGTTATACAAGTTATGGCAATACTCCGCACTCACCTCAAGATCGGGTTATCGGGTTATCTCACCAACAACTGTACAAAAGAGATTTTCGATGTCGGCAAACTCGGTATTCCAGAATCGCAACGATAAAATTGTGACGACAACACCCGGAGCTCAACTCCCGTGACACCGCCACAACCCCTAAATGTCGAGGCACCAAGAACAATGTTCCCGCCACAAAACCATCGGAACGATTCCAAGATACCCGCGTGATCCTAAAAAAATTTAGTGAAATTTGAGGAGAGGAAAGACAAAACATCTACGTCAGGAGACCTCACCAGAGCGATGAAGGGACTGAGGAGTAAAAAGAATCCTACTCTCCGATATATATAATCCTAAGACTCAAAATAGTTTTCTTCTAGACTCAACAATGGCCAACAAACAAGGGGGCTCCTAAGGTCGGTCGAGGCTCTGATACCAACTTGTCACGCCTAATATGCGACCCTATCCAAAGGAACTCGACGGTCCCACCAAGGATAGACCCGATATTGAAACGCTTTTGCAAGGTGGATATCATTACCTCAACATTACATAATACATAGGGATACATACATAAGGCACAAATGCCACAAGAATACATCAACATCATATACAAGATCAAGATCCCACTACGGATGAAACATAAATGTAAACTCAAACGACATCCACCCTACTAGCCCAGCTGCCGACCGAACCTAACCCCGATCGAAGAAGAAATGAAGGAGAACTCCAACACAAGCAAACATCGCTCTCACGCCATGATCATCGCAAACCTGTACTGCAATCTGGTGGTGTAGTAATCTGTGAGCCACGAGGACTCAAAGAATCCCATTACCATGGGTATCAAGACTAGCAAAGCTTAAATGGGAAAGGAAGGAGTAAAGTGGTGAGGTTGCAGCAGCGACTAAGCATATATGATGGCTAACATACGTAAATGAGAGCGAGAAGAGAAACAAAGGAACGACCATCAACTAGCAATGATCAAGAAGTGATCCACGAACTTCTACTTACGCCAAACATAACCCGTAAACCGTGTTCTCCTCTCGATCAACCCCGAAAAGAGACACTCACGGTTACACACACGGTTGGTGTATTTTAATTGAGATCAACTTCGGTTTTCTACAACGGACATTAACAAATTCCCATCTGCCACATAACCGCTGGCACGGCTTTGAAAGTTCAAACCTGCAGGGTGTCCCAACTTAGCCCATGATAAGCTCTCGCGATCAACGGCGAATAGACCTTCTCCCGGAAGCCCGATCAGTCTCGGAATCCGGCTACAAGACATTTCACAGCAATAAAACAAGACCAAGAAGACCTCCGGCGTGCCGACACCACGATAGTAGCAGCACAGATCTCGCCTCGAGCCACGACCGGATGAACACTACGACGGCAACCGACGATACCCCAAGTTGCCTCGGGCGGCACCGCAAGTGGTTTAGTTTGGACCAACACTTAGACAAGCGTTGGCCGGGGGTAATAAAGATGATCCTCGGGATGCGCGACTCCCAAGGAAAAAGGCTAGGTGAGGCAAATGTAAAACCAATGTTGGGCCTTGCTTTGGAAAAGTCTTATTCAAAGCGAACTGTCAAGGGGTCCCATAAATCACCCGACGCGTTAGGGACGCAAAATCCGGGAACATAATACCGATATGACGGAAACTAGGCGGCAAGAGTGGAACAAAACACTGCATAAGGCCGAGCCTTCCACCCTTTACCAAGTATATAGATGCATTAATTAAATAAGATATATTGTGATATCCCAACAGTAAACATGTTCCAACAAGGAACAACATCTCCATGTTCCAACAAGGAACAAACTTCATCTTCACCGCAACTAACAACGCTATAAGAGGGCTGAGCAAAGCGGTAACATAGCCAAACAATGGTTTGCTAGGAAGGGTGCAACAAAGTTAGAGGTTCATGGCATTTGGGAGGCTTGCGCAGCAAGTGATAGGTAGCGCAGCATAGCGATAGAACGAAGCAACTAGCATAGCAATGATAGTAATGAGATCCAAGGTGACGGTCATCTTGCACGAAATCCCGCAAGGAAGAAGAACGAGTCCATGAAGAAGAACGAACGGAAGTAGTCGAACTAATCCTCACAATCGCAACATTACCGAACCGAGAAGCAACACCGAAAGAAACAAACAACATGATAAATGCACAAGCATAAACATGGCATGATGCACAATCAAGTATGATGCATGTCCGGTTTAATGAGGCATGGCATGGCAATATGCAACAAACAATACTACTAATTAGTGGAGCTCAATATGCAACGGGTTGCATATTGACAAAACACCACATTGACATATTTAGTTTGATCTCGTTTAGGTACTCAACAATTTAAATGTTGTTAAACATGGCAAGAGGTGGAGCATAATTAAACTAACTATTTAGGCAAGTTTAAATGAGGCCGGAAATAAGAAACAACAATTAGGAAAATCCCCATGAGCAATATTTTAGATTCGGTCCTGTTCTGTCCTAAAACATATTTCAAAGTTGTTAAACAGGAAAATAAGCTGCACCATGTTAAACTAGGCATTTTTCCACCCCATTTACATATAAAGAACATTTAATTCGAAAGTTACGGTTATTTAGTTATGAAATAAATCATTTTACCATGGCATATTAGCAAATTTAAATAAACAGCAAGTTAAACATTTTAACATGGGATGAAAAAGACATATTATTAATCTACACAATTTTCTGAGCATTTTACATATATAAATTATTTTAAACCGATGCACAGCTTGAGAGATATTAAATGCATGAAGTTTAGGGACTTTTTCGCAAAATCTGAAATGCATCGGATAAAGTTAAATCGCAGATCTGGAAAAAATATGCACGGGCCGAATCTGGTGCTTCTTTGGCTGGGAGAGCGGCTCACATTGGGCTCGGCCCACTCGGTGGGGAGGAGGCAGAGGGGGCGCTGGGCCTGGCTGGCTTCGCCCGGCTCGTGGAGGAGGCCGGGCAGGCCAGAGCCTGGAAGGGGGCGCGCTGGGCCTGGAGGGAGTTGGGCCGGCATGGGAGCTGGAGGCTGGCGGATCTAGTGGCCCACGGCGAAGGCGAGGCAGAGGAGGGCGCGCGCGAGCGACACGGCGCTCGTCCACGCTGGCACGGTCAACGCTCGAGGACGAGCGGGCGGGGCAGAGTCGAGGCGCTCGTCCTCTGGAACGAAGCAGAGGCGCGACGCGGCGGGGCTGCGGGGCACAGGGAGGCGCGACTCCGGCGAGGGCGCCGCAACTTGAGGCGGGGAAGACCCAGAACGGGGCGTCGCCGGCGGATCCGAGGCGAAGGTCACCGGATTAGGCAGGGGACGTGACCGGTGGCGACGGCGCGAAGCATCCATGGCGGGGCCTTGGGTTCCCTGAGAGAGAAACAGGACGAGGGAGGAAGTCAGAGAGAGTTTCAACAAAGAAGAGAAAAGGGGAAGGGAGCAGGGCGGCGAGGACGGCCTTCGATGGCGCTTGTTTCGGTCGCCGGCAGCCGCCGGTCCGACGAGGCGACGGGAGGAGAGGCAGGGGAGAAGAGCAAGCAGCCGCTGCCGCGGGTCATCGGGCGGCGGCTCTCTGGTTCGATCTGCCGAGCCCGAGCTCCTGGGTTCGCACGCTGTGGCCCCAAGAAGGCAGTGGAGGAGGCGCGCGAGGAGTTCCCCGTGGTGGCCGGTGGATCGGGAAGGAGGAGGCTGCGGCGGATCGATGGTTGGATGGATTGGATCAGGTGTGGCTGATGGTTGGCACAGGGGAATGAGAGGATCCCGAGGTGGGAAATGGGGCTTGGCGGCTGGGAGGATGGATTGGACAGGTCCCCTAGATTTTAGGGTTGGGATGATTTGGTAGGTGATGGTCTATATAAATAGCAAGAGGATATTAGATACGGGTATTTGGTCTCTCCGATCAAAAACGAACGGTCGGGAAAAATAGGCTAGGGAGAGCCCAACAAAGAAAACGGTGATGTTTTGTAGACGTTTGGGGATGATCCGAACCCATCGGTAACGTAAAGCCCGGTCGGGTTCGGGCAGTTTTGGACGCACGAAAGAGGGGGGTCGGTGGGTGGACAAGAGGGGAACGCTTACACGGTTGGTCTCGGACGCCAACGAAAGCAAGGGGCAAGGGGTTTTGTTGGTCTCGGAGAAAGAGAGAAAAGAGGGTCCAATTGGTCCGAGAGAAGGTCAACAAGGACAAGCGGTCGACAACAGTCGACGAAGACAAAGAGAGAAGCAAAGAACTACAAACGGCTACGAAGTTTTAAGAAAACATGCGATGCAATGCACATGATGCGATGAGATGAAATGCATGGCAAGAACAAAATGCAAATGATGCAATGATGAATGCAACGAACAAAACAAAAAGCAAAACAACAAAAAACAAAAACCCAACCACGGAGGAAATAAAAAATCACATAGCCAGAAATGGCAAGAGTCGGAGTTACGAATATGGAAAGTTGTATCCGGGGTGTTACACAGTGATAGTAGGGGTAGCGAGGCACGTATTTGTATTGTTGCCATTAAGGATAAAAAGATGAGGTTTTAACCATATTGATTGGATCTATCTCCCTACATCATGTCATCTTGCTTAAGGCGTTACTCCGTTCTTGTTAACTTAATACACTAGATGCATGTTGGATAGCGGTCGATGTGTGGAGTAATAGTAGTAGATGCAGAATCATTTCGGTTTACTTGTCACGAATGTGATGCCTATATTCATGATCATTGCCTTAGATATCGTCATAACTTTGCGCTTTTCTATCAATTGTTCAACAATAATTTGTTTACCCATCGTATGTTTCTTTCAAGAGAGAAGCCTCCAGTGAAACCTATGGCCCCCAAGTCTATTTTTATCATATTATTTTTAGATCTATAAAACCCAAAACCTAAAAATACCTTGCTGCAATTTATTTATATTTACTTTATTTTACACTTTTACTTATCTTTTATATCAATCTCTATCATATCTCACCCTTACTAGTGACCGTGAAGGGATTGACAACCCCTTTTTCGCGCTGTGTGCAAGAGTTTGTCAGTTTGTGCAGGTGGATCTATTGGAGACTTCTGTGTTCCTCCTACTAGATTGATACCTTGATTCTTAACTGAGGGAAATACTTATCTCTATTTGTTGCATCACCCATTTCTCTTCAAGGGAAAAATCAACTCAAGCTCAAGAAGTAGCATTCTTCAGGTGCTCGGGACCAGATTGATTATTGATTTTGCTCGCACAATTGGGCTTGCAGCAGAGGGATCAAATCTTGTTTCTTTTCTGGCTAGTATGGCATTTGAGAAACGATTTATTTTTTGGGAAGGGGAAAGAATCCGTTAATGCCTCTGCACATTTTGTGGACAATTATTGGGCCACTTTCACGTCCAGTCACAGCACCGTTCAATTGGACGCTAGCAACAAAGGTAAGGAGAAGGTGAGCGGTGTTGCAGCTGATTATGCATCGTTAAAAGATCATGTGGTGTGGACTCCTCCCCCTAATGACCATATCAAGATCAATGTTAATGCCAGTTTTGTGGAGAGTACTAATGCAGCCAGTGTGAGGGGTGTAGCTCGTAATTCTTCTGGAGAAATTTTTGTTTCTTCGTGGGATTTTATTGATCGGTAAACCAGTGTGAATAAAACCGAGCTCCGCGCCTGCCTCGCAGGACTTTATATAGGTATCACCCTTCACCAATCTATTGTTTTAGAGACCGATTGTGCTTTCGTATATTCGTTTCTTGCAAATGAGAAGCTTGTCAGGTCCCCTCTAGCCGATCTGATGAATGAGGCTCTGAGTATCTCCAGGATGATCCAAAATTTTAATATTTCAAAGATAAGTCGGATTGCCAATGAGGTGGCACATGAGATTGCTAAGTTTGGCTTTAGTATTAGGTCCGATTGGATTCTTTTTAATTCCATTATGCCTTATTAATTTAATATATGGGGTGTTTTTTAAAGGGAGCTTGTGCAGTTGTATAGATAGCAAATTTAATTTCTCAAGATTCAGAAATGGACCTGTAAAGACTGGATGGGCGGTGGCAGAATCAACGAACGCTTCAAGGAAGAGGCTGTAGGGAGAAGGGAAGCGACGATTGGGGCTGTAGCGATGACTCTCCAAGATCTCAAATTCGTCCCATCAATGGCGATGATTATCAGAGAGCGTAACCTGACGAACTTCAGAGCAGATACATGCGCAGGAGATGACGGGAACGGAGCAGGTCCACCGCTTTAAGAGGAGATTAACTGCGTCGGTTACTCGGGCATGAGAAGGTTGCAGTAAAGCCATTTGTTTTTGTTCTTGACATGAATCCATATGTTTCTATCGCACAAAGAAGATAGTGGGATCAATTGATTGATTGGAGAAGGTGGACAGGAAGAGGAGCTGCTGTGGATAACATAGGAGGCTGTGGTGGGGAGCAGAGGAGTCGCCGCCATGGGGAAGAAAGGAAGAAAGTTCGATGGAGAGCAGGGGAGGAGCCGCGATGGGGAAGAAAGGGAGCAGTGAGGCGCGGTGGGCGCGACTGTAGGTGAATACGGAAGAATTAGAAAGTAGTGCGTCCGGAACCTGTGGGAAAAAAACAATGCCAGAAGCCGTGTGACCGGGAGAAAAGGATGATTATATGTTAAACTAAAAAATAGAAAAAATAGTGACATGGATAGTGACATGGAACCTCAGTGTAAAGATAATTGGTGGTAGTGGATTGATGATGTGGATAGATTGCATGTAAGAAAATAGATTAGTGGGATAAACTATTTAGGTATTATTTAAAAAAACTATTTAAGTATTATAGATAATAAGATGACACACTGTTGTACCACGAAAGAAAAGATATATAGACAGAGAAAAGGAGCTACGGAAACAAAACGTTCCGGGTCGGATTTTCCGTCCATTTTACGTAAAACCAAGACCCGCAGCGACCGACCCAGTCCGTCACCGGGCGCGATCGACTCGGACTGAAACTCCTCCACCTATATATACAAGAGACCCGGCCCGCCTCACCGTATAAATCCATCTCTCTCCTCGCGACCACCCCGTCGAACCCTAACCCGCACCCTGATCCGCCGCCGCCACCACCGCCTCCGCCTCCACCACCAGCCCACCGAAGCCTCCCACCGCCTCCTCCTCCTCATAAAGCCTGCCCCGTTCGAAAATCTTTGACTCCAGATCGGGGTCCTGCGGCAGTTCTTGGATCGCCAGATCGATCGGATGGCTGCCGCGGCGGTGGACCCGATGGTGCTTGGGCTGGGAACGAGCGGAGGTGCGAGCGGGAGCGGAGTGGTAGGAGGCGGTGTTGGGAGAGCAGGAGGAGGGGGTGCGGTGATGGAAGGGGCGCAGCCGGTGGATCTCGCCAGGCACCCCTCCGGCATCGTCCCCGTCCTCCAGTGAGTCCGAATCCACACAAGATGACGACGATGTGTGTTTACGCCGTGAATGAAACCTAAACGTGGCACCTAATTTGGACGGGGTTCGTAGATCTCGATGGTGTTTGGTTGGGGAATCCCGCGTTTTATCTAAACTAGATAGAGGTCGGCCTTCTGCACGCTCTTGATCTATGGTGTTGCAGTTTCCCATACCTAGCCCGTCTCATTTTCTTGCCCATTGATCTGAACATAATGCGGTGATTGCTGCACGGAGCCTCTTACCCGTTATTTAGATCTTCTCTCGGGAAGTTTCTTGGGGGCAAATGATTGACATGCTATTTGTAGTTGGGGAATCGTATGTCCAATGGTAATCTTCCTGAAGTAAATACAAGAGGTCAGGTTTGGGAACATGATAGTAGTGAATGAAACATCTGTGTTTGTGCCATGGCGAGTTGCCACCTTACATAAAAACAAACCTAACCGACTTTATTTGTTTTTATCGCAACATCCTGTTATTGCTATGACTAAATGGAATAAAATGTTGAGTTTGATTATCTAGGTTACCTCCTGGTATTGGCATCGTAGTAACTAGGTTTCAGACATCGTTTAAATGCAGCCAAAATATTGCTGGTAGCTGCTAAGATAAGCTGGCAATATTGCCTAGTCTTCACGTTTGGACTACTTGATGTTTTCCTTACCTCAACTTTATTGAGGTCTGATCATGTTTTTGCTTGATGACTCAGGAACATTGTGTCGACTGTTAATCTGGACTGCAGGTTGGATCTGAAACAAATTGCCTTACAGGCCCGTAATGCAGAGTACAACCCCAAGGTGTAATACAGCTGCTGATGCTTGTACCCTTCTGCTTCGAAGCTATGGATTGAACTTACGAACTCTGACTCCATCATCTGTTTCCTTTGACAGCGTTTTGCAGCTGTTATCATGAGGATAAGGGACCCCAAGACGACAGCTCTTATATTTGCTTCAGGAAAGATGGTATGCACTGGAGCAAAGAGTGAAGAACACTCGAAGCTTGCTGCCAGGAAGGTAAAATTCAATGGTCATACTATTTTTTGGTTAATGCCTAGAAATGTCCATTGATCCTATTCCCAGCATTCGATGAATTGCGATATAACATTTTTTTCTGTTTATTTGTTAGCGCAGTATGCACGAATTGTCCAAAAGCTTGGCTTCCCAGCTACATTCAAGGTAGTGCTTCCTATCACCTAAATCGAGTCACAGTGTGACTTTTGTGATATCTTGACAAGTTGATTGTGCTGATAATCAGGACTTCAAGATCCAGAACATTGTTGCCTCATGTGACGTGAAATTTCCCATTCGTCTTGAGGGCCTTGCTTATTCCCATGGTGCCTTCTCCAGTGTAAGTTGGTTATTTATAAATTCAGTGCCTTGAGCGTGCCCTATAAGCCATTCGATTTATTATCTCACATAGCGCAATTGCCTGTGCTTTTATTGGCGACCAGACCACTGTTAGCTCTACTTTTCTCAGGCCAGATAATTTTGCTAACCTGGTGCTTGCTTGATTTTAACAGTATGAGCCAGAGCTCTTTCCTGGGTTGATTTACCGTATGAAACAGCCAAAGATTGTCCTCCTTGTATTTGTCTCTGGAAAGATTGTTCTCACGGGAGCTAAGGTGCGCGATGAGATATATGCTGCCTTCGAGAACATCTACCCGGTGCTAACTGAGTACAGGAAATCTCAGCAATGGTAAGCATGCTGTATCCCACATTGTGCGTCTCTGGATGGAAAACATTTGTTTTCTGACATGAACTTATGTTTTTGGTGTCAACAGAGGGGAGGATCCATCAGCCAAAGTGGGAGTTCCCTGCTTCTTCTGTACATAGAAAACTAAAAAGATCTGACTGCGTCTCTTCTCTCTTTTAACTTCTTACTGCCAAGAACTAGGTTTAGAATGCCAAGTACTCCTAGAAAAAGATTGTATTCTTTTCATAACCGGGAGCGGACAAGCAACTGTGGTATGTTAAAAGATCATCTTCATCTGTAAATATGACTCAATTTTGCTCTAGTTCTCTATTATTGAGACGGTTATGAGTTTGATTGAGTTAAGGACTGAATGATGAGAAAACGTTCTGTCGTTAATTTGTGGCACATTTTTCGAGTTCTCTTTTGTGAACCTCCGGTAGTGTCTCTGCCCTCCACCTAGCTGTACGTTGTCGGCATTTTTGCAGAAAAGTCCTTGCTGTTTATTTAACTTAACCTGCAGTCCTGTTTAATTATTCCAGAAAAGTGTTTTATTTTTGCAGAAACCCTGTAGTTTGTGGATATTAACCTGCCATCCCATTTTGAGTGAGAAAAACTGTTCGCTGATTTTCAATAAACCCTGTATTCTTTTGCTTAATCAACCCGTTGTTCTATTTTAAGTGAGTTTGAACACTTAAAATATTTGTATCTTTTAAACAGTATAACTCCAAGCAAGTAGTCCGTTCGATGGCTCTCCTTCGGATCTTTCCTTGAGAGTGGAGTTGCGCTGTCCTCTATGTGGGTGTCTGAGATCTGGCATGGATCTTCATGTGTTTCTACATAACTGCTGCGGTACCTCTGCAGTGAGGGTTTGGTTGATATTCGTCCATAGCAAAGTCGGAGTCGCTTGTTCGGGTCTTAGGGATGGCAATGTCGCCTGTTTGAGGAGAAGCGATGACGATTACATTCTTTGTAAAGGTGTGTGAGATATCTGTGTGTGCTGCTCAGCGGTTTGTGACGGTTTTTGCTCGGTTTTTCGTTAATTAACCAGGCAATTCTCTTATACTTAATTAATGGATGAGGCAACTTTTTTTGCCTTCGTTTCCAAAAAAAACTCCAAAGTTGACACGAAAAATATGTAGGATTTGAATATGATATTGTTTTACTTGTTAAACATGTTTAAAATGTTATTTATGGTGCAATTTTAATTAATTGGGCACTATCTGTCTTTATTTTGTTTTGGTGTAGATTTGTATTAAAAATCAACACCTAATCAACATCTCAGTAAAATCTTTTGAGACGAAAAACTCCATCAATAAGCATGCATACACGCCTAGGCAAAACCTTCGTGTGAAAAAACAAAGTACACTTTTCATCTTATACGGGGGAGAGTGAACGTCTTATAATTTATACTACATTCAAATGTGTTGTGTTATTATGTAAGCGCCGAGGCCACCATTGAAGAGGGTGTGAAGGAGGATAACCGGCAACAGATATGAGATGCATGTGAATATGTTGGATCTTCAATGGTTATTGTGTCGACACAATGCATATACTCTTTTGTTAGTAGAATCTTAAACATAAATGTATACCATCAGGACTTGCTCCTGATGTTGGGAGCGTCTTCAACAAAAGATTTCATGGCGAAAGATCCTCTATCTGTATTTAGATGCTCGTGAACAATAAGCAAAGGCACCCTGGTAAGACCATAAGCAGGTTTGCCATTGGGACGCTCATTGTACAAGACTCCTAAAAGCAGCTCCAATAAAAAAAAAATGCAAATTTGGAGATATAAAATAGGAGATATAAAAATTTACATTTCAAAAAGTGTTTTTTGCATCTTTAAAAAAGAGTCAACTCCAACAGAAAATGCAAAACGGAGATGTAAAAGAGCAACTCCAATAAAAAAAAAATGCAAACTAGAGATGCAAAACTGGCGGCCGGCCGCTGTAGCTGCTGTTGAGCTGTTGTACAGCTGCTGTTCAGACGCATAAATTGAAATAGAACATCCGACAATCAACTTAAAAATAGTATATAATATTAAATTATTACATAGTTCATCAAATTCACAACATCAAATTCAACAGATATACAACATAGTTTTGCACAATACAACAAACAAATAAATGAAACTAAGCGCCTCCCCCGTGATGATATTTTCAATACTCCTCCAACTAATCCTCCTGATGTTGATCTTGCGCATCGGAATCTCTAATTTCATTGTACACCTTCACGAAGCGTTTCATTTGCTCCTCTCTTCTCATGGGCATAACACGTATGCCCATCAAGTGATAGAAGGTGTAATCAAAACCCTGTCCACGCTCATTCTCAATGATCATGTTATGCATGATCACGCAAGCAGTCATGATATACCAAAGGATTTTTTGATCCCATAATCTAGATGGTCCTCGCACAATAGCAAATTGGGATTGCAAAATCTCAAAAGCCCTCTCAACATCTTTTCTAGCCGCTGCTTGTGCATTGAGAGAAACGAATTCTTTCTTACCTTGGGGTTTTGCAATTGGCTTGACAAAAGTACTCCACCTAGGGTAGATACTATCCGCAAGATAGTACCCGTAGTTATATGTGCGGCCATTTGCTTTGAAGGTTACCGGTGGTGCTTCTCCATTTGCTAAGTTGGCAAAAAGAGGTGACCGGTCGAGCACGTTGATGTTATTGCAAGATCCAAGCATCCCAATATATGAATGCTAAAATCATGTTTCTTGATCGCTACGGCCTCAAGAATGATAGTGGCATCCTTCCAACGACTCTTGAACTGTCCATGCCATGCTCTTGTGATGTAGGGTGGATACCCTAGGGTTGATCTTTCACGATGGAGGAGAATTCCCGAAGAACACGAAGAACACAAGGGGAGAAACGAGAGGAAACACTCAAATTGACTTGATCCAATCACACATGTGCAAGATCCAAACACACAAAGAGAGATACAAAGGTCCAAATCCAACAAAGGGGGATACAAGAGGTAACTAGTTCATCTCCATGAAGGAGGCCTTGAATCCATGAGGATCTTCCCATGTAGGGGTCTTCATCAACTAGGGATCTTCTCACATGGAGGTCTTGAACTCCATGGGAGTGGTCTCTCTCTCTCTCTCTCTCTCTCAAGAGGAGGAGTGGTAGAGGAGCAAAGCTCACATACAAATGAGCTATCACTTTGCTAACCCTAACTAGAGGAAGGGGAAGGGGTATATATAGTCTAGGGCCACGAAGGGGCAAGTGAGGGGCGAAACAGGTACATGGGCCTCGGCCCGATACACCGTGCGCAGACAGGCAGTGTCGGACATCTGATAGGCGTTGGTCGTTCGGTCGTTCGCGGGGGTTCGGACGTCTGGAGGGTGTCGGACTTCTGACATTTTGGCTCTGGTCGGGGAACAACGGACATCCGGATGGGGTCGATCGGCCAGTGGCTGATGAGTGTCGGACGTACAACATCTGACGGTCGCTCGGGCGCTGTAGGGTGCCTCGGCTGTAGTTGTTCTGGCTGGTCGAATCTCCAGGCGTCGGACGTCCGGAGATCGTCGATCGTCCGGGCGTCGTCGGACGTCCGTGAGCTGGTAGCTTTCTGGCAGCTCTTCCTCTTGTTCCTAGCACTTGGTGTCCTCACCATCTTGTCCAACGCTCCTAGTTGTTGCATAGTCTTCCTCTTGGTTCCTGGTCATGCATAGCACATATGTTTGAGGTAGTAGCCATGTCTCACATGTGGAAAGTGATGGTTTGGAGAGGAGCGAGTTCACCTTGTGTCTAATGGCGTATGGTCGAGGTCCCATCGTATGTCCTCTTGGGCCTTGGGGAGTGGTCGAAGTGTACATGGGATGATCGTAGGATGCTCCACATCATCTCCCCCCTTAGGAAAGATCCGACCTCGAATCGTGAACCTCATCACCATGGAAACGGTTGTTGTGGACAGACTTGTAGCTGGACGAAGTTGAAGACATGGGGCAATCCGAGTACTCCAAGGTGTGATGTAGGATGGAAACCCTAGGGCCGATCTTTCATGATTGGGGCGGATCCTACAAAGAACACGGGGTGAAACACGAGGGGAAAATGAGAGGAAAGACTCAAATCAACAAGAAACGATCACACATGTGCTAGATCCATGAACATAACGAGTGATACAAGATTCAAACACAACAAAGGATGATACAAAAGGTCTTCTCCGTAAGGAGGTCTTGGGGGGTCTTCCCGTGATGGGGTCTTGAATCCACTTGGAGGACCTTCTTCGTAGAGGTCGTGAACTCCGATGGAGAAGGTATCAAGTGGATGAGCAAAGCTCTATCTCTCAAATGAGCTAATCCTTTGCTAACCAAGAAAGAGGGAGGAGGAGGAGTATATATAGTCTAAGTGGACAAATGGGTACATGGGCCGCGGTCCAACACGCTGTCAACACACATGCGTCGGACGCCTGACAACTACCGGTCGTCCGGTGGCTCGCGAGGGTCCAGACGTCCGGTATTTGTCGGAAGTATGATGTTTTGGCTCGGGATGGTCGGCGTCGGATTTCCGGCCAGCGTTGGACGCCCGGGGCGTCGGTCGTCCGGTGGTCTCCATACTTCTGACGTTTTGGTTCTGTGATGGTGGTGCCGGTTGTCCGGAAGGGCTCGATCGTCCGGGAGCTGGAGCGTGTCGGACGTCCAGTCGGTGTCGGTCATCCGGCCGCTAGAGCGTGCGCAGGCTGGGACTTGGCTGGTTGGCTAAAACTGCCACGCGTCGGACGTCCAACGAGTACCGGTCGTCCGGTGGCTGTAGATTCCCGGTAGCTCTTCCTCTTGGTCCTTGTACTTGGTGCCCTCGCCGTCTTGTCCGTTGGGTGTCGCTGTCCCGTGGCTTTCCTCCAAGTACGTGATCACACATAGTGTTTCCGCTTGAGGTAGTAGCCATGTCTCACATGTAGAAAGTGGTAGTTTGGAGAGGAGTGAGTTCACCTTATCTTCGATAGCCTTTGCTCGAGCTCTTGTCGTTGGTCCAAGTGGTGTCGTGGGAGACGTAGGTAGGTCCATGGGGATGACCAAAGGATGCTCCGCATCATCTCCCCCCCCCCCCCTTGGGAAAGATCCGACCTCGGATCAAAATCCTCATCACCATGGTAGGGAGAGAGATCTTTGATGTTGAAGATATCGCTCACGGAGTACTTGTCGCGTGGTAAGTCGATCTTGTACGCATTGTTGTTGTAGCGCTCGAGCACCTTGAAGGGTCCGTCGGGTCGTGGTTGTAGCTTGGACTTGCGTTCATTGGGGAAGTGTTCCTTGCGAAGGTGTAGCCATACAAGATTTGCAATGTTGAATATCATGGGTTGCTGATTGATGTTGAGCTTGGTCGCGAGTCATTGTACTTGGCGCTCGATGGTGTGCCTTGTATCTTCATGCATCTTCTTGAGATAGTTCACTCGTGCACTCGCGTCCATGTTGATGTGCTCTTGTAACGGAAGAGGTAGAATGTCCAATGGGGACAACAGGCTGAAGCCGTAGACAACCTCAAAGGGGGACTTGCCGGTAGTAGAGTGTCATGCGCGATTGTAGGCGTACTCGGCGATGGCTAGGCACTCTTCCCACTCCTTGATGTTCTTTTTTATCAACACGCGTAGGAGGGTAGATAGCGTCCGATTTGTGACCTCTGTTTGGCCATCGGTTTGAGGATGGTATGCCGAAGAGAACAAAAGGTTGATTCCGAGCTTCGCGTATAAGGTCTTCCGAAAGTAGCTTAGGAACTTGACGTCGCAGTCCGAGACAATTGTCTTTGGCACTCCGTGTAGGCGCATGATTTCCCTACAAAAAAGATTGACAACATGTGAAGCATCGTCTATCTTGTTGCATGGGATCAAATGAGCCATCTTAGAGAATTGGTCCACAACAACAAACACGGAATCTTTGCCATTTCTAGTTCTAGGCAAACCAAGCACAAAATCCGTACTAATATCTTCCCATGGGTGATACGGAATAGGAAGTGGCATATAGAGACCATGGGATTGAGCTTTAGACTTAGCTTCGTGACATGTAGAGCATCAGTTGGTGTAACGTGAGACGTCACGGAACATCTTGGGACAAAAGTAGTTCTTGGAGAGCACGAAAAATGTCGTGTCACGTCCGAAGTATCCCATAAGTCATCCATGAAATTCTTGCAAAAGTAACAAACGAAGAGAAGACTCGGGATACATAGTTTGTTAGCTCTCATAAGATAATCATCTTTGATGTAATAGTGTTCCCAAGATGTATGCGTCAAACATTTGGCATAAGGAATAGCAAAAGTAGGATCATGCGCAAACAAGTCTTTTATGTGCTTAAAGCCAATGACATTCAACTCAAGTTGGGTAACAAGCATGCATCTACGGGAGAGCGCATCCGCCACAACATTTTCTTTGCCTTTAATATACTTTATGACATAAGGAAAAGACTCAATGAATTCACTCCACTTAGCATGATGCTCGTTCAACTTAGTTTGGCCCTTAAGATATTTAAGTGTTTCATGATCGGTGTGGAGAATGAACTCATGAAGGCGGAGATAATGCTCCAAACATGCAAGACTCTAACTAGAGCATATAGCTCTTTGTCATATATGGGGTTATTGAGTTGCGCTCCGGAATGTTTTTCACTAAAGTAAGCTATGGGGCGCTTCTCTTGCATTAACACACCTCCTATGCCATAACCGCTAGCATCGCAATGTATTTCAAATGGCTTATCAAAGTTTGGTAAAGCAATCATAGGAGCATGTGTAAGCAAATTCTTAAGCTCAGTAAATGCGGTATCTTGGGATGGTTCCCAAACAAAAGGTGCATTTTTCTTACTCAAAACATGCAAAGCGGATGCAATAGTGCTAAAGTCCTTAACGAATCTACGATAGAAGCCGGCTAGGACAAGGAAACTTCGCACTTGTTGCAAGTTGGTTGGTTGAGGCCAAGTTTTAGTAGCATTTATCTTAGTTTCATCTACATGAACACCCTTAGAAGACACAACGAAACCCAAGAAAACGAGCTTATCAACACCAAAAAGGCATTTGTGCATATTAGCATAAAGGCGCTCTTTTCTAAGAGTTTGCAACGGTTCTAAGATGGGTGACATGATCTTTGAGAGATTTGCTAAAGACAAGAATATCGTCGAAATAGACCACAACAAATACGCCAATGTATGGGCGAAGAACAAATTGCATCACACGCATAAAGGTGCCGGGTGCTTCGGATAAGCCCATTGGCATGCCCAACCATTCATACAAGCCAAACTTGGTTTTGAAAGCGGTTTTCCATTCATCACCTTCTTGGATGCGTATTTGATAGTAGCCACTTTTAAGATCAATTTTAGAGAAAATTGTGGCTCCGCTGAGCTCATCTAGCGTGTTGTCTAAGCGTGGAATGGGGTAGCGATATCTAACCGTGATAGGATAGATAGTACGACATTCGGAACACATGCGATATGTATCATCTTTCTTGGGAACAAGGATTACCAGGACGGCACATGGGCTCAAGCTTTCTCGTACATGGCTGTTGTCGATGAGTTGTTGTACTTGCCGTTGGATCTCCTTGGTTTCCTCGGGGTTGATGCGGTATGGAGCCTTGTTAGGGAGAGGTGCTCCATGAAGGAGGTCGATGTGGTGTTCGATGCCTCATAGTGGAGGTAGTCCCGGAGGTAGCTCATTAGGGAATGCATCTTGGAGTTCCTGCAATAGAGAAGATAACACTAAAGGTAGATTGTGAGAGGTGTTAGTTTTAGGTGCCTCGTCCTTGCACAATAGTACATAGTGCATAAAACTTGATGGGTTCTCACACACTTCTCTCATCTCACTTTTGGTAGCGAATAGCACTAGGTTTTTCTTGTCACTCATCATGGAGGCACTCAATTTGGGCTTGTGGCGCTCACTCTCTTTGTGGTGGTTCGCTCTCTCACTATTTTCTCCATGATGGTGTGTCGCTTGCTTGTCGGCGATCACTTGGCTTGGAGGCATAGGTCGTAGGATGTGCTCCTTCCCTTTCATCTTGAAGCTATAGTGATTTGTTCGCCCGTTGTGGATGACGCCGCGCTCAAATTGCCATGGTTGTCCAAGTAGGAGGTGGCAAACAGACATATGAACAACATCACACTCCAAAGTGTCTTCGTATGCTCCGATTTTGAAGGAGACTTGGACCATGTGTTCCACTTGAATTGTGCCGGAGTCGCTAAGCCATTGGACTTTGTAGGGATGCGGGTGCTTCATCTTGACCAATTGGAGCTTGGAGCATAGTTCTTCACTTGCCAAGTTATGGCAACTTCCTCCATCGACGATGACCTTCATGGACCTTCCATTGATGCCCGCCTTGGTGTGGAAGATATGGCATCTTTGGTATTCGTCTTGTTGATGTTGAAGAGTCAAGACCTTGGAGACAATGAGAGTGAGGCTCAAATCTTCACCGCAAAAGACTTGATCATCTTCATCTTCATTCACTTGCCGGTGCATAGCCACATTCTCAAGGGCTTCCATTTCTCCTTCACTCATGGAGACGTATGTACCGTCGTCGTTGAGGATCATGGTACGCTTGTTGGTACACTCAAAGGACTTGTGGCCTCGGCCGCCGCATGTGAAGCATTTGATGGAACTTGTCTTGATGGTCTCATCCGTTGGAGTTGTAGATGATGAAGCTCTCGACTTGAAGTTGCTTGTAGTAGGAAGATGACTTGAGGTTGTCGAAGTTTTCTTGTAACTTCACTTGTCGCCATTGCTTGTAGAAGGTTTGGTTGAGGTAGGAGTCAGTGTAGTCGTTGAAGCTTGATTGTATGAGCCATATGTCTTGGAAGAGTACTTGGCATACTTGAAGTCATCTTGCACTTGTCGCTCCGCTTTAGTAGCTTGATGCACTAGCTCGATGAGGTTTGAGTAAGGTTGGAAGTCGGCGATTTTCTTGATAGGGTGATTGGGTCCATTCAAGAAGTGTAACACCCCGGAAGTAACTTGCCATATTTGTAACTCCAACTCTTGCCATTTTCGGCATTGATATATGATATTCCCTCCGTGGTTGGGTTTTTCTTCTTTTTGCATTTTGTCCGTGTCATGCATTTTATATTATGTCATCATGTGCATCGCATTTGCATACGTGTTCGTCTCATGATTCCGAGCATTTTTCCGTTGTCCGTTTTGCAATCGGCACTCCTATCTCCCCGGCGCCCTTTTACGCTTTTTCCGTGTGCGGGTATTAAACCTTCTCGAAATGGACCGAGGTTTGTCTAGTGGCCTTGGTATACCACCCGAGACCACCGGTCAAGTTTCGGTCATTTGGAGCTCGTTTGGTACTCCAACGGTTAACCGTGACTCAAGAAAGGCCTCTTTTAAGTTGCAGCCCAACACCCTCCAAAACAGCCCAATAACCCATCTAAGTCACTCCCATGCTCTCCGTCGCTCGATCACGATCGTGGGCGAAAACTACACCTCATTTGGACTCTCCTAGCTCCTCTATGCCTATTTAAACACCTCCCAAAATCCGGATCATCCCTCAAACCCTAGAAAACCGCCACATGGCGGACACGTCCGCCGTCCGCCGGACACCTCGCGCCGCCGCCCAGCAATCGTGGGCCGCCACGTGTCGGCGCGCGGCCCTTGCATGCATGGCCCATGAGCCCACGGCCTGGCCCTCCCTGCCCGGCCTCCTCCTCCCGGCCGTCCTGCGCTTGCTGTCGCCTCCCCCGCCTGCCCCAAGGACGCCCGCTGGTGCCCTCGCGCCTCGCCGCCCGGGCGAAGCCTGCCCCGCTGGATCCGGATCCGCCGGGCTCCTCCGGCCGCGCTGCCCGCCTTCCCCGCCCAGCAGTCGTCGCCTCCGCCCACCGGGGCTGCCCCGCCGGATCCGCCCGCCGGCGCCTCCTCCTCCCCGGCGAGCCTCGGCCGCCGCCGCCGATCCAGATCCGCCCGCCCGAGCCCGCTGACCTCTTCTCCTCCTCCTAATTTTTCTCTAAGTCTTTGCATTTTTTTGTTATTTAGTGGCATTTTCGATGTGCTGTAACTTTGTCATCGTAGATCCATTTTGCGCGTATAATATGTCAAAATGTTCGTCTCAAAGAGTAGATCATTTCATCTCATTGCATCATTTTCATTTGAGCTCATCTTGATGCCCGAAATGCTGTTGGAAGAGTGCTATGTGATGTTAGTTGCTGATTTTTATCAGAACTTGCACTTTTATTATTTTTGCCATGATTAATGTGTGCACCCTATTAATTTGAGTCCTACATGTGTTTTGTAAAATGCCATGCCATCTTTCCAGGGGTGTATGCCATGTATTTTTGTGATCTATGTGGTGACTAGCACAAGCATGCAAAGTAGGTGTCCTGCTGTTGCTGATTTCAGCCCTGTTGTAGCTGATTTTGATGCCATGTTAACTTGATGATACCGAGGGATCTATGCATATTTTGAGATACTTCAGTAAGGGTGTTTTGTAAAGCATGTCTTGCTCTATCCATCCATGCCTTTGTTTGCAATTATGGAGTGCCATAGCTTGAGTCAATCGAGCTCTACTTTTGCTATCAAATGTTTCCTGGCAGATTGTATACGTGTTATTCAATTTTGCCTAGGTTGTTGTGGTTGACCCATGTATGCTATGTTATTGTTCTTGTCATGTATGTCTTCTATGACATGTCTTCTTGATGTATGTATGCTTAGCTTGTCATTTAAGACTCTGTAGTGAGTGCATTGAGCTTGTATACATGCCCTCTCGTTATCAGTTTTTGACATGCCATGTTGCTGAATCTGTTAACGAGACTTTCAATATTGACATGGATGTTACTATATTTTCTAGTCCTTTTTGGCTTATGGTCAGTAAGGGACTTTTGATATATGCTTTGAGTAGATTCATGTCATGCCTTGCTTTGCTATTTTAAGGTCCTGTAGCATGTAGTTTTCTTGCTCTGAACATTGCAACCTGATGCTGTTTTTGCCATGTCCAGCCTGATATTTTGTGCACTTTTGCCATGCTTGTTTGAACCTGTTATGATGTGAACTAGCCGTAGCTCAGTGCTCATCTTTTGTCGAGCATCTTGTGTAGATCACTGCCATCTGCTTTGTTGATACGTTTGGGTGCAGTAGCTTAATTATTTGTTGTTTGCTAAGTGGCATCATGCTGTTAATGGCAGATTTGCGCCATTCTTGTTTTGCTTGTCATTTGCAAACCGTGCATCCGATTCCGGTGATCTTTATATCGATTTCAACCGAAATCATCTCATCTTTCCAGTGGCATACTTGGTTTGCCAAGTTGATGCCTGGTTCATCATTTACCTTCCGGAGCGCACATAAGCATTGCATATCGCATCCCGCATATCATGTCATGTTTTGCATCATGTTGATTGTGCATTGCACCGTGATTTATTGTGGTTCCTTTGTTTGTGTTGTTGCTTTGGGTAGAGTCGGGAGACGAGTACGTGAACGAGGAACCTGTTGAGACGCGCCGAGGATCAAGCTTTCGACAACTCGAGAACATTGCAGCAAGATGACCATACCTCGAAATCACTTCTATCTTTGCTATGCTAGTTGCTCGCTTTTTCTATGCCTATGCTGCGATGCCTACCACTTGCTATATCATGCCACCCATATTGCCATGTCAGCCCCTAACCATCCTTTTCCTAGCAAACCGTTGATTGGCTATGTTACCGCTTTGCTCAGCCCTCTTATAGCGTTGCTAGTTGCAGGTGAAGCTGAAGTTTGTTCCTTGTTGGAACATGGAGATGTTGTTCCTCTTGGAACATGATTACTTGTTGGGGATATCACAATATATATATATCTGCTATAATTAATACATCTATATACTTGGTAAAGGGTGGAAGGCTCGGCCTTATGCCTCGTGTTTTGTTCCACTCTTGCCACCCTAGTTTCCGTCATACCGGTGTTATGTTCCTTGATTTTATGTTTTACACGGTTGGGTGATTTATGGGACCCCTTGACAGTTCGCTTTGAATAAGACTCGCCCAAAGAAGGCCCAACATTGGTTTTACCATTTGCCACCTAAGCCTTTTCCCCGGTTTTCGCGAGCCCGAGGGTCATCTTTATTTTAACCCCCGACCAGTGCTCCTTCGAGTGCTGGCCCGAACCGAGCCGCTCATGGGCCACCACGGGAAACTCGAGGCTTGGTTTTACTCGTAGCCTGTCTCATCCGGATGTGCCCTGAGAACGAGATATGTGCAGCTCCTATCGGGATTTGTCGGCACAATCGGGCGGCTTTGCTGGTCTTGTTTTATTGCTGTCGAAATGTCTTGTAGTCCGAGATTCCGAGATTGATCGGTCTTCCCAGTAGAAGGAATATCCTTCGTTGACCGTGAGAGCTTATAATGGGTAAGTTGGGACACCCTCGCAGGTAATATCTTTCAAAGCCGTGCCCGCGTTATGAGGCAGATGGGAATTTGTTAATGTCGGTTGTAGAAAACCCAAAGTTGACCTCAATTAAAATACACATCAATCGCGTGTGTAACCGTGATGGTCTCTTCTCGCGGAGTCCGGAAGTGAACACGGTGTTGGAGTTATGTCCGACGAAGTAGTTCAGGATCACTTCTTGATCGCTATTAGTTTCACGACCGTGCTTTGCTCCTCTTCTCGCTCTCTTTTTGAAGTAGCCACCATATATGCTAGTCGCTGTCGCAGCTCCACTTTACTACTCTGTCCTTCCTATAAGCTTAAATAGTCTTGATCTCATGGTGTGAGATTGCCGAGTCCCGTGACTCACAGATACTTCCAAAACAGTTGCAGGTTCCGACGATGCGGTGCAGGTGACTCAACCGAGCTCAAGTGGGAGTTCGACGAGGAACGTGGACGTTACTATGTGTCTTTTCCTGATGATCAGTAGTGGTGCCCAGTTGGGACGATTCGGGATCTGTGTAGCATTTGGGGTATCTTCTTTTATTTTGGTTCCGTAGTTGGACCTTGAGTGTACTATGAATGATGGATGTTTATTTATGTCTTGTGTGAAGTGGCATTGTAAGCCAACTATGTATCTTTCCTTAATTATTACATGGGTTGTGTGAAGATTACCTCACTTGCGACATTGCTTTCAATGCGGTTATGCCTCTAAGTCGTGCCTCGACACGTGGGAGATATAGCCGCATCGGGGCGCTAAGTTGGTAATCGAGCCTTCCCGACTTAGGAGCCCCTACTTGATTGTTTGTTTGGCGTTGTTGAGTCTAGAATGGAAAATGTTTTGAGTCTTAGGATTATATATATCGGAGAGTAGGATTCTTTTACTTCCCAGTCCCTTCGTCAGCCTCTGGTGAGGTATCCCGACGAGAGTTTTGACTCTTCTCTCCTCAAATTTCACTAAATTTTTTTAGGATCACGTGGGTATCTTGGAATCGTCCGATGGTTTTGTGACGAGAACATTGTTCTTGGTGCCTCCCGACATTTAGGGTTGTGGCGGTGTCCCGGGAGTTGAGCTCCGAGGTGTTGTCGCCACAATTTTATCGTTGCGATTCGAATACCGAGTTTTGCCGACATCGAAATCTCTTTTGTGCAGTTGTTGGTGAGATAACCCCGATAGCCCAAGATCGAGGCGAAAAGGGAGTATTGCCATGACTTGTATAACGGATGTTTTTCAAGGTCGAGGTACACGATTTCGAGGATTTCTTAGTTATGTGTTGACGGATGGATACAATTGGATCTAGGTATTGTTAGTTTGGGTGATATATTTTGTGTCCCTCGATCCCCAACACCAGATTGCATAACCGAAAGTTTTGGGAGTTTATAGGTGGGAATTCTAGTAGCTTACGTGATATTCTTTCCGGCGGATGTATGATTTGAGATTGGGGTTCAACGTCTAGTGGTCCGCCCATTCACGGTCGATTTACGAGTGGTCGCGAGACGCCTTAAAGAATCCTTGGCTATGCTGATTCGGGACGCCTTGTTAGTCATTCGTGACATCCGCTATACGTCGTGTCCGTGTGGGCCCCACCACGAACACTTTGGGCGTAAATCTCTATCATGTGTTTGTTCCGCTCATTCTAGAAGCCAATCATTTGTTTTCGCCAGATATTGAATTGTTTCTAAGGCAGATGTTGTTTCCATATCTTTATCTAAGTGGCTTCTCACCTTAATGGACGGTGATGATTAACTTTGAATTCATTCGCTCATTCTTGTTCAATGTTTATTGTGAAGACTATATGTTGCAATTTCTATCCGTTGATTCTACTTATCAATTTGTCTATCAAAGGACTAATGGATGTCACCCTCTTCAGATGGCTCCGCCAACGCGTCTCAATCCGGATCGCAATGATGGGGATCATCGAACCTCCACCTCCACCTCCGCCTCCAGAGGCCCGGCAAGCTATCATGGCAGCCACCAATGCCAATGCTCGATGATTTTGCAGCTCTCGCAAGAACGCATCAGGGCAAGGCAATCAAGGAAATCAAGGTCAAGGCAACAATCAGCCACACTTTGCTACTCTCGGTCGGCCTCGCTAATCAGCCAAGTCTTTCGGTTTACGTGTTGAGGCCACGACGCCGACGATTGGTTAGTGGACATCTGCAAGCACTTTGACTGTAGCAATGTCGACACGAGGACTTTGTCAAGTTTGCATCGTTTCAACTCAAGGATCAAGCTGCTGAGTGGTACCAGCAATACAAAGATTCCAGAGGAGGTCGTGTCATTACCTGGGATGAGTTCCGCCGTGATTTCAGAGCTCATCATATTCCGAAAAGTGTTGTTGAGAGCAAGCGTGAGGAGTTCCGCAATCTCAAGCAAGGCAACATGTCTGTCTATCAATACAATATCCAGTTCCAGAAGCTCGCTCGTTTTGCTAAGCAAGACGTACCTGATGAGAAAAGTATGATCTATCAATTCAGAGGTGGTCTGAGAGAGGATCTGCAATTAGCTCTTGTGCTGTTTGAGCCAGATAAGTATGATGATTTCTACAACATGGCACTCAAGCAAGAAGCTGCCCAGCTCAAATGTGAGGCTTCTAAGAAGAGAATCAGGGATGTAGTTCAGTCCTCTTCGTCCTCTCAAGTGGCAGCTAAGCAGCAGAAGTTTTACCTTCCTCCCCCTCCGTTCCGTCAGCCTTACCAGCAGAAGAACTCAGGTGGCCGTGGATCTTCCCACCCACCCAACCCAAGCTATCAGAACAAGTCTAATTCTCAAGCTCCAAGGTCAAGTGCTCCTTACCACCGTCCGCTCTCGAGGTCACTTGCAACAAGTGTCGCAGAAGGGTCACTACGTGAACAAGTGCTTCAAACAGAGGCGCCTTCCGCCTCCTCCTCCTGTGAAATCTTCCAGCAATGCGGTGGTCAAGCATAATCCCAAGTCCGCAAAGGTCAATATGATGAATGCAGCTCAGCAGAGGATTCTTGAGATGTGATCATGGGTAATCTCTCGATTAATGATATTCTGCAAAAGTCTTATTTGATCTTGGTGCATCGCATTCTTTCATGTCATATCCTTTTGCATGAAGCACAATTTTGATCTGAGGCATTACCTCAAGCTATGCAAGTTATTTCTCCGTGAAGCGTTTGAGATCTACCATGTTGGTTCCGAATGTCGGTATCAAGATGGGGATTATAGATTCTGGCTAAACCAATTGTTCTCGGTGATTCGGATATTGATCTTATTCTCGGAATGGATTGGCTTTATCAAGACAAAGCTCAGCTTGATTGTGCTGCTGGGAAATTCAATTGACTCACTCTTCTAATGATGTGATCATCTATGCGCTCGTGATGAAACTATTCGGTTGTTTTCTCTCAATGAGAAGGGCGAACTGAATGCTATCTCTCGATTCCGATCGCTTGTGAGTACCAAGATGTCTTTCCGTAAGAGCTTCGGGTATGCCTCCTCATCGCCGATTGAGTTCGTTATCGATCTTGAGCCCGCATTGAACCCGTTTGCAAGCGCCCATACAAGCTTGGACCAGATGAGCTGAAGGAATTGAAGAAGCAGCTCGATGAACAAGAGCGTCTGGTTTGATCGGACCGAGTTCATCTCCTTGGGGTTGTGGTGTTCTTTTTGTCCGAAGAAGGATGGCACGGACCGACTTTGCGCCGATTACCGTCCATTGAATAAGAAGACAATCAAGAACAAGTATCCACTTCCCAACATCAATGAGCTTTTCGAGCAACTCAAAGGTGCTACAAGTGTTCTCCAAGCTTGACCTTCAGATGGGGTATCATCGATTCGCATTCGTGAACAAGATATTCCCAAGACAGCATTCGAACAAGCTTTGGTTCTTATGAATATCTTGTCATGTCTTTCGCCTTGTCAATGCTCCTCCAACATTCTCTCGGACGATGAACTTCATATTCAACCCCTACACCAATGAATTCGTCTTGGTCTATCTTGATGATATTTTGGTCTTCTCCAAGAATAAGAAGGATCATGCCAAACATTTGCGATTGGTGCTAGACAAGCTCGAGAGTATCAATTCTATGCTAAGTTCTCCAAATGTGAATTTTGGCTTGATGAAGTGCTTTATCTTGGTCATATCATCTCCGCCAAGGGCATCGCTGTTAATCCCGAGAAGGTGTCCGTAATTGTGAATTGGGAACCTCCTCGAATGTCAAGCAGCTCGCAGATTTTCTTGGTCTTGCAAGCTATTGTCAAGATTCGTTGAGAACTTCTCCAAGATTGCAAAGCCTCTTTCCAACCTCCTCCGTAGAAGCATGTGAAGTATGTCCGGTCTCCCGAGTGTGACGTTGCTTTCAATACCCTCAAAGAGAAACTCGTCACAGCTCCCTGTTCGACTCCTCCGATGAATCCAAGCCATTTGAAGTTTTCGTGATGCTTCTCTTCAAGGTCTCGGTGCTGTGTTAATGCAAGAGAAGAGAGTTGTGGCTTATACCTCTCGCCAGTTGAAGCCCAACGAGAAGAACTACCCCACTCACGATCTTGAGTTGGCGGCAGTAGTCCATGCATTGATAACGTGGAGACATCTCTTGTTGGGAAGGAAAGTGGACATTTTCACCGATCACAAGAGTCTCAAGTACATCTTCACCCAGCCCAACCTCAACCTCAGGCAGACTCGATGGGTTGAGATGATTCAAGAGTACAACCCAAGTATTGAATATACTCCGGGCAAGGCCAATGTCATTGCAGATGCTTTGAGCAGAAAGCTATCTGCAGTCTAATCCTCAAGCCCTTTCACCGGATCTCGTGAAGCTTTCCAAGCTGAATCTTCAAGTTGTTCCTCAAGGCTTTCTTGCCAACCTCATAGTCTCTCCTACTTTGGAAGATCAGATTCGTGAGGCTCAACTTCGGATACCATGGTGAAAAAGGTGAAACGTGGTATCGACAAGGGCATTTCAAGTACAAGTGCTTCCACGTTGATGACAAAGACACTCTGTTCTTTGAGGACCGGATTGTGGTTCCTAAGGGTGATCTGCGAAAAGTCATTATGAACGAGGCTCACAATTCGCTTCTATCCATTCATCCCGAAGTACGAAGATGTACCATGACCTCAAGCAGTCATATTGGTGGACTCGAATGAAGGAGAAATTGCTCAATTCGTGAATGAATGTGATGTCTGCGGAAGAGTGAAAGCAGAACACCAAAGACCAGCTGGTCTCCTTCAACCTCTTGCTATTCCTGAATGGAAGTTTGATCATATTGAAATGGACTTCGTGACTGGTTTTCCTAAGTCCAAGCGTGGAAATGATGCTATCTTCGTTGTCATTGACAAGCTTACTAAAGTGGCTCATTTTCTTCCTATCAAAGAATCCATCACAGCAGTTCAGTTGGCAGAGCTATACACCTCCAGGATTGTCTCCTTGCACGGCATTCCACAAGTGATCTCTTCAGACCGTGCAGCATCTTTACCTCCAAGTTTTGGGATTCTTTTCAGAAGGCCATGGGCACCAACATTCGGTTCAAAGACAGCTTTCCATCCTCAAACAAGTGGCCAAGTTGAGCGAGTAAATCAAATCCTTGAAGATATGCTCGGGGCTTGTGTCATTTCCTTCGGTATGAAGTGGGAAGATTGTCTTCCATATGCCGAAGTTCTCTTACAACAACAGCTTCCAAGCGAGTTGGGCAAGGCCCCATTCGAAATTCTCTATGGCGAAAGTGCCGTACTCCTCTTAATTGGTGCGAGACAGGTGAACGCCAACTTCTTGGCAATGACTTGATCACGAAGCGTAAGAAATGTGCCAAGTCATTCGTGAGAATTCAAAAGCATAATCGCGCCGTAAGAGCTATTATGATGATAAGCACCGTGATGTGGCTTTTGAAATCGGAGACCATGTCTACCTCCGTGTCTCTCCAATGAAAGGCACTCGTCGCTTCGGTATCAAAGGGAAGCTTGCCCCTAGATACGTGGGTCCTTTCAAGATCATTGGGAAAAGAGGCGACCTCGCCTATCAACTTGAGCTTCCATCCAACTTTGCAAACGTGCATGATGTCTTTCACGTGTCACAGCTTCGCAAGTGCTTCAAGACTCTGAACGCACTATCAACTTCAAGAGATTGACCTTCAAGAAGATCTCTTATCATGAGCACCCGCTGCTATTCTTGAAGAAACCGAGCGCAAGACTCGCAACAAGTCAATCAAATTCCTGAAAGTGAAGTGGTCACACCATTCCGACCGAGAAGCTACCGGGAGTGCGAGGATCACCTCCGTTCGAATATCCGGAGTTCTTTCAGTCCTAGATCTCGGACGAGATCCTCTTGTAGTGGTGGAGTGTTGTAACACCGGAAGTAACTTGCCATATTTGTAACTCCAACTCTTGCCATTTTCGCATTGATATATGATATTCCTCCGTGGTTGGGTTTTCTTCTTTTGCATTTTGTCCGTGTCATGCATTTTATATTATGTCATCATGTGCATCGCATTTGCATACGTGTTCGTCTCATGATTCCGAGCATTTTTCCCGTTGTCCGTTTTGCAATCCGCACTCCTATCTCCCCGGCGGCCCTTTTACGTTTTTCGTGTGCGGTATTAAACCTTCTCAAATGGACCGAGGTTTGTCTAGTGGCCTTGGTATACCACCCAGACCACCGGTCAAGTTTCGGTCATTTGGAGCTCGTTTGGTACTCCAACGGTTAACCGCACTCTCGCAAAGGCCTCTTTTAAGTTGCAGCCCAACACCCTCCAAAACAGCCCAATAACCCATCTAAGTCACTCCCATGCTCTCCGTCGCTCGATCACGATCGTGGGGAAAACTACACCTCATTTGGACTCTCCTAGCTCCCTCTATGCCTATTTAAACACCTCCCCAAAATCCGGATCATCCCGAAACCCTAGAAAACCGCGCCACGCGCGGACACGTCCGCCGTCCGCCGGACACCTCGCCGCCGCCGCGCTAATCGTGGGCCGCCACGTGTCGGCGCCGCCCATGCCGCCAGCTGGGCCATGAGCCCACGGCCGCCCTCCCTGCCCGCCTCCTCCCCGGCCTCTGTCGCTGCCGCCTCGCCGCCCCCCGGCCCGAAGGACGCCGCCGCTGGTGCCTCGCCGCCTCGCCGCGGGCGAAGCAAGCTCGCCCGCCCCGCCGGATCCGCCCCGCTGGCGCCTCCTCCCCGGCCGGCCGCTCGGCCTCCCCGGCCAAGCAGTCGTCGCCTCGCTTCCACCGGCGCTGCCCCGCCGGATCCGCCCGCCGGCGCCTCCTCCTCCCTCCGGCGAGCCCCTCGGCCGCCGCCGTCGCCGATCCAGATCCGGCCCGGCCCGAGCCCGTTGACCTCTTCTCCCTCCTCCTAATTTTTTCTCCAAGTCTTTGCATTTTTTTGTTATTTAGTGGCATTTTCGATGTGCTGTAACTTTGTCATCGTAGATCCATTTTGCACGTATAATATGTCAAAATGTTCGTCTCAAAGAGTAGATCATTTCATCTCATTGCATCATTTTCATTTGAGCTCATCTTGATGCCCGAAATGCTGTTGGAAGAGTGCTATGTGATGTTAGTTGCTGATTTTTATCATAACTTGCACTTTTATTATTTTTGCCATGATTAATGTGTGCACCCTATGAATTTGAGTCCTACATGTGTTTTGTAAAATGCCATGCCATCTTTCCAGGGGTGTATGCCATGTATTTTTGTGATCTATGTGGTGACTAGCACAAGCATGCAAAGTAGGTGTCCTGCTGTTGCTGATTTCAGCCCTGTTGTAGCTGATTTTGATGCCATGTTAACTTGATGATACCGAGGGATCTATGCATATTTTGAGATACTTCAGTAAGGGTGTTTTGTAAAGCATGTCTTGCTCTATCCATCCATGCCTTTGTTTGCAATTATGGAGTGCCATAGCTTGAGTCAATCGAGCTCTACTTTTGCTATCAAATGTTTCCTGGCAGATTGTATACGTGTTATTCAATTTTGCCTAGGTTGTTGTGGTTGACCCATGTATGCTATGTTATTGTTCTTGTCATGTATGTCTTCTATGACATGTCTTCTTGATGTATATATGCTTAGCTTGTCATTTAAGACTCTGTAGTGAGTGCATTGAGCTTGTATACATGCCCTCTCGTTATCAGTTTTTGACATGCCATGTTGCTGAATCTGTTAACGAGACTTTCAATATTGACATGGATGTTACTATATTTTCTAGTCCTTTTTGGCTTATGGTCAGTAAGGGACTTTTGATATATGCTTTGAGTAGATTCATGCCATGCCTTGCTTTGCTATTTTAAGGTCCTGTAGCATGTAGTTTTCTTGCTCTGAACATTGCAACCTGATGCTGTTTTTGCCATGTCCAGCCTGATATTTTGTGCACTTTTGCCATGCTTGTTTGAACCTGTTATGATGTGAACTAGCCGTAGCTCAGTGCTCATCTTTTGTCGAGCATCTTGTGTAGATCACTGCCATCTGCTTTGTTGATACGTTTGGGTGCAGTAGCTTAATTATTTGTTGTTTGCTAAGTGGCATCATGCTGTTAATGGCAGATTTGCGCCATTCTAGTTTTGCTTGTCATTTGCAAACCGTGCATCCGATTCCGGTGATCTTTATATCGATTTCAACCGAAATCATCTCATCTTTCCAGTGGCATACTTGGTTTGCCAAGTTGATGCCTGGTTCATCATTTACCTTCCGGAGCGCACATAAGCATTGCATATCGCATCCCGCATATCATGTCATGTTTTGCATCATGTTGATTGTGCATTGCACCGTGATTTATTGTGGTTCCTTTGTTTGTGTTGTTGCTTTGGGTAGAGTCGGGAGACGAGTACGTGAACGAGGAACCTGTTGAGAACGCCGAGGATCAAGCTTTCGACAACTCGAGAACATTGCAGGCAAGATGACCATACCCTCGAAATCACTTCTATCTTTGCTATGCTAGTTGCTCGCTCTTTTGCTATGCCTATGCTGCGATGCCTACCACTTGCTATATCATGCCACCCATATTGCCATGTCAGCCCCTAACCATCCTTTTCCTAGCAAACCGTTGATTGGCTATGTTACCGCTTTGCTCAGCCCTCTTATAGCGTTGCTAGTTGCAGTGAAGCTGAAGTTTGTTCCTTGTTGAACATGGAGATGTTGTTCCTCTTGGAACATGATTACTTGTTGGGGATATCACAATATATATATATCTGCTATAATTAATACATCTATATACTTGGTAAAGGGTGGAAGGCTCGGCCTTATGCCCGTGTTTTGTTCCACTCTTGCCACCCTAGTTTCCGTCATACCGTGTTATGTTCCTTGATTTTATGCGTTTACACGGTTGGGTGATTTATGGGACCCCTTGACAGTTCGCTTTGAATAAGACTCTCGCCAAAGAAGGCCCAACATTGGTTTTACCATTTGCCACCTAAGCCTTTTTCCCCGGTTTTCGCGAGCCCGAGGGTCATCTTTATTTTAACCCCGGACCAAGTGCTCCTTCGAGTGCTGGCCCGAACCGAGCCTACCATGGGCCACCACGGGAAACTCGAGGCTTGGTTTTACTCGAGCCTGTCTCATCCGGATGTGCCCTGAGAACGAGATATGTGCAGCTCCTATCGGGATTTGTCGGCACAATCGGGCGGCTTTGCTGGTCTTGTTTTATTGCTGTCGAAATGTCTTGTAGTCCGAGATTCCGAGATTGATCGGGTCTTCCCGGTAGAAGGAATATCCTTCGTTGACCGTGAGAGCTTATAATGGGTAAGTTGGGACACCCCTGCAGGGTAATATCTTTCGAAAGCCGTGCCCGCGGTTATGAGGCAGATGGGAATTTGTTAATGTCCGGTTGTAGAAAACCCAAAGTTGACCTCAATTAAAATACACATCAACCGCGTGTGTAACCGTGATGGTCTCTTCTCGGCGGAGTCCGGGAAGTGAACACGGTGTTGGAGTTATGTCTGACGTAAGTAGTTCAGGATCACTTCTTGATCGCTATTAGTTTCACGACCGTGCTTTGCTCCTCTTCTCGCTCTCTTTTGCGTAAGTAGCCACCATATATGCTAGTCGCTGTCGCAGCTCCACTTTACTACTCTGTCCTTCCTATAAGCTTAAATAGTCTTGATCTCGCTGGTGTGAGATTGCTGAGTCCCGTGACTCACGATACTTCCAAAACAGTTGCAGTTCCGACGATGCGGTCGCAGGTGACTCAACCGAGCTCAAGTGGGAGTTCGACGAGGAACGTGGACGTTACTATGTGTCTTTTCCTCGATGATCGTGAGTGGTGCCCAGTTGGGACGATTAGGGATCTGTGTAGCATTTGGGGTATCTTCTTTTATTTTGGTTCCGTAGTCGGACCTTGAGTGTACTCAATGATGGATGTTTATTTATGTCTTGTGTGAAGTGGCATCGTAAGCCAACTATGTATCTTTCCTTAATTATTACATGGGTTGTGTGAAGATTACCTCACTTGCGACATTGCTTTCAATGCGGTTATGCCTCTAAGTCGTGCCTCGACACGTGGGAGATATAGCCGCATCGGGGGCGTTACAAGAAGCCTGCCATAGTTTTCTCATCGTCTTCTGTGACATTAGCTCATATCATGGCAATCTCAATTTCCTTGTAGTATTCTTCAAAGGTTTTTGTTCCTTGCTTGAGGAGTTGTGGTCGCTTGAAGAGGTCGCGGTTATAGTATGTTGGCATGAAGCGCGCTCTCATGACATCCTTCATTTGATCCCAAGTTGTGATTGGTGGTTCACCTCTTGTTTCTCAACGCTCAATGACTTGTTCCCACCAAATGAGTACATAGTCTTGGAACTCAAGGGATGCCATGGCAATCTTCTTCTCTTCCTCATAGTTGTGCAAATGGAAGATCTTGTCAACCTTCAATGCCCATGAAAGGTACTCTTCGAGATCATTGCTTCCAGAAAACTTGGGCATGGTGAACTTGAGTTTGCCGTAGCGTTGCTCTTCATTGTGCTGGGGTCGAGGGTGATGACGTCCTTGATGAGGAGGATTGTCTCCCTCAACCTACTCTTGGCGTGGAGGATTCCCATTGTCTTGTTTCTCTTGGAGAACTTGTGGTTCTTGTCGAGCTTGTAGAGGAGCTTGTGGAACTTGTCGGTGCAATCATGCCTGATAGTTCCTTCTTGAACTTCTTCGCAAAGTGCTTCTTCTTGTTCACACGTATTTCGGTTGCGTGCGGCGACGACACGACTTGAGTCTTGGAGGGCACATTGCACCTGAAGTGCTTGAGCTTCTCGCCGTTGTTGTTGTTGATGGAGAGCTTCAGTGTCTTGCTCATCTTGGTGTTGGCATGCTCGCTCTTCCTCTTGTTGGCGTAGGAGTTGCCGTTCTTGTGCTTGCGCAAAGGTAGCTTGATTTTGGCGATGTCAATGTTCTTGCGCTAGAAGTTGCTCTTGACGGTTGGTGCCGTGAAGAGGATTGTGGTTCGCGTGATGGTCTTGGAGCGTGGCTCGACGTAAAGTGATCGATGTCGGTGTACTTGAGCCAGAGATGGTGTCATCGGAGTGTCGACTCGAGTGGCTCCGTCTTGAATATGTTGAAATGGTAGAAGAGCGGTTGACCAACAAGGCACAAATCTCGTCCATTCTTGCATTGTTCTCTTGTTTTTGTTCATCGAGCTTGTTGTCAAAGTAGTCTCTTGTATGTTGCTCGGAATGTCGCAAGTCGGTGGTGAAATTGTCGATGCAGTCTCTCAATGCTTGTTGTTCTTGATGCAATGCTCTTTGTGAGCCGAAGAGGTGGTTCTTGGTGACGAAAGTGTTCGGGTCCTCGTCTTGCTCGATGAAGAGTGGGTTGGTAGAAGTAGTTGGCCTATCTATCATTTCAAGTAAATGTGTGAGTGGAAGAAAGGAAGAACAATACCAAATGTACCTTATGTTGAGAATGGATCAAAGATCACTCAATGATGTAACAAGGAAATAGCACAATTGGTACCGTATCTCGTCAATCTTTCACACCTACACAAATAAAGCCTTTGGTGTAGCTTGGTTAGGATGGTGGCACAAAATTTGATGTGAATGTTAGCAACACCCAATAATGTTGAAGAAGATTCGCAAATTCACAAATGCAACAAGTAGACCAATAGCAAGATATGGTACACGGAAACAAACACACAGATAGATAGATGGGGTCGTGCAACCAAGGAGTGAGCCAAAATGTGGAATCCACAAAAATGCTCTTGTTTGGCGGCTCGATTGCACAATAGGTGGATACGAGACTTGAGCACAACCTACTAAGCGAAATGCAACGACTTCTATCCCAAGTATGCTATGTGTATGGTGTTCCTATGATATGATCCAAGATGATCGAGTATGACAATCTTAATGTAGTATGATGCTATGGTTCTCGCTTAAAAGCTCTTTGCTTATCTTTTTCTTTTGCTTAAAAGCTTGTTTGGCTCTCTGTTGAGCTCTTTCTTTGGCCTCTTATGCAAAACTTCACGAACCAAGATAGCAATTGCGTATATGCGATGACAACCTTGTGACACAAGATATGATACCAAGATATGTATACCAATATGATATGGTATATATGCAATGGGAACTATGATCACTAATGTGCACAAGTAACGTTGCCGGCAATACTCAAAGGCTAGTCTCGATAGGAAAGGTACGCAAAGTGGGCTATATGTGGTTATCAATGCAATGGCAAGGAGTAGACAAAGATGTCGTCGAAGTTACCGTCCTTGCTTACGGTTGAGGGTGTCAAAATTGTGGAGTGATTGTTGTCGATGACGAGTTCATGGCGAAGATGAGCGACGGTGGTGTAGATGTCGAACCCTCCCGTTGCCGAAACGTGTTAGGAAACGGAAACCGCAACTCAAATTCTCAAAGAACAAAACGTGTCGAAATTTCAGAGTTGGGAAGCGGGTAAGCTATGGTGGTTACGGAAAGCGGTGGTGGTATGCGAGTGCGTATGCGGAAGTAGGAATCTGGGGTTGCGTATGCGAAAGTGTGGGCGGTGGCTGAATATTTTCGGGCGAAAATTTCAGTTTCGTCAGGAAACGTCGGACGTCCGGTGATGGTCGGACGACCGAGAGCTGTTGGACTTCCGGAGGCTGTTGGACGTTTGATGCCTGGGCGATTTCGGGCACGGGATGAACTTCTAGGGTCGTGGTGGAGGGGCAAAATTGCACGAATTTGTGGATGGAAATGGGGGAAAAGATGGGGGAAAGCTAGATCTACCTGCTACACACGAAATCCATTGATCAAATCCAACAAAACTTCATTACACCAACAAATCACAAAAATTTTGGGGCTATTTTTGGTGGGGAATTTTCAAATTTGGGGAAGAACACAACACAAGCCTAGAAAACAAGGGTATGGGCTCCAAATTCGTGATCAACCAAGGCTCATCATACCAAGATGATGTAGGGTGGAAACCCTAGGGCTGATCTTTCACGATTGGGGCGGATCCTATGAAGAAGACGAGGGGAAACACGAGGGGAAAATGAGAGGAAACACTCAAATCAACAAGAAACGATCACACATGTGCTAGATCCATGAACATAATGAGTACAAGATTCAAACGTAACAAAGGACGATACAAAAGGTATTCTCCGTAAGGAGGTCTTGAGGGGTCTTCCCGTGATGGGGTCTTGAATCCACTTGGGGGATCTTCTCCGTAGAGGTCGTGAACTCCGATGGACAAGGTATCAAGTGGATGAGCAAAGCTCTATCTCTCAAATGAGCTAATCCTTTGCTAACCCTAGAAAGAGGGAGGAGGAGGAGTATATATAGCCTAAGTGGACGAACGGGTATATATATTGGCCTCACTGTCAACACATAGGCGTTGGACGTCCGACAGCTACAGGTCGTTCGGTGGCTCGTGAGGGTCCAGATGTCCGGTACTTGTCGGAAGTCTGATGTTTTGGGTCGGGATGGTTGGCGTCGGATTTCCGGCCGGCATCGGACGTCCGGGGTGTCGGACGTCCGGTGGTCTCCATACTTCTGACGTTTTGGTTTTGTGATGGTGGTGCTGGTCGTCCGGAAGGGCTCAGTCATTCGGGAGCTAGAGTGTGTCGGATGTCCGGTCAGTGTCGGTCGTCTGGCCACTGGAGCGTGCGCAGGCTAGGACTTGGCTGGCTGGCTAAAACTGCCAGGCGTCGGACGACCTACGAGTACCGGTCATCTAGTGGTTGTAGATTCCTGGTAGCTCTTCCTCTTTGTCCTTGTACTTGGTGCCCTCGCCGTCTTGTCCGTTGGGTGTCATTGTCCCATGGCTTTCCTCCAAGTACCTGATCACACCTAGTGTTTTCGCTTGAGGTAGTAGCCATGTCTCACATGTAGAAAGTGGTAGTTCGGAGAGGAGTGAGTTCACCTTATCTTCGACAGCCTTTGCTCGAGCTCTTTTCATTGGTCCAAGTGGTGTCGTGGGAGACGTAGGTAGGTCCATGGGGATGACCAAAGGATGCTCCGCATCAAGGTGTTTCCGGAGTGGTATTCATGAAAAAAGAGCAAACACAAGCGACATCAGAAATACAATGGTTAGCGCCCACAAGGCGTCCATCAAGTAAGTATGAGTCCGTTCGGCAAGATTGTTCATGACAAAGTGCATGAAGCTTATGAAGATGATATAGAATGATATGCAAAGCATTCATGGGAGCAAAAGCATTTGTTGCGCTCACAAAGTCGTGGTAATTGGATGGTGCACAAAGCTAAAAATTCTACCATTGTGCAAAATGATGTCATAGTGAGACGGTTTACCAATAGCATGAATATGGCAATGGATGCTCAATATGATTATGTTATCATGCAATTGATGGTGGGCAATGTGATCATTATGTATGAATATGCCATCAAGGAATATCACAACAAATTTGCTAAGGAAGTGAACAAGCTCATATATCATGGATGACATAGAAATACAAGATGCAACAAGGCAATCATAATGTGAGCCAATCCATGCATAAGGTGCAAATTTGTTATGGGTGTTGTTGTACCATAACTTGATGTCGTGGCACTCCTAAACTTGAAGGTCCATAGGGTCCACCTCCAATGTCGGTCCTCCATCCAATATATGTATCATGTAGACAAGAAGAAGGAGACAAGAATGAAAGTATGGCCCATCCAATATGCATATGTGAGGATGACTCAAAGGGAAGGAGTTCACCTTATGAATGTTCTCAAAGATGTTGGAGTTGCACATCATGTATGCTGTCACATAACCAATATGTCTCATGACGACACCGCCTTGTGAATCCTCCTAGACGAAAGAACGTGACAAACACTCTGTAAGTGCATCTAGTGCCACCCCTTGTTGGTTTTGGAGTATTGATGACAAACTTGGTTGAGGGACTAATGTGTTTGTGAGAACTACAGGATAACACAGGTAGTAGTCCCTTATTGATTCGGTTTACCTATCAGAGATGACCCCTAAAAATGTGTAAAGACATTGAAGACAATGGTGGTTCGTGAAGACATTCATGATGAAGATTATGACATGTGAAGACATTCACTTGAAGACTATGGAGTGCGAAGACATAGCTGTTTTGTAGTTTCCTTTTCTTCTTTATTGAGTCATAGGAACCACCGTACTATTAAGTGGGGTCCAAGTGAACAAAGTCATAGTGATTGATGTGATGCTCAACCAAAAATCCTATGTCTTCGAGCAAAGATAATGAGAGAAAATCTTATCCAGAGCTGGATGAGTCAGCTTTGCTTGTAGCCCAAGTCAAGCTGCCGCGTGTGTTTGAAATCTGGCCGTTGGACACGTGTCGGTTCCTTAGTGACCCAGGGTCATTTCGGACATATCAAGTTGGGTTGCCTCCTGGCTATAAATAGCCCACCCCTACACCATAAATTGGTGGCTGCTCAGAGTTAGTGCATGACTTTTGTCGTTTGAGAGCAACCCACCTCCGAAGCCTTTGAGAGAGAGATCCTTGCGAGGACAAAGCCCAAAACACCCAGAGCCAAAGAGTGTTAGGCGTCACTGAAGTCTTTTTGTCCGCGTTACCTGAAGACTTGCTACACTTGAGGACTGTGAATCCTCCAGCCGGTTAGGCGTCGCGTTCTGAGCATCCAAGAGGCATTATGGATTGCCGGTGAACGAAGTCTGTGAAGGTTTTGAAGTCTACCTTGAAGACTTACTAGAGTGATTGGGCGAGGACTGGGTGTCCTTAGATCAAGGGGAATAATGTGAAGACGCGGTCTTCTGAGTACAGTCTCAGCCTCCCTAACTAGACGTACAGTTGTCACAACAACTGAAACTTGTCTACCAAATCCTTGTCTTCACCAAGCAACTGGTTCTATCCCCCGCTTCCCTTTACTTTTCAGTTTGTCTTCGTGAAGTCATTGCTTGCCTGTCTGATCTGATTGACTTTACTGTGTGAATACTATTACCTGTTTGGCTTCATACCGTCTTCCATTCTGATCCATACTACCTAGCTGCTGATAGTCTTTGTACTTTCACTACATTGCTTACTTGACTATGGCTTGTCTAGTGTAGTCTATCTTCCGCTGCATATCAATAGGTTCATTTCATCTGTTTGTCTTCAAAGACCTCATGTTTTGAAGACTTTCATAAAAATCGCCTATTCACCCCCTCTAGTCGATAACTAGCACTTTCAATTGGTATCAGAGCAAGGTGCTCCCTTGTTCTGTGTGATTCGGTTTAACCACCTGAAGTTTTAGCTATGTCGACTGCAGGGATAATCAAGGTCTCCACTGTGTGCTCCATTTTTTATTGTCATGATTATCCCAAATGGAAGGCTATGATGAGGAAGCGCCTCATTGAGATGAACGGTGAGCTATGGACCGTCACGGAGATTGATCTCACCGATTTATGCAAGATGGCGCATGCTAACGACATTCGCAAGTACACTCAACTGGATATCAAGGCAAAGGATATTATATGCTCCCGCCTGTCCAGAGACGAGTTCAGGCGCATCATGCATCTCTGCAATGCAAAGCTTATATGGGACCGGATCTCTGATGTTTATGAAGGTCATCGAACACGTCAAGACCCCTGGTTCCACGAATTCAAAGAGTCACTTAAAACAACGACTCTCGAACCCGAGCCATCTTCTCCGACCTATTGCTTCATGGCACGAGATGCCAAGGTAAACTCACGTGATGATTACTTTCAAACATCTAGTGAAGATGACTCTGAATGTGAATCCAAACCTAGCTACAAGACTCTTGATAAAATTGCGACTGAATAATAGACTGCTATGGAACATATTCAAAAGTTGCTAGATAAAAGCGATGACCTATTGGACGCGGAAATGAATCGAACTCAGTCCTTAATTTAAGACATTAAAAATCTTCACGTTAAGTACGAAGAACTTGAAAGTCGTCATGAAACACTCTCAGCTACTCATGAGAATCTTTCCTATGATTATCTTCAAAGGAAGCAAGAACTTGAGAATCCGAGAGCGTCTCATGAAGATCTTTATAAAGAGAATGATTCACTTCGCGCTCAATAGATCAGTTTCGCTCAGGAAGACTTTATGCCACAGAGGTTAAAATGTCTTGAGCGTGATAATGTTGTCTCTGTTGCTGAATGTTCTAATGCTGCTAATGTTGCAATATCTTCAACTGCTGATGTGGTGACTAACCCCTCTTCCGAGGATACCACTACTATTGCTGATGAGAATTCTAGGTTGAAGACATTGCTTGAAACAGGCATGAACAAAAGCCTCAAAGGGCATCAGACACTATGTGATGTCCTCAAGAAACTGATTCTAAACTGAAACCCTAGGAAAGAGGGTGTTGGGTTCGAGAGGAAAGTGAATGTTGATGGTTCATACTGGAAACCTGAGCAGTACCCCAAAACCACATGAGTTGCTGCAAAGGACCCTTCAGTGGACCCGTCTACCTTATCTGGCTTCACTTGTGCTAACCCCATTATTATTGATGAATCCTTTGACGCCAATTATAAGCTGTTTAAGAATCAGAACAGTGAAGTGTTTGCCAGGTATATTGGTACTAACTGCAGGAATGGACCACCCTTGAAGAAGATCTGGGTGCCCAAAAGTTGTCTTGAGAAGCTTCCTATGAATGTCATCATGACACCACCTGGGAAGAAGACAAACCCTAGACCAAAGGCTTCATATGGTCCAAAGGCTTCATACAGATAGAGGACTCACGAGGGTCACCCTAACACCAATGTTTTGCAGGGAAACCATACACAGACTTATGAATATGAGCGTGTTTCTTGAAACATCTATGTTCATAAGACTAAGAACTTTTCTGCTTATTCTTATGAGTATTATTCACCTCCTGCAAGGCTATTTGCTAGGGCTCCAAGGCCAAAGTTCTTTGATGCTGCACTTAGACTCATTGCTTCTAAGCCACCCCTGAAGATGTGGGTGGTTAAGAAGAATTAACTTTCTTTTGCAGGAAAAGGTTTCCAGCCAGAAATCAAAAGCTTTAGGCACTAATGCTGGGGACCTAAAACATCTTGTGGGGTGCAAGATAAAGTGCCAAAATGGTCTTACTATGTATTTTGTCCCAGGGTTTCTTGACAATTATCCTATCTACCCTAACAAGGATCTGAACTTTGATAGTATGCTTGTTCGTCAAATGTTTATGCTTCACACTTCTCTTTGTGAAGCCTATCCCCCAAACTGCTCTGTAGGGTATGGCTCCGAAGGCTACTGAGTGGATTATGGACAGTGGATGCACTAACCACATGACTGGTGATCAAAGTCATCTTATGGATTTAACCCTACGACCGTATGACAAAAGTCATATCACATTTGCTGACACTGGTAGAAGCAAGGTATTGGGCCTAGGTAGAGTTGCAATCTCAAAGGATCAGCACATGGATAAAGTGATGCTTGTTGAATCCCTTGGTTTCAACTTAATGTCTGTCTCAATGCTTTGTGATCTGAACATGATTGTGATATTTGGAAAATATTGTTGCCTTGTGCTTATGGAATCTGACAAATCTCTAGTCTTCGAAGGGTATCGAAGAGACGATCTGTATATGGTAGATTTCTCCGCAGGACCACAACTTGCTGTATGTCTTCTAGCAAAAGCTTCAGAGTGCTGGCTCTGGCATCGGAGGCTAGGGCATGCGGGCATGAGGAACTTTCACACTCTCGCGAAGAAGAAGCATGTCATTGGCATCGAGGGTGTCAAGTTCAAGAAGGATCATCTGTGTGGTGCCTGTGAAGCCGGAAAGATGACTAGGGCCAAGCATCCCTCAAAGACAATCATGACGATAACACGTCCCTTCGAGCTACTTCACATGGACTTATTTGGCCCTACTCACTACTCTACCCTTACTACCACTGCATGCCTCTATGGCTTCGCCATTGTTGATGATTACTCAAGATATACATGGGTGCACATAATTCTCTACAAGACTGAAGTGCAGGATGTCTTCAGACGATTCGCCAATCGTGCCATGACCAACTATGGCATCAAGATAAAGCACATCAGAAGTGACAACGGCACAAAATTCAAGAACATCAGCCTCGGCACTTATCTTGATACATTGGGCATCACACATGAGTTCTCTGATCCATACACACCTCAGCAGAATGGCATTGTGGAGCACAAGAACAGAACCCTCATTGAGATGGCACGTAAGATGCTTGAAGACACCAATGAAATTCTGGCCTGAAGCCATTGATACTGCTTGCCACATTATCAACCGTGTTTATCTTCACAAGTTCCTAAAGAAGACATCATATGAGCTCCTGACTGGTAAGAATCCAAATGTCAGCTATTTCAGAGTCTTTGGTGCTAGGTGCTGGATCAAGGATCCACATCACACTTCAAAATTTGCACCGAAAGCACATTAAGGTTTTATGCTTGGTTACGAAAAGAATTTGCACTCCTACAGAGTATTCAACCTCTTTCACTACAAAGTGGTTGAAACTATGGATGTGCGGTTCGATGAGACTAACGGCTCGCAAAGAGAGCACCTGCCAAATGTGCTAGATGAAGCTACACCATGTGAGTCTATCAAGCTAATGGGTACTGGAGAAATCATACCTACAGAGGAACATGCTAAAGAGGAAACCATCATCTCTGCACCTAATCAGCATGAAGACACTGCTCAGCCTAAAACCAATGCTGAAGATGGAGACAATGATCAACAAGGGAAAAATCTTCGTCCAGTTCATCCTCGTGTTGCAAATGAAGTCCAGATTGACAAGATAATTGATAGCATCAATGCACCTGGTCCACTCACTCGTTCAAGAGCAACACAGGTAGCAAATTTCTGTCGGAACTTTGCATTTGTCTCTATATCTGAGCCCAAGAAAGTTGTTGAAGCCTTCATGGAACCTGAATGGATTCAAGCTATGCAAGAAGAGGTTCAACAGTTTGAGCTAAACAATGTATGGGAGCTAGTAAAGCATCCTGATCCTCGCAAGTACAATATCATCGACACCAAATGGATCTATCACAACAAACAAGATGAGCATGATCAAGTTGTCAAAAATAAGGCTCATCTTGTTGCTCAAGGTTACACACAAGTGGAAGGAATTGACTTCAATGAAACCTTTGCTCCTGTAGCTAGGCTTGAATCCATTCGCATACTGCTAGCATATGCCAACCACAACAACATTCTTCTGTATCAAATGGATGTAAAGAGTGCCTTCCTCAATGGAAAAATTGAAGAAGAAGTGTATGTTGCACAACCACCTGGTTTTGAAGACCCAAAGCGTCCTAACATGGTATACAAGCTCAACAAGTCACTGTATGGCCTCAAACAAGCACCTCGCGCTTGGTATGACACACTCAAAAACTTCCTGAAGAGCAAAGGCTTCAAACCTGGTTCACTAGATCCCACTCTCTTCATGAAGACATATGATGGTGAACTGTTTGTATGCCAAATCTATGTGGATGACATTATCTTTGGCTGTACTGACAAGAGATACAGTGATGAGTTTGGGCATATGGTGCAAGAGCAATATCAGATGTCCATGATGGGTGAGCTGAAGTTCTTCCTTGGTCTTCAAATCCGTCAGCAGAGAAATGGCATCTTCATATCACAAGAGAAATACCTCAAAGATTTCCTGAAGAAGTTTGGAATGCAAGACTGCAAAGGGCACACGATGCCAATGCCAACCAAAGGCCAATTGGGCCCCGACGACAATGGTAAAGAGTTCGATCAAAAGGTATACCGCTCCATGATTGGTTCTTTACTCTACTTATGTGTATCTAGGCCTGATATAATGCTTAGCGTTTGCATGTGTGCCCGATTCCAAGCGGCACGAAAGGAATCACATCACTTAGCTGTGAAGCGAATTCTTTGATATTTGGCTCACACCCCAACACTAGGATTATGGAATCCAAAGGGCTCAAAGTTTGATCTAGTTGGATTCTCAGATGGTGATTATCCTCGTGAAAAGGTTGATCGCAAGTCCACATCAAGAACATGTCACTTTCTTGGACGATCTCTTGTCTTTTGGTCTTCAAAGAAGTAGAACTGTGTATCACTCTCCATTGCTGAATGTGAATACATTGCTACTGGATCTTGCTGCACAACTTCTCTAGATGAAGCAAACTCTCAAGGACTATGGCATCAACATGAAGCATGTGCCACTCTACTGTGATAATGAAAGTGCCATCAAGATTTCTCACAACCCATTTCAGCACTCGAAGACAAAGCACATTCAAATGCGTCATCATTTTCTCAGGGATCATGTGTTGAAGGAAGACATTGATATCATTCACGTCAGCACTGAAGAGCAATTGGCAGATATCTACACAAAGCCCTTGGATGAGAAAAGGTTTTGCAAGCTGCGGTGTGAGCTAAATGTCTTAGAATCCTCGAATGTCCTGTGAAAGGACACATATCCTAACGCTTATGCATGTTGATGACTTAGATGTGCAACACACGAAGTAACTATATCTTCAATTAATGAAGACTTACCCTCTAAGTGTGAATACATTAACACAGAATTTGACTTCGGAGCGCCACGATAATTGTGCGCCGTGTCTGGATCTAATACTTCCTATACGGTGGGTAATGCCACCACCAAACTTTCTCAAAGATTTTCATTTGGCGTCATGATTGCATTATCTTCATATTTGGTTTATCTTCAACATTGATTTGTCCTCAAGGTTTATCTTTGCAATGTTGATTTGGTCTCTTCTCATATATATATTTGTGTGTGTGTGTGTGTGTGTGTTCTGTCCTCTATATCATTCACTTATAGCTATGTATTTGAACTTGGCATTTTCTGAACTAAGTGAATGTGATCAGAGACTAACCCCTTCTATGCTTCTTCCTCAAATTCTATCTGTCTAGTCATATGCATTCTGTTGACACGTGTCGAATCTCTTCACTGCGTCCTTGTCAGCTGAAGATACAGAGACACACACATTTAAAACTGTTTTAATGCTATATCTCTTTTGCCTAAATACCGGAGAAGCCGGAACGACCACCCGACAAACCAGGCGCGCGTGGGAACATGGAACAACTCTCGGTGAGTTGCATGCATGCCACGTGTCCATCAGATGTGAACCGCCAGGGGCACCTGCGTAATTGCACTGCGCAGCACTTCACCTTATAAATACACACCCGCGCGGTCAATATCTCCTCTTCCACCTTGCCATCTCGCTCAAAACCTAGTGCCACCGCTAGCTTGTGTCGATGCCGGAGATGAAGCACTTAGCTGCCGCGACCTCTTCGACGCCGTCATCACGCCGGCCGCGGACCTCGTCTTCTCCGCCGCCGCCATAGGTGTCTTCCGCCGCCAAGCTAGGGCGCGGGATATTGGACTGCTCGGAATCTGTTCTGCCCATTCTAGCAGTTCTTCAAGTGGTAAATAAACTCACTTTTTACCGCTTTTTCGATCTGTCAAATCCGTCCACTTCACCCAAAAGTGGTTTCTGCACTTCCAAATCTGGATCTTTCTGTTTCTGAATCTCATATCTTGCAAAGTATACTCACTTATGCTTCACAACTAGTTCCTCACTTGTACTTATTCTTGGATTTGTAAAAATCTGGAACCAACTCACTTCAAATAAGTGAATGTCTTCGCACTATGAGGTCAATATATTCAAACTGATTTATCTTCAAAATCTTCTAAGAATGCATATGACCGCTTCCCCTTCCCTCGCATCTCTAATGCTGTCACACGTACATGTCTGTGGGAGAATCCCTTGGTTCTCATAGTCTGCATTCATTTGCAGAATACTTACAGTATCACATTGAATCTCCTGAAGCCAGTTCTTGGTTGAAAAGTCGTCGGAATCCTTTCGCTGTTTTGAAGCCTCTCTATTTGAATATAATGGCAACTGAAAAATCTGCAAGGAGAGGTGGCAGGCAATGCCGTGGCAATACTGCTCTGGATCTGTCTCCAGATCTGTTTGAACTTTACAAGTCTGATCCCGAGGAGAACTACAATCATCGCAAGACCAGAATCCAGTGGATCCGAAGATATTGGGATGAACAATGGTTCAAGTATAACTTCGTCACTCCTGAGTATGCTGAAAAGAATGCTATCAAGCGCCCGTGGGGCGATATTCTTTACAGAAATTTGCCACCCAAGACGAAGCCTGAAGCTATTGCTCAAGGCTTTTATCCGTGCATGGTCCAAGGGCCTCAACCAGAAAATGCCGACCCATCATCTCTTCGATGGTGTTGTGACGATGATCTCTTCAAGCGCAAATTTCAGTTTACAAAGGAGTCTACTGCCAAGAAGAAGAAGGCATTCAGACTCAACTTCAATCCTGGTCCATCTGCTCCAAGGACTGATGGCACATGTGATGCCAATCCCAATGTCATCGGCCCCTTCAATAGCTTCGATGGGCTCCTCTCCCATATTTATGCTCAGAGGGCCATAGTAGAACAATGTGCAGATGATGCAGACTCCGAGGATGCTCATGCACCACCAAAGCCAAAGAAGAAGTCAAAAGCTTCAAAGCCCTCTGTTGCACCAAAAGCTTCGACTATGAAGCCATTGAAAACTGCACCTCCTGAACTCAGTGTGCAGTCTGAAGATTTATCTCGTGTCTCCAAGAAGCCCAAGAAGATTTCTGGACATGACTTGACTCCTGCTGCTATTCTGCGAAATGAAGACAACACCATTGATCTGTCAAGTGATGAAGATCTTGGAGATGATGCTCTGGAATTGTTGATCAAGAGAAAGCAAGAGGCTGAGATCTTCAGAGATCCACCTCTTTTTATGCTGATATAGTGAATAACTTCATTGATGAATGGTTTGAGGACCAAAGCATCAACCTTGATGATCTGCAGCTGCCAGTGGACATAAGTGTCACCTTACAAGGAGCCATTGCCAATGAACTTGCCTGGCTCAGAAAAATTGTTGAGCTGAAGAACAAGATAGACTATGAGAAGGCTCAGTTCAAGAAGCACATGGCCAAGCTCAGTGTTGCAGATGTGCAAAAATTCAAGCAGATGATTCATGACCTCAAGGACCAGTTCAACAAGAAGCGTGAAGAAGCCAAAGGCTCACGCGAGTGCATGAAGTACTATGCATAGAAGTGTGTGCAAGCGCACAATGAGGCTGAAAAGAGGAAGGCACTTGGGCATCCTGCCATCGATCCCAAGATGGCTGCCAAGAACAAGAAGTCTGCTGAAGCTATACCAAAAGCTTCACGGCAGGGCCAACCAAGCATTGTCTTCCCTGCCAGCATGACTGGCTCGAAGCCAAAAGTCCCCTCAGTAGCTTCTGAGCGAAACAAGACAAGGCAAGCCAAAACTGAAGCCAGGAAGAGGAAGCATCATGACACCTCTGATGCTGCTCCCTCCAAGAAGAAAATGAAGACTAAGGCTTCAAAGTCTTCAAGAAGAGAGCGTGCCACTGCCCAAGTACCGCTGAATGTTAAGCCAATATCTGTTGCTCTACCTGATAACCGCGAGGTCCGCCTTGTGATTCATGAGCCTACTTCCACAAAGGCTCCAGAAAGTGAAGAGATTCCAGCTGTTGACCCCAACGCAATTGAAGACATTGGTCGTGAAGACAATGTTAATGATGATGAAGTCCTTCCTCAGCTTGAACCCAATAAGGTATCATCGCCTGCTCCCACGAGCAATGAACTCATTAGCATTGGTCGTCCCCTAACGCCAGTTGCTCAAGATGACTCATGGGTAGAGCAACAACCAGTCACCCCCTTGCAATATGAGATCCCCTGAACTCCACCAGCTCAAGTCACCACTCCGGTGCTTGATGATGACTACATGGAATAGACCACTCCCTCTCCAAAGGCGTCGCCAACATTCCGCAGGCTTCACAAAGGCCTCAGGCCTCAGGTCTCCATGTCAAGCATTCCAGAAGAGGATATGCAACACACAAGCTCAGTACCACGCCAAGTGTTCCCTGAAGCCATCCCTTCTGTGTCTGCTTCTGAGTCTGAAGCAAAAGCTGCTGAAGACATCCCGACTACATTAGCCGATGAAGAAAAAGAAGAAGAGAGAGAAGCTACCCCCTGCCAGTGATCTAGTCCTACATGAAGAGAACATGATTGTGCCAGACCCTCCAGTCATTTAAGAGATGGAGGTTGAAAACAATGAGGCTGTCACCACCAACACCACCGAAGCCAATGACACTGTCATGGCTGAAGACATTGGGGAGCCCGAAGCCAATGCTGCAACTGACACCATTGTGCAGCCAATCACTTCTGATGACGCCGTTCCTCCACTAAGGCCTCATACTATGGAACGCGCGTTAACTCGTGGTGAGTTGGTGACTGTCAGATGGCTCATCATGGTTCCACCCACTGCTCCCGACCCTCAATATGATTATCACATGGAGCAGAGGCCTCAGGTTCAGAAGCCACAACCAAGATTGCCAAGGCTTCCTAGTGCTGCAACAACTCAGGGCTCGTTCAACGTGCTCAACTTCAGAGAGCACAACACTTTCTTCGATAGCGCCAAGAACCCATACACGAAGCCCAATATCTCCTCTGATAGGTTTTGGAGCCATCAGCAATGAAGCTACTACTCCTGCATCTTATACAACCAGGACTAGATTTTTCCTCATAAGCGCCTGGATTGTGATGCTATGGCTGGGCTGCCATGCCTTGAAGAGGCCCTTGACTGTTTCAAGGATGTTAGGCTGCTACCATTCGTGACTGACAAGGAGCACTGGAATGAAGAGCTTCTGCTACAGTTCTATGCCACATTGCATATTAGAGGCTACAACAGGGATCCGAAGACTTGGATCCTTGAGTGGATGACAGGTGACATTCATCATGAAGCCAAAGCTCAGGACATCATTGAGCTTAAATCCCTGCCCACTCCATGTGAGTTGTTTGAATCTGGTTGTCAACTTCATCAGAATGAACTGCAAAGCATATTCCGGAAGCCAGAGCCCAACATGAGCCAGATGCTGAGCATGATGAAGCCATTGCCCCATGGTGCCGAATATCCCAAGGAGTTCTTTGTTAAGGACCTTGAGTACTTGCCGTGCACAGTTGATCACATTCTGAGGCATACTCTTTGGCCAATCAAAGGCAATTCCTCTGAAGCTAAACTCGAAGGTGCCATGAAGACATTAGTTTTCTATATCAGCAATGGCATCAGATTCAATACTCATGATTTCTTCATCATTCAACTTGCAGCCTCTGGGATTGATCTCTTTGGACTAAAGTTTTATGCTCCATGGGTGATGCGTTTGATCAAGCTTCATTCAACCATCAACTGTCAACCTTCAGCACGCAACCATGTTGTATTTTTGCTTGATGTTGATATGTCCATTGAAGCCATCTACCCCGAGCCAGCAAAGAAGCCACTCCATCTTCAAAATGCAGAATTCCAAAGCTTCACGTAGCCAATTGAAGGCATTCATGTGCAAAATTCTGCTACACCTGCTTATCCTTTGGCTGGAAACTTGCGTCTGCCGCACCGTGCCAATACTGAAGCCAGTGCCAGCACAATTTCTCAAAGGCCTCAGAAGCGTCCTCGTGTCCTCAACGACCGTGAGCTTCTGGTTTCTCTACATCAATAGCATGATAGGCATCATTACTGGCTGAAGCGTCAAATTCAGAGTCTCTTGGTTGATGTAAATTGCATTTTCAACTTGGCCACCGAGAACTCATTCGTCGCGCATGAAGCCTGTCGGCAGTCCTGGAAGAGCCTCACATTACTCTGCTCTGAAGATGATCTTCGCAAAGATGGCTTCACCGAGAGCTTCAAGGTTGACTCCAGGCCTCCACAATCTGCAAGTTGGCGTCACACACCTTCAATTGAAGATTCTGAACATTCGTCTTCGGCTGCAACTGTTGTTGCGTGAGTCGTCGATGAAGAAGATGACGCCACTTCCCCAACTGTGGCTTCACTGCACCATGATTCTGCTTCAGGCCCGTCTGCACCGCCCAACTCCAACGTCGACCTTGCTCCAACATCTTCTCCAACTAGGAACGAGTAGATCTTCTATGTCTTCAAACCTTTTTGGTCCTTACTGACAAAAGGGGGAGAAGCATATGAGGTTGATAGTCTTCAAGCGGGTCCATATGGGGTGGTTGCATTATTTTTGCTAAGTTCTTACAACTCTCATTTTGAAACTATTTGGCTCTTGAGTTGTAACACTTAAACTTGATGGTCGTCTGCTACTCTTGCTTCTACTTTGTGACGCGATGATAAATTATGCATGAAGTCATTTTGCAGACACCCATTTCTCATTATGCATGTCATTATCTTCGCTATTCTTATATATGCATGATGAATTGTGTTCATAAGTTGAAGAGGATCTCCACAAATTAAAACCTGCCATGTGCATTTGCATTCAAAAGCAAACTACTTATATGCACATCTTCAGGGGGAGCCTTTTGCAACTTATGAAGACAATGACTTTGATCCTTAACTTTCACATACTTTTATCCCCGTTGAAAACATCAGCCAGTTTGTCATCAATCACCAAAAAAGGGGAGATTGTAAGTGCATCTAGTGCCACCCCTTGTTGGTTTTGGAGTATTGACAACAAACTTGGTTGAGGGACTAATGTGTTTTTGAGAACTGCAAGATAACACAGGTAGTAGTCCCTTATTCATTCGGTTTACCTATCAGAGATGACCCCTAAAAATGTGTAAAGACACTGAAGACAATGGTGGTTCGTGAGACATTCACGATGAAGATTATGACATGTGAAGACATTCCCTTGAAGACTATGGAGTGTGAAGACATAGTTGTTTCGTAGTTTCCTTTTCTTCTTTATTGAGTCATAGGAACCACCGTACTGTTATGTGGGTTCCAAGTGAACAAAGTCAGAGTGACTGATGTGATGCTCAACCAAAAATCCTATGTCTTCGAGCGAAGACAATGAGAGCAAATCTTATCCAGAGCTGGATGAGTCAACTTTGCTTGTAGCCCAAGTCAAGGTGCCACGTGTGTTTGAAATGTTGGACACGTATCGGTTCCTTAGTGACCCAGGGTTATTTCGGACATATCAGGTCGGGTTGCCTCCTGGCTATAAATAGCCCACCCCCTACACCATAAATTGGTGGCTACTTAGAGTTAGTGCACGACTTTTGTCGTTTGAGAGCAACCCACCTCCGAAGCCTTTGAGAGAGAGATCCTTGCGAGGACAAAGCCCAAAACACCCAGAGCCAAAGAGTGTTAGGCATCACTGAAGTCTTTCTGTCCGCGTGACCTGAAGTATTGTTACACTTGAGGACTGTGAATCCTCCAGCCGGTTAGGCGTCGCGTTTTGAGCATCCAAGAGCCATTGTGGATTGCTGGTGAATGAAGTTTGTGAAGGTTTGGAAGTCTACCTTGAAGACTTACCAGAGTGATTGGGCGAGGATTTGGTGTCCTTAGCTCAAGGGGAATAAGGTGAAGACACGGTCTTCTGAGTTCAATCTCAGCCTTCCTAACTAGATGTACAGTTGTCACAGCAACTGGAACTGGTCTACCAAATCCTTGTCTTCACCAAGCAACTGGTTCTATCCCCCGCTTCCCTTTACTTTTCAATTTGTCTTCGTGAAGTCATTGCTTGCCTGTCTGATCTGATTGACTTCACTGTGTGAATACTATTACCTGTTTGGCTTCATACCGTCTTCCATTCTGATCCATACTACCTAGCTGCTGATAGTCTTTGTACTTTCACTACATTGCTTACTTGACTATGGCTTGTCTAGTGTAGTCTATCTTCCGCTGCATATCAATAGGTTCATTTCATCTGTTTGTCTTCAAAGACCTCATGTTTTGAAGAATTTCATAAAAATCGCCTATTCACCCCCCTCTAGTCGATTACTAGCACTTTCACACTCGAAAAAACAAATGAACATTCATGTGGTGAAATACCCAACAAGTGTTTTCATCATTCTTATCATAAGGAAGTACAAGGGTGTAGGGCATGGTATGTAGGCATACGATGCTATCACAACCAAATACATTAAGCGCAATCTGATACGTCTCCAACATATCTATAATTTTTGATTGTTCCATGCTATTATATTATCTGTTTTGGATGTTTAATGGGCTTTACGAAGCACTTTTTTATTATTTTTGGGACTAACCTATTAACCGAAGGCCCAGTGCAAATTGCTGTTTTTTTGCCTATTTCAGTGTTTCGCAGAAAAGGAATATCAAACGGAATCCAAATGGAATGAAACCTTCGGGAGAGTTATTTTCGGAACAAACGTGATCCAGGGGACTTGGAGTGGACGTCAAGAAAGAAGCGAGGAGGCCATGAGGCAGGGAGGCGCGCCCCACCCTCGTGGGCCCCTCGCAGCTCCACCGGCCTGCTTCTTCCTCCTATATATATCCATATACCCCAAAAACATCCAGGAGCACCACGAAACCCTATTTCCACCGCCGCAACCTTCTGTACCCGTGAGATCCCATCTTGGGGCCTTTTCCGGTGCTCCGTCGGAGGGGGAATCGATCAAGGAGGGCTTCTACATCAACACCATAGCCTCTCCGATGATGTGTGAGTAGTTTACCATAGACCTTCGGGTCCATAGTTATTAGCTAGATCGCTTCTTCTCTCTCTTTGGATCTCAATACAAAGTTCTCCTCGATCTTCTTGGAGATCTATTCGATGTAATTCTTTTTGCGGTGTGTTTGTCGAGATCCGATGAATTGTGGGTTTATGATCAAGATTATCTATGAACAATATTTGAATCTCCTCTGAAGTCTTTTATGTATGATTTGTTATCTTTGCAAGTCTCTTCGAATTATCAGTTTGGTTTGGCCTACTAGGTTGATCTTTCTTACAATGGGAGAAGTGCTTAGCTTTGGGTTCAATCTTGCGGTGTCCTTTCCTAGTGACAGCAGTGGCAACAAGGCACATATTGTATTGTTGCCATCGAGTATAAAAAGATGGGGTTTATATCATATTGCTTGAGTTTATCCCTCTACATCATGTCATCTTGCCTAATGCGTTACTCTGTTCTTATGAACTTAATACTCTAGATGCATGCTGGCGGTCGATGTGTGGAGTAATAGTAGTAGATGCAGAATCGTTTCGGTCTACTTGTCGCGAACGTGATGCCTATATACATGATCATGCCTAGATATTCTCATAATTATGCACTTTTATATCAATTGCTCGGCAGTAATTTGTTCACCCACCGTAATACTTATGCTATCTTGAGAGAAGCCACTAGTGAAACCTATGGCCCCTGGGTCTATTTTCCATCATATAAGTTTCCAATCTATTTTTACTTTGCAATCTTTACTTTCAATCTATATCATAAAAATACCAAAAATATTTATCTTATTATCTCTATCAGATCTCACTTTTGCAAGTGGCCGTGAAGGGATTGACAACCCCTTTATCGCATTGGTTGCAAGGTTCTTATTTGTTTGTGTAGGTACGAGGCGACTTGCGTGTAGTCTCCTACTGGATTGATACCTTGGTTCTCAAAAGCTGAGGAAATACTTGCGCTACTTTGCTGCATCACCCTTTCCTCTTCAAGGGAAAAACCAATGGAAGCTCAGGAGGTAGCACAATCAAATAAACATGCTTTACAAATAATGTGTCCAAGCCTCCAAGATTAATAAGTATAGAATTGTTACACTCACTACAGGTGAATATGAGAGATGCGACTAATGGAGACAAGTGACAATCATCAATGTAAATCATGTGATAGGCATGAACATATATGTCATCAACCCAAGAAAATAAGCAATTATGTATCATGGTTGGTGTGACAAAAGCAAGAAACATAGTGATCAAGTCATGTAAGCTAGTAGAGCGAAGATGGAACATAATAGAAGGAATCATGGTAAACAAGTCATGTGTGCAAATAGTGGGCGTACATAATGCACATGACATCGCACAAGCATGAAAGCAAGATATGAGCAAAGAAGGTTCATTGTATGGGCAAGAAGTCCTATGTAAATAGCAATGGAACATCATGACTCTCCCAACACAAGAATCAACAATAGCATGTGGCACATGGTAAACATGGCAATATCAACTAGTATCTCCACCAAGCATGCAAATACACATAGAAGTAGGATAATGGTGAATCATGGTTAAATACAATTGATACGTCTCCAACGTATCTATAATTTTTTATGTATTCATGCCATGTTTATAATATTTTTACATGATTTTGTCTTCAGCAGAGAAACCGTGGTGTTGTTTTTGTGCCGAAATAAAAGTTCTCGAAATGCACTGAAAATCAACGGAGATTTTTTCTGGAAAATATAAAAAATACTGGAACGAAGTGTTACCCGAGGGGAGTCCTGTGGGCCTCACGAGGGCGGAGGGCGCGCCCCCCTGCCTCGTGGACTCCCTGTGGGGCCCCCTGACTTGTTTTCGAAGCCAACCTCTCCTATAAATACAGAAACCCCCAGAACATAACCTAGATGGGGAGTTCCGCCGCCGCAAGCCTGTGTAGCCACCAAAAACCAATCGGGACCCTGTTCCGGCACCCTGTCGGAGGGGGGATCCATCATCGTTGGCCATCTTCATCATCCTGGCGCTCTCCAAGATGAGGAGGGAGTAGTTCACCCTCGGGGCTGAGGGTATGTACCAGTAGCTATGTGTTTGATCTCTCTTTCTCTCTCTCTCTCTCTCTCTCTCTCTCTCTCTTGTGTTCTTGATTTGGCACGATCTTGATGTATCACGAGCTTTGCTATTATAGTTGGATCTTATGATGTTTCTTCCCCTCTACTCTCTTGTAATGGATTGAGTTTTCCCATTGAAGTTATCTTATCGGATTGAGTCTTTAAGGATTTGAGAACACTTGATGTATGTCTTGCGTGGGATACCCGTGGTGACAATGGGGTATTCTATTGATTCACTTGATGTATGTTTTGGTGATCAACTTACGGGTTCCGTAACCTTGGGAATCTATGCATAGGGGTTGGCACATGTTTTCGTCTTGACTCTCCGGTAGAAACTTTGGGGCACTCTTTGAAGTTCTTTGTGTTGGTTGAATAGATGAATCTGAGATTGTGTGGTGCATATCATATAATCATACCCGCAGATACTTGAGGTGACATTGGAGTATCTAGCTGACATTAGGGTTTTGGTTGATATGTGTCTTATGGTGTTATTCTAGTACAGACTCTAGGATAGATCGAACGGAAAGAATAGCTTCGTGTTATTTTACTATGGACTCTTGAGTAGATCGATCAGAAAGGATAACTTTGAGGTTTCGTACCCTACAATAATCTCTTCGTTTGTTCTCTGCTATTAGTGACTTTGGAGTGACTCTTTGTTGCATGTTGAGGGATAGTTATATGATCCAATTATGTTATCATTGTTGAGAGAACTTGCACTAGTGAAAGTATGAACCCTAGGCCTTGTTTCCTAGCATTGCAATACCGTTTGTGCTCACTTTTATCATTAGTTACCTTGCTGTTTTATATTTTCAGACTACAAAAACCTATATCTACCATCCATATTGCACTTGTATCACCATCTCTTCGCCGAACTAGTGCACCTATATAATTTACCATTGTATTGGGTGTGTTGGGTACACAATAGACTCTTTGTTATTTGGTTGCAGGGTTGCTTGAGAGAGACCATCTTCATCCTACGCCTCCCACGGATTGATAAACCTTAGGTCATCCACTTCAGGGAAATTTGCTACTGTCCTACAAACCTTTGCACTTGAAGGCCCAACAACATCTACAAGAAGAAGGTTGTGTAGAAGACATCAAGCAATTTCTGGCGCCGTTGCCGGGGAGGTGAGTGCTTGAAGGTATATCTTTAGATCTTGCAATCGAATCTTTTAGTTTCTTATTTTATCACTAGTTTAGTCTACAAAAGAAAACTACAAAAAAAGGAATTAAGGGTGCCTCATATGCTTCATCTTTTTAATTTCTTTCGTGAAAATGATGGGAAGGAAAATTGTGCTCAAGTACTAGAAGAAGAATTACATAGAATGCTTGGCATAAAATATGTGAATGATGAGCATGATTGCAATGTTGTTAGTATGAATTCTTTGAATACCCATGATGCTAATGATATGCAAAGCCACAAGCTTGGGGATGCTATGTTTGATGAAGATGATATGTTTTGTCCCCCAAGTTTTATGAGAAAATTTATTATGATGATAGCATGCCTCCTATTTATGATGATTATATTGATGAAAGTGGGTTTGGAAGAGTGTCAACTTTAGGAAGTAATGATCCCACTATTTTGGAGGGTGTTGAATCTTATTGTGATAATTATGAAAGTGGATTTGGAGAGGTCATGACTTTAATTAGTGATGAATCCACTATTTCGGAAGAGGTTCCAATTGATTATGAGAATAAAGTTGCTATTTATGATGATTATTGTGATGATATTTATTCTATAAAGAATAATGATAACCATGGAACTCGTCATCATGATTTTAATTTTCAATTGGATTATGCCTCACATGATAGTTATTTTGTTGAGTTTGCTCCCACTACTATTCATGAGAAGAAATTTGCTTATGTGGAGAGTAATAAAAATTCTATGCTTGTGGCTCATGAAAAGAATTCTTTATGTGATAGTTATATTGTTGAGTTCATTCATGATGCTACTGAAAATTATTATGAGGGAGGAACATATGCTTGTAGGTATTGCAATAATATCAAGTTTCCTCTCTATGTGCTTAAAGTTTTAAAGTTATGCTTGTTTTGCCTTTCTATGCTAGTTGATTATTGTTCCCATAAGTTGTTTGCTCACAAAATCCCTATGCATATGAAGTGGGTTAGACTTAAGTGTGCTAGTCATATTCTTCATGATGATCTATTTATGTTTCAATTCTTATCTTTTATGTGAGCATCATTGAAATCATCATGCCTAGCTAGGAACGTTCAACGTTAGCGCTTTTTGGGAGGCAACCCAATTTTATTTTTGTTCTTTGCTTTTTGCTCTTGTTTAGTAATAAATAATTCATCTAGCCTATGGTTAGATGTGGTTTTATGTTTTAATTAGTGTTTGTGCCAAGTAGAACCAATAGGATCTTCTTGGGTGATAGTTGTTTGATCTTGCTGAAAAAGACAGAAACTTTGTGCTCACGAAAATAATTGTTAAAATTCACTAGAACGTGATAAAACGCTAATTATTTTTGCAGAAGATCAATATAAAAATTATACAGGTTGTCCTAGTTTTTCAGAATTTTTAGAGTTCCAGAAGTATTCGAACAAATCATATTACTACAGACTGTTATATTTTTGACAGATTCTGTTTTCTATGTGTTATTAGCTTATTTTGATGAATCTATGAGTAGTATCAGAGGGTATGAACCATAGAGAAATTGGAATACAATATATATTACACAACATGAATTTAGAATGAGTTAACAACAATACCTAAGTGGTGGTTTTATTTTCTTATACTAACGGAGCTTACGAGTTTTCTGTTGAGTTTTGTGTTGTGAAGTTTTCAAGTTTTGGGTGAAAGATTTGATGGACTATGGAATCAGGAGTGGAAAGAGCCTAAGCTTGGGGATTCCCAAGGCACCCCAAGGTAATATTCAAGGACAACCAAGAGCCTAATCTTGGGGATTCCCCGGATGGCATCCCCTCTTTCGTCTTCGTTCATCGGTAACTTTACTTGGAGCTATATTTTTATTCACCACATGATATGTGTTTTGCTTGGAGCGTCATTTTATTTTATTTAGTGTTGCTTGCTGTTTGAATAATATCCCAAGATCTTAAATTCTTAAATGTTAGAGAGTCTTCACATAGTTACATAATTATTCGACTACTCATTGATCTTCACTTATATCTTTTGGAGTAGTTTGTCATTTTCTCTAGTGCTTCACTTATATCTTTTTAGAGCATGGTGGTGGTTTTATTTTATAGAAATTATTGATCTCTCATGCTTCACTTATATTATTTTGAGAGTCTTTTAGAACAGCATGGTAATTTGCTTTGGCTATAAAATTAGTCCTAATATGATGGGCATCCAAGATGGGTATAATAAAAACTTTCATATAGAGTGCATTAAAAACTATGAGAAGTTTGATACTTGATAATTGTTTTGAGATATAAAGATGGTGATATTAGAGTCGTGCTAGTTGAGTAATTGTTAAATTGAGAAATACTTGTGTTGAGGTTTGCAAGTCCCGTAGCATGCACGTATGGTAACCGTTGTGTGACAAATTTGAAGCATGAGGTGTTCTTTGATTGCCTTCCTTATGAGTGGCGGTCGGGGACGAGAGATGGTCTTTTCCTACCAATCTATCCCCCTAGGAGCATGCGCATAGTGCTTGATTTTGATGACTTGTAGATTTTTGCAATAAGTATGTGAGTTCTTTATGACTAATGTTGAGTCAATGGATTATACGCACTCTCATCGTTCCATCATTGCTAGCCTCTTCGGTACCGTGCATTGCCCTTTCTCACCTCGAGAGTTGGTGCAAACTTCGCCGGTGCATCCAAACCCCGTGATATGATACGCTCTATCACACATAAGCCTCCTTATATCTTCCTCAAAACAGCCACCATACCTGGCATTTCCATAGCCATTCCGAGATACATTGCCATGCAACTTCCACCGTTCCGTTTATTATGACATGCTCCATCATTGTCATATTGCTTTGCATGATCATGTAGTTAGCATCGTATTTGTGGCAAAGCCACCTTCATAATTCTTTCATACATGTCGCTCTTGATTCATTGCATATCCTGGTACACCGCCGAAGGCATTTACATAGAGTCATATTTTGTTCTAAGTATCGAGTTGTAATTCTTGAGTTGTAAGTAAATAGAAGTGTGATGATTTTCATTATTAGAGCATTGTCCCATGTGAGGAAAGTATGATGGAGACTATGATTGCCCCACAAGTCGGGATGAGACTCCGGACGAAAAATAAAATAATAAATAAAGGAGGCCAAAGAAGCCCCCAAACAAAAAGAGGCCATAAAAAAGGGAGAAGGCCCAAATAAAAAAAATGAGAGAAAAAGAGAGAAGGGGCAATGTTACTATCCTTTTTCCACACTTGTGCTTCAAAGTAGCACCATGATCTTCATGATAGAGAGTCTCTTATTTTGTCACTTTTATATACTAGTGGGAATTTTTCATTATAGAACTTGGCTTGTATATTCCAATGATGGGCTTCCTCAAAATGCCCTAGGTCTTCATGAGCAAGCAAGTTGGATGCACACCCACTTAGTTTCTTTTGTTGAGCTTTCATATATTTATAGCTCTAGTGCATCCGTTGCATGGCAATACCTACTCCTCGCATTGACATCAATTGATGGGCATCTCCATAGCCTGTTCATTAGCCGCGTCGACGTGAGACTTTCTCCCTTTTTGTCTTCTCACACAACCTCCATCATCATATTATATTCCACCCATAGTGCTATGTCCATGGCTCGCGCTCATATATTGCGTGAAAGTTGAAAGAGTTTGAAAAGGCTAAGTATGAAACAATTTCTTGGCTTGCCATCGGGGTTGTGCATGATGGGAGCATTTTGTGTGATGAAAATGAAGCATGGCCAAACTATATGATTTTGTAGGGATAAGCTTTCTTTGGCTATGTTATTTTGATAAGACATAATTGCTTGGTTATTATGCTTGAAGTATTATTATTTTTATGTCAATATTGAACTTTTTTCTTGAATCTTTTGATCTAAACATTCATGCCACAATAAAGAGAATTACATTGATAAATATGTTAGGTAGCATTCCACATAAAAAATTCTATTTTATCATTTACCTACTCGAGGACGAGCAGGAATTAAGCTTGGGGATGCTGATACGTCTCCAACGTATCTATAATTTTTGATGTATTCATGCCATGATTATAATATTTTTACATGATTTTGCTATGATTTGGTTAGAACTAACCCGGACTGACGCTGTTTTCAGCAGAACTACCGTGGTGTTGTTTTTGTGTAGAAATAAAAGTTCTCGGAATGCGCTGAAAATCAACGGAGATTTTTTCTGGAAAATATAAAAAATACTGGAATGAAGAGTTACCGGAGGGGTGTCCCATGGGCCCCATGAGGGTGGAGGGCGCGCCCACCCCCTGGGGCGCGCCCCTTGCCTCGTGGACTCCCTGTGGGGCCCCTGACTTGTTCTCGACGCCAACCTCTCCTATAAATATAGAAACCCCCAAAACATAACCTAGATGGGGAGTTCCGCCGCCGCAAGCCTCTATAGCCACCAAAAACGAATCGGGACCCTATTCCGGCACCCTGCCGAAGGGGGGATCCATCACCGGTGGCCATCTTCATCATCCCGACGCTCTCCATGACGAGGAGGGAGTAGTTCACCCTTGGGGCTGAGGGTATGTAGCAGTAGCTATGTGTTTGATCTCTCTCTCTCTCTCTCGTGTTCTTGATTCGGCGAGCTTTGCTATTATAGTTTGATCTTATGATGTTTCTCTCCCTCTACTCTCTTGTAATGGATTGAGCTTTCCCATCGAAGTTATCTTATCGGATTGAGGCTTTAAGGATTTGAGAACACTTTATGTATGTCTTGTGTGGGATACCCGTGGTGACAATGGGGTATTCTATTGATTCACTTGATGTATGTTTTGGTGATCAACTTGCGGGTTTCGTGACCTTGGGAATCTATGCATAGGGGTTGGCACACGTTTTCGTCTTGACTCTCCGGTAGAAACTTTGGGGCACTCTTTGAAGTTCTTTGTGTTGGTTGAATAGATGAATCTTAGATTGTGTGATGCATATCGTATAATCATACCCGCGGATACTTGAGGTGACATTGGAGTATCTAGGTGACATTAGGGCTTTGGTTGATATGTGTCTTAAGGTGTTATTCTAGTACGAACTCTAGGATAGATCGAACGGAAAGAATAGCTTTGTGTTATTTTACTACGGACTCTTGAATAGATCGATCAGAAAGGATAACTTTGACGTGGTTTCGTACCATACAATAATCTCTTCGTTCGTTCTCCGCTATTAGTGACTTTGGAGTGATTCTTTGTTTCATGTTGAGGGATAGTTATATGATCCAATTATGTTATTATTGTTGAGAGAACTTGCACAAGTGAAAGTATGAACCCTAGGCCTTGTTTCCTAGCATTGCAATATCGTTTGTGCTCACTTTTATCATTAGTTACCTTGCTGTTTTTGTATGTTTAGATTACAAAAACCTATATCTACCATCCATATTGCACTTGTATCACCATCTCTTCACCGAACTAGTGCACCTATACAATTTACCATTGTATTGGGTGTGTTGGGGACACAAGAGACTCTTTGTTATTTGGTTGCAGGGTTGTTTGAGAGAGACCATCTTCATCCTACACCTCTCACGGATTGATAAACCTTAGGTCATCCACTTGAGGGAAATTTGCTACTGTCCTACAAACCTCTGCACTTGGATGCCCAACAACGTCTACAAGAAGAAGGTTGTGTAGTAGACATCAGCAATCAAGGGTCACAATTGCATGGCAAAATCATAGAAAGAGGTGTATCATGCAACGTGAACACACTACAATGGGCATAAAGTAACAAGTGATATATAACCCATAGTCGTGTGAGATCCAAGTAGAAGAGATGCACATAGTCCTTGCATGAAGGAAACAGTGGTAAGGATAATCCACGGGATTCCAAATCATCATTGCTCTCAAGAGCTCATTTCGTCAACTCATGGGATTGTGAGGTGAGTGTTCATAAGTACGTACACAAAAGAAAGACAAAGGGAAAATTGTGTGTGTGTGATATATGTAAACATGATCCATTATGATGCGTACATGCATGTGGTTAGCACAACATATCCAATGCTCAAATAAATGAGATGCATGATATAGAAACATGTCATCCATGATGAGAGGTTTGTTGTTATGTATAGCATAATGGAGACTCAAATTTTGTAATGCATCATGTGAAACACCTAGAGCATTGTTATGAATGGTATGCATATGGTGCATGCAATGGATGCAATCATGCAATATACAATAATTTTCATGGCATGGCATATGAGATGAATTGCATAAATTTTGCAGAGGTAGCATAGCAATATCATCGGAAGAGAAGCAAAATCCAATAACCATGATCTCGTCATCTATGGCATAAGTGCAAACGGGATTTATTTCAATGGGGCATGCATAGTTACTATGTTGAGATTGTAATGATGCAACATGGGAGATCTCACTCATAGCATATGACAAGTTTAATGGGTTGTCAAACATGGCGTGCCAGATAGAATTTTCACATGATATCCTATGTAGCATAGCATCACAACTAGGCAATTCAACATGCTGATCATCATATTCATCATAAATGGGTGGCATATCTAAGCATGTAGAAGACATAGTATGTGGTGAATCCATAAGGTGATCACATCATGCAAGCAATCGATGTCAAGATAGTCCACTAGTGGGACAAGTGAAGTACCATCACCTATGTTACCTTTAGAGCTCCGCTCATGTGTTGTAGGTGAGGTAGCAAAAATGGACTCTTGATCAATAGCTTCATCAACTTGATGGTACCATTTGGGGGTGCGTCATCATCCATCATGGCCATCGGTTTTCCCATTGGAGGTATGGACTCGTCGAGGATTGGCGCTTCGTCTTGTTGGAGATCTAGCACCAAAGAAGAAAACACACTAGGAGTAGAGGGTAAGTCGTTAGAAATCATAGTGGCCTCACATGCCGTCTCAACTACCTCACTCACTAAGTGTTGTGGCTCACTTTTTTTGAGAACTGATGACAGTGGGAAAGGCTCCCACCGACTTTATATTAAAAGGTTAGAGTGTCAGAACAGTCCAATCAGTCCCTTTTTTACAAGCTACAATGTGAAAGTGGGGGGGGGGATAGACTACAGGGAGAGAGGTGTAAGTAAAGATTACAAAGCAGCTACAATGGAAAGAATGTAGGGGACAAACTCCTATTTAGCCCTATGGACTAGCATAGCAATGTCTTTCTTGAATCTGGCCTTCCAAGACTCGAACGCTGGCTGGATCCCTCTGAAATGCTTGTCATTCCTTTCCTTCCAAATCCCCCATGCAGCCACCATAAAAACCTCCATGAACATGGGCCGATTCCACAAGTCTCTACCTGCATGTATCAGCCTCAGTCTGCAGTCATCATCTGGCAAAGGATCCCAATGGAATCCCAACATCTCTGACTGAAAGGACATTTGAAGAAAAGATGCGCGACATCTTCTTCAGGTGGGTTTTGGCACAATAGACAGGTGTAGTCATCATTCTGAATTTTGAAATGTCTCCTCCTCAACATGTTTCTGGTGTTTAGCCGATCAGCCAGAAGAAGCCACACGAACACCTTCCACTGCATTGTGCACTTAGATTTCCAAATCCACCGAAAGGCCTCATCCACCCGCATCTTCTGAAGCAAAGATCATAGTATTTGGTTGTTTGAAAACCATTCCCACTCCAAACATAGGTCCAGGCACCCACTCCTTCAACCAGGGCAACATCAGAGGTTACCTGCTGCAAGCCAATCACCTCCTGACGAGCTTCTACTGAGAGGGGCAGGTGGAACACATGCCCCAGCCTTTCAGAAGACAGCAGATTCTTAACATATACATCCGGCTCTTTGGCAAAAGAGAATGCCCATGGGAATCTATCATGAAGCAGCATATCCTTCCAGTCATCTTTCCAAAAGAGGACCGTGTCTCCCGCGGGTACTGTGGCTTTTGTAACCCCTCTGTAAATGTCAAACAACTGCATGAGATCTCTCCACCGGAATGAGCCACAGGGGTTAGTTGCATGAGGGATTCGATTGTTGCACTATGTTCTCCAAACTAGGTTCACCCAATGGACATCAACCCTATTGTAAAATTGGTGGAGTTGTCTCAAGAGGAGCCCCTGGTTATAAATTTTGAGCTTTATTATCCCCAATCCCCCCTGTGTTTTGGTCTGCACACAAGGTCCCATGCCGCCAATGAGTTACCCTTAAGCCCATCATCTGTTTTCTTCACCCAAAGGCAAGATCTGTGCAGCTTATCAAGGTGTTAAATGATCTTGGTCGAGCACATTGCATACACAGCCAGCAAGGTCACCACTGAATTTAGTAGGGTCAACTTGGAGCCATAATCAAGCAGGGAGGCTGCCGCTGGTATTCTTCTCTGCACTGATGTGACCATGGGCATCAGGTCAGACACAGTGGGACGGGTGGTCCCCATATGCAGCCCTAGATACGTGAACGCCATCTGCCCAACTGCACAACCAAAAATCCCTACCATATCTGATGCAGTCGCGGGGTCCATGTTGATTGGCACAAGGGTTGATTTTTGAAAATTTATCTTAAGTCCAACCGACATAGCATAGTCGACTAATATTTTCTTCAGCACCTGATCTTGAATAGGGCAAGCTGGAAATACACCAATCGTATCGTCTGCATATTGGATAACTGAGTAAACGTCATCGTGTGAGGGGATTGGTAGTTGCAGCAGGCCAGCTCGGCAAGCATCATTGATCATAGCTTGCTACAGATGTGCTGCGAGGACGAAGATGAGGGGTGATAGAGGATCACCTTTCCTCACACCACACTTGCAAGGGAATTGCTTCCCAGGGGTGCCAATAAGGAGAATTGACGAAGAGCCTGAGGAGAAGATGCATTTGATCCACCCAATCCACTTCTCATCAAAGCCCATGTGACGCATGATTTGAATCATGGGTTCATGCTGTATTGTGTCAAACGCTTTGGCAAAATCCAATTTGAGCAGGGAGCAGGCACGACCAGAAGCTTGACATTGGTGGATGTATTTGAACGCCCAGGCTAAGCAATCTTGGATCGATCTCCCTTTGAGGAACCCGTGTTGATTTCTGTGGATGATTTCCAAGATGATTCTCTGCAGACGATTAGCAAGTAACTTGGTTATCATTTTCAGACAACAGTTAAGCAAAGTGATGGGCCTATAGGCATTCACCGTTTCAGGAGAATATATCTTGGGGATCAAAGTAATAAAACCCGAATTGAGGGTCTGTAAATCTAGATTTCCATCATAGAAGTCATGACAGAGTTTGTAGAAGTCCTGTTTTATAATATGCCAACAGGATTTGAGGAAGCACCCATTGAAGCCATCCGGGCCGGGTGCTCTATCAGAAGGCATCTCCTGGACAACTTTGTCAATTTCCTCATGCGTGAAGTGTTTTCTTAGCTCATCAAGCCCCTTAACTTTTTTTGATAATCCGTGCTAGATCGAATTTCATCTCACGAGGTTCAGTCGTGCCCAACCTGTTTTTATATGTCTGAAAGAGTTCATGTGCTTTCCTTGCATGGTCAAAGACAGTAGTTCCATCTGGAGTTTTAACGAGGCAATAGAATTCCGACGAAATCGTTCACTCGCTGCTGAATGGAAGAATTTGTTGTTGTTCCACGACACTGAAACCAATGAACAATGTATCTTTTCTTCCAATATTCCAGTTTGTACCCAAGGAGGGTAACCAGATGCTCTTTAATAATTGCACGGAAGTTTTTTTTTCAGATATCTTAAGGGGCCTCTTATCCTCAACCCCATCCAACTCAAGCAGTGCCCAACTAGAGTTATCGATGCACAGATTCAGTCTTGAGATTTTTTTGCTCCACTTCTTTAGGGCATATCGTAAGTTCTTAAGCTTTTTGCAAAGCATCGCAGCAGAGTTCTGTGCAAAACAACTATTATTCCAGGTGGACTGAACAACATCAAAGAACCCAGGGTGTGAGGTCCAAAAATTCTCAAAACGAAAGACCTTGGATTTAGGAACTGTTGTTTCAATCGATATCACACAAGGAATATGGTCGGAAACATGTTTTGGGAGGGGACCCACCATCGTGTTCGGTTAACTAGAAGTACAGTTTGCGGAAGTAAAGAACCAATCGATTTGTTCGAGTAGCGGATCTGTTTGCATATTGCTCCATGTATACTTCCTCCCCTTGATTGGTAGCTCTACCAGGGCTTGCGATTGAATGAAATCATTAAATATGAGCATATCATTCACATTCCCTCCTGGTTTATTATGATTGTCTCGTGCCCTGATGTAGTTGAAATCTCCACACAGCAATCAGTCTTCATCATAAGGTATATCAAGATCAAACAACCAAGAGGTGAAAGCGGTTCTAGCAGGGCCATGACATGGTCCATTCACATTGTACATTTTCCAATTTTTAGCAGTTTGCAAGGAGGTGAACTGAATGCCCAAAGCAAAAGATTTAGAGCAAATAACATTGTCAGAAAAGATGAAACTATGGTTGGTGGAGTCACTCATATGGCTCTCAACCTCACATAGGATGTGTGGCATGCTCTCATGTGTGGGGCTACACTAAAAAAACACTTCCGTGATGATACGTGTTTGTCACAGTAGGTCACGTTTTCTGTCATGCATGTATATCCATGACAAATTTATGACAGAATCAAGATAGTCATACCTGTGCTGTCGTAGAAGTGTTCCATGACATTACCAAAATTATCATCACGGAAGTGTCCACTTCCACGTCGATAAATCACGCGTCACAGAAGTGCTTTCATCAAGGGTGACCGACATGTGGCATCCACCGTAACGGAACGCCGTTAAGCTATCGGGTCCGGTTTTGGATCCGATAATCCGTTAACAGCCCGGACCAATGGGGATTTTCCACGTGTAAAATCATCATTGGCCGGAGGAAACACATGTTGCCTCACCATTGGGACATATGTCATCCACTCATTGGACAGGAGGCGCCTATGATAGGTCGACACGTGGCACGGCCCAATAGTGGCCCATTCCGATGAAAAAGGTTGGCCCAGTAAAAAATAGCAGGCCGGCCCATATAAGGACTACTTGTGTCAGTTCCATTTAAGCCCACGACCCATACGAGATGTGCCAATTCGGCCCGTCAACGGCCCGTTAAAGATTTGACACCATTGCAGCCCATCGTCAGTTCGAGCCCGTTAACTGCCCGCTATATATTTGGGCTCAATATCAGCCTGATGAGATTTTGGCCTGTTAACGTCCCATTCAGTGGATGGGCCAATTTTCATGATGTACATCTTTCGGCCTTTTAGCGACCCATTTAAATGTTGGGCTAATTTCCGGCCCGGTGTGTCTTTCAGCCTGTTGACGGCCCATAAATCAGTTGGGCCATTTGTAGTCGGACCTGAGTTTCGGCCTTTTAGCGACCCATTTAAGTGTTGGGCCAATTTCCGGCCCGGTGTGTCTTTCAGCCTGGTGACGGCCCATATATCTGTTGGGCCATTTGTAGTCGGACCTGAGTTTCGGCCTTTTAGCGACCTATTTAAGTGTTGGGCCAATTTCCGGCCCGGTGTGTCTTTCAGCCTGGTGACGGCCCATATATCTGTTGGGCCATTTGTAGTCGGACCTGAGTTTTGGCCTTGGGAAAACTTAGATTTTGCCACTCTAGTTTTTGCCCACTTTGCTTATGCCACTCTAGAATTTGACATTTCACTTTTGCCACTCTTAGCTTTTGACAATATATCACTTTTGCCCTTCCGTGGCAAAAACAAAATTTTCCAAGTGGCAATTGTGATACATGTCAAATGCTAAGAGTGGCAAAAGTGAAATGAAAAATTATCGTTTTTGCCACGGAATGGAATTTATGATGTATTATCAAAAGCTAACAGTGGCAAAAGTGAGATGTCAAATTCTAGAGTGGCATAAGCAAAGTTGGTAAAAACTAGAGTGGCAAAAACAAAGTTTTCCCTTTGGCCTTTTAGCGACCCATTTAAGTGTTGGGCCAATTCACGGCCCTGTGTGCCTTTCAGCCTGTTAACGGACCTTAAATGAGTTGGGCCATTTGTAGTCGGACCTGAGTTTTGGCCTTTTAACGGCCCATGCCCTTCATGGTCCAATACCAGCCCGGTTTCTCTTTCAGCCTGCTAAAGGCCCACAACACAGTTGGGCCATTTACAATACGACCTAACTTTCGGCCTCTTAGTGGCCCATGCTCTTCATGGTCCTGTACAAGCCCGCTGTCTCTTTCGGCCTGCTAAAGGCCCATAGTATAGTTGGGCCATATGTAGCCCGAACTTAGTAACGACCTGTTAATGGCCCATGAAATCAATTGGGCCCACATGTTGCCCGCTTCGATGTCAGCCTGTTAACGACCCGGTAGTTAAGAGGGACGACCATTAAATTTCGGCCTGGTAACAGCCCATTAACTTAATGGGCCCACTAAAGTTCGTACATGTCTTTAGGCCAAATTAGATAATTTGAGCCCATTACGACGAGCAATTATGCACAAGACCAAAACCGATCAAGCAAAGGTACGGCATACAGGGAAAAACGTTGCACATCCAGCATATATTACAGGAAATTACATCCACTGGGCAATCAAAGATTGATTCCAGTGCAAATAAATGAACAGACCCTAACGATCTACAACGTCACAATCTGCAACCTCAGTACGGATGACGCCCATAAGCATGTGGGCAAGTTCTTGCTACTTTGCTACACTGTCTCTGAAAACATTGATTAGTTGTTGTGTCATGCGACTCGCACCTCCGATTCCTCCACCATTTCCATCATTCCTTCAGCCATTAATTGGTTCACAAACATACATTTTTCCGTTGTATTCGAGGCAGAGGATACTGAACAGATTCAGATGGCGATTTTGGCAGGCTTATATTATTGATAGTGGAGAGTGTCTCGACCACTGCATCATAACATAAATTAGGAGGGGAACCAAACAAATTAATCATGAGTTATTGGCATATTACCTGGCCTAGATTTATTGGAAAGAAACAATGGGGTTGCCTTGCTGTTTCCAGAGTTTGTCTTCTTATCTTCAGCAGCCTGCACCAAATTAAGAAACTAGCATTGCTATCATTGGCCAAGTTAGATAATAGGAAAGCAACATTGGCACAACGAACATTTGGGCAACTAGCCAACACCAAATTAACACAATATGGCACAACTATCGTCAGCCAGGTAAGGTAATACGAAAGCAACATTGACACAATGAATGAATGGGCAACCAGAGCAGCACTACAATTCAGTAATGTGCATGATATGAGATATTACACTCATGTAGCTCAGTATGCAAAACTACCAAGCAGTTTTCTTTACAAAAATCAACATTGGCGCCTTTAACATTTTTCTACAACTAATTTTAGATCAGATAAAGGTTGGATTCATGTCGATTAAAAAATACATGCTGATGTAAAAATATAGTGATATAGAACAGGTACTTACATCAGCATTGGAGCACAGAGAATTCCCGCAAGATATTTTCCTCGAATACAATCCCAATGAAGGAAGTCTTCTATCATTTAACCTTATTTTCTAAAAGAGAGATGGGTAAGAAACATGTAGAAAATATGATCAGAATGCTATAAAATTTCATGATGCGAGGATACGCACACGCTTCTTAGAATGGAGTTGACATTCTTTTGCTGGATCGAGCGGACTAGTTCTTTGGCCACTTTGGAATCTGCTTATTATCGATGGGAGTTGGATTTCTCTGTCTTTGGAGCAGTATCTATGAAAAATGGAGTTGGTTTATTATCTCCTAGCGTTTGGATCTTTTGCAAAGACCTGGTTTGTAACCCTTCAGATTCTAACATAGTCGTCTTCCCCTTGCATGCCTTATATAGAAGAATGGTGCTTCAATTATAAAACATGCTACATCAGAGATGGAATAGGTAATGAAGAATAGAAAGGCATGACATATTGACATGTATTCCCTCCATCCGGAAATAAATGGATGGGTCTAGGCGTATTTCAGTTCTAGATACATCCACTTTTATCCATTTCTTTGACATGTAATCCGGATGGAGGGAGTATGATGTAAGAGCTAGAGATACGACAGGACAACACAACAAAAAAACACTGAAAACTCACTGCAGAACCAAAGTATTCAAACCCACTGATATGAGATAGTACACTCATGCAGCTCAGGATGCAAAACTACCAGGCAGTTTTCCTTACAAAAATCAACATTGTGGCCTTTAATCATACATTTTTCTACAACTAAATTTAGATCAGATAAAGGTTGGATTCACGCCGATTAACAAAATACATGCTGATGTAAAAATATAGTGATATACAGTAGGTACTTACATCTGCATTGTAGTACAGAGAATTCCTGCAAGAATCTTTCCTCACAGACGATACTAGTGCAGAAATTCTTCTATCTGTTAAGCTTATTTTCTAAAAGAGAGATGGGTAAGAAACATGTAGAGAATATGATCAGCATGCTATAAAATTTCATGATGCAAGGATACGCACACGCTTCTTAGAATGGAGTTGACATATTTTTGCTGGACTGGAGCGGACTAGTTCTTTGGCCACTGGAATCTTCTTATTATCAGTAGGAGTTGGGTTTCTCTATCTTTGGAGCAGTATCTATAAAACTGGAGTTGGTTTATTATCTCCTGGCATTTGGATCTTTTGCAAAGACCTGGTTTGTAACCCTTCAGATTCTAACATAGTCGTCTTCCCCTTGCATGCGTTGTATAGAAGAATGGTGCTTCAATTATAAAACATGCTACAGCAGAGAGATGTAATAGGTACTGAAGAATAGAAAGGCATGACATATAAAACATGCTACAACAGAGAGATGGAATAGGTACTGACGAATAGAAATGCATGACATATTGACATGTATTCCCTCCATCCGGAAAAAAATGGATGGGTCTAGGCGTATTTTCAGTTCTAGATATATCCTTTTTTATCCATTTCGACAACATGTAATCCGAATGGAGAGAGTATGGTGTAAGATCTAGGGATACGATAGGACAACACAGTAAAAAAAACACTAGTTGAATGTAAAACTGTATGCTAGCGGAATACCTACAGAAAAAACTAAGGCAACATACACGTGTATGATTGGGAAACTAAGATGGCATTGCAACAGAGCACTAGAACATCACTTCAATGTAAAAACATGGTATGGTAGACATATGAAGTACATACTGGTGAATAACAATGCATAAGATATTCAGAAGCATGATGTCCAAATTAAGCAGATGGCATTGCGATAGAGTAGAATGACAGTACTTCAATTTGAAAACATGTTATCATGAATGGAATAGGTACTAAAAACAGGAAGGCATGACATATTTACATGCATGATCAGCATGCTAAGCACATGGCATTGCAACAGAGTAGATACACTCCAGGACATTATATGCATGTTGTACCCATATCACGGGCCAAGTTAGAGCAAGGACCTTGTGGGGTGAAGAAGATTCAACATCTTTCTGCAAGTCTTCTGAAGAACTGCCTTTACATGTTCCATCATATTGGGTATCATTGACATCAAGTTATTGGCCTTTACATTGCTCCGCGAGGTTCTTGTGGATATATCAGTGTGTGCAATATATCTGACATGCATGGAAGACAACTAGTAGTTAGATTTATGTAATGAGTGCCTGTAGGAGACGACATAAATAGTAGGACTGGGGTTAACTAGCAGCAACAGGTCTCAAAAACTAAAGGGAGAACACAGATGAAAGCTACAGAATATGTATCGTTTGTACTCGAGATTAACTAGATGGCACACAAAAGTATTAAAGAACAACATAGGTAATACGAGAAGTGGTATAATACTATAATCACCAGCCTGTGGGATAGCATTGGCTGATGGATGATAACTATGGAACAACGTTACCTAAAGAAAAAGTATCTTAGCTGAACTATGGAACAACGTTAACTCCTGAACAAGACCCGTAAGAGATCAACATGAATATACAATGAAATGTAATAATCTATTTTCCATGCTTAGATGAATAACAAAGCCATAAATGTTGCACACAAGTAAGATGAGGGTACAACCTATCTGGCCGCCATCCATAGGAGTGAGCATCATGTGCTGACTTGTCGATGGCCCCGCAGCTTGTTGTGGCTGTCCATGTCCGCGCACGCGTTCGATCTGAGGAACTGTTGAGTGGGGACTATAGCTCCCTTCCGTGTATGCTTCCCTTGTTGGAGCAGCTGCGGTGAGTCAGAAGACGGTGTGGCTGAAGATGCAGATAACGCATAATGTTAAGAACGACACATCTCCTTGATCTGAAGAAATACACTAAGAGATCAACAACAAGGTATGAGAGTGGTCACACGTCTGTTGACTAAAGACTAAATTGGGGTCACACGATTTATTTTATTTTGGTACTGTCCGATCTATGCCGGATGGCTTGATGGCCGTCTTGTGCCTCCCGGCTAACATTGTTAGGAATCTTCCCTGAAGAGCCAGCGACCAACGGTAGAGCATCTTGCCTCCGCCGTCCGTTGCCCCAGCCAAAACCCCGCTCCCCGCCCCACCGCACTACCGTGGTTGCGCCGCCCCCGGGCCAATCCACAAAGACTCCCCGTCATCCAGATCCGGCGGCGGCAGTACCTTTAACCCACGCAACTCTAAGATAGCCATCTAAGACCTGCTTCCGCGGCGAACTTGCGGCCCCGCACCCTTACGTTAGACACCAGCCAACCAGCAGCCTAGGAGCTCCGCCGCCTCAAGGGGTGCTGTTTCCCATTGGGAATCGATTGGCCCAGAATAAAAATTCAGACAACTAACGCCTAAATAAAGTGATTTGAGATGAGGGTGCGACCTATCTGGCGGCATGGTGAAGTAGGCAGGTCCAGTTGCCGAGTCGGTGAGGCCGGCGAGGTTGCGGTGGCCACCGGCGGCAGGGAAACAGCAATGCCGCAATGGTCGACGGCTACGGGGAAGCAGCACCGGGACTCTGGACGGATCCGAAGTTGGAGCCGCTCCGGCGCCGTGAACAACGGCTGGGGTGAATCGGCTCCGGTACAGTTCATGCGGCCATCGTCCAGGCAGCTCCAGCAGCACAGAGTAAGAGGCACACGGCCCAGTGCACGACGGCAAATGGACAACGTCTCCGGCATTAGGCAGGAGGGCGGCTTTGAAATTGGTGCGGTGGGGGGCGCCATGGAGGAGGGGCTGTGGTTTCGCGGCTCGGTAGAAGGGAGCTTCCGGGGAGAAGGTGATTTGGCGCCCACGAGGTATGAATGGGGGGGGGGGGGAATTGGGAGGAGTGGAACCATGTTTTACGGATGCATTTGTCTGAAATGTGAGGGGGGGTTACAGTTCTACCCATGCCTTTAGGCTTCTAGGTTGGGTCTGTGTACTGAGGGTCGGGGATAGTAGAGTAACTTTGCTTCTCCCCAAATAGTGGGCGGGAGCAATTTCGGGCGAGGAGGGCGTGTTTTACAATATAGTGGGCGCGAGCGATTTCGGGCGAGGAGAGCGTGTTTTGAAATAGCGGGCGCGAGCTATTTCAGGCAAGGAGAGCGTGTTTTGCCGACCATGGTTTATGAATTATTCAGAACATGTCATTTCGGTCGAGGAGAAGGCGCGCTTGGATGAAGTTACGAACCTACCCTCGATGTACAACGGGCCAATTAATGCGTCTCCCACATAGGACGGTAATTTCGCGTCTCCCATTTATTTGCTCGGGCCAATTCCGCCGAGCAGAGGATGTTTAACGGTTCTTTCAAAATTTGGGAGAACGAGCATCCACGTCTACCTTACCAAGTCGATTCTAATCAAATTTTGAAATATTAGCTTGCCACTTCTTTTTTAGATGGAGAGATGATGCTCGGGAGTAATGTGTTTTTACATGCTCGTTGCTAGCGATTTACTATATGCCAAATAGTTGACCCACTCAAAAACGGGAATCAAACCCAAAATGAAATATCTCGATTCAATGAAATAGCTCGTTCACCAGGTCAAAATAGTGAACTAAATCCAAAATTGAACACCTCAGTCGAATAGCATGTTGTACAATATTATAGTACTCCATGAACATGTTGAAAGTCAAATTAATGAACTTGTTTGATATACGCATATATCCGTTCATGTGTGGATTGCAGAAAACATGTTCTCCAATTTAAATATTTGAATGCAAGTTTATATCGAAACATGGTTTATATCAGTCTTTGATGCATAAAACGCGACCTCCCCCTCTCCCGGACTCCTGCTCTCTCTCTCTCTCTCTCTCTCTCTCTCTCGCCGACAATCTTCAATTCTGTCGCACGCATCCAACACACAAACCTTGTTGGTCCCTCTCACTTTATCTCCATCTCTCTCTCTCTCTCTCTCTCTCTCTCTCTCTCTCTCTCTTTGTGTGTGTGCATGGGGGGGGGTTCTTTCTAGTTCGCATGCATATATACTCCATCTATAGGTCTCTCTCGCACACTATGTATGATTCTCTAGTCCAAGCAAGATATATTGGGTGCACTCATCGTACGCACACAAATTCCTTGGCTCATTGCCCGTAACTCTCTCACGCACCACTCTGTCGTCTCGGAGCTCTTCCCCCCCCCTCTCTCAAACTCTCCATCTACCTGGATCACACATACACATGCATATCTCACTCGCACTCGATAGGTCCATCTAAAACTCTATCTCTCTCCCTCATTCTCTCTCCATCTCACACGCACACACACACACACACACAATCTCATGCCTAGCTAGCCAAGTATGATGGTCTCTCACTCAATTGTAGGCACACGCAGTCCCCCCTATATGTATATGACTAGCTAATCTTAGTCTCCATCACAAACATGTGCATGGTCTATCTCGATTTCTCTCGGGGCATCTTTCTATCGCGCATACACCTCCCTCGATCTCCCACCCTTATAGTCCCCTCACGATCTCGAGGGGGTCTCTCTATCACAAAAACACACCCTCTCGCCCTCCCCATGCATCCATGTTCTCCATGTGTCCCTCTCGACCTTTGCTCCTTGTTGGCCAGACCTCTATTGGACATGTGCTATAGGGTGTCTCTCTCCGTTGCAAACAATCACACACTATCTATCTTCGTGTATCTCCTCGCCTTGCTTTTCTATCTCGGAGATGCATGCGTGATATGTTCGCCTAAGAAACGAAAAAACACACACTCTCTCTAATTTATCATTTGTTGTCACTTTCTCTTTCACACACATACTCTTTTTTGCACACTTACTCATTCTCCTTCACACCCACTTGATCCCTCTCGACTTAGGCACTCTCCTCGGTCCGTAGCATATTGATTTATTGAAAAGTCAAACATCACAAAGTTTTACCATGTACGTGGAGAAAAACAATTACATCTAGAACGACAAACATATACCATTAGATTCACCATGAGATGTAGTTTCGTATGATGTATCTTTGGTATTGAAGATATAAATAACATTTGTGTAAACCTGATCAAAGTTTCCAAAGTTTGACTTCTAAAAAAATTACATGCACTGCATTATCGAGCGGATGGAATATCTGTTTCCCCCTCTCAGCTATCTGACGCACCACTCAGCCTTATCGAGGCTCCTCAATCTCTCAAACTTTATATCTCCCTAGTTCACACATACACATGTCTCGCTCGCGCTATACATATAGACCCATCCAACACTCTCCGCCCTTGTTCTCTCTCTATGTGACACCCCCCCTAATAAGTACCATAATCCCTCACTCCATCATAGGCGAAAGCACTCCCCCCTAAGTATGATTATCTCTCACTAACCATCAGGAACACATGTATTGTCTCCTTCCATCCATATGTCTATCTCGATATCACTCAGGTTATCTTCTATCGCGCACACACCTTGTCACTCGATCTCCCACCCATGTAATCCCATCACGATCTCCAGGGTATCTCTCTATGACAAACATACACTCTCTCCTCCCCATGTCTGCATTTTCTCCGTACGTCTCTCTCGACCTCTCTCCCTTGTTTGTCAGACCCCTCTTGGCCACGTGCTAGGGGTCTTGCTCTCTCAGTTGCGAAAAACCACACACTATCTCCTCACCTTGCTTACGTTGTCGAAGATGCATGTGTGATATGTTTGCATAAGACACACACGTTTTTTCTCGACTTTTATCGAGTGTTGTCCATGTCTCTTTCACACACGCACACACACTTTTTTCACTCACTCTTTCTATTTCACTCTCTCCCTCTAGTTAGGGACTCTCTCACGTCCATAAGCATATGGATGTTTTGAAAAGTCAAACCTCAGAAACGTTTGACCAGGTATATGTGGAGAAAAACATTTACATCTGGAAAGATCATTAGATTCAGCACAACATGTAATTACTTCATACTATCATTTATCTTTGGTATTGTAGATATAAGTAATTTCTTTATAAACCTGGTCAAAGTTTCAAAAGTTTGACTTTTAAAAAAATGTTGGAACTACATTATTGAACGGAGGGAGTAGCTCTTTCTCTCTCTTTGCTATCTCTCACGGGCCTCCCCTCTCACACGAACACTCTACACCGACGGATTATACACTCACTGTGTCAGCGTATAGCTCCGTATATTGTTTAGTTGACTGGTCAACCAGTCCACATGCTGCCTTGTCAGCAAGTATTTTGTATCTTCGTGTGCTGGCCCATGTGGCAGTGGGTGAAAATAAGTAAACTAGAGGCCCATTTGACACGCGGTGAAGTAAACAAAGTTGAAACCACTCGGGGTAGCACCCCGCACGCTAGTAAATTGAGGGCACATTGAGAACACACTTCTTCCGCGTGGAGGACGCACTCGCACACAATTCATCACTGTGCGGCGGCATGCACAGAAGGACGCACTCACGCACACCCAACACACAACACACACCAGCACACGTGTACACCGGCGTCGCCGCCGGTTGAGATGGACGGCGAGGCAGCCAACAAGCGGAGGCGGCTCGAGCCAAAACCGCATCTGGCGAGCCTGGACTTCATCAGCAGCCTCCCCCAACAACATGCTGCTCGTCATCATCGGCCTCCTCCCCACCAAATCTGCCGTGCGGACCGTCCTGCTCTCCCGGCGGTGGCCCCCCCTCTGGCGCCGCGTCCCCCTAAACCTCACCATCGATAGCTGCCTCTGCGACGGGGATTGCAAACACATGGCCGCAGTCTCCAACATCCTTTCATCGCACCCTGGGCCAGCCAGATGCCTTGACATCCGCATGTTCAGTACCAATTGCAAGGTCCAACCCAAGTTCGATGAGTGGTTCTTATCCCCCGCCCTAGATCAACTCGAGGAGCTCAGGTTTGAAGTTGGACGATGTCGCTCTCTGCTGCCGTCCGCGCTCCGCCTCGCGCCAACGCTGCGCCGCGCCAGCTTCAGCTCCTGCTATCTTCCCCAGATTAATGCCGCGCTCGCCCTTCTTCTCCCTCAACTCAAGCAGCTCGACCTCTTCGACGTTGTCATCTCGAAGAAGGCTATGGAGCAACTGCTCCGCAGTTGTACTGCGCTTGAGTACCTTCGTCTTGAGCAGGTCCACGAGTTCATTAGCCTCCACATCGCCTTGATGAATCTCCGATGGATTTATGTGTCTTGCTGGCCCCGCAACAAGACATCAATTGGGAAGAGATCACTCCAGCTGTTCCATGTTATGGTCATTGAAAATGCGCCTTTCCTTGAGAGATTGCTTGTATCGGATCTAGAAGGTCCAACAAAAATCAGGGTCATTGACGCGCCGAAATTGACAATGTTGGTGCACTCGTCTGCCAAATTCTCCGAACTCTTTATTGGATCCGTAATCATTCAGGTACAACACTCATCTTCTTCCCTGTCTTCTTGAAATTCACATTTTTAAATTTCTTCTTGATGTATTTACGACCGTCTTCCAGAAAATGATTCCCACAAGCTTGACCCAGTCTATGCGCACAGTGAAGATCTTGGCAATAAAATCTATCGGCCCCAATCTGGATCAAGTTGTTGGATTCCTTACATGCTTTCTGTGCACAGAGAAGCTACTCATCGAGGTGAAACTTCTTTCCTATTAGTAAACGGTAACTACAGCGTAGCTCAAATTTCTCGTAATTTTCCTAAATTACGATGAAAAGTGTAGTGTTCAAAACTGCATCTACGCACTGCACCGAAAGAAATGTTTTTAGTATTTTTTCTCACGTGATCACCTGCATCATTTTTTTGTTGTACTACTATAGTAGCCTAGGCTAGTCATAGTGGAAAGTAACTTAGACTACTCCAGTAACTCTATGGTTACCCTAAGAGCAAGTACTACCTCCGTCCTAGTTTAGTCTTCCTATTTTGTAGTATCAAAAATTGACCATAGATTTAACTGAAAAAATGTTAATGCATGTCACTAAGAACTATATCGTTGGATTCGTATTTGAACATAATTTCAAATGGTGTAATTTTTAGTGACATGCATTGGCATTTTCTTACATAAATATATGGTCAAAATTTTATACAAAATAAGAGGTAGTACAAAAGTGGGTTATAACGTGATGAGGACATCAGTACCATTGTTACACCCACAGCCCCTACTACAACATATACTGGACCAATTACTAGAGCTCGCGCATGCCAATTAAATTATCAGGTACTTTCGTTTCTTGGTAATGATTATAATGTTCATGAGAATATGATGCTGCCTAAATTGGATACATTTGTTTTGCTTACAAATGAAGGGCCTGGCATGGATAAGAGGGATGAGCATTGGAGCAAGAACAAGCATGGAGTTGATGGCATGCGCAAGGGGAACAAGAACGGAGTTACAAGTGATGATTTCAGGACTTTGAAGCCACCATAATGAGTACATGAAGCCTTGGACGAAATATACAAGATGCCACTTCATAAACTTCGTCCAGAGGCTATTCTAGGTGTTGCGTCACCTTATTATTGGGCCAGGCCCATGTAATTTCGAAATACATAAGTATAGGCTGTTTTTAGAGTCCGTATGTGTGGGGAAACAAGAGATAGGGTTGGTTTCGGACCCCTTCCCCAAGGGCCACGAAATTCCCCCCTCTTTCTCCATATATACAGCCCTTAGGGCACCATTTAGACTTTGGGTTTTGCTTAGATTAAAAGTTCGCCATAGCTGCAACTTCACGACGCCGTTTGTGTTCAACGACTGGACCAAGGCGTCATGAACCCCACCTTGATCAATAAAGCTTTCCTCTTATATTCGCAATATCCAGATTGCAATCTTAGTTTCATGCTTGTTCTTCATTTGCCTGCAGGAAACAGACCTTCGTGGTCAGGTTGATCGTGCTCCGGCATGGTCAATAACCTCTCGGAGTTGGTTTAGCGATTGCTAAGGCGCGACGTCCTCGCAGACGTTCAGTAGTTGGATCGTCAAAGTCGACTTCATCCTAAGCGATAGCCACCATCTCATCGAAGACGGGACACCTTTGCCTCTATCAAGTGGTATCAGATTTCCGGTTGCTCGGTGAGATTTTACAGATTTTCATAGTTTAGATCGAGTCTATTATTCATACCTATAGTCCACGAAAAAGCCAAAAAAAATTTAGGGTTAGTTCATCCCATCCGAACCAATATGAGCCTTTGCATAATCTTTTCTGTATTTGCTTTGTTGAATTTGCGGTTGCATCATCGTGTCAAGTTGCTGGTCTTAGCGTCTAGTCGTTTAAAGTTTCGAGTTCTGTTCACAGGTTGTCATGTCGCCGCTGCCATATATCACCACCGCATCATCATCGCTGGTGCCATATACCACCACTGCACCAACTTCATCACCGCTGCCATATACCACCACCACATATTCACCGCCAATCCTAGTCCATATACGCCACCACATATCCGCGGCCATCACACCAATCCGAGTCCACCTGCAACATATATCCGCCACCAGTCCGAGTTCCACCAGATTCATCTCCGCCACCAGTCTGAGATTCCACCAGATTCCTCTCCGCCACCAGTCCTAGTCCGAGTCCAGTAATTGTTGCTTTGTTTTGGATTTCCAGATCACGCCATACTCCAAGTCGTGATAGAGAAGGACTCCCCAGCTTCCGTGTTACCCGCAGTAGAAAAATAGTTCCAAACTAAAAAAAAAACTAAGTCTGGAAAATTCTGGCTAGGCAGTTTTTAGACCATCTGTAGAGTTTTTCAAATTTTTTTTGTTGCGGAGCCAAAAAAAAAAGAGAAAAAAAATTCAGAGTGTGCTCCTCCATTGTTTACGTGCAGCGCCGTGATTTTGTTAGTGTTCTAGGCTCGCGTCTCTAGCACGGTCTAGCCTAGGACCAGCACAGTACCGTCGTTGAGCGTTTATTCAACTTTGCATCTCTGAATTGATTATTGCTGACCCTTTTTGCTACCATATTATAACCCTTCCCAGCTCCACATACATCTCGTCGTGCGTTTGACTCTCCCCGCAATCGCTCTATCCAAGCTTTTGAGAGTTTTGACTACAACGGTTGCCGATCACCTTTCTTCTTGGGTAAGAACTGGTAAGAATTTGAGATTTGCTTGATTTGTGACACCCACCACCACCTCTTGTTAGTAGTCTGAGGATCATATTCTTGTGTGTTTCTATTGCTGCTAACCATGCCAGGATCACAAGCCAACGAGACTGACTGGGAGAACTTGACGAATAAAGAGTTACATGATAAATTTCAGCAAATGATGAGTGGACAGGTGCAAGATGTGCTAAACAAATTTGAAGAGGCCATGGAGAAGATAGATGGCATGGAGAAGACGTTCGACACAAAGCTCGATAACAAGTTTAATGAATTGCTCGCGCGTCTTCCACCACCACCACCGGTTGCACCTAACGCACCTCTACAACCACAACAACATCACCGACTACCTCCACGTCGCGAAACAGCCCTCCGCCGAGCGAGCCGTGTCCCTCTTGCGCTTGGCCAAACTGTTGGTGCTGCTGTCGATACTTCTGTGGCACCTGCTGCTGATGCGGAGGAGGATGATTATGTGGGAGATTACGAGGATGAAGTTGATCAAAATCAGAACTACGTGCAACCACCAGCACCACAACCACCAGGTCGTCCACATGCAAATAATGGCAATTTTAGGGCTCCCCTTCAGGTACGAGATCATGACCATCTCCCTAAACTGAAATTGAATATTCCACCATTTGAGGGTAGATATGTTCCTGATATATATCTTACTTGGGAGTTAGAAACTGAACAACGATTTACATGTTTACAATATCATCCTGAGGAGAGACGTGTTCCTGCTGCTGTTTGTGCTTTCACTAGCTTTGCATGTGTTTGGTGGTCTGAACATTGTCGATTATATCCTGTTCCAGCTACTTGGGCTGCTTTGAAAACTGCTATGCGTACTCGTTGGGTTCCACCATATTATCAACGTGAATTACTTCAAAAATTGCAGCGCTTAAGACAAGGAAAAATTCGTAGAAGAATATTATCGGGAATTACAAACTGGCTTGATTAGATGTGGTATTGTTGAGGAGAATGAAGCTATGCTTGCACGTTTTCGGGTGGATTAAATAGAGAGATTCAGACCATTCTAGACTATAAGGATTATAATAATATCACTCGTTTATTCCATCTTGCTTATAAAGCTGAGCGTGAAGTGCAGGATCGGCGGGCATTGGCGGCGCACGAACTTTTCTCGCAGGTCGACCTTCATCATGGACACCGTGCATCATCTACTTCCTTTGCACCATAACCTCCTTGGTGCCACCTCCAACCGTGATACAAGAAAGCAGGCACAACCACCACTATCTCGCCAAGAGCACACTGCGGGCCTGCACAGAGCTCTTCTTCTTCCATGGCGTCAACATGGCACACAAGTGATATTATTTGTCGTCGTTGTAAGGGAAGAGGACATTTTATGGAGAATGCAAATCTCAGCGTGTGATGATTGCTCACGAGGATGGTGGGTATGAGTCCGCTAGCGACTATGATGAGGAGACTTTGGCTCTTATTACACATGAGGAACACGGTGGAGATGATTCGATCATGAGACACAATACATGGCTCTTGAAGATCTTGACAGGTATGAATGTTTAGTTGCTCAACGTGTTTTGAGTGTGCAGGTTACACAAGCTGAGCAAAATCAGAGGCATAATTTGTTCCATACAAAGGGAGTTGTGAAGGAGCGTTCTATTAGCGTCATCATAGATGGAGGAGCTGCAACAACTTGGCTAGCATGGAGATGGTGGAGAAGCTATCTCTCACCACAAGACCACATCCACATCCTTACTACATCCAATGGTTCAACAACAGCGGCAAGGTTAAGGTAACACATACTGTTCGTGTACATTTTAGTATCTCTACATATGCTGATTATGTTGATTGTGATGTGGTACCTATGCAAGCATGTTCCTTATTACCTGGTAGACCATGGCAATTTGATAAAAATTCTGTACACCATGGTAGAAACAATCAGTATACTCTGGTTTATAAGGATAAAACTATTACTTTGCTTCCTATGACTCCTGATTCCATTTTGAAAGATGATATTAATAGAGCTAATAAAGCAAAACAGGAGAGAAATAAGAGTGAAAATCAGATTGTGGCAAAAGAATTTGAGCAACAAATGAAGCCTAATAATAAACCATCTACTATTGCTTCTGAAATTAAATTGAAAAGTGCATGTTTACTTGCCACCAAATCTGATATTGATGAGCTAGATTTTAGCAAATCTGTTTGCTATGCTTTTGTGTGCAAAGAGGCATTATTTTCATTCGAGGACGTGCCTTCCTCTTTGCCCCCTGCTGTCACTAACATTTTGCAGGAGTTCGCTGACGTCTTTCCACAAGATGTGCCACCGGGATTACCACCTATTCGAGGGATTGAGCATCAAATTTACTTAATTCCCGGTGCATCGCTACCCAACCGTGCACCATACCGTACCAATCCAGAGGATATGAAGGAGATTATGCGTCAAGTACAGGAGCTGCTCGACAAAGGTTATATACGCGAATCTCTTAGTCCTTGTGCTGTTCCTATTATACTAGTGCCTAAAAAGGATGGTACGTCGCGTATGTGTGTTGATTGTAGAGGCATTAATAATATTACTATTCGTTATCGTCATCCTATTCCTAGGCTAGATGATATGCTTGATGAATTGAGTGGCTCTACAATATTCTCCAAAGTTGATTTGCGTAGTGGATACCATCAAATTCGTATGAAATTGGGAGATGAATGGAAAACAACATTTAAAACTAAGTTTGGTTTATATGAGTGGTTAGTCATGCCTTTTGGGTTAACTAATGCGCCTAGTACTTTCATGAGATTAATGAACGAAGTTTACGTGTTTTCATTGGACGATTGTGGTAGTCTATTTTGATGATATACTGATTTATAGCAAATCTTTGGAAGAACATTTGGAACATTTACGTGCTGTTTTTATTGCTCTACGTGATGCACGTTTGTTTGGTAACCTTGGGAAGTGCACCTTTTGCACCGACCGAGTATCTTTTCTTGGCTATGTTGTTACTCCACAGGGAATTGAAGTTGATAAAGCCAAGATTAAAGCTATTGAGAGTTGGCCGCAGCCCAAAACGGTCACACAAGTGAGGAGTTTTCTTGGCCTCGCTGGTTTCTATAGGCGTTTTGTGAGATTTCAGCACCATTGCTGCACCTCTCAACGAGCTTACAAAGAAGGATGTGCCTTTTGTTTGGGGTACCGCACAGGAAGAAGCCTTCACGGTATTGAAAGATAAGTTGACACATGCTCCTTTACTCCAACTTCCTGATTTTAGTAAGACTTTTGAGCTTGAATGTGATGCTAGTGGAATTGGATTAGGAGGTGTGTTATTACAAGATGGCAAACCTGTTGCATACTTTTCGAAAAATTGAGTGGGCCTAGTCTGAACTATTCTACTTATGATAAAGAATTATATGCTCTTGTTAGGACTTGAGAGACATGGCAACATTATTTATGGCCCAAAGAATTTGTTATACATTCTGATCATGAATCTTTGAAACATATTAAAAGTCAAGCTAAACTGAATCGTAGACATGCTAAATGGGTGGAATTCATTGAGACTTTCCCTTATGTCATTAAACACAAGAAGGGTAAAAAAATGTTATTGCTGATGCTTTGTCTCGTCGCTATACTATGCTTTCACAACTTGACTTCAAAATATTTGGTTTGGAGACCATCAAAGATCAATATGTGCATGATGCTGATTTTAAAGATGTAATGCGGAATTGTAAAGAAGGAAGAACATGGAACAAGTTCATTATTAATGATGGCTTTGTGTTTCGTGCTAACAAGCTATGCATTCCTGCTAGCTCTGTTCGTCTTTTGTTGTTGCAGGAGGCGCATGGAGGAGGATTAATGGGACAATTTGGCGTGAAGAAGACAGAGGATATACTTGCTACACATTTCTTTTGGCCAAAAATGAGACGGGATGTTGAGCATTTTGTTGCTCGCTGCACTACATGTCAAAAAGCTAAGTCACGACTCAATCCTCTTGGTTTATATATGCCTTTGCCTGTACCTAGTGTTCCTTGGGAGGATATATCTATGGACTTTGTTTTAGGTTTACCTCGAACAAAGAAGGGGAGGGATAGCATATTTGTTGTCGTGGATAGATTTTCGAAAATGGCACACTTTATACCATGTCATAAAAGCGATGATGTTGTTAATGTTGCTGATTTGTTCTTTCGGGAAATTATTCGCTTGCATGGTGTGCCAAATACTATTGTTTCAGATCGTGATAATAAATTCCTTAGCCACTTTTGGAGATGTTTATGGGCTAAGTTGGGGACTAAACTGCTTTTTAGTACTACTTGTCACCCCCAAACTGATGGACAAACTGAAGTAGTCAATAGAACATTGTCTACTATGCTTAGGGATGTTTTGAAGAATAATAAGAAAATGTGGGAAGAATGCTTGCCTCATATTGAATTTGCTTATAATCGTTCATTGCATTCTACTACTAAGATGTGCCCTTTTGAAATTGTGTATGGTTTCCTACCTCGTGCACCTATTGATTTGTTGCCTCTTCCATCTTTGGAGAAGGTTAATTTTGATGCTAAACAACGTGCTGAATTGATCTTAAAAATGCATGAGTTAATTAAGGACAACATTGAGCGTATGAATGCTAAATATAAACTTGCTGGAGATAAGGGTAGAAAACATGTTGTCTTTGCACCTGGAGATCTTGTTTGGTTACATTTGCGTGAGATAGGTTTCCTAATTTGCAAATCAAAGCTAATGCCACGTGCTGATGGTCCTTTTAAGGTGTTAGAGAAAATAAATGATAATGCATATAAACTTGAGTTGCCTGCAGATTTTGGGGTTAGTCCCACTTTCAACATTGCAGATTTGAAGCCTTATTTGGGTGATGAAGATGAGCTTCCGTCGAGGACGACTTCATTTCCAGAAGGGGAGGATGATGAGGACATCAGTTCCATTGTTACACCCACAGCCCCTACTACAACATATACTGGACCAATTACTAGAGCTCGCGCACGCCAATTAAATTACCAGGTACTTTCGTTTCTTGGTAATGATTATAATGTTCATGAGAATATGATGCTGCCTAAATTGGATACATTTGTTTTGCTTACAAATGAAGGGCCTGGCATGGATAAGAGGGATGAACATTGGAGCAAGAACAAGCATGGAGTTGATGGCATGCGCAAGAGGAACAAGAACGGAGTTACAAGTGATGATTTCAGGACTTTGAAGCCACCATAATGAGTACATGAAGCCTTGGACGAAATATACAAGATGCCACTTCATAAACTTCGTCCCGAGGCTATTCTAGGTGCTGCGTCACCTTATTATTGGGCCAGGCCCATCTAATTTCGAAATACATAAGTATAGGCTGTTTTTAGAGTCCGTATGTGTGGGGAAACAAGAGATAGGGTTGGTTTCGGACCCCTTCCCCAAGGGCCACGAAATTCCCCCCTCTTTCTCCATATATACAGCCCTTAGGGCACCGTTTAGACTTTGGGTTTTGCTTAGATTAAAAGTTCGCCATAGCTGCAACTTCGCACACTTCGTTTGTGTTCAACGACCAGACCAAGGCGTCACAGAACCCCACCTTGATCAATAAAGCTTTCCTCTTATATTCGCAATATCCAGATTGCAATCTTAGTTTCTTGCTTGTTCTTCGTTTGCCTGCAGGAAACAGACCTTCGTGGTCAGGTTGATCGTGCTCCGGCGTGGTCAATAACCTCTCGGAGTTGGTTTAGCGATTGCTAAGGCGCGACGTCCTCGCACGTTCGTAGTCGGATCGTCAAAGTCGACTTCATCCTAAATGATAGCCACCATCTCATCGAAAGACGGGACACCTTTGCCTCTATCATAACGGCCCTCCACTATGTAGGCCAAAACACGTGCCAAATTCACTTGTGATGCATTTGGCATCAATGCCCCTCCATTGCTCACCTAGTGCCCCAATCTGGATCACCTACTTTGCTCCGGTGCCAAATTAACTCACGCAATGAAAAAACACTTGTGTGGGAGAGAGAGAGGACTGAGGCAATAAAAAACACTTGTTTGGGAGAGTGAGAGGCTGGTGTAGTTGGTTTGATTGATTTGTTTATACATGTGGGTCTGTGTGCACAGCGGTGCCAACTCTCTCACATCGCGAGAGCGGTGCCAAAATCTTTTGATTTGACATCGATGCGTATTATGTGGCATACTTTTGATTTGTTCTGGAGGCAAGTGTGCTCAAGGTAATAAGGTTTGGCATTCTCTGGCGCAACAATGAATGGCGTGCTGATCACTGCAAGTGTCTGAGCCTAAATGACAAAGTCTCCGCAGAAGCTGAATTTGTTTTTGAAACATCAAGTGGCCAGAGACTCATAAACTTATTTGCCCATTAGTGACTTGTCAGGGCGGTGGATTTTAGTTTGTACGATAATGCTGCATCCACCTAAAGTAACAAAAGTTCTTACGTAAACTTCCTAGTAATTCCCTCTTCGTAGGTGCAGCATTACTCCTAACATTTGTAATATCAGTTTGAAACTTGTAATATTGCCGTGTCCTATTCCTGCGTTTTCAAAACCTGCGAATCAAACAGGTCCTGAGTTGGTGATGGTGTTGTGCCTGCCATCTTTCACCAATAGCCGTCGGATCTAGATCTGACGCATACAAACCAAACTTCTCTAGTTTTGCAAAAAGATGCCCGCACTTGTTCCCTATTTACAAACAACTCCTTGTCTCTCACAATCAACCTTATCTCCACCCCACCACATATAGAAGGCCATGCAAAAATCCGCGATGGCCGCTGCCGGCGCCGTCCACCCCCCAATCTTGGTGTTCCGTGCAATGCACAGGCATCTACACATGGGAAATTATGTCGAACACGGCTAGTTGTAAGCAGGCTAGGTCTACAACCATGATGGTAGTGACTGCAGACGGTGAGGCTGACTATGGTATGCCAAACACGGCACCTATACTCAGGTGTCATCTCCGGCGTAGGGCCTTGTCACTTCACTGTGAGGAGCAGCACGTAATAATTTCACCAACGGGTAGTACAGTGCTACTACATTGGTAGTACTACTACTACTAGTACTAGCACCACCGTCTGGATTTAGTAGTACTACCACGTCCATCTGGATTTACTATTTGACTAGAAATATCTAGTAATGCATGTCACAAAAATTGTACTACTCCCTCTGTAAATAAATACATGGCGTATTGTTTTATTCCTATCGGTGAGATAACTTAATGTCTTTTTGCTACTTAATAGGATTACATGCAATGAACTAACCACCGCATGTGATGTTTGGTAGTGTCAAGTCATTGAAAGCATGCACGGGCATGGAGGGGGACGCAACTTGATTGACTTACTGCACCTGCCTTTGGGTGTATGACACGTGGGCCCAACGGGTGGCTGGCCAACCTGTCATACAACCAAAGGCAGGTGTAGTAGAGGGGCGAGGAGTAGATGGCCAACACGCATGTGAATTCAACGCAGTCTGCACTTCTCATATAAAGGCTCCCGCTAGTCCAATCTATGAAATCCTACGCACCTACGCACCCAAGGGCAAGAGTGATCACTCCAACCGCAAGATCAGTTGACTAGAAGCTAGACCCATGGACGCAATGAGCGCGAGCATCAGCCGGCTGTGCCAGATGGTCCACGATGCCGGCCTGCGGCCCAGCACCAAGGAATGTCTCCAGGTAGTGCTTGAGGCCGCCAGGGCGAGGGGCCGCTTGGACGACAACTTCGTCTTCTTGTTTGACGAGGTCCTCGTCGGCTTCCTCGATGATACGTCTCCAACGTATCTATAATTTTTGATTGCTCCATGCTACTTTATCTACTGTTTTGGACTATATTGGGCTTTATTTTCCACTTTTATATTACTTTTGGGACTAACCTATTAACCGGAGGCCCAGTCCGTAATTGTTGTTTTTGCCTATTTCAAGTGTTTCAAGAAACGGAATATCAAACGGAGTCCAAACGGAATGAAACCCGGGAACGTGATTTTCCAACGAGCGTGATCCGGAGACTTGGACCCTACTCCAAGAAGTGCCAGAGGCGGTCACGAGGGTGGAGGGCGCGCCCCCCTACCTCGTGGGCCCCCTGTCGCTCCACCACGTACTCCTTCCTCCTATATATACCTATGTATCCCCAAATGATCAGAACATGAGCCAAAAACCTAATTCCACCGCCGCAACTTCCTGTATCCACGAGATCCCATCTTGGGGCCTCTTCCGGAGCTTTGTCGGAGGGGGCATCCACCACGGAGGGCTTCTACATCAACACCATAGCCCCTCCGATGAAGTGTGAGTAGTTTATTCAGACATTCGGGTCCATAGCTAGTAGCTAGATGGCTTCTTCTCTCTTTTTGATCTCAGTACAATGTTCTCCCCCTCTCTCGTGGAGATCTATTTGATGTAATCTTGTTTTTACGGTGTGTTTGTTGAGATCGATGAATTGTGGGTTTATGATCCAGCTTATCTATGAATAATATTTGATTCTTCTCTGAATTCTTTTATGTATGATTGAGTTATCTTTGCAAGTCTCTTCGAATTATCCGTTTGGTTTGGCCAACTAGATTGGTAGTTCTTGCAATGGGAGAAGTGCTTAGCTTTGGGTTCAATCTTGCGGTGTCCTTACCCAAAGGATGAAAGGGTTGCAAGGCACGTATTGTATTGTTGCCATTGATGATAACAAGATGGGGTATTTATCATATTGCATGAATTTATTCCTCTACATCATGTCATCTTGCTTAAGGCGTTACTCTATTTTTAACTTAATACTCTAGATGCATCTTTGGATAGCGGTCGATGAGTGGAGTAATAGTAGTAGATGCGAATCGTTTGATCTACTTGTCTCGGACGTGATGCCTATATACATGATCATACCTAGATATACTCATAACTATGCTCAATTCTGTCAATTGCTCAATAGTAATTTGTTCACCCACCGTAGAATACTTATGCTCTTGAGAGAAGCCACTAGTGAAACCTATGGCCCCCGGGTCTATTCTCATCATATCAATCTCCATCACTTTTATACTTGCTTTGTTTTTACTTTGCCTTTTACTTTTCACCTTGCATCTTTATACCAAAAATACCAAAAATATTATCTCTATCAGATCTACTCTCGTAAGTGACCGTGAAGGGATTGACAACCCCTAATCGCGTTGGTTGCGAGTAGCTATCGTTTTGTGCAGGTACGAGGGACTTGCGCGTGGCTTCCTACTGGATTGATACCTTGGTTCTCAAAAACTGAGGGAAATACTTATGCTACTGTGCTTCATCATCCTCTCCTCTTCGGGGAAAACCAACGCAAGCTCAAGATGTAGCAAGAAGGATTTCTGGCGCCGTTGCCGGGGAGTCTACACAAAAGTCAACATACCAAGTACCCATCACAATCCCTATCTCCCGCATTACATTATTTTCCATTTGCCTCTCATTTTCCTCTCCCCACTTCACCCTTGCCATTTTATTCGCCCTCTCTTTCCCAATCTCCTCCTCTTTTTCCCGTTGCCTTTTTCCTCGTCCGCTTGTTTGCTCGTGTGTTGGATTGCTTGTTTGTCGCGATGGCTCAAGATGCTACCAAATTGTGTGACTTCACCAATACCAATAATAATGATTTCCTTAGCACTCCGATTGCTCCTCTTGCCAATACTGAATCTTGTGAAATCAATACTGCTTTGTTGAATCTTGTTATGAAAGATCAATTCGCCGGCCTTCCTAGTGAAGATGCCGCTACTCATCTGAATAGCTTCGTTGATTTATGTGATATGCAAAAGAAAAAAGATGTCGATAATGATGTCGTTAAATTGAAGCTATTTCTTTTTTCACTTAGAGATCGTGCTAAAGCGTGGTTTTCATCTTTGCCTAAAAATAGTATTGATTCTTGGAACAAGTGCAAAGATGCTTTTATCTCTAAGTATTTTCCTCCCGCTAAGATTATCTCTCTTAGGAACGATATTATGAATTTTAAGCCACTTGATCATGAACATGTTGGACAAGCTTGGGAGAGAATGAAATTAATGATACGTAATTGTCCTACTCATGGTTTGAACTTATGGATGATTATACAAAATTTTTATGCCGGATTGAATTTTGCTTCTAGAAATCTTTTAGATTCGACGCGGGAGGCACTTTTATGGAAATCACTTTAGGAGATGCTACTAAACTCCTAGATAATATTATGGTTAATTATTCACAATGGCATCTTGAAAGATCTACTAATAAAAAGTGCATGCGATAGAAGAAATCAATGTTTTGAGTGGAAAGATGGATGAACTTATGAAATTATTTACTAAGAGTGTTTCTTTGATCCTAATGATATGCCTTTGTCTACCTTGATTGAGAATAATAATGAATCTATGGATGTGAATTTTGTTGGTAGGAATAATTTTGGTAACAACAGCATAGAGGGAATTTTAATCCTAGGCCTTATCCTAGTAATCCTTCTAATAATTTTGGAAATTCCTACAACAACTCTTATGGAAATTTTAATAAGATGCCCTCTGAATTTGAGAGTAGTGTTAAAGAGTTTATGAATTCACAAAAGAATTTTAATGCTTTGCTTGAGGAGAAATTGCTTAAAGTTGATGATTTGGCTAGGAACGTTGATAGAATTTCTCTTGAGGTTGATTCTTTAAAGTTTATATTTATTCCTCCTAAGCATGATATCAATGAGTCTCTCAAAGCCATGAGATCTTCCATTGATGAGTGCAAGGAAAGAACAGCTAGGGTGCGTGCTTCCAAAGATGCCTTTATTAAAGCGTGTTCTTCCAATTCCTATGAAAATCAAGATGAAGATCTAAAAGTTATTGATGTGTCCCCTATTAAATCTTTGATTTACAATATGAATCTTGATGAAACTGAATATGATCTTCCTTTACCTAGAAGGCGTTCTAAGAATTCGGAGTTTTTAGATCTTGATGATGAAATTGATAAAAGTGGGATTGAAAGAAATAAAAATCTAGATGTTGCTAAACCCACTATATTGGATCTCAAGGAATTTAATTATGAAAATTTCTCTTTAATTGATTTTATTTCCTTGTTGCAATCCGTACTAAATTCTCCTCATGCTTATAGTCAAAATAAGGCCTTTACCGAACACATTGTTGATGCCTTGATGCAATCTTATGAACAAAAACTTGAGTTGAAAGTTTCTATCCCTAGAAAACTCTATGATGAATGGGAACCTACTATTAAAATTAAAATTAAAGATTATGAGTTTCATGCTTTGTGTGATTTGGGTGCTAGTGTCTCTACTATTCCTAAAACTTTATGTGATTTGCTAGATTTCTGTGATTTTGATGATTGCTCTCTAAACTTGCATCTTGCGGATTCCACTATTAAAAAACCTATGGGAAGAATTAATGATGTGCTTATTTTGCAAATAGTAATTATGTGCCCGTAGATTTTATCGTTCTTGATATAGATTGCAATCCTTCATGTCCTATTATTCTTGGTAGACCTTTCCTTAGAACGATTGGTGCAATTATTGATATGAAGGAAGGGAATATTAGATTCCAATTTCCATTAAAGAAAAGGCATGGAACACTTCCCTAGAAACAAAATAAAATTACCATATGAATCTATCATGCGAGCCACTTATGGATTGCCTACCAAAGATGGCAATACCTAGATCTATCCTTGCTTTTGTGCCTAGCTAGGGGCGTTAAACGATAGCGCTTGTTGGGAGGCAACCCAATTTTATTTTTTGTTTTTTTGGTTCTGTTTAGGAATAAATAATCCATCTAGCCTCTGTTTAGATGTGGTTTTATCTTTTAATTAGTGTTTGTGCCAAGTTAAACCTATTGGATCTTCTTGGGTGATAGTTATTTGATCTTGCTGTAATTTCCAGAAACTTTGCGCTCAGTGCCCGAATTGTTAAAAATCACCAGAACGTGATCAATAAACAAATTTTCCAGGTCGTCTAATTTTGGTAGAATTTTTTGATTTCAGAAGTTTGCGTTAGTTATAGATTACTACAGACTGTTCTGTTTTTGACAGATTCTGTTTTGCGTGTGTTGTTTGCTTATTTTGATGAATCTATGGCTAGTAAAATAGTTTATAATACATAGATAAGTTGGAATAAAGTAGGTTTAACACCAATATAAATAAAGAATGAGTTCATTACAGTACCTTAAAGTATTCTTTTGTTTTCTTTCTCTAACGGAGCTCACGAGATTTCTATTGAGTTTTGTGTTGTGAAGTTTTCAAGTTTTGGGTGAATTCTTTTGATGGATTATGGAACAAGGAGTGGCAAGAGCCTAAGATTGGGGATGCCCATGGCACCTCCAAGATAATCCAAGGACACCAAAAAGTCAAAGCTTGGGGATGCCCCGGAAGGCATCCCCTCTTTCGTCCACTTTCATCGGTAATTTACTTGGAACTATATTTTTATTCACCACACGATAAGTGTTTTGCTTGGAGCGTCTTGTATTATTTGCGTCTTTGCTTGTAAGTTTACCACAATCATCCTTGCTGTACACACCTTTTGAAAGAGCCATACATGAATTGGAATTTGATAGAATACTCTATGTTCTTCACTTATATCTTTTGAGCTTGATAGTTTTGCTCATAGTGCTTCACTTATATCTTTTGAGCGTAATAATTTTGCTCTAGTGCTTCACTTAGATCTTTTAGAGCAAAGTGGTGGATTTGTTTTAAAGAAACTTGATCTCTCATGCTTCACTTAGATTATTTTGAGAGTCGTTAATAGCATGGTAATTTGCTTAATGTTAATATACTTGGTATTCAAGATATGTGAAACTTTCTTTTGAGTGCGTTGAATACTAAGATAAGTTTGATGCTTGATAATTGTTTTGAGATATGAAGATGGTGATATTAGAGTCATGCTAGTTGAATAGTTGTGAATTTAAAGAATACTTGTGTTGAAGTTTGTGATTCCCGTAACATGCACGTATGGTGAACCGTTATGTGATGAACTCGGAGCATGATTTATTTATTGATTGTATTCCTTATGAGTGGCGGTCGAGGACGAGCGATGGTCTTTATGACTAATGTTGAGTCCATGGATTATACGCACTTTTTCCCATCCTTCCACTATTGCTAGCCTCTCTAATACCGCGCACCTTTCGCCGGTATCATACACCCACCATATACCTTCCTCAAAACAGCCACCATACCTACCTATCATGGCATTTCCATAGTCATTCCGAGATATATTGCCATGCAACTTTCCACTATTCCGTTTATTATGACACGCTCCATCATTGTCATATTGCTAGCATGATCATGTAGTTGACATCGTATTTGTAGAAAAGCCACCGTTCATAATTCTTTCATACATGTCACTCATGTTTCATTGCATATCCCGGTACACCGCCGGAGGCATTCATATAGAGTCATATTTTGTTCTAAGCATCGAGTTGTAATTGTTGAGTTGTAAGAAAAATATAAGTGTGATGATCATCATTATTAGAGCATTGTCCCAAGTGAGGAAAGGATGATGGAGACTATGGTTCCCCCACAAGTCGGGATGAGACTCCGGACGAAAAAAAGAGGCAAAAAAAAGAGAAAAGGCCCAAATAAAAAAAAGAGAGAAAAAGAGAGAAGGGACAATGTTACTATCCTTTTACCACACTTGTGCTTCAAAGTAGCACCATGATCTTCATGATAGAGAGTCTCTCATTTTGTCACTTTCATATACTAGTGGGAATTTTTTGATTATAGAACTTGGCTTGTATATTCCAATGATGGGCTTCCTCAAAATGCCCTAGGTCTTCATGAGCAAGCGAGTTGGATGCACACCCACTTAGTTTCTTTTGTTGAGCTTTCATATACTTATAGCTCTAGTGCATCCGTTGCATGGCAATCCCTACTCACTCACATTGATATCTATTGATGGGCATCTCCATAGCCCGTTGATACGCCTAGTTGATGTGAGACTATCTTCCCTCTTTTTGTCTTCTCCACAACCACCATTCTATTCCACATATAGTGCTATATCCATGGCTCACGCTCATGTATTGCGTGAAGATTGAAAAAGTTTTGAAAATGTTAAAGTATGAAGCAATTGCTTGGCTTGTCATCGGGGTTGTGCATGATTTAAATACTTTGTGTGGGAAGATGGAGCATAGCAGGACTATATGATTTTGTAGGGATAACTTTCTTTGGCCATGTTATTTTGAGAAGACATAATTACTTTGATTAGTATGCTTGAAGTATTATTATTTTTATGTCAATATGAACTTTTGTCTTGAATCTTTCGGATCTGAATATTCATACCATGATTAAGAAGATTTACATTGAAATTATGCCAAAGTATCCTCCGCATCAAAAATTCTCTTTTAATCATTTACCTACTCGAGGACGAGCAGGAATTAAGCTTGGGGATGCGATCGTCTCCAACGTATCTATAATTTTGATTGCTCCATGCTACTTTATCTACTGTTTTGGACTATATTGGGCTTTATTTTCCACTTTTATATTACTTTTGGGACTAACCTATTAACCGGAGGCCCAGCCCAGAATTGCTGTTTTTTGCCTATTTCAGTGTTTCGAAGAAACTGAATATCAAATGGAGTCCAAACAGAATGAAACCTCCGGGAACGTGATTTTCCAACCGAACATGATCCAGGAGACTTGGACCCTACTCCAAGAAGTGCCACAGGCGGTCACGAGGGTGGAGGGCGCGCCCCCTGGGCTCGCCCCCTACCTTGTGGGCCCCTTGACGCTCCACCGACGCACTCCTTCCTCCTATATATACCTACGTATCCCCAAACAATCAGAACAGGAGCCAAAAACCTAATTCCACCCCCGCAACTTCCTGTATCCATGAGATCCCATCTTGGGGCCTGTTCCGGAGCTCCGCCGGAGGGGGCATCCACCACGGAGGGCTTCTACATCAACACCATAGCCCCTCCGATGAAGTGTGAGTAGTTTACTTCAGACCTTCGGGTCCATAGCTAGTAGCTAGATGGCTTCTTCTCTCTTTTTGGATCTCAATACAATGTTCTCCCCCTCTCTCGTGGAGATCTATTCAATGTAATCTTCTTTTTGCGGCGTGTTTGTTGAGATCGATGAATTGTGGGTTTATGATCCAGCTTATCTATGAATAATATTTGATTCTTCTCTGAATTCTTTTATGTATGATTGAGTTATCTTTGCAAGTCTCTTCGAATTATCCGTTTGGTTTGGCCAACTAGATTGGTAGTTCTTGCAATGGGAGAAGTGCTTAGCTTTGGGTTCAATCTTGCGGTGTCCTTACCAAAGTGATGAAAGGGTTGCAAGGCACGTATTGTATTGTTGCCATCGAGGATAACAAGATGGGGTATTTATCATATTGCATGAATTTATTCCTCTACATCATGTCATCTTGCTTAAGGCGTTACTCTGTTTTTAACTTAATACTCTAGATGCATCTTTGGATAGCGGTCGATGAGTGGAGTAATAGTAGTAGATGCGAATCGTTTTGATCTACTTGTCTCGGACGTGATGCCTATATACATGATCATACCTAGATATACTCATAACTATGCTCAATTCTGTCAATTGCTCAACAGTAATTTGTTCACCCACCATAGAATACTTATGCTCTTGAGAGAAGCCACTAGTGAAACCTATGGCCCCCGGGTCTATTCTCATCATATCAATCTCCATCACTTTTATACTTGCTTTGTTTTTACTTTGCCTTTTACTTTTCACTTTGCATCTTTATACCAAAAGTACCAAAAATATTATCTCTATCAGATCTCACTCTCGTAAGTGGCCGTGAAGGGATTGACAACCCCTAATCGCGTTGGTTGCAGTAGCTATCGCTTTGTGCAGGTCACGAGGGACTTGCGCGTGGCCTCCTCTTGGATTGATACCTTGGTTCTCAAAAACTAAGGGAAATACTTACGCTACTGTGCTGCATCATCCTCTCCTCTTCGGGGAAAACCAACGCAAGCTCAAGACGTAGCACTCGACAAGTTTACCGTTGTCAAGAAGCTCGCGGATGACCTTGATTTACGCATCCAGTCCACGCGCCCAAGCTCTGTGATGCCTGCCACCCTCAACGGCCTCTATGGTGACAACCTCTTTGATGCACTGGTGGCCCTGCGACTGCCCACCGTCGCACCGGAGAATGTCCACCTCGAGGTCACGCTCGCCACACAGCGCCTAGCGCAGCAAGACACCATCGACATAATCACCCACATCTATGCACAAATCATCCACAAGGACTACTACATGCAAGAGGAGGACGATAGGATGCTGGACTTCTTGGACCACAGGGCAACCTTGGATGACATTGTTCAAAAGCACGTTGAGCTTGCCGCCAACGCCGCTGCTCCTCACACGTCGGTTGGTGACCCGGTGCACTAGGGCGTGAGGATGTCGTTGATGGATCCGTATGTATCTTTATCTTTCCATCAAATCCATGTAGTAGTATATGGTACTACTAGTAATTATCTTACCTTTCACATCAACTTCATAATTTTCCTACGTACTCCATGCATGAACCGCGCCAGAACCAAACTTCTCATTACTCTAGGGAAAATCGTTATTTCTATCTATCGGTCGTGCCATGGAGCAGAACCAAATTTTACAAGTTACAAGTTCAAAAGGAAAAGCCTGCCGTGTTTGCGTCACACCCCCACACGGTTGGTCCGGCACCCCGCTCAAGGGGGAATGCGTGCTGTGTTGCATTTTCACTTACAAGTGGGACCACAGTTGAGCAAACTGACTATCGGCAAACCCCCACCCTGCCCATCGTGCGATGGCTGAGAAAACAGGAGGGAGAAGAGATGGCTATAGCACGGACTCCAAGAAAATTGGTGTCCGATGGGACTTGTGTGGGTGGCGTGTGCCGTACTGCTAGACATGAATGCTAGTTATGGCCCATGCCACCCCACTATATCGAGGTGCTGGTTATGTAGAACAAATTTCCTGGAGTCCGTGCTCAGCCCTCCTCTATCTCTCTTCTCAGCCAGCCCAGCAGAGCCTTGAAGCCCATCGTCATTTTCTCATATGCGGTCCCACATGTCGGTGAAAGCGCAAGAGGACCCATGAACCTGCACATCTTTCACCTCGGCGTCTTTGGTGATGAAAAACAAATCAATAAAGATCTTGATGGCGCTTTTGGAGTTACTCAAGAGTAGTAAGATTCTATTTACAGTTTAACCCAAGATGCACATCACGTGGCTTCAACTACCACTCTATTTTCTTACATGACACGACTTGGATTTGGATGTCCCACGTGTTGGCAAAGGAGGAAGAACTCGACCAAATCTTGGTTGTGCTCTCGGATTAGACTAGTTGTGCTAACTTAAAATTTTATTGTGTAGAATGGATGCAAGTTTTGGTATTGGGAAGAAGAGTACAGCGATATATTGATAGAGCGCAATTTAGTAGATGTTCTAGCACTTTTAGCTAGCATAGAGGCTAGAGATGAGACTAGTGCACTTGTTGATAGAATAGAGGCTAGACACGTCTACTTCTTTACACTCGAAGAAGAAAGAAGCATGCAAGATCGAGCCTCTGCAGATCAACAATGAATGCATCGAGAAGGCACTAATCCAACTTACATGAGCAGTTATGGAAGTTGGATATCTTCTAAAATGTATTCTTGTGGTTCTTGTTTTCTTTGGTCTTGCTTTTCTAGTCAAAATTTTGGTGATGTATTTCCATGTACCAAAAAATCCATGATGAAAAAAGATATGTGTTTGCAAAGAAAAATGTACGCGGCCGGGATGCGTCCGCGCGTTCGGCGCACGGCCACCGCATCCGAGAAATGGCCCGGAAACGACCCCATTGCCCTACCCAAACAGACAGAATCCGGGCAAAACGGAGGTCCATTTGTGGTGCGTTGGAGTTGGCCTTACAAGTGGGACCGCAGTTGAGGAAACCGACTATCGGCAAACCCCCACCTCGCCCGCCGCGCGATGGCTGAGTTAGAGAAACGACAACGTTGAAGAGATTGCTGTAGCACGGACTCCAAGAAATATGGTGTCAGATGGAAGTCATGCTGGTGGTGTGTGCCATACTCCTGGACGTGAATGCTTGTTCTGGCCCATGCCACCCTACTACTCCTACTACTTATAGTAGTAGTATCGAGGATTCGAGGTGCTGGTTACGTACAGTGAACACATTAACATATGGCCCACCTCACACTGTGGCCAAATTTCCTGGAGTCTGTGCTAGGTTAAAAAGTGTTCTTTGTGAGGATGGGTGGCTGGTCTCAAGTTTAAAACTTGTTGCATTATGTACGTAGACGTAGAGATAGTGCAGCATGTGAAGCTAGTACAAATAGTGTACTATTGTTTATTGGCCTCATCCGATAACCTGTTGCACCGTTGCAGCACCCACTCAGAGAAGCGACTCGAAAGCCATTCATAAATTTAGTGAGTTTATCATAGGCATATCATTTTATTACATACAACAGGTCATCAACCCACAACGACAACGAGGATACATTATCAATACAAAAGTTTTCATCACACAACAAATAACAAGCAATGAAATGAACTTCAACTCAACCAATCCTCGGCGTTGGAAACGCTTGCTTTGAACCACAAGCGATTCTCTGGGAAGAGCCAGCTGCTATCAATCTCGAGACCAACACAGGACTGATCATCTAGGCTGAAGCGGCCTACTATATCACGACCAGGGTAGGGAACCACCGCAATGTCCGACGTTTAGATATAGTTGCTTCTCATAAATGGTAGTAACGTTGTGTGAACAACAGTTGGATCGCCTTTCGCCATCATTGGATAGTCTTGTCCAAGGAAGAGCGAGTTTGCTCCAAGACTATCAATACTGTACTAGGGAGAAGGTAGTGGCGCTACCACACTAGTATCCATCCCGAATACCATGCAACGGGTGTTGGAATAGGTCCGGAGAGTGCGACCATGGGAGACAACACCTTCTCCCTCAGTAGTAACATCAGTAGTGGGCTGTATACAGACAAGAAGTGGTGATCCATTGGAATTAGTTGCCAGCCGCCAGTGAGCATATGGGCCCTGCTCGTCCTCATGCTCGTGATCATCACCATCGTCATCTCCCCCTTGGTTATAAAAAATTTCAAGTATAGGTGGTGGAATGTTCACAGGACCTTGGAAACACAGGAAGTAGGTTAATTAGTAGAGAAGGGAAACTTGCTAACTCGCATGCATGTGGATGAAACAATTATAATTATGGTGGAAGACAAACATACCGAAACTACGAGGATCCCATGCAAAAACAGTGCCACAAGTGGTGGCAGCAAACACAAGACCCTCGTATTCAATTGCATCATAGTACACATCTGTGTATAGAAACTGATTTTTGAGCAATATCCATCCAGTCGAACCATGAAGGAGGGCAACAAGCTTGTCGAAGATAGCAACAACTTGATAGTTCTCGTAATTCCAAGAGCGGTTGGGAACTCGAGAAATTGTTATCTTCCGTAGACGACAGTCACCATGATCGTATTTGAAAGTACGTAGATCATCTGTTTGCTCAACCTCAGGGCGCTCGGAGATTTTTGGAAGTGGAATCCGCTGACGAGTGTACACATTCACAAGTTCCCACTCGCAGTTGTACCCAATATAAACAACCCAATCTCTATTTGCGCCTGCCCAAGCCTTGCCCTCGAGCGATGGCATCTTAACATCATACGTATCATTATCAAGCGGCATCAACTTGCACAAGGCGAGGCTTCCCTCGTCCCCGCGCCAGTCAGCAGGGTCACGACAAAGAAGATAGGGGAGATCAAACCGATCTTGGACCCTTGGGTTCCTTGTAATGATGTTATTACTTGAGTCGAGAATGGTCTTGAACGAACCTGCCATGCTAGCCGAGGTGATGACCTCGCACCGATCAATGAGTTCCCCCACCACGTCATTTTCAGATCGGGGCAAGAATAACGGGGTCGTTTCTGGCTTGTTCCCTCCATGGAGAAGATGATCGAACAATGGCAGAAGGAAGGGTGAAGGCAAATGGAGGAGGGAGGAAGAGCGTGCGACAGCAGTTCCAAATCGAGAGGGAAAGGCGAAGAGTCGGTGGACGGTGGCCAGTTTGCCACGCTACACGAAGAGGCGCCCCGGCCTACACGTCCTTTCGGAAATTGTACAAAAGGACTCGCTGTCGTCTCACTAACATGTTGGAACGGGACCACATGTCAACGAAACATGGTGTGTAATTTCTCGTGCAAAAGCGATCTGGCCGCGTTGGCCCGAGGTGCCGCATTAGTTATCGACCTTTATTTTTTTAACATACAATCTGAGTGGATAGATCCTATGGTTATCACAGGTGAGCGGATATAGAGGTGGGCTAGTTGGGCAGGCGGCAACAATCTAAGTGCTAAAAGAGTTGATCTCGAAAAAAGAGTTGATCCAATGCTTGGTTTTGTTTGGATTTTCCAACTATGACCATTGGATAGAGTGAATCAATGGCTTACGTTCAAAGTTATTCTCATACTATAGAATGGTATAGGAACATGGAGAGATTTGGTTGATTTTATATTGCTGAATAATATAAAATATTATGAGTGCAGACGCTCCACCCCGAGGTTTGTAGCTCCTTCTCGGTCGTCGGGAATCTATGTTCTTCCACTCTTTTGTTTAAGACATGAGCTTTGCTCATCCTGTTGCCGACACGCGAGACATCTATATGCCTCCATTTTACAAAATCATACTATATGCCTCCATGACACGCGGGACATCTAGCATCAAGATGGCGTGTCATGCAAAAAATGGAGATATGCAGTGCGTAAGTGAGTCATGCACTTCGATGGCACCTAGTACTACACAATATTTTTTCTCCTCGGTGGCACATGAATAGTGCACGTACTCAATGATAGAGCATGGGATGGTAGCCATGGACATGGCCGTCCCTTTTTGAAGAGAGTACTAATAAATTCGTAACTTTGATGTGTTCCGTCAACTTGCAGAATGACGAGAAGCTTTCTTACTACGCCTTCTCCCTCGCTAACGCGTGCGCGGTGGCTCGCAGCATGAGGAGAAACTTTTGCTTACAAGCGGTGGACGTGCAGCAGTTCATTTGGTGTTAGATTGCCAGAAGTAGTATAGTACCATCATTATTGTTCGACTTTCGGAAGAGGAGCAAGCGCAAGGTCAGCTACTAACCTAGTATAGTACTACTACCGCCAAAGCTGGTCCACCTTTTTAGAGCATGGTTAATTAATATAGGCGGCTCTTGCAGCGGCGCATCATTTAGAGCAAGTACTCTCTTTGTAGGATCAAAGGAAGTGAAACAAAAGTTGGAGTGGATGCTAGATTGCCAATTAAACATGATTACATAGGAAAAAAAATCCTATAGCATTCTATCCTATGAATCAAACGACCAATGAAGGAAAATTATGAGGGGGGTCTCTCCAACAGTGTTCCTCAACAGTGTTCCTCGGCTCGCACCTAGCATCACGGTGGTCGAACTTGGAGTCATTCATCTGGTACACGTGGCATATCAAATCTGGTACTCCAATTTTAGGTTGGCACTATGTGATGTGGCAACTTCATATACTAACCGGATGCTGGCTATACTACTACGGTACTCACACTCCAAGAAGTGACTCGAAAACCATTCATAAATTGAGTCTATGACACACATTTGCAAATGTACCATTCTTACATACAACAAGTCATCAACACACAACGACAACGATGATACATGTTGGATTATAGATTATTTTCAACAAAAAATTCCAGTAAATACTGAAGTTTTGATCACACAACAAATAACAAGCAATGAAATGAACTTCAACTCAACCAATCTTTGGCGTTGGAAACACTTGCTTTGAACCATAGGTGCTCTGGGAAGGGCCAGCTATTGTCAATATCGAGAGCAACGCATGACTGATCATCCAGGCTGAAGCGGCATATATCAGGAGCAGGGTAGGGAACCACCGCAATGTTTGAGGTATAGATACAATTGCTTCTCATAAATTGGATAGTTTGGTCCAAGGAAGAGCGAGTTTGCTCCAAGACTACCAATACTGTACCAGGGAGAAGGTGTTGGCGCTAGCACACTAGTATCCATCCCGAATACCCTGCAACGGGTGTTGGAATAGGTCCGGAGAGTGCGACCAAGGGAGACAACACCTTCTCGCTCAGTAGTAACATCAGCAGTGGGCTGTATACAGACAAGAAGTGGTGATCCATTGGAATTAGTTGCCAGCCGCTAGTGAGCATATGGGCCCTGCTCGTCCTCATGCTCGTGATCATCACCATCGTCATCTCCCCCTTGGTTATAAAAAATTTCAAGTATAGGTGGTGGAATGTTCACAGGACCTTGGAAACACAAGAAGAAGGTTAATTAGTAGAGAAGGGAAACTTGCTAACTCGCATGCATTTGGATGAAACAATTATAATTATGGTGGAAGACAAACATACCGAAACTACGAGGATCCCATGCAAAAACAGTGCCACGAGTGGTGGCAGCAAACACAAGAACCTCGTATTCAATTGCATCATAGTACACATCTGTGTATAGAAACAGATTTTTGAGCAATATCCATCCAGTCGAACGACGAAGGAGGGCAACAAGCTTGTCGAAGATAGCAACAACTTGATAGTTCTCGTAATTCCAAGAGCGGTTGGGAACTTGAGAAATTGCTATCTTCCGTAGACGAAAGTCACCATGATCGTATTTGAACGTACGTAGATCATCTGTGTGCTCAACTTCAGGGTGCTCGGAGATTTTTGGAAGTGGAATCCGCTGACGAGTGTACACATTCACAAGTTCCCACTCGCAATTGTACCCAATATAAACAACCCAATCTCCATTTGTGCCAGCCCAGGCCTTACCCTGAAGCGATGGCATCTTGACATCACACATATCGTTATCAAGCGGCATCAACATGCACAAGGCGAGTCCTCCATCGTCCGCGCTCATGCGAACAAGCTTATAGCAAAGAAGATAAGGGAGATCAAACCACTCCTGGACCCTTGGGTTCCTTGTAATGATGTTATTAGTTGAGTCAAGAATGGTCTTGAACGAACCTGCCATGCTAGCCGAGGTAATGACATCGCACCGATCAATGAGTTCCCCCACCACGTCATCTTTCAGATCGGGGCAAGAATAAAGGGGTCGTTTCCGGCTTGTTCCCTCCATGAAGAAGACGATCGAACAATGGCAGAAGGAAGGGTGAAGGCAAATGGACGAGGGAGGAAGAGCGTACGACAACAGTTCCAAATTGAGAGGGAAAGGCGAAGAGTCGGTGGACGGTTGCCAGTTTGCCACAGTACACGAAGAGGCGCCCCGGCCTACACGTCCTTCCGGAAATTGTACAAAAGGACTCGTCGTTGTCTCACTGACATGTTGGAACGGGACCACATGTCAACGAAACATGGTGTGTAATTTCTCGTGCAAAATGCGATCTGGCCGCGTTGGCCCGAGGTGCCGCAGTAATTATCGACCTTTATTTTTTAATGGCGTGCCGTTCATTTTGGAAGCACAACTAACTGGTACTGTTTGCAGACAAAATATAAACTACACTACCACTACTCCACCTCTAGTACTACTAGTAGTATAAAAAAGATATATAGGCTGGAGCTTTCGAGCTTTCTTGCTAAGGGCTGCCCACTTGCTTCTCACACTATCACCCTCTCTCCAGATCTAAAAAAGATGGCCTCTCTCCTCCTCACCGGTGGTCACAGACCGCGGGGAAGAAAAGGACGATGCATCGTTGGCCTTTTCGTCGGCGAAGCGAGGTCATGCTCGACGACAAGGCCGTCCTCTCGGACCTAAGCGCCGCTGGATGGCCTCCGTCCCCAAGCTCGCTGCCAGAGTGCGTCGCGGAGGACAGCGCCACAAGCAAGCCACTTCCGCCGACCCTCGGGTATGCTACCTCTTTTCGAACCATACCCTTGTTCTATTGCCCCATCTGCCACGTCGTTGCATGTGGATCTTTTTCAACTCCACCATCTTCCAATTTGCTATCCTCTGCTCTGCTGGTCACGCAGACGAAAACCTTAATTTGCACCATTAAAGTAAACCCTACTTCATGCAGACTAATCCATGTCTGGGTTGAATAAGGAAAGGAAGGGAGACTATACTGTCCAAGAGAGTAGGCATCGAACCCGCATCTAGGTTGAAAAGGGGAAAATCAGTAGCTAAGGAACGAGTCTCGTGTCTCTTGGTTGAAGAAGGGTAGAAAGGCATGACAACGCAATAGAGAATGACCAGGTCGATCGGTTTGTTGTCCTCACATAGGAAAAAGGTGGCTAAACAGAACAAAAATGGGACGTAATCCTCATATGCTGCCTGGATATTTGTTGCTCTGGGCGTCCGTGGAGGTACATCGTACTGGTGCGCCCACTGTCCGTATGGGCCTCCCATGCTCTTATTGTCACTTTTTTGCTGTTAGTATAACGCCAGCAGTCAAGTCAAGCAATGCTAGTGCTAAAGTGATGCCACATTTAACTAGTGCCGCACTCAGTCTAATGCCACCGATAAATTTAGGCAATGCCATTTAATGTCACTGGATTATTTCAGGGTTAGCTGTTGATTGTGGATGTATTAAAGATTTTTCAGCTAAGGTGTTCTAATGCTGTTGCACAACCAGTATACTAATGATGAAACTTGTTACTACCTTCAGATTTTTGCACTGTTAATGCTTATAGATTACATACCTCACTTTCATGAGATAAGTTAATTTTTTTTGTGCAGTGTCACCAAAATGCCAAGGCGCTGATGTCATTTTATTTTGGTTAAACTGCACAAAAAATTATGAAGACAAGAGGAAAGGTCAAGAGTGGGCACCTCCTCCTCTGGCTGTTCTCTTGATTCGTTCGATCAAGTTTTTATGTTTGATCGATTATCAAGATTGGGATAGCAATTTTTAAGGTCTCCCCGAGTTTGAAATGATATTTACCTTGGAGGTACATGGTTTGCAATTTTTTATACTGTCATTAGTTAATAATGCTAGTTACCTTCAGACTTTTGTATTTGGATTAATGCTCATGCACAGCTAGTATACCAATGCTGAAACGTGTTACCTTTACATTTTGTATTGTTAATTCTTATAGAAATCTTCCAGTGCTAGAGTTTATTGAAACAATTGTACTGTACCCTGTAATAAAATAACTATTCTACTGTTGCACTAGCCACTGGATTAGTGTATATTTTTAGTATTCGAAATTTCGAATGGTGTTGCATTAGCGTATGGACATAAATAAAGTGTGGCAAGCTTTCCCAGATATGTGCTCAAGAAAACTACTACCTGTTTTTCTAAATACTAGACGTTTGGGTACTTTAAATTGAACCGCGAAAACGTCTTATATTAAGGAACAGAGTGTGTAGAGTTCACTCAAATTATCCCGGTAAAGCTAGTCACACCTTTGTTAAAATTAATGTTCATTATGTTATCAGAGGAGGTATGTAAGATTGTCTCTAGTGCCTGTCGACTACATACCTGAAATCATGATGTAATGTTAAGTCATTTCCTTTTGTACAGTTTCACTGAATTGTCAAGGCGATGATGGCATTTTATTTTAGTTGAACTGCACAAAATATGCTTAAAAGAAGAGGAATGGTCAGGAATCAATCATTCTTTCAGAAAGAACTATATATGCCTTTCTGACATCAGCCGTTTTTGCCTTATTTATTCCTTCAAATAGGTGGTTAGAAACAGTCTTGCTACCTTTTCCCGTTAAGAAATTGGAATGCTTATATTTGCGAGTCTATGCTTCAACTAGTGCCACTTTTATAGTAATCACACTTCCAATATCTATGCAAATAGGGATGCTCGATTTTAGTGGAACTGCACAAAAAGTCCAACTGGTTCAACATTAGGAGCGTGTTTTCTTCCAAACCTTTATATCCAATTGGTGGCACTATGAGCTGTTCATTACGAAGGTACATGGTTTGCTACTATCTTGCTACTCTTTTTGTACTGTCATTAGATAGTAATACTAGTGGTTTGCATGTGAATTTATTGGCAGGGTGGACCTACATTGGAGGTGTAGGACATGATTCAATGATTGGATGCTCAATTTCGGTTGTATCGATTTCACCTCTTCCATCACTGCGAACATGGATATCCTTGGTCTGATGAAGAATAGGCGCTATATTTCTGCTCTGAACTAGCAAATCAATTCATTATGAAATTGTCCAGGGCAAAACATGACTGTATCAAATTGTCCAGTGCAAAACATGGCAGATGCTAAGCGGAAGAGACATGTTTAAACCGAAAATACAAGGTGGGGTATATGTTTACTAGCTGCTTGATATTTGTGCAGACAGAGATGTCTGCCCATTGCTATTTGGCAAACACACAAAGTGACCGCAATTATGGTTGAACTGCACAAGAGAATAGTGTAGTCATTGCATGTAGTGCCATTTGAAAATAGACACAGAAAGATTGGATAGTCACTTCATGGACTCCAGAAAATTAGTATTGTACTATTTATTGGCCAACACTAGGTCCTTCATTGCTTTGGTCTGATTATACAATGGGCATCATTTTGCCTAAGTTATAGTTTGTATTCCGAAAATAGTCTCGCCGTGTGATCGAGAGAAGACCAAATCATATTGCAGTGGATGTTCCTCCATCATGTGTGGTTCATTCTCATGGTTCCAGCTGTTGGTGAAACCACTTACGTTTGCAGGAGGAATTGTAGACTTCATAAACAAATTCGTCTTTCAGTTTGTACTGAATGTGCCAAGAGAAGCATCCATGTTAGTAGGCAGAACATATGTTTTTTCTAGATCTTTGCTTTTGGAGCCACATATTTGTATATGATATGTGAATCATTGAGATGCATTAACATGTTGATCTTATGTATGGGAATCATACTAGTTGGTTTTAGTTGCGAGCAAGATCCGAAGTGGCTGATCTTTGCTTTTGGAGCTACATATTTGTATATGATCTGTGAATCATTGAGATGCATTAACAGTTCCTTATTTCTGTTTGCTCAGTCTTTACAAGTTACTGATCGATCACTAGCTATCCTACTAATGCGCTCCTGGCAGTTTTAATTGCGACGCAAGATCCGAAGTGGCAGTTTTTTGAATAAAAATGCCTACCTCTGAAGAAACTGACAAGCTACTCTGAAGAAAATGCCATGCGAATATGAAGAAACTGCCAGCGAAAACGTTCACAAATGCCTTATCTCCCAGCTAAAGTTCATCAACTAATGCCCTCGGCTGCGACTCGTTGCATGCTGCTCCGCGTACTGGCTGCGAGCGATTTTGAGTGCCTGCATGCAGCCGGCCGTAATTAAGGCAGCTAACTGATGGGAAAAAAGATGCGCTTTAATTGTTGCGGGCCTTCTAAATCCGTGGAATCATTATTGACAAGGAGGGAGATGATTCAAGTGCACTCGTTTGACCGTCATGCCGGCGTGCGACCCAGCACGGACAGGACGCACCACTGACAGGACGGGACGACACAGTCATAATTTCAGTTTTTCTAGTTTTCCATGGCAAGCTGGCACGCTAAGCCATGCCTGCTTATGCATTGAATTCCGATGACCGCGATGACCGTCGCATTTCTCGCGACATGCTAGTTCGCCTACCTTCCGCCTATAATTACTGTTTCCCGGGCTTCTCCGGTGGCACCATCACCCAACTCGCCCTATCCTCAAAAGCCCCCACCAGCCCGATGTCGCTCGCCACTTATCCTCGCTCTCGCCACGTCCGCCATGCCCCCGCCCGTCCGTGATAGGCGTCACCGGAGGCGGTCATCACCGGAACTAGTGTTAGGGTTTTCACCGGAAGGCAGACGGAGGGAGGAGGCATTCTATCGGTCTTTATATGGCAATGCGGAGATCGAGGACTTGTTGGAGCGTGACCGCCTGGTGGAGGAGCAGGAGTTGTTGGAGTGCGACCGCTTGGCGGAGGAGCAGTGTATCGCCGATTTGCACCGCCAGCGGGAGATGGAGCAGAAGCGCACCGACGCTCTGAGTCGCGAGCAGAGCGCCCGCAACTGGGCCGACTACGTGGAGGCCAGCGCCCGGCAAATAGCCCTGGAGGCTGTCGGGCACGCACACGTTCACGACGCCGATTTTTACTACCAGCTCGTCAAGTGGGTTTCCCGCTTAGAAGCCGAAGCTTCGGTGGACCACGCCGGCATGGAAAGGGCCAACGAGCGCGAGCACCGCGCCCTATCGCACCTCTGGCAAGTCCGAGGCGAGGCGGAGGATGCCGGTGCTGGCGTTTAGCGTGTACCGCAGATGGCGGCCGACATCGTCTAGTTAGCTAAGAGTAAGTTAGTACTTGTACGCTACTGGAGTATTAGTGGGAGTAGATAATTAACTTGGCTATGATGGTTGTCAACGTGGAAGTTCAGTACTCTATATGTGGATCAAACCTGTTACGTTGCTTTGAATGTTGAACTTTCCGTTTGAACGTATGGAACGGGCTGCTATTTTTTTTAAATGGGTTGTATTTGTCCTCCACGGGTTTAGAGGCTGACTTGTGGGCCTACCAAGTTGACGCGTACATAATCAGGAGATGATTGTACATGGAGAGGATGACAAAAGGGACCCGCCAAGGTCATGGCAGTACGCAAGCAAGTGCCTCCTTATTTCAAGCCAATAAAAAAATGGCTCCTCCTAATGGATTTCTGACATCTCGGTCCCATGCCATTGTCAACGTAGTCAATAAATGAGAGAATTGCACAACGAGCGGCTGACACCAGGGACCCAATAGCTCGCCCAGTTTTTTTTGTTTTGGGTTAATTTGATAAATGCCACTCCAAATCTGGTGTTTCTGAGAAATGCCACTGCAATTTCCGAACTTTGAAAAATGCCATTTCATGCCATTTCCAGTGGCATTTTTCGAAGTCTGGAGTGGCGTTTTTGAAAGTTTGCAAATTGCAGTGGCGTTCTCCAAAGTTTGCAAAAATTGCAGTGGCATTTTTAAAGTTTGGAAATTGTAGTGGCATTTTTATGACTCGCCATAATTGGAGTGGCATTTATCTAATTTGTTTTTGAGACGGAAGCAGGGTGTCAACTGGGCTGTGCGGGGCACTCTGGCCTGTCTAGACAACCTTCTCTTTTAGGTTTACCACAGACGAACCCATTAGTTTTTTTCTTCCTGAAAATGGCTAGCCCAGTTTTTTTGTGATTTGCCAAGTAAGTCGCTTTGTCAGGCCTGTTGGGCTGCAAATCTTTCAAGACGAGGAGAGCTTCATTCGGCTGGCCGTGAAAATGGCCTATCAGTAATGAGAAATGGGCTGTACATTTTTAAAACACATCAAACCGGCAATTAGTTTCAATTTTTTTTCATTTTGAGATTTTAAATTGCATTGATTTTTATGCGTGGACAATTTGTTGGATTTTATATTGATATACATTTGTTTTTAAAATCAAGTTTGAATGTGACTCGAAATTTCGGGATTAAAAACAGTTCGGACCGCACCGAAATATGCGAAATTTCGTATAATTTTTTAACCGTGGCCACAATATGGGCTGCAATGCTAACAAAAAGAATATGGGCTCCAAAAAAACCTTAAGAATTAGCAAATGAGCTGTAAATTATTAGAAATAATGGCAGATGGGTTGTATGCTATTTTCCACAGTTTTGAGGCTTTCTTAAAAAAAGGTTGACGCACAAGCAGTGACTGTTGATGTCCATCCAACGGCCGTCGTGCTTCTTCAATCTCTGCTCTTCCTGCTCCAGCCGCTCAAACAAGCGTTGGCGGGATCGCTTCCTCCTCCTCCCATGGCGGCTGTCTTTGCCGCAGCAGCCTCACCGCCCCACCGTACTCCCATCGCTGTCCTAGCCATCCCTCTACTCACCCACACCTGCTGTTATTCTCCGACGACGGCAGACGAACCAGTAAACCCTCGTACAGTCGTACTCCCCTCCGTATGGGAAACAACTGCCGAGTCTTCCCAGCCTCCGTGTCGTTCCCTTCCTAGGCCTCGCCGTCGTCCACCGCTCTGGTGCTCTCAGCGTGGCCTGGTCAACATGGTCAATGACCGACATGCATCTGAAGTGGACTGTACATGGAGAGGGTGACAGCTGGGTCCATGGCCGCACGCAAGGAAATGCCTCCTTATTACGCGCAAAATAATGATTCCTCTACCTGACATCTGGGACCCACCGAAAGGGCCTCTGTATTTCGCGAAAAAACGTTACTGCCGCTGACAGCTCGGACCCAGCAGCTATATCTTCGCATGCAAGGAAGTGCCTCCTTATTACGCACAAAGAAATGAATACTCCCCCTGCTAGCTGGGACCCAGTATAGTGGCAGGCTGACTTGTGGGCCTACTAAGTTGACGGGGATGGAGGGCTTTGTCAACTTAGTCAATATGCACGATTCTAGCTCGAGTGACCGTACGATGTCCATCCAACGGCCGTTGTGCTTCTTTAACCTCTGGTCTTCTTGCTCCAGCCGCCAAAACCAGCGCCGGTCGTGCCTCGTGCTCCTGCCTCCCGTGGCCGGCTGCGATGCGGCGGAGGCCTCACCTCCCCTACTACTCCCACCGCTGGCCAGGCCATCCCTCTACTCACCCACACCCCCTGTTATTCTGCGGCAACGACAGCCTCACACCGCACCGAACCAGTGAACCCTCATACTCCTCTACGCGTGGGCATCCACTGCTGCGTCTTCCCCTGCTCCGCGTCGTCCCCTTCCTAGGCCTCACCGTCATCCACCGCCCTGGTGCTCTTGGCGCGGCGCGGTCAATGTGGTCAAGGAACGACTTCCATTGGAAGAGTACTGTACATGGAGAGGCTGACAGCTGGGTCCATGGTAGCCGCAACGAAGTGCCTCCTTATTACGCAGAAAATAATTATTCCTCCACCTGACAGCAGGGACCCACCGGATGGGCCACCGTATTTGGTGAAAAAAAAACGTTTCCCCCCTGACTGCTGGGACCCATCGGACGGGCCACCGTATTTCATGAAAAAACGTTCCCCCCGCTGTCATCTCGGACCCACCGGAAGTGCCTCCTTATTACGCACAAAAAAATGAATACTCCCCCTGCTAGTTGGGACCCACCTTGGTGGGTGGCTGACTTGTGGGCCTACTATGTTGACAGGGACGGAGTGCTTTGCCAACTTAGTCAATATGAACGATTCTAGCTCCAGTGACCGTACGATGTCCATCCAACGGCCGTAGTGCTTCTTCAACCTCTGGTCTTCTTGCTCCAGCCGCCCAAAGCAGCGCCGGTCGTGCCGCATGCTCCTACCTCCCATGGCCGGCTGTGCTGCCGCGGAGGCGTCACCGCCCCCTACTATTCCCACCGCTGGCCCAGCGGCGACGACAGCCTCACACCGCAGCCGAACCAGTGAATCGTCGTACTCCTCTCCGCGCGGGCTTCCACTGCCGCATCTTCCCCGGCTCCCCGTCGTGCACCGCCCTAGTGCTCTTGGTGTGGCGTGGTCAACGTGGTCAAGGAACGACTTCCATCGGAAGAGTACTGTACGTGGAGAGGCTGACAGCTGGGTCCATGGCTGCAGCAAGGAAGTGCCTCCTTAGTACGCGCAAAATAATTATTCCTCCACCTGACAGCAAGGACCCACCGGACGGGCCACCGTATTTCGCGAAAAAACGTTTCCTCGATCGCTGGGACCCACCAGCTACATCTTCACACGCAAGGAAGTGCGTCCCGCAAAAAACGATTCACCCTCGATCGCTGGGACCCACCATCTACATCTTCGCGAGCAAGGAAGTGCGGCGATCGGGACCCACCTGGTCAAGCGTCACGAGCGTTGTCATTCTGGTCGTGAACGTACGTACATCTTGGTTGATGTAGAGGCGCGCGACGTGTTGTAGTAGAGGCGCGCGACGTAGCATGTACACATACGTCGGCAGGCAAGTGTGCAAGAAAGAAAATACGCCACGCACATTACATACAGCAGGTCTCGAATGCCTACTCGCGCATCACGCCGGGGTTCTTGCACATGGCTGGGTCGGAACGGAGAAACTGCGTCGTCGTCTTGTTCATGGGGAGCCAACCGGCTGGGTCAGGACGGAATGCCTCGTCGTGTTCATCGGGAGGGCTTGGACGGAACAGCCGATGGAAACGAGGCCTAGAGTACCGCATAACAGAGGAAACGGCCTTGTGTTCGACCGGCCACGTTCGAAATGGGATCCTGTTCATCGGGAGGGGTTTGGCGTACTGCAACACCGAGGAAATGGACTTATGTTGGAGCTCTACGGTCGAAACGGGGGTCCTGTTGATCGGGAAGGGTGTGGCATATCGCAAAACAGAGGAAATGGACTTATGTTGGAGCTCTACGGTCGAAACGGGGGTCCTGTTCATCGGGAGGGGTGTGGCGTACCGCAAAACGGGACTCCACGGGATACTGTTCATCTCCACCATCGCCCCCCTCCAGCCTCCACAGACTCTGCTCATCCACCGTCGACCTCCTCCAGCCTCCACTGCATTGCTCATCCACGGGCTCTTGTTCATCCAGCCTCCACCGTGCGCTACTCCACCGGCTACTGTTCAACCAGCCCTCTCCACGAGCTCCTGTTCAACCACCCCTCCATGGGCTACTATTCATCCAGCCCTCCACTGTCTACTGTTCATACAGCCCTCCATGGGGTGGTCCTGTTCATCCAGCCCTCCACGGGGTCCTGTTCATCCAACACCCTTTCCTATGATGATAACGGGTTTTGTCACAGTTATCGTCATAGGAGTGTCATAAGTATGATAGAAAAAAATTCGTTCGGCCCAAAATGTCACTGATGTCTCTTTTTTTTAGTTCTAGTGGTGGTCACACTCATCCTTTCATAGGAAATGCACTCAATGTCATATATGGTGGAGTCACTCATCTCACTCATGGGCTGGTGGCTCTCCTCACATGGCAATTGGGGCATCTCATCATATGTGGGTGTCGAAGAGATGTAGGTGCAAATGCTTCCATGCTCAACTCTTATCGCCGCCTTGGTTGAAGGGATAGTCCCATGCTCAACCTCCTCATCCATAACGCCTCCAAATATGAATGCCGTAGGGAGTGACAAATCATCACTCTCCTCCGAGACCAAAGATATTATCTCATGTGCGGTCTCGTAGCTTGACTCAGAGTATGAGTCCCATTGGGGCATCGTCTTCATGTTGTTGAAGAGGTTCGTGCACATTGCCGTGCTCGAAGGGGATGGCCCTTGCTCGACCGTCTTGTCATCATCTTGTATGAGGCCCATATGATGTGGCAACTCGTAGCTTGTCTCCATGACCGAAGGGAGTTTCCCATGCTTGGCTATCTTCCTTGAGGGGCTTCCGAAGATGGAAGTTTTGCCCTCGCTTGTAGGTGGTCACCTTGGACTTGATGATGTCTATGTAGGTGTAATTGTGGTAAGTAGGCGAAGATGACCAAAGGCGAAGATGCCTTGAGAACACTTGGCGAAGATGCCAAAGTGGTGGTGGTAGCCGTAGCTTCCTCTTGGTGGTGCTCGTCTCGCGGTCCTCTGTTGTGCTCATGAAGGTTGGCCGTAGCTTGATGTAGAGATTGTTGGGACTTGTAGGTTTGCGCGTGTCAAGCATCTTCATGTTCATGGTGTCGTTGTCGTGCTTGAGCTCATTGTAGATGTCGCTCATCGTCGTCATGCACATGTTGCTTGGAGTTGACTTGCCCTTCATGACGATGTTGATTACAAATGTGATGGTGGTCACCATGGATATGTGGACGTGGATGAATTGCGCTTGCATTGCATGGGCGCTCCGAAGATGATTGACTTGCTCGCCGCCGCCTTGAAGATGACGGAGGGGAAGACCGGTTGACCAACAAGGCCTGAATCTCCTCCATCCTTGCATCTTTCTCCTCTTTTTGTGTGGAAAGCTTGTTGTTGAAGTAGTCTCTTGTATGTTCTTGGGATTGTCGTAAGTCGATGGTGAGGTCGTCGATGCACTTGCGCAAGGTAGATTGTGCGCCTTGCATTGCTCGTTGTAGTTCGACAGTGTGAGTGATGGTGATGTAGTTGTTCACGCCGTCGTTGTCGTGGAAGACCAGAGATGAAATGCTTTGCCTATCCATCACAAGACTCGAGCAAATGTGAGCGGGAGAAAGGAAAGAACTAGAACAAATGTACCTTATCCAATGTTGAAAATGGATCAATGATCACTCAATAGTGTAGCAAGGAAATAGCACAATTGGTACCGGATCTTGTCAATTCTCACACCTACACAACTAAGGCTTATGTAGTAGCTTGGTGAGGATAGTGGCACAAAAATTTGATGCAAAATGTTAGCAAGAGCCAATAATGTTGAAAGAGATTCACAAATTCGCAAGTGAAACAAGTAGACCAATAGCAATGAATGGCACACGAAAATGCACACACGGATAGATAAATGGGGTCGTGCAACCAAGGAACATGCTCAAAATATGGAATTCACGAAAAATGCTCTTGTTGCACAACTCTAGAGAGACACTAGCACGATTGAACAATAGGCGGATATGACACTTGTGCACAACTTATAAGAGACAAAAATGCAACGACTTCCTATCCCAACTATGCTATTATGGATGATTCCCGGTGATATGATCCAAGATGATCGAGTATGACAATCTTATATGCAATGTGGTATGATGCTATGGCACTTACTTACAAGCCCTTTGTTCACTCCTTTTCTTTTGCTTAAAAGCTTATTCCTTTTTTTTGATATGGCCACTTATGCGCAATGCACAAACCAAGATAATAATTGTCTATATGCGGGAACAATCTTGTGACACAAGAGATGATATGATGATTACCACGATGAGGATACCAAAATGGTATGGTATATATGCAATGGAAGGTGTAGATCGATGATCACTAATGTGCACAAGTAACATTGTCGGCAATACTCAAAGGCTAGTCTCGATAGGCAAGTGACACAAAATGGGCTAGGGGTTAACAATATTATGGCAAGAAGAATGTGCAATGATGAGATACCATGATACCAAGATGACATATAGGTTACTATTCTTGCGTATGGTTAGTGTTGTAGGGTGAAACCGTTAGATGGATCTTTTCACACTTGGAGGGGGAAAAGAGATGAACACCAAGAACACAAAGAGGAATTCACTCCAACAATATCCAATCACACATCCACTAGAATAGCAAACACATAGATCCACAAGATTACAAGCACAATCAAAGGAAACAAGCACTAGGTAGAGTTCTTCCCACTCCTAAGAGATGAGGTCTTGATGATGGTAGTCTTCTCCAAGAGGAGGTCTTGAAATCCACAAGTGGATCATCTCCTAAGAGGCCTTGATCTCCAATGGACTGGTAGAAGGAGCAAAGCTCTCAAAATATCTCACATATGTGTATGCTAAGTCTAAACATAACCCTAGGTACGGAATATATAGGATTGGGGCGAGGTGGATGAAGTGGAGGCCCAAAACCCGAAGTCAGCCGGCCATCCTGTAGGGCCTGTGCGCATGGGGTAAGTTGGGCCCGTGCGCATGGGGTGCTACAACCGTAGCTCCCAGTGTAGTCCGTGGACACGGGGTCTCAAGGACCCATGCGCACGAGGTCGCCTGGGACCTTCGGTCCTGCTCCTTTGTGCTCCCTTCTTCTTCCTCAAGGCCTTGTGGTGGTTCTCCTACTCCTTGGTGATGCTCCTTAGCCGCTTGGGAGTGTTCCTCTTCGTACCTAATGATACATAGTGCATTTTGGTGAGGTAGCACCCAAGTTCCACTCGTGTCCATATGCACGTCGAGTAGGAAGGAGTTCACCTCAGTTTCCATTATGCGTGCTCTAGCTCTTGTCATGGGTCCACGTGGTGCTTGATGTGTTGGCGTAGAGTCCATGGGTATGATGGAAGGATGCTCCGCATCATCTACCCCCTTGGGAGAGATCTGTCCGCGGATCGTGATCTTCATCACCATGGTACTTGGCCAAGTCCTTGACGTTGAAGATGTCGCTTACGTTGTACTTGTTGCATGGGATGTCTATCTTGTAGGCGTTGTCATTGTAGCGTGCGAGCACCTTGAATGGTCCATCAGCTTGTGGTAGTAGCTTTGACTGGTGCTCACTGGGGAAGCGGTCCTTGCGAAGATGAAGCCATACGAGATCTCACGGTTGGAACACCATTGGTCTCTTGTTGATGTTGAGCTTGGTGGCGATGGGATGTACTTGACGCTCGATCGTTGTCCTTGTATCTTCATCCATCTTCTTGAGAAATATTGCCCATGCACTTGAATCCATGTTTGCGTGTTCTTGTAGCGGAAGAGGTAGAATGTCCAATGGGGACAATGGGTTGAAGCCGTAGAGAACCTCGAAGGGAGACTTGCCGGTAGTACAGTGTCGAGCTAGATTGTAGGCATACTTGGTGATGGGTAAGCACTCCTCCCACTCCTTGATGTTTTTCTTGATCAACACACGTAGGAGAGTAGATAGCGCCCGGTTGGTGGCTTCCGTTTGGCCATCGGTTTGTGGATGGTAGGCCATGGACAATAGTAGCTTGATGCCGAGCTTGGCGCATATGGTCTTCCAAAAGTAGCTTAGGAACTTGACGTCACGGTCCGACACAATGGTCCTTGGTACTCCATGCAACCTCAAGATTTCCCTAGAAAAGAGATTAGCAACATGTGAAGCATCGTCTCATCTTACTGCATGGGATGAAATGTGCCAATTTTGAGAATCAGTCCACAACAACAAATACATAATCCTTTCCATTTTGATTCCTAGGCAAGCCAAGCATGGAATCCATACTAATATCTTCCCATGGTTGATATGGAATTGGAAGTGGCACATGTAAACCATGAGATTGAGATTGTGACTTAGCTTTGTGGCATGTAGAGCATTTGTTGGTGAAGCGTGCCATGTCGCGAAACATATTTGGCCAAAAGTACTTGAAGGAGAGTGTGGCAAAGGTCTTGTCGTGCCCAAAATGTCCCATAAGTCCTCCGCCATGAGCCTCTTGCAAAAGTAACAAACAAAGCAAAGACTCGGGTATACAAAGCTTGTTAGCGCGCATAAGGTAGCCATTCTTGATATAATAGTTCTCCCAGCAAGTGTTAGCAAGACATTTTGCATAAGGAATCACAAACGTAGGATCATGTGCATAAAGATCTTTAACACGCTCAAAGCCAATAACATCCAACTCAAGTTGAGTAAATAACATGCATTTGCGGGAAAGAGCATCCGCCACTACATTTTCTTTACCCTTAATGTATTGATCACATAAGGAAAAGATTCAATAAATTCACTCCATTTAGCTTGCCATTTATTCAACTTGGTTTGACCCTTAAGGTACTTTAGTATCTCATGATCGGTATGTATGAAAAATTCATGTGGGCGAAGATAATGCTCCCAAACATGCAATACTCGCACTAAAGCATACAATTCTTTGTCATATATGGGATAGTTAAGTTGAGCACCGGAAAGTTTTTCACTAAAGTATGCAATGGGTCACTTTTCTTGCATTAAAACTCCACCAATTCCATTACCACTAGCATCACAATGGACCTCAAAAGTTTTATTTAAATTGGGCAATGCAAGAATTGGTTCATGTGTAAGCAAAGATTTGAGCTCATCAAATGTGGTAGATTGAGATCGTCCCCAAACAAAGGGTGCATTCTTCTTACTAAAGCATGCAACGGTGTGACAATAGTGCTAAAGTCTTTCACAAAGCAACGATAAAACCCGCTAGACCAAGGAAACTACACACTTGTTGCAAATTAGTGGGTACGGGCCAAGTTTTGATTGATTCAATTTTAGACTCGTCAATGTGAACATCCTTGGAAGAGACGACAAGCCCAAGAAAACAATCTTTTCAACACCAAAAGTGAATTTTTCCATATTGGCATAAAGACGTTCTTTTTGAAGAGTTTGCAAAATGGCCCTAAGGTGATCTACATGATTTTTAAGGGATTTGCTAAACACAAGAATGTGGTCAAAGTATACCACAACAAACACACCAATGTCAGGATGAAGCACATAATGCATAACACGCACGAAAGTACCGGGTGCTTTCGATAAACTCATAGGCATAACTAACCACTCATACAAACCAAACTTTGTTTTGAAAGCAGTTCTCCATTCATCACCTTCTTGTATGCGGACTTAATAATAACCACTTTTAAGATCAATTTTTGAGAAAATATTGGCACCACTAACAGGGCCGGTCCTGAGAATTCAGGGGCCTGGGGCGAAACAATAATCCAAGGCCCTTGGGGGCCCTTAGTATAAATATTTAATACTCCTTCTGTCTCAAAATTCTTGTCTTAAATTTATCTAGATACGGATGTATCTAATACTAAAACGTGGCTTGATACATCCGTATTTAGACAAATCTAAGACAACAATTTTGGGACGGAGGGAGTAGTAATTAACATATGTAGATATAAAATTGTATACAAGAAAACAGTCAAGTCCATCCAAAATCAGTGTGCATATAGAATAAAATATTACATAATACCTTCAAAATTCCTTTTAATGTTCCGATGCAAAATTGCTAATAATAGCATCAATATCAATTTCATCAAGCAATTTTTTCTAGATAGTTTCTGCCTAAGCCTGATATGATGTTTCTGAAATTAGAAGGACCAATTAGCTTTTAAAATTAGCACAAAGCCATGTTGGATACAAGATCAATTATAGAAATCTAGGGCATAGTATAGTACCTTCTCTCTAATTTAGTGTGGCTACAATTTTATTCTGTGCTATGTGTGCAATGATTCGAGCGCAAGCGCCGACAATGCGAGTATGCGACAATTCCATTGTTCAATCAGTCGAGATTCGAGAATTTAGGATTAGAAAAGAAACATGTAGAATAACAAAACAGCACAGGCGAAGGCATAAGATGCTGGGCGCGACTGTGCAAGGAGACATGCTCGTACCTGTCGTAGCCGCGTAGCGCTGCTTGCTCGCATCGCCGCCTTTCCTCAGGACGGGAAGACCAAGAGAGTCGAACCAGGGGTCAAGTCATCAAAGATGGCAAACACTGGAACAGGTAAACAAAGAGAAGGAAGGGACAAAAGTCAAGGTACGATCGGAATCAAGGTCAGGGTATGATCGATCCCGGGAAACGAGCGATATTTTTGGGACACGAAAACGAGCGATTTGGTTTCCAGTTTCCACGTTCGTCTCTGCCTACATGTGAACATGGGCCACTATGCAAGCCTTTTCAAAGAAAAAATCGTTCTAAACATGAGCCCTAATACTACACATGCATACCTGTGGGAGGCCCCCCCTGACTTTTGGGGGCCCGGGGCAGCCGCCCCATTCGCCCTGCCCTAGGGCCGGCCCTGACCACTAAGCTTGTCTAGCATATCATCAAGGCGTGGAATGGGATGCCAATGTCGAACGGTGATAGCATTGATGGGTCTACAATCAGAACACATGCGAAAGTTACCATCTCTTTTTGGCACAAGAATGACCGGTACAACACAAGGACTCAAACTTTCACGCACATGTCCACGGTCTATGAGATGTTGGACTTGCCTTTGTATTTCTTTTGTTTCTTCAGGGTTGACGCGGTATGGATCTTTGATAGGAAGAGGTGAGCCGGGGATGAGGTTGATCTGATGTTTGATGCCACCTAGAGGAGGAAGACCGGGAGGTAGCTCATCGGGAAAGACATCCGCAAATTCCTGCAACAAATCAGAAAACACTAGAGGATGAGGATTAGGAGTGTTAGTCTTTGTCATATCATCTTTGCACACTAGTACATAGTGGATGGCACTCGATGGGCTCTCACACACTTGTATCATCTCTCTTTTTGTGGCTAGGAGGACTAAGTTTTTCTCTCTTGGCGAAGAGGCACTCAATTTGGGCTTGTGGTGCTCACTCTCTTTGTGGTGGTTCACTCTCTCAATAGTCTCTCCATGATGGGTGGATGCTTGCTTATCCCAAGAGAAGATGGCACATGGACATAGGAACCACATCGCACTCCAAGGTTTCCTCATTGGCGCCAATCTTGAACAAGACTTGAACGGTGTGCTCCACTTGTATGGTGCCAGAGTCGCTAAGCCATTGGACCTTGTAGGGGCGAGGATGCTTCTTCTTGACCAATTGCAGCTTGGAACATGGCTGGCCACTTCTCAAGTTGTGGCAAATTCCTCCGTCGATGATGACTTTCACGGAGCGCCGTTGATGCCGGCCTTGGTGTGGAAGATGTGACACCTTTGGTCTTTGTCTTGTTGGTGTTGAAGTGTCAGACCTTGGAAGCTGATATGTCTCTGTCGTATCTATAATTTTTGATTGTTTCATGCCAATATTATACAACTTTCACATATTTTTGGCAACTTTTTATATGATTTATTGTACTAACCTATTGATCCAGTGCCCGGTGCCAGTTCCTGTTTGTTGCATGTTTTTTGTTTCATAGAAAATCCATATCAAACGAAGTCCAAACGCGATAAAAATTTATGGAAATTATTTTGGAATATTTATGATTTTTGGGAGGTGGAATCAACGCAAATGGGGCCCACAGTGACCAAAACCCACTAGGGTGCGCCAGGCACCCCCTGGCGCGCCCAGGTATCTTGTGCCCTCCTCGAAGGTCGGTTGGGGCCCTTCTTCTGGCGCAAGAAAAATAGTTTATGGAAAACATTATGTAAAAATTTCAGCGCAATCGGAGTTATAGATCTCCTGGAATTTAAGAAATGGTGAAGGGCCAGATCTGGGGAACGCAAAACAGAAGAGAACACACACACACACACACACACACACACACACACACACACACACACACACACACACACACACACAGAGAGAGAGAGAGAGAGAGAGAGAGAGAGAGAGAGAGAGAGAGATGCAACCTCGGAGGCGCTCCCGCTCCTCCCCCGCCATGGAGACCATGGAGAAGAGGGGGAACTCTCCTCCCATCTAGGGGGCAAGGAAGACGAAGAAGGAGGGAGCTCTCTCCCCCTCTCTCTCGGTGGCACCAGAGTGCCGCCGGGGCAAGGATCATGACGATGATCTACTTCAACAATCTTGTTACCGTGAACACCAACTCTCTTCCCCTCTATGCAACGGTGTAACACCTCTTCTCCCTGCTGTAATCTCTACTTAAACATGGTGCTCAACTCCATGTATTATTTCCCATTAATATTTGTCTATCCTATGATGTTTGAGTAGATCCGTTTTGTCCTGTGGGTTAATCGTGATCTTGGTTGGTATGATTGTATATTTTATTTATGGTGGTGTCCTACGGTGCCCTCCATCTCGTGCAAACATGAGGGATCCCCGCTGTAGGGTGTTGCAATAGGTTCATGATTCGCTTATGGTAGGTTGCGAGAGTGATAGAGGCTTAAACCTGAGTAGGTGGGTTGTTGCGTATGGGATAAAGAGGACTTGATACTTAATGCTATGGTTGGGTTTCACGACCTTAATGATCTTTAGTAGTTGCGGATGCTTGCTAGGGGTCAATCATGAGTGCATATGATCCAAGTAGAGAAAGTCTGTTAGCTCATGCCTCTCCCTCATATAAAATTACAAGAATGATTACCGGTACTTGTTATCGATTGCCTAGGGACAAATGACTTTCTTGTTGACAAAAGCTATCCACTTTTATTACCTTGCAATTTATTCCTAGGTTTATTCTCGCAAAGTACATGTAGTTTTATTCTTGAAAAATAGTTTCATACTTGTTCTAGGTAAAGCAAACATCAAGTGTGCGTAGAGTTGTATCGGTGGTCGATAGAACTTGAGGGAATATTTGTTCTACCTTTAGCTCCTCGTTGGGTTCGACACTCTGATTTATCAAAGAAGGCTAAAAATGATCCCCTATACTTGTGGGTTATCGGAGACCATGAGAGCGGGACTTGAATCATTATCACAATAGACTTGAGCATCTTCTTCTTTGTTCACTTGAGGTGCATGGCAACGTGCTCGAGAGCTTCCATCTCGTCGTCACTCATGGTGTCATACGTGCCATCATCATTTGCAATCATGGTCCGTTTGTTGATGAATTGGAAAGACTTGTGTCCATGGCCACCACATGTGAAGCACTTGATATAACTTGTCTTGACAGGGCTGTCTGGTGGTGCCGATGAAGAAGAAGCCTTGTTCTTGTAGTTTCCTGCCAGAGGACGAGTCGAGGAAGGCATCGCTTGCTTGGAACTTGACTTGTCGCCGATACTTGGTGATGCTCTACTCGAGGTAGGAGGTGCCGAAGTCATAGTAGAGGTAGCTTGAGTGTATGAACCATAGGTCTTGGATGAGTACTTGGCGTATTTGAAGTCTTCTTGGACTTGTCGCTCCGCCTTGGTCGTCTGATGAACTAGCTCGAGAAGGTTGGAGTAGGGTTGGAAATCGGCGATCTTACTTATTGGGTGGTTGCGGCTATTCAAGAAGCGTGCCATTTTTTGCTCATCATCTTCTTTGACATTAGCTCGTATCATGGCGATTTCCATTCTTGGTAGTATTCTTCCACGGTCTTCGTGCCTTGCTTGAGGAGTTGAAACTTCTTGAAGAGATCTCGTGTGTAGTACGTAGGCACGAAGCGAGCGCGCATGACGTCCTTCATTTGTATCCAAGTCATGATGGGAGGCTCGTCCTTCTCGCGGCGTCGCTCAATCACTTGCTCCCACCAAATGAGGATGTAGTATTGAAACTCGAGGGATGCCATGGCGATCTTCTTTTCCTCGTCATAGTTGTGAAGACGGAATATCTTGTCGACTTTCAATGACCGTGAGAGGTACTCCTCGGGTTCATTGCTTCTGGAGAACTTGGGCATGGTGAACTTGAGCTTGCCATAGCAGAGTTCTTCATCATAGTGACAATGTTGATGTCGCTCTTGGCATGGAGGAGGGTCTTCAAGCACTTTATCCGCTTGTTGTAGCTCTTGACATGGAGGGGGATCTTCGCCGTGGTTGCACTCTTGGCGTACAGGAGGTCGAGGCATATGTGCCCGGTTTCTCCTTTCTTGTTGTTCTTCACGTCAGGCGGCTTCTTCTTGTCGTGCTTGACGAAGAGCTTCCTCTTGCTCGAGTGGACTCTCGGAGTGCGTCGTGAGACACTTGAGCTTGAGCTTCACGGCTTTGTTGCTCTTTCCGGATTGCATCGCCATCTTGAGATGCTCGACGTGGACGATGTGGCAGTAGTTGTTCTTGATCCATGGCTTCTCGTTCTTTGCGTCGCGCCTTCTCACGTGCTCGAACTCGGTCTTGTAGGCCCTTGCAATGGAATGGATTTTCTTGCACTTGACGGTCTTGAGCGTCGTCACGCCGAGGAGGACTTGCATCAAAAGAAGAATATTATGACAAGTGGCGACTTGAGTGGCGCCGTCTTGGAGAAGAGGTTGAGGAAGACGCGCGGCTCACGATCATGTTGCGGAATTCATCCATTTGTTTGGAGAGGTTGGCGTCCAAATAGTCCCGTTGTCTTGCTTCCAATTGTTGTAGGTCGGTGGCGAGTTGCTCGATGCGATCACCCAAAGCTTCACTCTCTTGATGTAGCGTTCGTTGTGTGATGAAGAAGTGACTCTTGGTAACGTAGTCATGTTCATCATCTTGATCCTCGAAGAGCAGGTTCACCGAAAAAGTAGGCCTATCCATCATGAGTAATTGGTGGTGAGTAGGAGAATGAGAGAACAAAACCAAAGTTACCTTTCCGAAGATTGTGGATGTAACAATTACGATCCCACGAGATGCTATAATAGTAGAATTGGTACCGGGTATTGTTTCTCACACCTACAAGTAAAAGGCTTATGGAGGATCTCAGTTAGGAAGTGACACAAATAATTCAAGCAAATCTTAGTCAAGATGTTGAAAAAGTTGAAAAGATGCACACGTTGCAAGTAAGACAAATAGATCAAACCGAAGAATATCACTAGGAACCCACACACGGAAGATAGATGGGGTGCGCACAACCAAGGGGTGAGCTCTAAGAGGTGGAACCACGGGAATGCTCTTGTTGTACGGATACTAGAGAGATGCCAGCTCGATTGCTCTAATGGGCTAGATACTCTAGTGCACCAACCTAACAGAGAACCGGGTCATCTACTATCCCAAGTATGCTTATGTATGTATGAACCGAGATGGACCAGAGGGGGAACTCTCCTCCCATCTAGGGGGAGGCCAAGGAAGAATAAGAAGGAGGGTGCTCTCTGCCCCTCTCTCCTGGTGGCGCCAGAGTGCCGCCGGGGCAAGGATCGTGACGGCGATCTACATCATCAATCTTTCTACCGTCAATACCAACTTCCTCCCCCTCTATGCAGCAGTGTAACGCCTCTTCTCCCCGCTGTAATGTCTACTTAAACATGGTTCTCAACTCCATATATTATTTCCAAATGATATTTGGTATCCTATGATGTTTGAGTAGATCAGTTTTGTCCTGTGGGTTAATCATGATCTTGGTTGGTATGATTGCATATTTTATTTATGGTGCTGTCCTACAGTGCCCTCCGTCTCGCGCAAACGTGAGGGATCCCCGCTATAGGGTGTTGCAATACGTTCATGATTCACTTATGGTGGGTTGCGAGAGTGACAGAAGCTTAAACCCGAGTAGGTGGGTTGTTGCGTATGGGATAAAGAGGACTTGATACTTAATGCTATTGTTGGGTTTCACGACCTTAATGATCTTTAGTAGTTGCAGATGCTTGCTAGGGGTCCAATCATAAGTGCATATGATACAAGTAGAGAAAGTATGTTAGCTCATGCCTCTCCCTCATATAAAATTACAAGAATGATTACCGATACTTGTTATCGATTGCCTAGGGACACATGCCTTTCTTGTTGACAAAAGCTATCCACTTTTATTACCTTGCAATTTATTCCTAGTTTTATTCTCGCAAAGTACTCATAGTTTTATTCTTGCAAAATAGTTTCTTACTTGTTCTACGTAAAGCAAACATCAAGTGTGCATAGAGTTGTATCAGTGGTTGATAGAACTTGATGAGATATTTGTTTTACCTTTAGCTCCTCGTTGGGTTAGACACTCTTATTTATCGAAGAAGGTTACAAACGATCCCCTATACTTGTGGGTTATCAATACCTTTTTCTGGCGCCGTTGCCGGGGAGCAATAGTGTGCGGTGAATATTATCATGCGTGCTTGTTTGCTTTATCACTAAGTAGATTATATTTTCTGTTCTAAGTTGTTCTCTATCTTTAGTTATGGATATGGAACAGGAAACACCAAAAAAATTAGTTGTACTTGCTACTCATGGAGATGGGGAAGCTCCTAAAACCCTCGATGCTTGTTGTGTGAAAGATATTATGCACTACTTTGATAATCCTGAGAAAACCCCATTCAACTATATAATGGGAGTAACATTGGATCAACGTGAATACTTTAAGGATTATCGCTTGACTGATAAAGGGAAATTGTTACGGGATCAAATTCATATGATTATACTGGTTGCTCTAGGATGAAGTCTCCACACATTCCCTTTTCATGTGAATTTAATGATAATGAAACCTTAGCTTCTTATGCTAATGGTAGATATGATTATTATGATGTGAAACGAATAGAAGAATTTGTTGCTTTTAAGGCTGCTTATGAAATTGAATCTTTGTTTGAAAAGTTTAATGATTTTGATGATTCAGTTTATAGACCTGAAAATTTTGTTATCCTTAAATATTGCTATGATAATTATAAATACAATTATGATATTGATGTGTTTATTGAGGTATCCGCTGTCCAAGAAGAGAATAATATTTTGTAGGAGTCTATGGAAGAAGAAAATGATGAAACTATGAGCTCATTGGATGAAAAAGATGATGAGGAGAGCGAAGAACAAAAAGAGGAAGATCGGATTAGCTACCCGTGCCCACCTTATAATGAGAGTAACTCTTCAACTCATACATTATTTAATTTCCCTTCATGCTTACCGAAGGATGAATGTTATGATATTGCTATGATCCCTTGGATTCTTTTGAAATATCCCTTTTTGATGAAAATGATGTTTGCTATGCTTGTGGCCAAGATGCCAATATGAATTATGCTTATGGAGATGAACATGCGATGGTTCCTTATATTAAGAATGAAATTGTTGCTATTGCACCCACACATGATAGTCCTAATATCTTTTTGAATTCTCCAAACTACACTATATCGGAGAAGTTTGTTCTTATTAAGGATTATATTGATGGGTTGCCTTTTACCATTGCACATGATAATTTTGATGAATACAATATGCATGTGCTTTCTGCTCCTACTTGCAATTATTATGAGAGAGGAACTACATCTCCACTTCTCTATGTTTCCAACACGAAAAAATTGCAAGAAACTGTTTATACTATACATTGGCCTTTACTTGATGTGCATGAATTGTTCTTGTATGACATGCCGATGCATAGGAAGAGAGCTAGACTTCGTCATTGCTTGATATATGTTGCTTTGTGCTCACTACTAAATGCCAAATCGTTGCTAATTAAAATTGGCTTTGATATACCTTGGGATCTGGGTGGATTCATTACTTGAGCACTTTATGCCTAGCTTAATGGCTTTAAAGAAAGCGCTGCCAGGGAGACAACCCGGAAGTTTTAGAGAGTCATCTATTTCTATTGAGTGCTTTTATAAAGTTTAAAAACAAAAAAATATAGAGGGGAACTTAAAAACTTTTTCATAAAAGAGAAGCGATTTGAAGTTATGCATTGGAGAAGTGAGGGTCGACATTGAACACTTGTGTTCATGCTCATGCAAACAATGTAGAATTTTTCATGAAGATTCTCACAAAAATAATTATCCCCTTGTACAATTCCATTGTATTATAAAATAATGTGCCAAGATTTTCCTTTAGGATGATTAGATTGCTTGTTGGTATGTGTGGTGCAGGAACAGAAACTTTGGCTGTAGTGCATGAATTTGCATTTTTACTGGAACGTCGAAAGTTTCTAAATTTTTTTGCACAATATTTCTATAATTTTTTTTATTCTATCCTAATTTTTCAGAATTTTTGGAGTACCAAAAGTATGGTGAATGTCCGGATTACTATAGACTGTCCTGTTTAAGACAGATTCTATTTTTGATGCACTGTTTTGCCTGTTTTGATGTAACTACCAATTCTATCAGTGGAATAAGCCATGAAAAAGTTATATTACAGTAGCTAAAATGAAAAAACAAAATATGAATTGGTTTGCAACAGTACTTAGAGTAGTGATTTGCTTTATTATACTAACGGATCTTACCAAGCTTTCTGTTGAGTTTTGTGTGGATGAAGTGATCAAAGATCGAGTAGGTCTCGATATGAGGAGAAGGAGGAGAGGCAATAGCTCAAGCTTGGGGATACCCAAGGCACCCCAAGTAAATATTCAAGGAGACTCAAGCGTCTAAGCTTGGGGATGCCCCGGAAAGCATCCCATCTTTCTTCAACAAGTATCAGTATGTTTTCGTCTCCGTTTCGTTCACATGATATGTGCAAATCTTGGAGCGTCTTTTGTGTTTATTTCTCACTTTTCTTTTATGCACCATGTTGGTATGAGATAGTTCATGGTTGATTTATAGAATGCTCATTGCACTTCACTTATATCTTTTGAGTATGGCCTTATATAATGCTTCATGTGCTTCACTTATATCATTTGAAGTTTGGATTGCCTGTTTCTCTTCACATAGAAAACCGTTATTTGAAGAATTCTCTTTTGCTTCACTTATATTTATTAGAGCTTGGTCTTTTATAGAAAGAATTAAACTCTCATGCTTCACTTATGTCGGGGAGCTGATCCACGAACACCTATGGGACCGGCGGACCGAGCCCCTTTCGGTTCGGCGGGGGGCGGAGGTCGCATGAAGAGCAGATCAAGGCGAAGCACACGAGCAGTTTACCCAGCTTCGGAGCTCTCCGGAGAGATAACACTCCTACTGCTGCATGTCTGAATGTATTGAGTTCTTGCTCGGAGCGCTGAGTGCTACAGTACACACCAGCTGCTAACGAGACCTAGTGTGAGTGTTTTCTGCCTTCGAACCCCTCGAACCCCCCTCTACGTTGCGCATGGGCCTCCTTTTATATGCTCAAGGGGTCTCCGATAGGTGGCAACGTAGACAAGGGTAAAAATGGAAAAGGAATTGCGGTTGGTACAGCTACCTGTACAGTGTATCATACCTAACTCTGACGGCAGGGGACAAAGGCATTAAATGCCCATCTACGTCGCCCAAACAGTGCAAACAGGGATCGTCAGGGACGCCACCGCTTGCCACAATGGCAATCTTGTCAGCGCCGCTTGCCACTGCACACCGCTGGCCGCACAGCCTCTTGCCACGCGCGCTTGGAAAGGTCCCAGGGCGACACGTTAGTGGATGTCTTTGGAGCGCTTGGTCTGAGTGGTAGTCTGCCGCGGCAAGCGCCTTGCCGCGGTTGTTGCGTTGTCACGTCCGGAAGCTTGTCGCTCGCCGGGCCTTGCCGGGACGCGTGGCGCGTCGCGGCAAGTTCCTTGAGATGCCTTGGTTGGCCTTCCCGGCAAGCTCCTCTTGCCGGGGCCTTGTCTCCTAGATGCCTTGGGTGGAATTCCCGGCAAGCTCCTCTTGCCGGGGCCTTGTCTCCTTGGCTTGAATACTTTGTTCTTGAATGGCTCCAAAGGAACCACGGAGGACCTTGGCGGTCACCCGGCAAGCCTTGCCGCTGGTGTGCAGAATCGCCTGCACGAAGTTCGGGATACTAGGGTACCCCTACTCTAGTACACCGACAGGAGCCCCCGGGCCTGGACCACACACGATGCCGAGCGCTGTTGGGCCAGGTTCAAAACAGGGCACGGGCACGCGCGGCCTGGGTTACGCCGTAACCCACTCCGGACCCACCACGCCCTCCACGAACGGCACGCGTCGAATGCGGCGTCGTGGGAGAGATCGTGGGTGGTTTCTTTATTCGAAAGACGGAACGTCTGCCCCTCCCTCTTTATAAGCGGGGAAGCAGGGCAGTTCGCCCATCTCGCCGATTCTTTGTTCCAATCTCAAAAACCTCCGTTGCTCCCCCTTCTTCCCAAGGCTGAAAAGAGAGCAGCGCCCACTCCATCGCCACCAGCATCACCAACACCGTCGATCTCCCCACCACCTCCGCCATGGCTCAAAGCCGACAAGGGAAGATCGTGAAGTCGGCCGGCGCAGCTGCTCATGGCGCTGCGAAAGGAGCGGGCAATCTTCCCCCCTCAGCTCACCGCGAAGGATCTGAGGGAGTACTACTACCTCTTCTGGTCGACGGAGACGCGAGCGCATCCGCGCACGAAGGTACTCCCAGCCGCCGCTTCGGAACTGGCTCCGAATGGATACCCTTTCTTCGCGCTGTTCATCTACTGCGGGCTCTGCCCGCCTTTCTCTGAATTTTTCTGTGATATCATGAACACCTACGGGTTCCGCCTCCTTGACTTCACCCCCAATGCCGTTCTGACCATGGCAGTTTTCGCACATCTCAGCGAAAACTTTGTCGGAGTCTATCCCAACGTAGCTCTTTTCCGCCACTTCTTTATGCCCCGAGTTGAGAGAGGGGAGCCTCTTGCCGGCGGAATCGCTTGGATCTCGAGGACTGGCAAGAAGGAAGCTTATCTGGAGGACATAGTCAAAAAAAAAGCTTATCTGGAGGGAGAGCTCCGCAGCAAGTGGGAGGAATGGAGGGCAAACTGGTGCTGGATTGTCAAGGAGAACCCGCAGCCATTTACCGCCCAGCGCCAAACCCCAGTAGTGCGCGGCAACGATTGGAGCAGCGTGGCCCCGGAAGACGCTAGGCTGAAGATTGCCGTCACCCGGATCCTACGCCTTAGACTTGCCGGGCTTACTGTAGGCGCCGTTGGCGCGGATTTTCTTCGTCGCCGCATCGCCCCCTGCAGGAGAGGAGGAGACCCGACTGGGAGTTCCAGAATGCGGCGGATATCATGAGGCTGCGCCCGGGCCTCAACTTCAACTTCACTATCTTGGAACTGGACGCGATGCTCTTGGAACTGTTCAAGCACGATCCTGATCATCCCGAAATGTTCAGGTTGCCGAGGTGTCGTTCAGCTGTGCAACAATTCCTCGCTTCGACCGCATTCGCGTGCAATGATGCCAGCGACTCGCATGGAATTGTCCCAACTTGGCAAGAGCCTGCAGATGGCGTCGTGCGGGAGTTCTTTGACGGCTGGTAGAAGTGCCGGTCCGCCCGATGAAACGAAGAGCCTCACCCGCGACACCACCGATGATGAGATCTGCGCGACGCCACCAGGCTGGAAGAGGCGGCAGCAGCCGCTGCCGCGGGCGAGTTCGGATTCACCGTGGAGGAGGCAGAGGCAGCAGAGGCGGCAAGCCTTGTCGAGCGAGGGGAGCTTGCCGGCGAGGAAGAGCTTGTCGGTCCTGAAGCTGAGTCGAGCGAGCCCACCGAGGGCGCCTCCTTCCCACCTTCAGACAGCTTGCCGCAAGCGGAGCCCCCCAGCTCCACCAAGAAGGCGTCTCCGCAAGGCCGGGGACGTAGCAGGGTGGCAGACGGGCCAACAGCCGCCGCGTCGCGCAATGCGCTCCACCGCGGCAAGCACTGTTGCCGCGGGAGCACCTCACGCCGCTGTGGCAACTGGAGCGGGGCCCTCCCAGACCACCGCTTCTGCTCCCGCCAAGCGGCCAAGGAACCCACTCCTCCGCCTCGTCGTACCGGAGGCGAGCCCGAATTTGACCTCTCCGCGCTCAGCTCCGACGAGGAAGAAGAAGAGTAAGATTCTTTGCTGTACTTGTAGTTCTTCAATTTGTTGCTTTGTCTTGTATCTGATTTGCTTCACTCTGAACCCATTCCTTTTTAGGAAGCTGGCCCAGAGAGCGTCGAAGAGAGCCAAGGTCCCGGTGATTGTCATCGAGGACGAACCCACCGCGACAGCAGGAGGCGCGTCCGAGACCTCCTTGCCGGACCCGGCAACTCTTCCTCAAAGCAGCCCCCAACGCAGCCCCCATCGTAAGTATATGGTTTACTTCCTGCTGTTAGGCATGCATGGGTGTTCTTTCTTTGCTGATATCTGACTGTTGGTTTGTGTAGGAGCAGAGCAGCCTCACCAGGAGTGCACGGAAGCCGCTCCCAAAATGCCATCTGCTTCGACTACACCGCCAAGGGAGGATCCCCCGGCAAGGGAGCGTTCTCCGGCAATGGAGACTTCTCCGGCGAGGGACAGTTCTCCGGCAAGGGATAGCACCAGCGACCCTCCGGTGGTTGAGACCACGGCTGCAGATCCTAGTACAGGTAATCCTCTTGCTTGAAAACTCCCCTTGTGTTCTTCTTCTTCTGATTTTCTTTTTGGATATTTGCTTGACTTTTCTTTCTTTTCCGGTCGTCAGATCCATCTGCCACAGAGCCAATGGAGACCGAGGTCGCCGGCGAGGAGGACGCGCGCGGCAATACTGACGACGCCGCTGTCACCGAAGAAGCCGGCGCTGATGATCCTGCCGGCGGAGAGGCCGCCAAAGCTGCCGCCGCAGAAGCCGGCGAGGGGTCCGGCGATCGCACTGACGACCCCGAGGACGCAGGAGCGCCAGGCGCTACGCCGACCGCCGATCCCTCCGCCGCTGCTGCAGCGTCAGGCTCCGAAGAGCCCCAGCCCGGCGCCTATTTGAAGGCCGGCGATGGCGTCTTCATCAAGCTCCCCTGGGCGTCGAGCTCTAGGGCGCCGATCGAAGGAGAGACCTTTGATGAAGAGTTGCTCGCCTCCGCTGGACTGACGCTGGTTGACGCGCCAAGCAGCAGCAGTGGCGAGTCTGAGGAGGAGCAGCTTCTGCGGAAGCTGTTGTCGCTCTACCGCGCCCGACAGGCCAAGCTGGAATCCCGGGAAGCGCTTGTCGCGAAGGCGGGAGCAGACATTAAGAAGTGTGCGGAGGAGCTCCGGGGCCTCAACCAGGAAGCTCTCCGGTCCTTGGCAGAGGAGCGGGAGCGACTCGCCAAGGAGCGCAAAGCCTTCCTCCTCGAGAAGGCTGAAGTTGAAGAGCAACAGCGGCTTGCTGCTGAGAAGCTGTCTGCGCAGGAAAGCGATTTGGTGCAGCGGAAGGTCAACCTTGACAGCCATGAGGAGGAGCTTGCCACGCGCGAGCAAACATTTGTCAGGGCTCTCAAGGAAGCAGAGGATGCAGCCGCAGCTGCCGAGGCCGCCAAGAAGGAGCTGGAGACAAAGGTGACGCAGCTAGAGGCCAATCTCAAGGTGGCGGCGAGAGCTTGCTGCACTCAAGCGTGGCGCGAGAAGGACGCCTACACTCTTGGCGAGCTGCAGGGTCGTCTCGCCGAGAGGAGCAAAGAGCTTAGCGCCGCCAAGGGCTCCAACGCAGATCTTGAGTTGAAGCTGACTACTTTGACCCAGACGCTGGACGGCGCCAGGGAGCAGGAGGTGGCCTTGAAGGAGAAGATCAAGGCCGACGAGACGCTGCTGGCGAGTGCTGCTGCCGCCCAGAACGCTTTTAAGGAGAATGTGGAGCACTGGACCGAGGGTCTCGTGGATGCTGCTGCAGCCATCGACAGGGAGCTGGCGCAGCTGGGGATGGAGGATCTTGGGTATTCCTCCGATGAGCACCTCCAACCCAGCGCTAAGCTCAGCTTGTTCTTCAAAGGCGTGACGACGGCCCTCCAGCGACTCCGGGAAGAGATCCCAAAGTAGCTGGCCAACGAGTCGCGCCAGATCTGCGCGGGAGCTCTTCAAAAGGTGCTGATGAAGGTGGCCTTCCACAACCCAGGCCTCAACCTCACCAACGTCCTCAATACCTTGCCGCCGGATGCTGATCTGGAAGCGCTCAAGACCCTTGTCGCACCCATTGTGGACAAGGTGAGCAAGATAAAGAGGGTTGAGGGCGATCGCGTAGATTAGGCCGCCCGTTTTCTCTTTTTCTTGCCGCTGCTGGTCATGTTATGAGAACAATCTATTAGAGCTGCGACAAGCTATCTTGTAATATAACTCTATTTCGGGTAGCAATCGCTATGTTATTTCCTTTACTTGATCCCTTCCTTTGTATGTTTTTGCCCTACGCTTTTAGGGAACTTGTCGTATGAGCACCTTTGCATTGGCGCTGAGTGCGGACGTCGGCAGCCTTCTTTGGCGGTGCCGCTACCGACAAGAAACCTTGTCGCAACTAGTCGCAGCTCACTTAAGTTGTTGAGCGGACTCGAAACAAACTAAGGGCGCAACTAGCTACGAGTTGGTTCCTCCGCGCACAGGTTTTCCATACAAAGCACAGTTGTTCGAGGAAGATAACTTAAAAATTTTAAAACTGATTGCTCAAACTTTAGCAACTTAGCTTTTACATCGTTTGCTTCGGTAAGGCTGAAACTTCCTCGGCGACGCTTGGTCCTGACATTATCTTCTCCTTTCCCCGGCAAACTTGTGGGCGAGGAACCTTCCTTTCTTTGAGAAAGAGAAAGAAGAGAAAATAAAGATATGGAGCCTTACGGCTCGTTATTGCTTACCGGGGTAGGTGTTGCACAAAGTGTCAGATAACGCACAAATAGAAGTAGAAAGCATGGAATTGACGAGATGTGCGGAGCACATTAGCTTTACTTATGCACGGGGTCTGCGCCCGGCTTTGTACAAAGGACTACATGCAACATCGGCAAGACTTGTACAAAAGGTGGTTGCGGAACAGGTTCCGCAACCGCGCCTCTGAGTAAAACTTACGAAGATGCTCAATGTTCCAGGAGTTGCTCACCGGAATGCCATCTTCGGTCTCAAAGCGGACAGCGCCTTGAGCCTAGTGACTCGTTTCACCCGGTAAGGGCCTTCCCTTCAAGGCGTCAACTTGTTGGAATTCTTGGCGGACTGAGCGCACGAAGAACAAGGTTGCCTTCCTCGAGACTTCGGCATTAACTGCGGCTATGATAGCGGCGCAAAGCTTGCTGGTATCGAGCAGCTCGCATAACGGCTGAAGACGGTCCTCCTCAAGGAGCAGTGCGTCATCTTGTCGCAACTGCTCTTGCTCGAGCTCATCATAAGCGAGCACTCGAGGTGACCCGTATACGAGTTTCGTGGGGAGAACTGCCTCTGCTCCATAGACTAGAGCGAAAGGTGTCTGGCCAGTGGCTCGATTTGGCGTCGTCCTGATCGACCAAAGAACCACCGGCAGCTCCTCAATCCAGTTTCTTCCACACTTGTGCAGCCTGTCGAAAGTCCTGGTCTTGAGTCCGCGCAGCACTTCAGCATTCGCCCTCTCCGCTTGACCGTTACTTCTCGGATGAGCAACAGAAGCGAAGCAGACCTTGGCGCCAAGATCTTGGACGTACTGCATGAAGGTGCGGCTCGTGAATTGCGTGCCGTTGTCGGTGATGATCCTGTTAGGGATCCCGAAACGGCAAACAATCGACCTGAAGAACTTGACTGCTGACTGTGCTGTCACCTTCCTCACTGCTTCCACTTCCGGCCACTTTGTGAACTTGTCGATTGCAACGTACAAGTACTCAAAGCCCCAACAACTTCGGGAAAGGGGCCGAGGATGTCGAGCCCCTGACGAAAATGGCCAGGATAAAGGGATCGTCTAGAGAGCTTGAGCTGGCTGGTGTATCTGCTGGAATGGAACCGCACGCTTCACACTTGGTTACTTGTGCGGTTGCATCACGGAGGGCTGTCGGCCAAAAGAAACCTTCTTTGGGCGCTTTGCGGCAAGTGCCCTTGTGCCAATGTGGTGACCACATATGCCTCCATGTATCTCTCGCCAACAGCTTACGTCCGTCTTCGGTGAATACACTTCAATTTCACACCATTGAGTCTTCTTACATGCATGTGTGTCGTCGACAAACTGGTACATACTTATTGCCGGGCTACTCTTTCCGCTTCTTCTTGCTCTTGGGAAGTTCTCCTATCTGAAGAAGCGGACAATCTCTTTGTGCCCATGCTTTGGAGCTTGCGGCTCGTCAACAAGGACTAAAGGCACATCTGCTGCTGCGGGAACATCCGCTTCTCTGGCGAGAATCTGGGTCTCGGCCGGAGCTTGGCGTTCCCGCAAGCTTGCGGAGCAAAACTTGTCGGGAGCGTCGCTTCAACGGAACAAACCCTAGGGCTTGCCGGAGCAGACTGCTCCTCGGCACTCTTGGTGTTGATCTTGGGGACCTTCTTGGCGGCGGCTTCGGGGAGCTCTGCCGGAAAATAGTCACCAGAAATCAACTTCCTCTTCTTGTTCTGCCCAGTTGATGGCATTACAGACGGTTGAGTCGGTTTGAGCACAAAGATCCCTGGTTCCACAGGTAACTTAAGTCTGGCGCACTTCCTGAGCCATCGGCAATGTCGTTCGAGCTCTTGGAACATATTCCATCGTAGGCCGTCAAAGTGCTCTTCTAGCTTTCTCACTTCATCAACGTAAGCTTCCATCAACGGACTCGATAATTCTTGTTCACTTGGCGGATGACAAGCGTGAGTCACCCCGACAATGAGCTTCTTGATCCCAAGGTCTCTGCGATCTCGAGACCGCAAGCAAACCTTCATACTCTGCAATATTGTTTGTTGCTTGCTCCTTGGGAAAGTGCATCTGGACTACGTACTTGAGGTGCTCTCCGGTGGGTGCAACAAGTAGCACGCCCGCACCGGCGCCTTGCAGCGAGAAGGCACCATCAAAGTACATCAGCCACTCTTTGCTTGCTTCCTTGACGGGGATGCTCGTTTCTGGAATTTCTTCATCTTTTGTTGGCGTCCATTCTGCTATGAACTCCGCCAATGCTCTTCTTTGGATAGTTGAAGTGCTCTCAAACTTGAGGCCAAAGCTTGACAGTTCCATTGCCCACTCGACAATCCTGCTGTTGCTTCGGATTTTGCATTATCCTCTTGCGGAAAACGCAGTGACGATTGTGATCTCATGTGCTTGAAAGTAATGGCGCAGCTTTCGAGAGGCCATGAGAAGGCCGAAGCAATTTTGCACACCGAGTACCTTGACCTAGCCCCTGCAGAAGGGCCGACAAAGTAAACTGGGCGCTGCACCACTCTTTTCTGTATCTTCTCACTGCGCTGTGCAGATCCATCTTTGTCGGGACCGAGCTTGCGGTGAAGTCCCTTGCTTGTCATTGGATGCATCTGCCGTGGTTGCTGGCTCATCATCCGCCTCCCTCTCCGCTACTAACGCAGCACTAACCACTTGATTGGTTGCCGCTATATATAGCAGCAACTTCTCTTGTGGCTTAGGTGCGACAAGTGTTGGAGTGGAGGACAGTATCTCTTTAAGTCTGCAGCGCAGCCACCGCTTCGAGTCCATTTCATTGGACCTGCCTTTTCAATATTTTGAAAAATGGCAGGCGCTCAGCAGACCTAGAGATAAACCTCTTTGAGAGTAGCTACTACGAACCGCAAGTCTTCGTACATCCTTGACGCGCTTTGGTGCTTCAATCTGCTCAATGGCCTTGATCTTGTCGGGATTGGCTTCAATTCCCGCTGAGACCACGAAGAACCCGAGAAGCTTGCCGGAGGGGACTCCAAACACACACTTCTCGGGGTTGAGCTTGAGGTTGATCTTGCGCAGATTTGCAAGGTTTCGTCTAAATCTTGAATCAGAGTCGCCTTGTCCTTCCTCTTGACTACTATGTCATCCATGTAGGCTTCCACATTTCTGTGCATTTGCGTCTCAAAAGCGTCATGGACCACCCTTGCAAATGTTGAACCAGCATTCTTTAAACCGAAAGGCATCCGTACGAAACAGTATGCGCACATGGGGTGATGAATGCGGTCTTCTCCTCATCCTCTTCTGCCATGAAGATCTGATGGTATCCTGAGTATGCATCAAGAAATGAAAGCAAGTCACATCCGGCCGTGGAGTCAACAATCTGATCGATGCGCGGCAAGGGAAATGGGTCTTTGGGACAAGCTTTATTAACATCGGTAAAGTCGATACAAAGCCTCCATTTCCTGTTTTCCTTGCGCATGACTACAGGATTGGCCAACCACGTAGGATGGAGCACTCCTCTGACATGGCCTGCTGCTTCCAATTTCTTGATTTCCTCTGCGATGAATTCTTGGCGCTCCACCGCCTGCTTCCTAACTTTCTGCTTGACGGGCCGTGCATGAGGACAGACGGCAAGATGGTGCTCGATTACTTTCCTGGGAACACCGGGGATGTCAGACGGTTGCCATGCAAATCGTCGGCGTTCGCCCATGAGGAAAGCAACGAGCGCGCTTTCCTATTTAGGGTCGAGAGTGGCACTGATGGTGAAGGTACCACCAGCGCCATCCTCCTTGGCGGACACCTTCTTGGTCTCTGGTGGAGCTGCCATTGTCTTCTTACACTTGCCGGTGGAGCTCGATGGTGCGTCCTCGACGGTAGCGCAGCACTCCGGAGAGGTGCGCTTGCCGGAGTGGGCATCAGAACTCTTGCCGGACTTGGTCTTCTTCTTCGCCCCGGGAGCTTCAATGGCAAGTGACTTGCGATCTGTTGCGGCTTCGCTTCCGGTAGATCTTGCGGTGCAGATAAGAGCATCCTTCTTGTCGCCAGGACAGAAATGACACTTATCGGGCTGGCATCTTGACATGTTGTATGCATAATGAGAGGCTGCCATGAATCTGGCGAGTCTTTGGACGGCCAAGTACCCCATTGTAAGGCAATGGAAAGTCAACAACGTCAAAAGTGACCCTCTCGATCCTGAAGTTCAACTTCGCTGCCAAATGTCACCGCAACGTGATCTTTCCCTTCGCTTGCTCCTTCCCGGATTGATTCCTTGGAATGTGCGGTCTCTTGAGCTCGCCATCGAGGATCTGGAGTTTCGAGTACCGCGGAGGAGATCAGGTTCAAGCCAGCCCGCCGTCAACTAGCATCTTAGTGACCTTGAGGTTGCGGATAGTTGGTGAAACCAACATCGGCAAGCACCGACCGCAGATTATGCGATCAGGGTGGTCCTCAATATCAAAGATGATAGGCGTCTTTGGACCATTTCGAGGCTTGCGTGACTCGACGGATGGTTACGCGCATTGACTTCCGCATCCTTTGCTTGAGCTGGCGGTGTGAAGTATGCAGAGAAGCACCGCCGTCAACGCACATGACCTCTGTGGCTTTCTAGAACTCCTGCTCATCGGTCTCGTCATCATCCATATCTTCATCGTCGTCGTCATCTTCATCCTTGTCGCGGCCGCGGGGAGGTCTGTCTCCTTGCCGCTGCTTGGCCTTGCCGCGGTGTCCTCCTTGGCCGGGGCGTTTCTTGCTGGCTCCTCCAGCACCTTCCTGGGCCTTCTCCTTGTCGCGTCTCTCGTATTCAGCCTTTTGCTGCTCGACGAGCTGCTCGACCTTCTTGCAGCTCTGGAGGTCATGGCCCTTGGTGCGGTGGATCTTGCAGTACTGCTTGTTGGTGCCGTCCTGCTTGTCGGCGACCGCCACAGCCTGGCAGTTGGTGCCCGCGGCAATCTCCTTACCGGAGCTACCAGCTTTGGCTTTCTTGGCGCCACCTCCGTTGCCGGACTGCTCAACGACTAGCACATCTTTGCCTTTCTTTTTCCTGTTGTTCCGCCGCCGGTTTTTCTTTGCCGGGGCAGCCTCCTCACTATCAGATCCTCCCGCTTCTGTATTCTCTCCGGGGAGTTTCCTCCCTTCCTCAGCACGTGCACACTTGTCAGCCAGGGCATACAGCTCACTGACGTCTCTGATCTTGCACATCGCCATCTCCTCCCTCATCCTGCGGTTTCGCACGTTCTGATGGAACGCGCTGATTACCCATGGCGCAGGTGGACATCTGGGATGTTGTCTTTGTCTGTGACGAATCTCCGAATGTACTTGCGCTAGGGCTCTCCTTCCTTACGGGCGAGCATATGAAGGTCGCTCTCTTGGCCGTGAGGCTTTGGCCACCGTAAGGCGCCGACAAACTGATGGCATAGGTCTGCCGGGAGGATATGGAGTTGTCCGGCAAGTGCATGAGCCAGATCGACATTGGGCTTGAGTACCAGCGGGAAGTAGTTGGCGAGGATCTTGTCGTCCGCCCTCGGCAGCTTGCACCGCGATGGTGTAGATCTTGAGGAACTCCGACGGATCGCGTCTTGCTGTCGTACTTCTCTGGTACGTCTGGCTTGAAATTCTTCGTGGTGGGCCACTGGACTTGCCGCAGCTCACGAGTGAACGCAGGGCAACCTACCGCGTACGGCAAGTCGCCTGGTTCCCTTGGCGCTTGCATGTCTACAGTGGGCCCAGCGCGCTGGTCGGATTGACGCCGCGCTTCTCTTCGGCGCTCGATGCGAGTTCGAGCATCTTCTTGCTGTCGTTTGTGAAGAACTTGGCGCTGATCGCGACGAGCTCATGGATCCGATGATGCGGTGGAGTCGCTGTCGAGGTGGATCCGGCGAGTTGGCGATCTTGGCCTTCGGGGTGGAGAGTGCATGGTGGTTGCACCCCCACCGGTTTCGTCGCCACCGGCTCGTGCTTGGCAGTCCTGCCGCGGCAGCGATGTACTCGGCTGCCGTGGAGTGTCGCCGTTGGCAAAGCCGATGAGACTCTGGATGGTGGCCCTCCATTCATCGACCTTATGCGCGTTGGAGGGTAATCTAGGAGCAGTTGAGCTCGCCAAAGCTTCGCTGGAGTGGTGGGTGGCAGCGGCGAACGGCACGAGGAGAGGGATATGCTCGGACTTCTAACTATGTTAGAAGGAGCAGTATCCCGTCCAGGCGACCGTGCCTCGCTCGTGCCGGCATGTTGGCGTGCATGCTGGTCTTGAGCACCCCGAAATCCACCAGCTCGATCTTGGTCCAACGAACGTATGGTACTGTGAATACCATGACGCTGTCGGTCCCGCGCGCTCCTGAGATGGGCGCGGTGCATGTACGGACGCCGAGGTCTGCGCAGCCTTGTCCTTGGACTTGGCAGCACCGTGGGCTCCCTCGTCGACGCCCGTTCTTCCGCCGGCGTCTACCCCAGCACCCGTTTGCTCCGGTGGTGGTGGGATCGACGTGGACGGATCAGCTGCCGCCGAAGCCTTCTTCTTCGGTGACATGTCGATGAAGAAGATGAAGATCTAGCTCGTGTGAACGCCGGATCAGGTTCACACAATCTCGACGCCCCCTACCTGGCGCGCCAAAGATGTCGGGGAGCTGATCCACGAACACCTATGGGACCGGCGGACCGAGCCCCTTCGGTTCGGCGGGCGGAGGTCGCCTGAAGAGCAGATTGAGGCGAAGCACACGAGTAGTTTACCCAGCTTCGAGCTCTCCGGAGATAACACTCCTCTTGCTGCATGTGCGAATGTATTGAGTTCTTGCTCGGGGCGCTGAGTGCAAAGACACACCAGCTGCTAACGAGACCTAGTGTGATTGTTTTCTGCCTTCGAACCCCTCGAACCCCCCTCTACGTTGCGCATGGGCCTCCTTTTATATGCTCAAGGGGTCTCCGACATGTGGCAACGTAGACAAGGGTAAAAATGGAAAAGGAATTGCGGTTGGTACAGCTACCTGTACAGTGTATCATACCTAACTCTGACGGCAGGGGACAAAGGCATTAAATGCCCATCTACGTCGCCCAAACAGTGCAAACAGGGACCGTCAGGGACGCCACCGCTTGCCATGATGGCAATCTTGTCAGCGCCGCTTGCCACTGCGCACCGCTGGCCGCACAGCCTCTTGCCACGCGCGCTTGGAAAGGTCCCAGGGCGACACGTTAGTGGATGTCTTTGAGCGCTTGGTCTGAGTGGTAGTCTGCATGCACAGCGCCTTGCCGCGGTTGTTGCCTTGTCGCGTCCGGAAGCTTGTCGCTCGCCGGGCCTTGCCGGGACGCGTGGCGCGTCGCGGCAAGTTCCTTGAGATGCCTTGATTGGCCTTCCCGGCAAGGTCCTCTTGCCGGGGCCTTGTCTCCTAGATGCCTTGGGTGGCATTCCCGGCAAGCTCCTCTTGCCGGGGCCTTGTCTCCTTGGCTTGAATACTTTGTTCTTGAATGGCTCCAAAGGAACCACGGAGGACCTTGGCGGTCACCCGGCAAGCCTTGCCGCGGGGTGCTGCAACTGCCCGTGCACGAGTTCGGGATACTAGGGTACCCCTACTCTAGTACACACCTGTACATTGTATCATACCTAACTCTGACGGCAGGGGACAAAGGCATTAAATGCCCATCTACGTCGCCCAAACAGTGCAAACAGGGACCGTCAGGGACGCCACCGCTTGCCACGATGGCAATCTTGTCAGCGCCGCTTGCCACAAGCACCGCTGGGCCAAGACAGACCTCTTGCCACCTTGGCGCTTGGAAAGGTCCTGTATGCGACACGTTAGTGGATATGCCGGAGCGGTCTGCAGTGGTAGTCTGCCGCGGCAAGCGCCTTGCCGCGGTTGTTGCCTTGTCGCATCCGGAAGCTTGTCGCTCGCCGGGCCTTGCCGGGACACGTGGCGCGTCGTGGCAAGTTCCTTGAGATGCCTTGGTTGGCCTTCCCGGCAAGCTCCTCTTGCCGGGGCCTTGTCTCCTAGATGCCTTGGGTGGCATTCCCGGCAAGCTCCTCTTGCCGGGGCCTTGTCTCCTTGGCTTGAATACTTTGTTCTTGAATGGCTCCAAAGGAACCACGGAGGACCTTGGCGGTCACCGGCAAGCCTTGCCCTGGTGTCTGAATCGCCGGTGCGAGTTCGGGATACTAGGGTACCCCTACTCTAGTACACCGACAACTTATATCTATTTAGAGAGTCAACATGAATTGGTCAATTGGATGGTTAGTAATAAAATCCTACATAAAACTTATGGATCAGTGAATATGATATGTTTGAACCCTTGCAATAGTTTTGCGATATAGAGATGGAATATGTGGGAGGTACTAGTAAACAGTTGTGGTTAGTAAGAATATTTGTGTTAAGGTTTGTGATTCCCGAAGCATGCACGTATAGTCTCTCGTTATGCTATGAAGTTGGATCATGATTTATTATTGATTGTCTTCCTTATGAGTGGCGGTCAGGGACGAGCGATGGTATTTTCCTACCAATCTATTCCCTAGGGGCATGCGTAGTAGTACTTTGTTTCGAGGGCTAATAAACTTTTGCAATAAGTATATGAGTTCTTTATGACTAATGTGAGTCCATGGATTATACACACTCTTACCTTTCCGCAATTTGCTAGCCTCTACAGTACCGTGCATTGCCCTTTCTCACCTCTAGAGTCGGTGCAAACTTCGCAGGTGCATCCAAACCCCGTGATATGATACGCTCTATCACACATAAGCCTTATTATATCTTCCTCAAAACTGCCACCATACCTACCTATTATGGCCTTTCCATAGCCATTCCAAGATATATTGCCATGCAACTTCCACCGCTTCCGTTTTGATGACTTGAGAATTCATTGTCATATTGTTTTGCATGATCATAAGATAGCTAGCATGATATTTCCATGGCTTCTCTGTTTTTTGATATCGTTGTTATGCTAGACCATTGCACATCCTGGTACACTGCCAGAGGCATTCATATAGAGTCATATTTTGTTCTAGGTATCGAGTTGTAATTTTTATTTCTTTTGAGTTATAAGTAAATAGAAGTGTGATGATCATCATTATTAATTATTAGAGCATGTACCAGTGAGGAAAGGATGATGGAGACTATGATTCCCCCACAAGTCGGGTTGAGACTCCGGACAATGAGAGAAAAAAAGGAAAAAGGAAAAAGAAAAAAAGAAAAAAAAGAAAAAAAGAAAAAAAGAGAGAAGGGGCATGCTAGTTCCACAATTGTGCTTGAAAGTAGCACCATGTTTTTCATATAGAGAGTCTCCTATTTAGTCACTTTCATATACTAGTGGGAATTTTTCATTATAGAACTTGTCTTGTATATTCCGATGATGGGCTTCCTCAAATGCCCGAGGTCTTGATGAGCAAGCAAGTTGGATGGACACCCACTTAGTTTCCATATTGAGCTTTCATACACTTATAGCTCTCAGTGCATCCGTTGCATGGCAATCCCTACTACTCGCATTGATATCAATTGATGGGCATCTCCATAGCCCGTTGGTTAGCCGCGTCGATGTGAGACTTTCTTACTTTTTTGTCTTCTCTATATTTACCCCTATCATCATACTCTATTCCACCCTTAGTGCTATATCCATGGCTTGCGCTCATGTATTGCGTGAGGGTTGAAAAAGCTAAAGCATGTTTAAAAGTATGAACCAATTGCTCGGCTTGTCATTGGGGTTGTGCATGATAAATACTTTGTGTTAAGAAGACAGAGCATGACAAGACTATATGATTTTTTAGGGATAACTTCCTTTAGCGTTTATATTTTGAAAGACATGATTGTTTGTTGGGATGCCTGAGTATTGATATCTTTATGTCAAATTATAGACTATTTATTTGAATCACTTGTGTCTTAATATTCGTGCCATGATTAGACATATGATCAAGTTTGTCGGATTACGGGTTCCGGCAAACCCTTGAGGTTCAAACACTGGGGTACGCACGAAGATCTCTCTCTCTCCCTCGCTCGCTCTCCCAATAATATCAAGGCCTAGCCCGACGAACCCAAAGAACAAGAGACACGAGGGTTTATACTGGTTTGGGCCACCGTTGCGGTGTAATACCCTACTCTAGTGTGGTGTGGTGGATTGCCTTGCAGGCTGAGGATGAACAAGTACAAGGGATGAACAACCTCCCGAGGTGAGGTGTTCTTGAGCTCGGTGAGCTGGTGTGTGTGAGGATGGTCCAAATGATCCGTCCCCTTCTCCTATGGTGGTGGCTAGTCCTATTTATAGAGGCCCTGGTCCTCTTCCCAAATGTTAGGTGGGAAGGGATCCCACAACGACCAATTTTGAAGGGAGACAACTAGTACAAGCTATCCTGACAAAAGGTGGTCTTCGCCTGCCAAAGGCTCTGGTGGTGACTCCGCCATGGGCTCCGCGGTGACCTCCGTCCTGCCATCCTGCTGGTCTTGGTCTCGTTGCACCGATATGGAAACCTTTGACTGACGCCTTGGCACTCCTTGCCTGCGCCTGCCCCTTTAGCACCAAAGAGGCAACTAGTACTCTGCACCTGCTGGCGCCCGCCTGGCCTTGGTCGTCATGGCTCACGTCACACGCACCTCGCGAGGCGCCCCGTGCCTCAATATCTCCGCTCCTTGGGAGCCATCCTAGTGAGGCCGCCCCAGGGGAGGTCTTGGTGTCGTCCGCCTCGCGAGGCTTGGCCCCTCGCAAGGGTCTTGCGTGGTTGCTGATGAAGATGGGCCATACCAGGCCGTTAGTGGAGCCACGCCTTGGGCCGCAGGCAGGCAAGTCTGGGTACCCCCATTCCCAGGACGCCGACAAAGTATATGCTAGGTAGCATTCCACATCAAAAATTATCTTATTTATCATTTACCTACTCAAGGACGAGCATGAATTAAGCTTGGGGATGCTAATGCGTCTTCGTCGTATCTATAATTTTTGATTGTTTCATGCCAATATTTTACAACTTTCACATGTTTTTGGCAACTTTTTATACGATATATTGGACTAACCTATTGATCCAGTGCCCAGTGCCAGTTCCTGTTTGTTGCATGTTTTTTGTTTCGCAGAAAATCATATCAAATGAAGTCCAAACACGATAAAAATTTACGGAGAATTATTTTGGAATTATGATATTTGGGAGGTGGAATCAATGCAAACAGGGGCCCACAGTGACCACAACCCACCAGGGTGCGCCGGGCACCCGCTGGCGCGCCCAAGTATCTTGTGCCCTCCTCGAAGGTCGGTTGGGGCCCTTCTTCTGGCCCAAGAAAGATAATTTATGGAAAAAATCATGTAAACTTTTAAGCGCAATCGGAGTTACAGAACTCCGGGAATTTTAGAAATGGTGAAGGTCCAGATCTGGGGAATGCGAAACAGAAGAGAACAGAGAGGGAGATCCAATCTTGGAGGGGCTCCCGCCCCACCCCTTCCATGGAGACCATAGACCAGAGGGGGAACTCTCCTCCATCTAGGGAGGGAGACCAAGGAAGAAGAAGAAGGAGGGGTCTCTCTTCCCCTCTCTCCCGGTGGCGCCGGAGTGCCACCGGGGCAAGGATCGTGACAATGATCTAGATCAACAATCTTGCTACCGTGAACACCAACTATCTCCCTGTAACGCCCCGAGACCGATGCTCCAGAAGACTTCCAGCTATTCCGGGTCTCGCCGTGTGTTTCATTTGTGCCGCCCTTTTATTTTTGCATTGCATCATGCCATCATGTCATTTAATTTTTAAAATTCTTCCAAATAAATTGCATGGATCTTCGGTCCATTTAAATCGAGGGAAGGGTGACTTCTCTTTATAACATACCCTCCCGATATTTAGGGAGATATTATTAAATATTCCACTAATTCGGAATCACCCATAACCCACTTGCAAAATAATTCTCCATGCCTTTGTTATCTCACTTCTTGGTCTCCAATCTTGCCCATAAATTATTTCGTCATTTTCCGGAGCCCCACCGAAATCCTCAACATTTTTGGACCTTCCCAAACCTCACTTCCTATTCAAATCATTTGAATTTAATTCAAATGAGTTTGAATTTAAATCTTTCAATCATGGCCTTTCTATTTTTCTTGGAACGAGCATATTTTTCCGAGTCCAGGAAAATTATCCCCATGAGCAAATCTTTCCCCTAACCTCTCTTTCTTTTATTTCTTTTCTCTGTTCTGTTTTATTATTCTTTAGTGAGAGAAGAGAGCCCAGCAGCCTATCCAGGCCGGCCCGTTCCATAGGCCCAGCCGCCCCTCCTAACCCTAGCCCGCATCTCTCCCTCGATTCCCATCTCTCCCTCTCGTTCCCGTGCGCGCCGCCAGACCCATCCCCTCGATCCCCCTCTCCCTCTCCTCGCTCGATCCCATCTCTCCCTCCTGCTCCTCGCCCGATCCCCTCCTCTCGAGCACGCCTCTCATGGATGTCTACGAGCGTCAAGTACCACTACAACCCATGTTCGACTACGTGGATTCACCAAGTACTTCTTCGGATACACCAAGTTTGACTACACTGCAAGACCCGTACCCGGACCGTCAATCTTCTCCGAGAATTTTGCCAAGTACCACGATGATGCGTCGAGTACCTCTACCCATGACCCGGGAACGTCTACGACCCGTGAAAAACTACCGTCGCCGAGACCGCAAGTACCACGACAACCCCGGAGACATCGGATGGGTCAAGTCCCTCTTCGAGACGTGTACCACTACTTCCACTAACGTCGCCCCGAAGATGTTGGATTCGTCAAGTGCCTCTTCGAAACGAACGTGTACAACTATTTCCACTACTACCATCGCGAGAACGACTACGTCCCACGACGACCCGTGAACGACTACTTCCCTCGGCGATTTTGAACCGCCCCGAAAATGCATGCTTCAAAGGTATAACCCCGAGACGATCAACCGTGGACCGAATGCATGTGTTGTATGAGATGCTCGTGTTTGCACCGTGCCCGTTTGCTTCATGCACGTTCCTCCTCGTTTGCCATGCCGTCGACCCGTGGGAACCCGGTAGTCGGGATCACCCCACCATCTTTTGCTTGTTCCGCACATCCGCACACTTGCTCTTTTGCACCGGCATCTCAATGAGTTGTTGGATCATCGAAATGTTGCCGTGGCACCATTTCCGTTGTCATTGCCGTGGCACCCTTTTTCGTTTCCGCCATGACGACAAATGCTTCATAACATGCTCATGTCAACATTTTCATAAAAATTGCATATGTCATCCGCATCATGATAACAACATTTAAAATGTTTATATTTGTTGTTTCCATTAATTTGCTAAATGCATATGGGGATTTACCGGATTTGTTGTTTGTTATATCCGGCCCCATTTAAATTGTTTAGATGGTATAGTTTTGTTATGCTTCACCTCTTGCCATGTTAACCAATATTTAATATTGTTGAGTACATAACCGAGAGAGAACTAAATAATTGTTGTGGTGTTTCGTCAATATGCAACTCGTTGCATATTGGGCTCCATTTAACTTGTAGTTTTGTTTGTGCATATTGCCATGCCATGCTATTTAAACCGGGCATGCATCATACTTGTTTGTGAATCATGACATGTTTATGATTGTGTGTTTACTATGTTGTTTGCTTCTTTCCGGTTTGCTTCTCGCTTAGCTTCGGTTTCGTTCCGGAGTTGTGAGGATTTGTTCGACTACGTCCTTTTATCTTCTTCATGGACTCGTTCTTCTTCCTAGCGGGATCTCAGGCAAGATGACCATACCCTCGAAATCACTTCTATCTTTGCTTGCTAGATGCTCGCTCTTTTGCTATGCCTATGCTATGATGCCTATCACTTGCTTATCATGCCTCCCATATTGCCATGTCAAGCCCCTAACCATCCTTTCCTAGCAAACCGTTGTTTGGCTATGTTACCGCTTTGCTCAGCCCCTCTTATAGCGTTGTTAGTTGCAGGTGAAGATGAAGTTTGTTCCTTGTTGGAACATGGAGATGTTGTTCCTTGTTGGAACATGTTTACTTGTTGGGATATCACAATATATCTTATTTAATTAATGCATCTATATACTTGGTAAAGGGTGGAAGGCTCGGCCTTATGCCTGGTGTTTTGTTCCACTCTTGCCGCCCTAGTTTCCGTCATATCGGTATTATGTTCCCGGATTTTGCGTCCCTAACGCGGTTGGGTGATTTATGGGACCCCCTTGACAGTTCGCTTTGAATAAGACTCCTCCAGCAAGGCCCAACCTTGGTTTTACCATTTGCCACCTAAGCCTTTTCCCTTGGGTTCTGCAGACTCAAGGGTCATCTTTATTTTAAACCCCCGGGCCAGTTCTCCTTCGATTGCTGGCCCAAACCGAGCGATGTCCGGCGCCCCCTGGGCAATCAGGGTCTATGCCAACCCGACGTCTTGCTCATCCGGTGTGCCCTGAGAACGAGATATGTGCAGCTCCTATCGGGATTTGTCGGCACATCCGGGCGGCTTTGCTGGTCTTGTTTTATTACTGCCGAAATGTCTTGTAGCCGGGATTCCGAGACTGATCGGGTCTTCCCGGGGAGAAGGAATATCCTTCGTTGACCGTGAGAGCTTATAATGGGCTAAGTTGGGACACCCCTGCAGGGTATTATCTTTCGAAAGCCGTGCCCGCGGTTATGAGGCAGATGGGAATTTGTTAATGTCCGGTTGTAGAAAACCCGAAGTTGATCTTAATTAAAATACATCAACCGCGTGTGTAACCGTGATGGTCTCTTCTCGGCGGAGTCCGGGAAGTGAACACGGTGTTGGAGTTATGCTTGACGTAGGTTGTTCTAGGATCACTTCTTGATCATAGTTGTTCGACCGTGCTTTTGCCTTCTCTTCTCGCTCTCATTTTGCGTATGTAGCCACCAGATATGCTAGTCGCTTGCTGCAGCTCCACCTCACTACCTTCTCCTACCCATAAGCTTAAATAGTCTTGATCTCACGGGTGTGAGATTGCTGAGTCCCCGTGACTAACAGATACTTCCAAAACCAGTTTGCAGGTGCCGATGAAACCGTGCAGGTGACGCATCCGAGCTCAAGGAGGAGCTCGATGAAGATCTTGTTCATTGTGTTGTTTCGTTTTAGTTGATCAGTAGTGGAGCCCAGTTGGGACGATCGGGGATCTGTGTAGCATTTGGGGTAGTCTTCTTTTATTTTGGTTCCGTAGTCGGACCTTGATTGGATCTGTATGATGTAATGCTTTACTCATGTATTGTGTGAAGTGGCGATTGTAAGCCAACTATGTATCTCTTTCCCTTATGTATTACATGGGTTGTGTGAAGATTACCTCACTTGCGACATTGCTTTCAATGCGGTTATGCCTCTAAGTCGTGCTTCGACACGTGGGAGATATAGCCGCATCGAGGGCGTTACAAGTTGGTAATCAGAGCCATCCCCGACTTAGGAGCCCCCTGCTTGATTGTTTGCTGGCGTTGTTGAGTCTAGAACAAAAACGTTTTGAGTCTTAGGATTATATATATCGGAGAGTAGGATTCTTTTTACTCCTCAGTCCCTTCGTCGCTTTGGTGAGGTCTCCTGACGTAGAAGTTTTGACTCTTCTCTCCTTAAATTTCACTAATTTTTTTTAGGATCACGCGGGAATCTTGGAATTGTTCCGATGGTTTTGTGACGAGACCATTGTTCTTGGTGCCTCCTGACATTTAGGGGTTGTGGCAGTGTCCCGGGGAGTTGAGCTCCGAGGTGTTGTCGTCACAATTTTATCGTTGCAATTCTGGAATACCTGAGCTTTGCCGACATCGAAAATCTCTTTTATGCAGTTGTTGGTGAGATAACCTCGATAACCCAGTACTGGGGCGAGCTCGAGAGTATTGCCATGACTCGTATAACGGATGCTTTTCGAAGGTCGAGGTAAACGATTTCCGGAGTTTTCTTGGTTATGTGTTGAAGGATGGATACAGCTGGATCTAGCTATTGTTAGTTTGGGTGATATATTTTGTGTCCCCTGTATCCCCAACACCTGATTGCATAACCAGAAAGTTTCGGGAGTTTTATAAGTGGGAATTCAAGTATCTCGTAGGATATCTTTCCAACACACACATGATACGATATGGGATCTATCATATGTTTGTTTCCGGCTTATTCTGCAAGCCAAATCCTTTGTTTTTGTTCCGTTTTGTGGTACTCAAGTTGCTTCAATGCCAAGTGTTGATTCCATACCTTATTCTAAACGGTGTTCTCATATTTCAATGTGGATGCTAATCCTTCTTGTTCATCAAGGTCGTCTTTTCAATCCTTTCCAACCGTGTGCTTCTCTCCAATTAAATCCGATCATTCCAACATTCGTAAGATCAATTCTAAGCTTTTTCTCAACGGTGTTCGTTTCATCCGACCAAGTTGTTTTTGTTATCCCGCCCTCCCACCCTTTTTCTTCAAGGACTTAGATTTCTTAATCAAATATCCATCGTATGGATGTGAAGTCTCTTCATTCTTTTCCTCAATGCTCTTATCCGGTGATTCTCATGAAGATGCTAAAGGAAGCTTGGAGTTTATTACCCTTCGTTCTCTTATCTTCTCCGGTGGATTCAATTCAAGCTTTGTCGATCATATCTTTCCCCCATTTCAAATGCTTTCCCATTCGGATGAACCAATTAATCATTCACCTCTCGCTATTCATTTGTTCCGGAGTGTTGAAGATATCTCTGAAGATTCAAGTTTCCATTCTCAATTCACTCAAGTTCTTTTGAGGATGCTATCTCATTCAACCCATTTAATTCAACCGGTGCAATCTCTCTTTTCAAGCAATCGTTCAACAGTGGTTCTTTTGAGTGGGCCCTAACCCACAGGTCTTTTCCCAGGATCTTACCTGACTCTTCTAATTTTTTCCGGAGCTTCTAAAATTATTTTCTAAGTTTGACGTAAGAATGGGTTTTCATCAGTCATGGCTTTCTCCAAGATCTTTCAAATTCTTTTCATCTTGTGGTTCAACCTTTCTAATTTTCATCCCGGAGTACCTCACCAATTCATGGTGGTGTTTCTCGTCGTCATTCTCGAATTTTGAACACCGAAGAAGAGTTTCTCGTAAATCTTGCTCCATTCTCTTCAAGATTCATGGTTCTAGCTTCGTGCCATCCTCATAATTGTTTTGATTGTGAGAATTCTTTTCACCCATCCGGAGCAATTCAGGAGTCTTTTCAGTTTGATTCTTCTCAGCCCATCATCTCAGAATTATTCATTCCAGCTTTCAGCTCTCGTTCTCCAAATCTCACCGTGCATCGTCGAAATATCCTCTAATCAGTTCATGATCTCTTCGTTCTAATGTATCTAAATTCTGTCAAGCATCTTTATTCGTTTTCTAATTCTTCACGGTGAATTGTGCCTTTGCTACTTTCATCTTCAATTCTTACGGTGGTTCGTTCAAGAGTTCTCTTCCTTCGTTATTATATAGATTCATTCGTTCTTCCCAAATCCTACCGGCGGATCGTTGAAGACCTTCCCAAGTTGAGCAATATCTCTCTTCAATCCTTTCTACGAGAATAAGTAGTATGTCAAATCCGTTGCTTGTCATCAATCTAAATTGGTGAAGGATACGCATAACATAATTCTTGTTCTTGTTTCATCCAAGTGATTGATTCATTCTTCCGGAGTTCGTAATGGTATTAATTTCTCAGTTCTAAGTTGTTCATCTCTTCTTTCCGGAGTTTGTTCATCTTATCACATTCTCGGTCCGAGATGCTTCATCTTTTCTTTCCGGAGTTCAAAGTTTTCTCGGTTATATCATTTCAAAGCTTCATCTTATCACTGCAAGGCTTCACCTTGTGTTGTCAACTTCTCTTCCTTTTTATCATCCTTTTATTTACCGGAGTTCTTCATGGAGGCTCTACATGGTGGTTCGTCAAGGATTCTTTTCATTCTTCAATTGTTCTTCAAGATTTTTTCTCGAAGTTAAGATCCGCCAAGCTACACTCTAAAATAAACATGGTGCTAAACACATGTTTTGTTTCTGAGGAGTTCAAGTATTCTTCTTCTTGCATTCCAAAGTGCAATTCTCCTACCTTATCTTTTGAGATGGTGTTATATCATTCTTGACAATTTCAATTCTTGTTTCGCGATTCACATGTTGTCAAGAATGAGGTATTTTAAATCCATCAATCTCTTTATTGGAGTTATCTTGGGCTATATTTCACCTAAAGCTTTCCCTAAGGATTGTTGCTAATTATGGTGCTTATAAATGACCCAAGTTCTTCATTTGTCCTCTCGGTGAAATAAGTTTCTCGTCTCCTTGTTGATATCAATCCAATCGTTTGTTTCCGTTGGTGGCGGGTTGTCACCTCATAATTTTGAGATGTGTTCCATAAGCCCACAACAAGCTTGTTCCTTTCGTTGTTGATAATCCAACAACTCCGTTCTAGCATTTCTTGTAAGCGTGCTCTTTCAAGATCTTGTTTCCCTTCGTCCATTCCATTCCATTCTTTCATTTCTTCCGGAGGCATTGTGATGTTGCTCTCTTCGACCCATCATCTTGTTTTGTCAAGATCATGTTCTTCTCCTTGCTTCTCCGTTTAGCCGGAGTGTCATGTTTTCATTCGAGTTCTCTCATCTTATCAAGTTTTGCCTGCTTCCTCAACCGGAGAGCTGTCTGAAATCTTTCTTACACCTTGTGCCATTCTTTCAATAGTTCCGGAGGCAGTGTGTTGTTGATTTCATCAAGTATCATCCCATCTTCTCAAGTTCATGATTCTAATTCCTTCCATTTTCAGTCGGAGTGTTGTCCAAATTATATCATTCTTACTCCTTCTCTATCTTGTTTTAACCGGAGTGGCTTCAAAATCTATCTTGTCCCCTAAGCTCTTGGTTCTCATCATGTTGTTTGTTCTTCTCTGCTAACAAAGTGTTCACAATCTCGTTCATCTCCATTGTATTCTTCTTTCAATTTTCCAACCTCTCAAGGTTCATTGGTTTCACTCGTTTGTCAAAGAAGCAACTTAGTTTACCTCTTATCTTCCTCTTTCTTTTCCCTCCGGTGCCATCCTAGATCTCGGGACGAGATCCTCTCGTAGTGGTGGAGTGTTGTAACGCCCCGAGACCGATGCTCCAGAAGACTTCCAGCTATTCCGGGTTTCGCCGTGTGTTTCATTTGTGCCGCCCTTTTATTTTTGCATTGCATCATGCCATCATGTCATTTAATTTTTAAAACTCTTCCAAATAAATTGCATGGATCTTCGGTCCATTTAAATCGAGGGAAGGGTGACTTCTCTTTATAACATACCCTCCCGATATTTAGGGAGATATTATTAAATATTCCACTAATTCGGAATCACCCATAACCCACTTGCAAAATAATTCTCCATGCCTTTGTTATCTCACTTCTTGGTCTCCAATCTTGCCCATAAATTATTTCGTCATTTTCCGGAGCCCCACCGAAATCCTCAACATTTTTGGACCTTCCCAAACCTCACTTCCTATTCAAATCATTTGAATTTAATTCAAATGAGTTTGAATTTAAATCTTTCAATCATGGCCTTTCTATTTTTCTTGGAACGAGCATATTTTTGCGAGTCCGGGAAAATTATCCCCATGCGCAAATCTTTCCCCTAACCTCTCTTTCTTTTCTTTCTTTTCTCTGTTCTGTTTTATTATTCTTTAGTGAGAGAAGAGAGCCCAGCAGCCTATCCAGGCCGGCCCGTTCCACAGGCCCAGCCGCCCCTCCTAACCCTAGCCCGCATCTCTCCCTCGATTCCCATCTCTCCCTCTCGTTCCCGTGCGCGCCGCCAGACCCATCCCCTCGATCCGCCTCTCCCTCTCCTCGCTCAATCCCATCTCTCCCTCCTGCTCCTCGCCCGATCCCCTCCTCTCGAGCACGCCTCTCATGGCGCCCGCATCAGCTGGCCTCCTTCCTCTCCTCCTCCATGGCGCCTCCCCCACCTCGTAGCGCTGCCGCCTCGTCTCCCATCGCCATGGCCAGCACCACTGCACCCCCTCGCTCCCTCGCCTTTCCTTCTCCCCCGTGCCCCTGCGCCACCAGGACCTCCGCCGTTCGCCTCCTGCAGCTCCGCCTTCTATCTTTGCGCTGCCCTGCGGCCTCCTCCCCCTCGCTCCTCGACCGCCAGCGCCACAGCCTCCGCCTGCAGGCGCAGAGCCCCGAGGTCGCGTCCCTGTCGCCCGAGCGCTCAAGGAGAGGAGCTCCTCGAGCACCTCGCCCGCATCCGTCGTCTTCCGCCGCCCGGCGACCCTCTGCATCCACCTCCAACAGCACTCCCTGCGACCTCATCTTCATCACCGCCTCGTGCGTCCCTACCGACTCCGACCGGGAGCCCCGCCGCTCGCTTGTACATGGCATCCGCCTTCCTGCACGCGCGTTGCTGCTGCTTCGTCGCCCGCCTCCCTTCGTTGACCACCAAGACCCGAGGCATGTGTGCTCCACTACTAGTTTAAGTGGACGGCAGTACCTCTCGATGACCCTGGATGTCTACGAGCGTCAAGTACCACTACAACCCATGTTCGACTACGTGGATTCACCAAGTACTTCTTTGGATACACCAAGTTTGACTACACTGCAAGACCCGTACCCGGACCGTCAATCTTCTCCGAGAATTTTGCCAAGTACCACGATGATGCGTCGAGTACCTCTACCCATGACCCGGGAATGTCTACGACCCGTGAAAAACTACCATCGCCGAGACCGCAAGTACCACGACAACCTCGGAGACATCGGATGCGTCAAGTCCCTCTTCGAGATGTGTACCACTACTTCCACTACCGTCGCCTAGAAGATGTTGGATTCGTCAAGTGCCTCTTCGAAACGAACGTGTACAACTACTTCCACTACTACCATCGCGAGAACGACTACCTCCCACGACAACCCGTGAACGACTACTTCCCTCGGCGATTTTGAACCGCCCCGAAAATGCATGCTTCAAAGGTATAACCCCGAGACGATCAACCGTGGACCGAATGCATGTGTTGTATGAGATGCTCGTGTTTGCACCGTGCCCGTTTGCTTCATGCACGTTCCTCCTCGTTTGCCATGCCGTCGACCCGTGGGAACCCGGTAGTCGGGATCACCCCACCATCTTTTGCTTGTTCCGCACATCCGCACACTTGCTCTTTTGCACCGGCATCTCAATGAGTTGTTGGATCATCGAAATGTTGCCGTGGCACCATTTCCGTTGTCATTGCCGTGGCACCCTTTTTCATTTCCGCCATGACGACAAATGCTTCATAACATGCTCATGTCAACATTTTCATAAAAATTGCATAAAACTTGCATATGTCATCCGCATCATGATAACAACATTTAAAATGTTTATATTTGTTGTTTCCATTAATTTGCTAAATGCATATGGGGATTTACCGGATTTGTTGTTTGTTATATCCAGCCCCATTTAAATTGTTTAGATGGTATAGTTTTGTTATGCTTCACCTCTTGCCATGTTAACCAATATTTAATATTGTTGAGTACATAACCGAGAGAGAACTAAATAATTGTTGTGGTGTTTCGTCAATATGCAACTCGTTGCATATTGGGCTCCATTTAACTTGTAGTTTTGTTTGTGCATATTGCCATGCCATGCTATTTAAACCGGGCATGCATCATACTTGTTTGTGAATCATGACATGTTTATGATTGTGTGTTTACTATGTTGTTTGCTTCTTTCGGTTTGCTTCTCTCTTAGCTTCGGTTTCGTTCGGAGTTGTGAGGATTTGTTCGACTCGTCCTTTTATCTTCTTCATGGACTCGTTCTTCTTCCTAGCGGGATCTCGTGCAAGATGACCATACCCTCGAAATCACTTCTATCTTTGCTTGCTAGATGCTCGCTCTTTTGCTATGCCTATGCTATGATGCCTATCACTTGCTTATCATGCCTCCCATATTGCCATGTCAAGCCCCTAACCATCCTTTCCTAGCAAACCGTTGTTTGGCTATGTTACCGCTTTGCTCAACCCCTCTTATAGCGTTGTTAGTTGCGGTGAAGATGAAGTTTGTTCCTTGTTGGAACATGGAGATGTTGTTCCTTGTTGGAACATGTTTACTTGTTGGGATATCACAATATATCTTATTTAATTAATGCATCTATATACTTGGTAAAGGGTGGAAGGCTCGGCCTTATGCCTGGTGTTTTGTTCCACTCTTGCCGCCCTAGTTTCCGTCATATCGGTATTATGTTCCCGGATTTTGCGTCCCTAACGCGGTTGGGTGATTTCTGGGACCCCCTTGACAGTTCGCTTTGAATAAGACTCCTCCAGCAAGGCCCAACCTTGGTTTTACCATTTGCCACCTAAGCCTTTTTCCCTTGGGTTCTGCAGACTCAAGGGTCATCTTTATTTTAAACCCCCGGGCCAGTTCTCCTTCGATTGCTGGCCCAAACCGAGCGATGTCCGGCGCCCCCTGGGCAATCAGGGTCTATGCCAACCCGACGTCTTGCTCATCCGGTGTGCCCTGAGAACGAGATATGTGCAGCTCCTATCGGGATTTGTCGGCACATCCGGGCGGCTTTGCTGGTCTTGTTTTATTACTGCCGAAATGTCTTGTAGCCGGGATTCCGAGACTGATCGGGTCTTCCCGGGGAGAAGGAATATCCTTCGTTGACCGTGAGAGCTTATAATGGGCTAAGTTGGGACACCCTGCAGGTATTATCTTTCAAAGCCGTGCCCATGTTATGAGGCAGATGGGAATTTGTTAATGTCCGGTTGTAGAAAACCCGAAGTTGATCTTAATTAAAATACATCAACGGCGTGTGTAACGTGATGGTCTCTTCTCGCGGAGTCCGGGAAGTGAACACGGTGTTGGAGTTATGCTTGGCGAGGTTGTTCTAGGATCACTTCTTGATCATAGTTGTTCGACCGTGCTTTTGCCTTCTCTTCTCGCTCTCATTTTGCGTATGTAGTCACCAGATATGCTAGTCGCTTGCTGCAGCTCCACCTCACTACCTTCTCCTACCCATAAGCTTAAATAGTCTTGATCTCACGGGTGTGAGATTGCTGAGTCCCGTGACTCACGAGATACTTCAAAACCAGTTTGCGGTGCCGATGAAACCGTGCAGGTGGCGCATCCGAGCTCAAGGAGGAGCTCGATGAAGATCTTGTTCATTGTGTTGTTTCGTTTCAGTTGATCGGTAGTGGAGCCCAGTTGGGATGATCGGGATCGTGTAGCATTTGGGGTAGTCTTCTTTTATTTTGGTTCCGTAGTCGGACCTTGATTGTATCTGTATGATGTAATGCTTTACTCATGTATTGTGTGAAGTGGCGATTGTAAGCCAACTATGTATCTCTTTCCTTATGTATTACATGGGTTGTGTGAAGATTACCTCACTTGCGACATTGCTTTCAATGCGGTTATGCCTCTAAGTCGTGCTTCGACACCGTGGGAGATATAGCCGCATCGAGGGCGTTACACTCCCCTCTATGCAGCGGTGTAACACCTCTTCTCCCCGCTGTAATTTCTACTTAAACATGGTGCTCAACTCCATGTATTATTTCCCATTGATATTTGGCTATCCTATGATGTTTGAGTAGATCCGTTTTCTCCTGTGGGTTAATCGTGATCTTGGTTGGTATGATTGTATATTTTAGTTATGGCGCTGTCCTACGGTGCCCTCCGTCTCACGTAAACGTGAGGGATCCCCGCGGTAGGGTGTTGCAATACGTTCATGATTCGCTTATGGTGGGTTGCGAGAGTGACAGAAGGTTAAACCCGAGTAGGTGGGTTGTTGTGTATGGGATAAAGAGGACTTGATACTTAATGCTGTGGTTGGGTTTCACGACCTTAATGATCTTTAGTAGTCGCGGATGCTTGCTAGGGGTCGAATCATAAGTGCATATGATCCAAGTAGAGAAAGTATGTTAGCTCATGCCTCTCCCTCATATAAAATTACAAGAATGATTACTGGTACTTGTTATTGATTGCCTAGGGAGAAATGACTTTCTTGTTGACAAAAGCTATATTACCTTGCAATTTATTTCTAGTTTTGTTCTTGCAAAGTACTCATAGTTTTATTCTTGCAAAATAGTTTCATACTTGTTCTAGGTAAAGCAAACGTCAAGTGTGCGTACAGGTGTATCGGTGGTTGATAGAACTTGAGGGAATATTTGTTCTACCTTTAGCTCCTCGTTGTGTTCGACACTCTTATTTATTGAAGAAGGCTACAAACGATGCCCTATAGTTTTGGGTTATCAGAGAGCATGAGAGCGGGACTTGAATCATTGTCACAATAGACTTGAGCATCTTCTTGTTTGTTCACTTGATGGTGCATGGCGACGTGCTCGAGAGTTTCCATCTTGTCGTCACTCCTGGAGTCGTACGTGCCATCAGCATTTGCAATCATGGTTCGCTTGTTGATGCATTGGAAAGACTTGTGTCCACGGCCAACACATGTGAAGCACTTGATAGAACTTGTCTTGACGGGGTCGTCTGGTGGTGCCGATGAATAAGAAGTCTTGTTCTTGTAGTTGCTTGACGAGGACAAGTTGAGGATCGCGTCGCTTGCTTGGAACTTGACTTGTCGCCGGTACTTGGTGATGATCTACTCGAGGTAGGAGGTGCCGAAGTCATAGTAGAGGTAGCTTGAGTGTATGAACTGTAGGTCTTGGATGAGTACTTGGCATATTTGAAGTCTTCTTGGACTTGTCGCTCCGCCTTGGCCACTTGATGAACTAGTTCGAGAAAGTTGGAGTAGGGCTGGAAATCGGCGATCTTACTTATTGGGTGGTTGAGGCTGTTCAAGAAGCGTGCCAGTGTTTTCTCATCATCTTGTTTGACATTAGGTCGTATCATGGAAATTTCCATTTCTCGATAGTATTCTTCCACGGTCTTCGTGCCTTGCTTGAGGAGTTGCAACTTCTTGAAGAGATCTCGTGTGTAGTATGTATGCATGAAGGGAGCGCGCATGACATCCTTCATTTGTGTCCAAGTCGTGATGGGAGGCTCGTCCTTCTCGCAGCGTCGCTGACTCACTTGCTCCCACCAAATGAGGACGTAGTCTTGAAACTCGAGGGATGCCATGGCGATCTTCTTTTCCTCGCCATAGTTGTGAAGATGGAATATCTTGTCGACTTTCAATGCCTGTGAGAGGTACTCCTCAGGATTATTGCTTCGAGAGAACTTGGGCATGGTGAACTTGAGCTTGCGTAGTAGAGTTCTTCAACATAGTGACAATGTTGATGTCGCTCTTGGCATGGAGGAGGGTCTTCAAGCACTCTATCCGCTTGTTGTAGCTCTTGACATGGAGGGGGATCTTCGCCGTGGTTGCACTCTTGGCGTACAGGACGTCGAGGCATATGTGCCTAGTTTCGCCTTTCTTGTTGTTCTTCACGTCGGGCGGCTTCTTCTTGTCGTGCTTGACGAAGTGCTTCCTCTTGCTCACATACTCGACGACTGCGTTGGGCAACAGCTCGAGTGGACTCTCGGAGTGCGTCATGAGCCGCTTGAGCTTCACGACTTTGTTGCTCTTGCCGGATTGCATCGCCAACTTGAGATGCTTGACGTGGACGATGTGGCGGTAGTTGTTATTGATCCATGGCTTCTCATTCTTGTAGGCCATTGCCACGGAACAGATTTTCTTGCGCTTGGCGGTCTTGAGTGTCGTCGCGCTGAGGAGGACTTGCATCTCAAGAATAATATGACGACGAGTAGAGGCTTGAGTGGCGCCATCTTGGAGAAGAGGTTGAGGAAGACGCGCGGCTCACGATCATGTTGCAGAATTCATCCTTTTGTTTGGAGAGGTTGGCGTCCAAATAGTACCGTTGTCTTGCTTCCGATGGTTGTAGGTCAGTGGAGAGTTGCTTGATGCGATTACACAAAGCTTCACTCTCTTGATGTAGCGCTCGTTGTGTGATGAAGAAGTGATTCTTGGTGAAGTAGTCGTCTTCATCATCTTGATTCTCAAAGAGTGGGTTCTCCGAAGAAGTAGGCTTATCCATCATCTGGAAGTGGTGGTGAGTAGGAGAATGAGAGAACAAAACCAAATTACCTTTTCCGAAGATTGTGGATGTAACAATTACGATCCCACGAGATCCTATAATAGTAGAATCGATACCGGGTATTGTTTCTCACACCTACAAGTAAAAGGCTTATGGAGCATCTCGGTTAGGAAGTGGCACAAATAATTCAAGCAAATGTTAGTCAAGATGTTGAAAACATTGAAAAGATGCACAAATTGCAAGTAAGACAAATAGATCAAACCGAAGAATATCACTAGAACACACACACGGAAGATAGATGGGATCCGCACAGCCAAGGGGTGAGCTCTAAGAGGTGGAACCACGAGAATGCTCTTGTTCTACGGATACTAGAGAGACGCTAGCTCGATTGCTCTAATGGGCTAGATACGCTAGTGCACCAACCTAATAGAGAACCGGGTCGTCTACTATCCCAAGTATGCTTATGTATGTATGAACCGAGATAATGAATGAGGAAAAGTGGCTCAATGCTATTGCTTACAAGCTCTTGTTCTCTTCTCTTTTGCTTAAAAAGCTTTTTTGACTAATCCATAATGCTTGATATGCGAGCCACAATGCGAGGTAACAAGTAGTATATGCACGGGAGAGACGTAACACTAAAGGTGCACTATAACCGTGGCTCGACAATTCTCAACTTGCTAGTCTCGATGGGTAAGCTACGCAAAAGAGGCTCAAGGCTATCAAGGTAATGTCAAGGGTAATACGATGGTGTCGTCGAGGTTACCGTGCTTGCTTACATTTAGTATGAAGACGGGGTAGTCGATGTCGAAGTGGAGTCCAAGCCGACGACGAGTGGTGGTGATGATGAAGACAAATCATGCCTAAGTAGCCGGAACACATTAGGACACGAGAGAACCGCAAATCCAAAGCTCAAACACTCAGAGAAATATTGCGAAAGGTCAAGAGTGGTGGCGGAAAGGCAAAAAGATGGAAAACAAGAAATGCCGAACTGCTCTGTATGGTCCGTGCGCACAGGGTAAGTGAGGCTCGTGTGCACGGGGTCCCGATGGCCCGTGCGCACGAGGTGTTCTGGAAACTCAAGAACACCTCGGATCCGTGGGGATTTTCAAATTTCTGGCCAAAATCGATGGATTGGAGGGTAGGGAAAGGTGGTAAGGGGTAGATCCACTTATCAAATACCAAGTTCGTGGATCAAATCAACCAAATCTCACAAGATCCAAAAAATTGCAATAAAAATTTTGGGGCTATTTTTGGTGGGGATTTTTGAACTAGGACGAAAAGCAACAAAAGCAAGCTAGCAAATGGGGGGTAGGGACTCCAAGGTGTGAATCAACCTTGCTCATCATACTAAGATGTTGTAGGGAGAAACCCTAAGATGGATCTTTTCACACTTGGAGGGGGAAAAGGGATGAACACCAAGAACACAAAGAGGAATTCACTCCAACAATACCCAATCACACATCCACTAGAATAGCAAACACATAGATCCACAAGATTACAAGCACAATCAAAGGAAACAAGCACTAGGTAGAGTCCTTCCACTCCTAAGAGAAGAGGTCTTGACGATGGTAGTCTTCTCCAAGAGGAGGTCTTGAAATCCACAAGTGGATCCTCTCCTAAGAGGCCTTGATCTCCAATGGAGGGGTAGAAGGAGCAAAGCTATCAAAATATCTCACATATGTCTTTGAAAAGTCTAAACATAACCCTAGGTATGGAATATATAGGCTTGGGGGCGAAGTGGATGAAGTGCAGGCCCAAAACCCGAAGTCAGCCGACCATCATCTAGGGACCGTGAGCACGGGCCCCTTGCCAATGGTACACGCCCATGCGCATAGGGTGCTACAATCGTAGCTCCCTGTGTATTCCGTGGGCACGGGGTCTCGGGGCCCCGTGCGCACAGGGACGCCTGGGACCTTCGGTCCTGCTCCTTTGTGCTCCCTTCTTCTTACTCAAGGCCTTGGGGTGGTTCTCATACTCCTTGGTGATGCTACTAAGCTGCTTGGGAGTGTTCATCTTCATACCTAATGATACATAGTGCATTTTGGTGAGGTAGCACCCAAGTTCCACTCGTGTCCATATGCACGTCAAGTAGGAAGGAGTTCACCTCGGTTTCCATTGCGCGTGGTCTAGCTCTTGTCATGGGTCCACGTGGTGCTTGATGTGTTGGTGTAGAGTCCGTGAGGATGATGGAAGGATGCTCCACATCAGTTAGGGTGTCAAAATGGTGAAGGTCGCCGATGTCAAATCCTTGGCAAAGTTGAGCGGCGGTGTTGTCGATGTCGAACCGTTCATAGTTAGCCAAAACACCCTAGGAAACAGAAAAACCACGAACTCAAAATCTCAAAGGCAAATATCAAATGGTGGTTGTCGGATCATGGGTTCCGGCAAAACCCTCAAGGTTCGAACACTTGGGTGCACACGAAGATCTCTCCTCTCCCGAGCTATCGCACTCCACGATCTGGCGGACTAACTCGCCGGACCCAAAGAACACAGAGACACAAGATTTATACTGGTTCGGGCCACCGATGTGGTGTAATACCCTACTCCACTGTGGTGTGGTGGATTGCCTCTTGGGCTGGGGATGAAAATTACAAGGGGAAGAACAGCCTCCTGAGGCGAGGTGTTCTTGTGCTGGTGAGCTGGACAAGGGTTCGTCCCTCTCTTCTGTGGTGGCTAGTCCTATTTATAGGGGCCCGGGTCCTCTTCCCAAATATTGAGCGGGAAGGGATCCCACAACGGCCAATTTTGAAGGGGAACAACTAGTACAACTTATCCTGACAAAAGCGGTCTTCGCCTGCCAAAGGCTCTGGTGGTGACACCGTCTTGGGCTGCACAGTGACCTCCGTCCTGCCGTCCTGCTAGTCTTGGTCTCGTTGCACCGGTATGGAAACCTTTGCCTGATGCTTTGGGACTCCGCGCCTGCGCTTGCCCCTTTAGCACCAAAGAGGGAACAAGGACACTACGCGTGCGGGCGCCCGGGCGGGCGCCTAGTTGTGGTCGTCATTGCTTGCGTCATTGGAACGTCGCGAGGTTCGCCTTACCTTGATCTCTTCGCTCCTCATGAGCCAGCCTGGTGAGGCCGCTCCTGAGGAGGTCTCGTGTCGTCCGCCTCGCGAGGCTTGGCCCCTCGAGAGGGTCTTGAGTGCTTGCTGGCAAAGATGGGCCATACGGGCCCACTGGTGGAGCCACGCCGTGGGCCGCAGGCAGGCAAGTCTGGGGACCCCTGTTCCCAGAATGCCGACTGTAGCCCCCGGGCCCAAGGCGCGCTCGAGCTTGGCTTCAACACGAAGCCAAAGGGCAAGTACGAAGCACCATGGGCCCCAACAGCCTGCGGCCTTGGTCGATGCGTGGCGATTGATTGGACGTGGGATTCTCCGCTTCCCCATGCAACCTTGATATCCGCCTGGCTAGGCGGCCATCACGGTCTACACGGTTTCCCTCTCATTGTTGCGGCGCACTATAGCCCCAATTCTTTCGCTACCTCGGAGCTCAGCCTCTTCTCCCAATCCGATCTGAGCTCAGTCCTTCCCGCCGCCATGTCGCCAGATCGAATGGAGAAAGGGAAAGGGCCCTTGCCCTCCGCCGAATCGCCTACAGCCATTGAGCCTGCCGTTGGCAGGTCGTTGGTGCTCAACCAAGAAGCCATGGACAAGGTGCTCCCCGCGCTCGCCACCAACTTCAACGAGTGGGGAAGGACGGTGGCCTGGCCTGCGTCTCAAGCTCGTGTCGATAGGACAACCACTGAGGTTCCATTCTTCATCGACGCCCTGTGGGCTGGCCTGGTTCCCCCTTTCTCCGCCTTCTTCAACACCGTGCTTTCCATTATCAGATCCATATGCTGCACCTTGATCCCCAATCTGTGACCCTTCTTGCCGTATTCGCCTTTGTTTGCGAGGCCATGGTTGGCATTGCTCCTTTCGTGGCCCTTCTCCGCCATTTCTTCTCGTTGCACCTGATTGACCCCCGGCAGAGCTCGGGATGCCTGAGCTTCCAGGCCATGGCGGCGAAGGCCGGTTCAGGGATTGACTTCGAGCTTCCGCCGTCCACGAGCGAGTTTCAGACATGATGGGTGTTTGTTGATGTCGGAGTGCTCAGCTCCCTGCTCTCTTCTCCGTCGGCGCCTGCCTTTCCTGACCTCGGTTGGTGCCACGAGAAGCTTGCTGACCCACGCCTTGCCTTCGTCTGGATCCGGCTAAAGAGGCTGAAGGATCTTGGTGTGACTGCGCCAATGGTGGTGAAGGAGTTCGTCCGACGCCGAATTGCTCCGCTCCAGCGCCATTCTCGACCGATGTGGGTCTTGCTCAACAGCAATGACCGCACGAGGCTTCAGGAGTCCAGGCTCCCCCTTGAGGCGCGGCGAACGGTGCTCAAGGTCCTGATGGGCATCCCGTTGCCAAATGACATGCCAGGGAAGAGCTGCCTTTGTACCGCTACTTTAACAAGGTGGAATTTGTGGAGCGGATGCCCCCTTTCGACGAGTGGGGGCTACGCCCACTGGCCTTGAAGGGCCCTGCAAGAATCCCATCCTCGTGGTTCCTCTCCTTGCGACCAGCGCCCATCTCGCCCCAAGAGTGGACGCTGGGGAGCGTGCATGATACGGACATGATATCGTCACACGTACCAACAGATGATAGTGCTATGCAAGTTGAATCAGTAAAAGAATTAGGTCATAAAAAAGTTGTTGAAAATGCAGCCATATTTCATCGAGGAAAGGATGATCGTGTGCGTCAGTTATGTGGACCTGGTGTGGCCGGCCTATCTAATTGTACGTCAAAACGTGATTGCTCGGGTGATACACGTCACAAGTTCATGAGGATAAATCAAAGTGATACAGGAGTATATTTGAATAAAGCATGCTGCATGAAAAGCTATTCACATGGACTTGTGTGCACAGGAAGGCCTGATGGGTTACATGCGAATCATGAACCGGTACTGAAGGAGATTATTCCTACCTTCCGTAGACCACCAGGGAAAATAAGATTAGGTTCTTTCCTAATCTCCATCAAATCAGGAGAGAGATTGTTATTTTAGGTAGTTTTTTTCTATTTGAATAGATATCATCCTCCCATAGAAGCTTTCTGTGAATCTTTTGCTACTTATGTTGATCTCCCTAAGGAGAAGTGGTTTAAATATCATCCTCCCAAAGAAGTAAAAGTAGCTGCACCTATTAAAGTTGAAGAAAAGACTGTCACTTATAATGATCCTATTGTTCCTACTTCTTATGTTGAGAAACCACCATTCTCTGTTAGAGTAAAGGATCATGCTAAAGCTTCAACTGTTGTTCGTAAAAGCAATATTAGAACTTATACACCTCCTGAGCAAGTTAAAGTAGAACCTAATATTGCTATTGTTAAAGATCTCTTGTCGATAATATTGATGGGCATGTTATTCAATTACGTGGTGAAGCTGCTAGAATTGCTAAACCTTAATGCTAAAGATAAACATAGACCTGTGGTAGGCATGCCTGTTATTTCTGTTAAAATAGGAGATCATTGTTATCATGGCATATGTGATATGGGTGCTAGTGCTAGTGTTATACCTATTACCTTGTATGAAGAAATTAAGCATGAAATTGCACCCGCTGAGATAGAAGATATTGATGTTACAATTAAACTTGCCAATAGAGATACCATATCGCCAGTGGGAATTGTTAGAGATGTTGAAGTCTTGTGTGGGAAAACTAAATATCCCGCTGATTTTCCACAAGATAGCTTTTGTCCCATTATATTTGGTAGACCCTTCTTGAACACTGTTAATGCTAGGATAGATTGAGAAAAGAATGTTGTTACTATTGGCTTGGATGATATGGTTCATGAGTTTAATTTCTCTAAATTTAATAAACAACATCGTGAGGAAGAATTCCCTAGTAAGGATGAGATTATTGGTCTTGCTTCTATTGCCATACCTCCTAGTGATCCTTTGGACCACTATTTGCTAGACCATGAAAATGAGATGTTCATGAATGGAAGAAGGGAAATAGATGAAGTATTCTTTAAACAGGAACCTATTCTGCAACATAATTTGCCTGTTGAAATCCTAGGGGATCCTCCTCCACCCAAGGGTGATCCCGTGTTTGAGCTTAAACCGTTGCCTGATAATCTTAAATATGCTTATCTTGATGAAAACAAAAATATATCTTGTTATTATTAGTGCTAACCTTTCGGAGCATGAAGAAGAAATATTATTGAAAACTCTGAAAAAGCACCGTGCCGCTATTGGATATACTCTTGATGATCTTAAGGGCATTAGTCCCACTCTATGTCAGCATAAAATAAATTTGGAAGCGGATGCCAAACCAGTTCGTGATCCTCAACGACGTTTGAATCCTAAAATGAAAGAAGTGGTAAGAAAAGAAATACTCAAGCTTCTGGAGGCAGGTATAATTTATCCCGTTGCTGATAGTCAGTGGGTAAGTCCTGTCCATTGTGTCCCTAAGAAGGGAGGTATTACTGTTGTCCCTAATGATAAAGATGAATTGATTCCGCAAAGAATTATCACTGGTTATAGGATGGTAATTGATTTCCGCAAATTAAATAAAGCTACTAAGAAAGATCATTACCCCTTACCTTTTATTGATCAAATGCTAGAAAGATTATGCAAACATACACATTATTTCTTTCTAGATGGTTATTCTGGTTTTTCTCAAATACCCGTGTCGGCTAAAGATCAATCAAAGACTACTTTTACATGCCCTTTTGGTACTTTTGTTTATAGACGTATGCCTTTTGGTTTATGTAATGCACCTGCTACCTTTCAAAGATGCATGATGGCTATATTCTCTGACTTTTGTGAAAAGATTTGTGAGGTTTTCATGGACGACTTTTCCGTCTATGGATCCTCTTTTGATGATTGCTTGAGCAAGCTTGATCGAGTTTTGCAGAGATGTGAAGAAACTAATCTTGTCTTGAATTGGGAATAGTGCCACTTTATGGTTAATGAAGGTATTGTATTGGGGCACAAAGTTTACGAAAGAGGTATTGAAGTTGATAAAGCCAAGGTTGATGCTATTGAAAAGATGCCATGTCCCAAGGACATCAAAGGTATAAGAAGTTTCCTTGGTCACGGGTTTTATAGGAGGTTCATTAAGGACTTCTCAAAATTTCTCGACCTCGACTAATTTATTACAAAAGATGTACCATTTGTCTTTGATGATGATTGTGTAGAAGCATTTGAAATACTTAATAAAGCATTAGTCTCTTTTGTTGTTCAACCACGATTGGAATTTACCCTTTGAAATTATGTGTGATGCTAGTGATTATGCTGTAGGTGCTGTTCTAGGGCAAAGAGTTGATAAGAAGTTAAATGTTATCCATTATGCTAGTAAGACTCTAGACAATGCTCAAAGAAATTATGCCACTACCTAAAAGGAATTTTTAGCAATTGTATTTGTTTGTGATAAATTCAGACCCTATGTTGTTGATTCTAAAGTAACTATTCACATTGATCATGCTGCTATTTAATATCTTATGGAAAAGAAAGATGCTAAACCTAGACTTATTAGATGGGTTCTCTTACTGCAAGAATTTGATTTGCATATTGTTGATAGAAAAGGAGCTGAGAACCCCGTTGCAGATAACTTATCTAGGTTAGAGAATGTTCTTGATGACCCACTACCTATTGATGATAGCTTTCCTGATGAACAATTAAATGTCATAAGCACTTCTCGTAGCACTACTTGGTATGCTGATTATGCTAATTATATTGTTGCTAAATTTATACCACCTAGCTTCACATACCAACAAAAGAAAAAGTTCTTTTATGATTTGCGACATTACTTTTGGGATGATCCACATCTTTATAAAGAAGGAGTAGATGGTGTTATTAGGCGTTGTGTACACGAGCATGAGCGAACAGATCCTATGCAAGTGTCACTCCGAAGCTTATGGAGGACACCACACTGGAGATAGAACTGCACATAAGGTATTGCAATCTGGTTTTTATTGGCCTACTCTCTTCAAGGATGCCCGTAAGTTTGTTTTGTCTTGTGATGAATGTCAAAGAATTGGTAATATTAGTAGACGTCAAGAAATGCCTATGTATTATTCACTTGTTATTGAACCATTTGATGTTTGGGGCTTTGATTATATGGGACCTTTTCCTGCCTCTAATGGATATACACATATTTTAGTTGCTGTTGATTATGTTACTAAGTGGGTAGAAGCTATTCCAACTAGTAGTGCTGATCATAACACTTCTATTAAAATGCTTAAGGAAGTTATTTTTCCGAGGTTTGGAGTCCCTAGATATTTAATGACTGATGGTGGTTCACACTTTATTCATGGTGCTTTCCGTAAAATGCTTGCTAAATATGACGTTAAAATCATAGAATTGCATCTCCTTATCACCCACAGTCTAGTGGTCAAGTAGAATTGAGTAATAGAGAGCTCAAATTAATTTTGCAAAAGACTGTTAATAGGTCTAGAAAGAATTGGTCGAAGAAACTTGATGATGCATGTAAGAATCCTATGGGTATGTCTCTGTATAAAATGGTTTATGGAAAAGCATGTCACTTACCTCTCGAACTAGAACATAACGCATATTGGGCTATTAAAGAGCTCAACTATGATTTCAAACTTGCCGGTGAGAAGAGGTTATTTGATATTAGCTCACTTGATGAATGGAGAACCCAAGCTTATGAAAATGCCAAGTTATTTAAAGAAAAAGTTAAAAGATGGCATGACAAAAGGATACAAAAGCGTGAGTTTAATGTAGGTGATTATGTATTACTATACAACTCTTGTTTAAGATATTTTGCAGGAAAACTTCTCTCAAAATGGGAAGGTCCCTACGTTATCGAGGAGGTCTATCGTTCCGGTGCCATAAAAATCAACAACTTCGAAGGCACAAATCCAAAGGTGGTAAACGGTCAAAGAATCAAGCATTATATCTCAGGTAATCCCATTAATGTTGAAATATTATTGAAACTGTAACCACGGAGGAATACATAAGGGACACTTTCCAGACCGTTTCAGACTCTGAAAAGGAATAGGTATGTGGTACGGTAAGTAAACCGACTCCAAAACAATTTTTAAGGCAATATTTCTCTGTTTTGGAATATTTAGAAAAATAGAAAAATAAGTGGAAGTCCGGGAAGGACACGAGGCCTTCACGAGGGTGGAGGGCATGCCCTACCCCCCTGGGCACGCCCCCTACCTCGTGAGCACCTCGTGTGCCCTCCGGACTCCGTTTTGTTGCACGATACATATTTTGGTCGGTAAAACTTCATTATATATTCTCCCGAAGATTTTGACTCCCGTGCCACGCAAATATCTCCTGTTCTTGTTTCGAGCTGTTTTTTATGAGGGTTGTCAAGGCCAGGCATTATGTCGTCCCCCTCCTCCGACAATGGTGACAAAGATGCTTGGCTAATGAAGATAGACCTGAAGAGGGAAGAACCCATGGAGATCAACAAGGATGAAAGGATCAAGGAGGCCACGGAGGACCAAGCTCCGGCAGCAGAAGACACCCTCCAACTTGATCACAACTTTCTCACCCCAACTGAAATCGAAGCTTTCAAGATGATTGAGTTAGCTCGTATTCAAAACAAGTATCTCACAAGTGAAAATATTTTGTTGAAGGAGCATATTGTTGCACTCAAGGGCATTATCCGCAAGTTGGAGGACCTCTTACGCTCGATGTGCGACTATCCAACACCTCCACCTTCACCGACCAAGAAGGAGACATAATCACATGGGTATGGGCACTCCCCTTGGCAACTGCCAAGCTTGGGGGAGGTGCCCCGGTATCGTATCACCATCACAACTTCTATCTTTGCCATTTTTCTTAGTTCGATCCTATTAGTAGTATCTTGATTTAGTAGAATAAAGTCATGGCATGATCTAGTTTTGAAGTTTTGCTTTATGATCCCTCTATGTAATCAAGTCTGTGAGCTATATATTTAAAACAAAAAAGAGGCTGGGCAACTCGCTTGGAGGATGCACCCCCGATCGCGTCCTTTGTTGGCCGTCCAATTCTGGTCAGCTGAGTCTTCAGTTTGCTGCCTCCCGTTCGATCGTTGCAGGTTGGGTCGCGGCTGGTTTTGACTGGGTGGTGAAAAGGCAGGGGCGAATGACCTGTGGGCTCATGGCGAATGCCGATAGGCTGGGTCAAACGCTCCTGGGTGTTCGCGCGCCTCTCCAGGCACGCCGCCGCGTGCGTCGCGCGCGCCGCGGGTGGCTGGCTGTTGCTTTTCTGCGTTGTGTACTCCTCCCTGGCTTGTGCTACGGCTGCAGGTGGGCCTCGCCGACGCATGGTCCCGCGCGTCAGCTTCCTGGTGTTTTTTGCCCGTTTCGTCTGACCTCATTATTTGGCCGGCCCGGCGCATGGAGAGCGGGCGTGCGGAGTGGGCGAGCGGTCTCGTCTCGCTCGTCCCGTCCAACGGTAGCGCCATGCCACGTAGTTTCCGGGCTCTACTGGCGCTTTTTCAATCCCCAGGTCGTCGATCACCGTCTTTTGCGCTGTCCTTCGTCGCTGCTGCTTGGGTCCCGCTGTCGCTGGTCCCGCGCGTCACTGGGTTTGGTTGCTTGCATGCGTTTCCTTTGACCCGTCTCCGATCTGTGCGCGGTTGGGCGGGATGGGTGGTGGCTCTACTCGGGTTGGTGGTTCCGCTGGACTCGCTTGGCGTTAAATGCGCTCTGCGTGTCTTGCCGGCGTGGGACGAAGCGGTGGGACGGGCCCAGTGGTTTGTTGCTCGTTGGTTTATAACTACGTCTACTTGCGCCTGCCCTCGCTGGTGGCCTATTACTGTTTCCTACGCATGGGCGGGGCCAATGGACGTGCGTGCGGTGCAGCGTGGGTCCGCGCGACGCCCGGCGTGACCGGCGTGTGCGTCGGCGCCACGCATTCTGGCGGGTGCCTATGACAGTGGGCTCTGGAACCCCTGGGCCCGGCAGGCAGCCCGCGTGTCGATGCATGTGTGGTGGGTTCGCATGCGGCTCTGTGAGAATTGCCCCTGCCATTGCGGTGGCCGGGGGGGCTTTTCTCCCCGGTTTTCCCCTTTCCTCCTTCCATCCCTCATTTCCTCCACGCCGCTTCGTTCGCTCGCTTTCGCCCACGCTTCCAGGTCGCCGCGTCCTCTCCTGTTTGCCTGCCTTCATCCGGTTCGGCCAGCTTACGTTGCGGTAGTCGCCATGGCCGTGTGTTCCTCCATGGGTGGTGTTGGTTGAGGTTCATCTTCTTATCCTTTCCCTGTTCGTTTCTGCCGTTCTTTATCTTGTTTGCTGACCTGCTTTGCTTGTCTTTGCTCTATTGGTGCGTAGTTTTCCGCCGGTTTTACCGTTGGCCCTTGCGTGGGAGCGTGCGCCATTACGTTCTTGCTGTCCAGGTTCGTGCTTGTTTCTTCTGCCTCTATATGAACATATGCCTTTGAGGTGTTTGTTGAAATGGTTGAGTGTTGCTCGATACGATGGTTGCCTGCTACCATGTGCTTTGCTTTGCCATTTTCGCGTTCCGTCATTTGTGCATGTGCATGCTTCATGTTGTTCGTCGGCGGCTAATATGGGTATAGTTTGTGTTTTAGGTTGTCTTCAGGTTGGTCGGCTGTTCGTCCACATTCGCTTGTTGGCTGCTCTTCCGACTGTGCTTCGTCATTCTAGTAATGTTCTTCTCTTCTATATGTTTGTTTCTATTTCTAGATTGTATAGCCCGAAAGACTAGGTCTGAGAAGATGTCGTGCTTAGTCCGTTTTGTTTGGCTGGTGCCTCTGCAGTGTCCCTGAAGGTTTATACTTCTTGTGATTTTACTTTGTTTGAAAAAACACGGTGGTTGAGGTTGATTGATGTTCCTTCGCTTCTTGTGTGTGTATAGTTTGATTGCTCAGTGATTAAAAGCTGCTATAGATGTAGTAGATGGTGTTTTGTCATGCTAAGTGATGTTGTTTCCTTTGGTTAAAAGAAGAATTGTTCTGGTGCCATTGTGTGACTCTGCACTTGTTTAGTGCCTTTGATGGAATATATATGTGCTCTGTGACTTGCTGTGTTCTAATGGTTATGTCTGCATTTATTTTGTAGGTTGGAAAAGCTGATCTGTTTCTGAATCTGTGCCCTGCTGCTGCTCCTCAAGGTTTGCTCTCCTTTTACATTGCATGTCGGCTACCTGTGGGCTCAGATGTATTTACTTGTCTGTGCATGTTATCATGGTTGTTGATGTACTGATGATCTCGCTATTCCGGATCTGCTCCGGGGGTCGTGATATTTTCCAGTTTTTTTTTATAATTTCGTTGCGTGTGAGCAGGATGTGTACTCTTATTTCAACTGTTATACCCGTTTTGGAAGCCGTGGTGGCTCGGTGTTCTTTGTCGGTGCTTTTGTATCTGTGTGAGGTCACGGAGGATGGGTCCGTTCTTGCTGGGGTAGAACTGGAGCTTCCAGGGGATAGTTCTGCTCCGGTTCCGCGACGAGAATTTTTTTGGAGCTTAGCCTGGTGTGGTTTTGTACATGCTTATGAACAGGCTGCCCTCCAAGCCATAAGTTTTTTGCAGCGTCTGTATGGGTTTGTGGTTCGAGACTATAATTATGACTGCATGATGGCCTATAGGAGCTCCCTTCGTTCTTCTATAACGGTTGCAGTCTCTACCATTCAGCGTGTTGGTCACTTGGAGAGAGAACTGTTGCACTTGCGGTGTACGTCTGCAGAGACGGACATAAATCCAGATGTTGGCCCTGTTTTGGTCCAGTTTGACTGGGGTCTGCTGTGCTCTCAGCTGCTTTCCTCTCTTCATTCTCTTTAGCTACCTTTTCTGGGCTTCCTATTTGGTCCCGCGTGCCTGCTTTGTACTGAATTGGTCTATTTCTCTGATGCAGTAAAGTTCTCAGGCTTTCTATATGGCTCTTACAGTGTCTTCTTTCTGCGTTTTGCAAGACTGAAAAGAATAGCCTTCTTCTTCGAATTCAATGCTCTTCTCACGCACTCAAATAATAAATATGTTACTTGTTTATTGATTCTTCCTCAGTTGGGTCCCTGGTCTTTGGACACCCACTTCTCTTATAGAGAAAAAACTAGCATGGGCTTTAGAGGACCCTGTTCCTTTTGGGCTTCTGGTTCTTCATGGGCTTTTGGGAACACAAGGCGCTGTACCATCACCAACTTTAAAGAATCTTGTTCGTTTGGGCTTATAGCTTCCCATGGACTGTTGGGAAGGTGATTCATGGACTTGCTCTCTTTCTCTTGTTTTTTTATCCGCTCGGATTTGTTTGGTGGACTTTTACTTCCGTCTATGTATTTTTAAAAAGGCTTATAGTTTGCTTTTGGGATGCCTCTCCCTTTCATTTTAAAAAAATGTTCCATGCCCTTTATAGAGGCTTGTCTTTTGAATCCTGTGCCTGGGTCTAGGTGTATGCCTTTCTACTGTTTAATGTGCCTGATTAGATTGCTTTTCTTTGTGTTACGTTTCTGTTGCAGTGTGTTATGGTTGTTCTGTTCTTCATGTCGTTCCTGTGAGTCATGCCTCAGCGCCGTTCTGTTTGTCGTAAGGCCAGTTCAAGCACCAGTCAGCCGCCTCCACGCCGTGTTGTTCGACGAAGGCTGTCTTTCTGTGACTCATCGTTGCCCTACATATCCTCAGGCTTACCTAAAAGAAAATGTATGGGGTGTCCTTTTAAAATAAGTCCTTTTCCTTTATAGGTGTGCCTTGTGCACTCTCTCGATTCCTCTTCGTACCTGTAACAGGCCCTTTGTTTTTTTAGATGATGGTTTCTTCCCCGTTCTTAGTCCAGAAATTATGTCCCGTAATAGAAAGAGATGCAGGGTGGTTGTTGATAGACTTAGGGGGAAAGGGCCTGCCATTGGATCACCCTTAAGTGCTGACTGGGTTGGATTCACGGCTGAGGAGTCTGAGATGCTGAAAGGTATGCTGAGTGCCAATATGCCTAGAAACTATTGTTTGATGGATTGCTGATTTACCATTGTTACTGAGCCAAGACAAATTTGCAGCTGGGTACCGAAAGAGATCTTTCTACATTGGACCAGACTACAAATGTACCAACTGTGGTGCAGTCTTCTGGTTCGAGGAGAGGTGAGATCGAATCATTTATTACGCTATATGGTGGTTTACAACAAATGTTGTAAGGGTGGTAAGGTGTATATTACACCTTTTAAAAGCCACCTTTGTTTCTCTCTCGAGTTCTTTGAGATACAATGGTCCCTCGCGTAGAGAGAGTTTATAAAAAAATCGCATGAAGATAAGCGCCTCTTTGCATTTACTTCCATGGGAACTACTGTTGATCGTTCTGTAAATGATGGTAATGGTCCGAATATATACAAAACAAACAGGCAGGTTTGTCATCGAATGGGATCTCTTATGCCTAAGGAAGGAAATACCCCTAAGTATGCCGAACTCTATATATATGATACCCAGAATGAGGTGCAAAACAGGATTCATGCTTTAGAAAAGGGTGAAAAGAGTGATGATGGTTTAGATGAATCTATTGTTCAAGGCTTGATGCATATGCTTGATACGCACAATTCTTATGTCAAAAAATTTAGATCAGCTAGAGAAATACTAGCAACCAATAAGCATGCCGAGATAGCCATTCGTTTAATTTCCCCTGGAGAATCTGATGGCCCACAGTTTAGCCTCCCTACAACTGATGAGTTAGCATCTTTAATGTTTGGTGAGTTCACGGTGGAGACTTCTTGTCGTGACATAATAATACACGGTAGAGATGACAATCTGCAGCAAATATCTTCTTTGCAAACTTCATATATGCCTTTGTAGTATCCTCTTCTCTTTCCCTATGCAGAACGTGGGTTTCAGCTCGGGCTTAAATATATTGGTTCAAATCCTTTAGATACTAGCAAAAGAACCATACTCACTATGCAGGACTATTATTCCTATTGTCTCCACTATAGACCAGAGCAGCATAATCCATACCTTTGTTGTGGTTTGCTTTCCTCACAGGCCATTGTAGACGCACGTGCTTGCATAGACGAGTGGAGGCTGCATTTCATCATGACGGCTAATAATGATCTTAGAGCAGAGAACTTGCAAGGAGTCACTGATGCTGTTGGAAAAGGGCAGACAGATGCAAGTTCTGTTGGCAAAAAAAACATACTTCCATCCTTTTTACCTGTGGCTGGCGTTATATGATTGAGAACTTCCAGGACGCAGTAGCTATTTCACGTGTCTTTGGCCCACCAGACCTTTTCACCACCTTTACCTGTAATCCCAAGTGGACTGAAATAACAAAAGCCCTGTGTTCTGAGCCTGGCTAGATGCCTTCAGACAGGGCAGATCTTCCGGTCAGGGTTTATCACATGAAGCTCAATGACTATATTCATGATATTAAGAGTGGAGAGTCCTTTGGTCCTGTCGTGGCGGGTAAAACATGCTTTGCGATTCCTCTCATCTCTTTTCTTCTATTCTTTTCCACCTCTGCTCATGATTGTTTTTTATCCCTTTGTTCATAGTACTACACACTGTGGAGTTCCAGAAAAGAGGGCTTCCTCATGCCCATATCCTGATCTGGCTTGATAGGAAAAAACGGGAGGTTAGTCCTGCTTTAATTGACTCTTTTATATCGGCTTCCATCCCTGATCCTGTTGCAGGTCCTCTTGGATACGTTCTTGTTTCTGAACACATGATGCATGGCCCTTGCGGGGAAGATGGTGTTAAATGTCCTTGCATGAAAAATGGATTGTGTTCAAAAAGATTTCCTAAGTCATTTCAGCTCGAGACCTCTCTAGATGATAGTGGATTCCCTACGTATAGTCGCCCAGACAATGGCCGTTTTATATTTAAAAAAAGGGTCAGGCTTGATAAAAGGCATGTTGTTCCTTATAATCTGTTCATACTAAAAAAAATACCAAGCGCATATTAACGTTGAGTGGTGCAATAAAACCCATGTTATCAAGTATCTTTATAAGTATGTTACAAAGGGTCCTGATTTTTCAAAAACTTTGTTTGAAAGCATAAAAAACAAGCATGGTATTGAGATTGATGAGATCATGGAATATAGACAATGCTGTTACATATGTGATAAAGATGGTTGCTGGAGGATATATGGCTTTGATATACACAAGAAGATGCCTTACATTGAAAGATTGCATGTTCATTTGTTAAATAAACACATGGTGCGTTTCAATGTTAAAGCAAACTGAAGTCGATTCTTGACGATGAGTGGCTCTGAGAGAACAATGTTAACCGAGTGGTTTGTAGCTAATAGATGCCATGCAAATGCTAGGTCTCTTACTTATTGTGACTTCCCAACCAAATGGACTTGGCTAGGAAGCAAAAAACAATGGATTCCTAAAACTTCGAGTTATAGGATTGGTAGAATTTATTCTGTTCACGCTACAACTGGAGAACTTTTCTATCTTAGAATGCTCTTGATGGTTGTTAAAGGTGCTATGTCTTATACAGATGTTAGAACTTATAATGGGATTGTGTATGAAACCTTTAAGGAAGCATGTGCTGCTAGGGGCTTACCTGGAGATGATCTTGAATGGTATAGTGCGTTTGATGAGGCTTTAACCTGGGGTATGGGGGATCAGTTACGCAGGCATTTTGTTACAATCCTTGTTCATTGCGGTGTTAATGATGAAAATGCTTTCTTTGAAAAATATTGGTCACACTTAGCTGAGGGTGTTAAGTACAATATTAAGCGCTCTTTTCGTGATGACAATCATGTTGTACCTCCTGATGAGCTAAGAGACATCTTGCTTGATAAGTTGACAGTTTTATTTAGTAAAAATGGTTCTAATATTCTAGACCACAGGCTGCCATTAAAGAGCACATATGATGATAACTCTGATGATAATGGCATGATGAACTATCTGCTGATCCTAAAAGTGAACTACTAAAGGCAAAAACCATGTACAACCAATTAAATCCAGATCAACTCCTGGCTTATAAGAATATTATCGGCGAGTTGTGTCTGGAAAAAACTGGCTTTTCTTTGTTTACGGATATGGTGGAACTGGGAAAACTTTTCTCTGGAGTTCCATAATTTCTTATCTTAGAGGTAAAGAAAGGATTGTTCTCACAGTTGCATCTTCTGGGGTTGCAGCGCTTCTTTTGCCTGGAGGTAGGACTGCTCATTCTAGGTTTAAAATACCAATCAGTTTAGATGACAATGGAACATGTGATATAAAAAGATCTAGCAAATTAGCAGAGATGATCGAATCAGCCTCACTAATAATATGGGATGAGGCTTTAATGACGCATCGTAGATGTTTTGAGGCTTTGGATCGTAGCTTACGTGATATTCTGTCTGCCGACGATGCTTCTATAGCTGACATGCCTTTTGGTGGTAAGGTTATGGTTCTGGGTGGCGATTTGAGACAGATTTTACCAGTCATTGAGGGTGGGACTCGCTCACAGATTATAAATGCTGCTATAACAAACTCACCTCTATGGAGTTTTATAGAAGTTCTACATCTTAATGTGAACATGCGTTTAGCTGTGCAAACAACAGATCCTGTTTTACAAGCTGAGATAGCTTCTTTCGCTGGTTGGATGTTGAGTATTGGTGATGGTACAGCGCCTTGTGTTACTAGACAAGGGGAGTGTGAGCCAAGTTGGGTAACAATTCCTGATGATATGTTGATCCATTCTGAGGATAATAGAATAGGCGCTATTGTTAATGCTATATATACAAACTTTGCTAAAAAAATTCTAATCGAAAATACTTGTGCCAAAGGGCTATCTTAACAACGACAAATGATCTAGCTCAAGAAGTTAATGACCATGTGCTAGCCTTAATGCCTTCTGCTGAGAGGGAGTACTTAAGCTATGATTCTATAGGAAATGCTGCTGACTCAATGCATAATGTGGATGTGTTTTATCCTATCGAGTACCTCAATACAATTAAAATTAACAATTTCCCCCAGCACAAGTTGCTATTGAAAAAAGGCGTCCCGATTATGCTCCTTAGAAATTTGAGTCAGGCAACTGGTCTTTGTAATGGTACTCGTCTTGTTGTCTCTAAACTTGGTGAGAAAGTCATTGAGGCTATTATCATGACTGGTTCTAATATTGTGGATGTTGTATACATTCCAAGGATTTGCCTCACTTCCAAGGATCCTAAATGGCCATTTACTTTACATTGTCGCCAGTTTCCAGTCAGGGTTTGTTATGCCATGAATATCAATAAGAGCCAGGGACAGACTCTCTCAGCTGTTGGATTATACCTGAAAAGCCCTATTTTCACTCATGGCTAGCTTTACGTGGCGGTTTCACGTGTGACTTCCAAGAAAAACTTGAAAATACTTATCGAGAACGAAGATGGCACACTTGGATCTCAGACTAGAAACATAGTTTTCTCTGAGATCTTTCAGTCTTTGCAATAGTACTTACATCGTGCTTTATTTTGCGAGCTGCTTTTGGTCTCACTACTACTTGCTGCCTCTTAGCCTATATTATTGTATGCTTCCTAATTTGGTCAAGTATTTGGATTGTCTGCTCCCTTTTCAATAAAATTTGAGGCTGTAAATGTTGTTTTATCTATTGCTGCTCATTACCTAAGATAGCATCTACTGTTCTTTTCTGTGCATCTATGTACGTGTTGAAGGTCTTTTGGTAGTTCGCTTAATATGTCTGTTCACTTGACTTCGGTTAGTATGCTATCATATTGCAAAACCTAATGTGCTGCTTCTTTGTGTATTTTTACCTTCCTAAACAAAACTGTCTTTGTGTTTTCAGATGGCGCATTAGATGCTCTCTGAGATACACAACCACAGTAGGAAGTGGGTTGTCTCTGTCCTTGTCTCGCGCCTGTGGTTCTATCGTGTATGTATCGACAATGGCCCTATCCAGCACATGGACTTAGTTGTTCTTGATAGCCAGGTTTGTCTTTACATAGCTAGCTCAACGCCAACCGTCTGCATTTTAGCCTAGGATACCTTTTCGATTGCTGGTTTTGTTGGCAGGGCAACCATATGTATATGCAGATATCTCCTCAGCGAGCAGAAGAACTAAAGGATGAGCTGGAGGAAGGAAAGGTCTACATGATGAGCAGCTTCAACTGCATTGAAGCAAAGACAACTTATAGACCTGTTGGGAATCGCTTCATGATTCAGTTCACCAGGTTTGGCAATGCTGTTTTACGCCTGGGCTTGGAAGCAGATTACCCATTCTGCACCTACAATTTGATCCCATTTCAGGACATCCCTAGGCCATGTGGGCCACCGCCTCGTTTCCTGGGTAAGTTGTGTCACTGCACGCCTAAGTACATTAAAAACCACTTGTTAAATATCTGGAATCTGATGCTCTTGCAAATTCTATGGTTTTGAAGATGTCATTGGAAGAATAACTGCTGTTTCTGATGTGGTCACTATCCAATCAATGCATCAGCCAGAACCATCAAACACAAGGACAATAATCCTAACTGACTTACAGTAAGTGCCATTTTCTTATTGTTATGCATCCACAATTTTAGGTCACCTACTCGTTCGTTTCTTTACTGATCTATTCATCATATGAAACCTATAGGGGAAAGGAGGTAAAGCTGTGGTTGCATTTTTCGTAGGAACACTACCTAAAATAAATCAAGGTGGTCAACCTGTTGCATCTTATACATTTATGCATTCTGTATTGTACAACCTTTTCGTCCTATGTTCAATGCAGACTCTCACCCCTCTATATTGTTCAATAACTATGCAGGTGTTCAAGGACTTAGTGGTAGTTCTGCTTGCTGTTGGTACATTGACGAGGATCTCCCAGTGATAAATGAATTCCGCAACAGGTGATTTCTATATGCCTTCTAATTGGCTTCTCTTGCTTTAACCTTGAATATGAAGATAGTGTTGTTTTTTTGTCACGCTGCCAACTATCTCCCCTGTTGCGTATTAAAATAGGTTGGGGGCTAATTTCAAACCCATTGATAACAATGCTGCTTTGACCGGGGGTGCATTTACTAGCCATATCTACGCTGATCCAGTTGAAAAGACCGTGTCAGAGCTCCTCCACCTAAACCCTTATGAAAACGAGGTATCTTCACTGTCTTTTCCTCTATATGTTGTTCCTGCTTTTCCTGGTCATGTGCTCATCTGCAAGTTATGTTACTTCGACAGGAAAAACCATTCATATGTACCGTTACTATCCAGAGGCTCAATCCTGATCAGCGCTGGTGGTTCTTCTCTTGCTCCTCCTGCAACAAGACCTCTACAATAGTCGATCGAACTACCGATCGCCAATCCTCTTGCTCATCCATAGCAGCACTAGAGACGTATGTGCCTTCCTAGACCTTTGTCTCCTGTTTCTTTTGTTTTGTCTTATTTGTTTCCTCAGGATTCCTGCCTAATTTATTTAGACATGCCTCTTCTATATTTTTTAGTCCTTTACTACAATCCTCATTCTATTCGTGCCATGTGCAGGTACTGTATTTCGGTGTTTGCGAGTGATGACGTGGGTGAGGCTGAGTTCACCATGTTTGATAAAGTTGGAAAAGCAGCTCTTGGAAAACCACTCCTCAGTTTGCTGAAGTTTAGAAACCCAGGACTTCCAACCATAAAAGATATAGCTCGTGTACCGATGATTGATAGGATTGCTCCACCAGAGGTTATCCAGATTGTTGGGCAGAAGTATAAACTTCTTGTGTCCATTGCAAAGAGAAGCTTTGCAACCATAAGCACACAACTATCATTTCAAGTTGTGAAAATTATGGAAACCTACAAGCCTGAGTTAAGCTCATCTACCTTTGACTGTGTTCCTGGATCATCTGGAGCATCATCCTCTGCTTCCCTGACTAACAGTCCAGTACCTCCTGAGATATTTACACCCAGTACCCCAAGCATCAAACAAGCCCAGCCTGGCAGCTCCTCAGGGAGCATTGCTATAACTTTTCCATCACCTACAAGCGTGGTGTGTTCTTTTCTTAGTATACTATCTCTCACACATTTATTCAATCAAGATGCCCGAAAACTAATTCAGTTCTTTTCAATCCCTTTATTTACACTCAGGCGCAGCCACCAACTTCAAAGCTTAGTGTTGGTCTCCTTTCATCTGCAGCTCCAGGGTATGCCTCTTTAGAAAGGACTATTGCAGTATTTTCTAATGCTTGCTTGCTCTTATGATCACATTTTCTTTTCTAGCAAAACACCATGCCCACCCAGCAGGACCAGACGTGCTTTGTTTATCGGCAATGACAAGAAGCTACCTATGGCAGAGGATCCTCCAAAGAAGTGTGATGAAATAGCCGAGGTAAATATTTCGCTGCTCCGCTTGAGATACCTATTAACACACATGTGCTAAATAACGCATAATAGTATAAATGCACGCATGTACATTTAGTAAATGAGCAGCATAATCACGCGCTGATACACAGGTGTCAACGCAAAATCTTACTATTGTATAGCCTAACAACCATCCAATATCAATATGCTATGTCTCTCTATTATCAAGCTTATGTATATGTTGGGTGCTCCAGGAGAATGATGATGAAAAGGCTGAAGATCCTTCTGGTGCTACTAATGCAAAAGATGATAAGAGTCCGCTTCAGAAAAACAAGAGGTGCTGCTTCTTACATTCCAATAATATAGCTGGTTTCCAAACCTGTATATAGCATTCCGCTTATTTATTTTTCACTAATACAACTTGAAATAAAGGAACCCCATTGCTGGAAAAGGAGCTGCAGGAGGGAATAAAACAAAGCAGCAGTGACTCCTTTTCCTTGCCTATCAAACCTTAAAATATCTATAGGTACATCACAATTTCCCTATATACTACTATTCTTGGACTTATTTTGCCATTGTCATACTTGGAACTGGTTTATGAAACTTTGCATTCTGCTGTAGGTTATCTATCTTATGTACATTAGCTTCTCCTCGGCAAGATCAAAGGAGAAAGATGGCGGTTTATGCATCTAGCTTTGCTCTCGACAACGCTCCATCATAATGCTCTTTGACCAGCTACAAGCAGAGTCCGTTGCCATGTATGCTTCTTGCATAGACCTTGGTGTAGTTGTATGCTTCTCAGGAAGCATGTCTAAAACTCCTCTATTTATATGTCTGTATGCTAAAAAGTCTTTGGCTGCTCAAGTACCAGTGTCAAAGCACGACAAAACAAAAAACTCCTCTATATAATCAAATGAACTCTATCGTATTATGTGTGTGCTGTTCGATTATGATTTGCCTTTTTATACGTGATATGCTGCCCCATAGTCTGCAGAAGATTTCTTCTTTTCAGAGATGATTTTGTCTCCCCTCTATTTTAGACTCTGGTCATCTCCTTTTTTCATAGCCTTTAAGGCTCTGGCCCATTCCTGTTTTTACTTCGGCCCAGTAGGCCCATTCTTGGCCGTGCCTCATATCCAGACAGGTTGTGTGGCTAAGAAGTGGCCTATGTGCTATCCCCCATAACCTGCATGCTCTCTTACTCGACACCACCAATCCCGCCGTCACACTCTCCGCGCATCCATTTCCTGGGTTTCTTCCCTCGCTACATCTTGGTGCCCTGAGCTTATGGCGTCTTCTTCAACCGATGAAGCTGCATCCTATACTGCCGTTCCAGTTCAAGGTAGATTCTATTCTTTCCTTCTTCCTCTAAGCTGAGCCGCTGCCCCTGTATTCTTAGATCCAGTCGTCCTTTCTCAGCGCCTAAGCTGGCGGATAGCCTAAACTATTTTATAATCTTGCTAGGTATTTCGTCCTCGTCTGTCTGTTCCAGAAGAAATATTACAAGAGCTTTTCTTTCTTATGGTGAAACAAAATGCCCAGAAATCCGGACACACTACCATTTCCAGATTATTTTCTCTCCTGATAGTAGAACTGCACGAAGGCACTTTCATAATGCATTGGCTAAAGCTTTTCAGCTTGAATGTGATGAAATTGTTACTATTGATTCTCCTGACCAAGAGTTCTTAATTAGCATCCCAAACAAGCAGCAGAACAAACAAGCGGTCGAGTTTCTTCAGTCCGAACAGAAGCTTAACCTAGGTAATATATACTTTACGACTCTCTGTGCAGATGAAAACTCAACATTTTGTGGCACACCAGCCTATGATTTCAATGATAACCATGCCAGATCACAGGTTTTAGTTGAAATAACAAACCTCCCGATGCACCTTTGGACATTCAAGACAGTGGATTTTATGCTGCATCCGTATTGTGTCGTCTCTGAGCTTTACCCTGACACCATCACCTACAACGACCTTCTCGCATTCCGGTGCATCTGTTGGACAGACACGCCAGAAAATGTGCCGTTGCGGATGAATATCAAGATCAGACGTAGGTTTAGGGATCGAGCAAACACAGCAGTAGGAATCCACCTGGACAAGTTCACTGTGCTTATTAGTGTGCTTAACAACCCTTTCAGCAAGATAATGAGGCCCATTGAGCAATTACCACCTGTGCCACATGCTCGGGACATCACCGTCGATGCTGCTACCCCACATTGTTTTCTTCAAGACACGGAGGTTGACCCCGATAGATTCTAGGAGCTATCACATTCTATAATCCTCAAACGCGAAGATGATGTTGAACCCATAGACACAAAGGAAATATTTTCTGCGGTCATTCGGTATATACTAGCGTCAAGATACATCATGGTGAAGCCGATTAGCTCTGATGCTTTCCTTGTTTACTATCAAGGAGATGTTCAGTATGCTACATTTGCAGCATTCAGATCAACTGTTCTGGCAAGGGGACACATTGAGCTATCTGGTCACATCTTCAAGGCTATTCCTTAGTGTTCTTCTTATGGTGGCCATCAAATTTCACTTACCCGGTTTATTCGTGTAAGTATAAGTGAACTTCCGGCTGGAATCCTCCGACACGAGATAGCAAGCCAGTTGTTGAGCCCATTTGTCTTGGTTGAAGATAATGGTTTGCATGGACAGGGCTTCATAAATACACATAGATATGACTGTTTCGGCTGGGTTGACAGCGTGATTGATATCCCAGATTATATTACCATCTACATAACGCCACGTGGATGCGAATCAGACTATATGTATACAGGACATCATTACATGCCGCTGTACACACGACAAGCAAAGATAACAGTTCGATCTCCAACTATGCTGGAAAACTAAGGTATATTATATACGTGAATCAATTTATGTATACATACTGACAAGGTCCCATGATATAGCAGTTAACTTATTTCATCACTTCCCACAGGAATATTGCTACGATGAGACCTACAAGAGTTGATGTATTCTGCTCTCTGAGCAAACTGCTATAGATCAAATAGGGGAGAATATCAAAAACTTCAACCACCTATTACAAATGTCTTATTAGCAAGCAACCTTACTATGCCACCACTGTATTACCTGCTTCTCTCTTCTATTACCTGCAATCTCTGTACCTTTCTATTCGCATTTTCCCTTTCCAACTACTGTGGAGACCCTTGAGAATGTGGTGTATGGGCCCAGAGACAATAGCCCAGTCAAAAGGCCCATAGACATATCATATATTGCTATCAACACAGCCAGATGAAACCCTAGATCGGCAGAGTGTTCTCTCCCGCATGTTCAGATCCTCGCTCCCAAACAATGACAACATCTGCACGAGCGCAGTCAATATTGCTAGCCGCTGTTTCTCCATGCATTTCAGCATTTGGATGCCCGGACAAATCCTCGGCAGGGCCACAGGTAACTACCCTTACAATTCAGTGATGTGGCCGCAGATCTATGTGCCTTCTTTCTAATTAAGCTTGCAGCTATAATCAACATTTAATCTATCTACCTGATTTCACAAGAGATACCACTTGATGCAGAGGAGATACAGGCTAGGTTTTCTCCAGATGAAGAATACTCCAACAATAACCAATCTGAAGGCCAGCTACTTGAGGTGGCCTCCTTTCAGAAAAATAGGCAAGCATTCCTTGGACCAGAATAATTTCCTTGGTATGCACTAAAGCTATTACGAATATTTGATGCAGGAGGAAATGCTAGGCATGGAAGAGGCCTACGCTCAGTATGAGAATTCGCAGCCCCGCTGTGAGGTTGGTGGTTATATAGTAGGAAACAGCTAATACTTTAGTTCTCTATTGTGGATAGTTTCTGTATGCCTATTTTCTCACAGCACGATTCGTAGTTTAAGCTTTGTAAACTCATTATGGACACTATTTCTTAATGTCATGAAGTTTTAAGCAGGCGAAAAGATATGCCTGTACTGACACCACTCAACAAGACAAATTTTAAACCACGGAAAAAAATGCTGGCGTGGTCATCTAAAAAAAGTACACCAAATACTTCTATACAAACACACACCAAAGTATTTTTGTTTCATACAGGCACAGTCGTAGAGAGCTTCCTGCATTGTTTCAGTATTGGGTGTGTGTCTTTTTGTTTCATGCAGGCACAACACTCCTGTTTATACATTGCATTCACGATTCAAATCACACTTGTGATACTCATCAGTTCATACTTGTGATAATTAGAACCTACCAAGTAGTATATGTTGTGCTCTACACCGTCGATGCATAGCTTATCCTTATACAACTGATCATGTACAAACTTACCTTCATCAACATCTTATGCATAAAGTTGTCCAGGATAAATTAGTTATCTTCGTTCGAGCTGTTACCATAGCAGAAACTAATATAGTGTTAGTTTTGCTTGGGTTATTCAAAGTACACTCTCCCCTCTAAAAGCTTTTACCTGCCGAAATATGATTCATGCCCTCGCGCCTAATGACATCCGTTTAAAATCACAGGCAATACCACCGATGATCAAAATCCCTTACAGGATGATACTGGATGTTCTTTTACAGACTTTAGAACTTCCAGCAGCTGAGTATTGAAGCAAAGCATGTGATGGCGGTAGAGTATGTGTCATTGTTTTTTTCTATACACCCACATCACATGCTGAAGATCATGGTAGTCATATGGCTATTCCCGGGGTGCAGTGTATCGATCATGCAATGTCAGAGGACACAGCTGCCATGGAAGCAATTGGATACATAAAATCCATGGTTAAGACTGAACTAAGAGACTACAATTACAGCAATATGAAGAAACTGGATGAAGAAAATCAGTCTCTAAAGCATGAACTAGCAGTGGCAAAGTATAACAAGCAGAAAACAAAGGCGAAGACCAGATCCATCAAGAACAAATTAATGATGGCTAGGTATAAGAACAAGAAAAATGCCATGGGTTGGTTCGTTCTTACAAGATACATGCATGGATTATCTGATCATATATGCAATGTGACAGCGCTCAACAGATCATCTGGGAAAGAACCCATGGATCAGCTTATGAACGAACCTCTTAACAACATTGAGAAGATAGCAGAAAGGCTCAAGCGCAGGGTGCTCAAATCAGAAAAGCAGCTAAAAAGCATCAGGAGAGGTTTCTAGAGTTCTATTCTACAAGAATAGATCCTAAACCAGGCCTTTTAAAATTGTAGTCTATTTCGATCCTTTTGTTTAACCGCATAGGTTAATCGTAATGTATAATTATGTTTCTCTGTCTGTGTAAGACTTGCCAAGACTGTGTGTAAGAACTGATGGCGGCCCTGTTAAGACTCTGTTGCGTGCACCATTTATGTCTATGTGGCTTTTTATTTAATTTTTACTGCCATTTATGTCTCTATAGCTGGCATAGCCAAGGCCATCAATATACTTCAGGATTCCTATTGCGTATACAATTCCTGTTTCTGTAAACAACAAAACTAAAGTCGCTAATGTAGTGCAAAATAGCTCGTTTCTGTCTGGGTGTGAAAATGCAATCACACGGCTCTGAAACTGGGCTCATATTCTAAAATACACGCGCTAAATAAATGAATGCAACCTTGGGCCTGATGTCCATATCAGGCCCCACTGAAAACCCTTGGCAAGCCCACATCAGTCCATATACAGCAATCACACTGGCTCCAACTCACAGATTCTAGGATTTCCATCTGCCGCATCCATTTCCAGTTCGATCTACCACCCCCCGAGCCGCCTCTATCTTCCAACTCCGTAAATCACACATCCAGTGCAAGGATATGGCGGGCAAGAATCCGGATTCTCCGTTGGACGCAGAACTCATGGTCAGAAACCTTCCACAGGTACGTGCCTGGAGACAATTGGGTAATTTACTTCCTGTTTATATGGTCGATTAAAGCATATGTGCAACGACATCTTTGTCAATTTGCGTAATTCATGCCTGATTTACAACTTGCAGATGTCGCCAACCCATGTCAACATAAGCAAACGTTACATTCTTCAGCAAGCCACAAACACTCTTAAGCTACAAATCACTGACCATGACATACTTGACATGGGGGAACATGGCCTAATTGCCTCTCTTTCAATCAATTTACCGCCTCATAGAGGCTGGGCAGCCACATAACCCAAAAAAATTTATGGGGATTTCAAAAGTACATCCCTCGAAGTTGCTGAATCAGCTAATGTGGCTGCAATAAGCTATCTACAAGAAAACAATATAGTAGTGTTTGATGATGCAAACCTACAGCCTCTGAAGAAATGCAGAAGAGAACTTCTACAAGCAACATCCTGGTCATGGGGTTTTGAGCAATCTACTATGCAGCTTAGAAAACTAGTTGAAGCCATGGAAAGAGATAGGGTGCAACCATTAACATTACTGCTTTCATCCGATGATGACGGTCCAAATACACCACTTCTTCAGGTATATTAGATATTCTTTTGTCTTACTTTGTGTACCAGTTTTACACATACAAAAAATAGCCCATGTATATCTCATAACAAGTTTCAGGAACCCGATGATGAATTGGTTCCAACACCTGAAGCAGAACCACAGTTTTAATGGCAGCGCAATGAACACACCGCCAGCTGAAGTGATCTCTAACCTCTTTCCTGACACCAGCAACCTCGAACCAGAAATCGAAGACAACAGAACTACTAGGTAAAAACACTCACAAGAAAAACCTACTAAATCAACTATCTTCCTCTTTGACCAACCAGCAGAGCACTGTCTACAGGGTGTCTGGAAAAAGAAGTGCAAAGAGAGTGTTGTTCAACCATGCCAATCAGCTATAAACCCAAGCAACAACATTGACCAAGATAATTTTGAAATCTAGCTCAAAGGCATTACCAAGACTTATTATCCTTCGTGCGGAGTATTTTCATGCGGCCAAAAATTTAGTCCTATCTTATGAAATCCCATGTACTGACTATACTATATCTATGTGCGTACGCTTAATTACTCTCAGGCAAACAAAATTACAATGTTAGGCAAAAGCATATAGCTCATTAATAATTTAGAGTCTTCATCATCATTGCATTACATAGATAGCATAGAGCATACATTACTGCCAAAAGAAAAGCATCCTGGCTCCCTTGACCCAACAAACCTGACCACAGTCTATGAAACGACTAAACATTACTAAGCATAGGTATACCATCATACTAGAGAACATATCTACACGTCCTTGCAGAACACCTTCCCATCTTTCCCCATCCAAACTGCATCCCAGAAACCTACAAAAACACATACTTACTTAGGCCAGCAAATAAACTAAATGTTCCTTTTAGCAATAAAATTCTGTTTCATACACCAACCTCTTCAGATTTTGTGCACGGTGAACACTGGCACCCCCTTGCAATGCCGGAGAGAAAAGACACAGATGTCCCCTTCTTTCAGCTTCGCTCTTTCCGCAAATCGGCTCCAGTTATGTGTTATAGCAGCCCTCTTGTCAACCCCTTTCATCAGTCGAACATAGGTTAAATAGCGCCCAGATGAAAGCTTAATCCGCATTCGATCAACCGAACTGGAGAAAAACTTCATCAAGTGCTTCTCAGTGAACAAAGTAGAGAAGTATTACAAGCATTCAACAAACTTATAGTTAGACACTATGATTCATAGAGTAGGCAAATGCACATATAGGCAAACAAATTTGCTTCTCACCATTCTCTGCCCAGCTTTGGTAAACGTCTTGTTCATCTCACACACATAGTGCCTAATAGCAGGCTTAACAGAATGGACATAGCAACTAAGACGCTTTCGAGCACACTTTGACATCATAAATTCCTTTGAATACATCCAGTCAGCTTCAGAATTAGGATTATATCCTAAGAACAAAAGTAAAATAATTAATTTCCTATCTACAGAAAGAAACATTCTGGATTATCTAGCATTAGTCCTTACCAACTGCATACATCCTAGGGCAGTCACACACATCCTTGCATGTCTTCTCAACCTTATTTTTCTTCATGCGGTAGCACATGCCTCAATAATTCAACAGACAAATGACCCATAAGCGCAAATGATTAAAATACAGATCATGCCCACATTTTATTTGGTCAAATGTCCGATGTTTGCCATTACTAAACATACCTTCATCAGAGCTTGTGTCACACCATCATCGGAGCTGCTATACGCCTGTTCATCAGAGCTCGTCTGCTCAGCCTCGTCAGAGCTGATGTACACAGGTTCATCAGAGCTCGTGTCCAAAGATCCATCAGAACTGCTGTCCCCACTCTCATCAGAGCTGATGTTCACAGGATTGCCAATGCGATCCCCCCTCATCCCTGGCCGTACTTCAAACCTTAAACAACAAAAAGTTTCAATCAACACAAACTATGACGAAACAGGCGGAAAACATCGTGCTGAAAAAAGACAGCAATGGAGTAGGAGTCGGCTGAAAACAAAAGAAGTTGCCAAATCCAAATGAGTGCAAACCAGATCCATGTTTCAAATAAGCCCCAGCCAGTCAGAAAGGGGAAGAAATCTTACTAGCGCGCAAATGCTAGGGTTCGTCTCTCGGCAGAGGGTTCGACCACCGAACGGAGATGCCGAGGAAGAGGAATAGCATGGGACTGATGCCTGCCGCTTGATATTCTACAGCGAGCGGGCCAGGCAGTAAAATCGCCCGTGGGCCAAACAACAAGCAGGCCAGCCCAGTAAACCTTAAATACTCTGTAAATAATACTACACATGCTTCTAAAATAAAACAGACATATCCTTTTTTTAGGAAATACTGACACATAATACATCCATATACCTCAGTAATTGCTACAACCGTTTTATATTGAGAGACACAACCTTTTCAAAACACCTCTATTTTAATTTTTCATGCCAATAACTGTTTTTTTGTTTCAACTTCTACTCTATGCTATTCAAATAAACCAAGTATATTAAGATAAACCAACTATATTTATATATGCCTCAATAATTGGTACAACACATTTTTATTGCGAAAGACAACATTTCAAAACACTTCTACTTTCACTTTCCATCCAAGCAAATATTTTTTTGTTTCAATCTTTACTTTATGCTATTAAAATAAATCAACCATTTTTAGATAAACCGCCTATATTATATCATGCCCAGGTTTTTCATCATCACAACCATGTTTTCAAACTTGCTAAAAGAATACAACCATGCCAACTTTGCTTTCTCATCATACTGCATATTTTCAAGCTTGCTAAAAAATACAACCAAGCCAGCCTTACTCTCTCATCATCCCAAGAAATATATGCACACACAAATTTTTCATCATGATAACCACCATTTCAAACTTGCTAACAAAACACAGCCATACAAACTTTACTACCTCATCATAGTGGCCATTTTTCCAAATTGAACATATTCATATTATACAAAATTTCCCTTTTCGAAAACTATTATTTAACAACGCAATTAACATGTTTGCAAAATACCATAGTTTAGTTCAGGGTTCTTGCAGCATGAAACTATTTTCATCGACAACATGTCTTCAGCGGGTCTCTGCGCCATTTGGTGCAACGGGCCAACTAGTATAATATAAAGATTAGTGTTGAGTCAAGGGCTTGATTATTTTGCCATGATCTTAGGTGAATAAAAGAAAAGAATAAAAAGAAACAAAGAGTTCATATTGATCTTATTGAAAGTAATGACTTCACATAGAAAGAGTATGGTGATTAAAAGTTTTGGGAGTTGGCAAATATAGCTTTGGTCATCGTTGCAATTAATAGGAAGTAATAAGGAAAGAGAGGTTTCACATATTGATATATTATCATTGACATCTTTTATGATTGGGAGCACTCATTAAAATATGACATGCTAAAGAGTTGATGTTGGACAAGGAAGACAACATAATGAGTTATTTTTTCTTGTATCCGAGATAAAGTATGTTGTCATGGATCCTCTAACATGTTGAGCTTGCCTTTCCCCCTCATGCTAGCCAAATTCTCAGCACCAAGTAGAGATACTACTTGTGCTTCCAAATACCCTTAAACCAGTTTAGCCATGAGAGTCCACCATATCTACCTATGGATTGAGTAAGATCCTTCAAGTAAGTTGTCATCGGTGCAAGCAATAAAAATTGCTCTCTAAATATGCATGAGTTATTAATGTAGAGAAATAAGCTTTGTACGAACTTGTTGTGTAAGTAATAAAAGCGACGGACTGCATAATAAAGTTCCAGATACAAGGGGCAATATAAAGTGACGTTCTTTTGCATTAAGATTTTGTGCATCAAAACATAAAAGCGCATGGCAACCTCTGCTTCCCTCTGCGAAGGGCCTATCTTTTATTATTATCTTCTACCTTATGCAAGAGTCACGGTGATCTTCACCTTTCCTTTTCATTTTATCCTTTGGAAAGCCCAACATGTTGGAAAGAACATGATATATATATCTAATTGGATGTAGGGGAGCATGACTTGTTATTGTTGACATTACCCTTGAGGTAAAAGGTTGTGGGGCAAAACTATAAGCCCCTATCTTTCTCTGTGTCCGATTAAAACTCCGTAACCACAAGTATTGCGTGAGTGCTAGCAATTATGAAGGACTAAGTGATAGTTAAGTATGTGGACTTGCTTTTAAGCTCTGACATAGACTCTTTCCGATGTTATGATAAATTGCAATTGCTTCAATGACTGAGGTTATACTTTGCTGGTACCCAATAAAGTTTCTGATTTATACTTTTGCATTGGGAAAAGATCATCACTTGAACATAAGTAATCATATGACAAATCTATATATGTTGCTGTTATGAGAATAATCATGATGCCTTCATGTCCATATTTTATTTTTATCGACGCCTCTACCTCTAAACATGAGGACATATTTATTGTTATCGGCTTTTCGCTTAAGGACAAGCGAGGTCTAAGCTTGGGGGAGTTGATACGTCCATTTTGCATCATGCTTTTATGTCGATATTTATCGCATTATGGGCTGTTATTTCACGTTATGTCACAATACTTATGGCTATTCTCTCTTATTTTACAAGGTTTACATGAAGAGGAGAATGCCGCACTGGAATTCGGGTGGAAAAGGAGCAAATATTGGAGACCTATTCTGTGCAACTCCAAAAGTCCTGAAACTCCATGGAATGTCTTAAAATAAATAAAGAAAAATCGTCGCCAAATATGAAGGCCAGGGAGCCCACACCCTGCTCACGAGGGTGGGGGGGCGCCCTCCCCTGGGGCGCGCCCCCCTACCTCGTGGGCCCCCTAGTGGCTCTCCAATGCCCATCTTCTCCTATATGAAGTATTTTGATGAGAAAAAATTCAGAGACAACCTTTCGGGACGAGACTCCGCCGCCACGAGGCGGAACCTTGGCGGAACCAATCTAGGGCTCCGGCGGAGCTGTTCTACCGGGGACACTTCCCTCCGGGATGGGGAAATCATCGTCATCATCATCACCAACGCTCCTCTCATCGGGAGAGGGCAATCTCCATCAACATCTTCACCAACACCATCTCATCTCCAAACCCTAGTTCATCTCTTGTATCCAATTCTTTTCTCCAAGTCCGGGATTGGTGCTAGTAGGTTGCTAGTAGTGTTGATTACTCCTTGTAGTTGATGCTAGTTGGTTTATTTGGTGGAAGATCATATGTTCAGATCCTTTATGCATATTATTAACCCTCTGATTATGAACATGAATATGCTTTGTGAGTAGTTACGTTTGTTCCTGAGGACAAGGGCGAAGTCTTGCTATTAGTAGTCATGTGAATTTGGTATTCGTTCGATATTTTGATGAGATGTATGTTGTCTAGCCTCTAGTGGTGTTATGTGAACGTCGACTACATAACACTTCACCATTATTTGGGCCTAGAGGAAGGCATTGGGAAGTAATAAGTAGATGATGGGTTGCTAGAGTGACATAAGCTTAAACCCTAGTTTATGCGTTGCTTCGTAAGGGGCTGTTTTGGATCCATATGTTTCATGCTATGGTTAGGTTTACCTTAATACTTTTGTTGTAGTTGCGGATGCTTGCAATAGAGGTTAATCATAAGTGGGATGCTTGTTCAAGTAAGAACAGCACCCAAGCACCGGTACACCCACATATCAAATTATCAAAGTACCGAACGCGAATCATATGAACGTGATAAAAACTAGCTTGACGATAATCCCATGTGTCCCCGGGAGCACTTTTCCTATTATAAGAGTTTGTTCCGGCTTGTCCTTTGCTACGAAAAGGATTGGGCCACCTTGCTGCACTTTATTTACTCTTGTTACTTGTTGCTCGTTACAATTTATCTTATCACAAAACTATCTGTTACCACTTATTTCAGTACTTGCAGAGAATACCTTGCTGAAAACTACTTATCATTTCCTTCTGCTCCTCGTTGGGTTCGACACTCTTACTTATCGAAAGGACTACGATAGATCCCCTATACTTGTGGGTCATCAGGCGATAGTCGCTGCATCGCAGTATGACCCCAGCTACACCTACGGGTATCCGCCAGGCTATCCCTGGCAATGAACCAACTTAGGCCAAAAGCCTAAGCTTGGGGGAGTACGTATTTCCCACCGACATTACATTTATGTTTACACACACTCATTGCTAGATGTCGGTGTTCATACTTTTTCACTGTATTATCCGTGCTAGTTTATTTTCTTTTTCCTGCTTTCTTCTTGTGTGTTTGTTAAACCTTAAGAAAAACCAAAAAAATTAGTAATAGCTTCTAGTTAGTTTATTTTTTCTTGCTCTAGTAGTAATAATTAAAAAGAAAACCCAAAAATATTTCCCATTCTTCTTTTTGCTTGTTGGGAGCTTTCCCGTGTAAATAGTTTTATTTCTTTTCTTTTCTTTGTGGGTCGATAGGAGAAGACCATGATTAAATTGTTGAAGTGGCTCTTATATGCATTATTGTTGATTTAACCAAGAGCCCATATTGCCTTGTCTTCTCCTGTTTATTCAATGCTCGCAGATTCCAGCTTAGTCCAATGCACGTAAACTCTTATTATTATTCACATCGTTCGGTCGTGCAAGTGAAAGGAAATTATGATGATATATGTTGGAATGACTGAGATGAGAAAAGCTGGTATGAACTCGACCTCTCTTGTTTTTGTAAATAGGATGTGTTCATCGTTCTTGATTCAGCTTATTATGAATAAACATGTTTGCAATGACAATTAGAGGTCATAGTTGCTCGTGCCATGCTTGATTACCTATGAGTTATAATGATTTACCTTGCGTGCCAACATGCTATTAAAATGGTTATGATGTGGTATAGTGGGGTGGTATCCTCCTTTGAATGATTTAAGTGACTTGACTTGGCACATGTTCGCACATGTAGTTGAAAGAAATCAACATAGCCTTCACGATATTTATGTTCATGGTGGATTATATCCTACTCATGCTTGCATCCAATGTTTATTAATTTTAATGCATGTTCACGACTGTTGTCACTCTCTAGTTGGTCGCTCCCCAGTCTTTTGCTAGCCTTCACTTGTACTAAGCGGGAATACTGCTTGTGCATCCAATCCCATAAACCCCAAAGTTATTCCACATGAGTCCACTATACCTTCCTATATGTGGTATCTACCTGCCGTTCCAAGTAAATTTGTATGTGACAAACTCTAAACCTTCAAATAAACATTCTGTTTTGTATGCTCGAATAGCTCATGTATCAACTAGGGCTGCCCTTATCTTCCATGTTAGGCAGGTTATTCTCAAGAGGAGTGGACTCCGCTCCTCATTCACGAGAAAATGGCTGGTCACCGGGATGCCCAGTCCCATGCTTTGTGCAAACTAAATCAAAATTAATTGCAAACAAAACTCCCCCCGGGACTGTTGCTAGTTGGAGACACTCGTTGTTTCGAGCAAGTCAGGGATTGATGCTTGTTGGTGGAGGGGGAGTATAAACTTTACCATTCTATTTGGGAACCGCCTATAATGTGTGTAGCATGGAAGATATTGCCATCTCTTAGTTGTTATGTTGACAATGAAAGTATACCTCTCAAAATATTATTTATCTCTATTTCAAAACCGAGCTCTGGCACCTCTACAAATCCCCGCTTCCCTCTGCGAAGGGCCTATCTATTTACTTTTATGTTGAGTCATCACCCTCTTATTAAAAGCACTAGCTGGAGAGCACAGCTGTCATTTGCATTCATTACTATTAATTTATATTGGGTATGACTATGATTGGATCTCTTTTACCATGAATTACAATGTCTAGTCAGTCCTTGATCTTTAAAGGTGCTCTGCATTTATGTTTTGCGGTCTCAGAAAGGGCTAGCGAGATACCACCTTGTTATATCATATTATGGTTGTTTTGAGAAAGTGTTGTCATCCGAGATTTATTATTATCGCTCGCAAGTTTATTATGCTATTCATATGAGTAAACATGAGACCTAAAAATTATTGCGAATGTGGTTAGTTATAATCTTTGCTGAAAACATGAATGCTGGCTTTACATATTCACAACAACAAGAGCAAACAGAGTTTGTAAAAGTTTTTCTTTCTCTTTCAGTTTGTCAACTGAATTGCTTGAGGACAAGCAAGGGTTTAAGCTTGGCGGAGTTGATACGTCTCCGTCGTATCTACTTTTCCAAACACTTTTGCCCTTGTTTTGGACTCTAACTTGCATGATTTGAATGGAACTAACCCAGACTGACGTTGTTTTCAGCAGAATTGCCATGGTGTTGTTTTATGTGCAGAAAACAAAAGTTCTCGAATTAACTTAAACTTCACGGAACATCTTTTCAGAAATAATAAAAAATCGTTTCAAAAGATGAAGGCCAGGGGGCCCACCACTTGTCCACGAGGGTGGGGGGCGCGCCCTAGGGCGGGGGCGTGCCCCCTACCTCGTGGGCCCCCTGAGGCTCCTCCGACGCCAACTCCGACTCTATATATTTGCTTTCGGGGAGAAAAAAATTCAAGGAGAAGAAATCATCGCGTTTTGCGATACGGAGCCGCTGCCAAGCCCTAAAACTTATCAGGAGGGCTAATCTGGAGTCCGTTCGGGGCTCCGGAGAGGGGGATTCATCGCCGTCATCATCATCAACCATCCTCCATCACCAATTTCATGATGCTCACCGCCATGTGTGAGTAATTCCATCGTAGGCTTGCTGGACGGTGATGGGTTGGATGAGATTTATCATGTAATCGAGTTAGTTTTGTTAGGGTTTGATCCCTAGTATCCACTATGTTCTGAGATTGATGTTGCTATGACTTTGCTATGCTTAATGCTTGTCACTAGGCCCCGAGTGACATGATTTCAGATCTGAAGCTATTATGTTTCCATGAATATATGTGTGTTCTTGATCCTATCTTGCAAGTCTATAGTCACATACTATGTGTTATGATCCGGCAACCCCGAAGTGACAATAATTGGGACCACTCCCGGTGATGACCATAGTTTGAGGAGTTCATGTATTCACTATGTGCATACTTTGTTCCGGTTCTCTATTAAAAGGAGGCCTTAATATCCCTTACTTTCCGTTAGGACCCCGCTGCCACGGGAGGGTAGGACAAAAGATGTCATGCAAGTTCTTTTCCATAAGCACGTATGACTATATTCGGAATACATGCCTACATTACATTAATGAATTGGAGCTAGTTTTGTGTCACCCTATGTTATGACTGTTACATGATGAACCGCATCCGGCATAATTATCCATCGCCGATCCAATGCCTACGAGCTTTCCATATACTGGTTCTTGCTTATTTACTTTCCCGTTGCTATTGTTACAATCACTACAAAACACCAAAAATATTACTTTTACTTCCGTTGCTTTCGTTACTTTTACCATCACTATCATATTACTTTGCTACTAAATACTTTGCTGCAGATATTAAGTTATCCAGGTGTGGTTGAATTGACAACTCAGCTGCTAATACTTGAGAATATTCTTTGGCTCCCCTTGTGTCAAATCAATAAATTTGGGTTGAATACTCTACCCTCGAAAGCTGTTGCGATCCCCTACACTTGTGGGTTATCACCCCACACTCGTCTGCTCTTTGTGCAACGCGAAGTCCCCCCGCCGAACTAGCAAGGGACCTTCTGGTCCCATAGGTGGCCGTGTTTTCCCACGACATCTTTGGCGCGCCAGGTAGGGGGGTCGCTTGCGCGAACCTGAAGGCGTATGCAGCGCGTCATCTTCATCACTGTCTTCACCTTCGACAGCGTCATCGACCATGGCGCCCAAACAAAAAGCCGGTGCTTCAGCTCATCCGTCCACCTAGAAGGCTCCCCCGCCCGAGGCCTCTAATCCTACAGGGGGTGCGGAGGCACACGAGAACGTGGACGCCGCTGAGGATGTGGCCGGAGCAGGCGGCACCTTCAGTACTTCCCCCGCGCCCGACACAGGAGTAGGAGGCATCGGAGGAGAACATCATTAGCAATGCCCCGACGGCCATGCTACACAAGGTACGAGTGAAGGGGTTACTCCATCCGCGCCCCTTCCTCTCGCCGACGGGCACATCCGCAGCAATGACACTTAGACTGGAGCGAATCGCCGCCCTCTGGCCGCCCCCACCACGGGAGCGGCTGCAACGCGTGCATCTTCCTTGGGACGGGTCGACCAAGTCGCTGCGGCCGACGGAGCCGCTGGCCCTCGAGCACTTTCGTCGCACCACCCTGCCATCCAGGTGGCCGCTCCACAACAGCAGGGGCATGGTGCTGCTGCCGCTGGCACCGTCAGGAGCCGAGCAACGGTATGATCTACTTCGTCATCACCCATGCTAGGTACAGCCACGGAAGCCATGGCGCGGGCTCAACTGCTGTTGAGGTTTCCGCCAGCAGCCGAGCAGATGGACGAATGGTGTGCCACCATCCAAAGTCTGCTTGGTTTTGCCGAGGCTGGGGGCCCGCAGTGAGCTGGCCTACCACGGCCTCCCCAAGCGACAACGACGACTCGTGCTGCTGGCCGTATAAAAGGGGCCACCCCCACAGTGCAGTCCCCACCACGGCAGCCAGCGCGAGGGCAGCAGAATCAAGACCCAGACAATGTATCGATGGCCTCTTCTGACCCTCGAGAACGTCCAGGCCAATGACGAGCCCCGGAGGATAGGCGGGTGGGAGACACGCGCATCACCATCGTGCGGCGCCGCGACGACATTGCCAGACCGATGGGTGCGATGGCCCCGATGTCGACGAGCCTGCGCTTGGTGTTGGTGGGTGCCTACCTATCGAGGTTGGATGCCCTGCCTTTACTCGTGAGCTGCGGCAAGTCCGTTGGCCATCTGTTCGCACGTCCAAGCCACAGATACCCGAGAGGTACGATGGGAGGCTGAACCCGGCAGGGTTTCTGAGCATCTACACCATCGCTGTTCAGGCTGCCGGGGGAAGAGATGAGAAGGTGTTTGCCAACTACTTCCCTTTGGCCCTCAAGTCCAATCTGAGGTCATGGCTGATGCACCTACCGGAGAACTCCATTTCATCATGGGCCGACCTGTGCCACGAGTTCATTGGCGCCTTCACCGGCGGCCATCAAGAGCCAGGCCGACCTAGCGACTTGCAGCTTCTCCAATAGAAGGAAGGAGAGACCCTCCGTAAGTATTTACAGAGATTCAACAAACTCCATAGAAACATCCCAAATATCCATCCGTTAGCTGTGGTAGCTGCCTTCCAGTCCAATGCACGCAACCACCGAATCCGTTCCAAGATGAACGTGCGGTTTCCCAAGACTGTGAAGGAGCTTTGCACCTTGGTGGATAAGTGTGCTTGGATGCAGGAGGGAAGGAAGTAGCCTGGAGAGGAAGATTGCACCAATATCGATTCAGAGGATGATGATGAATCAACTAGTCAGAAGAAGAGTAAGAAGTGCAGTAAGAAGCAGAAGGATAAGGCAGTGATGACTGTTGAAGGATCAGGTACACTTAGTACTGGCAAGAAGGCCAAAGCTAAGACCCCCGGCAGGGAAGCTGCCGTATGCACTGACTGCCGGGAGGCCACGGCTGCTGAGAATGCTGGGAAAGGTGATGGGCCGTATTGCAAGATTCATCAGACCAAAGGCCACGACCATCAAGAGTGCTATTAGGTTGAGCAGCTCGTCAAGTGACAGAGAGCAGAGTATGAGAAGCATGACAAGGAAAAAGGTCAGAATGCTTCTGGCGACAAGGGACGAGGCGGTGAACTAAATCGCCCGGCAAACCCTTCCAGTACCAAGGAAAGCCTGCTAGAGTTCGAGAGAAGGAAGCCTGATGATGAGAGTGATGGAGGGGATGAAGAGGAAACCAGTGAGCAGGAGTTTTAGAAGGCCACTGATGCCCTGTGCATTGACGGGGTTGCATCTTTGCACACCTCTCACCATCAGCTCAAGCGATGGGCACGGGAGGTCAATGTCGGGGAACCAGCGCCAGAGGCCTCGAAGCCGCTCAAATGGTCACGCGCGCCCATCATCTTTGACGAAGATGATCATCCTAAATGTACTACTGCGGTAGGATGTTTGCCATTGTTGGTCTCTCCAACAATTTGCATCCTCAAGTTCACAAAGATGTTCGTGGATGGTGGGGCCAGGTTGAATCTGATTTCCCCGACAGTTATCAGCAAACTTCAGATAGCAGAGGAAGAGTTAAAGGCTATCGGCACGTTTCAAGGAGTTAATCCCGGCAGGAGTCATCCTAAGGGAAAGATCACGTTGCTGGTAACGTTTGGGGGAGAGCTGAACTACCGGACTTAGAAGATTGTGTTTGATGTGGTTGACCTCCCCTTGCCGTATAATGGGATCCTTGGACGCTCAGCCCTGGTTAAATTCATGGCGGCATCCCACTATGCCTACGACACCTTGAAGATGCCTAGGCCTATGGGAGTCATTACCATCCCATCAGATGAGAAGGATGCAATCATTTGCGTGGACAAGATGTACTGAGATGCAGTCGTGGCAGAGGCAGCGGTAGCAGTAGTTTCCGCCAAGGAGGACAGAGGAAAGAAGAAGGGTTGCAAGGACACCGGTAAGGAATCCGGGAAGCGTACCTCTTCGGAGTGTGCTGCGCCTGTTGATGACTTGCCGGAGAACTCCAACAACAAGATATCCAAGGTCGCTGCACCCCAAGTGAAAAAGGTCCCGGCAGGGCTGGCTGGCATTGACGGTACTTTCACTATCAGCGCCACCCTTGATGACAAATAGGAAAGCGCGCTCGTTGCCTTCCCGCGGGCGAATATTGATGTGTTTGCCTGGCAACCATCTCATATCCCCGGTGTTCCCAGGGAGGTAATCGAGCACCACCTTGCTGTCTGCCCACACGCCCGACCTATCAAGCAGAAAGTCCGGAAGCAGGCCTTGGAGAGGTAGCAGTTCATTGCGGAAGATTTCAGAGGAGTACTACATCCCACATGGTTGGCAAATCCAGTGGTAGTCCGGAAGGCTAACGGGAAGTGGAGGCTTTGCATAGATTACACAGATCTCAACAAAGCTTGCCTGAAGGACCCGCTCCCCTTGTCGCATATTGATCAGATTGTGGATTCCACTTCAGGTTGTGATTTGCTCTCCTTTCTGGATGCATATTCTGGGTATCACCAAATCTTCATGTCCAAGGAATATGAGGAGAAGACATCGTTCATCACTCCGTGCGGTACGTACTGTTTTATCCGCATGCCATTTGGATTGAAGAGTGCCAGGTCCACTTTTGCAAGGGCAGTCCAGATTGGTTTTGGGCCACAGCTGCACAGAAATATTGAAGCTTATGTGGATGATATTGTGGTCACGACCAAGGATAGAGGCACCCTTATTCAGTATTTGGAGGAGACATTTGCTAATCCGCGCAAGATCAACTTGAAGCTCAACCCGGAGAAGTGTGTGTTTGGTGTTCCCTCTGCAAGCTGCTTGGGTTCTTTGTGTCTCATCGGGGGATCGAAGCCAACCCCGACAAGATTAAAGCTATCAAGCAGATCCAAGAGCCAAGGACAGTCAAGGATGTGAGGCGTCTGACGGGCTGCATGGCCGTGCTAAGCAGATTCATTTCCAAGTCCGCCGAGCGCGCCCTGCCGTTCTTCAAAATCTTGAAGAAGGTAGGGCCCATGAAGTGGACTCCTCAAGCAGATGCAGCTTTACAAGAGTTGAAGACCTACTTCACCTCTGTGCCTACCTTGGTTGCTCCCAAACCACAAGAGTCGTTGCTGCTATACTTAGCGGCAACCAACCAAGTGGTTAGTGCAGCCTTGGTGGCGCAGCGGGAAGTGGATGAAGCAGAGAGTGAGCAAGGACCGGTAGAGCCACAGAAGGATCAGGACAGTGATGAGCACGGCAGCGAGAGCAACCCCAAGGACACGACAAGGAAGGAAGTGGTGTAGCGCCCAGTGTACTTCGTCAGCTCCTTATTACAGGGGGCTAGATCGAGGTACTCTGGCATGCAAAAGTTGATTTTTGGTCTCATCATGGCCTCAAGGAAACTATGCCACTACTTCCAAGCCCATGAGACCACGGTTGTCACTGATTTCCCATTGCAAAGGATACTCCAAAACCTTGAGGCTACCGGTAGGATAGTGGAGTGGGCTTTGGAGTTATCCAGTTTTGGTTGAAGTTTGAGAGCACATCAATTATCCAGAGCAGGGCATTGGCAGAGTTTATTGCTGAATGGATGCCGACCCCTGTTGAGGAAGTGCCAGAGACAGTTATCCCCGGCAAGGAATCGCCCCAAGAATGGATCATGTATTTCGATGGTGCCTTTTCCCTGCAAGGTGCAGGATCATGTGTGCTTCTCGTCACCCCCTCCGGGGAGCACTTGAAGTATGTCGTCCAAATGCATTTTGCCCAGGAAGAGGCAACCAACAATACAACATACTATGAAGGGCTCCTTGTCGGGCTTGAGATTGCCACTGAATTGGGAATTAAGACGACGATCATTCGAGGAGATTCACAGCTTGTGGTCAGACAAGTCACCAAGGATTATCAAAGCCCATTGATGGAGGCATACGTTGAAGAAGTGAGAAGATTGGAGGAATGCTTTGACGGATTGCAAACAAAGCACGTACCCCGTGCGATAAACAGCATAGCTGATCATCTGTCAAAGTGTGCTGCACAGAAGCTTCCTATGGAACTAGGGACTTTTGTTCTCCATCTTACTTAGCCCTCCGTATCCCCAGCAACAATGGCCTGGAAAAGGAGAAATTTGGACTCCGGTAAGCCTCTCCCGGTAGAGTTGTCCGCTCCTAGCAGAGACCCTACCGGTAACAACTCCTCGCCATCATCCGGACCGCACCCTCCAACTGAACCCATGTTCCCCATGAACAAGGAATGTGCCCCCGTAGCAGAGGAGGTGCCGCTAGTCCTTGTTGGCGAGCCCCAGCCTCCATCTTGGGCAAGGCACATAGTCCACTTCCTCCAAACCAGAGAGCTTCCCGGCGACCAAGATGAATCTGAAAGAGTAGTCCAGGGGGCCAGTATGTATCAATTTGTCGATGACACTCTATACAGAAGGAGGCCCAACGGTGTGAAATTGAAGTGCATCTGTCGGGAAGAAGGAAAGGAACTGCTGGCTGAGATACACAAAGGCATGTGCGGCTCCCACGTTGGATCAAGGGCATTAGTTGGGAAAGCATTCCGGCAAGGATTCTATTGGCCCACAACCCTCCAAGATGCGGTAGAGCTAGTCACCAAATGTGAAGCCTGCCAGTTCCATTACAAGAACATCCACCTGCCTGCCCAAGCTCTTTAGACGATCTCTTTATCATGGCCATTTTCTGTCTGGGGGCTCGATATCCTCGGCCCCTTCCCCCGAGCAATCAGGGGCTTCAAATTCTTGTTCGTTGCTATCAACAAGTTTACAAAGTGGCCGGAAGTGACTGCCGTGAGAAAGGTGACTGCTCAGTCAGGTATCAAGTTCTTGAAAGAATTGGTGTGATGCTTTGGAGTCTCGGCAAGGATCATTAACGACAACAACACCCAGTTCACGAGCCGCGCCTTCCTGCAATATGTTCATGCCCTCAGATGCAAGATCGCATTCACCTCTGTGGCACACCCCAGAAGCAATTGACAAGCTGAGAGGGCGAACGCTGAAGTGCTGCAGGGACTCAAGACAAGAACCTTTGATACGCTGCAGAAGCATGATAGGCGGTGGATTGATGAGATGCCGGTAGTGCTCTGGTCCCTCAGAATGACACCAGATCGAGCTATCGGGCAGACTCCCTTCTCCCTGGTCTACGGGGCAGAAGCAGTTATCCCACGGAACTCATTAACGGGTCACCTCAGGTGCTTGCCTACGATGAAGTAGCGCAAGTTCAGCACCAGCATGACGACGTTGTGCTACTCGAGGAGAACCATCTCCGGGCATCTACGCGTGCTGCATGCTAGCAGCAAGCCCTGCGTCGCTATCATAGCTGTAGGGTTCATGCCCGGTGTTTTGAGGATGGAGACCTTGTCCTTAGGCGCGTTCAGTCCGCCAAGGGTACAAACAAGTTCACGCCAAAGTGGGAAGGCCCTTACTGGGTAGTACGAGTCACCAGACCCGGCGCAGTCCGTCCGGAGACCGGAGATGGCATTCAATTGCAAAACTCATGGAATATTGAGCATCTCCGCAAGTTCTACCCATAAGGCGCGACTGTCGGGCCGTGCCCGGCAGCCACCCTTTTGTACAGGCCTTGCCTCAGTTGCATGTAACCCCTTGTACAAAGCTAGGGCGATGACCCTGTGCAAGAGAAAAATAAATGAAGCATTGTGGGGGCCCCCCGACCAAGTTGCATGCATGCATGAGCATTCGTAGAGCATTGCATAAGCATTTCATGAGCATTTCATGAGCATCTGCATATGCATATAGATAGGATCGCATGTTTCATCATTCCCATCTGCATGAAGCTGCATGATCATACCGTGAACCTGTCCTCTACAAGGAGTTGGGAAGATGAACCAACAGTGCGCTCTCCGGCAAGCCAAACAAATAAGTTCTACCTCTTGTCCATTAGTGTTCCGTAAGCTATACCTTGTGCATGAGAAAACCTCGCCACTCTTTTGAAACTTAGGTGCTCCCATCCTTGACTCGAACGTTGCTTCGGTCAGGATGGTCGAGGTGGCCTTTGGTAAAAGGAAGTTGGTGGGGGGCTGGTCCCTTTATTTTTTGCCTGGTAGACACTGTTCTCCGAAAAACAAAAGGGTGCCGGTAGGATAGCCTGCTGGGGAAAACTCATTTATTTACACTAAGGAGGCATCCCACCTCTGCATGGACATATACATGCACGGGTTCCCGACAAGGTTCATCTTTTTCATTAATATGCTGGTAATACAAGTACAAGCATTACATAACACAAAAATGGACTCGAGAGATTATCTTATTTGAATTAAAATTTGGCAAGTGCCTACAGATTTAAGATTGAAAAAAGATAAGTGCCCTGTAATCCCCTCTTTTCGTGTTCCCTCCATCAGGCACTGTGGTTGAAGGAGGAAAAGAAGAGAAAAGTGCACCCAAGCAGGAGCCCATCCCGGTCCCGTCGCGACCCACCCGACGCGGCCTGACAAGACTGGGAGTGGCGAGGCTGCGAAGGAGGAGTGCGGGAGCAGAGCGGCGTTCCCTTGGTCGCCACCTCCAGGACCAGCAAGAAGCCCTGGCTCGAGCACCGGTGGAGTCATCCACCAAAGCTCAGCCGGAAGACTGCTGGAGGGGAGGCAGGCGCCAAGAGAACATCCCTCCCCGGCTATCACCGTAGGAGGTTGGTGATGATGGTGCCAGGGAGGGAGGGGAAGAACGGAAAGAGGAGGTGGCAGGTCGCCGATCGGAGGCGAAGGCATCCACGTCATCGTACTCCGACCTGACCCCCTGCCACCCGCCTTCTCCGTCTTCCCTCGTTTTCTCCTCACCACCATTGATCTCGAGAAGCGCCAAGACTCCAATCTGGCGGCTTCTCCGGGGAGACGGCGGGCGGCCAAGACGGCCAGGGGGATCGAGGCGCACCGCTCCCCACCTCGGCGGGCAGGAAGACACGCCCCTCGTTGACATCAGTCCCAAGACCTCCGGGAGGGGTAGTGATGGGATTACCAATGATCCCCGGCCCTGCCTCCCGGGCGAGCCCCAAAGACGCCAGGAGATTCACCACAGCAAGGACCAGGCTCACTCCCCGAGCGCCAGCACTAACATTTGGCAACACCAGCGTCAACCAAGAGCCCGGGGGCTGGCCCTAGGCTCCTCCCTTCGACATAGCCAGCAAGGAGCAGAAAACAGAGGAGGGGGAGTACAAGGATGGATGAATCCGACCTCCTTTCACCCCTCCTTTTATAGGCGGGCCGGGGAGGGGAGCCGCTCCCTCAACGGGTGACCACCGTCCTCCTCCACCAATTCAAGAAGGCTGGGCCCTCGCCCTGATGCTCTCCCACTCCACGCACCTCTGTTACCTACCCCGCGTAATGCATGCAACATACGTGGCTAAGGATAAGGGCATGGTGGGCAGAGTGAATTGACAGTTTCTACCCCGTGTGTTAAAGTCATTCACGGGCCATTACAGGGGCGGCCCCACAACTATTGGCTTTACACAACGCACGGGGAAATCAGAAACTGGCCCAAGTTCAAGATTAATGAGGAAACAAAGAATACCTCAAGGGACCAGCCTCTTCAGCACCCCTGCCTGTGCACTTATTAGGCCCTACCACGGCGATGCTCGGTAGCGCATTCAGGGCAGGCCCAGGGTCTTCTATCGGTGCAACAAACCCAGGGTCTGTTGCCTAGACTATGCACAGGCACGGGAATAGGATTGAGGCACCAACCCAACCCAGATTACAAGAGACCAAGAGCTTCGAAGGATCAACACGCAGATCAAGAGGACCAGAGTCAAGCCAGGGAATCAAGATGCCGCCAAGGGAAGAGCCTCCCTTGTCGGGCAGGCAAGCTCGGCAAGGGTGAGGCCACCCCCAGAGGAAGACACCCAAGACATCTTGGCTGGGCTTGCCGGGACTCGCGACGGCAAAACCACCTCACCCAACCACTCCGCCACAACCCAAGTCGTCAATTAGTGCGGTGTCAAGCCACAAAGTTTCTAAGTGGCAACCCTTCGCCACATCACAACTTTTCTCTACAGAAGATGCCTACAGACGACACCCATCCTGTGACGTGCCAAGCGAGCAGGTGTGAAGCTGGCAAGATAGCCCGGCAAGGCTTGCCGGGCAACCAACGGTGTGACGTTAAGCGGTGCATTTAATGCACCCTATCAGCTTGCAGAGTTAGGTATGATAGCACTATTTGCTATCTTATCAGTGCATAATGACTACTTTGCCATTGTGGTAACCCATTAATCTATAAAAGGAGGCCCATGGCAACCGTAGAAAGGGTTAGAAGGTTGGACAACTCACAACCATACGCGCGTAGCCACTGCCGCCCTTGCCGGGCATGTGTACTATGCTCCACCACCATTTCTTCCACCATAAATCCACCAAAGCAGGAGTAGGGTTTTACGCCTCATGGCATCTCGAACCTGGGTAAAATTGCTCGTGTGATATCTGTTGTGCTACCCCACGCTCGGCTGCTCTATGTGCAACACGACGCCCCCTGCCGAACCAGAAAGGGGCCCTCTGGTCCCATAGGTGGTCGTGGTTTCTCACGACACGGCGCCCCAAGTAGGATCCGAATCCTACTAGGTGTTTCCCCAAGTAGGATCCAAACTCTACTTGGTGTTTCCCCAAGTGGCGTCCCCCTTTCCTTTTTCCACCGGAGAAGAAAGTAAGGGGGAAGAGAGAAAGGAGGGGGGGGGGGGCGAACCCCCCCTTTTCCTTATCCAATTCGGCCACATGCCAAGGGGGGCGCCACCCCTTGTGGGCTGATGTGCTCCCCTCTTATGGCCCGTATGGCCCATATACCTCTCCCGGGGTTCCGGCAACCCCTCCGGTACTCTGATAAATACCTGATACACTCCAGAACACTTCCGGTGTCTGAATACTATCGTCCTATATATCAATCTTTACCTCTCGACCATTTCGAGACTCCTCGTGATGACCCATATAGTACAATATCATCATCGAAAGTTAAGCGTGCGGACCCTACGTGTTCGAGAACTATGTAGACATGACCGAGACATTTCTCTGGTCAATAACCAATAGCGGAACCTGGATGCTCATATTGGCTCCTACATATTCTACGAAAATCTTTATCGTTCAAACCGTTATGACAACATACGTTATTCCCTTTGTCCATCGGAATGTTACTTGCCCGAGATTCAATCGTCGGTATATATACATACCTAGTTCAATCTTGTTACCGGCAAGTCTCTTTACTCGTTTCATAATACATCATTCTGCAACTAACTCATTAGTCACTTTGCTTGGAAGGCTTTTTATGATGTGCATTACCGAGAGGGCCCAGAGATACCTCTTCGATACTCGGAGTGACAAATTTTAATCTCGATCTATGCCAACCCAACAAATACCTTCAGAGATACCTGTAGAGCATCTTTATAATCACCCAGATACGTTGTGATTTTTGATAGCACACAAGGTATTCCTCTGGTATCTGGGAGTTGCATAATCTCATGGGATAAGCTAACGGATGGCTCTTTTCCATCACATCATTCTCGTAATGATGTGATCCCGTTATCAAATGACAACTCATGTCCATGGTTAGGAAACCTTAACCATCTTTGATCAACAAGCTAGTCAAGTAGAGGCTCATTAGGGACACAGTGTTTGTCTATGTATTCACACATGTATTTGGGTTTCCGATTAATACAATTCTAGCATGAATAATAAACATTTATCATGAATAAGGAAATATAAAATAACAACTTTATTATTGCCTCTAGGGCATATTTCCTTTAGTCTCCCACTTGCACTAGAGTCAATAATCTAGATTACATTGTAATGATTCTAACACCCATGGAGTCTTGGTGTTGATCATGTTTTGCTCGTGGAGCAGGCTTAGTCAATGGGTCTGCTACATTTAGATCCGTATGTATTTTGCAAATCTCTATGTCTCCCTCCTTGACTTGATCACGAATGGAGTTGAAGCATCTCTTGACGTGTTTGGTTCTTTTGTGAAATCTGGATTTCTTTGCTAAGGCAATTGCTCCAGTATTGTCACAAAAGATTTTCATTGTACCCGATGAACTAGGTATTACACCTAGATCGGATATGAACTCCTTCATCTAGACTCCTTCATTTGCTGCTTCCGAAGCAGCTATGTACTCCACTTCACACATAGATCCCGCCACGACGCTGTGCTTGGAACTGCACCAACTGACAGCTCCACCATTCAATATAAATACGTATCCGGTTTGTGACTTAGAGTCATCCGGATCAGTGTTAAAACTAGCATCGACCTAACCATTTACCACGAGCCCTTTGTCACCTCCATAAACGAGAAACATATCCTTAGTCCTTTTCAAGCACTTCAGGATGTTCATGTTCTTGATCGCTGTCCAGTGATCCACTCCTGGATTACTTTGGTACCACCCTACTAAACTTATAACATGGCACACATCAGGTCTGGTACATAGCATAAAATACATGATAGAACCTATGGCTGAGGCATAGGGAATGACTTTCATTTTCTCTGTATCTTCTGCAATGGTCAGGCATTGAGTCCGACTCAACTTCACACCTTGTAACACAGGCAAGAACCCTTTCTTTAACTGATCCATTTTGAACTTCTTCAAAACTTTATCAAGGTATGTGCTTTGTGAAAGTCCTATTAAGCGTGTTGATCTATCTCTATATATCTTGATGCCCAATATATAAGCAGCTTCACCGAGGTCTTTCATTGAAAAACTTTTATTCAAGTATCCTTTGATGCTATCTAGAAATTGTACATCATTTCCAATCAATATATGTCATCCACATATAATATTAGAAATGCTACATAGCTCCCACTCACCTTGTTGTAAATACAGGCTTCTCAGAAAGTCTGTATAAATAGAGCGTACATTCCAACTCCGGGATGCTTGCACCAGTCCATAGATGGATCGCTAGAGCTTGCACACTTTGTTAGCACCTTTAGGATCGACAAAACCTTCTGGTTGCATCATATACAACTCTTCTTTAAGAAATCCATTAAGGAATGCCGTTTTGACGTCCATTTGCTAGATTTCATAATCATAAAATACGGCAATTGCTAACATGATTCGGATAGACTTAAGCATCACTACGGGTGAGAAAGTCTCATCGTAGTCAACTCCTTGAACTTGTTGAAAACCTTTTGTGACAAGTCGAGCTTTGTAGACAGTAACATTACCATCAGCGTCAGTCTTCTTCTTGAAGATCCATTTATTCTCTATGGCTCGCCGATCATCGGGAAGTCCACTAAAGTCCATACTTTGTTCTCATACATGGATCCTATCTCAGATTTCATGGCCTCAAGCCATTTATCGGAACCTGGGCTCACCATTTCTTCTTCATAGTTCGTAGGTTCGTCATGGTCTAGTAAGATGACTTCCAAAACAGGAGTACCCTACCTCTGTGGTGTGGATCGTGCTCTGGTTGACCTACAAGGTTCAGTAGTAACTTGATCTGAAGTTTCATGATCATTATCATTAGCTTCCTATCTAGTTGGTGTAGGCATCACGGGAATGGTTTTCTGTGACGAGCTACCTTCCAATTCGAGAGGAGGTACAATTACCTCATCAAGTTCTACTTTCCTCCGACTCACTTCTTTCGAGAGAAGCTCCTTTTCTAGAAAGTTTCCATTCATGGAAACAAATATCTTGCCTTCAGATTTATGGTAGAAGGTGTACCCAATTATTTCCTTAGGGTATCATATGAAGACGCACTTCTCCGATTTGGGTTCGAGCTTATCAGGCTAAAGCCTTTTTACATAAGTGTCGCAACCCCAAACTTTAAGAAACGACAACTTAGGTTTCTTGCCAAACCACAATTCATACGGTGTCATCTCAACGGATTTAGATGGTTCCCTATTTAACATGAATGCAGCTGTCTCTAATGCATAACCCCAAAACAATAGTGGTAAATCGGTAAGGGACATCATAGATCACACCATATCTAATAAAGTACGGTTACGACGTTCAGACACACCATTACGCTGTGGTGTTCCAGGTGGCGTGAGTTGTGAAACTATTCCACATTTTTTTAAAAGAAGGCCAAACTCGTAACTCAAATATTCGCCTCCGCGATCAGATCGTAGAAACTTTATTTTCTTGCTACGATGATTCTCCACTTCACTATGAAATTCTTTGAACTTTTCAAATGTTTCACACTTGTGTTTCGTTAAGTAGATATACCCATATCCGCTCAAATCATCTGTGAAGGTCAGAAAATAACTATACCTGTCGCGAGCCTCAACACTCATCGGACCGCATACGGATACGTCTCCAGCGTATCTACTTTTCCAAACTCTTTTGTAACATCCCAAATTTCCTATTTGGAATGTTTTACAATTATAGCTAAGCATCTATGCATTCTGTTTGAATTTGAGTGCCATTTGGAGTTTCAGAAGATTTTGAGTTTTGAATTTGAATTCAAACTTTGGCAAGTGGGGATCATTTCAAAAAACTAAGCCTGATAAATATTTGAGCAAAGGTATGAGAGGAGTAAACATGACACTCCAAAAATATCAGAGGAAAACAATGCCAAAAGTTTTGAATTCAAATTTGAATTTTATTTGAATTTGGAAAAAAATGATTTTTTATAAACTTTGGATTTTGCCCCTGAAAAAATGTTCAAATGATAGGGAATATTCCCCTGATCATTTTGATATATATATGTCTTATATAAATATTTATACTTCTCTCTGTTTTTATTTTTCAAAAAGAATTAAAATAAAACAAAAGAAAATGCCAGGCACCAGCCAGCCGACTGCCCAGCAAAGACTGGGCCGCCCACTCACCTGGCCACTGGCAGCCCATCGGCCCCACCGGCGGCCGTGAGCCAGCCCATCTCACCCCCTCGCCCGAAACCTCTTCGGCTCGGTCGCCCGACCGCGCCGCGCCTCCCCTCTCTCTCTGCCAGGCGGGCCCCCACCCTCCTTCAACCCCTCGCCCACGCAACGACCCCGCCGCCGCTCGCCGGGATCCCGTGAGATCCGGGATTCGCCGGGATCTCCTCGCCCGCCCTTTCCCCTCGTCCAAGCCGAGGACCCCCTATTTATACCCCTCTCCCTTTTCCCATTCCCCCTCGCCCCTTGCCGGAACCCTCCTCTCTCCTCACGCTTCATGAGCCGAGCTCACCACCGCCATTTCCCTCGCCGCCGTCGCCCTAGCCCACCCCGAGCCTCGTCGACTCCACCAGACCACTCCCCGAGCTCGTCCGCACACGCCGGAGCACCCCGCCGACCTTCCCGATGACCGGAGCCGCCGACACACTCGCCGCCCGAGCCGCCGCCGTCGCCGAACTCCGATAAGCCGCCGGAGATCACCCCCCCCCCCGTCCGATCTAATATCTACGGTGTAGATTAGAACCCCGAAGGGGTATGTTTCTTTTAATTAAAACCCGGTTCAGCCCGGTTTAGTTCCGGTTTAATTTTTAGTTAGGTTTTATTATTAGACCGGCCCGATTCGTTTAACCCTAGGCCCATTTAGTTATATTACGCGCAGTGCGCTAGTTAGGCCCATTTAGTCGTTTCTCTTTATTTTCGTTTTTCTGTTTTAACAGAATAGTTTCAGATTTGAAAAATTCATATCTTTTATTCTACTTAATATTTTTGAGTGATTCTTTCTTTGTTGGTTTGAAAATTTATTATAGTATCTGTAGAAAATATAATTAGCTATGTTAAAATGTTTTATAATTGCTTTAACTTAGTTTTAGTCAGAATAGTAAATCTGTCATAAAATGAGCTAGGAAAATTATTTTTATATGATTCTTTTTGTCCCAACTTTGTTTTGACATTACCTAACCATAGGAATTAATTTGGGCATTTTAGGATTAATAAAAATAGTTTTAATCAGAATCTTGTTAGTCTTAATTAATTAACTAGCTACTGTTTTCCTGTTATTATAATTAGTAAATAAATTTATTTTTAACATGTGATTGATTATTCTAGGTTAGTTTCTGTCACTTTATAGCATGAAATTTTATTTATAATAAATAAAACTTTTATTTTATTTTCTTAATAGAAATTGAATTAGGCCTAATAGGAGTTTCATAATAGCTTTTAAATTGATTCTTTTTGCTCCTAGTTGCTTAATGCATCATTTTCATTAAGTTAACAAAACCCATGATTAGGTTATGTTGAGAAATTTTTTGTTATGTAAAACTATTTCTAGTGTTGCTCGAAGTAGGAAAACTGTGAGTTGGTTTTCTTTGAGTTTTCCTTTGGGTTTTGATTTGTTTGTTTTGGTGTGTTATGTTACTATGCTATTGTATTATGTGATCCTATGCTATATGCTTATTGTGATTATTGTTTGTCTCGGTAGAGTTTCCGGAGTGCGAAGCTTGCTACTACGAGTCTTTAGCTTACGAGGATCATCAGCAAGGCAAGTCTTGATCATGTTATTTTCAATACCTATGATTTTTGTGCATTAGAAATTATACCACCCCACCATGCATGCAGTAGTTGAAATTTTGAAGTTATGTTCTTGAGTAGTATCATGTGGTAGGTTGAACCAATCCCCTTGTTACCAGGACCCCGGGACGAAGTAGTTTATTTTGCTATGCTCGTGAGCGGGTTTGGTTGAGTGAAATTCATAAGTAAGATGTGAGAGTCAATGATGATGACAACCCCATGAACTACAAGATCAAGATGGACTTGAAATTCACTCTTTGGGTGGAGGACGGTTGTGGGCACCTGGAGAACCCGGTGGTTGGCGGGATGCATGGAGAAGTGCCATGACATCTTGCGGAAAGCTTCACCCAGCCACGAAGAGACGGATGGATGCCCCATTGACCGGAAGCTTACATGCAGCCGCAAGCCATTATGGGCTCTGGCTGGGTCAACCCTAGTTGTGACGCTGGCTGGGCGGTACTACGAGATGTAGAAGAGCGGTAGGATTGGATGGGTACGGCAGAGCGGAAGAACTCTTTGGAAGACCCTATTTCATTCGTCCGTCTTCAAACACCATGAAGTGCGAAGACTTAAAAGGAGGAATGATTCTTGCGGGTAAAGTCGCAAACCTCTGCAGAGTTAAAGATCTAATCGATTAGCCGTGTCCCGTTACGGACAATTTGAGCCTCTGGAACTTGGAAGTATTCGAAATCTCAACACTAAAACTAATAAATTAATTTGAGGGGTTATGACTTAATAATTTGGGAATGAGACATTGGTTGGCGGAACCATCTCAATAACTACCAACAATTTGTAGTAATTTGCAAGCAAGTCCCTTTGTAGTAGGGAAAAACGGCTTTTCGCAAAATGATGAAACTTAGAGCCCCACAGCCAAAATGCATATAGTGTTAGTAATTTTATTATTGTTATTCTCTCTTCATGACTTGCCGCTTATTCAAAAAGCTGACCTACACGGCTGCAACGTCTTATGTTGCGATATTTATTCGATCGGGAGTGAGGCTACGCCCGCGCTTGGTGATTGCCCTTTGAGTCGGATGGACTCGCTATACTTCTACGCTTCCGCAGCTTTAGTAGTTTATTTCTCATGAGTTGGCTTTTGGCGAATTTATTCTATTGTAGTAAAGACTCTATATGAGAATCGTGTAATAAATTCAGGTGTTATTGAACTTTGATTATTTCATCGATGTCTTCGTGAGTACCGGCATGATCTTGGGATGAATACAGACACGAGATTTGACCGATTTTGGGTCAGGTCGCTCTGAGATGGTATCGAGCACACCTGCGACCGTAGGATCGTAACCCCTAGGATCGGAAAACCATAGGAAGAGACCATTTACTTTGTATCCTTATCATTCCGTAATTCTCCCTGTTCAATTCGACTCCTCTCCGATTTTCAACATTCTAGATGGCGTCGAGTTCACCCCAGTTTGCTACGGAGTTTTGCCGGCCCGACGAGGCGATGCCCTTGGAAGGAAGCTGGTCCAGATGGTGAAGAAGCTGAAGATTGCTCTGCGCTCGATCACCGGGAAGCCAACCAATGCACTTCCGACGGACACCCGCTACAGGATTGAAGTGCATATTCCAGGGAGGACCTTCGGAGGACATACGGAGCCTATTGACTTTGAGTTCACCGACTTCAACTGGATCATCGGAAGGACATGGCGATCTATCGAGCCCTTGGACATCTCCGAGAAGATCTGAGGCGAGCTCGATCCATCGACCTCGCCATGGTTTCTCGCAGAGCAAGGAATGGAGATATCATCCGCACCGTGAGGACGACTCCATTCTCTCTTATGTCCAGGACTTGGAGTGTCTCCTCAGAAGCGGAGATTCAGACTCGCCGTAGCTCGAAGGTACACAGGAGGCTGTTGTTCCATGAATCGAACTGGAGGAGAAGGCACACGCAGACTTCCTTAACCATGAGGAAGAAATCGCGGACTTCATGGAGAGAGTCGACGACCTGAAGATGAAGCTTGCCACAATTGAGGAAAAGATGGACTTGGGAGAGGACCTTTTTCCGAGTGGAGATGATGGACCCCTCGTGAGCAATGATCAGGACTATGAAGGGAGTTCCACTGGAGGAAGCCGCAAGAGGAGGCGCCACAACAGAGGACACCACACCGGAGGACATCACACCAGAGGACGCAAGGATTATTGATGAAGACATTTAGTCGACCACCATGTTATTTTACCTTTTCGTCGATCAGTTAGGCCGATATTTTCGATTAGTCGTGATCATTTTGTAATCGAAATTGAACCATGTTTGAGCGGAATGAATAAATGATTGGTGTGATTATGTTTGTGCATTCATATGGGTAGTGTTATTTCTCATTAGACCATTGTTCTATTCTAATCGTCTCATCCACTCCAAAACACGGATGCCTCCGAGGCGTGACCGGTCTCAACTTCCGCGGAGCTCACCCGGCTGCTCCGGCAGCGAGAATGCCATATATGCAGATGCTCATCCAGAATCAGAACAACAACAACAATAATCCACCACCGCCACCACCGCCTCCTGTTGACAACTTGACTCGATTCCTGAGGCTGAATCCGCCGGTGTTCTCTAGCAGCACTTGAGCGATTGTGGCGACGATTGGCTCCGCAAGGTCGGAAGAGAGTTAATCACTGTTGGATGCACTGATGCAGAGAAGGTGCGCTTTGCCGCACATCAACTTGATGGACCTGCAGCTTCTTGGTGGGAGAACTACACCGTCACTTATCCCATCGGCACCATCACATGGGATCAGTTCCAGCAGGCCTTCCGCACCGCTCATGTTTCAGCTGGGGCCATGAGTCTGAAGAAGCGTGAGTTCCGCAACTTACGCCAGGGGAACCGTACTGTGGCACAGTACGTGGATGAATTCAGCAAGCTAGCTCGTTATGCCCCGGATGATGTGGCCACAGATGCCGCAAAGCAGGAGAAGTTTCTCGAGGGACTCAATGACGAGCTGGGAATGCAGCTTATGGTGGCTACTTTCGCCAACTACCAGCAGCTGGTAGACAAGGCCATCGTACTTGAAGGCAAGCAGCAGCAGATTGAAAGCCGCAAGCGGAAGTACAGCCAGGGGAAGCACAACTCAGGAGCTCAAGAGAAGCCCGTTATGCCCCATACTCGAGAGGGCATACCCATCACAACCATGGAGGACATAACCATGGAGGCAATGGGAACAATCGCAACCAGGACAACAGGTCTGGCAATGGCAATGGCAATGGAAATGGTAATGGAAACCAGCACCGTTCTGCCCCGGCTCCGAAGGATCTGAGCCACATCACCTGTTTCAAGTGCCAGAAAACAGGGCACTATGCCACCGACTGCCCAGAGGCCAAGTAGAGGAATGGAAACGGCAATGGAAGCTCAGCGAAGAAGCCCAACCCTTTCCCTCGTGCTCAGGTGAACCACATTGACGTGGAGGACGTCTATGATCAGCCATACACTATGGTTGGTAAGTTTTTATTGAATTCACGTTCAGTTTTGGTACTCTTTGGTTCTGGTGCAACGCATTCATTCATATCAAGGGTAGTTGTGGAAAAGTACGGGTTGCCCACTAAAACCCTTAGAAACCCCTTGGCGTCGGTTCGCGGGAGGAGAAATGATGGCAGGCTTAGGCTGTCATGCAACCCTCAACATCGGGAACCATAAATTTCCGCAGACCTCATAGTGTTGGAAACCCGGACCTTGGATGTAATCCTAGGCATGGATTGGTTGACGAAGTTTGAAGGAAACATAGGCGTGCTCAAGAAGTCTATTCTCGCTCACCACCCCGAGCGAAGAGGATCAAGTATGTATCCGAGACATAGCGGATGAAGAATCGGTGAATTCCCTCACGGAGTTATACAGGAGGAAGTGCCGATGGTGCAAGATTTTCCCGATGTGTTTCGGAGGAATTACCAGAATGCCACCGGACAGGACATTGAATTTCTGATCGAGTTATTGCCGGCATAGCCCCAATATCCAAGAGACCTTATCGGATGCCCCGAATGAGTTGAAAGAGATCAAGGATCAAATTAATGAGTTATTGGAGAAAGGATATATTCGCCAAGCTCATCACCTTGGGGAGCCCCAGTTCTTTTGGTAGAGAAGAAGGATGGAAGCTTGAGGATGGTGGTGGATTATCGTGTGTTGAGCAAGTGACCATCAAGAACAAGTACCCTCTGCCGATGATTAATGACTTGTTTGATCAGCTAGTAGGAGCCAAGGTATTCTCCAAGATCGATCTTGATCGTGGTATCATCGATTGAAGATCCGTGAAAAGGATATACCCAAAACAACATTCACTACCAGGTATGGTCTATATGAGTATACCGTCATGTCATTTGGATTGACTAATGCTCCTGCATACTTCATGAATTTGATGAACAAGGTATTTATGGAATATCTGGACAAGTTTGTCGTGGTGTTCATCGATGATATACTGATTTTCTCCAAGAGCGAGGAAGAGCATAAGGAACATTTGCGTCTAGTTCTGGAGAAACTTCGAGAACATCGGTTGTATGCCAAGTTCAGCAAATGTGAATTTTGGCTGAAGGAAGTTGGATTCCTCGGACATGTTATTTCAGGAGAAGGAATAGCAGTTGATCCCGCCAAGGTTGAATCAGTCACCGATTGGCAGTCGCCCACCTCAGTCAAGGAGATCCGCAGTTTTCTCGGACTCGCAGGATATTATCGGAGGTTTATTGAGAACTTCTAGAAGATTGCCAAGCCCATGACTGAGCTGTTGAAGAAGGAAGCCAAGTATGTTTGGACCGAGGATTGTGAAGCCAGTTTTCAGGAATTGAAGAAACGTTTGGTCACAGCCCCAGTACTGATTTTGCCGGACATACACAAGGAATACCAGGTTTGTTGTGACGCTTCTCGTCAAGGACTCGGCGGAGTACTAATGCAGGAAGGAAAAGTTGTAGCTTATGCCTCCAGACAGCTACGACCTCACGAGATGAATTATGCCACACATGATCTGGAGTTAGCAGCCGTAGTGCATGCACTCAAGACCTGGAGACATTTCCTCATCGGAAACCGTTGTGATGTCTACACAGATCACAAGAGCTTGAAGTATATTTTCACGCAGAAAGAGTTGAACCTCAGGCAGAGGAGATGGCTAGAGTTGATAAAGGACTATGACATGAGATTGCATTACCACCCAGGTAAAGCTAATGTTGTAGCAAATGCTTTGAGCCGTAAGAGTTATGTGAATACTCGACAGCAGGAGGATTACCCAGGAGTTAGTCGATGACCTCGAGATCTCCGATGGAGATAGTTCCGAGGGGATATATTGCAACTCTGGAAGTTCAGTCCACTTTGGCCGAAAGGATTCGTGAAGCCCAGAAGTCGGACAAGGAAATTGATGAAATAAAGCAGAAAATGAATGAAGGAAAAGCGAAAGGGTTCCGTAAGGATGAACACGGAACTATATGGTTCGAGGATCGTATTTATGTGCCCAATGATCCCGAACTCAGGAAGCTAATTCTTCAGAGGCTCATGATTCACCGTACTCGATTCACCCGGTAACACCAAGATGTACCTGGATTTGAAGGAAAGTTTCGGTGGGCGGTATGAAGAAGGATATTGCGAGCACGTAGCATTATGCGATGTTTGTCAACGAGTAAAGGCAGAACATCGAAGCCAGCAGGGTTACTTCAACCTTTGCCGATTCAGATTGGAAATGGGAGAAACTTGGAATGGATTTTATCCTTTGGATTACCCGGGACCCGTTCAGGTTATGATTCCATCTGGGTAGTGGGTGATCGTTTGACCAAGGTAGCTCACTTCATTCCGTGAAGACTACCTATACCAGTGCTAAGTTGGCCAAGATATACATGACCAGGATCGTATGTGCGCATGGAGTTCGAGGAAAATCTGTCGATAGAGGAACAGTTTACCTCAAAGTTTTGGAAGCAGTTGCATGAAACTTTGGGTGCGAGGCTGGAATTCAATACAGCTTTTCATCCATGAGATGATGGACAGACCGAGAGAGTCAATCAGATTCTGGAGGACATGTTGAGAGCTTGTGTGCTAGACTATGGGTCTAGCTGGGATGATAATTTGCCATACGCAGAGTTTTCATACAACAACAGTTATCAATCCAGTCTGAAGATGGCCCCTTTCGAAGCTCTATACGGAAGGAGGTGCAGAACACCATTGTTGTGGGATGGTGTTGGAGATCGATCACTTTTCGGTTCCGACCTTATCAGAGATTCCAAAGAGAAAGTCAAGCTGATTCGGGATAGACTCAAGATAGCACAGTCGAGGCAGAAGAGTTATGCCGACAGTAAACGCAAGGAAGTAACTTACGAAGCGGGAGACCGAGCATATCTTCGTGTGTCTCCACTTCGTGGAATCAAGCGGTTTGGTGTCAAAGGAAAGTTAGCACCCCGATTCATTGGCCCCTACAAAATCCTCGAACATCGTGGAGAAGTTGCTTACAAGTTGGAATTGCCGGAAGGATTGTCCGGAGTTCATGATGTCTTCCATGTTTCTCAGCTGAAGAAGTGTCATGCGGACATGGCCGATATTCCGTTGAGAGACACAGTGCCCCTAGAGGCCATACAGCTTGACAGTGATCTGACTTATAAGGAGAAACCCGTCCGAATTCTCGAGACTGCGACCAGAGTCACCCGCAGCAAGGTCATCAAGTTTTGCAAGGTGCTGTGGAGTCACCACTCCGAGGAAGAAGCCACCTGGGAGCGCGAAGAAGATCTTCTTCGAGACCACCCTCACCTATTCGCTAGCCAACCCGAATCTCGAGGGCGAGATTCATCTTAAGGTGGGTAGGTTTGTAACATCCCAAATTTCCTATTTGGAATGTTTTACAATTATAGCTAAGCATCTATGCATTCTGTTTGAATTTGAGTGCCATTTGGAGTTTCAGAAGATTTTGAGTTTTGAATTTGAATTCAAACTTTGGCAAGTGGGGATCATTTCAAAAAACTAAGCCTGATAAATACTTGAGCAAAGGTATGAGAGGAGTAAACATGACACTCCAAAAATATCAGAGGAAAACAATGCCAAAAGTTTTGAATTCAAATTTGAATTTTATTTGAATTTGGAAAAAAATGATTTTTTATAAACTTTGGATTTTGCCCCTGGAAAAATGTTCAAATGATAGGGAATATTCCCCTGATCATTTTGATATATATATGTCTTATATAAATATTTATACTTCTCTCTGTTTTTATTTTTCAAAAAGAATTAAAATAAAAATTAAGAAAATTCCAGGCACCAGCCAGCCGATTGCCTGCCAAGACTGGGCCGCCCACTCACCAGCGGCCATTGGCAGCCCATCGGCCTTGACCGGCGGCCAGCGAGCCAGCCCATCTCACCCCATCGCCCGAAACCTCTTCGGCTCGGTCGCCCGACCGCGCCGCGCCTCCCCTCTCTCTCTGCTAGGCGGCCCCCACCTCCTTCAACCCCTCGCCCATAGCGACCCCCCGCCGCCGCTTGGGATCCCGTGAGATCTGGATTCGCGGGATCTCCTCACCGCCCTTTCCCTCGTCCAAGCCGAGGACCCCTATTTATACCCCTCCCCCACCCCATCCCCCTCGCCCCTCTGGAACCTCCTCTCTCCTCACACGCTCGCCGGAGCCGAGCTCACCACCGCCGCCATTTCCCTCGCCGCCGTCGCCCTAGCCCACCCCGAGCCTCGTCGACTCCACCAGACCACTCCCCGAGCTCGTCCGCACCCGCCGGAGCACCCCGCCGACCTCCCCGACGACCGGAGCCGCCGACACACTCGCCGCCCGAGCCAGCGCCGTCGCCGAACTCCGGTAAGCCGCCGGAGATCACCCCCCCCCCCGGTCCGATCTAATATCTACGGTGTAGATTAGAACCCCGAAGGGGTATGTTTCTTTTAATAAAAACCCGGTTCGGCCCGGTTTAGTTCCGGTTTAATTTTTAGTTAGGTTTTATTATTATACCAGCCCGATTCGTTTAACCCTAGGCCCATTTAGTTATATTACGCGCAGTGCGCTAGTTAGGCCCATTTAGTCGTTTCTCTTTATTTTCGTTTTTCTGTTTTAACAGAATAGTTTCAGATTTGAAAAATTCATATCTTTTATTCTACTTAATATTTTTGAGTGATTCTTTTTTTGTTGGTTTGCAAATTTCTTATAGTCTCTGTAGAAAATATAATTAGCTATGTTAGAATTATTTATAATTGCTTTAACTTAGTTTTAGTCAGAATAGTAAATCTGTCATAAAATGAGCTAGGAAAATTATTTTTATATGATTCTTTTTGTCCCAACTTTGTTTTGACATTACCTAACCATAGGAATTAATTTGGGCATTTTAGGATTAATAAAAATAGTTTTAATCAGAATCTTGTTAGTCTTAATTAATTAACTAGCTACTGTTTTCCTGTTATTATAATTAGTAAATAAATTTATTTTTAACATGTGATTGATTATTCTAGGTTAGTTTCTGTCACTTTATAGCATGAAATTTTATTTATAATAAATAAAACTTTTATTTTATTTTTCTTAATAGAAATTGAATTAGGCCTAATAGGAGTTTCATAATAGCTTTTAAATTGATTCTTTTTGCTCCTAGTTGCTTAATGCATCATTTTCTGTTAAGTTAACAAAAACCCATGATTAGGTTATGTTGAGAAATTTTTTGTTATGTAAAACTATTTCTAGTGTTGCTCGAAGTAGGAAAACTGTGAGTTGGTTTTCTTTGAGTTTTCCTTTGGGTTTTGATTTGTTTGTTTTGGTGTGTTATGTTACTATGCTATTGTATTATGTGATCCTATGCTATATGCTTATTGTGATTATTGTTTGTCTCGGTAGAGTTTCCGGAGTGCGAAGCTTGCTACTACGAGTCTTTAGCTTACGAGGATCATCAGCAAGGCAAGTCTTGATCATGTTATTTTCAATACCTATGATTTTTGTGCATTAGAAATTATACCACCCCACCATGCATGCAGTAGTTGAAATTTTGAAGTTATGTTCTTGAGTAGTATCATGTGGTAGGTTGAACCAATCCCCTTGTTACCAGGACCCCGGACGAAGTAGTTTATTTTGCTATGCTCGTAGACGGGTTTGGTTGAGTGAAATTCATAAGTAAGATGTGAGAGTCAATGATGATGACAACCCCATGAACTACAAGATCAAGATGGACTTCGAAATTCACTACTGGGTGGAGGACGGTTGACGGGCACCCTGGAGAACCCAGTGGTTGGCCGGGATGCATGGAGAAGTGCCATGACATCTTGCGGAAAGCTTCACCCAGCCACGAAGAGACGGATGGATGCCCCATTGACCGGAAGCTTACGTGCAGCCGCAAGCCATTATGGGCTCTGGCTGGGTCAACCCTAGTTGTGACGCTGGCTGGGCGGTACTACGAGATGTAGAAGAGCGGTAGGATTGGATGGGTACGGCGGTAGCCGAAGAACTCTTTGGAAGACCCTATTTCATTCGTCCGTCTTCAAACACCATGAAGTGCGAAGACTTAAAAGGAGGAATGATTCTTGCGGGTAAAGTCGCAAACCTCTGCAGAGTTAAAGATCTAATCGATTAGCCGTGTCCCGATTACGGACAATTTGAGCCTCTGGAACTTGGAAGTATTCGAAATCTCAACACTAAAACTAATAAATTAATTTGAGGGGTTATGACTTAATAATTTGGGAATGAGACATTGGTTGGCGGAACCATCTCAATAACTACCAACAATTTGTAGTAATTTGCAAGCAAGTCCTTGTAGTAGGGAAAAGCTGGCTTTTAGCAAAATGATGAAACTTAGAGCCCCACAGCCAAAATGCATATAGTGTTAGTAATTTTATTATTGTTATTCTCTCTTCATGACTTGCCAGCTTATTCAAAAAGCTGACCTACACGGCTGCAACGTCTTATGTTGCAGATATTTATTCCGATCAGGAGTGAGGCTACGCTCCGCGCTTGGTGATTGCCCTTTGGAGTCGGATGGACTCGCTATACTTCTACGCTTCCGCAGCTTTAGTAGTTTATTTCTCATGAGTTGGCTTTTGGCCGAATTTATTCTATTGTAGTAAAGACTCTATATGAGAATCGTGTAATAAATTCAGGTGTTATTGAACTTTGATTATTTCATCGATGTACTGTGAGTACCAGCATGATCTTGGGATGGTACAGACACAGAGATTTGACCGATTTTGGGTCAGGTCGCTACATCTTTTGCCCTTGTTTTGGACTCTAATTGCATGATTCGAATGGAACTAACCCAGACTGACGCTGTTTTCAGCAGAATTGCCATGGTGTTATTTTTTTCGGAATAAAATGTTCTCGGAATGACCTGAAAATCAACGAAGATAACTTTTGGAATTAATAAAAAAAATTGGAGAAAGAATCAGCACCAAGGGGCCCACACCCTAGCCACAAGGGTGGGGGCGCGCCCACCCCCTAGGGTGCGCCCTGCGACCTTGTGGGCCCCCTGGACCTCCACCGACCTTAACTCCAACTCCATATATTCATGTTCAAGGAGAAAAAAATAGAGAAGGATTCATCGCGTTTTACGATATGGAGCCGCTGCCAAGCCCTGTTCTTTGGGAGGGCAGATCTGGAGTCCGTTCGGGGCTCCGGAGAGGGGAATCCATCGCCATCGTCATGATCAACCATCCTCCATCACCAATTTTTGTGATGCTCACCGCCGTGCGTGAGTAAATCCATCATAGGCTTGCTGGACCGTGATGGGTTGGATGAGATTTACCATGTAATCGAGTTAGTTTTGTTAGGGTTTGATCCCTAGTATCCACTATGTTCTAAGATTGATGTTGCTATGACTTTGCTATGCTTAATGCTTGTCACTAGGGCCCGAGTGCCATGAACTCAGATATGAACCCTTTATGTTTTCATGAATATATTTGTGTTCTTGATCCGATATTGCAAGTTATAGTCACCTACTACGTGTTATGATCCGGCAACCTCGGAGTGACAATAGTCGGGACCACTCCTAGTGATGACCGTAGTTTGAGGAGTTCATGTACTCACTAAGTCCTAATGATTTTGTCCGGTACTCTATTAAAAGGAGACCTTAATATCCCTTAGTTTCCAATAGGACCCCGCTGCCATGGGAGGGTAGGACAAAAGATGTTATGCAAGTTCTTTTCCATAAGCACGTATGATTATATTCAGAATACATGCCTACATTACATTGATGAACTGGAGCTAGTTCTCTGTCACCCTATGTTATAACCATTGCATGATGAATGCCATCTGACATAATTATCCATCATTGATCCATTGCCTACGAGCTTTTCATATATTGATCTTTGCTTCGTTACTTTTCTGTTGCTATTGTTACAATTACTACGAAACTACTACTGTCACTTTTGCCACTGTTACCGTTACTTCCATACTACTTTGCTACTAAATACTTTGATGTAGATATTAAGTCTTTCAGGTGTGGTTGAATTTAAAACTTAGCTGCTAGTAGTCGAGAATATTCTTTGGCTCCCCTTGTGTCGAATCAATAAATTTGGGTTGAATACTCTACCCCCGAAAACTGTTGCGATCTCCTATACTTGTGGGTTATCAAGACCTTTTTCCGTCGCCATTGCCGGGGAGCATAGCTCTATTCTCTGAGTCACTTGGGATTTATATCTGTTGATCACTATGAGGAATTTGAAAGATCAAAGAACCAAGGTTTTTCCCTCAACTGCGAGGGAGGTAAGGAAGTGCCATCTAGCTCCGGACTTGATTCTCGTTCTTTTTTGAGTAAACTTGCGACACCTACACGTGCTATTTATTCCGATATGTCGCATGTTATTGTTGATGCCACTTCTACTATGAATGATGCTTATGATACTACTTCTTTGCTTGATAATACTGTGCCACTAGGTGAATTTCTTGATGAACAACTTGCTAGGGTTAGAGAGAATGAAATTACTGAAACTGATGATATTAATGAAGATTATGATTATGATTCTCCCCCATAGATATGAATTGCCTGTTGTGCCTGAGGGTTATGTTATGGATGAAGAAACTGCTAGAGACTTCTTTGCTTGCAATGATAGAGAAGATCTTAAGAAACTATTAGCTAAGCTGAAAGGAAAATCCTTGAATGCTAGAATGAAATATGACCCTGCTTTTGCTACTTCACCTATCTTTGTTACTAATAAGGATTATGAATTCTCTGTCGATCCCGAGTTAATTACTTTGGTTGAATCTGATCCTTTTCATGGTTATGAATCTGAAACAGTTGTGGCACATATTACTAAATTAAATGATATAGCCACCCTATTTGCTCATGAGGAAAAATCCGCTATTACTATATTCTTAAATTGTTTCCTTTCTCATTAAAGGGTGATGCTAAGATATAGTTTAATTCTCTTGCTCCTGGTCATGTGCGTAGTCCCCAGGATATGATTTATTACTTCTCTGCAAAATATTTCCCTGCTCATAAGGAACAAGCTGCTTTAAGGGAAATATATAATTTTGTGAAAATTGAAGAAGAGAGTCTCCCACAAGCTTGGGGAAGGCTTTTCCAATTACTTAATGCTTTGCCTGATCATCCTCTCAAGAAAAATGAATTACTTGATATCTTTTATAATGGACTACCCGATGCTTCCAGAGACCACCTGGATAGTTGTGCTGGTTGTGTTTTCAGGGAAAGAACTATTGAGCAAGCTGAATTGTTATTGAATAATATATTGAGTAATGAAAATGATTGGAAACTTCCTGAACCAACTCCGAAGCCAACTCCGAAGAAAAGGGGTATTCTATTTCTCAGTCTTGAAGATATGCAAGAGGCAAATAAATCTATGAAAGAAAAAGGTATTAAAGCCGAATATGTTAAAAATATACCACCTATTAAAGAAGTACATGGTCTTGATAACCCGACACAGGTAGTAGAGGTAAACTCTCTCCGTAGATTCGATGAAGGTGATATTCCTCATAATAAGTCTTCTATACAATGCTTTGATGAGTTTGATAGTTTTATTGTTAAGCAAGAAAATTTCAATGCTTATGTTAGTAGACAATTGCAACGTAATGCTTACATGCTTGATCACTTGAGTAATTATATGAATAGTACTGTTAATGATCTTAAGCTTATTAGTAAACATGCTTCCATGGTTACAACTCAAGTAGAACAAGTACTTAAAGCTCAAGATGATTTGCTTAATGAGTTGAATAGTAAGAACCATGATAATGCTGTAAGGGTTATGACTAGAGGTGGTAAGATGACCTAGGAACCATTGTATCCTGAGGGCCATCCTAAGAGAGTTGAGCAGGATTCTTAGATAACTAATAATGATACACTTAGTCCTCGTAATAAAAAGAAAAATAAAACTGATAGGACTTTGCATGCTAGTGAACCTGCTATAGACACACCTGAGAATCCTAATGATATTTCTATTTCTGATGCTGAGACACAATGAGGTGATGAACATGAACCTAGTGACAATGTTAATGATGATGTTCATGTTGATGCTCAACCTAGTAACGATAATGATGTAGAGATTCAACCTGCTGTTGATCTTGATAACCCACAATCAAAGAACCAACGTTATGATAAGAGAGACTTTGTTGCTAGGAAACATGGTAAAGAAAGAGAACCATGGGTTCAGAAACCCATGCCCTTTCCTCCTAAGCCATCCAAGAAAAAGGATGATGAGGATTTTGAGCGCTTTGCTAAAATGATTAGACCTATGTTTTTGCATATGCGTTTGACTGACATGCTTAAAATGCCTCCTTATGCTAAGTATATGACAGATATTGTTACTAATAAAAGAAAGATACCGGAAGCTGAAATTTCCACCATGCTTGCTAATTATACTTTTAAGGGTGGAATACCAAAGAAACTTGGAGATCCAGGAGTACCAACTATACCATGCTCCATTAAAGGAAACTATGTTAAAACTGCTTTATGTGATCTTGGAGCCGGTCTTAGTGTTATACTACTGAAATTTCTTTGCAAATGGCTGATAAATCAACTGCTATACCCATCGGTATTTGTGAGGATGTGCCTGTTGTGGTTGCAAACGTTACTATCTTAACGGACTTTGTTATTCTTGATATTCCCGAGGACGATAGTATGTCGATTATCCTTGGTAGACCCTTTTTGAGTACTGCAGGGGCTGTTATTGATTGCAACAAAGGAAATGTCACTTTTGATGTTAATGGTAATGAGCATACAGTATATTTTCCAAAGAAACAACCTCAAGTTCATAGTATCAATTCAATTGAAAAAAATTCAATTATTACAATCGGAGGTTTTGAATTCCCTCTTCCTACTATCAAAAAGAAATATGATATTCTTATTGTTGGGGCCGTGCATATCCCCGTTGAGGCAACCTAGTGTTATTCGAAAATTCTCCAGTTTCACGTCATTCGGAAGAAGTTTGTTAATAAGATTTGATCAACCTTGTTAATGGATTCCTTTTGATGAGCATGAGATGGATGAATTTAGAAAGCACAACTCTATGTACCCATCTTTTACTTTCTGTTAATTAGTTTGAATAAAGCAAAATTAGTATTTTCCGTCTGTTTTCTATCCAAAGTTTTTTGATGCATGATATAGCCTCTAGGCACTTGTAGGAGTAGTTACTATCAATTTTGTTGAGTTTGCTTCACTTTTATTTTGAGTCAATAAAAATTTCAGAAATTTTCAGAGGAAGAAACTGTTGAGGAGATTGTTGAGAGGCTCCTCGAGCCGGGATTCGCAGGAAAAGGAAAATGAGGAGAAGGAAAAGCCCAAGTATAATCTTCCTCGCGCCACGGAAATTTGTGCGGGCGAATGGCCATGTGATGTATTCTTACAAGCAGTCGGGATTTATGATGATTTCTATTATTTGGCTGGGAATGCAGGCATCACTGACTTCCTCCTCGACCGGTATAATCAGTATCCCTCACTCACTAATACTTTCGTGCAAAATTTTCACTTTCATGCTAGGAAATCACCACCCACGGTAGACTTTCACTTATATGATGAGTACAAAGAAATGACGCTTTATGAATTTTGTGCGGTTTATACATTACCTTATGAAGGTAGTGTCGAGGAACCACGTCCTAGCGATGTGGAAGGCCTTATTCATGAAATCACCGTAGGGGAAGGTAGAGGAGTGTCAGGAGCGAGAGTGTCTAGTATTTATCTTCCTGCTTTACGCTATTACTCATTATTTGCTGGGAGATGTTTAATTAGTCGTGGAGAGAGTGGAGGCCTTAGTGCCCCTGACCTCGCCATTTTACGCCACGCTTTACATAGAGATAGAACTTACAGTTTGGGTGCTAAGGTTGTTAGACGGTTGAGTATGAACCATACAAAGGGTCCTATCTTTGGAGGCATCTTCGCCTCCCGCCTTGCTAAACACTTTGAGATACCCATTAGGCTTTATGAAAAATAAGAGAAACTGCTACCCACTATATATTTAGATTATGACAGAATGGTAGCACATAAGTTTATTCGACATGATGAGGAAAAGGTAATTATTTATAACCTGGTATTTAGCGAGAACACTTTTTAGATTATTACCTTCCCTGCACCTGTTCTGTTCGATATGCATTTAGGCAGGTACATTGTTTTGCCCGCGGACATTCATGCATACTGGGAGGGGACACGATCCCCACCTCCTGAGCCAGAGCCATCACCTGATCCATACCAGGAGTCTATTTATCAGTGGGATCCACAGGAGCTCGCTAACCAGTGGAAGCCCCAGGATCCTCCTCAGTACACCGGAGAGAACTACTTTGATCCGTGGGCATAGACCAACTTAGGCCAAAAGCCTAAGCTTGAGGGAGTACGTATTCCTCACCGACATTACATTCATGATCACACACTCATTTCAGTTGTCGGTGCTCATACTTTTTCATTATAATATCCATGCTAGTTTATTTCTTTTTTTCGCTTTCTTCTTGTGTGTTTGAAAAACCTTAAGAAAAACCAAAAAAATATTAGTTGTAGTTAGTTTACTTTCTATGCATGTTTAGTAGTAAAATTAAAAGAAAACCCAAAAATATTTCTTGTTCTTGTTTTGCTTGTTGGGAGCTTTCCCGCGTAAGTAGTTTTTCTCATTCTTGTTCTTCTTCCTTAGAAAAACAAAAACTCCAAAAATATTTCAGTGTGTTTCTTTGAATTTCTTTTCGTTCCTTTGGGGGTCGAGAGGAGAAGACCACGATGAAAATGTTGAGTGGCTCTCATATGCATTATTGTTGATCTAACAAAGAGCCCATATTACCTTATATTCTCCTTTGAATAAATGTTTGCAGATTCCAGCTTAGTCCAATGCACGTGCACTATTATTATTATCCACACCGTTCGGTCATGCAAGTGAAAGGCAATAATGACGATATATGATGAAATGATTGAGATGATGAAAAGCTGGTATGAACTCGACCTATCTTGTTTTTGTAAATATGATTAGTTCATCGTTCTGATTCAGCCTATTATGAATGAAACATGTTTGCAATGACAATTAGAGATTATAGCTACTCATGCCATGCATAATTAGCTAGGAGTTTATAATGGTTTACCTTGCGTTCCATCATGGAAATTAAAATGGTTGTGATGTAGTATGATAGGATGGTATCCTCCTTTGAATGATTCGAGTGGCTTGACTTGGCACATGTTCATGCATGTAGTTGAAACAAAATCAACATAGCCTCTACGATATTTATGTTCATGGTGATTTATATCCCATGTTGAACAAGGCAATGAGCTTGTAATCCATGTAGTCTTCTGATGGTGTGATCACTTCGCAGATTACAACCTTCAAAAAATGGAGGTCGCACAAAGCTCGACGCGTCTCATGCGTAGTAGGCAGGAGTGTCCAGCGGGCTGCGAGGCTCGATGGCGGCGGTATCCAATGATGGAAGGGTGATCTCTCGCTGGGTGTAGATATCCACGAGATGCCACGGACTACCGGATTGGTGGATGAGGACGATCCAGTTGGCCTTCATGCCTTCCAAGTAGTGGCCGCACATGAAGAACAGGTGGACGGGTAGTGGCACCATGTCGAGGGGCACCACGACAACCTCCGTAGGATCGTCAAGTCAGTGTCTGGGCCTCCTGCGAGGATCGGGCATCAGCAAGAAGGGTGTCCTGAAAAGGGCCGGCCGGTTGCAGACGAGTAGACGGTACAAAGACACCGAGCATGCGGCCAGACGGACGGTGCTGAGCAGGTCCATACGATTATAGATCTGCTCCAAGAGAATATCAGGGAGGGAATTCCTATCGTGGCTCTGCATGTCAGTCGGTTATACCATAGGATTTTTTAAGGCGCTGGGTGATTGCGGTTTTTGGTGCCTGCGAGCGAGCGGGGAAGTGGATTCGGGCGGGCGAGCGAAGAAGATGGCGTGTGTGGCCAAGCAGTGAGCAGGGGGATATCGTATGCGCAAGTTACCAAGGAAGATGGCGCGGGCGGGCCACCAGTGAGCGGGAGGAAATGGTGTGCGGCCGACAATGGGGAAGAGAGGAGGAAGAATAAGAAAGGTGGAAGAAGAGGGGAAGACGGGGAAGAAAGTGCATTAAATCTCATTCTACTAGTACTACTTCAAGGATATACCGTAGTTCAGACTGTAAATAGTTAAGCTAATGATATGTTTCTACCTCAAGAGGGCCCATATGTCAGTTAATGGAAGAGAGAGGTGCGTAAGCGTGCTCCACTGGCAAACATGATGGCAGTACTGGGTAAGGCTGATTTAGTAACACCAACAAGCTGGTTCAGCTTATTAATTAGGTGTTCCATCTGCTGCAGTGTGTATTATCACTTCACTATGAAGACTAGTTGAATAGTTCTCTCTGACCGAGATGGGGAACCAAGACTTCCTATCTACAATATCCCTATGCCTCTACTCTCATCCTGCCCAACAAGATGAAACATTGGCCAAGGCACCCGGCACCAATAATATAGGAGTACTAGTTGACTATCTATTTAACTAAATAAATGTTAATGCATTTCACCAAAAGTCATATCACTGGATTCGTATTTGAACATAGTTTTTAATGGTATAGTTTTTTATGACATGCATTGACACTTTGTTAGTTAAATTTACAGTCAAAATTTTACACTAAGTACGAAGGGGACCATTAAACCAGGACGGAGGTTTATATATATACAGATCAATAAAACAATCATCAACCAAGGTAGTAGTAAATGATGAGTGCCCAAAGATTTTTTTTCTGAAAGTACTCAATAATGGGCTCTTTTTTCTCAAGAAAATTGTGTTGACGAACGTATTAATTGGAATGCACGCGCGAGGAACAAATGACCAGAACTTTTACATGCATTGGAGAGTTTCCTCTTAATTCTTGCATGCAACGTTTTAATCAAGCTTGAAATATGAACATGTCAATGGGAGGGAGTAAAAGCCTCATGCATGCATGCATGCAACATGCAACACTCACACGTACACATGCACACACGCAACACTCACGCATCCATGCATGCAACATGCAACACTCACACGTACACATGTACACACGCAACACTCACGCATCCATGCGGCACACAACACACGATGTAACACACACGCTCCCGCTCAAGTGCTCAACCTACTCCCTCCGTCCGTGAAAGACTATACATATAGAGATTTACACATTGACCAAGAGGAACTAGAACTTCATGGCATAATTAACGCCCAAAAGTAGCAGACTTATGTGTGCATGCGACCATTGAGAGAAGAAGATTAAATGAAGGTTGTTGCATGCTGTAATTAAGGATAGACATGTAACCTATAGCTAGAGCATAAGTTGGTGCATTAGTCAATCAAAACCGATTAGATTAAAGGCTAAGTGCATTGGGAGTGTATATGTACACTCTTTGTTGGAAGACCGAGGGAGTACACGTGCATGCACTCACATACACAGCCAGGGTGGTTCACGCGCAAGGGTTGGACTCCTGTCGTGCCTGCGTTAAGTTTTGTTTAAGTTATTTCTTTGCTCTGCCAACTGGCAGGTGCGACCCAGTAATCAGGTGCCAATTTAACCAGTCAAACAAGTGCCACGCCGACTATGTGGCCGGTCAGTAGGGTGCAATACGGTGCTCTACGGTGAGCTAGTGATCGTATAATCACCGCAAAACTTTATAGTGACCGTAATGAGCGTATTGTTACATACATTAACCACCAGTGTATTTTTCTTGTTCTAAATTAAGCCATATTAAACGGACAGGACGCAGTATGGACTAGTACTGCTTTGATGTGTCCCGTCAACTCGTCGAATGAGGAGAAGCTTGCTTACTATGCCCTCTCCCTCGCCCACACGCGGTGGCTCACATGACGTGGAGAAGCTTGCTTACTATGTACGCCTATGCCCTCTCCCTCGCCCACGCGCGCGCTGGCTCGCAGGACGAGGAGAGAGTTTTGACTATAGCACCCTCTCCCTCTCCCTCGCCCTCGCCCTCGCGATGGACGTGTAGCAGTTCATTCAGTGTCAGATTGCCAGAAGCATATTGTACTGTAGTATCATCATTGTTGGGCCTTCCGAAGAGGCGAAGAGCCAAGTGCAAGGTTCACACGAGTACGAACTGTTGAACCTCCCGAAGAGGCAAAGATCCAAGCGCAAGGTTTTATAGGAGTTGTCGTCCTAGTAGGAGTGCTGCAACTATAGAGAACGATGTTACTGTACGTTGCCGCCACGTCACCTATATCCAAAGTTGTGCCACCTTTTTTCTCAAAGAGCGTGAGCCCGTGCAACAACCACACAAGTTGCACATACACATAACACATTTACTAGTAATAAATTCTAAAGGACAAATGCCAGTATGCCACACAAGTTCATCTCCAGTTCATGTGATAAATTTGTGCATGACTAGTCTACATATATTCACAGCGCTACCATTCACAATTTACCATACTCCACTTACATGTTATAGATGGGCTCCATGTCGTCCTACAGGTTCCAGTCCCAGGTGTTCATCATGGATGTCATGATCCATAGCAGTGGGCAATGGGAATCATTGTTGCAGCTTTCCAGTCCGGTTCCACACGATGGAGACTCATCCAAGCTGAAGCGACATAAATCAGGGATAGTGTGTCCCAGCATGTCGTTCATCTGGCGGTGCGCACTGAAGAAACAACCATGCTTCATGAACGACAGGCCTTCGGTGTCATGCACAGAAGGTGTTATCTGCTTCACAATGGGGTAGCTGTCGGTGTACAAAAAGAGGGGCACGCTTTTGTACCCCTTTACCTCTGCACGAGCAGTCGGAGCCGCGCCCATGGTCACGCCAAGTAGAACAGGGGACGTGAGCCAAGGTAAGACCGAAGCCCAAGACAATCAAAGCAACGCCAAGGCCAAGACCACAAAGAGCAGAGGGACGAAGCAGGTTCCCCCGGCAAGACCCTTGCCGTGGCAGCCTTAGCAGCCCCGGCAAGACCCTTGCCGGGGCAGCTTGCCCCACACCAACAGAGCGAGCTACCCTTGAGCCCATGGTCCCGAATGCCATCATCCACGTGGGGCTAGGGCTCGGGAAGGCACCTCTTTGGTGGCATGTAGATCTTTGTGAAGACATATTCGAGATCAGATGAGGATTAGAAGACGACGATCCTCGGCAAGATCCTTGCCGAGGAAGGCCACCAGACGCCCGGCAAGGTCCTTGTCGGGGACGACAACGCGCCGCGGGAAGCCCCTTGCCGGGCCATACAGCAAGACCAATGCCGGGCCACCCGGCAAGGCCCTCACCAAGGACATCAGCGGGGCCACCACCAGGCCCGCGCCAACCAAGTTTCCACCGCCATTCACATGCAGCTGCCAGCCCAACCAACTGGGCGGGCACCTGCGTAGAAACATGCAGCTCCCAGGCCAACTCATCGAGCGCCTGCGTGGCGGCATGCATATCTTCGTGAAGGCTCCGCCACTGCGCCACCTCAGCTGCCTGCCTGCCTACATGGCGCCGCACACATCGCTTGCCAAGGCGCGTGTCGAAGCGAGGAGGAGCGGCGACGGACGGGACGGGCCTCGCCCCCGCCCCCAATAAAGCAAGGGGACACCTAAGCTACACATTAAATGCATGTTGTCCTGTAATACGAGCGATAAGCTCAGGGCATCAGACGCCTTTCCACCTCCCATGTGCCTTGTGGCAGCCCCTTTCGACTATAAAAGGAGGCCCATGGAATACTGGAGAAGGATTCAGCTCTTTCGAACCACGCCCTGACCACAGCTAATTCGAGAGCTCAAGAACTCTCTGAAATACACCCACCAAAGCAGGACTAGGGTTTTGCGCATCCCCACGGCCCGACCCTGGGTAAACGATCCTTCTGCTGTCTACTAGCCCTGCTCTTCTCGCAACCCCGCGCCCCAGCAACCGTAGTAGGGATTCTTGTGATCCCATACGTGCCGTTCCACACCGACATCTTTGGTGCGCCAGGTAAGGGTGCGCAATTGTGAGAATCTGGTCCGGTAGTTAGCCTAGCGGTTCTTCATCGCCCTTGGCTCCTGAGAAGAAAGCGGCCAGAGGAACGACGCCGGCTCGGCAACAGAAAAGCTAAGTCATTCAGAGCTTTGAGTTATTTCCTCCTATACATAAGGTTATCGTTCTCGGAGATCTCGCCTATGTATGAGAAACCTGCACGCAAAGGGGCCCTCCTTAATTGGCAACGCCCTTGTTCTGTTTCGAGTCCGCTCAACAGCTCAAAGCGGCCGCGTCGAGAGTGGCAGGGTAGCCTTCCGCACTTGGCAACGCTCCCGACTCTGACTCGAGTCAAGCTCGACAGTTCGGGCGGCCGCGCTAAGGGCGGCAAGGTGGTTCGCCCGGCAGCAAGCACACCCGGCAGGCCAATGGGGATCCGTCCCCAAGACACCGCCTTGGGTTTACGCGCTGGCGAACCAACCCGGTAACGTAGGGAGGACTTACAAAGGAAAATCAAACAGGAAAATAACATGCATAATACTGAACGTGTTGCAAAGTTGTATTACATCGAATTGTTGCCGCGGTTCTAACTAGAGATAGCAATTGTCCTGGTTGTGAACCTGCAGCGGCGATAAAGAACGGGATGCCTAATCCTGGCGCTGGCCCTCCACCCTATGGATTTCGCCTACTCGGCTGATGATGGGCTTGATGCACTCGCTGAGCGGCGCGAGGTCAATACCCTCCGGCAAGCTCTCCAGCGCGGCGTCAAAGTCAAGGTCGGGGTACCAGTGCGCCACCTTGGTGAGAACCTTGGTCATGGTACCCTGGCAAAGCCTCCGGGACTCGTCGGCTAGTGAGGCCGCCCGGTTGGCGTGGTGCCGCTCCAGAGCACCGACGACCTTCTCAAAGAACATGGTCAGGCTGCAGTTGGCGCTCACGCTCCGCTCCAGGACATACCTCACGTCTGGCATCCCCATGATGGCCAGCTGCGCGGCGGCCTGGTTGGCGACGGTGGCGAGGCGATCGAGCCAACGGTTCTCGCCCGCCACGCTATCCATGAAGTTGAGGCCCTCGTTCTCCCGCAACTGCTTCTAAGGTTTTGGCCTCTGACAGCACCTTCTCGAGACCCTCCAGCTTCAGCTTGAGGTCTTTGATGGAGTTGTTGGCCTCGGAGAGCTCCCCAGCCTTGTTGACGACCACGCCTGCGCCTGCTGTGGCAAGCCTTTGCATTTTCTTCTCACAGGACAGCTTGGGGCCTGCTCCTTCAGCCCGTGGCGCTCCGCCTCCAGCTCCTCCACCTTGCCGGCATGAACCTGGGCCTGGGCATTGAGTGCCTCTTCGTGCCTCTGCTCCAGCTCACTGGTCCGCTGCAAGACAAGCTTCTCCACCTCTGCATCCTTGTCATGAAGCATGGCGGCAAGCTTCCCCTCGCGTGCAGCGAGGTCCTCTTCCTGGGAGTTCAGCGCGGCCTCGTGCTGGGTCCGAGCGGCTTTGGCGGCCGCGACCAAGTTCCTCGCTATCTCTTGAGCTTTCTCGACGTCGGCAAGCTTCATGGTGAGCTCCACGTCGCGCTTGGCCAGCTCGCCCTGAGTGGCCATGAGCTCCTTATGGGTCTCGCGGAACCAATCCTGCGTCTCGGCAACGAGCTCCTGGAGGTCCACCTCCACCTTCTCCACCACCGCCGTCCTGGACTTAGCCTTGTCCAGGCGGGCGCGGTGGAGCGCCTGGAGCTTCTGGAGGCTGGTGCCTATGGCGTGGAGGAGCCGCTCTTCCTGTGAACCATCGCCGCCAATGATCGGCTCGTCGACGACTTCAAGCCCGACAGCGGCAAGCACTTCGTCGTCGAACACCTCTTCCTCAACGGGTGTCCTGGGGCTCGACGCGCCTAGAAGGTGGACGAACAAGTCGTCGCTCACCCTCAAGTACTTGCCAGAGCCGAAAGCAGCAGAAGAGGAAGGCTGGTCACTAGCCACCACCTCCTCCTCCTCAGTAGCGACCATGCCGGCCTCTCCAGCAGGCCCCTTGCCGGCCTCCTCAGCGGCAGCCTTGCCGGCGTCCCCGACAGGCCCCTTGGCGACGTCCTCGGCAGCGCCCCTGGCGGCCTCCTCGGCGGCGATCTTCTCGGCGTCCGCCTCGGTGGCCTTGGCGACACCCTCGATGACGTCGTCCACGTCCTCTGGGTTCACCGAGGAGGAATCTGAACACCGAAAAAGGGGGTGAGGCAAGGCCAAGACCAAGAGCCAGAAGGAAAAAAGAAGCAGGGATGAACGGCGAACGACTTACCTGTGCCAGTACCCGGCTGGGAAATGGAAGTCCCCTCCCCGCCAACATTTGGCGTCGAGGCAAAGCCGCCGGCACCCAAGTTCTCCTCCTCCTCCATGTGCGTGGGCCCGGTGCCTGGCGCCCTTGCCGGGGACGCCCCTCGGGGCGGCGTGGTCGATGGGGGCGACGTGTTGGGAGTAGCCCTCTGTGGCTCCTCCTGCTGCTGCTCTCCTCCTGCATACCTAGCAAGGTCAGCACCAAAGTGTCGTTCCCCTGACACATGTCGACAGGGGAAGGGTGATGAACTTACGCTGGGGGCTATGCCGAGGGCTGCTGTCCGGGCTGCTCAACACCACCAATATCGCCCCCAAAGTACCAACTGGGGGCTGGCCACCCGCCAAGACCTTGGCCCTCTTCACTCTTTGGGCCAGCATCTCCACGTCCCTGCAAAGATGAAGACTAGTCAAGACAAGCAACACAGATTGAGGAGACAGAGATAACGAAAAGAAACCAGATACTTACTCGTCGTCCGCCTCCTCCTCTGCTGTTTTCCTCTTCCTCCTCGGGCTGAGGGATCCATAATAAAAAGTAACCTCCGTATCAACATCCGCCGGAGGAGGAGAAGGAGGTGGTGTCTGGACACGCGTGGACGAAGAAGGAGCGGCTGTCTTCTTCTTCACCGCGGCCTTCGCAGGCTTCTTTGCCGCCGCGGCCCTCGTGTGGCGCCCGGACCGCTCCAAGGTTAGCTGTGGCCGCGCAGCCCTGCCGGGCCGGACCAGCTCACTGGAACTGGCCCGCCGCAGGACTCGCCCTCTCCCCACGGCCGGCGTAGGGCCTGCGGTCTCGGCCTCCTCCTCCTCCGACTCGCCGGTCACATCTTCAACCAGAGGAGCCTCAGTGCCAGCGCTGCTGGCTCCCCCGGCGGCAACCGCCCACCGGACGAGCTCCACCTCCTCTGCGGCCGTTGCTGCCTTGTCCTCCACACCACCAGCGCTACCGGCCTCCCTGGCAAGCTATGCCTCCCTCACCCTGGTGTCGATGTTGTCCAGCTCCGCCTGGGTGGTGTCCTAGACAAGCAGCCGCTCGGCGTCGGCGTTGACGTACCCCTCATGCAGAGTGTCAAAGAACTGCTGCACCTCGGCGTCCTCTGGCTCCTTCCAGCTCGGGTCAGGGCCATGCACGTTGCAGTCCGGCATCATGGCAATGATATCGGACCGGCGCGAGTTGTTGCACAACAGGACCACCCCCGTCGGCAGCTTGAACAGAGGCCCCTTGAGGACCTTGCCGGCCTTCGAGGCGGAACTAGCGACCTTGCCGGTCCGCTCAACCTCGCCGTCGCGGCCCATGTCAAGTTGGAAGAGCCGCTGGCAGAAATGGGCGTGCCCCATCACTGTAAAGTTGTGGTCGAGGTCGGGACGAAGCCGCATGATGTCGGCGGGGTTCGTGAAGAGCCAGGCTGGCCTCCCCTTGTTATGCAGTGGAGTGATCTGGCGGCGGATGAAGTCCGCCCCGATCATCTCAAGGGTGAGGCCGGCCTCGGTGAGCCGGAGGATCCTAGTGGTGGCGGCCGTGAGCTTCTCATCGTCAGCATCGACGTCGCTCCAATCGCTTCTGCGGACCGACGGCGCCCGGCGAACTTCGCAGAATGTCGGCGGGTCTTTCTCCTTGATCCAGCACCACCGGCCCCGCCATTCTTCCCACCTCTCCGTCATGTCGCCCTCCGGATATGCCCCGTTGGATCTTGAGACCCAGGCAATGTAACCGGAGATGGCGCCTTCTGGTTGGATCTGAGGGGAGAAATAATGGCGGAAGAGCGCCGTGTTGGGGTGCACCCCGGCGAAGCCCTCGCAGAGATGCGCGAAAAGGGCCATGCACGCCACCGCATTCGGAGTAAAATGCAGGAGGCGGAAGCCAAAGGTATGCATGAAGTCGCTGAAGAAATCGGAGAAGGGAGGACAGAGCCCGCAGGAAAAATAATCGACAAAGAAGGGGTACCGATTTGGGGCAGCCTCGGCAAGATCGGCGAGGATAACACGCGTGGCTGGATGCCCCAATCCCCGTCTTCACTCCCCACAGGGGCTTGAAGGAGTCCTGAAGCTCGAACACGTCGACGGTCGAGGGGAAGAAGGCGGACTGCGTCCGCTGGACCGCCAACAGACTTCCCCGGCTGGCTCGCGGCTCGGCGCCCTGGCCACCCTTGCCCTTGGTGGATTTTGGCGCCATGGCGGCTGGGGAAGGAGGGCAGGACAGAGGGTGGCAGAAGCGCAACGGCGGCGAGCAGGAATGAAGCTTGGAGAAGAAGAGGAAGGAAGGCGGAGGTTTCCGAGATTGGGATTGCGCGAAGGGTAAAAGGAATAGTGCTCCCGCGGTTATCCCTTTTTATGGGGAAGCCGCAGGGCGCGCTGCCCATTTACTACAAAGTGACACATGTGTGTGGAAACCGCCCACGCATACCGCCCACGTCACGCACATCCCTCCACGCCGCGTCACGTGCGCGGGTCGTGGGAAGCACAGCGCGTGAAAAGTCTTACCACGGTAAAAACCGCCCCGCCTGCCCGCGCACCGTTTTGGGCCTGGCCCAACAATGTGTCGCGCTTATGTGTGGCCCGGGCCCGGGGGCTCCTCTCGGTGTACAAAAAGAGGGGCACGCTTTTGTACCCCTTTACCTGTGCACAGGCAGTCGGAGCCGCGCCCACGGTCACGCCATGCAGAACAGCGAGGTGAGCAAAGGTAAGACCGAAGCCCAAGATAATCAGAGCAACGCCAAGGCCAAGACCACAAAGAGCAGAGGGACGAAGCAGGTTCCCCCGGCAAGACCCTTGCCGGGGTAGCTCGCCCCACACCAACAGAGCGAGCCACCATTGAGCCCATGGTCCCCAACGCAATCATCCATGTGGGGCCAGGGCTCAGGAAGGCACCTCTGTGGTGGCATGCAGATCTTTGTGAAGACATATTCAAGATCAGATGAGGATTAGAAGACGATGATCCTCGGCAAGATCCTTGCCGAGGAAGGCCACCATACCCCCGGCAAGGTCCTTGCTGGGGACGACAACGCGCCGCGGCAAGCCCCTTGCCAGGCCACACGGCAAGACCCTTGCCGGGCCACCCGGCAAGGCCCTCACCAAGGACATCAGCGGGGCCACCACCAGGCCCGCGCCAACCAAGCTTCCACTGCCCTTCACATGCAACTGCCAGCCCAACCAGCTGGGCGGGCACCTGCGTGGCAACATGCAGCTCCCAGGCCAACTCATTGAGCGCCTGCGTGGCGGCATGCAGATCTTCGTGAAGGCTCCGCCACTGCGCCACCTCAGCTGCCTGCCTGCCTACATGGCGCTGCACGGATCGCTGACCAAGGCGCGTGTCAAAGCGAGGAGGAGCGGCGACTGATGGGACGGGCCTCGCCCCCGCCCCCAATAAAGCAAGGGGACACCTAAGCTATGCATTAAATGCATCTTGTCCTGTAATACGAGCGATAAGCTCAGGGCACTGTACGCCTTTCCACCTCCTGTGTGCCACTGTGGCAGCCCCTTTCGACTATAAAAGGAGGCCCATGGCATACTGGAGAAGATTCGGCTCTTTCGAACCACGCCCTGATCACAGCTAATTCGAGAGCTCAAGAACTCTCTGAAATACACCCACCAAAGCAGGACTAGGGTTTTACGCATCCCCGCGGCCTGAACCTGGGTAAACGATCCTTGTGCTGTCTACTAGCCCTGCTCTTCTCGCAACCCCACGCCCCGGCATTCTTGTGATCCCATAGGTGTTGTTCCACACCGACATCTTTGGCGCGCCAGGTAGGGGTACGCAATTGTGAGAATCTGGTCTAGTAGTTAGCCTAGCGGTTCTTCATCGCCCTTGGCTCCTGAGAAGAAGGCGGCCGGAGGAACGACGCCGGCTCGGCAACAGAAAAGTGAAGTCATTCAGAGCTTTGAGTTATTTCCTCCTATACATAAGGTTATCATCCTTGGAGATCTCGCCTATGTATGAGAAAACTGCACGCAAAGGGGCCCTCCCGCAATTGGCAACGCCCTTGTTCTATTTCGAGTCCGCTCAACAGCTCAAAGCGCCGCTACGAGTGGCGGGTAGCCTTCCGCGACTTGGCAACGCCCCGACTCGACTCGAGTCAAGCTCGACAGTTCGGGCGGCCGCGCTAAGGGCGGCAATGTGGTTCGCCCGGCAGCAAGTACACCCGGCCAGCCAATGGGGATCCGTCCCCAAGACGCCGCCTTGGGTTTACGCGACGGCGAACCTACCCGGTAACGTAGGGAGGACATACAAAGGAAAATCGAACAGGAAAATAACATGCATAATACTGAAAGTGCTGCAGAGTTATATTACATCGAATTGTTGCCGCGGTTCTAACTAGAGATAGCAATTGTCGTGGTTGTGAATCTGCAGCGGCGATAAAGAACGGGATGCCTAATCCCAGCGCTGGCCCTCCGCCCTCTGGATTTCGCCGACTCGGCTGATGATGGGCTTGATGCGCTCCCTGAGCGGCACGAGGTCAGTACCCTCCGGCAAGCTCTCCAGCACGGCGTCGAAGTCGAGGTCGGGGTACCAGTGCGCCACCTTGGTGATAACCTTGGTCATGGCACTCTGGCAAAGCCTCCGGGACTCGTCGGCCAGTGAGGCCGCCCGGTTGGTGTGGAGCCGCTCCAGAGCGCAGACGACCTTCTCAAAGAACATGGTCAGGCTACAGTTGGCTCTCACGCTCCGCTTCGGGACATACCTCATGTCCGGCATCCCCATGATGGCCAGCTGCGCGGCGGCCTGGTTGGCGACGGTGGCGAGGCTATCGAGCCAATGGTTCTCGCTCGCCACGTGATCCGCGAAGTTGAGGCCCTCGTTCTCCCGCAACTGCTTCTCGGCCTCCAGCTCCTTGGCCAGGGTCCTCTCTCGGGTTTTGGACTCTGACAGTACCTTCTCGAGACCCTCCAGCTTCAGCTTGATGTCTTTGATGGAGTTGTTGGCCTTGGAGAGCTCCCCAGCCTTGCTGACGACCGTGCCTCGCGCCTGCTGCCGAGCAATCGCTTTGCGTGTCCTTCTCTCCGGGACAGCTTCAGGGCCTGCTCCTTCAACCCATCACGCTCCACCTCCAGCTCCTCCACCTTGCCCCCGCCCCCGCCCCCAATAAAGCAAGGGGACACCTAAGGTACGCTTCAAATGCATCTTGTCCTGTAATACGAGCAATAAGCTCAGGGCATCAGACGCTTTTCCACCTCCCTGTGCCCCGTGGCAGCCCCTTTCGAATATAAAAGGAGGCCCATGGCATACTGGAGAAGGATTCGGCTCTTTCGAACCACGCCCTGACCACAACTAGTTCGAGAGCTCAAGAATTCTCTGAAATACACCCACCAATGAAAAGTGAGTACTCTCCAAGAGTGTTCCTCGGCACCCACATAGAACCACGGGGGTCGAACTCGGCGCCGTTCATCTGGTACACGCGACATCTCAGATATGGACACATGGTGACGTACATAGTCAAGGTCCATTCATAATAATGTTGTGCTCAAATATGGAAGTCAGTAATACTGTGCAGCAAATAGTACTACTCCGGTATAGAGGAAGTAAAATAACGAGCTTATTATATATAGCCACTCTTGGCTACATGGATGAGATAATAAGACATGGAAAAACAAAAATGGTGGGAGGTAGTGGGTTCATGTATTCAAGGGCCTAGCTAGCTATACGCGTCCTCCAAGGTAAAAAGTACTCCTACTAGTACTACTAAGTAGTACAACAATGAAAGAGAGGGCGAGAGGGTTAAAAAATATAATACTAAATTGTACTACTGGTACAGTAAACATGTCCCGGTCAAAAAAAGAAAATAATGAACAAGTACTACTCTACTACTCTAACACACAAAAATGATAAAATGGAATACCTGGGTAGATGGTGACGGTCCGATCATGGTAGATTGTGTGACCATGTTGCACATCAGTGGTACCATGGGTAATGACTGCTAAGATTGTTGATCCCAATATTCCAAAGTCAGCTACAAGGTTCCATCTTAGACCGAATCGCAGACGCAAATGCACATCCAGGATCGGTGATCTTACTTTGATCAGGGGATGACTGGTCCCTGCAAAATAATGGAGTACTGTTAGGGATGCAAATGATGGTTTGTGCATTCCATTTGTAATCTCCCATACCATAGGATGGCAACAAGATGAAACAAGTCGCCTGGCTTGTCACCGCGAAGATGCGGCCTACATGGCACACGGCATCTTCGAACATGTAGGGGTACAAATCTGCCGCGACCAACATGTGCCAGCCTGTGTCGTTACTGCCTCTTGTATTGGTGGCAATCCTTATGTCGAACACCGCGATGAGATAATAATCGTTGTAGCCGCATTGCTTTGTCGGTGGGTCTGCAATTTCTATCTTCTTCAATCTCATGTAGGCATCAACATATGTATTCAAGCCTAGCCAGTCTGGAAGGCCGATCCCAATGGTGGAGAAGGGGTCTACGGGAACAGCCACACTATTGTGGATGTTGTGGAAAGTGATGGTGGTATCCGGCCGGAGGTATGCGAGCCAATCTTCGTTGGCACCAACCCAGACCTATATATAAGATGATGGGCAGCGGAAGAATTGTGGGATGGAATAACTAAGTACTACATGATCAAACCCCATGATTGACCTGCTCATCGGACAAAATCCGACTACCTCTCAACGTCGACAACTCTAGCGGAGTCAACGTGCAACCATGGCCAGGGAGCAGTGGACTATTCGAAGGATGGTCCCATAGAATAACCTTCTCCTCGAGGACGCATGGAAGACCAACAAGCATGGCCTTTTCCCAAGCATGTTTAAGCACCGTATTAAAAAAGTTGGTGCAGGAAGCACCAAGTCTTGTGGAAGTGAGGACGTCGGAACGGCGTGCGATTTCTCCCAGAGGATCATCATCCAAGGTCTCCCAGCCCTAACGAGGAGGAGAACCGCATGGCGAATCCATGGGAGCAGCGATGAACTGCCTTCTCTTCGGGGGGACGGGAACTGGCGAGGAGGAGATAAGAGTGTAGTAACTGCAGGGCCTCTTCCCTTCGCTAAGGAAATTATGCAGGCACGCATAGTGGTAGTGCCTCGTGACCCTCGATGGTGAGGCTATTATTTACTATGTACTCGTACTGTAGCAGCAGTAGTACTACTTTCTCAACTAGTAGTGCGATGTATGGACTTCTATAGTGCACCAGTTTTGAACTCTAGAATCTCAAGGCCAAGGAGCTACAGTTGCAAGTGGAGGGTACCACTGTTCTCTAGAACCATCGTTGTACTACCAATGGAGGGAAAGTACACCTGCGTACTGAATACTCTCCGTGCTCTATTCAAGCATGTAGCTGGCCTACTCAACCGCTCCTCTCACGCACACACTAGCAGCCTGTTTATCAGCGGCGGTTACTGCGAGGGCAAAACAGTTGAGTTCTTTGATACGGTGAGACTAAGCTTTTCGCTTCCATTTGTAAATGTGTAATGGATCTCGTCGAACTTTGTTAGTAGTTCCTTCTTTATGAGTGAAATGAGCAAAGCTTTTGCCTCCGTTTCAAAACAAAAAAAATCACGTCAAGAGGAATTTCTTTTATAGTGTGTGCACCGCCACAAGCTACAAAGTAGTAGAGTACTAGCACTTTACGTATAGAGCTATATTGCACAGTTCCCAATGCTGCGCCAGGCTTTTCCGGCTCCTCGAGCTTAATTGGGAGGCGCTAGTTTAAATATGCTAGCTGGTGAGAAGCTGCAAGCAAGGTGCGGCTAGGGCGAGTACCCAGGCGAAAAACTTTGCATGGTGTGAATTGATATATAGGAGTACTACTCTAGTACGCGAGCCACGAGATGATGGGAGGGAAAACCCGTTCACGTGGCTGGGCTATCTAGTGCACCCAGATTGTGGTGCGACACGTCCGTTCAACTTCAAAAGTCAAACTACGAGTGTACAATATTGGCTCGCAGCAAGGTTACTATTTAGAAAAAAGGCCGCCGTGCGTTCGGCCATGATCGAACCCACAAAACGAGCTATACACTCCCGCGACCACTAGTAGTACTCGTTGGAGTACAACACAACCTAGAATCGCCTTTTGTCGCTAGTAGATTGTTCCTTACAAGAAACCACTACTACCACTTACCAACCAGCCCTACCAAGAAACGACTACTCTACAAAGTACTGTTATAGGCACGTTTCAACCCATGTCGCCCCTTAAGTCAACGCCTTCCATTCGATCGGCAAGTTAGGCGTTATGACTTGTGGGACCTACATGTCAGTCTGTACAAAAATCCTCGACTGACCTCCTACCTCCGGCTCGTCCACCTAGTCATCCTCGGCCATGGGACATAGTTACCACCGCCGATAGAAGGTGAGGTCAAAACCGCCGGTGATGCCGAGCCCATCTTGCGGCAGCTCGGATGCCTGCTCCGTCCGGTGCTCGCGGCCGCTAGCTAGCCAAGAGAGCACACACCCTACTGGATGCATCCAGCTGCTTGTCTGCAAGGTTTGCTAGCTAGGTTGGCACGGCGGTGCTGCGGCTTGCTAGCGCGCGCTGTGCTAAGGCCATCCATCTGGCTCGAGCAAAGGCCAGCGCGACGGCTTGCCCGCACTAAGTCATCCTCGGGCCAGCCAGCCAACCCGTGCGGAGGCTAGCGCAGCGTCCGGCCCGTCCGGCGGAGCGACGGCCAACTCGCTCATCACCAGCGCTACCGACGAACACGCATAAGTACTGTTTGAAGTAATGTTCAGGAAAAATAATTATTGGAGGAGGAAGAAAATGATAGAAGGTCAGATGTGGGTCCCTCTATCAACGGTCAAACACAATGTGTTGGTTTAAGCTGCCTCGCCAGCACGGACGTGTGGGCCAACCCTGTCATAAATGGCTTTAAACGAGCCTATCGGTACTAGGCAGTAGTTTTTTGGCGCGGATTATGAAATTTTGGGTATATTTTTGCTATTCTTTTGTACAATAGTTTCTTCCTAGGGCTGGTTGAAAGTGGTTGTTTTTTGTTAAATACTCTACATACTGTAAGTAGGAGTGAAAGTTAAGCTTTGGAAGCCAATAAGCATGGCTAGTTACATAGTGCCTATGTGTATGTAATTCAAACTAAATATCAACCATGAGTGACTAATATCTTGATGGAAAACTCAAAACTATGGAAATACTAGCATTTTTTTGCATGGTTGGAAATACTAGCAATGTTCACGTGCGTTGCAACGGATTATAATTATAAGAATACTTATTCACAAACTTGATAGAAAACACTCTAATTTTGATATACATATATCATAGAGATATATTATGTTTCAATCAGAATATATTCCTTGGGCTGTTTTGGTGAGGTGAGGGAGGGATGCGGTTGGTTTTAAGATACTAATTAAGGGTTTTTCTGCAAATTGGTAGAGAAGTGGGATGTTTTTGAGAAAAGGCAACAACTTACCTCACAACCGTTAGATGTAGATCTATGGTCAGAAATGACGGATGGTAGACACACCATCACCACCAACTAAGTCTTCTGTAGGAGTACTAGCAAGATGTCGGTGCATTGCACAGAACATCAAGATGTATTTTTTTTTATAAAACACCTGTTGTGATTGACCCATGCGGGAGTAATCCCGTGTGTAAAAACTAATGATATATCGATAAAGAGGAGAGATAAGGTGAGGAGGAGTGGGGCGTGGTGGTGATTGGTGGTCGGACTGAGCGGAGGCATGGGGATGGACGACGCCGACAGTGACCACCTTGCCAGTTTGTTCCAGAGGCTTCCATTTATAATTTCTCAACTTGTTGGAGATAAGGATGAACGGGGAAGGCCTTGTCTGCAAATGTGGAGAGAGGTGCGGGTACCGTTTAGTTTAATTTCTATTCATCAGATGTAGATTGGACGGTCTATATTGCAAGATGGCAGGCGTACCATCATCACCAACACAGTTTTTTTATAAGAGAAGACACATAAGTATGAGATACAAATATATTATCGACACTTGTTTCCGTAAACTTGGATCTACATTCTATTCAATGGCTGAGCATGTGGGGCCTTAGCACGATGACTTTTCAACTGTGTAAAACAAAGGTTTTCCCGTCACCAATAAGGAGGGGGTGACGGCGGGGTGCTTTCGGCTTGCTCTAGTACTAGTAGTCATACTAGGTGGTCTACACACGTGTAGATTTATTCTTTTTCACATCTCGTGTTCGCCGTACTGCCACGACCGTTGATGAATAGAAGATAAGTTATTCATGGGAAAACCTTTGTTGAGCGTGTGTGCGAGAGAGAGAGACTGCGTGCGTGTGTGATAGTGTAGAGACTGAGGCAATGATAAGAGATTCTTTGTGTCTCTATGTGTGTAGGATAGAGAGAGACATGTGCATGGGGCTTTGTGTTGTGTAACATGGAGACACATAGACATAATCAGAGAGTGGGTGTGTGAGATACACAGGCGGACATGGGGAGAGATGTGTGAGTTAGAGAGATGGAGAATTTTGGTGCGCATCTGAGCTAGAGAGAGGGGGGGGTATATATACATACGTAGAGCTAGAGAGAATATGCAAGGGTGTGTGTCTTAAAAGAAGGATCTAGATGGATGGGTGTTTGTGCGTGTCTGTGTGTGTTTGTGCATGCGTGTTTGTGTGTGAGAGGGAGTGTGTGTATGTGGAGAAGAGAGACCACTAATGATGTAAACCTAGTATAGGGAAGGGGGAATAGTGTGACATGTGTGTCAAAGAGAAACAAAGGCATGTGTAGTAGCGGGATAGCATGGGTGCGGGCGGGGAGCTGACTATTTGGAAGAGACATCGAGTGTGTGTGGCAGAGGGGTGTGAGAGCGAGAGAGAGCTAGCGAGGGAGAGAGAGAGAGAGAGGAAGAGAGGGATCGTTTGTGTGTAGAAGTGGCGTATAGATAGGGAGACAATGTTGATGTTGTTCGAAAGTGGCCTATGTATGGAGACGCAAGGGAAGCGAGTCATCGTGTGTGTGATAGGTACTTCATGAGAGATCTAGAATAGACGGTGTAGAGAAAAACATGCAAGATTGAGAACGATGATACATTAGGGAGCTGTGGAAAGAGTCACGACATATATATATATATATATGTATCTATATATATATATATATATATATATATATATATATATATATATATATATATAGGGAAGGAGCTGGGGCTGGTCTGTATGTGGGAGAGATAGAAAGAGGAGAGTGATGCACAAGGAGACAAAGTGTGCCTGTTTGCAGTGGGGGTGGTATGTGAGGTGAGTGTGCGAGAACCACATAACTAGGGAGATAGATGTTTGGGGGCGACATTTTGTGTGTATGGGAAAGATACACTTTATATTGTGCGTGTGCTTGGGAAAGAGAGATGCCAGGAGACCTAGAGAGTGGGGGAAGAGATTTGTGCATGCCCGAGAGACAAAGTGATAGAGACCTATATTGGGGTCCAGACTTTATAAGAGAAGGGGGTGTTAATGTGCTCATGTGTTCATGTCCGGGGGAGAGAATGAGTTGTGTGTGTGTGGGGGGGGGGGGGGTGGCTTCGGATAAAGAGTGAGGTGTCTATATTTGAGAGACTTTAGGGTAATTGAGATATATATGGTCAATAGTGTGTGCACTCATGGTTGATCAATTTGTTTCACGGTTTGGACTATGAGATAATGATACTTTTGAACATGCGTGATATACTTTGAAGTACCAGAATTACAAACCTAAGATTGGAATTTTGGAATTAGACTCCATCATTAGCTTTTGTAATTCATTTAAACCGAGGTACATTTTTAAGCCGGGATTTCGTGATTTTAAATTCATATAACAAACCTAGAGATATACACATACGGGCATGTTCAAACTTTATAACCATCCACTTTATCCATACACATACACATTTTTGCTTTTGTCATCATATTTAGGATAAACACATTTGGAATTTCATTTGAATTGGACCATATGATGGTATTTGCTTGCACTAGCTCAATGATCCATATTTCAATTGAATGGACAATCTAAGTTTCGAGTTGGAGACATTGATTTTCAAAACTTGCACTTTTTTTGTCTAAAACAAATAAATTCTTGGCCATGATCATAGTCGGCCGTACAAGAGCAGAACACTTAATTTCTGGCGCCAAAAGCTTTCAAACTTCCCGCTCACATCGAAATATCTCGCGCCCGAAAGTTTAGTCCTGCGATATTCCTGTTTTACCCCCGCCGCATGAACAAGAGAAGGGCTTCTTTGGTAACTCCATTTTTTCCCCTCTTTGCCCCTAACATTCTTCCCAGAGCCCCTCCCCTTCCCCTCCCCAAACCCCCAACCACGCCAAGCTACCGAATCTAGTCCTTCGCCGTAGTGGTGGACCTCACACCCCGTCGAATCTACCTTCCACACCTTGGAACCCCCAACTGCCAACTCACCACTTCATCGGAGCCGCTTCAGCAACTGGCTTGTCCACCGCTCTAGATCTCCTTGACCGCCATCATGGTCCATCGCACCGGATCTGCTTCACCGATACCCTCGTCCACCACAGTGTAGGCCCTTCACTGACTCCCTCGTCCGCCCCATCGCTGGCCCTTCATACAAGCCCTCATCCGCCACAATATATCTTCCTCACCGAAAGCACTATACACCACGCTGGATGTGCTTCGCCGATGCCTTCATCCACTGCACCGGACCAGCTCCACGGACGCCATATTCAACTCCACCGGCCCTGCTTTACTGACACTGCAGCCTCATCAAGTTATTTCCATTTGTACTCCTTCAGTTTTTCTCTTCTTTATCGTCGAACTGTTCACTTACCATAGATGAGCTTTCTTGTATGTCGACAGGCGCCGCAACCGAAGCATCGGAGCCTCTTCAGCAACGGTGATAGCCGACCCAAACTCAACCGCAACACGAGCACCATCGACGATCCTTAGCTATCAAGTATGACAATGATAGCCATACGCCACCGAGAATCAAGTACTATTATCCAACGGCTGACGCCTACGTTCACTTTTTAGCATAAGCACCGCACCTTTGAATTTCTTCAGGGCATCATTCAATTTTTCATGAGATGCGTTACGCTGCTTGCACCTGTAGGGCCATACTTCTGGCAGTGAACATGTTACATGTGCTAAATTACAAACCAGTGCACATATGGTTACAATGTTTAGTTTTTTCCTAAGTATTATTGTACTTCCTAGATATCACTTCCTACTATTTTACTTCTTGCATGCTATATTTATGATAATGGTGTTGTTCTGATGCCACCTGTTGGTTCCATCAGACTACTTCATGTTCTCCATGCTTAATTACACATCAGCAAACTAGCATGTGGTTTCACCCTACATTTATGATGCTAGCTATTACATCACTACTCCGAGCCTCTGTTCATTACTTTTTTGTGCATTCTTGACCTTCCCAATTTGCATGACTAATTTGATGTTTGTATTAATTATGGAGCTGCCAACCCCATCAAGCAAAATACTTGTTCTTTTGGGGCTGGCACCTCGAACAAGCATAAAAATAGAGCGAAGCACATATATTTTCGTGTAAGCACACACCCTTCTTTCATTAGTTTAGATGAACCATTGATGATGAATTTGAACCAGTGCATGCGATTAAAATTAATTTTACCTAAAGAGAGGGTGCAGAATAAACTACAACAACTAGATTTGCAACCACGGGATGCTGACGATATCTTCAAAGAACATTGTAACAGTAGCGAGGCTTCACAACAACATATGGTAAGCCAGTGTGTTTTTAGTACATGTGAAATGTAATCCTACAGAACTACAAATAGTTCAGTTGTGTGCTTTGCTGTATTGCTTGATTTGAATGCTTGTTTGTTACTTGTTAGGCTATACCTGAGTTGGCCAATATGTCAGCAGTGCTTGCTGTACTATGGTAAAGAAATGCATGCCTAGTACATTTGAGTCCTTAACTTTTCCTATGAGCTAACTTCATCATAAGACTGTCTTTGTAGTTTATATGAGGCCACACTGTTAAGTGCTTTCTCAGATTATTTCAACTACTTAGATGCCTTGGCAACTTAACTATAGCGGTGGTACAGTCCCTTTCAACTAGGGATGTCAACTAGGTCTCTTTTAACCCCGATTAAAGTCCACTACTGGTATGATAGTTCAAAAGAGTTTTTGTTTTTTGAGGAAAATGAACTAGGGAGCTAGCAAAAACTAACTAGATGGGACCGGCAGATGTTGTTTATTTTCCACTTACATCCCTAGTTTCACCTTACCATTTTAATTTCTTTTCTGCTGATGCTGCTTCGAACCATTTAAATATAGCTTGCCATGCTCGACAATAATTCGTATGTCGTTTACCATGTAATATTACTGCCTGGATCATGCGATAACTACATCTTACTTATGTCCAATGGAAACCTTTTAGGATGCTGTTCACACTAGGACACAATATACAACCCCAGAATCTATTAGTGGAAGCAGTGCGCCATCCATGTTACCAGATGGTAGCAGTTCAGAGGCAACACCGCTGGAGAGCAGTCTGAGCATAGATATTATAGTTCTTGAGGCTCTACTAGAGGCAGAAAGAGATGGTGTGGCTGCCATGAATGACGTAATCTTGATCTTGAGGTTGGAAGTTATGCAATTAGCTGCACGCATTATGCAAGCAACCCAAGAATTGGAGGAAGTTATGTTATATTACTATTTAACGTAAGAAACATCTTCCAGGGAAAATAGTTCCGTTAAGGGTTCCTTTCCTTGGGCCGGCATGCTTAATTATGCATGCCTAGGCTTTGTTCTGAATTACGGGCAACCTATCCCGTATTTCTTAGAAGAATTACATAAATGTAAACAATTTGTCGTTGCTTGCTGACCAATTATTCCTTTAAGAACGCTAGCTTTCGGCTTCACCCCCCTAAGGTACATATCTAGATGACCCGACTGTAACAATTGAAGAGGTACTCCCTTTACACCCTAGCCGAACAATCGGGAACGTAGGGTATAAACACAGGAATGAGGTAACCCAGCTTGGCAAAATCTTAAGTCCAAGAGGTGCATATAATGGCAATGGATGTATGGAACAAACGACGTAAACAATGGAAGCAACAAGCTTTTAGTAATAAGCTTCGTCAAATAAGCCCCCAGTTATAGTGGGGTGTAGACATTTAAAGATGTGTACCCTTAAAAGTTCGGTAGATCCGAACATACCCTGGGATAAAAAAGGAAAAAAACAAAAAGAAGAGGAGAAAAAAGGAACCTAGTCAAAGTAAAAAAAAAGTGCTACTGAACTATCCATAGAATCGGCGGAGCCGAGCAGTGTTCCATGGATTCGGCTCAAGGCAATTATCCGATGCATTACGAAGGCGATGGGCTCCTCCTATGAGAACTTCATCTATGATGAAGGGGCCCTCCCATTTTGGTTTGAGCTTATCCATCTTCTTCTCTGGCAGATGTAAGACGAGGTCGCCGATGTTGTATATCTTGGCCCGCACTTCTCTCCCTTGGTATCGCTTGGCCTATTGTTGATAAAATGCAGAACGGCCTTGTGCAATATCGTCCTCCTCTTTGAGGCTGTCTAGGTCATCCTGCCGATCGAGCTCGGCTTCTCGCTCTTTGTACATGCGCACTCAAGGTGAGTCATGAATAATGTCGCAGGGTAGTGCAACTTCGGCGCCGTACACCGTGAAGAAAGGTGTGTATCCGGCCGTTCGATTAGGCATAGTCCGCAGCCCCCAGAGTACGGAATTGAGTTCCTCAACCCAGTGCTTATCTGACTCCCGTATTTTCATGGATTGTCAACGGTAGATGTCCTAGTGTGAGGACTTAGTCGCGAGGCCAATGTATCTATGTGATAGCTTGAATGGGGTTGGTCGGAATCGAGAGACGCAAAGCGGGTGAACACACAAGACAAGGGTTTAGACAGCTTCGGGCCCCGGGAAACATCATCCGATAACAACCCTACATGCTGTTTGTGGCTAGGTCTCTGTCGGATGTGGGGTTCCGGCAAACCCTTGAGGTTCGAACACTGGGGTGCGCGCGAAGTCTTTCCCTCCTACCGATCTACGCCCTTGCTCGCTAAGATCTCGCAGACAAACTCGACGAAGTCGCAACACAGAAATACACGAGGTTTATACTGGTTCGGGCCACCGTTGTGGTGTAATACCCTACTCTAGTGTGGTGGTGGATTGCCTCTTGGGCTGATGATGAACAGTACAAGGGGAAGAACAGCCTCCTGAGGTTGAGGTGTTCTTTTGGCTAGGCTCTCGATCGGGTTGGGTCAAGCTAAGATGAGATCAGATTGCCTCTACTATGGTGGCTAGCTCTACTTATGTAGGCCCTGGTCTTTTTCCCAAATATCAAGCGGGAAGGGAGCCAACAATGGCGGGCAAATTTGAAGGGGGACAGCTAGTACAAGCTGTCCTGACAAAAGCGGTCTTCGCCTGCGAAAAGCTCTGGGATGACGCTGTCTTGGGCTCCATGATGACCTCTGTCTTGCCGTCCTCCTGGTCTTGGTCTCGTTGCAGCAATATGGCAACCTTTGCCTGATGCCTCGGTACTCTTCTCCTGCGCTGGGCTCCTTAGCACCAAAGAGGAAATAAGGACGCTGCCCGCGCTGGCGCCCGCCTGGTGTCGTCCGTCATGGCTCACGTCATGAGAGCCTCGTCAGGTTTGCCCCGCCTTGATATCTCCGCTCCTCGTGAGTCTGCCTGGCTAGGCCACTCCAGAGGAGGTCTTGCATCGTTCGCCTCGCGAGGCTTGGACCCTCGCGAGGGTCTTGGATGCCTTGTCGATGAAGATGGTTGCACTGGCCTGCTGCTTAGCCACGCCAGGCCGCAGCAGGCAAGTCTGGGAGACCTGCCCTTAACGCTGATAGTAGCCCCGGGCCCAAGGTGCGTTCCGGCTTGGCTTCGCGGCGAAGCCAAGGGTCAAGTTCGGAGCATCGCGGGCCCCAAAAGCCTGCGGCCTTGGTTAACGCGTGGAGGTTGATTGGACGTGGGCGTCTCCGCTTCCCCACGCTGCCTCGGCCACTACACGACTTGACAAGGCCCTGCGACATGAAAGGAAAACCATCATTACCTACGATCGCGGGAGACGCCGGTTGGCCTTCTCTTGCTATAAATGGGGAGGGGGCGGAGCCCCCGTCTCCCATCTCTTCCTTGCTTACTTCTTCCTCCTCGCTCCACTGCTGACAACAATGGCGCCCATCAGAAGGTTTTCTGCTGAAGAGAAAGGGAAAGCTCCCCTTGATGATCCGGGGCCACTTCCGCCGAAGAAGAGGTCGATCCATCGCCGTGATGAAGCGGCGATGTAGGTGGTGTCGAGGCCCTGGTGCGAGCGGCTTCCTCCAGGGTACCCGCTACCCTTGTACGCCTGAGCCGAGGGCTCAGGAGGTCGCAGCGATGAGCAGCGCCTCCCATGCTGTGTCCGGGGTTGCCGCGCCACGGCGACGCATGCCGTTGCCCCTGGGGTGCACGCCGCGGACTCCTCGCGCGAGTTGGTGCTGTGGGCGCTGATGCCTCCAAGCTCCTGGATCCGCTTCCCGCGGTTCTTCTCCGACGTGATGCCGCCGAGGGGGCCTCTCGAGCTCTGGTTGCAGCACGCCGACTGCAGCACTCCGGCGACCGGAGCGGAGATCGAAGCGGTCCCCACCGGCAAGATCTTCATGAACCGCGGCTGGGGTGAGATCGCGCGGGTCTGCCGGGCGAGGGGAGCCCTTGTGATCCACTTTCAGTACGACGGCGCCTCCACGCTCTTCTTCAAGGTCTTCGACACCGAGGGCCGCCGCCTGGAATGCTGCCCTGGAGAGGAGCACCAGACCGACGCGCGCTCCGCTCGCGGCTACTCCAGCAGCAGTAGCCCTTGGGAGTCTAGCAGCTCTCCTGAGCTTTACGAGATTCTGGAGACGAGCGACGACAGCTACGTGCCCCCGAGCTCTCGCCACGCTCGAAACAGGGCTGCGGCGTCCAGCCGTCGCCGCCGCTGATCTGGATGGGGTTGGCGCCGGCCCCCCTTGGCCCACTGTTGATGATGGTGTCCGCCACGGAAGGGTGTAGATAGGATTCCCCTTAGTATCAGCTTTTGTTTCCTGCGAAGAATCATGAGTCACCCCGTGGGGGCATGTAAGGGTCTGTAATGTCTTTGGTGCTTATCTTCCTCCTCATGAAAACTTGGTGAGCACACGTCCCGTTAAGGCTCGGTCCCCCTTTTTTTCCTCAGATGGCTTGTTGCTCTACGCTGACAGGTCCCGGTCCCCAGGCAGGCTACAGCCATCGCTGGTATGCCAGGTCGCATGTCGTGGTCAAGGCCAGGAGGTGTGCGGCCCGAGGTCCAGTAAGAGCCCCTGAGGCGCGATGCTTAGGAGGTCCCCCTTAGCGCTCAAGCAGCCATGGTAAGGCAAGAAAGGAAAATGACTTGGCCGCAACGGGGCTGCGACATGGCATGAGTGACCATTAGGCCCAGATATTTAGCCGATCCTAGGGCGAAACTTATCTTGCTGACTTCACGGCGATTCCTTATGTTGCGCTAGGGCTGTGCGCCAACTCGTGCGGCATAGCCAGGTTGGCCCATAAGATTTCCCCTCCACTCATGCTCTCCTTAGTGCTCTACGTCCTCATGTCCCGGCCCTCGAGCAAGCTCAGCCGCCGCTGGTATGCCAGGTCGCGATGCCGTGGTCAAGGCCAGGGAGTGAGGGCTGGAGAGCCAGTAAGAGCTACTGAATCGCGATGCTCAGGAGCCCCCCTTTTAACGTGCAAGCGAATTGCACGAGAGAAAAAGAGACTCGCGGTGCCGCCTGCTATCCTTCCCTCGGGATCCCTATGAACAGGCACAAGAAGAAACACGGTTTGCCGTTATAGAAGTTAGCCTGCCGCTGGTTGCTCTGGGTGAGGTGAAGGCACTGAGGGCATGGTGAGGTGACGTGCGCGGTGCCTGCCGCGAGCCAGAGCTCGGCCACTCAGATTTGTCTGCGTGGTAGGGACGGACCCATGCACCAGCGCTGTGCCTGTGTGAAGGCCCCGGGGGAGGTGATGATCGAGCAGGTGATAGCAGTTGGCAGGTTAAGCATGGAGAGCAAATCAACTTGGAAAAATGCAGGAAGATACATGCCACCGGGTCCGGCTCGAGCGGCTTGGGGATGATGCAGCCGAGGGGCGCCCCCAGCAAGGTAAGCTAAAGACATAAGCAAAAGGGATACATGCCACAGGGACGGACCCATGTGTCCTGGGAATAATGGAGCCCGAGGGGCGCTCCCAGCTTAAACGAGCTTGGAAGATGTCACCTGGTTCTGTAGATGAAGTAGAGTTGGTGCAACAGAAGGCGTGCGTTGAAGAAATGACTCCTCATGAGCCACCGGGACCCTGAGCCTTGGGAGGCTCTGGGGGTTCAGGAGGTTCCCTGAAGACCGTCTCCATCTCCTCCAGGACAACGTGGAACTTGGCCTCCTGAGCTGCTAGGACTTGCCGCATGTTGCGCCGATAGGCCGATGCCACGCTCGGCAAGCCGAAGGGCATGCGAACGTAGCTGTGTGGTGGGCCCTCACAGCAGCCCACACGCGATGGCCAGAAGCGCTCCTGAGATGCAGCCCTGTTGAGCCCTGGGATGTCGACGCAGACACGCAGCTCGGCATCCTCGCCTGGATGGGGAGCTGCGCCTTGTGAGCGGCTGTGGCCGTGCATGGCTCTTGCTTCTTGCAGTTCCTGGGTGGTCTTGGTGCTGAACTCCTGGGTGGTGGGCACTCCTTGCCCTGTGCTCTCCTGAGGAACATGTGCCGCGAAGCACGCTTCCAAGTGGTGCCCAAGCGCCTCCCTCGTGAGGGTGGCAAGGTCTGAGACCCTCCAGAAGAGAGCCCCCAAGCCCTGCCCAAGGAGGGCGCCGGGAACGCCTTCCTATGCGATGGAGGGAGGCGCCCATGGAGCGGGCGCTGATCCTGATGAGGCTCCTGCCGCGACGCCATCCTCTTGAGGTCCTGCGCGGCGCGGCAGCTTCTTCTTGGGGATGGCCTCTGGAGGGCCTTCATTTCTGCTGTCGGGGTCGTCAATCGCTGCGGCTTGAAAGGCGCGCTCAAGGGAGCACACCACATCCCTCTCTTCACACGGGACCGTGATGATTCCTCCACTTCCTGGCATCTTGAGAACTTGTAGCCGTGATGAGTGACTGCCATGAACTTGGCCAGGGTTGGATACCTGAGGATAGCATTGTATGGCAGGTGGATGTGCGCGACGTCGAAGTCGATGAGGTTGGTGCGGTAGTTCTTGCGCTCCCCGAAGGTGACAGGCAGGCGGACCTGCCCTATCGGTGTGGTGGAACCGTCGGTCACTCCTGAGAAAGGCTTGGTTGGCTGGAGCTATTCATATGGTACTTGGAGGTTGTCGAACGTGTCGACGGACAGGATGTTGAGCCCTGCACCGCCGTTGATGAGGGTCTTGCTGACCTGCATATTGCTGATGACTAGAGAGCACAACATAGGGAGTGCGCCAGCAGTGGCTGCGCACTTGAGCTGATATGCCGAATTAAAAGTGTTGGCGCATGGGGACCATCTGAGCGGGCGTGTGGCCTCGAGCTTGGGGAGCACCGCGTTCACCTCGCGAGCGAACTGTTTGAAGATGCACTGAGAGGCTGGGGCCTGGGCGCCGCCCAAGATGCAGGCGATTGCACGCGGCTCCTGGAAGCCCCCAGCCCCCTCGTCTTGGTGGTGGTCGTCGTTCCTTCTTGGTAGCGGCAGCAGGGGAATACCGGTGTTGCCCTGGGGGCGATCCTCACGAGGCGGATCCCTCCAGGCGCCCTCGCGAGGTTGGTCCTGCCAGCGGTCCTCACGAGGCCGGTCGCGCAACTCCTGGCGCGGGCCACAGTTGTCCCAGCGTCCGCCTCCACGTCCTCGTCCGCGGTCGTAGCCCCGGTCGTTGCGCTCGGGGAGTCGACCGTAGCGTCCTTCTCGTATGGCTCTGAGCTCTTGACAGTCGCTGGTGTTGTGGGTGCTCAGTTGTGGAAGGCGCAGAACGGTCGGCCGCTCTTGGATGACTCGGGCTGATCTCTGGCCCGCTTGGTGTCGGGCTCCGCTGCGAGCACAACTGCCTCCTTGCGCTTCACGTCCTTGGCCTTGGCCTTCTTCTCCTCCGCACCCACGGCTGGCAACTCAAGGAGAGAGAGGCGTCCCTCCTCACCTCTCGCACATTTGGTCACCAGGTTGAACAGCTCCTGAGAGGTGCAGAGCTCCTCGTGGATGGCGAGCTCTTCATTCATCTTGACGTCACAGACGGCGTCTGAGAACGCGGAGATGATGGCTTCTTCCGTGACCTTGGGGACCTTGGGGTCTCTCCTGGTTGTTGCTTGATGCGGTGTACATCACCAGCGGCCGGTGGTCGGTCGCGAGTGCCCTGGAAGTTGGCGACGAAGCGGTCGCGCATCTCGTCCCAGGAGGAGATCGAGCCGTGCTGCAGGTTCAGGAGCCAGGAGCGGACTCCATCCTTGAGAGCCATGGTAAACCAGTTCGCCATGACTTTTTCATCGCCGTAGGATGCTTCGATGCTCAGCTCATAGAGCTGCAGGAACTCCGCGGGGTCGGCGGTGCCGTCATAGCGAGGAGGCAGATCTGGCTTGAACTTGCCTGGCAAGGCGACGCTACGCAGCTCGGGGGTGAAGGCGCGGTAGCCCTCCGTGGTTGCCGGGGCTCGCTTCGGAGGTGGAGCTTGGTCTTGATGAGGTTCACGCTGCGCCGCTGCAGGCGGTGCGTGGTCTTGACGAGGTGGCGCGGGGAGCGCTGGTGCAGCTTCTCACGGCCGCTGGATTTCTTGGCAGCTTCTTTCTTCGTGCCCGGGTGGCGGGCGCGGTGGATCACGCCGCGGAGGCGCGCGCCTTGGTGGCAAGGCGCCGTCTTGGGTCTGTGGTGGAGGAGGCACACCATGAGCCCCGTCGCTCGCGGCTGGTTGAGGAGGAGGCAGAGAGTGGGACGGCGCCGGAGATCCCCCTGTGGCATGGACGAGCTCGGCGACGCGGTCGAGCCACTCCTCATAGAGGTCGTCAACGGGGCGGTAGCACAGGAGCTCGTTCGCCGCGAGGAGCGCGGCCCGTGCCTCCATGGGAGCGTGTCAGGACCGGTTTTCCAATAAAACATTTATTGAGAAACCAACCCTTATATTTCCAGTATGGGAGAATCCTCCTTACTGGTAGACAAATCCTTGATACAGAAATCCAGAAGTACTAAATATTATACAAGGTTGAGCTGAGGCTGCTCAACAATTTACTACAAGCACGCCGATATGACACAAGGAGTGTGCTGGCATAACTACTGACTCGCAATAATTGTGGTGGTGGATATGTCACAGTGAAGTGGGTGACATGACTCCTAATCCTACAGCTCATCGAGTGCCGGAGTGGGGCTCGATGATTTTATTCAGGTAGCGGAAGCGTATATGATACAAGTGACCAATTCCAGGATCGCACGGAACTGACTGGGATTCCTCTAGGCGTCGGACTCGCTATCGAACTCTTCATCCATAAGATCGCTTCGATAATATCTCGCCAAATCAACAAGCCAGGTGAGTACTTTGAATGTACTCGCAAGACAGTTTGGACATAAGATATAACAAATGCAAACATGATGCACATGAGCAGGTTAGCAATGCGCACTCAGATCATAGATTGCACTGTATGTAAAATAAAAAGGAAGTCAGGCGATAGTCTTCCCGAAATCCAAAAAAAATAGGTGAAGACCGATCGGGTGTCTGAAGCGACGCCTCGAAAGGTAAAATTAAATTAACATGCCACAGTCGGGCGTCGGGGCGACACCGCATAAAGGGCTTATAATGAAAGTATATGACAAGGATGCCACAGTCGGACGTCTGAGCGACATCACATAAAGGGCTTATATCGAAAGTAAACAGTAAGCATGCCGCAGTCGGACGTCTGAGCGACATCACATAAAGGGCTTATATCAAAAGTAAATAACAAGAGTGCCACAGTCGGACATCGGAGCGACATGACATAAAGGGCTTATATCGAAAGTAAATAAGAAGAATGCCACCGTCGGACGTATGAGCGACATCACATAAAGGGCCTATATCCAAAGTAAATAACAAGAATGCCACAGTCGGACGTCTGAGCGACATCACATAAAGGGCTTATATTTCATCATTCAAATTCAAGTAGATTATGAATTTAAATCATCCCAAGGAAATACTCAGTACATAATAATAAATTGGTTAGTCCATCCACAGGAATAACATTCATCCAAGTTTACCACCCTTGTTTATTCACCGGGGATTGTCACTGAGACTGACGCTAAGACGGACGTTGAGACTGACACTGATACTGACATTGATATGTTGGTCATAGTCCTTGACCATGGACACAGTTACTCGAATGTTTTTGACTCTGCAAAGTTTGTAATATTTAACCACAGCTAATGGATTCCAGTAGTCACAAAGGACTAGTTCCGTTTACGATATTTTAGAAGAAACACATCTAACCAAGACACACCCATTCCACATTCCGCTGCCAGAATCACCCTAGGCAACGCTCAAGAAAACTCTAAGACGGGAGGTCACAACCTCGAGTAGCATGGGATCAAATTTATATCGCGCCTAAGGGTGCCCCTCTCGTCCCAACCGAAACACCCATGCCCCGACCGGATGACGGGCTTTAATCCAGGTCCATGGAACCCTCATCGCGGTCCCTCTGTTTGGTGTGTACAAGGAAAGAGGTTTGCAACTTACTAAACCACACTCTTTGCAGAAAACATGTGGCAGCACGATGGGGGAAACGAACGGGATCGAGACTTGATCCACGATAACACTGGAGTTAGATGGTTGATGTAAGACTCGCATGCCACAACAATACCAGCTTACCACCCTCATGTCACCACATGATCATGTTGTCTTCCATCAAATGAACACACCAAGTTTCGAAGCTCACACGTAGTTGCCTCGCATGCAATATAACACTCACAGTTGCTTATATGAACATGCCATGAAATAACTACTCAAGCAAACATGCAAAACACTCATCATATCAAAGTTTCAAACATGCTTGCCTGGTTCGGAGTAGTCGGAGTCTAGCTCGGTGAAGTTTGTGGCTCCGTCACCTCCTTCGGTATCTACGGTATAAAAGAAAGTCGGATACTACGTAAATACCGTGCATGCACAAAAAGTGTTCCAAATATTTTTCTAATAAGTATGTAAAAAACTAGACAGAAAAATAAAGATGACAGAAAAAGAATCAATTTAAAATCATCTTCTGTTTAAAAGTTATTAAGGTTTTAGTCCAGGGACTCATCTGTAATGAAACAGGAAGTTTCCAGGGGGTAGTTTATAAAAAGACAAAAAACGTTTCAGTTAGAAAGCGTATTTTGCCTGAAGGTGTTTTCAGAAAACGGTTCGAAAAAGAGAAAAAGCTGACGAGGGGGTCCCACCCGTCAGGTTTGAATTCAAAACAGAGCCCACCGGCGCCCGAGGGCTGCGGTGGTCGCCGACGTCGATCCACGGCGAGGTAGGAGGAGTGGATGGTACCTATGGGCTCACTGAGTCCTTCCGCACCTGTGGGTGGTGGAGTTGGTCGTCAGCGAGCACCACGTCGACGGCGGCCTCTACCCAGCGGACGGTGGTTCGGGTGGTGATGGATCTCGTCGAGGAGGGCTGCAACCTTCAAATTGGAGCTTGGGTTAGAAGTGTGGGTGCACTAGGAGGTTGCTGACAAGGTATGGGAGGCGGGGTTTCTCTCACCGGAGTGGATCTTGCCGGAGCCCGAAGCGGATCGGGGCGGCCGGAGTTGGGGAAGAAGGCCTCCCCGAGGTCTTCCTAGTAGCTAGGCGTGGCTCTGGTAAGGTGGGGGTGGTGCTTGGTCGAAGGCGAGCTTGGGGTCGCTATTTATAGCCGGCCCGAGGCGGTTGCCGCGAACTGGATAACTCCGGCGAGCGATTACGGCGAGGCAGTGGTTTAGGTGGTTGGGCATCATCGTATTTGTCTACTGGATCCATTCAAGGGCTAAACCTGGCCTGACTTGGGTGATACTCCAAGTTCTCGACAGAACGGCCTCGCCGGCACGTCGGCGGCAGGGAGCGCGCCCTGTGCTTCTCAGGCCACGGCGACGGTGCTGCAGCGAGCACAGAGGAGGGGATGGCCATGCGGAGGCTCCGTGTGGCTTGGGCGGCGCTGGTCGGCGCCGAAAGGCAGGGCCGGCCCCTACTGGCCGCCACGGGGGGTTCTGCCACCGCAGAAGACGCCGGCGATGAGGTGCCACATCACCACCGACACTCGCGCCCGTCCAAAGATCGTGCGGCGCACTGGATAAGAAGAAGGAGCAGTGAGCAACGATCCAAGGTGGCTATCAAGCAGATTGTCGACGGGTTCGATTTAAACGACACTGCCGACAAATGAACATCAAACCTGAACTTTTCTGAATTTTGACAGAAACAGTGCACGCCAGGTGTTTGATGAAATGTTTTTGGCATGTGGAAAAATTTTCTGGAGTTGATCTTTGGTGAGGTGACCTCTCAATGCATCCAGGGGCTGCATGATTTACCTCAGAATTTTTGGAGAAGAAAAGTAATGAATTTCACCAAAAATGGCAAATCTGGTCCAAACTTGCAGCAAGCAAAATTTGAAAATTTTGAATTGTGGACAAGTGGATCTTGATGAATCTAGGTTGAGGGTACTAAGGACTAGTCAGAGGAGTTTGTTTGGGACCAACTCCCAAAAGGAAACTTGTAGTTCCTTTGTAAGTCACCTAGGTCCAAAATAAATGACAGAAATAGTTTCGAGGGTAAAATAATAGAATAAAAATCAAAAATGGGTTGAAACTTGCTGGAGTTGGAGTCTTGACTTGATCCAAGGCAGGGGTGGGTTTTGGAAGACAATATCAACATATGACATGGCAAAAGAGGAATTTTAAAAGGGAAAAGAATAAAAACCAAAATTCCATAGGATTTCTTTTTAATAAAAAGAATTGCAAAACCCTCCAATATTATTGGTGTTGAGCCAACATAATTTATGAAAAACCCTCAACACCAAAGATCAAGGTTGAGAAGGACCTTTCTTAGAAAAAAATATTTGTCATAAAAAGAAAAGATTTGAGAAGAAGAGTCCCTCTTAAAAAAATTCAAATACCATCCTTTAATTCAAATAAAGATTTTAATGAAAACCAAATCAAATTTTTTGGAGTGTTACAGAGCGCGGTGCGCGTGAGGCGAAGAACCGGCAGGGGTAAGTGATGGAGTAGCGGTGCGGCCATCCTGCCGCACCGAAGGATGCAGCGAGGATGCCTGCTGCTCGTTCCCTGCCGGGCCGGTGGCAGCGTTAGCGGTGGGAGAAGGAGAATGATGAGGTGGCCCACCAACAGGAGCTGTCTGAGCGACACGGGCGGAGAGGGCAGCCCGACGCTCAGCTCGAGCACGGCGAGCGTCCGCCATGGAAACGACGGAGCGACGGGGCGACGAACTGATGGAAGGGAAACTACGGCGCACCCCTACCTGGCGTGCCAAATGTCGGATGTGGGGTTCCGGCAAACCCTTAAGGTTCGAACAATGGAGTGCGCGCGAAGTCTTTCCCTCCTACCGATCTACGCCCTTGCTCGCTAAGATCTCGCAGACGAACTCACAACACAGAAATACACGAGGTTTATACTGGTTCGGGCCACCGTTGTGGTGTAATACCTACTCCAGTGTGGTGGTGGTGGATTGCCTCTTGGGCTGATGATGAACAGTACAAGGGGAAGAACAACCTCCTGAGGTTGAGGTGTTCTCGTGGCTAGGCTCTCGATCGGGTTGGATCAAGCTAAGATGAGATCAGATTTCCTCTACTATGGTGGCCAGCTCTACTTATATAGGCCCTGGTCCTCTTCCCAAATATCGAGCGAGAAGGGAGCCAACAACGGCGGGCGAATTTGAAGGGGGACAGCTAGTAAAAGCTATCCTGACAAAAGCGGTCTTCGCCTGCGAAAATCTCTGGGGTGACGCCGTCTTGGGTTCCATGATGACCTGCATCTTGCCATCCTCCTGGTCTTGGTCTCGTTGCACCAATATGGAAACCTTTGCCTGATGCCTCGGTACTCTTCACCCGTGCTGGCCTCCTTAGCACCAAAGAGGAAATAAGGACGCTGGGCACGCTGGCGCCTGCCTGGTGCCGTCCGTCATGGCTCATGTCATGAGAGCCTCGTGAGGTTTTCCCCGCCTTGATATATCCACTCGTCGTGAGCCTGCCTGGCTAGGCCACTCTAGAGGAGGTCTTGCGTCGTCCGCCTCGCGAGGCTTGGACCCTCGTGAGGGTCTTGGATGCCTTGTCGATAAAGATGGGCCGTATGGCCTGCTGCTTAGCCATGCTGTGGGCAGCATGCAGGCAAGTCTGGGGACTCCCGTTCCCAGAACGCCGACAGTCTCATTATCATCACGAGGGAGTCGCCGCATAAGCCGACTCTCCTAATCGTGTCTAGCCTTAGAGATTATTCAACTTGTCCCTCTTGGGGTGCCCTGCCCCTCCTTATATAAGTTGAAGGGTCGGGTTACATATGGAGTCCTAATAGGATTAGGACTAGTCTATGTCTTAATACAAGTCCGGGTCTTGATTCCTTGTAAGCAAATATTCCTCACGCCTTTGCTCTTAAACCGTCCCACCATAACATGAGCCGGCATTCTAGACCTTGGGCCTTGTCGTCTGTCTGACTCGCCCGCCGGGTTACCAGTGAGTCACCAAGTTCTAGCCTGGTCATACACCCGACGGGTTACACCGCGGGGTATATCCCGGAAATTAGCCCCCAGTTTAGCTTGGATTTATCTATGGTAAACTTATACTGCAGAATAAAGACAAGAACAATTTTGATAGGTTGGTCTCTGGGTTAAAAGTTTTCTCGAACCGGCACCTGATAATCCTTAAGTCCTTGTCATTTCTTTCTTGATACGTGCCCATGAACTTATAGCAAATCTCCTTTAGCAGATATATTCAAACTTTGCCAATGCAAAAAATCCAGATACCTCTTGTGAAGAAATCCGGGTCAATAGTCCAGCTTCATAATCAATTTGCTGACATTGGTCTCTCGTAGAAAAATATTGTAAGAAATAATCCATTTGAATTGGCCTCCAAAGCTCTGACTTGACAAAATATTGGTCTTGAAATATTCAACTGATGTTCAGCCGGCTTGAAGATGTAGTCCTTGCCGGTTTATCATTTACCAAAATTTTCGGTTTGTAAATATTGATAGCATCGGGTCATAATTGTTGCTAACATCAAGCTTGAAAATGTACCTCTTATATGCATATCACTTGTAGCCCCCAGGTCTTAAGAAGGGAGCGTAGTAACAACTTAAGACTTGCTTCAATATAAATGTTGCAACCTTGAAGAAATCCAGGTTGTTCATCTCCATCACTAGTCAAAACTGAATATTCCACATATGTAGCCCCCAAGTGCCAGGTTGTCATGCTTGCAGCAACCTGGGACATGTAATTGCCTTATACTCATGAAAACTTCAACCAGTGTAGCCCCCAAGGGCCGGCTCAGTAAGATAATACTGAGCTGGGACTTTATATATACTTCATTTGAAAATAACATCATATGATGTAGCCTCCATCGTAGGGCTTGAACCCACATCCACAATGTTAAGAGCCTTTTACTTTACCAACTGAGCAATGGACCCTTCAATATAATGGTTTTAACTTCTGTACCTTGAATTTTTACAGGAGTAATTAGTAGCCCCCAAGGGCCGACTCATTATGATGTGATGAGTCAGGTCTTCAACGAGGCAAGTAAAAAATGAGCTTGCATTAGCCCCCAAGTGTCATGGTGCATGCTTGCAGCGGCATGAGACTTCCATATTTGGTATAATCTCAACTTTGAATAACATAGCCCCCAAGTGCCGGGTCGTAAGCCTGTAGCGACTCGGGACTATTCCTTCCATTGTAGAATAAATCATATCCATTGATAAAATAATAGCCATTGCGCTGAAGCGACTTTGAAAACCTCAATCATAATATTGGTTATTGATAACCATAAGAAAAATCCAGCCATGTTGGCTATTCAAGATTTGAATAATATAATCCATTGATTTATAAGCGCATGATTCCAATGGCGCAATCCAAATATATACTGGCGACTTAACGTCCAAAGCCAGACCGGGTTTTCAAAACCCCAAATATGCTCAAATATGAGTCATGAAGATTAAGGCTACATGGCCTGAGTCATAAAGAAAAAAGGGGTGATGTAAATCCAAGACGAATAAAAAATCCAAAAACACGAGGCTTTCATAGGCCGCCGAGCCAAAATATCTTCTTCAATGAAACTAGCATCATAGCCACTGGAGTATACGCGGTTTCTGTGAGCCGGCTCTCACATGACCCAATCGACATATTAACCAGGATAAGTTCAGGGTCTTTAAAAGATTGACTTATTGAGAGTATCGCGGGGTCGGAGTAGCATCGTGTAAAACAGACCGGTTTTACCAAGTTTCAAGGAAGGCGTCTTAACAGCCTGAGTTTATCCTTGCTTTCTGTAAGACGACTCTCTCATGACCCAATCAATGTTTTAACCTTGATAAGTTCAGGGTCTCATTTAAGAAATTGACTTTTTAAGAACAAGGTGGGTCATCCAGCATTACCTGGTCGAGGAGCATCTGGCATACAGGCAGGATAACCTGGATTTTTGGTGAATAGATCTGGCATCCGTGACAACCAAGAGGGTAGTAACGCTATGTTCTCTTTGGTGAATACACCTATGTTTAAACAGGAAGCTCCCAAATGTCATATAATGAGCCTCAAGGAAGGATACCTATGTTTGAACCGTGCATCATGGCAGCAAATTCTCTTTGGCAACCTTCTAGTTTTTCCTGAGAACTCAAACTTGCGAGAGATGGGTTCTTTTTGAACCGGATGTTAAACCAGATATTGAGAGCTTCAAAGATCTATGGGAGAGAGATGTCTCTTGAGCTGGATTTTTAACCGAAATCTTTCCTGATAACCCGGAATTCTTCTATTGAGCCGGAACTTTATGATTGTCAATCACTTTTTTAAGCAGGAAATTTTCTGACGGCTTTCAAATTTTCACCAATAGGGCAGTAGCCTCCAGGGCCGGGTTATTTTTCCGTCCAATGACCCGGAGTTCTTGAATCTGCTTTAAACTGACAATCATTCATTGAGTCATATCATCGTAGCCCCCGAGTCTTAAGACGACCAGAAGAGTTGGCTTGAGATTCTTCATATTTTGACCATAACATAAGATGTGTATTGTTGACGTTGATAACACGATGTGAATCCACAGAAGGTTGAGGTGATTACGTAGGGTTATAAATGATCCCGTATGAGCCGTGTCAGCAACTCGGCCAATGATTCATCCCAACTGGTTGTTTTGAAGTTAACCAAACTGTAGTGGTGGTGACTTGTGCGCCTGCTCATTGAGCCATCCAGTGCAGAAGGTGGCTGATAAAATATGATAATTGGCCTTCAAATTGTTGGAAGAAAAAACCAGGATACCCGAGCAGTGACTTGCTTATACTCAATAAACAGCTCATGCGGACAGGTGCGTCCCGGTGTGTTGATGTAGACAGGCCGCGAGAGATGGCCGGTAAAGATGACCTCAACATCAGGGGTGGTACGGACAGATGAGTCAGCTGTGGCATTGTAAGCTGGTGCAGACGGCGAGTCAATCGCAGGCGCGGTAAGCCGCGCGGACGGGCGAAGTTGATTGCAGGCGCGGTAAGCCGCGTGGACAAGCAAGTCAGTCGCATCGTGTTGATGTAGACTGGGGCACAGGGGCAGCGGCTTGCACACGCCCGTGGAGAGGTATGGCATGGATGGACATCAGTGCAAAAATGATGCTGGCACACGCTTCCGTATCCGTGGCATAACAACCCCTTTGTAGTGAATAATTATCCTGCATATAAAAATATACAAACCAATGCAAAGATAAACTGTTCTTTGACAAAAACAGTATGTATTAATAAAATAAACTTAGATGGTTATCACCTGATTTGTCCGCACGACAGATGATCCGTATATAGCATCCGTGAATAATCTCCATTAGTTCGAACGGCCAATTTAGCCAATCTCTCAAGATCTCAGCAGAGGCAGCGGTTCGTAGCAGTAAAAATCGGCTCGACGTGAGACCATAAAAGCCCCAAGGTAAAACCCGGCTTCTGAAGTAGACGGCGGCTCAGAAGCGTGAAAGCTCCAAACGAAACCATGCGGGAGTAACTCAGCGCGTGCTATTGCAGTATCACTTTGCAGTGCTTCTCCCTTGAGGGAAAGTTTAAACCAGCATTAGCACTTTTTCTGACATACAGAGGTAGTATTTGTTGTTCCTCCGACTGTTTTGATTGATGGCACCAAGCGTCAAATGGTAGCAAGATTTGGCATCTCTGCGTGTTCCACTCCTTTTGTTATTCTTTTTCTCTCAGTTTCCTCGTGGTACAAGGCCGTCAACTGTTGGTGATCCTCTCAATCTTGTAGTGCAGGTACGTGCCATCCCATGGAACTCGCGAATTCATTTTAAGCTTCAACATAACATATATTAAATCCTCCAAAATTATCTTTCCATTCAACGCCTTGAAGATCCAATTTATTTATGGAAGCCCTTCACCACTTCTTTCTTGTGTTTCATAATTATCCAGCAGAAGCAACTCGCAGGCATAAGTGGCCGGCGGCTTAGCAGGGAAACGATGGGCAGAGACCTGACGTGGAAACAACCATGGCGGCTCGGGCGTGGGGCGGTGGAGGCGACCCGTGACGAGGCAGAACGGGCGGCTTGAGGCAAGCGCGACCAGGCACGACGACTCGCGCATAAGAAAAGGGGCGTCAACTGTAGGCGACTCGTTCAATAGCAGCGGAAAACGGAGACGGAGATGACAATGCAGTGGGCGGCTCGGGGGAGTGGCTAAGGCAGGCACGGCCGCAGAGGTGCGTGGACGCAGGGCCGGCTCAAAGCCACGGCGGAGATGGCTGCCACGCCGGGTTGGCTCGAGGCGTGGTGGAGCGGAGGCTCTCCGTATGGGTGGGATGGCCGCTGAGGCACGAGGCACGCGAGGGCGAAGGCTCGGGGCGGCTCAACGCGCCCGAGGTGAAAGCGCCTGGCGGCTCAGATCGGAGACTGAGGCGGCCAGTGACTTGAGGTGGGCGTGGCCGGAGCGGCGATTGGAGCGCGAGGTCTGGAGGTGTCGGAGGCGGGCTGAGGCGGCTGGAGACTCGAAGACGTACCCGCGGCCGCGGGTTATCAGTGGCGGCGAAGGCAACTCGGTGACGGTGGTTGAAGCCAGCTGTAGAGGTGGATGACAGGCAGAGCAACGACGACTCGAAGACGGAATCCACTTCCGAATTGTGGGATGTTTCCCACTCTTTTTCAGTCCAAAATAAAAAGTTCAGCCTTCACGTGGATATTACTCAAGTGCTCAATGGATCGGTTTGACCTTGATCTTCACGCTTGTCGGGGCAACGACACCTATGGGATCACTGGAATCCCTTCTACGGTTGGCGGGTGCGGGGTTGTGACAAGAGCAGGTCTAACAGGAAGCACACGGATCGTTTACCCAGGTTCGGGCTGCGAGAATGCGTAATACCCTAGTCTTGCTTTGGGGGATGTATTGAGTGTTCTTATGTTCTTGAGCTAGCTACGGGGTGTAACTTGCCCAAAAGAGCCGAATCCCTCTCCAGTATGCCCCGGGCCTCCTTTTATAGTCGAAAGGGGCTGCCACAGTGGCATACAGGAGGTGGAAAGGTCTACAGTGCGCAAGCTTATCGCCTGGCATTAGGGGACAAAACGCATTGAGTGCGCTACTTAGGTGTCAGTTAGCTTTATTGGGGACGGGGGACGAGGCCCGTCCTGTCCGTCGCCGCTCCGTCTTGCTTTGACACGCGCCCAGGCCAGCGATGCGTGCGGTGCCACGTAGGCAGGCAGGCAGCCGAGGTGGCGCGGTGGCAGGGCCTTCACGAAGATCTGCATGCCACCACGCAAGTGCTTGCTGAGTTGGTGTAGAGGCCGCCCGTCGCCACGCAGGTGCCTGCCCAGCTGGTTGAGCTAGCAGCTGCTTGGGGACGGTGGTGGAGTCTTGGCTGGTGCGGGCCTGGCAGTGGCCCCGCTGATGCCCTCGGCAATGGTCTTGCCGGGGGCCCGGCAAGGGTCTTGACATGGCGTTGCAGTCGTCCCCGGCAAGGCGCTTGCCGGGGGTCTTGTGGATCCCCTCGGCTAGGATCCCGCCGAGGGTCATCGTCTTCTGGTCCTCATCTGATCGTGTGTGTTTATGATCTCGACAAAGATCTACATGCCACCACGGAGGTGCCTTCCGAGCCTTGGTTCCAATGTAGTTGTTGACGGCATTTGGAACCCTTGGGCTCAAGGGTGGCTCGCTCTGCTGGCATTGGGCAAGTTGCCCCGGCAAGGCTCTTGCCGGGGCCGCGGAGGCCGCCCCGGCAAGAGCCTTGCCGAGGGAGTCCACCTCGCCCTCTTGCTCTTTGGTGTTTCTGGTCTTGGTATTGCCTTGACCGTCTTGTGCTCCGGCTTCTTTCCGGCTTCCCTCCGCTGCCATGCTTGGTGTGGCCGCGGCGCGCGGCTCCGACTGCCCGTGCACAAGTAAAGGGGTAAAAAGGAGAGCCCCTACTTTTGTACACCGACAACGCTGGACAAATCGGTGGCTGGTTGGATACTTGTCGTTCAAACGCCTTCGGTTATGACCCTTTAGCAGATTTATCTTTGACATGGCCTCGGTAATTTTGGCAATCTTTCTCGGACAAAGAAACCGTCAAATCAATCACGGTGACTTTGCAGCGGTGAACTATACGCATCCCTAATTCTCATCTCAAAATTTGAATATGTCAGCTCCAGAATTAATCACACCTCTGATCTCAAACGATGAACTTTCCGATTCCGCCACAAGCTTGTCCCATGCCAGATCAACCTGTACGATTGTTCCCTATTTTTTCTTCATCCAGAAATTCGTGAACTTCTTGAAACCTTGGAAAATCCCTCGAAGAACTCAACACCACCGTGTGCACGCCCCACGGGCGGGCGCCAACTATCATGGTTTGTCAACGACAGATGTCCTAGTGTGAGGACTTAGTCGTGAGGCCAACGCATCTATGTGGTAGCTTGAACGGGGTTGGTCGAAATCTAGAGACGCGAAGCGGATGAGCACACAAGACAAGGGTTTAGACAGCTTCGGCCCCCCGGCAAACATCATCCGGTAACAACCTTACGTGTTGTTTGTGGCTAGGTCTCATTATCATCACGAGGGAGTCGCCGCATAAGCCAGCTCTCCTAATTGTGTCTAGCCTTAGAGATTATTCAACTTGTCCCTCTTCGGTTGCCCTGCCCCTCCTTATATAAGTTGAAGGGGTGGGTTACATATGGAGTCCCAATAGGATTAGGACTAGTCAATGTCTTAATACAAACCGGATACAAGTCCGGGTGATGATTCCTTGTAAGGGAAATATTCCTCATGCCTTTCCTCCTAAACCGTCCCACCGTAACATGAGCCGGCCTTCTAGACCTTGGGCCTTGTCGTCCGTCAGGCTCGCCCGCCGGGTTACCAGTGAGTCACCAAGCTCTAGGCAGGTCATACACCCGGCGGGTTACACCGCCGGGTATATACCTGACATGTAGGGAGCGCACCGGTCTGGGTTTAATGCCGCTCATTATCAAGCCATTAGCCCATTCAAACTGACCATTTATTTGAGGGTGGTAGATGGATGCATAGTCGAGTTTAATGCCCAAGTTAGCAAACCAGTTTTTCACCTCATCAACTGTAAAATTGGAGCCATTATCAGTGATGATACTGTGCGGGACACCATAGCGGTGTACCACGCCGGATATAAAGTCAATCACTGGCCCTGCTTCAGCCGTTTTTACTGGTTTGGCCTCTATCCACTTAGTGAATTTATCCACCATAACCAGTAAATATTTATTTTTGTTGCTTCCCCCTTTAAGGGGTCCGACCATATCGAGCCCCCAGACCGTGAAGGGCCAAGTGATGGGATTATTATTAAGGCAGATGGAGGCATATGACTTTGATTGGCGAAAAGCTGACATCCCACACAACGTTGTACAAGGGCTTGTGCACCTGCTCGGGCCATTGGCCAGAAAAAACCTGTCCGGAAGGCTTTGCTTACGAGGGTCCGAGCTGCAGCGTGATGGCCGCCCAGACCAGCATGTATTTCAGCCAAGAGTTGTCGTCCCTCTTCTTCAGAGATGCACCTTTGGAAAACTCCTATAGTGCTTTTCTTGTACAGTTCACCCTCGTGAACTTTGTAGGCTTTAGAGCGCCGAACTATGTGACGGGCCTCGTTTTGATCATCAAGAAGCTCCTGCCTATTAAGGTAGGCCAGGAAGGGTTCGGTCCATCGAGCGATAACGGCCAAGATCTCATGGGCAGAAGGTGTTATTTCGGTGTCCGAACCCCTGATGATATCTGTATTGTGTTCGGCGGCTGGGGGCATCATGAGGTCCGTACTGGCGTCTCCACTCTCATCCTGCCACGCCACGGATGGCTTGAAGAGCCTTTCCACAAAGGTATTGGGCAGTACGGGGTCACGTTTAGCGCCCATGCGGGCGAGTATGTCCGCTGCCTAGTTACTGTCTTGAGCAACGTGATGAAATTCAAGCCCCTCGAACCGAGCTAATATTTTTAATATGGCGTTTTGATATGCCGCCATTTTTGGATCTTTTGCGTCGAACTCTCGGTTTACTTGAGATATGGCGAGGTTTGAGTCGCCGCGCACCTCTAGGCGTTGTATGCCCATGGAGACAGCCATGCGGAGACCATGTGGAAGTGCCTCGTATTCGGCTGCATTATTGGAGTCCGTATACATGATTTGCAACATGTAGCGGACTGTGTCCTCCATAGGGAATGTCAAGATGACACCGGCCCCCAGTCTGGCTAGCATTTTAGAGCCGTCGAAGTACATGATCCAGTTGGAGTATGAGTTGTACTCTTTAGGGAGTTTGGCTTCCGTCCACTCGGCGATGAAGTCGGCCAACACCTGAGATTTAATAGCTCGGTGTGGCTTGTATGTTATTTCAAATGGCAAGAGCTCAATGGCCCATTTAGCTATGCTGCTGGTGGCGTCCCTATTGTTTATGATGTCATTAAGTGGTACTTCGGATGCCACCGTGATTGTACACTCTTGAAAATAGTGTCGGAGTTTTCGGGATGCCATAAAGACCGCATAAGCTATCTTTTGGTAGTGAGGGTATCGGGATTTTCAAGATGTAAGAACCTCCGATATGTAATACACTGGCTTTTGGATGGGGAATTTATGTCCCTCTTCCCCGCACTCGACGATGAGTATAGCTCTCACTACCTGGTGGGTTGCGGAGATATAAAGCAACATAGGCTCGCCGATGCTGGGGGTGGCTAGGATTGGGTTAGCGGCTAATAAGGTTTTTATTTCCTCCAATCAGGTTGTGGCCGCATCCGTCAATTCGAAGTTGTCGGTGCGTCTAAGCAACCTGTAAAGTGGTAATGTTTTTTCCCCTAACATGGAGATGAAGCGGCTCAAAGCCGCCACACACCCTGCTAGTTTTTGGACCTGCTTTAAGTTTGTTGGTATGGCCAGTTGCGACAAGGCTCAAATTTTAGCTGGGTTTGCTTCAATTCCTCTATGGGAGACAATGAACCCTAGTAGCTTTCTGGCTGGAACGCCGAAGACACATTTGTCCAGATTTAGTCGTTTGTCATATGTTCGGAGGTTGTCAAATGTGAGGCGGAGATTGTCCACCAATGATTCAATGTGTTTAGTCTTGATGACCACGTTGTCCACATATGCTTCAACTGTTTTGCCGATTTGTTTCTCCAAGCATGTTTGAATCATGCGTTGGTAAGTGGCACTAGCATTTTAAGCCCAAAAGGCATAGTTTTGAAACAGAAAGGCCCGTACGGGGTAATGAACACAGTTGCGGCCTGGTCGGATGCCTTCATTTCCATCTGATGGTATCCAGAGTAAGCATCAAGAAAACACAATGAGTCATGTCCCATGATTGCATCAATAATCTCATCAATGCGGGGCAACGGGAAAGGGTCTTTGGGGCAAGCCTTACTGAGGTCATTGAAATCAACACAAAGGCGCCAAGATTTATCCTTCTTCGGCACCATTACCAAGTTGGCTAGCCAATCTGGGTGATTGACTTCTCTGATGAATCCGGCCTCGAGTAGTTTAGCTAGGTCCTCCCCCATAGCTTGTCGTTTGGGGTCGGAAAACCGTGGCAACATTTGCTTGACTGGTTTGAACCCTTTGATTATGTTGAGGCTGTGTTCGTCCAGTGTGCGTGGGATCTCGGGCATGTCCAGAGGGTGCCAGGCAAATATATCTCAATTTTCATGTAGGAACGCGCGTAGGGCGGCGTCTACCGTCAGATCCAGCTATGCTCCAATGGACGCTGTTTTATTAGGATCCGTCGGGTGCACTTGAAATTTAACTATTTCATCTGCTGGCTTGAAAGAGGTGGATTTAGGTCTTTTATCGAGAATCACATCATCCTTGTCCATCGTGGATCGTAGTGTGGTTAGTTCTTCGGCCGCAAAGGCTTCCGATAGTGCCTCAAGGGCCAAGGATGCAGTTTTGTTTTTGGCATGGAGTTCTTTATCTAGATCACTTGTAACTGTGATTATTCCATTGGGCCCTCGCATTTCAAGCTTCATGTGCCCATAATTGGGCACGACTTGGAATTGCGAAAAAGCACCCCGCCCTATGAGGGCGTGATATCCGCTATTGAAGGGAGCAATGTGAAAGAGCAACTCCTCCGACCTGTAATTTTTGGGCATGCCGAATACTACGTCAAGTTTATTTCTCTTCGAACATCGTGCTTCTCGACTGGGGATGATGCCTCGAAAGGTGGTACTACTTTGTTTGATGCATGTCCTATCAATCTGCATTTTGTCGAGCGTGTCCTCGTATATGAGGTTAAGCCCACTGCCGCCGTCCATGAGCAATTTAGTAAGTCAAAAGCCATCCACAATTGGGTTTAGTACCAAAGCGGCGGGTGTCAGTGTCAAAACTGGCAGATCTCAGGTAGGGGGTCCCAAACTGTGCGTCTGAGGATCAATGGTAACAAGGGACGATGGGGACACAATGTTTACCCAAGTTTGGGCCCTCTTAAAGGAGGTAAAACCCTACGTCTTGCTTGATTGTATTCGATGAGTATAGGGGTTACAAGAGTTGATCTACCTCGAGATCGTAATGGCTAAACCCTAGCTGTCTAGCCTATGAGAATTCTGACAGCCTCTACGGACTAAACCCTCTGGTTTATATACATACCGAATGGATCTAGGGATACAGAGTAGGTTTGCAGAGGAAGGAATAGTACATCTGGACACCAAACTTGCAGTCCACACATTCAGGAGTCCTAACTGGACACGGGGGATAGTCTTCTGTTTTTATCTTCACGGCCCATCAGTCCAGCCCATATCGAAAAGACAGGACACCCGAGGACCCCCTAATCTAGGACTCCCTCAGTAGCCCCTGAACTTGCCTTCAATGATGACGTAGTATCCGGCTTATGTATTCAGCTTTGGAAGGCGGGTTCTTATCCATACTTCGGATTGATGACAGTCCGGCCCTGACCTCCATGTTCTCTATTTATGACTCCTACCTGTTGTCCCTCGATTTCCATGCACTAGGCAAATGCAAACGGCCCACGATAACTTTTTACAAATACGCCCCTGACCACATAGGGACGGCGCCTATATTAAGAGGTTAGATCCCCAAATGCCATCCACATTGTGCAGAGATCATCAGGACCAGCCACGAAAAACATCAAAACATGGCCAACGCTCCTAGCTCTTGGCGCCCTCACGGTGCTCAAGAGGGTGATTGGCGGAGCTGCTCAGTGTCTCATCTCCAGTTGAGTTGACTGCAAACGCAGGGATATCTCCCTCTCGCAGACCTAGTCTGTATGCATGCGGGATTAGCCTCGATCGGCAATGATGTGTTAGTAGAAAATTTCCCCAATCCCAACAAGGATGAGAGGGTGTGCTTCATTCCGTTTCTTCTGCGGGGCTTAGGATTCCCGATCCACCCCTTTCTCAAGGGCCTGTTAGATTTTTACGAGATCCAGCTGCATAATCTTACCCCAGGTTCTATTCTGCACATCTCGGGTTTTGTTGCTCTTTGTGAACTATTTCTAGGCAGCGAGGCTCACTTTGAACTATGGAGGAAGTTCTTTTTCCTTGTTCCTCGCTATCGAGGAGGTTCCATATTTGAAGTAGGTGGCACCGAAGTATGGCGCATATCCGGATCGGGCTGCCTTATAAAAACTCCCAAGGAAGTATCTGAAGAATGGTCTTCGAAATGGTTTTATATTGAGGATGTTCCCCTTCCGGACCCAGTTCGGCGTGGTCTCCCCGAATTCTCCAGTGCTCCCTTGAAGAAATGCCTCAATTGGCGTCTCGGGAGTCCCTCGAAGGAAGATAGTGCGGAAGTGACGAGACTAGTTACCAAGACCAGATTACTTGCTCATTCCGAGCTCTCGATAATCAAAGTTATGAACATCATGATAAACGATGTATTCAGCCTCTCCAGTCCCGAGTGACCCCTTTATGGTGTTACAACGGAGAGGATGATGCATCTCGTTATAGACGCAAGGGCCCGGATACCCCGGCCGAACTGGCCATAATCCTGGCCAATCTGTATAAGGGGGAAAAAGAAGACTTCCTCCGCTTAAACTCCCGAGAAGGCTTTTCCATGTACAACCCCATTGAATGGGTAAGATTTTGATTATCAGTGATGCTTTACCTTGTGATTGAGGCATGCTAATCAAATTGTTCTTCTTTTCTTAAAACAGTCATGGAGGAAGATGGTTGAGGATGTTAATTGTCCTTCCCCACAGCCAGAGGATCACATTCCCAACGAAGACCCTGGCTTCTACGAGGATCCAGATATATACATAGAGTTAGATGATGGAGTATTTTATCAGGCGATACTTGACGGCTCGAAAGTGGCTATCACGGCCGACTACCCCCGCCTTTATCCTTTCTCCATTGTAAGTACTCAAAAATCTTCCTTAAAAAGAGGCCCCTACTTGCACCTTATCTATTACACTAAACTGTATTTCATAGGATCGGTGCTCGGCCAGCCACAGTACCTCAAGAGCGGCCTCTACGCAGGGCAATCGTTCAAAATGAAAGGAAACCAGGAGCGCTGTCGAGCCCCCTCCTTCTTCAAAGAGGTATGTCCATTGCTATGTGCCTAAGCATGAGATCAGATTGCTAAATTTCTCCTCTATCTTTATTTTAGGAGGAGCACACAACAAACCGTGGGAAAACGCCCTACTAGCCGAGTGTCAGCTAATCCGGCGCCGGACTCGTCAACCAGGACGAGAGCTGATACAGTGTCGGATCCACCCCCTCATGAGGATTCAGATGACGTGTCCATCATGAATTCTTAGGTGGAGAGCATGATGAATCATCGTTGACTAAAAGAGGCCATGCGCGCTACTATTTTTACTGAACATGAATTCACCGCCCTTAGCTCTGTGGATGCATATATCTGGGCCGCCCAAGATGGTCTCGCTGGAGTTACTCAACTGTTTCCAAAGGATATGCAGGTAATAGTTTGTGCAAATTTAATAGATATATGCTAGTAGCCCCCGAGACTTGAAACAGTTCAGCCAGCCGATTTAAGGATCGTTATGACTTGCAGGTTCTTAGAGAGAAGAACAATGCGCTGTCCCAGGAGCTAAAAACAAACCAGACAAAGCTAAATGCCACCACCGCAAAGCTTGCGGTGATGAAAAAGGCCACAATGACCACTGGTCAAAAGGACAAACTTGAGGAGGAAAAGGATAAATAAGCCGAAGAGGTAAAGAGCTTAAGAGCTCAGTTATCAATCACGCAAAAAGAGAATAAGAAGTTGAAAAGCGGCATATTCAGTATGACCTGTTGAGCCATCCAAGGGACTGATAGTATCCCATTATTCAGATTTTCACAACTCTGTTGTTGCAAGTCTGTTAACCGGTCGGCCTGAAGAGGAAGTGTCCGGATTTCAAGGTGACTTGCTTAAAGAGCTATCTTCGGTGCATGAACGGGCCCGGAAGGCTATGAGAAGTATGGCTAAAGCCGTATGGCCATCCGATGCCCCACCAGAAAGTATGGATAGGTTGGTGAACCTGTTCAAAGGTCCCCGGCACCGTTTCGAGCTATGGAAGGCGTCTGCCCGCCGAGAAGGAGCACGAGAGGCGTGTGCGATGGTTACTCGATCCGTATGATATGGCTCGAGTTGGACCTCGGGGACCAGATGGAAAAGAGATTCCCGTGAGCTTCGTATATGACCAAGTGATGATAGCTGCGAAATATTCGCAAGAAGACTGTAGTTCAGATAGTCTTATAGATGCAATAGATAAAGAGTAGGCGTTCGATTCAATGTATTAATGTACTTTTATCATCGAACTTATCTTCAACCGAACATGGCAAAATTTGTCATCGCAGGCCTTCGGCTTCAACCTCCAAACCGGAAAGGTGGAGTGTTTCCGGATACCATGTTGGAATGTAAGAAACATTCATGATGTCCGGAAACTAGGCAATCCTGTCATTTTGCTCAAACAGACACAATTTTGTTCGTGGAGTTATGTTATATTACTTATTTAACGTAAGAAACATCTTCCAAGGAAAATAGTTCCGTTAAGGGTTCCTTTCCTTGGGTTAGCATGCTTAATAATGTGTGCCTAGGATTCAATCCGAATTACGGGGAGCCTATCCCGTATATTTTTTTAGAAGAGTTTACAGAAACATAAACCGTCTGTCATTGCTTGCCGACCAATTATTCCGTTAAGAACACTAGCTTTTGGCTTCACCCGTCTGAGGTACAGGTCCGGATTACCCGGTTGTAACAATCGCGGAGCTGCTCCCTTTACAACATAGCCGAACAATCGAGAACTTACGGTATAAACACAGGAACGAGGCAACCCAGCTTGGCAAAACCTTAAGTCATAGAGGTGCATATAATGGCAGAAAATTGTATATAACAAACGACATAGGCAATGTAAGCCACACGCTTTTAGTAATAAGCTTCATTAAAGAAGCCCACGGTCATAGTGGGGTGTATACATTGAAAGTTGTGTACCCCTAACAGTTCGGAGGATTTGAACATACCCTGTTATGTATATAAAAAGTAAAAGCTAAAAAGAAGAGGAGCGAGAAAAAAGGAAACTAGAAAAAGCAAGAAAGGATGCGGCCGAACTATCCGTAGAATCGTCGGAGCCGAGCAGCGTTCCATGGATTCAGCTCAAGGTGTTTAATTGATGCATTACGAAGGCGATAGGCTCCTCCAATGAGAACTTCATCTATAGTGAAGGGCCCCTCCCATTTTGGTTTGAGCTTATCCTTCTTCTTCTCCAGGAGGCGCAAAACGAGTTCGCCGACGTTATAAGTCTTGGCCTGCACTTCTCTGCTTTGGTATCGCCTTGCCTGTTGTTGATAAAATGCGGAACGGCCTCGCGCAATGTCACGCTCCTCTTCAAGGCCGTCTAGGTTGTCCTGCCGATCGAGCTCGACCTCTCTTTCTTCGTACATGTCGCAGGGCAAGACAACTTCTGCGCCGTAAACCATGAAGAAAGATGTGTATCCGGTCCTTCGATTAGGTTTAGTCCGCGGCCCCCAGAGTATGGAATCGAGTTCCTCCACCCAGTGCTTATCTGACTCCCGTAGGGAGCGCACTAGTCTGGGTTTAATAATGCTGATTATCATGCCATTGGCCCGTTCAACCTGACCGTTTGTTTGAGGATGCTAGACGTATGAATAGTCAAGCTTAATGCCCAAGTTAGCACACCAGGTTTCACTACTAGAATCAGGATCTTTGCCATCAGCCAGCTCTTTCCCGTCGGCTAGCTCACGACAAAGAAGTTCTTTGCCACCAGCTTAAATAAAGCTGACGAAAAAGAAAGAGCAGACAACAAACAAGGTGTTTGCCGTCTGCTAGCTGATGGCATAGAATCTTTGCCGTCTGCTAGGAGACGGCAAATATAGTGGGTGGCGGACTATAAGTATGACCTAACGATTAGTTTCTTTGCCATCTGCTAGCGGACGGCAAAGAAACTTGCCGTTTTAACGGACGTTTCCCTCCGGCCCCACCCCACTAAGTGCCAGCACCCCACCTCACCACACCCTCCCCCCTCTCTCCCAGCCCTCACCTCACCCGCGTCGCCGCCCCAACTCCCGACCCTCCGCCACGACCCCCCGACCCGCTGTCCCCGCCGCCCCGAGCTCAGCCCCGCTCTGTCGCCGCCTCCTCCTCGCCTTGCTCATCGCCTCCTTGCCCCTCCTTCGCCCCTGCGCCGCCCCACCCCCACCTGACCCCCCCGCCACCCCCGACCCCCCGCCCCGGCCCCGACCCGACCTCCACCCCGCCGTCGCCCGACCCCCACCCCGCCCCGCCACTGCCCGACCCCCACCCCGCCCCGCCACCGCCAAGACCCCTACGCCGTCGCCGCCTCCCGACCCCCCTGCCCCGAGCTCCGCCCGTCCTCTCACTACCTCCTTCTCGCCTCGCCTGTCGCATCCTCACCCCTCCTTCGCCCCCGCTGTCGGCGTTCTGGGAACGGGGGTCCCCAGACTTGCCTGCCTGCGGCCTGCGGCGTGGCTAAAGGAGGCCCAGGACAGCCCATCTTCATCAACACAAGCTCAAGACCCTCGCGAGGGGCCAAGCCTCGAGGGGCGGACGACCAAGAGCTTCCTCAGGCACGGCCTCGTCAGGCTGGCTCACGAGGAGGCGGAGAGTTCAAGGCAGGGTACCTCGCGAGGTGCCCATGACGCAAGCCATGACGACCAGGGGCGCCAGCCCGCGCAGCGTCCTCCTTTCCTCTTTGGTACAAAGGGAGCAAGTGCAGGCGAGAGCATCAAGCAAAGGCATCCGTTTCGGTGCAACAAGACCAAGACCAGCCCCAATGGCTGGAATGCAGTCATCATGGAGCCCAAGCAGGCGTCATCACCAGAGCCTTTGGCAGGCGAGGACCAACTTTAGTCAGGATAAGTGTACCCGCTGTTCCCCTTCAAAATGGCCAATTGTTGGCGCCCTTCCCGCTCAATATTTGGGAAGAGGCCCAGGGCCTTCGTCTATATAGGTAGAGCTAGCCACCATAGGAGGTGGGACGACGGAGGATCCGCCATTTGGAATCCAGAGAGAGAGAGAGAGAGAGAGACCCGATCCTCAAGCTAGAGCGACGGGATACCACTTAGCAGTTCATCACACCCACCAAGAACAGACCCTCGCGAGGCTGTTTTTCCCTGTACTGTTCTTCATCAGCCCCAGAGGCAATCCACCACACCACACACTGGAGTAGGGTATTACACCACGATGGTGGCCTGAACCAGTATAAATCTTGCGTCTCTTGTGTTGTTCTTGCTAGTAGTTTAGGTCCCTGCGATTCGGCGAGGTACGAAACGGTGGAGGGTTGGATCTCCGCGCGCACCCCAGAGTTCGAACCTTAAGGGTCTACCGAACCGAAATCCGACATTTGGCGCGCCCGGTAAAGTGCGCCGAAATCAAATCTTCGTTGCCTCGTTCTTCCCCGACCACCGCAACCATGTCTGATGCTCGTCGGGCCCGCGCCGAGCGCCGAGCCGCCCTCGCCTCCCATGTCGCCCAGACAGCTCCTGTCGGCGGGCGCCCTCGTAGTTCCCCGTCACCTGCCGTCAACACCGCCATCGGCCCGGCGGGGGACGGGCAGCAAGCATCGTCCCTGCGCTCCTCGGCGACCTCACGGGAGGGGCCGCGCGGCTCCCTGGTCGCCCGCCCCCTCGTGTCGGCTCCCCCACTCGTCGTGGCCTTCCTCGGCGGCTCGCAGGCGCCGCCTTCCAGCCGCCATGTCAAGACATTCGTCCGCCGGGTCGGCGCCGCCTCACGCGCAGGGGCTCCCTCAGCGGGGCCGGAGTCGTCGGCCGGGCTGACCTTGACTCGCAAGACAACCCCGCCAACTCGGCCGGCTCGGGTGCGCTCCCCATGCTCTGCACACCTACCATCTGCCAGGTCGCCGTCACCAGGACCCTCATCGACGGCGGCGCCGGCCTCAACGTGCTCTCGGTCGAGGCCTTCAACCTCCTCTGCATACCCAGGGAGCGGCTACTGCCCAGCCGGCCTTTTTCGGGCGTAGGAGGAGGGTCGTCCAGCTCCTTGGGGCAAATCCGGCTTCCGGTGACCTTCGGCACCTACGACAACTTCCGCACGGAACTGGTCGACTTCGACATCGGCCCCATCGGCCTCCCCTACAATGCCATCCTTGGCTATCTAGCATTGGCCAAATTCATGGCCGTAACCCACCCGGGGTACAACCTCATGAAGATGCCTGGGAGCAGCGGCGTCCTCACCGTGCCCGGGGATACTGAAGGTGTGCTGCGAGCGCTCAAGCTCACCCTCAAGACGGCGGCCGCGGCACAGCCCGTCGATGCGGAAGCCCCAAGCCCAAGGGGCTGCGCCGACCAAGAAGAAGCGATTGTTCACTCAAGACAAAGCGGAGACCAAGCAGATACAGCCGATGAGGCGGGTCCTCAAGCGCCACCTTCACCATAGGCGCCAACCTCGAGCCCGAACAGGACGAAGCCCTCGTCAAGTTCCTGCGTGCGAACAAGAAGGTGTTCACCTGGGAGCCCGATCAGCTGGCGGGGATTCCACGGGGCGTGATCGAGCACCATCTCAACGTGTGCCCTAACGTGCGTCGAGTGAAGCAGAAAGCGAGGAGGCAGTGCACTGAAAAGCAGGCCTTCATCGTCCAAGAGACCCGCAAGCTAGAAGCCGCGGGGGTTATTCGCGAGGTCCGATACCCAGATTGGATGGCCAACCCCATGGTGGTACCAAAGAAGGGAGGAAAGGAGCGCATGTGTGTCGACTTCACCAACCTCAACAAAGCATGCCCGCAGGACCCATTTCCGCTCCCTCGTATCGACCAGATCGTCGATTCCACCGCCGAGTGTGACCTGTTGTGCTTCTTGGATGCCTTTTCCGGGTATCACCAAATCAAGATGGCGGTGGAAGACGTGGAGAAGACGGCCTTCCTAACCCCGTGTGCGGTGTACTGCTATACATGCATGCCATTCGGGCTGCGCAACGCGGGGGCAACCTTTCAGCGGCTCATGCACATCACCTTGGGTCCACAGCTCGGGAAGAATGTGGAGGCATACGTCGATGACATCGTGGTGAAGTCTCGCGGGGCCAAGACCTTGATACAAGACCTGGAAGAAACCTTCGTGAGCCTCAACGCAGTGAGCCTGCGACTCAACCCGGAGAAGTGTGTGTTTGGAGTTCCCTCAGGCAAGCTCCTGGGTTTCCTCGTGTCCCACCAAGGCATCGAGGCCAACCCGGAAAAGGTCAAGGCAGTGGAAGACATGAGCCCACCGAAGACCCTCAGGGAGATGCAGAAGCTCACAGGGCGCGTAATGGCGCTAGGCCGTTTCATCTCCCGATTGGGGGAGCGGGCGCTACCTTTCTTCCAGCTGATGAATAAAAAGGGGCCCTTCGAGTGGACTAAAGAGGCCGACAAAGCGCTTCAAGACCTCAAGAGGTACCTGACCAGCCCTCTAGTGATGGTGGCCCCGCGCCCTCAGGAGCCCTTGGTACTCTACCTTGCCGCCACTCCCTACTCCGCTAGCGCTGCTCTGGTGGCAGTTAGGGAAGAGCGTCAGGCCAAGGCCACGGCTGCCACCCGAGCTAAGGCAAGACCGAACGGAAGGAACTAGCGAAGCCAGCACCGCAATGGAAGAAGATCAGCCGTCCAGTGAGCGCACCAAAGGCGAGAGGCCTCCCATCCAAGCACCCGGCTTCGGGGCGCCGTCGCCTCGGGAGGCACCACAGCTTCGGAGGGCGCCACCGCACCAGCGCCCCCAACCTCGTCGAGCACCGGTGTGCCATCGACACCGTGTTACGAGATCGAGGGCCGGTACCCCATGCCGTAGAAGCTCCTCCTCGCATTGTTGGTGGCTTCACGCAAACCGCGGCACTACTTCCGGGGTCATCAATCAAGGTTGTCTCGGCATACCCCACGGAGAGGGTGCTCGGAGCCCTAACTTCGGTGGAAGGGTGCCGAGTGGAACATTGAGCTGCAAGCATTCCAGCTCGAGTTGATCGACAGAGTCATCAAGGGGGCCGCTGGCAGATTTCGTGGCGAATGGACATGAAGCTTACGGGCCTCGGGGCGGCGAGATCGGTCCCTCTCCCGGGGAGCGGCGCCGAAGGTTGGGTCATGTACTTGACGGAGCGTTCTCCACACAGGGCGCAGGGGCTGGGGCGGTACTCATATCTCCCGCTCAAGACAAGCTCTACTATGCCGTGCAGCTCTGTTTCCAGCATGGCGAGAAGGTCTCCAACAACATAGCAGAATACAAGGGGCTGATAGCGGGTCTGAAGGCTGCCGCTACCATGGGGTGAAGCGCCTTACCATCAAGGCGATTCGCAGCTCCTAGTCAATTTCTCCAACAAGGTGTATGAGCCAAGAGATGAACACATGGAAGGCTACCTTGCGGAGGTCCGCAGGATGGAGAAACAGTTACGGGGTTGGAGCTGCAGCACGTGCCTTGCGGCACCAATCAAGAGGCGAGGCGACATCGCCAAGCGAGCCTCCAGGAGGTTACCCCAGGAGCCAGGTGTCTTTGAGGAACGGCTCTTCAAGCCCTCAGCCCTGCCGCCGTTATCAAGCACAGCACAGCCTCGGGAGGAGCTCCCTCAGCCGCCTGCCTCGGGAGCCCCAGCCTGTGGCCCGGCCTCAGGAGCACGCCTGCTTCTAATGATGGAACCTCAAGAGGAGTGCTGGATCACGGAGCTCAAGAATTACTTAACGCATGGGGCTTTGCCGGAGAAGGAGGAGGAGGCAGAGCGTGTGGCGCGGCAAGCCACGGCATACAGCATCATGGATGGAGAACTCTACGGAAGCGACGAGCAGCGTATCCTGCATTGCATCACCAGGGAACAGGGGAAGGAATTGCTGGCAGATATACATGGCGGAGATTGTGGGCACCATTCATCATCACGGACCCTTGTCGGCAAGGCGTTCCGCAAAGGTTTCTATTGGCCCACCGCGCTCTATGACGCCATCGAACTCGTGAAGGCTTGAGAGGCTTGCCAATTCCATGCCAGCAGATCCACCAGCCGGCGGGAGGTCGCAAACCACCCGCTCACTTGGCGTTCGCGGTGCAGGGGCTGGACATTCTGGGGCCTTTTCTCCGGCGCCACGGGGCTATCGCTACTCTCGTCGCCGTGGACAAATTCACCAAGTGGGCGAAGTCGAGGCCGTCGCGCCATCCCGCTGGTTCATTTGTCAAGTTCATCAAGGGCATCGTGAGCGGTTCGAGTGCCAAACCGCATCATCACCGACAGCGGTTCGCAGTTCACAATAACCTTTTAAGGCGTCTGCGCTAACCTTGGAACGCAGATATGCTACGCTTCGGTAGCACACCCCCGCATCAATGGACAGGCCGAGCGGGCCAATGCAGAGGTCCTGAGAGGCCTCAAGACCAGGACGTTCAAGAAGAAGATAGAAGCCTGCGGCAGGGGCTGGTACGACGAGCTTCCATCCGTGCTGTGGTGCATCCGCACAACCGCGACCAAGCCAACTGGAGACCCCTTCTTCCTGGTCTACGGAGCCGAAGCGGTCCTCCCTCACGAGGTCAAGCGTCGATCCGCACGGGTCCTGGCGTTCGATGAAACGCAGCAGGACGCCATGGGGGGACGGCTCTTGTGCTGGGGGAGGAGCGCCGTCGGGAAGCTGCACTGCGAGCGGCAAGGTACCAGCAGGCACTCCGGCGATACCACTGCCGCAACATCCGCCCCAGAACTCTCGAGGTAGGAGACCTCGTGCTCCGACGGGTCCTCTCCAGGGAGGGACTGCATAAGCTCTCTCCCATGTGGGAGGGCCCATTCAAGGTTGTTAATGTTTCCAGGCCTGGCTCCGTGCGCTTGGAGACGCAAGAGGGAGTACCTATACAGAACGCGTGGAACATCCAGCACCTCCGGAGGTTCTACCCCTAAAAGGCCCAGAGCCTGTGAAGAAGGCAAATGCCTGTGAAGTTCATCTTTTTGGAAAAGGCCCGGAGCCTGTGAAGAAGGAGAATGCCTGTGAAGTTCATCCTTTTGGAAAAGGCCCAGAGCCTGTGAAGAAGGCGAATGCCTGTGAAGTTCATCTTTTTGGAAAAGGCCCGAAGCCTATGAAGAAGGCGAATGCCTGTGAAGCTCACCTCCTGGGAAAAGGCCCAGAGCCTGTGAAGAAGGCGAACGCCTGTGAAGCTGTCAGCGTTCGAAAGGCCCGGAGCTGTGAAGAGGAAAACACCCGTGAAGCTTGCTTACCAGAAGAAAGGCCCGGAGCCTGTGAAGAAGGCGAACGCCTGTGAAGCTCGCCGCCCGTGACACTCTCACGTAATAATGAGTTGGGGTTGTACACGCCCCGGAGTCTCAGGAGTGCCGGCCTCAGGCCCTGGGGCTCCCTCCCACGCCCAGTGGCAGCACTTAGCTCTGCGTTGGTGAGAAGACGTCGAAGACTAGACTAGGTGCCGGACGCGGCTTTTTCATTTGCTTTCTGCAGTTGACTGGTTATTCCCATTTGAAGTTTTTATCGAAACTATCGCCCCTTTTTGGTCCGTGGTTCTTCGATCTTTTTCGCCCTCCTGCCTCGATTTCTCTTGCGCGGGGACTCGTGAGGCGGAAGCCTCGTGAGCCCCCACGAGTGTTCCTACCCCTATCGCTCAAGTTTTCACGGCCCTGGTCCAAAGCTGGAGCACCCCTCCTGATCATGCCTCACGGGCAGCGCAAGCGAACACAGGGCCAGGGTCGGTCGCCCCCGCGGCCATGATCGGGGTTCACTTGCGAATGGGCGCACGACAGAAGGGAACAATATCAGGATAACAAAAGCAGTACAATAATTAACGGCGTTGCCCTAAACACGCCCCCATGGGGCCACACATTGTTCCCTTTTTACGCAGGAGAAAAGGAAAGAAAAGGACAAAAGCAGGTGAAGCACGCCCCGTGCCGGCTCTCTTGGGAGGCCCGAGCCGCCTCCGGAGCTCAGTCGGACTCCATCTCGCGCTTCACCGGGGCGTGGCGGCGAGCGGACCCGCTGCCACCCCCCAAGCAGGCGCGGCGGCGTGGGGGCTGGCCGTGGCCGCTGGAGGAAGAATCGCCACCCGAAGAAGAGCTAGTGAAGCGTGAGGAGTCGCGGGCATCGCCAGCCGCCCGCGCGCTGCCCTCTCCGCCCGCGCCGGGGCTGAGTCCTCGGCCGCGGTCGTCGCCCTCAGGGCAGCACCCCATGCGGCGGTTGTCTTCCCCGAACACCCTCACATAGAGGGTGGCGTCACCATCATACTTGAAGTGCAGGGAGCACCGGCGGCGGAGACCACCCGCGCGCGCGAACGTCTGCCAGCCGCGGGCCAGGAACATGTTCCCTGCAGCAGAGACCTCCAGAGAAGCCCACGAAGCCCGACTGCAACAGCCATCTGCATGGAGCCAGAGGCCACTCAGGGCGCCATCTGGGAGCTCACCCAGGAGGAAGCACGGGAGCTGAAGCCGGACGCTGGACGGCTCCTCCGCCCTCACCATGAACTCCGGCAGCGCCCGGTGGCATGGAGGCGCGGCCTCGGGGGACGAGCGGCCGGGGCACGCCCTCCAACCATGGCCAGCCGCTCGTCACCATGCTGAGAGCCTCCCCCACGACCGCGGGAGACCGCCGTGGAGGCCACGGGGTGCTTGCGAGGGCGACCTCGACCATGCTTGGGCGGAGGAGAGGAAGATTCGACCTGGCGGACCTTCCCCTTCTCCGCGGCCAAGAACTTCCTTGGTGGAGGCATGGAGAAGAAGGAGAGACAAGAAGGATAGACTGGAAGGGCGCGCGCCGTTCCATACTTATAGCCGGCGAAGGCCAACCGCCGGCCTCCACGATCACCGATCATTATGACCAACTCTGCATGCAAGGACCTGTCGAATCCGGGCAGTTACCAAGGTGTCGTGGGGGAGCAGTGCCGCCCATGTCCAATCAGCCGCCACGCTGGCGCCCAAACCATGAGGCTGTTAGGGGCCCATGACGCTCCGCACTTGCCCTTCGCCTCTCTGCTCGGCCAAGTCCGAGGCGCGCCGCAGGCAGGGGCTATTGTCGGTGTTCAGGAGCAGGGGTCCCAGACTTGCACTGCGGCCTGCGGCGTGGCTCAAAGGAGGCCAGGACAGCCCATCTTCATCAACACAAGCTCAAGACCCTCGCGAGGGCCAAGCCTCGTGGGCGGGCGACCAAGAGCTTCCTCGGTAGCGGCCTCATCAGGCTGGCTCACGAGGTGGCGGAGAGTTCAAGGCGGGTACCTCGCGAGGTGCCCATGGCGCAAGCCATGACGACCAGGCGTCGGCACGGGCGCCAGCCAGCAGCGGCATCCTCCTTTCCTCTTTGGTACAAAGGGAGCAAGCGCAGCGAGAGCATCAAGCAAAGGCATCCGTTTGGTGCAACAAGACCAAGACCAGCCCGGCGGCTGGAATGCGATCATCGTGGAGCCCAAGCGAGCGTCATCACGAGCCTTTGGCGGCGAGGACCAACTTTAGTCAGGATAAGTGTACCCGCTGTTCCCCTTCAAAATGGCCAATTGTTGGCGCCCTTCCCGCTCAATATTTGGGAAGAGGCCCAGGGCCTTCGTCTATATAGGTAGAGCTAGCCACCATAGGAGGGGGGACGACGGAGGATCCGCCATTTGGAATCCAGAGAGAGAGAGAGAGAGAGAGAGAGAGACCCGATCCTCAAGCTAGAGCGACGGGATACCACTTAGCAGTTCATCACACTCACCAAGAACAGACCCTCGCGAGGCTGTTCTTCCCTGTATTGTTCTTCATCAGCCCCAGAGGCAATCCACCACACCACACACTGGAGTAGGGTATTACACCACGATGGTGGCCTGAACCAGTATAAATCTTGCGTCTCTTGTGTTGTTCTTGCTAGTAGTTTAGGTCCCTGCGATTGGCGAGGTGCGAGGCGGTGGAGGGTTGGATCTCCATGCAGCACCCAGAGTTCGAACCTTAAGGGTGCGCGGAACCGAAATCCGACACCGCACATCGCCACCGAGGCCTCGCCTTGCTTCTCCGATCTTTGTCATGACGCGCCACCTGATCATACTGTCGCCGTCCCGTTGTCGACCACCGCCCCAAGCTCCGGCCCCTCTGATGCCGCACCAGACCCCAACACTGTCATCGTCAACCACCCGGCCCGGCCCCTCCCGACCCCAGCCGTCCCCAACACCGAGGTGCGCCACCCCTCCCTCTTCTCTCTCTCTGTGTGTGTTTATGTTTAGGTTTAGGTTTAGGTTCTTTAGTTAGTTTCTTGGTGAGGTGATAGATGCTACTTCTCGATGCCTGAAATCGAATTGCGTGAGCTCACATAATTTCCTCCAAATAATATGTTGGCTTTATAGTTTTGATTCCTCGCTCGTGCGTCACGGATCGACAGGAATTTTTGTTTGTTTTCAGGAAGGCGTAGAAATCGAGAAAGGTTGCGTGGTTAAATCTTATCGTAGTTAGGTCATGAGTATTGACTTCCGTAAAATCACTTCGAGGCTCTCGTGTTGCCAGTATGCTTGCTATAATAAGGCAGTTGCTTTGCTCGCTAGGAGTGTGTTCCTGGGAGTTTAGGTTTAGGTTTAGGTTCTTCACTTAGTTTCTTGGTGAGGTAATAGATGCTACCGTTAGACTGGGGGGTGATGTTGATGTTGGAATATTTTTTACAAGTTGATGTGGAGTTATTGCATCTGTTTGTTAACACTGATCTCTAAGGAAGAGTGTTGTGCTCCTAAGTGTAGTATACTATTATTTGACACTTTTAGGATCCTATCATTTTTAGGGTTTTAGATGGTAGGGTTATTTCTTATAAGTTGTTGTTTTAAGTTAAGTTGTGTTCTCGTGGTACAAAACCCCACTAGTTTGGAAACTTTGTTGAGGCCTTTCTTTGATTGGATATAAATGGTGCTGCTTCGTGTCATTTGAAGTGGTTGCGAATGAGTGCAAAATTTCAGAACGACTTGTGCATTCTGTACGTATTAGGAGTTTTGGGTTGTTATTTTGGTTGTGCTTTTATTGATTTTTTACACAATTGCTTTTATGGACTCGTTGCCATATGTATGCTTAACTGCAAGTACTTTATTAGTCATGATGGTATGATACTATGTTAGTATCATTAGCTATATCAATAACTTTGTTGGGGATGTCTGGGAATATATATTTTTGTGTTTCATCCATAATCATAATTGTGACCTGGTTGCAATTTGCAGCTGTTGAAGGGTTCATTGTAGTTGGCTCGGCTCTAGTATGTCAACCTAGAGCCACCTAAAATATGCTCTATTTTTAGATTACTATGCTCTTTTTTTCAACATTTTCAGTTTTCTTTCATGTCTAAAAAATCCCTAGTTTTGAAGGGTGCCAGTTGCCATTGCAACTAAACTACGAAAATAATTAAGTGTTGTTGATGTTCTTGATTATCAGAGATGGGGGGAGGCCGCCACCGCAGGCTACGCTCTGCCACACCGGAGTACGACTTGGAAGGTTTCGAGTTCTTCACGATCATACTTGAGAATTCCTCCAAGAGGAAGGTATATAAAAGGAGAGATCTCCCCTTCACCCATCTCTTTATCATAACTTTGATGTTTGCTACATCACTCCTTGACCCATGTTGCAGAGGCTGCCTGACTTGTTATGGAGTTGCTGGACGGCCATCGGCCAAAGAATGTGAAGCTGCGACAGGCCGGCAGCGGGCTTCACAGGCTTTGGGACGTGGAGGTGGTGATCAGGAACGACCAAATGTACCTGTGTCGTGGCTGGGAGCGGTTCGTTCGTGCCTACGACCTGAGGAACGGGTACTTCCTTGTCTTCAGGTACGACGGTGACACCATGCTCACTGTGAAGGTGTTGAACACGACTATGTGCCGCATGCGCTACCAGGACAACGACGATGCCAGTACGCTCTGCCTCTTCTTCCTCTCCATTTGGCTTTGTCTCGCACTGATTGTTAAAAAAACTTTGTTACATTTGTCCAGGCAATTGGAGCAGCGACAGCGATTCTGGCTATGGGAAAAGCAGCAGCGAGTCTGGCTACAGCGAAAGCAGCAGCGAGGATGATCCGAAATGGAGTGGGGAAGAAGAGGAGCAGAGTGGGGATGAGGAGGTGCAACCTATTTTGTCTGGCGATGACCTCGCAATTGTGGTGGCTGATGATGGACAAGTGATGGTGGTGGCTGATGATGGGCAAGAGATGGTGGTGGTAGAGGATGACCTAGTGATGGTGCGGCCTGTAGATGGCCTCGTGATGGTGGTGGTGCCTGACAATGACCTCGCGATGTTGGTGGCGCCGGTGATCCCACAGTCGGGCGACATGAACATGCCAATTGTGGTAGAAGACTACATCCCACTGCCTCGCCGCTCTAGGCGCATCAGGATGATGAAGGAGAATGAGAAGAAGGAGGAGTGAACTATGTGAGGTATATCAGGTCTCCAAAATGATTTATACTTAGCTTTGTTTCCTCCGAAATGACCTAAGTTAGCTCTAATATAGTAAGTTATCTCTAATATGCTTAGTTACCTAGGTTTGCTCAATAATGACATCCACCTGGCTTACTTATGTAAAAAATGGCATAATTATGCTTAGTTAACTCAAAAATGGAATAATTAGTTAAGTTAGCTCCAAAATGACCCATTTTACCTAGGTTAGCTCCAATATGATCCATTTACCTAGGTTAGCTCCAAAATGACCAAGTTTACCTAGGTTAGCTCCAATATGATCCATTTTACCTATGTTAGCTAAAAAATGGCATAATTACTTATGTTAGCACAAAAATGACCTATACTTACCTTATTTTCCTCCAAATTGACATAATAAGCTTAGTCAGCTAAAAAATGACATAATTACCTATGTAAGCTCTAAAATGACACAAATAAGGAATAAGAAGAAGAAAAACAAGGAAGTGGAGAAACAGAAAGAATAAAAGAAGAAAGAGAAGAAAAAGAAAGAATAAAAGAAGAAGAATGAGAAGGAAAAGAGTAAAAAACCTTCTTCTTCCGCTTCTAGTCTTCTTCTTCTTTTTCTTCTAGTCTTCTTCTTCTTCTTCTTCTTCTAATCTTCTTCTTCTTCTTCTTCTTCTTCTTCTTCTTCTCCAAAATGACCTAAGTTAGCTCTAAGTTAGCTCTAATATGCTTAGTTACCTAGGTTAGCTCAATAATGACCTATACTTAGCTGCTTTATATGAAAAATGGCATAATATGCTTAGTTCACTAAAAAATGGCATAATTAGCTAGGTTAGCTCCATTTTACCTATGTACGCTTACTTCTTCTTCTAGTCTTCTTCTTCTTCTTCTTCATTTTCTTCTTCTTCTTCTAGTCTTCTTCTTCTAACTTTATTGTTTCCCATTTTGTAGATTTCATTTACTTCACGGAAGCTTGCATGGATGGAGTGCTTCTTTTCCCTTTATGCTTTTCTTTTGTATCAATGAACAATGTGGAACTTGTTATATGGATGGATGGATAGGTGTTGGATGAACAATGTGAAACTATTGCAATATGTATGGATGGAACTATGTGTTGGTTATGGATGTATATAAGGTGAAACTTGTGTGTTGGATATGTCATATGTCTGCTGTGACATTTGTGTGTTGAAATTTGTGTGTTGAAACTTGTGTGTTGAAATTGAATGAATTTAAGAAAAAACAGAAAAAATAGGGGCTATACAGGCTCTTTGCCGTCCGTTGGCAGACGGTAAAGAGCATTGCCATCAGCCAGCAGACGGCAAAGCTGCCACGTGGCAGCTACCTATGCAATCTGGGGGCTGGCCTATTTGGTTACATTGCTGTTTGCTGGCAGACGACAAAGGTGCAATGGTCTTTGCAAAGCGCACCGTTAACCCCCTAACGGCCATAAGCTGCCACGTGTGCCGTCTAGGTTGTTTGTCGTCTGCTGGCGGACGACAAAGACCATTTCATCTTTGCCGTCCGCAAGCAGACGACAAATAGCCCTTCGCCGTAGCCTATTCAGCCAGACCTGTTGCCGTCTGCTGACGGGCGATAAAGGACTTTGCCGTTCGCCAGGCATGCCTTTGCCATCTGCCATGGTTGACAGCAAAGTGCCTGATTCCTGTAGTGTTTTCACCTCATTGGCTGTAAAAGTGGAGCCATTATCCGTGATGATGCTATGCAGGGCAGCATAACGGTGTACCATGCCGGATATAAAGTTGATCACTAGCCCTGCCTCAACTGTTTTTACTGGTTTGGCCTCTATCCACTTAGTGAATTTATCCACCATAACCAGTATGTATTTCTTCTTATGGATTCCCCCTTTAAGGGGTCCGACCATGTCTAGCCTCCAGACTGCAAAAGGCCAATTGATGGGGATTGTTCTTAAGGCGGTGGGAGGCATGTGACTTTGATTGGATAAAAGCTGACATCCCATGTAGCGTTGCACAAGGGCTTGTGTGTCTACTCGGGCCGTTGGCCAGAAGAAACCTCTACGGAAGGCCTTGCTTACGAGGCCCCAAGCTGCGGCGTGATGGACGCCTAGACCAGCATGTATTTTAGCCAAGAGTTGTCGTCCCTCCTCTTCGGAGATGCACCTTTGAAGGACTCCAGTAGTGATTTTCTTGTATAGTTCACCTTCATGAACTTTATAGGCTTTAGAACGTCGAACTATGCGACGAGCCTCATTTTGATCATCAGGAAGCTCCTGCCTATTAAGGTAGGCCAGGAAGGGTTCGGTCCTTGGAGCAATAACAGCCATGATTTCATGGGCGGAGGGTGTTATTTCGGTACCCGAACCCCCGATGATATTTGTATTGTGTTCGGCTGCTGGGGGCATGATCAGGTCAGGACTAGTGTTTCCGCTCTCGTCCTGCCACACCACAGATGGATTAAAGAGCCTTTCCACAAAGGTATTAGCCGGGATGGGATCGCGCTTGGCGCCCATTTGAGCAAATATGTCCGCTGCCTGGTTACTGTTTCGAGCGACATGATGAAACTCAAGCCCCTCGAATTGAGTCGATATTTTTAATACGACGTTTCAATACACCGCCATTTTGGGATCTTTTGCATCAAACTCTCCATTTATCTGGGATATTGCAAGGTTTGAATCACTGTGCACCTCTAGGCGTTGTATGCCCATGGAGACAGCCATTCGGAGACCATGTAGAAGTGCCTCATATTTGGCTGTGTTATTGGAGTCCATATACATGATTTGCAGCACGTAGCGGACTGTCCATGGGGGTTTTCAAGATGACACCAACCCCTAGTCTGGCTAGCATTTTAGAGTCATCGAAGTACATGATCTAGTTGGAGTATGAACTGTACTCTTTGGGGAGCTCGGCTTCCGTCCACTCAGCGACGAAGTCGGCCAGCACCTGAGATTTAATAGCTCGGCGCTGCTTGTATGTTATTTCAAATGGTAAGAGCTCAATGGCCCATTTAGCTATGCGGCCGATGGCATCTCTATTATTTATGATGTCATTGAGTGATACTTCGGATGCCACCATGATCGAACACTCTTGAGAATAGTGCCCGAGCTTGCGGGATGCCATGAAGACCGCGTAAGCTATGTTTTGATAGTGAAGGTATCGGGATTTGCATGGTTTAAGGACTGCCGATAGTATACTGGTTTATGGATGGGGAAATTATGTCCCTCTTCCTCTCTCTTGACTACGAGTACGGCGCTCACTACCTGGTGAGTCGTGCATATATAAAGCAACATAGGCTCGCCAACACTTGGGGTGGCTAGGATTGGGTTGCCTGCTAATAAGGTTTTTATTTCTTCCTATCCGGCTGTAGCCGCATCCGTCCATTCGAAGTGGTCGGTGCATCGGAGCAGTCGATAAAGTGGTAATGCCTTTTCTCCTAATCTGGAGATGAAGCAGCCCAAAGCGGCCACGCACCCTGCTAATTTTTGGACCTGCTTTAATTCTGTTGGCATGGCCAATTGTGACAAGGCTCAGATTTTGGCTGGGTTCGCTTCAACTCCTCTATTGGAGAAAATGAACCCTAGCAATTTTCCGGCTGGAACGCCGAAACACATTTTTCCAAATTAAGTCGTCTGTCATATGTTCGGAGGTTGTCAAATGTGAGGTGCAGATCGTCCACCAATGATTCAACGAGTTTAGTCTTGATGACCACGTCGTCCACATATGCTTCCACTGTCTTGCCGATTTGTTTTTCCAAACATGTTTGAATCATGCGTTGGTAAGTGGCACCAGCGTTTTTAAGTTAGAAAGGCATAGTATTGAAACTAAAAGTCCCGTACGGGGTAATAAATGCCGTTGCGGCCTGGTCAGATTCCTTCATCTTAATCTGATGGTATCCGGAGTAAGCATCGATGAAACACATTGAGTCGTGTCCCGTGGTTGCATCGATAATCTGGTCAATGCGGGGCAACGGGAAAGTGTTCGTGGGGCAAGCCTTATTGAGGTCTTTGAAATCGACACAAAGGCGCCAGGATTTATCCTTCTTCGGCACCATGACCAAGTTGGCTAGCCAATCCGGGTGCTTTATTTCTTTGATGAACCCGGCCTCGAGTAGTTTAGCTATTTCCTCCCCCATAGCTTGTCATTTGGGTACGGAAAATTGCCACAGCGTTTGCTTGACTGGTTTGAACCCCTTAATTATGTTGAGGCTATGTTTGGCCAATCTGCGTGGGATCCCAGGCATGTCTGAACGGTGCCAGGCAAAGATATCCTAATTTTTGCACAGGAACGCTCGTAGGGCGGCATCGACCATCGGATCCAGCTGTGCTCCGATTGATGTTGTTTTGTTCGGATCCGTTGGGTGCACTTGAAATTTAACTATTTCATCTGATGGTTTAAGAGAGGTGGACTTAGGCCTCATATCCAGAATCACATCATCCTTATCTATCGTGGATGGTGGTTAGTTCTCCGGCCGCAAGAGCTTCGGATAGTGCCTCAAGGGCCAAGGATGCGGTTTTGTTTTCGGCACGGAGTGCTTTGTCCAGAGCACTTGTAATTGTGATTATTCCATTGGGCCCCGGCATTTTAAGCTTCATGTACCGGTAATGGGGTATGGCTTGGAAGCGTGAGAAGGCGTCCCGCCCTAAAAGGGCGTGATATCCACGTGGAAGAGCAACTCTTTGGACTTGTAGTTCTCAGGCGTGCCGAATACTACATCAAGTTTGATTTTCCCCGAACATCGTGCTTCTCTATTGGGGATGATGCCTCGAAAGGTGGTATTGCGTTGCTCGATGCGTGTTCTATCAATATGCATATTGTCGAGTGTGTCCTCATAGATGAGGTTGAGCCCGCTACCGCCGTCCATGAGCACTTTGGTAAGTCGGTAGCCGTCCAGAATTGGGTTTAAGGCCAAGGCGGCGGGTGCTCGGACAGATCGGGTCCTTGGTTCGTCGTCAGTGGTGAAAGTTATTGCTGCGTCGTTCCATGGACTTATTGCGGCTACTTGGTTAATTTCGACGAGGTCGAAGAATGCCCTTTTGCGCTGATTATTTGAAGAGAAGGTCTCGAAGACCGTAAAGACATTGAGATCGTCATCCTCCGGAGAATACTTCTCTGGAGTAGCAGTGGTGAGGATAGCCTCGTTGCTTTTAGCCCTTGCCGGAGTACCCAACATGCCCGAAGGCTGTGAGTTGGTTCAGTGCTCGGCATTGCATGCATCTAACAGGGTTTGTCTAGGAGTTCATCAAGAACGAACCTGTGTCCCACAAAGGGTTTGTTTTTCTTGCCGACTGGCTTATGATCAGATGCCTCGTAAGGGTGTACTCGTTTTGTCCAGGTAGTGTACTGCTTAAAGGCAGCGGGTTTCATTTGGGTTTTTTTGGGACTTCCATTTGTTTTCCATTGTGTAGTACTTTCATACTACGTGCGATAGGTCCGTGAAGTTCTATATGCGACGGTGGTCGAGGGCATTCCAAATTCCCTTATCGGTGCAATTGTGATAAAAAAACCGAGACCACATCGTTGTCACAACAATCTTTAATCTTGTTTTTAACAAGTAGAAACCTAGCCTAAAAGTGAAGATCTAAGTGTTCCCCGGACCCTAAGTCCGACCAGGAGTTTGGGGGACGCGGGATCACCTCAGAAGGAAGAGTATCCGGTTCGATGGGTTCGGAGATCCGAACATAGCTGGTTTTTAACTTAGGGGAAGACGTGTTCCTGTCTTGTTCCTCGACGACCGCACCAGGTGATTGATCGGTGGGAGATTGATTTCCCTCCAGTCAGGTTTAAGACCGATCCGATCTTAGCCCGTTGAAATGCCCAAGGCGGCGATGCGATCTAGCACCTCGTTCAAGGATGAGATATCTGACGGATCCAACTTTTCGGAGTGTTCGAGACCGATGCGGAGGTGATGCCTGGCGATAGCGGGGGCGCCGTCGGCTTGAAGGCCGTGCGAGCGCCCATGGTGAAACCGCCGAGCTGGAGGACCTGTCCCGAAGTTAGGCTCCTCCCAGAAGTCATTTTGTTGTTGATGACAAGGCGAGCCATCGATCCTTCTATCGATAACACAATAGAACTCTCAATGAAAGCACCAATGTTGGTGTCAGAATCGGCAGATCTCGGGTAGGGGGTCCCGAACTATGCTGTGAGGATCAATGGTAACAAGGGACGATGGGGACACAATGTTTACCCAGGTTCGGGCCCTCTTAAAGGAGGTAAAACCCTACATCCTGCTTGATTGTATTCGATGAGTATAGGGGTTACAAGAGTTGATCTACCTCGAGATTGTAATGGCTAAACCCTAGCTGTCTAGCCTATGAGAATTCTGATAGCCTCTACGGACTAAACCCTCTGGTTTATATACATACCGAAGGGATCTAGGGTTGTACATAGTCGGTTTGCAGAGGAAGGATTAGTACATTCGGACACCCTCTGGTTTAGTGCATTCAGGAGTCTTACCTGGACACAGGGGATAGTCTTCTGTTTTTATCTTCATGGCCCATCTGTCTGGCCCATATTGAATAGACCGGACACCTGAGGACCCCCTAATCCAGGACTCCCTCAGCGGGTGCTCGGAGTGATCGGGCCCTTGGTTCGTCATCAGCGGTGAAGGTTATTGCCGCGTCATTCCGTGGGCTCACTTCGGTTACTTGGTGGACTTCGGCAAGGTCGCAAAGTGCCATTTTACGCTGATCATTTGAAGAAAAAGTCTCGAAGACCGTAAGGATGTTAAAATCGTTGTCCTCCGGAGATGCTTCTTTGGATTTATTGTGGTGAGGATAGCCTCCCCACTTTTAGCTACGTACCGGAGTACCCAACATGCTTAGAGGCTGTGAGTTGAGTTCGTGCTTGGCATCGCATGTATCGAACATGGCTTGTTGAAGAATTCGTCAAGAACGGACCTGTATCCTGTAAAGGATTTGTTTTTCTTGCCGACGGGCTTATGATCAGTGCCTTGTAAGGGTGTATTCGTTTTGCTCGGACAGTGCACTGCTTAAAGGCAGCAGGTTCCAATTGGGGTTTTTAGCCTTCCATGTGCTTTCCATCACGCATTTCGTACTATATGCGATAGTACTATGAAACTCTGTATGCGACGACGGTTGAGGGAATTCCGAATTTCCTCGTCGGTACAATTGTGATGAAAGACCGAGACTACATCGTCATCGCAGTCATCTTTAATCTTGTTTTTGACAAGTAGGAACCTGACCCAAAAGTGATGGACCGTTTCCTGAGGTTGCTGCCGTACATGCATTAGGTCATATATGTCTAGAGGGAATGAATTACTTGGAGAGTATTAATTGTGGTGGGTGGGTGGGCTAAAACTTGAATCCTGACCCAAAATTGTGTCTGGAGCTTGTAGAATCTCTGAGGTCACCGGTTCAGGTTCGGGAATATCCAAGTGCTCCCCGAACCCTAAGTCCGACCCTAAGTTCGGGGGACGCGGAGGCTCATCCAAAGTTCAAGGGGTTCTGAGATCCGAACATAGCTGGTTTTTAGTTTAGTGGAAGAAGTTTTTTCAGCTTGTTCCACAATGATCGCCACTAGGTGAGTGATCGGTGGAGGATTGATTTCCCTCTGGTCAGGTTTAAGCCCGATCCGATCATAGTCCATTGAAAGCCCCAGGGCGGCGATGCGGTCTAGTAGCTTGTTTAAGGAAGAGATGTCCGCTGGATCCATATTTTCGGAGTGTTCGAGACCGATGCGGACATGGTGTTTGGCAATCGCGGGGGATGCCGTCGGCTTGATGGCCATGTGGGCACCCACGGTGAAACCGCCGAGCTGGAGGACATGTCCAAAAGTTAGCCCCCTTCCAGAAGTGATATCGTTGTTGATGACAAGGCGAGTCATAGATCGCTTTTTGTGACTACACAGCGGAGTGGAGCTCTCAATTAAAGCACCAATGCCGGTGTCAAAACCGACAGATCTCGGGTAGGGGGCCCAAGTTGTGAGTCTAAGGATCAATGGTAACAAGAGGACAATGGGGAGACGGTGTTTACCCAGGTTCGACCCCTCTTAAAGGAGGTAAAACCCTATGTCCTGCTTTATTGTATTCGATGAGTATAGGGGTTACAAGAGTTGATCTACCTCAAGATCGTAATGGCTAAACCCGAGCTATCTAGCCTATGATTACTCTGATAGCCTCTACGGACTAAACCCTCCGGTTTATATACACACTGGAGGGGCCTTGGGTTGTACATAGTCGGTTTACAGAGTAAGGAAATAACATATCCGGACACCAAACTTGCCGTCCACGCATATAGGAGTCCTACCCGAACACGGGGGATAGTCTTCGGCCTTATCTTCATGGCCCATCAGTCCGGCCCATGTCGAATAGACCGGACACCTGAGGACCCCTTAAATCAGGACTCCCTCAACACCACTCTCCAAAAGGTAATAGATGGTATGTTCATGATGAACTCCTTTGCTCTTGTGCTTCAAATGATAGTCTCCCCAACACTCAACTCTCTCTCTCACACACACAGATTTGGCTATTGTGGAAAGATGATTTGAGTGGAAAGCAACTTGGGGGAGGCTAGAGATCAAGATTCTTATGGTTGGATTGGAATGTCTTGGTGTCAACACATGAGTAGGTGGTTCTCTCTTAGAAAATGAGTAGTGGAAGTGTAGGTATGTTCTGATGGCTCCCTCTTGAATAGAGAATGTGGTGGAGGGGTATATATAGCCTCCACACAAAATCTAACCATTACACACATTTGACCCAACTCGGTCAGACCAAATAGGTGAACTCAGTGAGACCGATTCTGTTCAGAATGTGAATGTTAGGATTCTCGGTGGGACCGACATGATCAACTCGGTGGGACCGACGCGCTAGGGTTAGGGAAAAACCTCATCTCGGTGTGACCAATTGCATGAACTCAGTGAGACCGATTTTAGCAATGAGCAAACAGAGAGTTGGTCAAGCAAAATTGATGGGACCGATCGCTCCTTTCGGTGATACCGAAATGTTACGGAAGGGAAACAGAGAGTTTGCATTGCGAACTCGGTGGGACCGATCGCTCATTTCATTGAGACCGAAATGTTACGAAGGGAAACAGAGAGTTTGCAATCCCATCTCGGTGAAACTGAAATCCCTATCGGTGGGACCAAACTGATTAGGGTTCCTGGCTATGGCTATGTCAAAAGAACTCGGTGGCGCCGGATGTATCAAATCGGTGGCGTCGAGTTTGACTTTAGGTTTAGGACATATTTGGATTTGAGAAAGTGGTTGAGGGCTTTGGAGCATATCACTAATAATTTTGAGAAAGTAGACCATTAAGGAACACCTCATCTCCTTTTAATAGTATTGGCTTTTCCTATGGACTCAATGTGATCTTGGATCACTAAAATAGAAATGAAGGGTCTTGAGCTTTTGCCAATATTTGTCCTTAGCATTTGAGGGGTCCACATCTCTAGTCCATGCCATTGCCAATCATTGAACTTCCTGAAATAATCAACTTGAATTGATATTAGTTCAATGAGCTACATGTTGTTATGAATTACCAAAACCACCCGGGGATTAGTTGCACTTTCAGCTTTATTATCACCAGTGGCGAACTTTGATTCCCAGTGGATGTAATATGCAGTAATTTCTTTATTGTATAGTCTAGGTTATTCTTGGTCGGTATGCTGTAATTTAGGCCGGAAGGTTCAATGGATCTCAATGTTGTCGGTCTTCAGGCCGGACCATTACTCATATGGGCCAAAAGGTGGGCCTATAATCATCTTGGGCCATTAGCAGGTCTAAACGTACAGTAGTTTTCGGCCTTTAACAGGCCGGGTAAAGTTCTGGCCAGCTGGGCCAGAGAATACCATGGGCTTTTAACATACTAAAAACTAGATTGGGCTAGCGTTGAGCCAAAAAATTCATGAGCCAATACAGGCCAAAAGTGCCTAAGGCCCATGTTTGGCCCAAATAGGACGAGCCGTTAACAGGCCAAAATATATCTCGGTCCCTGTTTGGCCAAATAATATTATGGGCTTTAAGTAGGATGGTATCAACGCGGGCCGTAGGCCCAACAATGTCACGGGCCATTATCAGATGGGCTGTAAGCAGGCCGGATTCAGCGCTGGTTGTAATTAGGCCCAGTTGTTACACGGGCCATTAACATGCCGATAGGCCAGTTGGGCTAAAATTTATCCACGAAGACTACGGGTCGTTAAGAGGCCTAAAGTTACTTCGGAAAAGAAATAGCCCAGTTTCTGCATGGGCCATTAAATGGCCTAAAGTTAAACTGGGCTGACAACGAACCAGATGCACCACGGGCCGCTAACAGGCCGAAACTATTATCAGGTCGAACTGGTAAAGGGCATTTGACACGCTGAAATACAAACCTGGCTTAGAATGTGCCCAAAAGAACAGTGGCCTGTTAATGGGCCGGATCCGATATGGGCCGTAATTTGGCCCAAAACACGACAGGTTGTGAATGGGCCTGATCTGATATGGGCCTCAATTTGACCCAAAACATGGCAGGCTGTTAACGGGCTAGCCCACTAGTGTCTGAAAAAAATATGGTGTGCCTTTAGTTGGGCTGGCCTTTTTACCTTAAATGGGCCACTGTTGGGCTATGCCACATGTCAACATATCATAGGCGTCTTCCGTCCATTATAGGGATGGCAACTGTCCCAACGATGAGCTGACACGTTCATTATCCGGCAAATGACAATTTTACACGTGGAAAATCCCCATTGGTTGGGGCTGTTAATGGGATATCGGATCCAAACTGGAACCCGATAGCTTAACGGCGACCCGTTATGATGAATGCCACGTATCGGTCACCCTTGACGAAAGCACTTCTATGGCGCGCGGTTTATCGTCATAGAAAGTGGACAGTTATGTGATGATAATTTTGGTAACCTCATGGAACACTTCTACGACATCACATGTATGACTATCTTGACTCTGTCATAAAATCGTCATGGATGTACATGCATGACAGAAAACGTGACCTACTGTGACAAACACGTATCATCACGGAAGTGTATTTTTTTGTAGTGCGAGGATGGCTTTGTTTTCAAGAAGGGGAGGATGATGAGGACATGACTACCTTGGATACGACCAAAAATATTGCATACATGCATATTTGTGAGGTGATTTCTAATGCAAACTATGCAATAATTTATTTATGTTATCCAGGACAAAAATACTTCACAGACTTTTATGCCATGTCTAATTGCAGGTGTATGTGACATTTGTACAATCCACATATGATGATAAGGGAAACGAGAAATTTAGGTCTTGTTCAAAAATTCCTCTCACGTTACTTTTGGGCCAAGAGAAGATAGAGTCCAAGTCTCCCATGTTCTAGACTCAAATTCGGACTGCACATACATACCTGACTCAAAACGCAAGATCTCTTTCATACAGACTCCGAATTGGGTGATTTTTATTGGAAAGTAGATTTCGTTCTCTTTCCAACCCAATTGGATTCACCTTCAAATTCATATGGAGCATTGAGACATTTATGAAACAATCTGACGCCGCAGCAGAATCCGAGTCAAACTACAAGTCCAAAGGTGTTCCATCACCTCCACTTGGGCCAATGGGCCTTGTACAACCTAGGGTTAGTTTTAGGCTTCCTTGGGACGTCCTCCCACTTCCTTGGCCGCCACCCCTGGCTCCTATATAAGTAGATAAATCTAGTAACTTTTTGGTTGGGTTTTGTTTAGTTAAAAGTTAGCCATTGCATCTTCGTGTACTTAGTTTTTGTCCAACGTCCAGACCAAGACCGATTTCGGATCCCCACCTTTATCAATACTTCATCCATATTTGCAATATTCAGATTACATTATCATATTCTTGCTTGTTCTTCGATTGCGTGCAAGAATATACCTTCGTGTTCAGGTTGATCGTGCTTCCAGCATCATCAGTAACCTCACGAGATTGTTTTAGCGATTGCTAAGGCGCAACGTTGTGCATGTTTATAGTCGGATCGTCAAAGTCGACTTTACCAAATCGATAGTTATCATCTCATCGAAAGACGGGACACCCTCGCCTCTATCACATAAGGAAAAGACTCAATGAACTCACTCCATTTCGCATGTCGCTTATTCAATTTCATTTGACCTTTAAGATATTTAAGCGTTTCATGATCTGTATAGTTGAAAAATTCATGAGAGCGAAGATAATGTTCCGACACATGCAAGACTCTCACTAAAGCATATAACTCTTTCTCGTAAATAGGATAATTGAGTTGCGCTCCGGAAAGTTTCTCACTAAAGTAAGCTATGGGGCGCTTCTCTTGCATTAACACACCTCCTTTGCCATTACCACTAGCATCACAATGCACTTCGAAAGTTTTATCAAAGTTGGGTAAGGCAAGCAATGGAGCATGTGTAAGCAATTTTTTAAGCTCATGAAATGTGCTATCTTGGGATGGTCCCCAAACAAATGGTGCATTCTTCTTATTCAAGGCATGCAAAGGTGACGCAGTAGTGCTAAAGTCCTTAACGAATCTACAATAGAAGCCGGCTAAGTCAAGGAAACTTTGCACTTGTTGCAAGTTGGTTGGTTGTGACCAAGTTTAATAGCAGCGAGTTTACCTTCATCTACACGAACACCCTTAGATGACACAACAAAACCCAAGAAAACAAGCTTCTCAACACCAAAAGCGTATTTCTCCACATTAGCATAAAGGCGCTCATTTCTAAGAGTTTGCAAAATGGTTCTAAGATGAGTGACATGATCTTCTAGAGTAGCACTAAACACAAGTATATCATCAAAGTAGACCACAACAAATATGCCAATATAGGGGCGAAGAACATAATGCATCACACGCATAAAAGTGTCGGGTGCTTTGGATAAACCCATGGGCATAACAAGCCATTCATACGAGCCAAATTAGGTTTTGAAAGCCATCTTCCAGTCATCACCTTCTTGAATGCGTATTTGGTAATAGCCACTTTTAAGGTCAATTTTTAGAGAAAATTGTGGTTCCACTAAGCTCATCTAGCATATCATCAAGGCGTGGAATGGAATAGCGATAATGAACGATGTTAGCATTTATGGGACGACAGTCGAAACACATGCGAAAACTACCATATTTCTTAGGCACAAGAATAACCGGAACGGCACAAGGACTTAAGCTTTCACGTACATGCCCATTGTCAATGATATATTGTATTTGCCTTTGTACTTCCTTGGTTTCTTCGGGGTTAACGTGGTAAGTTGCCTTGTTTGGTAACGATGCGCAGGGGATGAGATCGATTCAGTGTTTGATGCCACATAGAGGAGGTAGTCCCAGAGGTAGCTCATCGTGGAAGACGTCCTTGAACTCTTGCAATAGATTAGACAACACTAAAGTTAGATGGTGAGATGTGTTAGTCCTTCCCGCTTCATCCTTGCACAATAGGACATAGTGGGTGACAGTAGGTGGGTTCTCACACACTTTTTCATCTCTCTTTTGCTGGCTAAGAGAGCTAAGTTTTTCTTGTTGCTCATCGTGGATGCACTCATTTTGGGCTTATGGACCTCACTCTCTTTTTGGTGGCTCTGTCTCCCACTCTTCTCACCATGATGGGTGGATGCCTGCTTGTCCGCAATCACTTGGCTCGGTGACATAGGTCATAGCACGTACTCCTTGCCCTTCATCTTGAAGCTATAGTGATTGGTTCGCCCCTTGTGTATGACGTTGCGGTCGAATTGCCAAGGTCCTCCAAGTAGGATATGACAAACGGACATGGGAACCACATCACACTCCAAGGTGTCTTCGTATGCGCAAATCTTGAAGGAGACTTGAACGGTGTGCTCCACCTGAATGGTGCCGGAGTCGCTAGGACATTGGACATTGTAGGGACGAGGATGCTTCATTTTGACCAATTGTAGCTTGGAGCATAGTCCTTCACTTGCCAAATTGTGGCAACTTCCTCCATTGATGATGACCTTCACGAAACGTCCATTGATGCCCGCCTTGGTGTGGAAGATGTGGCAACGTTGATCTTCGTCTTGTTGGTGTTGAAGTGTAAATACCTTGGACACAACGAGAGCTGGGATCGAATCATTGTCACAAAAGACTTGGTCATCTTCATCTTCATTCATGCGCCGGTGCATGGACACGTGCTCAAGCGCTTCCATTTCTTCCTCACTCATCGAGTCATAGGTGCCACCATCGTTTGTGATCATAGTGCATCAAGTGGGGAACTCAAATATCTTGTGGCCTCGGCCTTGACATGTGAAGCATTTGATAGAACTTTTCTTGACGGTCTCATCCGGTGGAGTTGTATATGATGAAGCTCTCAGCTTGAAGTTGCTTGTAGTAGAAGGAGGACTTGAAGATGTCGAAGTTTTATTGAAACTTGACTTGTTGCCATTGCTTGGAGAAGGTTTGGTTGAGGTAGAAGGCGGTGTAGTCATTGAAGCTTGATTGTATGAACCATATTCTTGGAAGAGTACTTGGCATACTTGTAATCATCTTGTACTTGTTGCTCCGCCTTGGTAGCTTGGTGCACTAGCTCGAGGAGGTTCATGGACGGTTGGAAATCCGCAATCTTCTTGATAGGATGGTTGAGTCCACTCAATAATCATGCCATGGTTTGCTCCTCATCTTCGGTGACATTAGCTCCAATCATGGCAATCTCCATTTCCTTGTAGTACTCTTCAACGGACTTGGTGCCTTGCTTGAGGAGTTGCAATTTCTTGAAGAGGTCGCGGCTATAGTACATGGGTACAAACCGCACTTGCATGACATCCTTCATTTGAGCCCATGTTGTGATGGGTGGATCACCTCCTGCTTCTCGACGCTCAATGACCTGCTCCCACCAAATGAGGACATAGTCTTGGAACTGAAGAGATACCATGGCAATCTTCTCTTCATAGTTGTGCGAGCGAAAGATCTTGTAAACTTTCAATGCCCATGAAATATAGTCTTCGGGATCATTGCTTCCGAAGAACTTAGGCATGGTGAAATTGAGCTTGTCGTATTGTTGCTCGTCATTTCATTGTTGTTGAGGGGGATGACGTTCTTGCCATGGTGGAGGATATTGAGCCGGTTGCTCCTCGTGCTCCTCTTGATTGTTTTTTCGTTGAGGTCGTGGAATTCTTGCACGGTTCTTAATTTCTTGGCGCTCCTCAAGGCGTGCGGCTTCTTCTTGTTGCTCTCGTCGGAGGGCCTCTTCTTGTAGACGTACTTGGCAGTTGCGTTCATCGACGCTCTTGTTGATTCAAGTAGAGCACGTTGTGCTTCAAGAGCTTGTTCCTCACGACGGTGTTGCTCTTGTTGAGGGTCATTTCCATCTTCATGTTTGTGTTGTTCTTCACATATTTGAGCTTGCTCTTGGACCGGAGGATCATTAGCTGGGCAATGTAGCCGTTCGCATTCCCGGATGCGGTCTTGAAACCCTTTGCCATGAAATGGGTTTTGTGGAGCTTGATGATCTTCATGGTCTTGGCGACATTGTGGACGAGATCGTGGAGGACTTGCTTCCGAAGAGTTGTACGAGGAATGTCGACTTGAATGGAGCCAGCTATATGATGTCGAGGATGTAGAAGAACGGTTGACCAACAAGGCACGAATCTCCTCCATTTGGTTGGAAAGCTTGTGGTCGAGGTAGTCTCTTGTACGTTGCTCGAATTATCGCAAGTCGATGGCGAGTAGGTCGATGTGGTCGTTCAACGCTTCATTCTCTTGATGCAAATCTCTTTGCGCCCCGCAGAGGTGGTTCGTGGTGACGTAGTTACTCTGGTCCTCATCTTGCTCGATGAAGAGTGGATTCAAAGAAGTAGTTGGCCTACCCATCATCTCAAACAAGTATGTGAGTGGAAGAAAGGAAATAACTATACCAAATGTACCTTATCCAATGTTCAAGATGGATCAATGATCATTCAAAATGTAGCAAGGAAATAGCACAATTGGTACCAGATCTTGTCAATTTCTCACACCTACACAAATAAGGCTTTTGGAGTAGCTTGGTGAGGATGGTGGCACAAAATTTATGCAATTGTTAGCGAGATTCAAATTATGTTGAAAAAGACACGTAAATTTTCAAATGTAACAAGTAGACCAATAGCAATATGTGGCACATGGAAACACACGCACAAATAGATAAATGGGGCCGTGCAACCAAGGAATGAGCTCAAAATGTGGAATCCATGGAAAATGCTCTTGTTGCACAACTCTAGAGAGACGCTGGGATGATTGCTCAATAGGCGGATACAGTACTTGTGCAAGACCTAGAAAGCAAAAATGCAACGACTTCTATCCCAAGTATATATGCTATATGTGTATAATGTTCCGGTGAGATGATCCAAGATGATCGAGTATGACAATCTTAAGTGCAATGTAGTATGATGCTATGGTTCTTGCTTACAAGCTTTTTTCTTATCTTTTCTTTTGCTTAAAAGCTTTTTGGCTCTTTCTCTATTGATCTCTTTCTTTGGCCACTTATGCAGAACTTCACGAACCAAGATAGCAATTGTGTATGCAGAACAAAGATGTTGCACTACTGATGACAATATGATACCAGGATGCAGATACCGAGATGATATGGTATATATGCAATGGATATGACGAGCACTAATGTGCACAAGTAGCGTTGCCGGCAATACTCAATGGCTCATCTCGATAGGCAAGTGACTCAAAAGTTAGGATAGGGGTTAACAAAGCAATGTCAACGGAGAGTGTCCGAGAGTGTCGTCGAAGTTACCGCCCTTGCTTACGGTTGATGGTGTCAACATTATGAAGTGGTTGTTGTAAATGACAAGTCTATGGCATAGATGAGCGGCGGTGATGTCATTGTCGAACCGTCCCTAAGTAGCCGAAACACTTAAGGAAACGGAAACCACAACTCAAATTCTCAAAGAACATGTGTCAAAATTGTCGAATGTGGTAGCGGGTAAGCAATGGTGGTTGCGGAAAGCAGTGGTGGTATACGAAAGTATTGGTGGAAACCCGGTCAAAACTGGCGAAAGTTAGGGGGAAGAAGGAGTGAAAAATGAAGTGGTCCTGCAGGAGGCCGGATGTCCGGTTTTGCTGGCCGGATTTCCGGGGTCGCGGGCCAGATGTCCGGGGCTCCAAATCCGTGATGAACTCGGTGGATCTCGTAGGAAGGAAAAAAATTCGGGGCAAAATTGTGGATGGAATTGGGGAAAAAGTTAGGGGAAGCTAGATCTACAAGTAACACATCAAATCCAACAAAACATCATCACACCAACAAATCACAAAAAAAATCAGAGGCTATTTTGTGGGGATTTTCAAAATTGGGAGAAAACACAACAAAATTAGGCTAGAAAACGAAGGGAGAGACTCCAAAATTGTGATCAGCCCTGGCTTATGATACCACGATGATGTAGGGTGGAACCCTAGGGGCGATCTTTCACGATTTGGATGGGGATTCCTGAAGAACATGATGAACACACGAGGTAAAACACGAGGGGAAACGAGAGGAAACACTCAAATCAACGAGAAACGGTTACACATGTGCTAGATCCAAGTACACAAGGAGAGATACATGATGCAAATCAAACAATAGACGATAAAAATAGTAACAAGTACTTACCAATCCATGAGGAGATGGGGGCTTGAATCTACGAGGAGATCTTCCCTAGACGGGATCTCGAATCCAGTTAGGGGATCTTCTCCTAGGAGGCCTCGGTCTCCAATGGAGTATGTATCAAGTGGATGAGCTCTATCACTAAATTGAACTAAACCAATTCTAACCCTAAATTGGTGGAGGACTGATGAGGACATGACTACCTTGGATACGACCAAAAATATTGCATACGTGCATATCTGTGAGATGATTTCTAATGCAAACTATGCAATAATTTATGTATGTTATCCAGGACAAAAATACTTCACAGACTTTTGTGCCATGTGTAATTGCATGTGTATAGGACATTTGTACAATCCACATATGAAGATAAGGGGAAAATAGAAGTTTAGGTGCTGTTCAAAAAGTCCTCTCATGTCACTTTTGGGCCAAGAGAAGATAGAGTCCAAGTCTCTCACATTCTAGACTCAGATTCGGACTGCACAGACATACCTGACTCAAAACGCCAAGATCTCTTTCACCCGGACTCTGAATTGGGTGATTCCTTTTTTTCTTGTAAATTTCATTTCGTGCACTTTCCAACCCAATAGGATTCACCTTCAAACTCGTCCGGAGCATTGAGATATTGACGAAACAATCTGACGCTGCAGCAGAATCCGAGTCAAACTACAAGTCCAAAGGTGTTACATCACCTCCACTTGGGCCCATTGGCCTTGTACGACCTAGGGTTAGTTTTAAGCTGCCTTGGGACATCCTCCCTCCACCTTGTCCGCCACCCCTTGCTCCTATATAAGTAGATTAAGCTAGTAGCTTTTTCCTTGGGATTTGTTTAGTTAAAAGTTAACCATTGCAGCTTCGTGTACTTCGTTTGTGTCCAACGACCAGACCAAGACCGCTTTCGGATCCCCACTTTTATCAATACTTAATATTTATTCACAATATTCAGATTGCATTATCATATTCTTGCTTGTTCTTCGATTGCATTCAAGAATAAACTTCGTGGTCAGGCTGATCGTGCTTCCGGCATCGTCAGTAACCTCAGGAGATTGGTTTAGCGATTGCTAAGGAGCAACATTGTTGCACGTTCGTAGTCGGATCGTCAAAGTCGACTCCACCAAATCGATAGTTATCATCTCATCAAAATATCGGGCCCCTCGCCTCTATCAAGTGGTATCAGTTTTCATGTTACTCGGTGAGAATTTCCATTTATACCTCGATTAGATTTATTTTCTTACCTTCTATCCAAAAAGAGGGATAAAGAAGTTAGATCCATTTATCCTTTGTCCAAGCTAGTCTGAGCCTTTGCAATTTATTTTCATTGCTCGCATAGTTGAATTATCGGTTGCATTGTCGTGTCGAGTTGCTAGTCTCGGTGTCTAGCTCGTTTAGAGTTTCGAGTTCTGTTCACATTAGTCACGTCGCCGCTGCATCATTATCCCTTCTGCTGTCCACCACCCATCCATCAATTTCCACCACGTGCTACCCATTGTTCATTGTCATAATCATAGTTGAGGTCGTTCGTGTATTCCTTGATCCAATCTGCATCTTGTTTTTTTAGAAAGAGAGAGAAAAAGGCAGAGAAAAAAGTAAAAAAAAATACAGAGAAAAAAAGTGAGAGAAAAAAAACTAATTTTGGATCTATCTAGACTCAATCTCGTACCTGAATTCGGATTGGAATCTGTTTTGCGCACTGTTTAGTAAAACAAGCATCTCTTCCTTGTACGAAGTCCGTTTTGGCTCCACAAATACTCAAATTCAAGCTATCAACGAGCCACATCTGAATAGTTCATAAAGCTTGTTCAGTATTTTGACTTCCAAATCGGCTTCTAAATAGGACTTTTTGCCCTCCAAAGTTTGCGAACACAATTTCTTACAGTTTTTTAGTCCAGTTTTAGAATTTTGTGCCTCCTTATATCAACTCAATTGTTGGAAATCTTGAGTCATTAGAATTCTTGAGAAAAATAATCGAAATATTAGCACAAACGTTTCGAGAGGAAAGTTGGAGAGAGAGTTTTTGGTATACCCTACTTCATGATTGTTTCTCATCATTATCTTTGCTGCCATTGTGATCTTCATTTATATATTTGTGTCCAGAGCTACTTTATATCATTTATTGCTGCTAGTTGTGCTATGTCGTGACCTCATTAGTGTTCTAGGCTCGCATGTCTAGTCCGGTCAAGCCTAGGACCAGCACAATATCGTTGTTTAGTGTTTATACGGCATTGCATCTCTGAAATGATTATTTCCAATCTTTTGCTACCATATATTTAAGCCTTCCAAGCTCCACATATTTCTACACCGTGTATACATACGTTCACCTGGTAATAGCTTTACTCAATCTTCAGAGTTATTCGACACCGCTGGTTGCCTGTCACCACCTGTTGCATGGTAAGAACTTGTAAGATATTGATATTTTCTTTACTGTGAGCGCTTTACTCCCACATCCTAGTAGTTCATACGAACACTATTCTTGAATTTTGTTTCTTGTTTCTACTAATCATGATAGGTTCCGGAGATAGAAGTTCTTGGACGACGGATACATTTTCGCCATCACGAGAGGTGGGACAACACACACAAGCACATGGTCAGGTTACCTCTTTACATTCATTTGAGGGTAGATTTAATCCTGCTATTTATCTAGCTTGGGAGCTTGAAGTAGAACAAGTTTTTAGTCACTGTGATTTTTCTGAACTTGAGAGAGTACTAGCTGCCGCTAGAGCATGTACTGGTTTTGCTCCTGTTTGGTGGAGTGTACATTGTAAGAAAAACATTGCTAACCAACCCACAACTTGGAAACATTTGAAATATGTAATGAGCCAACAATTTTTTCCTCCTTACTATCATTGTGAATTGCTTCGCAAAGGGGAACAATTAAAACAAAGCATAACATTGTTCATGCTTACTACCAAGAGTTCAAATCTTATATGCATCATTGTGACATAGAGGATGATACAATGAATAGATTTTTTGGTGGTTTGAACCATGATATTCGTGCAAGATTTCAGTAGATTCCTTGTTGCATTACTGGTATGTATGTTCGCGCTTGTACCTTTGAGAGACAGATACAGGAAGATGCATTGGGTGACTACAACAACTACTATTCCAGTTCATGCTCACCACCACCGGTTGGTTCCTCCATTGTTGCACCTACTAGAGCAGCCACACATCAGATTATGAGCGCGACATCATCTCAAGTGTATGGTACATTATCATCATTTGTACCTACATAAGATACGTCTTTGCAACAAGCTAACAGTAAAGGTATTGATGATATAGCTTCACATGAGAATGATCAAGCTAACCTACGTCGCGATGGCTCCACACCTAAGTCCTTTCACTAGGGCATCTGCCGTGACAAAACCACGAGAGTTGGCACCCACCATGGGGCCAGCGCTTGGTGGTTTTGAGTTCTTGAAGGGCACTTTCCCAGGGATCGAGGGGTACGCCGTTGGCAGGATGACTAAGAGTCGCAGTGGCAAGTTCTATATCGACGGTACTGGCTGGGGCCCCGAGGCCGACTCAATCGAGTATAGGTACCGGGTCCCCTTCGGCAGAATTCACGTCTTCATCGGCAAGATCGGCGAATCTGAGCCTGAGCCAGACACCTCCGCCGACCTCTTCGAGTCGGCTTGGTGCATGCAACCCGCCTGGTTTCAACCCGGCCGGAAGCATGCCTTCATCGGTTTCACGGAAGGCCTGGAGCTTGTGGAAACCTCCGCCTTTCGTGGGGCGACTCTCGTTTATTTAGATGATGAGTCCTCCACCGGAGAGACATAGTCAATCTATCAGCTTCAAGATGGCCGACATGGGGGCTATTCTGATGGCAACAGTATTCCAGACCCCTATGAGCTGTCGTGCAGGGCTGCAATTTTTATGGATGGCGCATAGCCGGTTTTAAATTCATCAACTACTGTAGCTCTGACGTCTGGATCGGCTGTGGCTGCGGTGGCAGGGCCTGGTGGCTCAGAGAGTCTACCGGCTCAAGTTATGTTAGATCTGTTGGCCAACTTGACAACCTTATTGGCAACTGAGGTGACTGCGGCAAATCAAGCAGAACGCAATGCAGAGATTGGAAAGATTCGAGAAGAGATCACTAAGGCATAGGAGGATGTCAATGTGGAGAACGCCAGGATGGTGGAGGAACGGGCTCAGACCACGGCTGAATCAGAGCAAGTAAGGGCAGAGGCTTGGCATTTCAATCTCAATCAAAACTCTTCTAACGTAGTTCTTCGTAGAAGGCACCAGACCCGCATGCCTTTACATTATGATCCTATGAACCTATTTAACACCCCTAGAGCAGGGCCAAGCACTCCAGGCGCTCGGGTGAACCCTCAGTTAAACCCGGACGGGCCTAGAAGTGGGGTGGTGGCTCAGCCTCGACAGCCTGAGCCGGCACGGAGGGATGAGCGGATGCCTAACCCGCCTCCAAATCAAATGTTGCCTCAACATTTCTTGACACCACCGCCGGGTCATTTTTCTAACCCGGTGGATAACATGATAGCAAACGCAACATGGCCGGCAGCTATTCCAATTGAGGGTGAGTCACTGATTGCAGTGGGGAGCCGGAACGTTGTGGAGCTTCTTCAAACGGCTGTGGCACAGCAGGCGGCTTATTCATATAGTCGGGAGCATGTTCAATTAACCCCTCGCCCAAGTCGAAGTTACAGCCGGCGTATTGAGTTGCCAGCGGTTTCCAACAGTGAGCAGCATCGTAACCCGCTGATCAATGATGACCCGCCCTGTGGGAATAACCCGCCCCGTGGTGATTATTTACTGGCCAATGCTCAGGCGAATGTGGATCAGGCTCGAACTCGTCGTAAGGCAGAAGCGGCAGCTTAGCAAGGGGTTTATCAGCAGCCTATGATAATCCCTTCAGCTCCAATAGAGGCTGGGATGATTTTTAGGACAATTGGAGTGCCGTGTTTAATATCTTCCTTGCGTAACGAGCGTCTTCCCAAGGATTTTAAAGGCCCTTGTAAGGTGCCTAATTATACACCCGATCTCCCTCCTAAGGCTTGGATTGAGAGTTATGAGTTAGCCATGGAGATGTTGGATGTTAATGATGCTGTATGTGCCAAGTACTTTACTATGATGCTGGATGGGCCAGGTCGAACATGGTTAAAAGGACTGCCTCCTAATTCCATCAATTCATGGGCTGAGTTGAAAGCGCGGTTCATTACGAATTTTTCAGTGACGTGCAAGCAAACTCTCACGATTATCGATTTGGGTAATTGTGTGCAGCGTGAGGATGAGCCGGCCCTCCATTGTGTCCGATGGATTTCAGCTATTATCTACTCATCAGATAGCATTGCGGCGGGTCCAGTGGTTCTGGTTTTGGAGAAGGAATGTCACTTTACCCCTCTTAAGAAGAAGCTTGGGTGGCTTAAGCGTTATTGTAATGATATGGGTGAGCTTATGGTGGCTCTTATCAAGTATGCAAACTCTGATAATACCAAGGACCCTAGATCTGACGATGAGAAGTCCAATAAGGGTAAGAAGAATAACAATGGTAAAGGTCAGTAGCAGAATATGGTGATGAATAATGGCAACAACCAAGGTAATGGTGGTAAGCACAGACACCCCAATGGCAGGTCAGATCTAGTGGCTAACACCAATACTGGGCGTAAGGGGCAGCACCACCGTCCTTTGGACAAAAAACTATAATCTTGAGGCAATGTTCAACGAACCTTGCCCAAAGCATAGTCGACCTAACAAGCCGGTGAGTCATGCCTGGAATCATGAGAGAGTACATGAATTCCAATTTTAACCAGAATTACGGTAATAATAATGGGCCACCCCGCGGGTCAGGATCCGGTGCATATAGGGGCCCGGCTTTGGTGGCGGCGCCACAAATTCTGGTAATCAAGGCCAGAGTAGTCAGAGTGGTTATAACCAACAGTCTGGTCAGGGCAACTAGCAGCAGGGTAATCAGTTAGGATACAAAGCAATCCAAAGCAACTCAATGGTGGCCAATACCATGTTTTCACCACAAGTCTGTGTAAGAGAGATCAAAAGGTACATAAGCGCGCGGTCAATACTATTGAGCCGGTGCCTCAATACTTGCGGTGGTCAGAACATATAATCACATGGAGTTGAGAGGATCACCCGCCCTGGGTTGAGAATCCGGGTCATCTGGCTTTGGTGGTATCCCCTCGGGTTGGGGGTTATAAATTTACTAAGGTGCTTATGGATGGTGGAAGCAGTATCAACATCTTGTATTATGACACCTTTCACCGGATGAACTTAACTGACAAGGATCTTAAGTCGTCTTCTACAATTTTCAATAGTGTGGTGCCTGGTAAGTCGGCGTATCCTGTTAGAAAGATTGCTTTGGAAGTCGCCTTTGGTAATCACCATGATTACAGAGCAGAGACACTTTGGTTTGAAGTGGTTAAAATCAAAAGTCCATATCATGCCTTGTTTGGTGGCTGACTTATGCCAAGTTTATGACTCGACCTTGTTATGTTTATTTACAACTTAAAATGCCAGGGCGTAAGGGCACAATTACGGTCCATGGTGATTGGAAAATCGCCTTGGAGTGTGAGGAAGGAGATGTGGCTTATGCAGAGTCAGCTTGTGCTCCTGGGGAGCTTAAATTTTATAAGGATAATGTTGACCCGGCTGACATGACCCCTTTAAAGAAACCCACTAATAAGCAAGACCCTTTTGTTGAAGTTTAAGTGAGCTGATGATACTAAGCAGGTTGATTTTGTCCCTGGTGACTCATCTCAGCAGTTCACAGTGGAGGCTAATATGGATCCTAAATAGGAAAGCACGCTCATCGAGTTCATCCATATCCTTACATGGAAACCTTCCGACATACTGGGTGTTCCGAGAGAATTCATTGAGCATACTCTTAATGTGGATCCTAAGTTTAAGCCAGTTAAACAATTCCTTCGTCGTTTCAATGAAGAGCGACATAAAGCTATTGGAGAAGAAGTAGCCCGGCTCCTAGCGGCTGGGTTTATTGTGGAAGTTTTTCACCCAGAGTGGTTGGCTAACCCGGTGCTTGTGCTCAAGAAGAGCGGCACTTGGCGTATGTTTATTGATTACACAGAACTTAACAAAGCTTTTCCAACTGATCCGTTTGCTCTCCCTCGTATCGACCAGATTATTGATGCCACGGCGGGTTGTGAGAGTTTATGCTTCCTGGATGCTTATTCTGGTTATCGTCAAATCAATATGGCAGTTAAGGACCAAGAGAAGACATCTTTTATCGCCCCTTTTGGAGCTTTTTTCTATGTTTCTATGCCCTTTGGGATCAAAAGTGCTCAGGCGACTTATCAATGCTATGTTCAGAATTGTTTCCACAGTTAGATTGAGCGAAATGTTCATGCTTATGAGGATTATATTGGGGTTAAGTCTAGAAAGAAGGAGACTCTCCTGGATGATCTAAAGGAAACTTTTGATAGTCTCTGGGTCTATAAAATGATGCTTACCCCAGCCAAATGTATCTTTGGTGTGCCCGCAGGTAAACTGTTGGGATTTCTGGTTTCATAAAAAGGCATTCAAGCTAACCCCGTCTGATTTAGGGCTCCGCAGACCCTTTAGAGGTTTGAACTCTGGGGTGCACACAAAGAACACTCTCCCCCCAGTCTGCCCGCTCAACAATCCCATGGCCCTCATTGAACCCAAAGAACGAGAGACACAGGGATTTATCCTGGTTCGGGCCACCTTGCGGTGTAATACCCTACTCCAGCTTTGTGGTGGATTGGCTCGAGGGGCTGAGGATGAACTAGTATAGTGGATGAATAGCCTCAGGATGTGAGGTGTTCTTGAGCTCGATGAGCTGGTGAGGTGGTCAGGATAAAATGGCCCCGATTCGAGGTGTCTCGCTATGGTGGTGGCTAAGTCATATTTATAGTGGCCTTGGTCCTCTTCCCAAATGTAGGCGGGAAGGGATCCGACAACGGCCAAATTTGAAGGGAGACAACTAGTACAAGCTATCCTGACAAAAGTAGTCTTCGCCTACAAAAGGCTCTGGTGGTGATGCTGTCCTGCGCTCCGCGATGACCTCCGTCCTGCCGTCCTGGCGGTCTTGGTCTTGTTGCACAGATATGGAACCATTGCCTGATGCCTCGGGACCCCGCGCCTGCGCTTGCCTCCTTAGCACCAAAGAGGAAACTGGTACACTGCGCCCGCTGGCGCCCACTTGGCCTTGGTCGTCATGGCTCACATCACACGAACCTTGCAAGGTGCACCCTGCATTGATATATCTGCTCCTCGGGAGCCAGCCTAGCAAGGCTGCCCCCAGGGAGGTCTTGGTGCCATCCGCCTCGCGAGGCTTGGCCCCTCGCGAGGGTCTTGAGCTATTGCTGCTGAAGCTGGGTCGTACCGGGCCACCGACGGAGCCACGCCATGGGCCGCAGGCAGGCAAGTGTGGGGACCCCGACTCATAAGTCGAGATCACCGAATGAGATCAATGCTCACTGAACACACAGAAGCTGAATAACAAGAGCCTTACATCCATACATATCGTCTTACACAAATTATGACCATTATGGTCAAGTATTACATTGATAAAGCCTTAAGTGCTGAACATCAAATGAAACACAAGCAGCGGAAATCTTCGTCGATAAGTAGAGCCCATGCCATCTGCCTTAACCCTACAGGCATTCTGACTGGGAAACGTCCTAGTTCGCATGTTCGTCTCCAAAGAACTCTTCTTCGAACTCCGGTTCTTCCATGCCTGGCCAATTAAATAACCAGTGCCAAGCCAATGAGTACTTTGAATGTACTTGCAAGCAACCCATGTTTTGGTAGAAGATGTAACAATGCATGATATAGGTGAATTTTGCATAAAGCTAGTTTTGAGTGCAATGACATGTTCCACAACTTGTGAGACATGCATCAGGAGAATTCAAGTAACCATGAGGACAGGTTATAGATATCAACATAAATAGAGTGGGCATCAACCCAACTCAATCATGTCAAGTCCCTTGAATTGACCCAAGTAGTTCTCCCCAATCATCCAAACACACACACTGGTTTGTGAAGCTCTGGACGTAGTTTAAGCAGCACCGCCCAATTGTCCTTGACCGTGGACACGGCTATTCGAATAGTTTTACACTCTGCAGAGGTTGCACACTTTACCCACAAGATCCGGGGAACTTCCGTGTCATCCACGACCCGCGGTACCTCAAGTACCCGGGGTAAGCACCTGATCACTATCTTTCCCTAGACGACACTAACAAGGAGTCCAGTCGCTGTTCCGTATCCTCATGATGTACATCATACAAGACTCACTCGAGATCGTAACATCCGAGAGGGGACGCAACGGTGTATCCGGTGCCCTGTAAAAACAGTCATGGTCGCCCTACCTGGCACGACCCCGTCCCGAGAGGGAGCACCAACTCTCCCCCGTCACTAGTAATGCGGGCTCCAAGCTAGTATCGGCCTAGGTAATCAATAATGCCGTTTCCCATACAAGGGTAGAGTGGTTGCGCATGTAAGGTTGGGACAGTCGACAAATCTTAAATCTAATCCATTTTCGAAAACAACACACACTTGCCTCGGTACACCACTTCGTCATCAAGTGGTTACCCATCTCATCATCTCCCTCGGGCATAAGTGGCACCCGACGGGGTTTTCAAAAAGTCCTTTGAAAATACTTTGTCTCCTTCACCATGCATATTCCCGTCCCTTTTTGCGTAGCACTACTTAGCATCCTATCTACCCCCACCGGCATAAACCTCATAAGAAGGTAGGGTCATGCACAATGCAAGTATCAACGAGGAAGTACGTGGCAAACCATCAAAGTGGTTACCACCTCATCATGATTCCGTTGCAACAACAATATGGTGCTATATGACATGCATAAAAAGGGTTTCATAGACATGGTCAAAGGGCTGCTTGCCTGGCTCAACAAAGTCTTCTGGGTCTTCAAAGCCTTCTGGTCCAACTCCTTCGTCAGCAATGCAATCTATCATCGCAAAATAATAACGAGAAAAATAAGGCAATAATAAAACAGAAAAACCAAAAGTGCTCAAAAAAATGTCAACTCATTTTTGTTAACTACTAGGGTGAAAACTAAGAAGGGGAAAATTCCTAGTTTTGGATTTGGAGTAGCAGAATAGGAGAAATGGATTTACAAAGGTATATTTAAATGCTTAAAATCACATTTAAATAATTACAGTGAAGAAAAGGTTGTTGGATTTGAATGAAAGTTGCACCATTAGATAGGTTGCAATAATTTAGGAATTTAGGAGTTGGGATTAATTTATTTGGACAAATATTTTATCCTATGGAATTTTTGGAAAAGTGATATAAAAGAAAATGGGTAAGGGGCACTGTGTCTGCTGGGCCAAAACAGCCGCAGGGCAGCGGCCAAGCCGAGCCGACTCGCGCGCCCGCCAGATTTTTTAAACCTGATGGGCGGGGCCCGGCGTCAGTGAGAGAGGGCGCGGGAGAGGGAGAGGACAGAGAGGCTGACGGGCGGGGACCCTTGTCAGGGTCATCGTCAACCCTCGTCCGACGGCGGGGAGGCTTACCGGCGACGATGCAGGGCACGGCGGGCTTGGACAAGGGCAGGGACGGACTCAGCGTGCCGTCGCCGTTCGGGTGGAGGTGGAACCGGTCGCCGAGGTGGCCTGGTTCGCCGGCGACGAGGTCACGCGGCGGAGGGGCTTCGGCTGACGGCGGTTCCGGCCGTTTCCTACAGAGAGGGGAAACAAGGGGGAAAGGATCAGAGAGCTGCAGGGGTTCCAGATCGAGAGGAAAGAGGGCCGGGGACGGCCTGTACCTTGCGAACTCTGGAGAGGAACTGGGGGGTGCAGGGGGATGATTTGGTGGTGTAGAGAGCGAGTGGTGAGGAGAGGAGAGCTCGGGGAGGCCCTTAAATAGGCGGGCGACGGTCCACCGAGGTCCCGTCTTGGCCACGACCCTCACTGGGGTTGCTACTGGTCACGGGAGCATGGGCGTGTCTGGGGCGCCAGGGGTTGGTCTAGGGCGAGGGAGAGAAGATAGGGAAAGCGGGGGCGGGGCACTTGCTGGGTGAGCAGCACACTGTGCGCTCAGGCGGGATGCTGGCGTAGCTGGGGCAAGAGGAGGGAGAAGGAGGAGGGGGGCCACGCTGTGGCGTGTTGCGGGCGTCGAGGAGCATCGTCGGGCATGCTGCGGAGGCCCGAGGTGGCCGGAGGTGCTTGGCAGGGGGCGGCTACAGTCTTGGGAGCGATCAGATGGCGTGCTCAAGCACCCAAATGGCCGGCATGGCCATTTTCTATGCAATGTGGGCACGGCCAAAGGTGTCTGGTAGCTCTAGGGGGTAAAGAAGTTGGAGATGGCCTTGGATGCCCTGGGTGGCCACTGGAGTGAGGAGGGAGGTGAGAAAGGAGAAGAATGTTGCTGTCCAGAAGGGTAAATGGGGATGTTTCACCCTTCAATCATGGAGTTGAGGCCAGGGAAGAGATACTGGAGGTGCAAGGGGACTTTGAGGGGCTGTGGTAAAAAGTGGAACTCATGGAGATTAGTGGATGAGCCCCAAACAGGGTTTTTAGTTAACATGCAGAAGGTGTTTGATATGGTTTTGGGGTACTTGCACTAATTTACTTCTTGTGGCACTTGGCAAGGATGTTTGTCATGACAAAATGACAGGGAAAAAGGAAGATGAGCTCATTTGGAAGAGTTTGCTAATGAAACTTTGGCAAACCCTAGAAATTAGCAGAAATGAACTTGTGTAGATCTAGTTGAACAAATCACTTCACCTTGATGCACCACTTGGTGTAGTGGCCTCATTTGGTCATGTGAACATGCTTACCAAAGTTGGGATCAAGGAGAGAAAGTTGGTAGTACAAAGTTGTTCAAATTTGATTCTGGTCAGAGAGGGTTTTGGGGCATTTTGGTGAACCAAAATGACTTTAATTGACATGAGGCTTTGCAAGGTGATCACAATATGCATTTGTGACTTGCTGGATTTTCCTTGGATTTTTATGAAAATATTTCCTGTAGAAATATTTCAAATCCTTGAAATGGGCAGAAATGGTTTTGGGAGGTTTTGTCCAATATTTTGAACATGACCATGTGTTGAAACTCTTATATATGGGAAATATATGCCCACTGAGTTTCCCTAATTTTTGTCAAATATTTTTAAAACAATAAAATAATTTTTCCCTATTAAAGACCATTTCTGGCCTTAAGAAAAAGCTTTTAAATAAAATAGGCAAATTACTTTTAAAATTATATTTGTGTGGTTTATGGGAATCCTATATCTAATAGGTTTCAAATATACCTTTTGAAATATTTTTCATACCCCAAATCAAGTACTTGCAGTACAAACCTCAATCCAGGGGTTTTTGGAAAACTAATTTTTGAAAATACTATTTGGCCAAAATATTTTTGTAAGAAAATACTATATTGCACTATACACATGGCATGATCATTGGGCAGAAGTTTGGGACAAAGAGATGAAGTACAGAAGGTAAAGTAGTTGACTTTAAAGAGCACTTGAAAATCACAGGGAGAAAACCAACGCCAAAATAAAAAGCCAAATAATGCAAAAGTTTTTGTTGGTCCAAATTTTTATGCTTTATTAATGCAAATGAAATGCTACAAAATGCAGGGTGTGACAGCAAGTCTGGACACCCCGTTCCCAAAACACCGAAAGTAGCCCTCGGGCCCAAGGCGCGCTCGAACTTGGCTTCGAGGCGAAGCAAAAGGGCAAGTGTGGGGCGCCGCGGGCCCCAACCGCCTGCGGCCTCGGTTGACGCATGGCGACCGATGGGACGTGGGCGCCTCCTTTTCCCCATGCTGCCTCCGCAACCGTTTGACTTGATGAGACCCTGTTGAATCATTACGTGCGATCATGGAGGCCGACGGTTGGCCTCCTTCTGGCTATAAATGAGGGGAGAGGCAGAGCCCTTTCGCTCATCTCTGTCTTCTCGCCGCTTGCTCCTTCTTCTTCTTCCTCCTAGCCTCGTCGTCTTGCCGCAGCTCCCATGGCACCGATTAGGAGGTTCTCCACCGCGGAGAAAGGAAAAACCCCTCACGAGGAGCAGGGCCCACTCCCACCGAAGAATAGGTTCAGCTGTTCCCGTAATGTTGGCATGAGGCTGGAGGTGACGAGACCTTGGTATGAGCGGACCTCGCCTGGTTACCCGCTTCCTCTGTACACCCAAGCGCTGGGCACCGGAGAAGGCGGGAGTGCCCTGCGCCGCGCAAGCCATGAAGGCGAGGGCCAGGCAGTGGTTGCACGAGCTGTCGGCCCACGAAGCCACGTTGAGGGCTCCTTGTGCGAGTTCGTGGTGTGAGCGGTGATGCCACCGCGCACCTGGATCCAGCTCCCGTGGTTCTTTGCCGAGGATATGCTGCCGACAGGGCCGCTCAACCTATGGTTGCAGCATGCTGAGTGCAACACTCTGGCCACGGGGCAGAGGTTGAGGTCGTCTCCCTGGGCAAAATCTTCATGACCCGTGGAATGGGCGAGGTCGCCCGCGCCTGCCGAGTGGAGGGGGCCCTCGCGATCCACATTGAGTATGACGGCGCTTCCACGCTATCCTTCAAGACCTTCGATGAGGAAGGCTGCCGCCTGGAGTGCTGCCCTGGAGAAAGCCGCTGGAATGGTGCGGTAGCCGGCGTCGAGCCTGGCCCCGATCCTGCCGGCCGCTCTTCCAGCTGCGGCGACGACTCCTGGGAGTCCAGCGACTCTCTCGAGCCTAGCGAGTCTCCGGAGACGAGCGATGACAGCTACGCGCCATCGAGCTCTCGCTGTGCCCGAAGCGCGGCTGCGGCATCCGCCCGTCATTGTCGATGACCTGGATGGGACTGGCATCGGCCCCTCGTGGTCCACTGTTGATGATGGCGTCGGCGGCGACGTCCGTAGTCAGGGCTTCTTGAGGTTTTTCTCCTTTTGTTTCGTGTGAGGAATCGGGACGAACCTCGTAGGGTGTGTAAAGAACCTGTAATGCTTTTTCTCCAATGCTTATTATTCCTATTATAAGGTTGTGGTGGCGTATTTTGCTTCGGCATTGTCCCCCCTTTTCATCCTTGCGGTAGCTTAGCGCTCTATGCCGGCAGGTCCCAGTCCCCAGGCAAGCTTCAGCCGTCGCTGGTATGCCAGGTCACGATGATGTGGTAAAGGCCAGGAGGTGAGCCCCCAAGGTCCGGTAAGAGCTCCCGAGGCGCGATGCTCTAGAGGTCCCCTTTGGCGTGCAAGCAGCTTCCCGAAGGCAGAAAAGGAAGGCGGCATTGCTGGAGCAAGGCTGCGAGAGCTGAAAATTCCAGACCGCGACGTCGCGCTAATCATGAATGTGTGACTTATCTTATGGAGCCCTAGGTGATTCCTTATGCATCGTCCGATCTGCGCTTCTGCGGCGGTGTTACCACGTAAGGCTCACACTGGCTTCCCCCTTCCTCGCTCGTCTAAATGCTCTGCGTCCTTGGGTCCCGACCCTCGAGCGAGGCTCAGCCGCCGCTGGTATGCCAGGTCGCGATGTCGCGGTCAAGGCCAGGGATGAGGGCTGGAGAGTCATTAGGTGCTCCTAAGGCGCGATGCTCAGGAGCCCCCCTTTTACGTGCAAGCGAACCGCATTAAAAGGAAGCAGCCAGCGGGGCCACCCGTAGCTAAGCTCCGGAGATTCCTGCGGGTTAGTTCGAGAGGAGGATATAGCTCATAATCGCGTTTTCTGTCCTGCCGCTGATCTTTCCGCAAGATGATGAAGGCACTGTAGATCTGGTGAGGTGACATGCGCGAGGTGGGCCGCAAGCTAGAGCTCAATCACTCAGGTTTGTCAGTGTTGCAGGGACGGACCCGAGCACAAGCGTCGTGCCAACATGTGTAGCCCCCAATGTGGGATGAGCTGGAGGCCGGCAGCAACGCGGGAGGCGGCGAAGGGCAATAGGCAAGTAGGCGGTAATCATAAATAATCTTTGAAATGGAGGTAACACAAGTTCAGGTAAATGCAAGAACGATACATGCCGCAGGGACGGACCCATGCGGCCTGGGGATGATGCAGCCCGAGGGGCGCCCCCAATAGAGTAAATTTAAAGATGCAAAGGATACACGCCGCAGGGACATGCCCATGTGTCACGCCCAATATGCGACCCTATCCAAAGGAACTCGACGGTCCCACCAAGGATAGACCCGCATATCGAAACGCTTTTGCAAGGTGGATATCATTACATCAACATTACATAATAGTGGGGATACATACATAAGGCACAAATGCCACAATAGTACATCAACATCATATACAAGATCAACATCCGACTACGGATGAAACATAAACAGAGGCTCAAACGACATCCACCCTGCTAGCCCAGGCTGCCGACCTGGAACCTATCCCCTGATCGAAGAAGAAGCAGAAGAAGAACTCCAATACAAGCAAACATCACTCTCGCGTCATGATCATCGTAAACCTGTACCTGCAACTGGTGGTGTAGTAATCTGTGAGCCACGAGGACTCAGCAATCCCATTACCATGGGTATCAAGACTAGCAAAGCTTAAAGGGAAAGGAAGGGGTAAAGTGGTGAGGTTGCAGCAGCGACTAAGCATATATGGTGGCTAATCTTACGTAAATGAGAGCGAGAAGAGAAACAAAGGAACGACCGTCAACTAGTAATGATCAAGAAGTGATCCTGAACTCCTTCTTACGTCAGACATAACCCAGAAACCGTGTTCTCCTCTCGATCAACCCAGAAAAGAGACACTCACGGTTACGCACACGGTTGGTGTATTTTAGAAGAGTTTGCTTCAAGTTTACTACAACCGGATATTAAGAAATTCCCATCTGCCACATAACCGCGGGCACGGCTCTCGAAAGTTTATACCCTGCAGGGGTGTCCCAACTTAGCCCATGATAAGCTCTCGCGATCAACGAAGGATATTCCTTCTCCCCGGGAAGACCCGATCAGTCTCGGAATCCCGGCTACAAGACATTTCGACAGCAATAAAACAAGACCAGCAAGACCGCCCGATGCGCCGACAATCCCGATAGGAGCTGCACATATCTCGTTCTCAGGGCAACACCGGATGAGACTTGCTACGAGCAAAACCAAACCTCGGGTTGCCTCAAGGTGGCCCCGCAGGCAGCTCGGTTCGGGCCAGCACTTAGAGAAGCACTGGTCCGGGGGGGGGCTAAATAAAGATGACCCTCGAGAGAGCGACTCCCAAGGGAAAAGTAGGTGGTGGTGAGGCAAATGGTAAAACCAATGTTGGGCCTTGCTGGAAAAGTCTTATTCAAAGCGAACAGTCAAGGGGGTCCCATAAATCACCCGACCGCGTTAGGGACGCAAAATCCGGGAACATAATAACGATATGACGGAAACTAGGGCGGCAAGAGTGGAACAAAACACCAGGCATAAGGCTGAGCCTTCCACCCTTTACCAAGTATATAGATGCATTAATAATATAAGATATATTGTGATATACCAACAAGTAAACATGTTCCAACAAGGAACAACATCTCCATGTTCCAACAAGGAACAAACTTCATCTTCACCTGCAACTAACAACGCTATAAGAGGGGCTGAGCAAAGCAGTAACATAGCCAAACAACGGTTTGCTAGGGTAGCGGTCATCTTGCCTGAAATCCCGCTAGGAAGAAGAACGAGTCCATGAAGAAGATGAACGGATCAAGCCGAACCAAGCGTAGACGAACGAATCCTCACGATCGCAACGAAACAGGAACTAACAAGAAGAAGCACACAACATGGTAAACACAGCACACATGAACAAGGCATGATGCACAAACAAGCATGATGCATGACAAAGCTACATGAAGCTACTCATGGCAAGAGATGATGCAAACAAGAACAACACATCAAGGCAAGTTTAAATGAGGCCGGAAACAACATAGAACAATTCCGGTAAGTCCTCATATGCAAATTTCGAAATTGGTCCAGATCTGAATAAACCTCATGTTCAAGTTGTTAATAAGCAAGTTAATATGCACCACGATGATCTACACGAAATTCTAGTCAAGTTATATATAAAGTTCATTAGATTCGGAGCTACGGCCTAGAAGATATGAGCAAGACAAGTTAAACATGGCATTGATGCAAAATGCATACAAACATCAAGCAAACACTTCAAAACAAGGATGCAACATGATAATATGAAACTACATGCAAAATCAAGCAAGTTTCATATAGAGCACACTCAAAACGGAGCAACGGTTCAACACATACACATGAAACAAGTCATAGCAACAATTTGTCCAAAACAGCAACTAGGCATATTGCAAGCACCAAAACAACATGCTACCGCATCCCAACATAATAACAAAAGGCATGGGCATGATGTACAGGTAAAGCATTACAAAACATGAACATTGAGCTATCTCCAGAAATCACTAGAACATGCTCAAAATGACATGGCAATATTGCAAATAATAACAGTTTCAGACCTTATCAGAAATAACATCAGGTTGCAATGTTTAGAGCTATGAAACAACATGTTAAATGAACTTATCATGGCAAACAAAGGCATGGCATGAATCTACTAATTTCATAGAACAAAAGTCCTTTACTGACCATAAGCCAAAAAGGATCAGAAGATATGATGGCACCCATGTAAACATAGCAAGTTATATTACAGATTTAAACATGGCAGGAACAACAATAAGTAGGCATGTTGGTGAGCTTGAACCACTCACCACAGAGCAATACATGGCATGGCAAGGCAACTCACAGTAAGAAGACATGGCATAGAAGCTATACATGGCAAGAACAACATCATAGTATACACGGATCAACAATAACAACCTTGGCAAAATTGAATAACATGTAAACAATCTGTAAGGAAACATTTTATAGCAAAAGTAGAGCTTGATTTACTCAAGCTATGGCACTCCATAATTGCAAACAAGGGCATGGATGGATTGAGCAAGACATGTATAACAAAACATCCTTACAGAAGTATCTGAAAATATGCATGGATCTCTCGGTAGCATCAAGTTAACATGGCATAAAAATATCAGCAGAACAGGGCTGAAATCAGCAACATCATGAAGCCTAGTTTGCATGCTTGTGCTAGTCACCACATTGATCACAAAAATGCATGGCATACACCCCTGGAAAGATGGCATGGCATATTACAAAATACATGTAGGACTCAAGTCCATAGGGTGCACACATCAATCATGGCAAAAATGACAAAAGTGCAAGTTCTGATAAGAATCAGAAACTAACATCACATAGCACTCTTCTAACAGCATTTCGGGCATTAAGATGAGCTCAAATGAAAATGATGCAATGAGATGAAATGATCTACTCATCGAGGCGAACAATTTGACATATTACACGCGCGAAACGGTGCTACATGCACAGAGTTATGGCATGATGAAAATGCAACAAAATATTAGCAGATTCGGGGACTTAGGCATTTTTTCGAAAAAAAATAGGGTGAGCGTAATATAGTTAAACATCGCACGGGCGAAGGATAGGGGGCTGCTCACCACATGGGCTTCGGCACATAGGCAGAGGAGGTGAGGCAGGCCGGGGCTGGGCCGGAGCTGGGCTGGTCGACGTGGGCTGAGGGCGCGGGGCCCACGGGGGATGGAGGCCCGGTCGTCCTCCTCCTCGTGCACCTGCACGAGCACGCAGGAGGGAGGCGGCCATGGCAGCGGGGCGGCGGCGGCGCCGGTCGGCAGGGAGGCCAGGGGGGCCGAGGGGCGGTGGATCCGGGCGGATCCGGCCCCGGGGAGCTCGTTCGGCGACGGCGAAGGCGGACGGCGAATCCCATCGGGCGGGCGGCCATCCATGGCGGCGGCGGGCGGCGGAGCCGCAGGGCGGGCAGAGAGGGAGGTGAGACAGTGAGGAAGGAGGAGGAAGGAGGAGGCGCTGCCAGGGGTCGCCGCAGAGGCTCCGGTGGCCGGGCGATGTAGGCAGCAGCAGAGAGGAGCTCGGGATCGGGCTCTTCCGATCGAGACGAGCGAGGAAGGGAGCTCGGGGCTGGGGCTCACGCTGAGAGGCGGCGCGAGATCCGGCCTGCGCGGGCCGGATCTGGCAATGGCCGGGCGGCGGCATGGAGGCGTGGGGGAGGACAGGTGGAGGGCGCTGGTTGGGCGAGGGCGAGAGGTTGGCGGCGGCTAGCCAATCGGGGCGCGCCAAGTGGCGGCGGCGAGGTGGTCTGCCCGGATTTGGAGGGGAAAGGCTGCGGCGCGGCCCCCGAGGTGGGAGGAGGCTGCGAAAAACGAGGAGGAGAGGGGTTAGGGGTGGTTTGGACTAGGTTAGGTCAAAAATGGCAGGTTAGGGGGTTTAAATAGGCGGGGGTCTAGGTTAGGGCGTTTGAGGCCGTTCACGGACCATTGATCTCGATCTGTCGCCCGAGCGGGAGGGACTAGGTGGGCTGCCGATGGGGATAGTGGGCTGAGAGGAGAAGAGAAGACATCTCGCAACGGTTTTCGGAGACCGAAAACACCGACGAATATATCGACTAAATCGCGGTTAAATATTTAACGGTTGGGCAGTCAAACGAACTCCGAATGCGATGAAACTTGACAGGCGCTCTGTCTACACTATAATAAGACCGCAAGCCAAGCTTCAACCTATTCCGAGAACATTTAACACCCGCACATGAAAAGAGGCAAAAGGGGGCGCCGGGAGACATAAGAGTGCCGGATTGCAAAACGGACAACGGGGAAAAAGCTCGGATGCATGAGACAAACACGTATGCAAATGCGATGCACATGATGACATGATATAAAAAGCAGATGATGACATGGCAAAGAGAGACACGCAAGCACATGACATGGCAACGACGGCGAATAACTGACGGACACCTGGCGCATCGGATCCGGGGCGTTACAACACTCCTCCACTAACAAGAGATCTCGTCCCGAGATCTTAGGACCGAGACGGAAGGGAAAAAGGATGAGGTGAAGTAAGAACTGAAGAGAAGAAGCAACGAATCGAGAGCACTTGAGAAGAAAAGAGGAACGACGAGAATGACGAGAATCAAAAACTCACGGAATCGGATAGACTATGAAACCACTCGTTCTAACCGGAGTGGTTAGAATGGGAAAAGAAACGAATAAGACTGAAAGGATTTAGGTAGCACTCCGGCTAAAACATGGAGGAATAGAACACGAGCTTGAGAAGATGGAATGACACTTGATGAAGACATGACACACAACCTCCGGAAAGAAATGAAAGAGTTGAATGAAAAGAACGGAGAAGAAAATGACAACTTGTGCCGCGAATGAAATAGAAAGCCACCTTTGAAGAAAAGATTGAATTGCTGAGAAGAACGAAGAAATGCAAAACTCCACTTCAAAAGAACACAGAGAATTAATTGCACTTAGAGATGCAAGAAGAAAAGATATTTGAACTCCACCAACAAAATCTTGATGAGCTCTTGAAGAATGAATTAAATCATAAAGAACCACCATGAAGAACTCCGGTGATAAAAGGATGACGAGATAAAATGAAGGAAGAAAGAATAAGATGAGTCTTGCGATGATTTAGATGGAGGTTCCGACGAAATGATCGAGGAAATTGAACTCCGGATAAGAAAAGATGAAAGCACCTGGAACTAGAATTTATTCCTCAAGAACAAACTCCGAAGAAAAAGATTAATCACTTTGATGAAATAAGAATAAGATTTATTGTATGCTTATCCTTCATCAAATTAAATTGATGAACAACAATGGATTTGGCATGCAACTTATTCTTCTAGAAAAAGAATTAAGGGGAATATAGCACAAAACTTGAGAGAGTCTTCATGAACCACCGGTAGGATTGGAAAGAACGAATGAATTAAAAAGATAATCAAGGAAAAGAATCTTGAGCGAACCACCGTAAGAATTGAAAATGGTGATTTAAAGAGAATGAATCACCGGGAAGAATTAGAAAAGCACGAAGATACTTGAGGGAATTTAGAGAAAAGAGATCGAAGAGATCGCGAAATGATTAACGAATGCTTGAACGCAGCACCGGAAGAATATTGAGACGAACGAAGGGGCACGGATATAGAATAATTGAGAGAACGAAGCTGAAAACTTGGGACGAGGAAATCTTCTGAAATGGAGGCCTCCGGATAATTGGAACAGAAAAGCAACTCCTGAAATACTCCGGATGGAAGAAAAGAATATCTGACAAATGGAAACAACTAGATAGGATAACATCAAGCTAGCACCGCGAATCTCCGGGAGGACGGACAAGATTTAAGAGAAACTCTACTTCGGTCTTCAAATATCGACGGGAAACACCACAAAAATTACTGGGATACTCCGGGAGAATGAAAAGCGAAGGGGTTGAACCAATAATGAAATGATTTGAAATCGATCTTGAAAAAGGCAAGTGACTGATGATATTCATTCTTACGTCACACTTGAAAAGAATTGAGAATAGCTCTGGGGAAATTAGAAGAGTCAGGTAAGATCCTGGGAAAAGACCTGTGGATTAGGGCCCACTGAAGAGAAAAACACCGTTGGAAAGGGATGTTGAACAGACAGATGATGCACCGGAACAAATGAAATATTTGAATGAGGTGACAACCTCGAATCAATTGGAACACAGTCGAATCTCCTGAGATGTCTTGAGCACTCCGGAAGGATAAACTGGCGAGAGGCGAACGAGCAAAGGGAAATATTTGAGCTGATGGAAAGAATACGATCGACAACGAAAAACTTGAATTGAATCCACCGGGGAAGAAAAAGAGATGATGAATTTCAAATGAGACGAGAATTCACCGGTTCAAATAATTGAGGGAAGACTGAAGAGGCTCCACACGAATGGAATTGATGGTCGGAAGAAACTCGAACTCCGGGAAGAAGAGGGTGGGAGGGCGGGAAAACAAAGGCAACTTGGAAGGGGAAACGACGAATATCTTGAAGAGACAACACCGGTTGAAATCATTGAGGAAAGAAAACAAAGACTTCGCACGAGTAGGATGGATACCCGATTACGGACTCCGGTTCCGATAAGAAGAAGGAAGGGTGGGCTGGAAAAGAAAACAACTGAGGATTGAACTTGCAAAACCGGAGAGGGTCGAATCACTTTGACGAGAAATGCACCGGATAAAAAGAGCTGAGGACCAACTACCGGAAAACCAACTGCGTGATCCTAAAGAAAAAATTTTGAAGGGGAAGAGGAGTAATTCAAAACACCTACGTCAAGATTCCTCACCAGAGCGACAAAGGGGCTGAGGAGTAAAAAGAATTCCTACTCTCCGATATAACTAGACTCCGAAAATAGTTTTTCTAGACTCGACATCGGCCAAACTACACGATCAATCAAGGGGGCTCCTAGGGTCGGTCGAGGCTCTGATACCAACTTGTCACGCCCAATATGCGACCCTATCCAAAGGAACTCGACGGTCCCACCAAGGATAGACCCGCATATCGAAACGCTTTTGCAAGGTGGATATCATTACATCAACATTACATAATAGTGGGGATACATACATAAGGCACAAATGCCACAATAGTACATCAACATCATATACAAGATCAACATCCGACTACGGATGAAACATAAACAGAGGCTCAAACGACATCCACCCTACTAGCCCAGGCTGCCGACCTGGAACCTATCCCCTGATCGAAGAAGAAGCAGAAGAAGAACTCCAATACAAGCAAACATCGCTCTCGCGTCATGATCATCGTAAACCTGTACCTGCAACTGGTGGTGTAGTAATCTGTGAGCCACGAGGACTCAGCAATCCCATTACCATGGGTATCAAGACTAGCAAAGCTTAAAGGGAAAGGAAGGGGTAAAGTGGTGAGGTTGCAGCAGCGACTAAGCATATATGGTGGCTAATCTTACGTAAATGAGAGCGAGAAGAGAAACAAAGGAACGACCGTCAACTAGTAATGATCAAGAAGTGATCCTGAACTCCTTCTTACGTCAGACATAACCCAGAAACCGTGTTCTCCTCTCGATCAAGCCTGAAAAGAGACACTCACGGTTACGCACACGGTTGGTGTATTTTAGAAGAGTTTGCTTCAAGTTTACTACAACCGGATATTAACAAATTCCCATCTGCCACATAACCGCGGGCATGGCTCTCGAAAGTTTATACCTGCAGGGTGTCCCAACTTAGCCCATGATAAGCTCTCGCGATCAACGAAGGATATTCCTTCTCCCGGAAGACCCGATCAGTCTCGGAATCCGGCTACAAGACATTTCGACAGCAATAAAACAAGACCAGCAAGACCGCCCGATGCGCCGACAATCCCGATAGGAGCTGCACATATCTCGTTCTCGTGGCAACACGGATGAGACTAGCTACGAGTAAAACCAAACCTCGGGTTGCCTCAAGGTGGCCCAGCAGTAGCTCGGTTCGGCAAGCACTTAGAGAAGAAGCACCGTCCGGGGGCTAATAAAGATGACCTCGAGAGAGCGACTCCCAAGGGAAAAGTAGGTGGTGGTGAGGCAAATGGTAAAACCAATGTTGGGCCTTGCTTTGGAAAAGTCTTATTCAAAGCGAACTGTCAAGGGGTCCCATAAATCACCCGACCGCGTTAGGGACGCAAAATCCGGGAACATAATACCGATATGACGGAAACTAGGGCGGCTAGAGTGGAACAAAACACCAGGCATAAGGCCGAGCCTTCCACCCTTTACCAAGTATATAGATGCATTAATAATATAAGATATATTGTGATATCCCAACAAGTAAACATGTTCCAACAATGAACAACATCTCCATGTTCCAACAAGGAACAAACTTCATCTTCACCTGCAACTAACAACGCTATAAGAGGGGCTGAGCAAAGCGGTAACATAGCCAAACAAAGGTTTGCTAGGAAGGTGACAATGAGTTAGAGGTTGATGGCAATTAGGTAGGCTTGAGCAGCAAGTGATAGGTAGCGCATCATAGCGAAAGAACGAAGCAACCAGCATAGCAATGATAGTAGTGAGATCCAGGGTAGCGGTCATCTTTCCTGAAATCCCGCTAGGAAGAAGAACGAGTCCATGAAGAAGATGAATGGATGAAGCCGAACCAAGCGTAGACGAACGAATCCTCACGATCGCAACGAAACAGGAACTAACAAGAAGAAGCACACAACATGGTAAACACACCACACATGAACAAGGCATGATGCACAAACAAGCATGATGCATGACAAAGCTACATGAAGCTACTCATGGCAAGAGATGATGCAAACAAGAACAACACATCAAGGCAAGTTTAAATGAGGCCGGAAACAACATAGAACAATTCCGGTAAGTCCTCATATGCAAATTTCGAAATTGGTCCAGATCTGAATAAACCTTATGTTCAAGTTGTTAAACAGCAAGTTAAGATGCACCACGATGATCTACACGAAATTCTAGTCAAGTTACATATAAAGTTCATTAGATTCGGAGCTACGGCCTAGAAGATATGAGCAAGACAAGTTAAACATGGCATTGATGCAAAATGCATACAAACATCAAGAAAACACCTCAAAACAAGGATGCAACATGATAATATGAAACTACATGCAAAATCAAGCAAGTTTCATATAGAGCACACTCAAAACGGAGCAACGGTTCAACACATACACATGAAACAAGTCAAGCAACAATCTGTCCAAAACAGCAACTAGGCATATTGCAAGCACCAAAACAACATGCTACAGCATCCCAACATAATAACAAAAGGCATGGGCATGATGTACAGGTAAAGCACTACAAAACATGAACACTAAGGTATCTCCAGAAATCACTAGAACGTGCTCAAAATGACATGGCAAGATTGCAAATAATAACAGTTTCAGACCTTAGCAGAAATAACATCAGGTTGCAATGTTTAGAGCTATGAAACAACATGTTATAGGAACTTATCATGGCAAACAAAGGCATGGAATGAATCTACTAATTGCATAGAACAAAAGTCCTTTACTGACCATAAGCCAAAAAGGATCAGAAGATATGATGGCACCCATGTAAACATAGCAAGTTATATTACAGATTTAAACATGGCAGGAACAACAATAAGTAGGCATGTTGGTGAGCTTGAACCACTCACCACAGAGCAATACATGGCATGGAAAGGCAACTCACAGTAAGAAGACATGGCATAGAAGCTATACATGGCAAGAACAACATCATAGCATACACGGATCAACAATAACAACCTTGGCAAAATTGAATAACATGTAAACAATCTGCCAGGAAACATTTTATAGCAAAAGTAGAGCTCGATTGACTCAAGCTATGGCACTCCATAATTGCAAAAAAGGGCATGGATGGATTGAGCAAGACATGTATAACAGAACAACCTTACTGAAGTATCTCAAAATATGCATGGATCTCTCGGTAGCATCAAGTTAACATGGCATAAAAATATCAGCAGAACAGGGCTGAAATCAGCAACATCATGAAGCCTAGTTTGCATGCTTGTGCTAGTCACCACATTGATCACAAAAATGCATGGCATACACCCCTGGAAAGATGGCATGGTATATTACAAAACACATGTAGGACTCAAGTCCATAGGGTGCACACATCAATCATGGCAAAAATGACAAAAGTGCAAGTTCTGATAAGAATCAGAAACTAACATCACATAGCACTCTTCTAACAGCATTTCGGGCATCAAGATGAGCTCAAATGAAAATGATGCAATGAGATGAAATGATCTACTCATCGAGGCGAACAATTTGACATATTACACGCGCGAAACGGTGCTACATGCACAGAGTTATGGCATGATGAAAATGCAACAAAATATTAGCACATTCGGGGACTTAGGCATTTTTTCGAAAAAAAAAACAGGGTGAGCGTAATATAGTTAAACATCGCACGGGCGAAGGATAGGGGGCTGCTCACCACATGGGCTTCGGCCCATAGGCAGAGGAGGTGAGGCAGGCCGGGCTGGGCCGGAGCTGGGCTGGTCGACGGAAATTTGAGGGCGCGGGCCCACGGGGATGGAGGCCTGGTCGTCCTCCTCCTCGTGCACTGAACGAGCACGCAGGAGGGAGGCGGCCATGGCAGCGGGCAGCGGCGGGCGCTGGTCGGCAGAGGAGGCTGGGGCCGAGGGGCGGTGGATCCGGCGGATCCGCCCCGGGAGCTCGTTCGGCGACGGCGAAGCCGGGACGGCGAACCCATCGGGCGGGCGGCCATCCATGGCGGGGGCGGCGGCAGGGCTGCAGGGGCGGGCAGAGAGGGAGGTGATCTGAGGAAGGAGGAGGAAGGAGGCGAGGCGCTGCCTGGGGTCGCCGGCAGAGGCTCCGTGGCCGGGCGATGTAGGCAGCGCTGAGAGGAGCTCGGGATCGGGCTCCTTCCGATCCGCACGAGAGCGAGGAAGGGAGCTTCGGTGCTGCGGGCTCACGCTGCTGGGAGCGGTGGCGCGAGATCCGGGCCTGCGCGGGCCGGATCTGGGCTTCGGCGGGCCCGCGGCGACTGGAGGCATGGGGGAGGACAGGTGGAGGGCGCTGGTTGGGCGAGGGCGAGAGGTTGGCGGCGGCTAGCCAATCGGGACGCGCCAAGTGGCGGCGGCGAGGTGGTCTGCGCCGGATTTGGAGGGGAAAGGCGGCGGCGCGGCCCCTGAGGTGGGAGGAGGCTGCGAAAAACGAGGAGGAGAGGGGTTAGGGGTGGTTTGGACTAGGTTAGGTCAAAAATGGCAGGTTAGGGGGGTTTAAATAGGCAGGGGGTCTAGGTTAGGGGCGTTTGAGGCCGTTACGGACCCTTGGATCTCGATCTGTCGCTCCAGAGCGGGGAGGGACTAGGTGGGCTGCCGGTGGGGATAGTGGGCTGAGAGGAGAGAAGAGAAGACAGCCCGGCAACGGTTTTCGGAGACCGAAAACACCCGACGAATATACCGACTAAATCACGGTTAAATATTTAACGGTTGGGCAGTCAAACGAACTCCGAATGCGATGAAACTTGACAGGCGCTCTGTCTACACTTTAATAAGACCGCAAGCCAATCTTCAACCTATTCCGAGAACATTTAACACCCGCACATGAAAAGAGGCAAAAGGGGGCGCCGGGAGACATAGGAGTGCCGGATTGCAAAACGGACAACGGGGAAAAAGCTCGGATGCATGAGACAAACACGTATGCAAATGCGATGCACATGATGACATGATATAAAAATCAGATGATGACATGGCAAAGAGAGACACGCAAGCACATGACATGGCAACGACGGTGAATAACTGACGGACACCTGGCGCATCGGATCCGGGGCGTTACACCATGTGACCTGGGGATAATGCAGCCCAAGGGGTGCCCCCAACTGAATGAACCAGAAAATGTCACCTGGCACCGTTGCTGGAGGGGTGTTGAAGCAGCTGGGGACACACGCTGGAGGAGTTGCTCCTCACGAGCTACCTGGGTCCTGAACCTCGGGAGGCTCTGGGGGTCCCGAGGGCTCGCGAGGAACCATCCCCATCTCCGCCTGGACCGCCTGAAGCCTGGTCTCCCGAGCCGCCAGAACGCTCCGCAGGCGACTATGGAAGGTAACACCTGCGTTTAGCAAGCCAAAAGGCATGTGAACGTGGCTGTGAGGTGGACCCTCACATCGGCCAATGCACGAAGGCCAGAGGCGCTCCTGGGATGTGGCTTTGTTGAGCCCTGGGATGTTGACGTAGACGCACAGCTCGTCATCCTCGCCAGGACAAGGAGCTGCACCAGGTGGTGGGTGGCGGTCGCCACGCATGTCTCTCGCCTCTTGAAGCTCCTCGGTCGTCTTGGCGATGAACTCCTGAGCACCTGGCACCCCGTGCCTCGTGCCCTCGTGAGGGAAGCGTGCGATGAAGCATGCCTCCATGTGGTGCCTGAGCGCCTCCCTCGTGACATTGGCTAGGTTGGAGGCCCTCCAGAACAGAGCCCCCGAGCCCAGCCTGAGGAGGGCACCGGGCGTGCCTTCCTATGCGAGATAGGGAGGCGCCCCATTCATGGGCGCAGGTCCTGAGGTGGTGGCGCTGGAGACACCACTCTCCTGAGGCTCTCTTGACGGAGCAGCTCCTTCTTCTTCTTGGGGACTGCCTGAGGAGGGTAGATGGCGCCTTCGTTGTCCGGGTCTTCAATCACCGCGGCCTGGTAGGTGCACTTGAGGGAGCACACCACGTCCTTCTCTTCCCAAGCGATCGTGATGATGTCGCGGTTCCCTGGCATCTTGAGGACATTGTAGCCATGGTGGGTCACCGCCATGAACTTGGCTAGGGCTGGATACCCAAGGATGCATTGTACGGCAGGCGGATGTGGGCGACATCGAAGTTGATGAGCTCGGTGCGGTAGTTGTCGCGCTGGCCGAAGGTGACAGGGAGGCGGATCTGCCCTATCGAGGTGGTGGAGCCGTCGGGCACTCCTGAGAAGGGCTTGGTGGGCTGCAGCTGATCATATGGCACTTGGAGGCGGTCGAACGTCTCGATGGAAAGAACATTGAGCACCGCACCGCCATCGATGAGGGTCTTGGTGACAAGGACGTTGCTGATGACGGGCGAGCAGAGCATCAGGAGGGCGCCGGCAGTTGCCGCACACTTGAGCTGGTCGGACGAGCTGAAGGTGATGGTGCACTTGGACCACCTAAGCGGGCGCGTGGCCTCGAGCCTGGGAAGGGCCGCGTTCCCCTCATGAGCGAACTTCTTAAAGATGCGTTGGGAGGCTGGGGCCTGAGCGCCACCCAAGATGCAGGCGATGGCGCGAGGCTCCTGGAAGCCCCCATCCCCCTCATCCTGGTGGTGGTCGTCGTTCCTCCTTGGTGGTGGTGGCAGCGGAGGGAGGTTGGCGTTGCCCTGAGGTCGGTCCTCACGAGGATGATCTCTCCAGGCACCCTTGCGAGGCTGGCCTTGACAGCGGTCCTCACGAGGCTGGTCGCGACACTCCTAGCGAGGGTCGCGGTTGTCCCAGCGTCCTTTGCTTTGTCCTCCTCCTTGGCCGTAGGCCGGTCGTTGCATTCAGGGCGTCGTCCAAGGCGCCCATCACAAATGGCCCTGAGTTCCTCACAGTCGTTGGTGTTGTGGCTGTGTACATTGTGGAAGACGCAGAAAGGACGGCTACTCTTGGACGATTCTGGGTGGTCGCAGCCGCATTTCATCTATGGTTCTGCCGTGAGCATGGCAGCCCCCTTGCGCTACACGTCCTTAGTCTTGGCCTTCTTGTCCTCCGGGTCAGCAGATTGGAGCTCGAGGAGGGAGAGGCGCCCTTCCTTAGCTCTCGCACACTTGGTCGCCATGTTGAACATCTCTAGAGCTGTACACAGGTCCTTGTCGATGGCGAGCTCCTGCTTCATCTTGACATCACGGACACCATCAGAGAACGCTGAGATGATGGCTTCGTTTGAAACCTTGGGGATCTTGAGGTGAACACTGTTGAAGCGCTGGATGTACTTCTGTAGGGTCTCCCCTGGCTGCTTCTTGATGCGCCGCAGGTCACCAGCGGCAGGCGGGCGGTCGCGCATGCCGTGGAAGTTGGCGACGAAACGCTCGCGCATCTCGCCCCAGGAGGAGATCGATCCTGCGGGAAGATTTAGGAGCCACGAGCATGCGCCGTCCTTGAAGGCCATGGGAAACCAATTCGCCATGACCTTCTCGTCACCGCTGGCTGCCTCGATGCTCAGCTCGTAGAGCTACATGAACTCCGCAGGGTCGGGGGTGCCGTCGTATCGTGGGGGTAGGTCAGGCTTGAACTTGCCCGGCCAGACGACGTTGCGTAGCTCTGGGGTGAAGGCACGGCAGGCCGCTGTGGTCACCGGGGCCCATCGGGGAGGCAGAGCCTGGTATTGGTACTCACGCGCCACCACCGTAGGTGGTGCGCCGGGAGTGCAGGAGCATCCTCTCGCGGCCGCTGGACCTCCTGGCAGCTTTCTTCTTGACGTGCTACCGCCCTGCGCGGTGGGTCGCGCTGCGGGGCAGCGCGCCTTGGTCCGGGAACAACGTCTTGACGGGGAGGTGGTGGAGGTGCTCCATGGGCTACATCGCCGGCAGTAGGAGGTGGGCGAGGAAGCGAGAGGGACGGTGAAGGAGAGCCCCCAGCGGCGCTGACGAGCTCGGTGATGCGGTCCAACCAGTCTTCGTAGAGGTCATCGACCGGACGAAAGCGCAGGAGCTCGCACGCCATGAGCAGCGCAGCCTGCGCGTTCGCTGGGCCCTGACGATCGTGAAACGATGAGCCAGCCGGAGTCAACGATGGGGTGGCGGCGCGTCCGTCCCGCCGCACGGAAGCGTGCAGCGACAAGGCTAGGTGAGGTGATGCGAGCGGCAAGGGAGGTTTGGCGCTCGGCATGGGCTCGACGAGCACCGGCCATGGAGACGCCGCGGCGAGTCGGTCGAACGGAAGAAATGCTTCGATGCACCCGTACTCGGCGTGCAAAATGTCGGATTCAGGGCTCCGCACACCCTTGAGAGGTGCGAACTCTGGGGTGTGCATGAAGAACACTCTCCCCCTAGTATGACCACTCAACGATCCCACGGCCTAGCTCGATGAACCCAAAGAACGAGAGACACAAGGATTTATCCTGGTTCGGGCCACCTTGCGGTGTAATACCCTACTCCAACTTTGTGGTGGATTGCCTCGAGTGGCTGAGGATCAACTAGTACAGTGGATGAACAACCTCAGGAGGTGAGGTTTTCTTGAGCTCGATGAGCTGGTGAGGTGGTCGGGGTAGAACGGCCCCGATTCGAGATGTCTCACTATGGTGGTGGCTAAGTCCTATTTATAGTGGCCTTGGTCCTCTTCCCATATGTAGGCGGGAAAGGATCCCACAATGGCCAAATTTCAAGGGAGACAACTAGTACAAGCTATCCTGACAAAAGTAGTATCTGCGATGACCTCCGTCCTACCGTCCTGGCGGTCTTGGTCTTGTTGCACCGATATGGAAACCTTTGCCTGATGCCTCGGGACCCCGCGCCCACGCTTGCCTCCTTAGCACCAAAGAGGAAACTGGTACACTACACCCACTGGCGCCTGCCTGGCCTTGGTCGTCATGGCTCACGTCACGTGAAACTCGCGAGGTGCACCCTGCATAGATATCTCCGCTCCTCGGGAGCCAGCCTAGCGAGGCTGTCCCCAGGGAGGTCTTGGTTTTGTCCGCCTCGCGAGGGTTGGCCCCTCGCGAGGGTCTTGAGCTATTGCTACTGAAACTGAGCCGTACCGAGCCGCCGATGGAGCCATGCCACGGGCCGTAGGAAGGCAAGTCTGGGTACCCCCATTTCCAGAACACCGACAAACCCAGAGAAGATCAAAGCCACTTGCTAAGTCGGCGTGTGTCAATGACGTCTAGTGTCTGGCAAGTCGTATTGCGGCTTTGAGCCAGTTTATAAGCCGACTGGGAGAGAAGACAATCCCTTTATACCATATGATGAAGCAGACCGTTCACTTTGTCTGGAGTGATGCTGCCAATGAGGCATTTGAGGCGCTCAAGAAACAGCCAGCTGAGCCGCCCGTTCTTGCTGCACCCGTTGAGACAGAGCCTTTGCTCTTGTATGTTGCGGCAACTAGTAAGGATGTCAGTGTGGCAATAGTTGTGGACCGCAAGGAGGCGGGTAAGGAGTTCAGTGGCTGGCTTATTATGTCAGTGAGGTGTTGGTTGAGTCCAAGCAACGATATCCACATTGGCAGAAGCTGGTGTATGGGGTGTTCATGGCAAGTCGCAAGCTGAAGCATTATTTTCTTGTCCATCCTATTACTATGGTCAGTTCTACTCCTTTAGGGGATATTATTCAGAACAGAGAAGCTACAGGCTGGGTTACCAAGTGGGTAATTGAGCTTGTACCTCATGGTTTGAAGTATGTGCCAAGGACAACCATCAAATCTCAGGCTTTGGTGGATTTCATAAATGACTGGACCGAGTTACAGACACCTGAGGAGAAGCCTGATAACACATATTGGACAATCCACTTTGATGGGCCCAGGAAATTAGAGGGCTCGAAGGCTAGAGTTATTTTGACTTCCCCACGAGGTGAGAAATTTTGTTATGTGTTAAGGCTAATGTTTCCTTGTACTAATAATGCACCTGAGTATGAAGCTTTACTCCATGTCCTTTGTATGGCCAAAGAGATGAATTTAAGCCGGGTCAGGTGTGTGGGCGACTCAGATCTTGTGGCTCAGCAATTCTCTGGCAAGTGGGACTCTAAAGACCCGCTCATGGCGGCTTATCACCGGGTGGTTGATAATATGGCTAGTCATTTGAACGGTTATCAGGTGGATCACCTTGACCGACGGAAGAATGAGGTTGCTGATGCCTTAAGCCGGCTTGGGTCCCAACGTAAGCCGATGCCTCCTAATGTGTTCCTGGATGTACTACACCATCCTTGTGTCAAGTTACCGTCTGAAGAAGACCTTGTTGTCCCTGACCCGTAGGTGCAGTTGGTGGCGGCTCTTCATTCTATTCCAGATTGTACTTTGCCTTCTTTGGATTATATGACCCGGAGTGAGTTACCCGAGGATGAAACTTTGGTAAGGCAAATAACCAGGAGGTCTAAGTCTATGACTATTGTCAATGGCGAGTTACCCCGATGCGGTGTCACAGGTGTATTCCATCGTTGTGTTTCTCCTGTGCATGTCGGTGTATGAGAAGAAGGGTACACCTTTTAACCGTGCACGGGCAGTGTGAGCCGCGGGCGCCGCCACACTCAAGCAAAGCAAGGAAGGAGAGCCAAGGTAAGGCCGAAGCTCGAAAGAAGCAGAACGACGCCAAGACCAAGACCACAAAGAGCAAAGGAATGAGCGGACTCCCAAAGAAAATCCTTGCCGGGGCGGTTTTAGCAAACCAGCAAGGCCCTTGCCAGGCGGCTGCCCCATGCCCACGGAGCGGATCACCTTTGAGTCCACTACCCCCCATGGGGCAAATGATTCGGGAGACATCCCCGTGGTGGCATTCAGATCTTTGTGAAGACATGCAAAGATCGGATACATACTGAAGATGACGACTCTTGGCGGGACCACAGCCAAGGAGGACCACAAGGCCCCGGAAAGAGCCTTGCAGGGGATGGCAGCGGGCGCCTTGCAAGAGCCTTGCCGGGCCCCGCAAGGCCTTTGCCGGGCTGCTGCAAGGCCCCGCCAAGGACACCCGTGAGGGCCACCATCGAGGCCCGCCCGGTCGAGCCTCCACCATGCAGTCTCGACCCAACCAGGTTGGGCAGGCACCTCGCGGGCGGCAAGCGAACTCGTGGGGACCCACCCTGCGCCACCTCAGCTACACTGCTGCTGCATGGCACCACGAGCACCGCTGGCTGTATGCGTGTCAACCTGAAAGGGAGGCGGCGACGGACGACTGGCTCTCCCCCCCGATAAAGCAAGGACACCTAAGCAAGGCGATTTATGGCGCCTTGTCATGTAATGCGAGAGGATAGACTCGTATGATCAGATATCCTTTCCACCTCACATGTGCCATCGTGGAAACCCCTTTCCCTATAAAAGGAGGCCCAAGGCGACTAGGAGGAGGATTCGGCTTTTGGAGCTCTTCACGCCCATAGCTAGCTGAAGAAGCATAAATAAGCTAACCACCAAAGCAGGAGTAGGGTTTCGCGACTTCGCGTCCGAACCTGGATAAAGAACCTGTGCTATCTGTTTGATCTGCTCTTCTCCGACCTTCGCCCCAAGCAACCGTAGTAGGGATTCTTGTGATCCCATAGGTGTAAATCTCCATCGACGATCGCAGGACCATGAAATCTTGCGAGATTCATGAAGGGTATTCTGTCATCATGCCGGGCTCAACATCTTTGGTGGCTAAAGCTTTTCTTCATGAGTTTTATTGGTTGACATCTCATGCTGATGCAGAAGATATTGTTGGCAAGTGTGATGGGTGCCAGAAATTTTCTAGACGAGCTCATGTGCTGGCTCAAGAATTGCGGATGATTCCAATAACTTGGCAATTTGCAATCGGGGGCTTGATATGGTTGGACCGTGTCGGTGTACTAGAGTAGGGGTACCCTAGTATCCCGAACTCGTGCACGGGCAGTTGCAGCACCCCGCGGCAAGGCTTGCCTAGTGACCGCCAAGGTCCTCCATAGTTCCTTTGGAGCCATTCAAGAATAAAGTATGTAAGCCAAGAAGACAAGGCCCCGACAAGAGGAGCTTGCCGGAAGGCCACTCAAGGCACGCAGAAGACAAGACCCGGCAAGAGGAGCTTGCGGGAAGGCTCGGTGAGCGACAAGCTTCCGCGACGACGACGATGATGCACGCTGCAGCAACCACTCTTCATCTCGCTCCAGCTCATCCACCAGCGTGTCGCCATTGGACCATTCGCGCTGCGTGTCAAGAGGCTGTCTTGACCAGCGGAGAGCAGCGGTGGCAGCGACAAGCTTGCCATCGTGGCAAGCGGTGGCGCCCCGATGGTCCCTGTTGCCTTCGTTTAGGCGACATGGACGGGCATTTAATGTTTTTGTCCCTTGCCGTCAGAGTTAGGTAGAATACACTGTACAAAGTAGCTGTACCAACCGCAACTCTTTTTCCCGTTTTTGCCCTTGTCTATGTTGCCACCTGTTGGTGACCCCTTGAGCATATAAAAGGAGGCCCATGCGCAACGTAGAAGGGGTTCGACTCATTCGAAACTAGAGACACTCACGCTAGGTCTTGTAGCTCTCTGTGCTCCCTAGCAAGAACACAATCAAGCAGCAGTAGGAGTATTATCTCTCCGGAGAGCTCCGAAGCTGGGTAAACTGCTCGTGTGTTTCGCCTCGATCTGCTCTTCGTGCAATCTCTTTCGCCCCCATCGAACCGAAGGGACTCGGTCCGCCGTCCCATAGGTGTTCGTGGGTTACGATCAGCTTCCCCGACATCTTTGGCGCGCCAGGTAGGGGGCGTCGAGGCTGTGTGAACCTGATCCGGCGTTCACACGAGCAACATCTTCATCATCTTCATCAACATGCCACCGAAGAAGAAGGCTTCGGCGGCAGCGGAGCCGTCCACGTCGATCCCGCCACCACCGGAGCAAACGGATGGCGGGGTAGACGCCGCGAAGAACGGCGCCGACGCTGGAGCTCATGACGCTGCCAAGTCCAAGGACAAGGCGCGCAGACCTCGGCGTCCGACACACACCGCGCCCATCTCAGGAGGCGTGGGACCGACAGTGTCATGGTATTCATAGTACCATACGCTCATTGGATCAAGATCGAGCTGGTGGATCCCGAGGCCCTCAAGACCAGCGTGCACGCCGGCATGCTGGCACAAGCGAGGCATGGTCGCCTGGACGGGATACTGCTCCTTCTAACATAATTAGAAGTCCGAGCATATCCCGCTCCTCGCACCGTTCGCCTTTGCCACCCACCACTCCAGCGGAAGCCTTGGCGAGAGCTCAGCTGCTCCTAGATTATCCTCCAATAGCCGACAAGGTCGATGAATGGAGGGCCACCATCCAGAGTCTCATCGGCTTTGCCAACGGGGACGCTCCGCAGCAACCAACTACATCGCTGCCGCGGCAAGACGACAAGGCACGAGCCGGTGGCGACGAAACCTGTGGGGGTGCAACCACCATGCACTCTCCACCTAGAAGGCCAAGATCACCAACTCGTTGGATCCACCTCGACAGCGACTCCACCGCGTCATCGGATCCACGAGCTTGCCGTGATCAGCGCCAAGTTCTTCAAGAACAGCAACAAGAAGACGCTCGAACTCACATCGAGCGCCGAAGAGAAGCGCGACGTCAATCCGACCAGCGCGCTGGGCCCTCTGTCGATATGCATGCGCCCGAGGGAACCAGCGACTTACCGTCTGACGCGTAGGTTGCCCTGCGTTCACTCGTGAGCTGCGGTAAGTCCAGTGGCCCAGTAAGAAGAATTTCAAGCCAGACGTGCCAGAGAAGTACGATGGCAGGACGCATCCGTCGGAGTTCCTCAGCATCTACACCATCGCGGTGCAAGCTGCAGGGGGACGAGACGACAAGATCCTCGCCAACTACTTCCCGCTGGTACTCAAGCCCAATGTCAGATCCTGGCTCATGCACTTGCCGGACGGATCCATATGCTCTTGGGCAGATCTATGCCATCAGTTTGTCGGCGCCTTCATAGGCGGCCACAAGCCTCATGGCCAAGAGAGTGACCTTCATCTGCTCGCCCAGAAGGAAGGAGAGTCCCTGCGCAAGTTCATTCAGAGATTCAACCGTGTATAGTACAACATCCCAGACGTCCATCCTGCCGCGGTGATCAGTGCGTTTCATCAGAACGTGCGGAACCGCAGGATGAGGGAGGAGATGGCGATGTGCAAAGTCAAGGACGTCAGTGAGCTGTATGCCCTGGCCGACAAGTGTGCACGTGCTGAGGAAGGGAGGAGACTCCGAGGAGAGAATACAGAAGCAGGATCGGATAGTGAGGAAACCGCCCCGGCGAAGAAGAGCCGGCGACGGAACAACATAAAGAAGAAGGGCAAAGAGGTGCTAGTTGTCGAGCAGTCCGGCAACGGTGGTGCCGCCAAGAAAGCCAAAGTTGGTGGCTCGGCAAGGAGGTTGCCGCTGGCACCGATTGCCACTGTGTGACCACCGACAAGGTGACAGCCCAACAAACAGATCTTGCAAGATTCACCGCATCAAGGGCCATGACCTCCAGAGTTGCAAGAAGGTCGAGCAGCTTGTTGAACAAGCGAAGGCTGAGTACGAGCGGCGCGACAAGGAGAAGGCCCAGAAGGTGCTGGGGAGTTGGCAAGAAGCGACCCGGCGGGGAGGACGCCGTGGCAAGGCCAAGCAGCGGCAAGAGACAGACTCTCCGCCGCCGCGACAAGGATGAAGACGACGACGACGATGAAGATATGGAAGACGACGAGACCGATGAGCAGGAATTTCAGAAAGCCACAGAGGTCCTCTGCGTTGTGGCGGTGCTTTCTGCAGATACTCACACCGCCAACTCAAGCAGTGGATGCGGGAAGTTAATGCAGCAGAACCATCCGTAGAGTCATGCAAGCCTCTGAAATGGTCCAGCACGCCTATCATCTTTGATATTGAGGACCACCCTGATCGCCTAACTGCGGTCGGGTGCTTGCCGATGTTGGTCTCACCAACTATCCGCAACCTCAAGGTCACCAAGATGCTAGTTGACGGCGGGGCCGGCTTAAACCTGATCTCCTCCGCGGTACTCCAGAAGCTTCAGATCCCTAACAGTGAGCTCGAAGAGACTGGCACCTTCCAAGGAATCAATCCGGGAAGGAGCAAGTCAAAGGGAAGATCACGCTGCGGTAACATTTGGCAGCGAAGCTAAACTTCAGGACCGAGAGGGTCACGCTTGACGTTGCTGATTTTCCATTGCCTTACAATGGGATACTTGGTCGCCCAAAGACCGCCAAGTTCATGGCAGCCTCTCATTATGCATACAACTTGCTCAAGATGCCAGGCCCGATAAGTGTCATTTCTGTCCATGGCGACAAGAAGGATGCTCTTATCTGCGCTGACAAGATCTACCGGGAGGCAGCAGCTGCAACAGATAGCAAATCACTTGCCGCTGAAGCTCCCGGGGGAAGAAGAAGACCAAGTCCGGCAAGAACTCTAATGCCCACTCCGGCAAGCGCACCTCTTCGGAGTGCTGCGCTACCGTCGAGGACGCACCATCGAGCTCCACCGCAAGTGTAAGAAGACGATGGCAGCTCCACCAAGACCAAGAAGGTGCCCGCCAGGAGGACGGCACGGTGGTACCTTCACCATCGCGCCACTCTCGACCCTAAATAGGAAGGCGCCGTTGCTTTCCTCGGGCGAACGTCGACGTGTTTGCATGGCAACCGCCCGACATCCCCGTGTTCCTGTGAAAGTAATTGAGCATCACCTAGCTGTCTGTCCTCATGCGCGCCCGTCAAGCGTAAAGTCGAAGCGAGCGGTGGAGCGCCAAGAATTCATTGCGAAGAGATCAAGAAATTGGAAGCAGCAGGCCTTGTCGAGGAGTGCTCCATCCCACGTGGTTGGCCAATCCAGTAGTTGTATCGCAAGGCAAATGGGAAATGGAGACTTTGTATCGACTTCACAGATGTTAATAAAGCTTGTCCCAAAGACCCATTTCCCTTGCCGCGATCGACCAGATTGTTGACTCCACGGCCGGATGTGATTTGCTTTCATTTCTTGATGCATACTCAGGATATCATCAGATCTTCATGGCGAAGAGGATGAGGAGAAACCGCATTCATCACCCCATGTGGCACATACTGTTTTGTACGGATGCCTTTGGGTTAAAGAATGCTGGTTCAACGCTTGCAAGAGTAGTCCATGACGCTTTTGAGCCACAAATGCACGTAAATGTAGAACCTACATGGATGACATAGTGGTCAAAAGCAAGGACAAGGCAACTCTGGTTCAAGATTTAGATGAGACCTTTGCAAATCTGCGCAAGATCAACCTCAAGCTCAACCCCGAGAAGTGCGTGTTTGGAGTCCCTTCCGCAAGCTTCTCGGGTTCTTCGGTCTCAGCGGGAATTGAAGCCAATCCCGACAAGATCAAGGCCATTGAGCAGATTGAAGCACCAAAGCGCCAAGGATGTACGAAGACTTGCGGTTGCATGGCTGCTCAAAGCAGGTTTATCTCTAGGTCTGTTGAACAGCATACGCCATTTTTCAAGATTTTGAAAAGGCAGGTCCAATGAAATGGACTCGGCGGAGGCTGCGCTGCAGGACTTAAAGAGGTACTGTCCTCCACTCAATACTTGTCGCACCTAGGCCACAAGAGAAGTTGCTGCTATATATAGCGGCAACCAATCAAGTGGTTAGTGCTGCGTTAGTAGCGGAAAGGGAGGCGATGATGAGCCGACAACCAAGGCAGATGCATCCAGCGACAAGCGGGGCTTCACCGCAAGCTCGTCCCGACAAGGATGGATCTGCAGCAGCGTGCGAGAAGATACATAAAAGGATGGTGCAGCGCCTACTTACTTTGTCGGGCCCTTCGCAGGGGCTAGGTCAAGGTACTGTGCAGAAATTGCTTTTCGCCTCCTCATGGCCTCGAGAAAGCTGCGCCATTACTTCCAAGCACATGAGATCACAGTCGTCACTCGCTTCCCTCAAGAGGATATTGCAAAATCCGGAAGCAGTGCAGGATTGTCGAGTGGGCACTGAACTGTCAAGCTTTGGCCTCAAGTTTGAAAGCACTTCAACTATCCAAAGCAGAGCATTGGCAGAGTTTATAGCAGAATGGACGCCAACGCAAGATGAAGAAATTCCGAGACGAGCATCCCATCAAGGAAGCAAGCAAAGAGTGGCTGATGTACTTTGATGGTGCCTTTCGCTGCAAGGCGCCAAAAGGGCGCATTTGCTTGTCGCACCCACCGGAGAGCACCTCAAGTACATAGTCCAAATGCACTTTCCCAAGGAGCAAGCAACAAACAATACTATAGAGTATGAAGGTTTGCTTGCCGGTCTCAGAATTGCGGTAGACCTTGGGATCAATAAACTCATTGTCAGGGGTGACTCACAGCTTGTTGTCCGCCAAGTGAACAAAGATTATCAGAGTCCGTTGATGGAAGCCTATGTTGATGAAGTGAGAAAGCTAGAAGAGCACTTTGACGGCCTGCAGATGGAACATGTTCCAAGAGCTCAGAATGATATTGCAGATGGCCTGTCAAAGTGCGCCGCACTCAAGTTACCTGTGGAACCAGGGATCTTTGTGCTCAAGCTGACTCAACCAACTGTAACACCATCAATTGGACAGAACAAGAAGAGGAAGTTGATTTCTGGTGACTACTTCCTGGCCGAGCTCCCCGAAGCCGCCAAAAAGGTCCCCAGGATCAACACCAAGAGTGCTGAGGAGCAGTCTGCTCCGTCAAGCCCTAGGGTTTGTTTTGTTGAAGCAGACGCTCCCGACAAGTCTTGCTCCGGCAAGCTTGCCGGGGAATATCAAGCTCCGGCCGAGGCGCAGGTTCTTGCCGTAGAAGCGGATGATCCCGCAGCAGCATTTATGCCTTTAGTCCTTGTTGTCGAGCCACAAGCTAGGAGAACTTCCCGAAGAGCAAGAAGAAGCGGAAAGAGTAGACCGGCAGTCAAGGATGTACCAGTTTGTCGACAGCACGCTGTACAGAAGAAGACTCAACGGTGTGAAATTGAAGTGTATTCGCCGGGAAGATGGACAGAAGCTATTGGCAGAGATACATGGAGGCATATGTGGTCACCACATTACGAGAAGAGCACTTGCCGCAAAGCTTTCGGCAAGGTTTCTTCCGCCGACAGCCCTCCGTGATGCAACTGCACAAGTAACTAAGTGTGAAGCGTGCGGCCCATTCCAAGCGATACACCAGCCAGCTCAAGCTCTCCAGACGATCCCTTTATCCTGGCCATTTTCGGTCTGGGGGCTCGACATTCTCGGCCCCTTTCCCCGAGCTGTCGGGGGCTTTGAGTACTTGTACGTTGCAATCGACAAGTTCACAAAGTGGCCGGAAGTGGAAGCAGTGAGGAAGGTGACAGCACAGTCAGCGGTCAAGTTCTTCAGGTCGATTGTTTGCCGTTTTGGAATTCCTAACAGGATCATCACCGACAATGGCACACAGTTCACGAGCCGCACCTTCATGCAGTACGTCCAAGATCTTGGCGCCAAGGTCTGCTTTGCTTCTGTTGCTCATCCGAGAAGCAACGGTCAAGAGAGGGCAAATCTGAAGTGCGCGGGCTCAAGACCAGAACTTTCGACAGGCTGCACAAGTGTGGAAGAAACTGGATTGAGGAGCTGCCGGTGGTTGTTTGGTTGATCAGGACGACGCCAAATCGAGCCACTGGCCAAACACCTTTCGCTCTAGTCTATGGAGCAGAGGCATCCCCACGGAACTCAGATACGGGTCACCTCGAGTACTCGCTATGATGAGCTTGAGCAAGAGCAGCTGCGACAAGATGACGACCGCTTCCTTGAGGAAGACCGCCTTCAAAGGCTCTTGACGAGCTGCTCATTACCAGCAAGCTTTGCCGCTACCATAGCCGCAGTTAACGCCGAAGTTTCGAGGAAGGCGACCTTGTTCTTCGTAGCGCTCAGTCCGCCAAGAATTCCAACAAGTTGACGCTAAAGTGGGAAGGCCCTTATCGGATGAAACGAGTCACTAGGCCTGGCGCTGTCCGCTTTGAGACCAAGATGGCATTCCGTGAGCAACTCCTGAACATTGAACATCTTCGTAAGTTTTACTCAGAGGCGCTGCTGCCGGAACCTGTTTCGGCAACCACCTTTTGTACAAGTCTTGCCGATGTTGCATGTAATCCTTTGTACAAAGCCGGGCGCAGACCCCGTGCATAAGTAAAGCTCATGTGTTGCACACAATTTGTCAATTTCATGCTTTCATAATTTTATTGCATGTTTTGTCTGACGCTTTGTGCAGCACCTGCACCCGGTAAGCAATAACGAGCCACAAGGCTCCATAACTTTATCTTCTCTTCTTTCTCTTTCTCAAAGAAAGGAAGGTTCCTTCGCCCACAAGTTAGCCGGGGGGGAAGGAGAAGATAATGGTGTGGGCCACCAAGCCGCCGCTTGAGGAAGTTTCACCTTACCGAAGCAAACGACGAAAAGCTAAGTTGCCAAAGTTTGAGCAATCAGTTTTTAAATTTTTAAGTTATCTTCCTCGAACGATAGTACTTTGTATGGAAAATCTGTGCGCGGAGGAACCAACTCGTAGCTAGTCGCGCCCTTACTTTGTATCGAGTCCGCTCAACAACTTAAGTGAGCTGCAACTAGTTGCGAAAAGGTTGCTTGTCGGAAGCGGCACCGCCAGCAAGCTGCTGACGTTCCGCACTCAGCGCTCGCGGCAAAGGTGCCCGCGCCGACAAGTTCCCTAAAAGCGTAAGGCACAAACATACAAAGAAAGTAATCAAGTAAAGGAAATAACATTGCAATCATTGCCTAAGATAGAGTTATATTACAAAATAGCTTGTCGCAGATCTAATAAATTGTTCTCCTAAACATGATCAGCAGCGACAAGGGAAAGATAAAACTGGCGGCCTAATCTACGCGGTCGCCATCAACTCGCTTGATATTGCCCACCTTGTCCACAATGGGTGCGATAAGGGCTTTGAGCGCCCACATCGGCATCCGCGGCAGGGATCTCGAGGACGCCGGCAAGGTTGAGGCCTGGATTATGGAAGGCCACCTTCATCAACACCTTCGGAGAGCTCCCTCACACAGATCCGGGCGCGATTCCTCGCCAGCTGCTTTGGGATCTCTTCCCGAGTCGCTGGAGAGCCGCCACCACGCCCTTGAGGAACAAGCTGAGCTTGGCGCTGGGTTGAGACGCCGCCGGAGGAGTACCCGAGATCCACCATCCCCAGCTCGTCGGCTCCTTGTCGATGGCGGCGGCGATATTCACAAGACCTTCAGTCCGTAGCTCCACATTCTTCCTAAAGGTGCTCTGGCGGAAGTAGCACCGCCAAAGAGCCTCGTTGGCCTTGATCTTCTCCAATGTGCCCACCTCCCGGCTCCTTGGCGCCGTCCGCCCGTGATCAGATGGTCAGCTTCAGCTCAAGATCTGCCTTGGAGTCCTTGGCGGCGCCGAGCTCTTTGTCCTCTCAGCGAGACGGCCCTGCAGCTCGCCAAGAGTATAGGCGCCCTTCAAGGCCGTGCTTGAGTGCAGCAAGCTCCTCGCCGCTCTTCTTCAGACTGGCCTTCACCTGCGCCACCTTTGTCTCCAACTCTTTCTTGGCGGCCTCGGCAGCTGCAGCAGCATCTTTGCTTCCTTGAGAGCTCCGCCAATTGATTGCTTTCGCCGCAAGCTCTTCCTCATAGCTGTCAAGATTGATCTTCCGCTGGACCAACTCGCCTTTCTTGCGCAGATAGCTTCTCGGCAGCAAGCCGTTGCGCTCCTCGACCTCAGCCTTCTCGAGGATGAAGGCTGTGCGCTTTCAATGAGTCGCCCCGCTCTTCTCGCTACGCTCGGAGAGCTTCTTGGTTGGCACCCCGAGCTCTTTCTCAAGGCTTCTCCATGTCTGCTCCCCGCCCCGCGACAAGTGCTTCCCTGACTCCAACTTGGCTTGTCGGGCGCGGTAGAGCGACAAGCAGCTTCTTCAAGCTGCTCCTCCTCGACTCCTCACGATGCTGTTTGGCGATCCACCAGCGCCAGCCCAGCGGAGGCGAGCAGCTCTCCGTCGAAGGTCTCTCCTTCGACCGGCGCCCTGGAGCTCGAGGCCTAGGGGAGCTTGATGAAGACGCCGTCGCCGGCCTTCAGATAGGTGCCGGGCTGGGGCTCTTCGGAGACTCGACGCTGCACCACCGGGCGGAGGGATCGGCGGTCGGCGAGCGCCTGGCGCTCCTGCGGCCTCGTGGTCGCTGTCACGATCGCTGCACTCGCCAGCCTTTTGCGGCGGCAGCCTTGGCGACCTCTTCTTCGGCGGACCCATCGGCGCCAGCCTCTTCCTCCATGGTGGCGACGTCGTCGGCGTTGCGTAGCACAAGACCTCCTCGCCGGGCGACCTCGGTCTCCATCGGCTCTGCGGCGGATGGATCTCGACGACCGTAAAAAGAAAGAACAGTCAAGCAAATGTTCAAAAGAAGAACAGAAAAAAAGAACCCAAGGGAAGTTTTCAGGCAAGAGGATTACCTGCGATGGGATCGCAGCCATGGTCTCACCACCGGAGGATCATTGGTGTTGTCCCTTGCCGGAGAAGTCTCTATTGCCGAGAGCGCCCTTGCCGGAGAATCCTCCCTTGGCGGTGAAGTCGAAGCAGATGGTATTTCGGGAGCGGCTTTCGGGCACTCCTGATGAGGATGCTCTACTCCTACGCAAATCAACAGTCAGATATCAGCAAAGAAGGAGCACCCATGCACACCTAACAGTAAGAAGAAAACCATATACTTACGCTGGGGGCTGTGCTGGGGGCTGCTTTGCGGAAGGGTTGCCGGGTCCGGCAAGGGGGTATCAGACGCGCCTCCTGTTGCCACGGGGGGATCGTCCTCGATGAAAACCACCGGGGTCTTGGCTCTCTTCGACGCTCTCTGGGCCAGCGTCCTGAAAAAGGAAAGAGTTCAGAATGAAGCAAGTCAGACACAAGACAAAGCAACAAAATTCAAGAAATACAAGCACAGCATAGAAGCTTACTCTTCTTCTTCTTCCTCGTCAGAGCTGAGCGCGGAGAGATCAAATTCCGGCTCGCCCGGCGGTGGAAGAGGCGGAGGAGTAGGTTCTCTCGACCGCTTGGCGGGTGGCAGCGTGGCCTGAGAGGATCCCGCCTCGCTTGTTGCAGCGGTGTGGGTGCTCCGCTGCAATAGTGCTTGCTTGCAGTGGAGGAGCGCGCCGGCGCTGCGGTTGACTGTTAGCCCGTCTGCGCCCTGTCTCGTCCCCGGTCTTATGGAGACGCCTTGGTGGAGCAGGGCTCCGCCATGCAAGCTACTTGAAGGTGTCGAGGAGGCGCTCGCAGGCTCGCTGCTCAACTCCGGCTCGGCCTGCTCCTCCTCGCCGTCAAGCTCTTCTCGACGGCAAGGCTTGCCGCCCGCTGCCTCTGCCTCCTCCACGGTGAACCCGACCGCCAAAGGCAGCTGCTGCCGCCTCCTCCAGCCTGGTGGCGGCGCGCTGCATCTCGCCGCCGGTGGTGTCGCGGTGAGCCTCTTCGCTTGTCCGGGCGGATCGGCATTTCTTCCAAGCTGTCAAGAACTGCCGCACGACGCCGTCGCAGTTCTTGCCAGGTTGAACGATCTCATGCAAATCGCACAACGGCATCATGGCGTGGATGCGATCGAGCAAAGAATTGCTGCACAATGGGACGACTTCTAGGCAACCTAAACCACTGGGTGATCGGGTCATGCTTGAACAACTCCTGGGAGCATTGCGCCCAACTCCAAGACGGTGAAATTCCAGCTGAGGCCCGGCGCAGCCTCATGATGTCCGGGCCGATTTTGAACTCCCAAGCAGGTCTCCTCCTCTCCCCGCAAGGGGATGGCGCGGGCGGCGAAGGAAATCTGCGCCAACGGCGCCACGATGAGTCCGCAAGCTCGAGGCGCAAGATCCGGTCACGCAATCTTCAACCTAGCATCTTCCGCGCCAAGTTGTTTCCAATCATTGCCGCGCACTATTTGAGTTTGGCGCTGGGCAATGAAGGGCTGCGGGTTCTCCTCAACGATCCAACACCAATCGGCTCTCCACTCCTCCGGCAAGTGGCTCTCCTCTCTCGACGCGGGGCATGAAGAAGTGGCGGAAGAGTGCTACGTTTGGATGGACTCCGACAAAGTTTTCGCAAAGGTGTGCGAAAACTGCCATGGTCGACAGCATTGGGGTGAAATCAAGGAGGCGAAGCCCGAGGTGTTCGCGATATCGCAGAAGAATTCAGAGAAGGACGGGCAGAGCCCGCAATAGAAGAAGAGCGCGAACAAAGGGTACCCGCTCGGAACCAACTCGGCGCGGCGGCCGAGAGTACCTTCGCGCGCTGGATGCGCCGTCTCCGCCGACCGTAAGAGGTAGTAGCCTCCTCAGCTCCTTTGCGCCGAGCTGGGGGAAGATGGCCGCTCCTTTCGCAGAAGGTCGCGAGTCAGCCAAGGCCGGGCTGACTTCACGCCCTTCCCCTTGTCGGCTTTCGGAGCCATGGCGGAGGTGGTGGAGGAGACCGACGGCGTTGAAGGCGCTGGTGGCGATGGGGGGCGGAGCGTTGCTCTCTTCACACTAGAGAAGAAGGGGGGAGCGGCGGTGGTTTTCGAGATGAGACAGCAAATGGCGAGGTGGGTGACCTGCCCCTGTTTCCCCTGTGTATAAGGAGGGAGAGGGGGCGGACGTTCCGCTTTTCCAATTAAAGAAACACCCCCACGATCTTCCCCACGACGCCACGTTCGACGCATGCTGTTCGTGGGGGACATGGTGGGTCTGGAGCAGGTTACGGCGTGATCTAGGGACGCTGCTCTGCAGACTGTTTTGGGCCTGGCCCAACAGCGCCGCACCGCAGGTGGCCCAGTCCGGGGCTCTGCTGTGTACTAGAGTAGGGTACCCTAGTATCCCTAACTCGCAGACGGGCAGTTGCAGCACCCCGCGGCAAGGCTTGCCTAGTGACCGCCAAGGTCCTCCATAGTTCCTTTGGAGCCATTCAAGAATAAAGTATGTAAGCCAAGAAGACAAGGCCCCGGCAAGAGGAGCTTTCCGAGAAGGCCACTCAAGGCACGCAGAAGACAAGACCCCGGCAAGAGGAGCTTGCCGGGAAGGCTCGGTGAGCGACAAGCTTCCGCACGCGACGAGGATGCAGCCGCGGCAAGGCGCTTGCCGCGGCAGGCAACCACTCTTCATCTCCGCCCAGCTCATCCACCAACGTGTCGCCATGGGACCATTCCAGCGCTGCGTGTCAAGAGGTGTGCGGCCAGCGGAGAGCAGCGGTAAGCGGCGACGACAAGAATGCCATCGTGGCAAGCGGTGGCGCCCCGACGGTCCTGTTGTAACTGTTTAGGCGACATGGACGGCATTTAATGTTTTTGTCCCTTGTCACGAGTTAGGTAGAATACATCAGAAAGTAGTTGTACCAACCGCAACTCTTTTTCCCGCTTTTGCCCTTTGTCTACGCTACACTGTTGGTGACCCCTTGAGCATATAAAAGGAGGCCCATGCGCAACATACAAGGGGTTCACTCATTCAAACTAGAGACACTCACGCTTAGGTCTTGTAGCTCTCAGGCTCCCTAGCAGGAACACAATCAAGCAGCAAAGAGGAGTATTATCTCTCCGGAGAGCTCCGGTTGGGTAAACTGCTCGTTTGTTTCGGCCGATCCGCTTCTTCGCAATCTCCGCCCCCACCGAACCGAAAGGGACTCGGTCCGCCGGTCCCATAGGTGTTCGTGGGTTACGATCAGCTTCCCCGACAGACCGTTCAAGAGGTCTAAAGATAAGAACGCCCACCTTCTGGTGGCGGTTGACAAGTTTAGCAAGTGGATTGAGGAAGAGCCAGTTAGCAAGTGTGATGCAGCAACTGCAATCAGTTTGTTAAAAAGTTGATCTTCCATTTTGGTTATCCTCATGGTATCATCACTGATAATGGCACTAATCTGTCTAAAGGTGCTATGAAAGAATTATGTCAAAGAGAGCACATTAGTCTTAATGTTTCTTCCGTGGCCATCCACAGTCTAATGGTCAAGCAGAAAGGGCTAACCAAGAAATTTTGAGAGGCATCAAGCCCCAGCTTATGGTTCCTTTGGAACAAACGCCAGTTTGTTGGGTTGAGGAGGTACCTTCAGTGCTTTGGAGTATTAATACCACTCCCAACAGGTCAACATGCTATATGCCTTTGTTCATGGTCTATGGTGCGAAGGCGGTTCTCCCAAGTGATATCCGTCATGACTCGCCTAGAGTGGCGAGTTATGTTGAAGCGGATAATGAGAAGACACGTCGGAACACACTTGATGTTTTGGATGAAGAGCGCGACCTTGCGGTGGCTCGTTCGGCAATATACCGGCAAGACATGCGTCGGTATCATAGCTGCGGAGTCAATACTTGGGCATTTCAAGAAGGCGACTTAGTGCTCCGACTGATTCAAGATCAGACAGACAAGCATAAATTGTCCCCACCTTGGGAAGGACCTTTTGTGGTCAGTAAGAATCTCAACAATGGCTCGTATTATCTCATTTATATCCGTCAGCACAAGAAATCACACACCTCTGAGCAGAAGACCAACAGGCTGTGGAACATTGCTCATCTTTGACCTTGACACACTTGAGCCACCGGCTCTCACAATTGTACATACCTCTGTCAATGTATATATCTTTTTATGATCAATATAATAAAGCCAGCATCCCTAAAATTCAGGACCTCTGTAGTTTCATTTCTGTGCATTTGAGTCTTTGTTAATTGATCATAAGGTCACTTGGGGGCTTCCAACCCACCGGGTTTAGCTTTCATACACTCTTGACTTGCATGAGACCCCGCATTATGGGTTACTCCTGCCTGTTTGCAACTTGCTACTCCGCCAGGTGACCCGCCAAACTCTTGACAAGTCAATATTTTTTAAGACCCTAAACTTGTCAAGGTTAAAACGATGGTTTTGTGCCATGAGAGAGCCAGCTTACAGTGAGCTAGGATAAACCTATCTGTGTTTTTAGTGCTACTCCGTTATATGGCTTGTCGTACTCTTAACAGTCAATCTTTTTTAAGACCTGAACTTGTTAAGGTTAAAACGACAGATTTATGTCATGGGAGACCGACTTACAGGATAAAAATGGCTATGCAACATTGAAAGCAAACATGAGGCCTCTGAGCCAACCTTTTTTGGTTTGAATTTTAAAATCTGATTTACCAATGTTTGAGATTAGCATATTTTATGTTTTGATGTTCTCAAGGTTTTTTGCTTTTGTGCAAATTATGACTATCCGAGTCGTGAAGCTCCATATTATGTTGCTCATGTTTGAGTATTTTGGGTTGTCACCCGCCCTGGCTTTTGACTTTAAGTCACCAATATGTTTTGGCTTGAACAACTGCGTTAATGATTTTTTTAGTAGCCGCATAAGGCTACAAATCTTTGGGTTGTCACCCGCCCTGGTTTTTTGGACTCTTTATGTCGCCAGCGTATATGTTGATCGGTCTTCTGCAAAATAGACAAGACTTCATGTCGGGGATATACCCCGCGGTGTAACCCGCCGGATGCATGACCCGGCTGGAGCTTGGCGACTCATTAGCGAACCGCCCGGACCTAGCGGTTTATGGGCAACCCGCCTGAACATTGTGACTCACTGGTGACCCGGCGGGCTGGTCAGACAGACGACAAGGCCCAAGGCCTAATAGGCCATTTCATGTGATGGTGGGCCGGCTTAAAGAGGAAAGGCGTGAGGAATATTTCCCTTACAAGTAATCAAGACCCGGACTTGCATCCAGCTTATATTAAAAGATAGACTAATCCTAATCCTACTAGGACTTCATATTTAACCTGCCCCTCCAACTTATATAAGGAGGGGCAGGGCACCCCAAGAGGGAGAGGCTGAATAATCTTGAAGGCTAGTCACAACTAGAGGAGAGCTGGTTTATGCGGCGACTCCCTCATGAGCATAATGATACCTAGCCACAAATAGCATTTAGGGTTATTACCGGATGATGTTTCCCGGGGCCCGAAGGTGTCTAAATCTTGTCTCGTGTGTCAACTCACCTTGACGATCTCTTCGCATCTCTCGGTTTCGACCAATCCCTCTCAAGCTATTATGTAGATGTGTTGGCCTCATGACTAAGTCCTTTTCACGAGGACATCTGCCGTAACAATTCCACGACAGTTGGCGCCCATCGTGGGGCTTGCGTACGGTGGTGATGATCTCTTCGAGGGATCGAGAAGTTCATGATCTCCCGGATAAGAAGAGCCGGTTTTGAAAGATCTGCATCAACTTCAAGTTCACCGGTTCAGATTAGATTTGAGTTTAAGAAAAAATTAGGGTTGGCTCTGCCGAGGGCAGCTGTTCCCGCGGGGCTTTGTGCGTCTGGCTCAGATTTCGACTGGTCAAATTTTCTTCAATGAGCTCCAGTGACTTTGCTAACGCACTAGAGGACAATAGAGATTCGGTGACTCAGAGCATAAAGCAGAAGCAATAACACCGAGCCGTACTGGAGTTGGACTCGGTCCCATGCCCGTGTTGCGTACACAAACTGGACGATGTATACCGGATTGATCAAAAGGCGGGCGGTTTATCACGTGCGGTCGGTCTAAATCGATTTATTTGGCAACGATCAGGAGGGCTTTGATCTTCTAGATACTAGCAATCATATCGGCGATGACCAGCGCGCGCAGGTGGACAACAACAACAAAAAAAGTAATGAGTAGCGGCAGCGAATCTGCTGTTATTGCTGTCCCCTACGACAAAAAACAAACTACAGTACTAACAGATGCCCAAGACAAATATGTGCTTGATGCATGTGCTCGCTAGCCCTGCTTGATGATGCACGTACATACAGCAGCAGCCTGCGGAAGTCAAAGGCCGAAAGAAAATAAGAATAAGAAAATTACTACTAGTACATCTCACGGAGGATTTAGTATAGGTACTATTCATCAAATGATGTATGATGCGAGGCCAGAGGGTCATCAGTTACGTACCTCCAGATAAATACCAGACCAGATAAGGACAGGTGCCAGACATCACGTGGGCATTAAAGGAGTCAACATGACCCGTGACCCGGGTGCTCTGTTCTAAACCACCCGGTTCCAGGCTCTGTTACGGCCACACTTCCAGCAGACATCTCTTCCATCATCGTTGTGACCGCGTGCTGAGCCACCCCCCGTCGGCTTTATTCTGAGCTGTCGCGCGTCTGTTGCGAGCCACCTCTGCTTCATCATCCACAGTCTTCCCTCGAGCCATTTTTACTGTTGTGGCGCGCCGTCTCTGCCGTGGCCTTGGGCGAGCGGTTAAATCGTTGTTGAAATTACTGGAGGTGATCTACGGACGGAATGTATGACTCCATCTATCATCCAGACGAATCAGGTCATATCCGTCTAAGCTTGTTTTATGAGCACATATTGTTTTTGTCAAAGAATAGTTTATCTTTGCCTTGGTCTGCAATATTGTTTATGCAGGACAATTGTTCACTGCAAGAGCGATGGTCGTGTCATGGATGTATGGCTTGCGTCACTATACACTAGCATCTGACCGTGCCATGATGCTTGACGAATATATGTGCAAACTGCTGCTTCTACGGCCCAATTTTCATCAACACGACGTGGCTGACTCGCCCATCCACGTGGCTTAACGCACATGTGATTAACTCGCCCGTCCGCGCTGGCTTACAATGTTGCGGCCGGCTCATCTATCTGCTCCCACGGCCGATTCGGCCGTGGTTGATTTCAGCTTTACTATGGTGGTCATCAACTCCGCGGTGGATAATTTCTGGTCTGATTTATCAGGTGAAATCCGTCCAGTATATTTTTATATTAAGTAATGCTTTCTTTAAAAAGAGTAATTACTCTATCTTGCAAATTCTCCAATGCAGGATAAGTTGTCTACTGCAAAAAGACTATTATATCACTAAGCTGTTGAATGACTCATACCAGTTTATATCACGGTTAAATATGGAGAATCTCAAGCCAACTCCTTGAGTCGTCTTGAGACTCGGGGGCTACAATGACATGACTCGGCAGAATTGGCTGGTTTCAGTGAATTCAAGAACTCCGAGTCATTGGAGGGAAAAATAACCCGGCCCTGGAGGCTACTGCCTTATTGGCGAATATTTAAGGGCCGTCAGAGAACTTCTGGCTTAAAAAGAAGGAGTCCGGTTCAAAATCCGGCTCAAGGGAAATCTGTCTCCCACAAAGCGCTGAATCTCTCAATATCCAGTTTAAAATCTGGCTCAAGGTAAATCTATCTCTCACAAAGCTTTGAAGCTCTCAATATCCGGTTTGAAATTCCGTTCAAAAAGAATTCCTCTCTCGCAAGTTCGAGTTCTCAGAAAAATTAAAGGTTGCCAAAGAGAACTTGCTGCAATCATGCGTGATTCAAACATGGGTATCCTGCCTTATGGGCTCATCTTATTATGGTCACTTGGGGGCTTCCTGCTCACTGAGCATAGCTATGACTACCCTCTTGGTCCAGCTTGTACGCCATGATTGCAAAATACTTGGGGTTTCCTGCTCATTGAGCATAGCTATGATTACCCTATTGATCCGGCTTGTACGCTTGGAATGAAATATTACTTGGGGGCTCTTTGTTCAACGGACAAGAGTTTTTATGACCCTTGTAATAGGCTTGGAAGCCAGGTGTATTCACCTGAAAACCCAGGTTAGCTTGCCTTTTTAAGTCTGCCACTCTGCCCAAATTGACTGGAATGACTCGCCGTACTTTTGACAGTAAATCTTATACAGACCTTGAACTTGTCAAAATTAAAATGACGATTGGTCATGTGAGGCCCGGCTTATAAGGTTGCATGAAGGTTTAACTCAGCGGTTGTGCGGCCCTTTGAAAGCACTTGACTTGAAGGTTTGGCAGCCTGTGAAAGCCTTGTTTTTTGTCTTTTGATTTATATCTGATTTGAGCATTTTTTGAGGTTTGTCTCTTGTGAAATGTTAATACATGGTTGAAAACCGATGAGGGCTATGATGCCTTATGGTTCATATATGAATCTATACGGATTTTATTAACCCGGCCGGGCTTTCGACTATAAGTCGCCCGTGTATGATGATTTTTTATACTTGAAAGCGTTGTGCTCTAAGCTTTGGGTTGTTACCCTTAATGCATGCGGCATGATAAGCCGGCAATATGATTTGTGGATAGGGTGTTGTGCTCTACATCTTTGGATTGTTACCCTTACTGCATGTGGCATGTTAAGCCGGCAGTATGAACTGATTTCACAGGCCATGTAGCCTTGAGAATATGACTCATCATTGAGCATCTTTGGGTTTGATAACCCGCCCTGATAGCAGACTTTAAGTCACCAGGATATTTTTCCTTGAGCAGTTAAAATGATGATATTTCATGACTCTGGGTTGATACTGACCCTGGATTATAATTATCAAGGCATCACCATGATATCAATCTACAGGTATGTCTTTTAGTAATGGTATGAATATGTTGGGTTTGGTAAACCGCCCTGGTTTTGGACGTTAAGTCACCAGTATATTTTGGATTGCGCCATTGGAATCACGCACTTATAAATCATTGGATTGTTACCTTCACTGGGTATGGCAATGTAAGCCAGCAGTATAAATCAATCCTACAGGTATGTTTTCCTGGTTATATGAATATGCGAAGTTTGATAACCCGCCCTGGTTAAAAAATTTAACTTTAAAGTTGCCAGTATGTTTAGGCTTGAATGGCCTTAATGTTAGTCTTTTCCATAATTGCATAAAGACTATATTATGTCTGGGTTGTTACTCGCCCTGGCTTTTGACGTTAAGTCGCCAGGGCATATGTTGTTTGAACTCTGTGCAGGATTTGTAGAGCTATGACTTACATAAATGATTATCAAAAATTGAAATTGGTGTTTCAAAAGGGTTATCAATTATTGATTTTCACAAAGGCTATAAGCTGTCGGGTTACAAAAATCCTGGAGTATAATGGATGTGCATTAAGTCGCCATCGGTCAAGAGCCACTGAGTATTTAAACTCCAAATTTACTTGTCAACCGATAAGGTGTTCAAAACTTTAATAGCCAAACTTGGCTGGATTGTCATGATGATATTGAATGATTGAGGTTTTCAATGTCGCTGTCGGTGTCAAAACCGGCAGATCTCGGGTAGGGGGTCCCGAACTGTGCGTCTAGGCGGATGGTAACAAGAGACAAGGGACACGATGTTTTACCCAGGTTCGGGCCCTCTTGATGGAGGTAAAACCCTACGTCCTGCTTGATTAATATTGATGATGTGTGTTACAAGAGTGGATCTACCACGAGATCAAAGAGGCTAAACCCTAGAAGCTAGCCTATGGTATGATTGTTGTTCGTCCTATGGACTAAAGCCATCTGGTTTATATAGACACCGGAGAGGGCTAGGGTTACACAAAGTCGATTACAATGGTAGGAGATCTTCATATCCAGACGCCAAGCTTGCCTTCCACGCCAAGGAAAGTCCCATCCGGACACGGGACGAAGTCTTCAATCTTGTATCTTCATAGTCTTGGAGTCCGCCGATGATGATAGTTCGCTATCCGGACACCCCTAGTCCGAACTCCTCAAGAGCCCTGAACTAGGCTTCAATGACGACGAGTCCGCGCGCATATTGTCTTCGCATTGCAAGGCGGGTTCTTCCTCCGAATAATTTATAGAAGATTGTGAACACCAGGATAGTGTCCGGCTCTGCAAAAATAAATTCCACATACCACCGTAGAGAGAATAATATTACACAAGATCAATCTGCTGACGATTCTACGTGGTGTGACGTCGCATCACTACCAAGCCTTTACTCAAATTGTTTTATTGTTCCACCTCAGTAGCTTAGCTAAGCGGTTTCCTTGGCACGCCTTGTCGAAGCAGAGATCGTGTTCCCTTATTCCGGATTCCCATCAATACGGACGGGTAACCCAACCGCGCCATTGATTGTGACGCTTGGGAGATAAGCGAGTTTTACCAGGCCGGTGGGGACACATGTTTTTGTCCGCCCATATAAGGGGATAAAGATCCGACCCTTTTACCTGCGCCTTCTTCCTCCTTGGGTTATCTATCTCTGCGAACTCAAGCTCTAGCGCCCAAGTCCGCACTTCTCACCTCAACCTTCTCCAACTATGTCCGGAGCGGGAGGCAAGTGGATGGCCTCCTCCGTCACGGAGGGGCAGATCCAGAAGTTGCGCGACGCCGGATATTTGTCCAGCAACATCGCGCATCGGCTCCCCGACGAGGGAGAGCTTGTCCCCAACCCCACGCCCCATGAGAGGGTAGTATTTCTTCCCCATTTCCTCCGCGGATTGGGCTTCCCGCTTCATCCCTTTGTCCGGGGGCTCATCTTCTACTACGGCCTAGATTTCCATGATCTGGCCCCGAATTTCATCCTCAACATCTTGGCGTTTATCGTCGTGTGCGAGGCCTTCCTCGCATCCAGCCCCACTTCGCTTAGGCTCAAGACCTTGAGTGTCAAGCAAGGTTGTGAAGGGCAGCAAGCGGAGTGCGGAGGCGCCATGGTGGGCAGGATGTCCCATGTTACGTGGTCGGAGGGCACTTTCGTGGAAACCATCAAGGGGTGGCAATCGGGTGGTTCTACATCACGAGCAGCGTGGACCTGATTGGGCAGCGCCCCAATTCAGATCTGGCATCCCTACACGGCTCACCTCCCGGAAAGAGAGTGGCTGGATTTGGGGGATTCGGAGGAGCTGACCGACTCCAAGCTGTGATCCGAAGCTGGTGGACAAGAAGCTCAAGCTTGTCAATGTGGTCCAGGTCATGCTCATCCGCCGGATTCTCCCGTGCCAGCGACGGGGCTTCAACATGTGGGAGTTTGATCCGGCGCAGCAGCAGACCCTGAGCGGGCTCTTCGACACTACGTACGAAGATGTCTGGAAGGTGTTGTTCAAGGGCGCTGAAGCTCCCCGCATCCGCCATCAAGATCGCGGATTCCGCTCGCAGTGTCCAGCTGACGAGGTAAGTGATTTCACCACTTGTTTTCCATAGTTTGGCTCTATGCGGGATCTAAACTCCCTTTGCCTTTGACAGGAATGGCTGGCGAAGGCCGAACGGACTATCTGTCTGGCCCCATTGCCAGACGACCCAGCGGACGCCCGCCTAACGGGGCTGCTGGCTTCGGCACCCCACGTGGTGCCGGAGAAGAAGGCCAAGAAGACGGCCACGGGGACTCGGAAGAGTTCCCGTTTTCAGGTGCTACCGGATGATGAATCCGAGGCCGACTCCTCCCACTAACGCGAGGAGGAGAAGAAGAAAGCCTCTCCCCCAGCGGGGGGAGGGAAGAAAAGGAAGGCCTCCCCAACAAGGGAGGCCGAAGGGTCCAAGAAGGGAAAAACTCTTCCCCCGGACTGCTCCGCCAACGCCAGTGACGACGACGAGGACTGGCCTCCAAGGGCCAAGCCCCTGGCGAGATCGTAAGTATCCGGACTCCCGAATAACTTCAAGGTTTTTTCTTTTCGCCACATAACGTCTTTCTAATGCCGCATACAACCTGCAGTCCGCCCAAGGATGATCTTCTCGTTTCGTCGAGCGGGTCCTTGGGTGCGTCGGATATGGATTCCCTTCCGACTGCCTCCACCCCCCGTGCCGCGGATGACGCCGAGGTGGGATCCCAGGAAGGGACCCACCAGGAGGAGGAGGCTTTGGAGGTGTCACAGGACACCCTCCCGGTCTTTGAACCGGACTCAGCCCCGGAGGCCACAGTGGCTCCGGAGTCCGGCGGGCGACCCCTTCGTAAGAAGGGCAAGACCGCGACGCCGGCTGCCTCCTTCCAACCGGAGGTGCCGGATAATTTGCTGGAGGCGCTCAACGGCGCCTCCATCAAAGAGGAACACCGCACTGTTATGAGTGCGGTGATTCAGAAGGTTCAGCTCGCCAAGAGCGGGCTGACCGAAACCTGCAGAAGCCTTCTAACAGGCTTTGAGGTAAGGATTTCAATATATGTAAAATGGTACCGCATAGACAGTAGCCCCTGATGCTCGGTTCGGTGTTCGAAAAGAAAAGCCGGACTGAGGATCTTTAGAAAGATAAACGCAGGAGTCATAAAAAATATGTCAATATGGGATTGCAGGCTGTGCTACTGACCTCCGCCGCATTGACTGCGGATGTCAATATTTTGAAGGAAAACCTCGAGCGGTCCGAGAACGAGCTCGGCCATGCCAAGAAGCAGCTCGAGGAAAAAGAAGGTGAGTAATACCTTATGAAAATTGTACCTTACAGAAAAGTATTTGGTTGCAAGAAAATGACAAGGATAACGTGGGTATTGTAGGGGCCACTAACAAGGTGGCGACCACGGAGGAGGCGGTGGCGCGGGCCGAACATAATGCTTGCATGGAGCGCACCGAGCGAGAGAAGCAGGAGGCGCGGGTGGCGGAGGTACAGCAAGAGCTCCAGGATCTCGTGAAAAACATGAGAGCTTGAGCGTGACTCAAGACTCGAGTCTCGAGCTTGCAACGGCTCTTGAGAGTGCCAAAGCCGCTAAGGCCGAAGCCTACAAGGCCCTCCAGGAGATTGAGGCGGTGAAGAAAATAGCAGCGGGTAAGGCATTTTTCATGCAAAGTAAGCATGTGAGTGTTAATTACCTGTTGCTTACCCGAACTCGGAGCTCTCCAGGGGCATTCGCAGATCTTCCTTGCAGCGTGTCCGATGCTGCCGCATTCTACCGGGCTGAGGAGGGGAGCTCGACGGAGAAGGTATTTTGGTCTCAGTATGCTGAGGCCGAACATCCGGTGCCCCTTAGTGACCAGCTGAAGCAGCTGGTCGAGCTCCACAAGGCGGCCGAACAGGCCATGAAGGGCCTCATAGTTCGGCTGTGGCCTAAGGAGGCCATGCCTGAGAGCTACTTCGGCCTGGTGCGGCGGCTGATGGATGTGTGCCCGTGGGTTGAAGTCATCAAGCATTCCGCTTGTATTGAGGGTGCCCATCGGGCCCTTGCCCGCGCAAAGGTGCACTGGGGCAAGATGGATGCCCAGAAGCTCGTGATGGACCCGCCACCAGAGGGCAAGGAGCATCGCACGCCCGAGATGTATTATAAGAGTGTGCTGAAGGGCGCCCGCACTATTGCGGGTGAGTGCTCCAAAGATGTAATATTTGAGTAAACTCGCATTTTTTTATCCTGTGCGCTGAAAACTTAGTTCATATGCGCTAAGCAACGCTTGTTAATTTAAAATATTACCTTCTGTGCGGCTGTTTATCAAATCTGAGAGATGGCAAGTCGTCGGCTTCAGCCCCCATGCCACGAGTCTTTGGGGTGTTCGATAAACTTGAGCGCTCTTGTTCCCATTTTGGGTCCATCTAGGAGGCGCCAACACAGCGAACAAGGCAACCGGACTTATAATGCTTGAACACTCTCACTTAGCCATAGAATTCTATAATTTTAAATTATGGCGAAGCCCCTAGTCTTCGGAAGGCCGAATTTGGGGCGCTATCCATGCCTTGGCCGGACAGTATCCGACTCCTCGCTCTAAGCGGCATAAGTCTTTAAGGACTCGCAAAAAACCTCTCGAACAGCGATCGCTCTCGCCTCATCATGACGGTCAGTTTTAGCTTTCCACTGAGGCGTTAACCCAGCTCAACTGGGGCGGAATCGCAGTGGTTCTCCCAGTGCTACCTTAGCCGATATAACGGAACGTAAGGTACCAAAACATGGGAGCCGGGCAAACCCAACTATTGACCCAAGACATGATTCGGAGCCGATGCATATAGTGCTATAAGTTCGGGGTGCCGCACTTGTGAAAGTGTTTGGACTCATCATACCATAATGCGGGAAACATAAGCCCCTGGTGTGTATTAGCCATACCAAAGTGTACAGATGCAACATGCCGTGAATGAACATATGTATGAAAAAGAAATGTAATTATAAGCAAAAAGGTGCTACATTGTTTTATTCAATAAGTGCTGCTACGAATGCAGAACGATACAAAAAGTGCGATAAGCAAGGTATGGGACTGTTAAACATGTCCCCCTCCAGGGGTAGGCTGCAGATTGGTGTATAAAAATGCTCGTAATGGAAACCACTTGTATATTCGTTGTAGCCTTTATCCTTCCCTGGCTGTTGCATCGTGAGTTCGGCAGGTCTGCTGCCGGACAGGGCCTCTGACAAACGGAGTCCTGTGGGAAAAAAGTAAAAGGTAAAAAGAAAAGAAAAAGGAACGACACACTTGAGAGCCCCTGGTGTGGTTGAGCCGCAGTCTGGGTTTATCGTGGTCGTGCCCCTCTCCCCATGCCCATGGTATCTTCAGAGCATAATGGTGTACGCGAAGGACCTGCTTTGACGTTTCGCAGGAGCTGGGGTTGGGGCCGCACTACTACGCGTGCTCGGAACGTGCCAGGTGGTCTTGTTGTAAGTTACTCCGGGCGCGCTTAGCTGTGTCCGGCCGCTTAACGGCCGGACTCGAGAATTGCCTTAAGAGGCTGCATTGCACTTCTGCCGCGAGATCCGCTTTATGTTCCTCCCGCGAGAGAACGCTCAGTGTTTTCGTTGACCGTGATGACTCCTCGAGGGCTTGGCATCTTGAGCTTGAGGTATGCGCGAGTGCGGCACGCGCTGAACTTTGCAACGCTGCACGTCCGAGCAAGGCATGATAGCCGCCATGAACGGGACTATGTCAAGATTAACTCTCGCTTCGGAAGTTATCCGGGATCCAAGACCACTTCGGTGTAATTGAGCCTGTATAATTGGCTTTACACCTGGTATGACGCCTTTAAAGGTCATTTTGGTAGGTTTAATCCTTGAGGGGTCTATGCCCATTTTGCGACCTGTATCCCGGTAAAGCAGGTTCAGCTGCTACCACCGCCCATCGGGACTCTAGTTAGGTGAAATCCATCGACGATTGGGTCTCGATCAGTCTGGCGAATCCGCCGTGGCGGATGCCGATGGGGTGGTCCTTCGGTCAAAAGTGATCGGGCAGGAGGACCATGGATTGAACTTGGGCAGCTGGCTCCATCGCGAGACATCCTCGAGTGCATGCTTCCGCTCCCTTTTGGGTATGTGCGTTATGATAACATGTTCACCGTCCGCACTGTGGGGGAAACCTTCATCCTCTATTGTTCCGCGGTTGGGTCTCGTCCTCGCCATCGCTATGCAGCCCCTTGTCATTGTTTTCGCAATTAACTTGCCTGCTCGTTGAATACCCAACAGTCCTGTTGGTGTGGTTAGCTGGCTTTTTCGGGTGCCGTGTATCCGCACAAGCGGTCGAGTATTCGGTCCAAATTGGATGGACCCGAGTAGTTCTTTTGAATGGCTTTTTCACGACCGGTTTAGAGCCTCAATCCGCATTGATTGCCATATCTCAATATTATCGCCAAGCACGCGGCGTTTGTTTTTTTACGACGCTGCCTGCCATTTCGGTCCTTGAAGTCCGGACTGCCAGAATTTTTGCTGAGGTTGTTGCTGCGTGCTAGCCAGCTGTCCTCACCCGCGCAGAAGTGGGTCATGAGTGATGTGAGGGCTGCCATGGATTTCGGCTTTTCCTGTCCTAGGTGCCGGGCAAGCCACTTGTCGCGGATGTTATGCTTGAAGGCTGCGAGAGCCTCCGCATCCGGACGATCGACAATTTGGTTTTTCTTGGTTAAGAACCGTGTCCAGAATTGTTTGGCTGATTCGTCTGGCTGCTGAATTATGTGGCTTAGGTCATCAGCATCTGGTGGTCGCACATAAGTGCCCTGGAAGTTATCGAGGAATGTGGCTTCCAGGTCCTCCCAGCTCCCAATTGACTCTGCTGGCAAGCTGTTGAGCCAATGCCGGGCTGGTCCTTTAAGCTTGAGGGGGAGGTATTTGATGGCGTGAAGATCGTCACCGCGGTCCATGTGGATGTGAAGGAGATAGTCTTGATCCAAACCGCTGGGTCTGTTGTGCCATCATAGGATTCAATATTGATGGATTTAAACCCTTCGGGATTTGAAGATCCATTACTTCGTCTCGTGAAGCATAGTGGGTGCGGAGCCTCAGATCGGGCGATATCACGACGGAGCTCAAAAGAGCTTTGTACATTTTGTTCGCCCGCCGGACTTATCGTGTCCGCATGACGGTTGTCGCCACGCAGTGGGCCCACGCGATCCGTAGATCGATCTTGATTGTCTTGCCTTGTCCTCCAATATATCTCGCAGGTCCGGAGCGTTCCCCTGTGGCCGTGTGCTTTTTGAGCGATGCCGTGGTATGGTTCTAGTGAAGGGCCTAGAGGCCTCTCTGTCGCGACCACGGGGTGGTCGGTCAGCCGTATTGTCTCCTGGTGATGCGGGTTCGTAAGCCTCCTCCTCTAATCGAGGGAGCAGCTTGCGCTTAGGGTAGCTTTTGAGGGGCGTCGAGCTCATGCTCTTCGACGCGAGGACTTCATCCATCCGCCGGCTAGCAGATCCTGATCAGCTCTAAGCTGTTGCTGCTTTTTCTTGAGGCTGTTCGCCGTGGCCATAAGCCTGTGTCTAAAACGCTCTTGTTCGACGGGATCCTCAGGCATGACGAATTCATCATCGTCGAGGCTTGCTTCGTCTCCGGAGGGAGGCATATAATCCTCTACCTCGTCTTCTTCCGCTCTCTCGTGAGGGCTGGCGTCTCCATCCTCCTGCGCTGGATCTTGCTGGAGTGGATTATCTTCGGCACTGTCCGGTGTATTGTTATCTCCGGTCCCGGATCTTCATTCTTGCTGTGGCGGGATTTAGAGCGGCGCCGCTGACGCCGGCGCTTGGGATGTTTCTTAGAGGGGTCATCTGTGGGGACCCCGACTCATAAGTCGTGATCACCGAATGCACGTGTACAGTGATCCTAGAGATCAATGCTCACTGAACACACAGAAGCTGAATAACAAGAGGCTTACATCCATACATACCAGACACACAAGTAGGACCATTATGGTCAAGTCTTGAGTATAACATTGCAGCGGAAATCTTGCCGATAACTTGGACCCATGCCATCTACCTTAACCCTACGGGCATTCTGACCGAAAGCGCCCTAGCTCGCATGTTCGTCTACCAACGTGTCCTTCATCACATCCTGTTCTTTCATGCCCGCCAATAAAATAACCAAGTGGCAAGCCAATGAGTACTTTGAATGTACTCGCAAGCAACCCATGTTTTGGTTCAAGATTCAACAATGCATGATATAGGTAAATTTTTGCAGTAAAGCTAGTTTTGAGTGCAATGACATGTTCAACAACTTGCATAGCATGCATCAAGAGGATTCATGTAATCCCGGAGGACAAGTTATAGATATCAACATAAATGGGTGGGCACCAACCCAACTCAATCATGTCAAGTCCTTGGACTTGACCCATGTAGTTCTCTCCACTCATCCATACATGCTCACCAGGTTTCGTAAACATATGGACGTAGCCCAAGAGCGGTTACCCAATTGTCCTTGACCGTGGACACGGCTATTCGAATAGTTTTACACTCTGCAGAGGTTGCACACTTTACCCACAAGATCCGGGGAACTTCCGTGTCATCCACGACCCGCGATACCTCAAGTACCCGGGGTAAGCACCCGATCACTACCTTTCCCTAGACGACACTAACATGGAGTCCACTCAATTGGTAGTAACCCCCGTGCCCAACATTATAACATATCATTTTCGTGGAGCCACGCTCCATAATCATCTCACATCACAAGCACGGGGTACCAACGGTGTGTCCGGTGCCCCATAAAAATGTTCTTGGCCGCCCTACCTGGCACGACCCCGTCCCGAGAGAGAGCACCAACTCTCCCCCGTCACTAGTAATGCGGGCTCCAAGCTAGCATCGGCCTAGGTAATCAATAATGCCCTTTCCCATACAAGGGTAGAGTGGTTGCGCATGTAAGGTTGGAATAATGGTCGCAACTTAAACCAATCCGTTTTTGAAACCACACTCACATATCCTTCTCCGGTACACCACCTCTTTGTCAAGTGGTTACCCAGCTCAACATCTCCCTCGGGCATTAGTGGCACCCGACGGGTTTTCAAAAGTCTTTGGGAACATATTTGCCTCCATCACCATGCATATCCCGCCTTTTTGTGAGCAACTATTTTAGCATCCTATCTACTCCCACCGCATAACCCTCATAAGGAGGTAGGGTCATGCACAATGCAAGTAGCAATGAGGAAGTAACAGAGGCGACCAACCAACGTGGTTTACCATCTCATCATGATTCCGATGCAACAATAATAAGTGATATATGACATGCATAAAAAGGTTTCATAGACATGGTCAAAGGGCTGCTTGCCTGGTTCATCTGAGTCTTGAAATCTTCTGGTCCTTCTCCATGTACTCGCCTACTTCGTCAACTAACATCGGAAACAATCACAATAAGCAACACAACAAGGCAGGAAATATAAGTGCTCCAAAATATTAATTTGACTTTTCTAGGACATCTCGGTTATATGAAAAATAACCAGAGTGGTTTCATTGGAATTGGATCAGTGGATATCTCTCGAACATTTCAATATGATGGAATCAAGGGGTTTATGGATTTGCAAGAAGTGTACAGAAACATGTTTTTGAAAAATGAGCAAAGGCACCCATTTAACAAACCATGATTTTAGAAGCATCTAGGAGTTGGTTTCACTGGATTTGGAGTTCAAATGAATTTCCTATGAATTTGCAAAGTTGACAAATATGAAGAAATGGCTCATTGTTTTATGTGGTACAGAAAGTATTAAGAAAAATGTTCATAAACTAAGATATGAACTTAGAAACATCTAGGAATTTGAATCATGGCATTTGGATCAAGTTTGAGCTCTCTGTGATTTTCTAAAGTTCATCACAGGAATAGGAGAAATGATTTGATAAATATTTGTGAATAAAAGGTCTCTGGAAAAATGTGCATGTTGCACTAATAGGTAGATCATGATTTATAGAGTCACTAGAGTGTACTGGGCGCAGTTTAGCAGTGGGCCGGCCCAGTGGCTCTGCTGGACGGGCAGAGGAGGCGACGCCGGAGGCGGGGTCGCGGAGTACGCCAACACGCGAGGAAAACAGATCTTGGCCGAAGCCGTCTCCACTTAAACAGGCGGGGCCCAGCCGCTGGGTCGCTGACGCTGGGCCTCAGCCAGGCCGTCGCTTCAACTCTCCCTGCCTCGACGGGAGACAGAGGAGGCGAGGCCGAAGCGGTGCCGCGCCTCCCGGCGGCACCGACCACCACCGTGGGCGCCGGCACACCGGCGTGCTCGGGGAGTGTGGACGCATCCTCCGAGGTACTCCACGGGCGCGTGGGCGGTCTGAGGTGAGCGCCCCATCGTCCATGGCGGAGGAGGCCGACGGCGAGATTCAGCACGGCGAGGCAGACGCGGGGAGGAGGAAGTGGAGCTTGGGGTGAGTCAGTGGTGGTGATGATGGGGCTGGAGTGGCTAGGTGGGGAGAGAGTGGCCGAGGCGCCTGATTTGAGCAGCGGGCGGCTCGGCTCCGGCCTAGGAGGGGGATGGAGAGCGCGAGGAGGGGAGTGGGTTGGTCCATGGGGATCACGGGAGGGAGAGAGGGCCAAAGGAGTAGAGAGGGGGCTCGGGGGTGGCCTTAAGTAGAAGGGGGCGAGGTGCACCGTGAGCTCATGCGCCGGTGAGGCTGTTGCCGTCGCTACAAGCCATGGGGGCTCACGTGGGCGTGTCCGGGGTGTTTGTAGGGGTGGTCTATGCCCAGAGGAAGGGAGAGAAGGAGCGGGGGGGGGGGTGTCAGGGCGTCGCGCGTGTGAGCTCGTCCATTGGAGCTCTCGGGTGGCCGGCGCGCGTGCGAATGGAGGCAGCAGGAGGGAGAAGGAGGAGGGGGCCAGGGGCGTGGCGTGTTGTGGACATCGAGCCACCTCGACTGGCGTGAGGGGGACGCCCGAGGCGGTCGGGGGACGCGGCGTCAACGGTCGAACGCCCTGCCAGGCGCTCCAGAGTGCGCCTTTGGCCGGCATCCGCGGCTTTTTGCACAAGACTCGCAAGGCCCACTGTGTCTAGCAGCTGCAGGGGGTATGGGCAAAACCTGAGGAGAGCCTTGGATGCTCTGGAATGCCAAGGAGGGAGAGAGAGGCTGAGAGAGAGGGAGAATGCTGCTGCCCTGAGAAGAAAATGGGGTTCTAACCCCTTAATCATGGCTCCTTGGGGGGGAAAGATGCGGTGGTAGAGGGGGACTAGGAGGGGCTGTGGTAAAAAGGAGGGCTCAAGGAGATAGTGGAAGTGGACAAAACATACATTTTTAATTTCTGCCAGAAGGTGTTTGATGGTGGTTTGGGCAAGAAGATGAACTCCACTTGACATGAGGCTTGATAGGGTCAAATGGTACACATAATTAGGGCCTTCCACCAATCTTGAGTTCATTTGGGCAAAGTTGCCAATGCAACTTTTGTGAACCCTAGAATTTGGCAGAAATGAACTTGTGTAGATCTAGTTGATCAAATCACTTCTCCTTGATGCACCACTAGGTGTGGTGGCCTCATTTGGTCATGTGTTCCTGCTCACAAAAGTTGGAATCAAGGAGAGAAAAGTTGGTAATGTAGAATTGTTCAAATTTGATTCTGGTCAGAGAGGGTTTTGGGGCTCTTTGATCAGTTAACTTGTTCTCCAACTTGTGCCATTTGGTCTAGATGAATGATTAGACCAGTTGAGCATGTACACAAGATTTGAGAGAATTTGGACATGTTTGGCAATGTAAAGTTGCTCAAACTTCAAAATGGACAGAAATTGTTTTGAGGGGATTTCATGGGGTTATACTATTCTCCATGATATGATACTTGTCCAGATCATCAAACATGTCATATGTGACATGCTAGAATTTTCTTGGAATTTTTGGAGAATATTTCCTTTGTAAATATTTCAAAAGCTTGAAATATCCAGAAAGGGTATTTGAGGGATTTGACCAATATTTTGAACATGACCATGTGTTGAAACTCCTATATATGGGAAATATATGTCCACTGAGTTTCTCTAAATTTTCACAAATATTTTTTAAGCATAAAAATAATTTTAACCTATTAAAGAAAATTTCTGGCCTTAAGAAAAGCTTTTAAATAAAATAGTAAAATAACTTTTAAAATCATATTTTTATGGTTTCTGGGTATCCTATATCTAATAGGAGTCAAATATATTTTTGGAAAGATTTTTACCGCCCTTAATTAAGTACTTGCAGTGCAAACCTCAATTCAGGGGTTTTTGGAAAACTAAATTTAGAAAATACTTTTTGGCCAAAATATTTTTACAAGAAATTATTTTTATGACCTACACACATGGCATGATCATTGGGCAGAAGTTTTGGATCAAGGAGAAGGAGTATAAGAGTTGGAGGATTTATTTGATTTTTGGAGCACTAGCAAACAATAGACAAAATCAAATCAAGCAAAGACCAAAACACACAAAAAGTTTTTGCCAAACCACAATTTATCATGATTTATCATCTTAAGTGTTGTGGCATGAAAATCAGGGTGTGACATCATCCTCCTCTGTTCCTTCGCCATTCCCATCCTTTGGGATATCCACCATGTATATGTCATATGATGAGGTGGCTTTCCAGTGCCCGATAGGCGCTGGCTCTTGTTCGTCTCCGGCATCGTCGTCCATACCGTCGCTGTCTTCGGAGTCGTAGTCTAGCATGTCGATTAGATCGTCGACGGAGGCTACAAAGTGGGTGGTGGGTGGGCTTTGAATTTCTTCGTCGTCCGCATCCCAACCGTCCTGACCGCAGTCCGGCCAGGGCTCTCCTGATAACGAGAGGTACTTTAGCGAACTCAAGATGTCGCCGAAAGGTGAGAGTTGAAAGATGTCCGTTGCGGTGAACTCCATGACCGGCGCCCAATCGGATTCGATCGGAGGGGGGCGCGGGAGGTTCGAAGTCCGGCAAGGAGTCCGGTACCTCGGAGTCGTGAGCTTTATGAGGGACAAGATCAGTGTTCGGCTCTATCGCCGTAGAGGTTGCAGCCCCTGAGGCGGTGTCTAGCCATCCGTCCCCGATCTGCGCAGCCGCCCGAATTGAAGATCTGGCGGTTCGAGTGCGGCCTCTGTGGTACCGTCCTGCTCGAGGCTAAATCATGCTCGCCGTGACAAAGGCGGCACGCCGTTGTGGCTCGACTCCATCGAGGATCAAGTCCACGCGGATGTCGGCCGTGAACTTCAAACTTCCAAATCTGACTCGACGCCAGGGCGTAGCTTCGATCTGCTCCAGATGGCTGCGAATCGCCCGCGATGCGGCCGCCGAATCTGAAGATCTGTCCGGGAGAAAAGTCTCACCCCGGACGCGCTGTTGATGATGGTCGAAGAAGCCATCGAGCCTATCGGTGACGACACGGAGGAACTCTCAATGAAAGCACCAATGTCGATGTCAAAACCGGAAGATCTCGGATAGGGGTCCCGAGCTGTGCGTCTAGGCGGATGGTAACGGAGACAAGGGACACGATGTTTTACCCAGTGTTCGGGCCCTCTTGATGGAGGTAAACCCTACGCCCTGCTTGATTAATATTGATGATGTGTGTTACAAGAGTGGATCTACCACGAGATCAAAGAGGCTAAACCCTAGAAGCTAGCCTATGGTATGATTGTTGTTCGTCCCACGGACTAAAGCCATCCGGTTTATATAGACACCGAGAGGGCTAGGGTTACAGAGTCGGTTACAATGGTAGGAGATCTTCATATCCAGACGCCAAGCTTGCCTTCCACGCCAAGGAAAGTCCCATCCGGACACGGACGAAGTCTTCAATCTTGTATATTCATAGTCTTGGAGTCCGGCCGATGATGATAGTTCGGCTATCCGGACACCCCCTAGTCCGGAACTCCCTGAGTCGCTTCAGCGCAATGGCTATTATTTTATCAATGGATATAATTTATTCTGCAATGGAAGGAATAGTCCCGAGTCGCTACACCCTTACGACCTGGCACTTGGGGGCTACATTATTCAAAATTATGATTATACCAAATATGGAAGTCCCATGTCACTGCAAGCATGCACCATGACACTTGGGGGCTAATGCAAGGTCATTTTTTACCTGCCTTATTGAAGACCTGACTCATCACATCGTAATGAGCCAGCCCTTGGGGGCTACTGATTACTCATATAAAAAATTCAAAGTACACAAGCTAAATCCATTATATTGAAGGATCCATTGCTCAGTTGGTAGAGAACAAAGCTCTTAACCTTGTGGATGTGGGTTCAAGCCCTACAATGGAGGCTACATCATATGATGTTATTTTTAATAAAGTACAAATAAATTCCCAGCTCAGTATTATCTTACTGAGCCGGCCCTTGGGGGCTACACCGGTTGAAATTTTCATGAGTATAAGGCAATTACAAGTCCCAGTTTGCTGCAAGCATGACAACCCGACACTTGGGGGCTACATAAGTGGAATATTTAGTTTTGACTAGTGATTGAGATGAATAACCTGGATTTCTTTAAGGTTGCAATATTTATATTGAAGCAAGTCTTAATTGTTACTATGCTCCCTTCTTAAGACATGGGGGCAACAAGTGATATGCATACAAGAGGTACATTTTCAAAGCTTGATGTTAGCAACAATTATGACCCGGTGCTATCAATATTTACAAACCGACAATTGTGGCAAGGATAAACCGGCAAAGTTCTACATCCTCAAGCCGGCTGAAAATCAGATGAGTATTTCAAAACCAATATTTTTTAAGCCGGCGCTTTGAAAGCCGACTCAAGTGGATTATGTCTTGCAATATTTCTCTACAAGAGATCAATGTCAGCAAATTGACTCTGAAGCTGGCCTGTTGACCCAGATTTTCAAAAGAAGTATCTGGATTTTTTGCATTGACAAAGTTGAAACATATCTGCTAAAGGAGATTTGCTATGAGATCATGGACATGTATATATCCACAAGGAAATGACAAGGACCTAATAATGATCAAGTATCTGCTTAGAAGAACCTTTGACCCCGCGTATAATCTATCAAAGTTGGTCTTGTTTTGCAGGATAAGTTTACCATGGATAAGTCCAAGCTAAACTGGGGGCTAATGTCGGGGACATCTGCCATGACAATTCCACGAAAATTCAAGTGAAAACAAGAGTTGTGGCATGGCTCATATGACTAGTAAAATTAGCTATGCCACAAAGTTTTGCTAGATCCAAGGTTCAGATAGGGTGGACCACTGTTTTAAGCTACCCTATTACAAGGCCTTAAAATTTAGCCCAAAAGATCTCAAATCAAGTGTTTTTTGGAGCAGCACTCCTGTAACCTGGCCTCAGAGCCGTCTGACTCATGATCACCACAGTCAGTTTTGTTCTTGACGCCTTCAAGATTCTGGGTCATCCCACACCGGCTCTTCCTCTTCGACCATCTGGAGGTTAGCCGATGTCCAGTCAATGCCGGTTAAAGCCTCGAATGTGGCTTCATCATTAAGAATAACGGAAGGGTCAAGGTCAGATGCGAAGATATGCTTATGCCTTGGAGGAACAAGGTCCATCACTTCTTGCATGAGAGGCTTAATCTTGTTGTTATTTTCACCGTAAGCCGGCTGGTACTTGTTTAGATCCAGCTCTTCTGTCAGCTTACATGCCAAGGGGCGGATTTCTCTGACGCGTTTGTTGAAGTCCTCCTCTTCAAAGGTTGACCCGTTGTCTTTGAATTCTGCGCATCCGGTGGCCATTTCCTCTAGGTCAAGTTCTAGTTGCCAAGCTTTAGTCCGTCTTAGAGCAACAATGGCTTCGGCATGGGCGGCTGATAATTTGATTTCTTCGATTTGAGCCGGCGCTATGGACAGTTGCTCTAGGACCGTATTGATAAGAGTTGGAGGCTTCTTTCCACCTGACAGAGCTACAAGGCTGCACAGTGTTCTAGAATATAACTGCTCAGTCAATGAACAAGCCGCCTTCAGTTTGAGCAGCATATTCTGGCCAAGGCTGGCACTTCTGGGCCTGTTCAATTTTTCCACGAGAATGTCAGGCGGGTTAAAGATTGTATATTATGAATCGCCAGATGGATTAAAGAAATATCAACAGAGATGATGAGTTGCATGTTTAGCTTACTGAAGTTGGCGGCTGACATTTGAGAGATGTGTTGCTTTAAGCCGGCTAACTCTTCCGATGTCGGCTTAAGCTTCGCCTCAACATCTTCTGCCCTTTTTAACAATGCTGCCTTATCAGTTTTCCAGGTGGTTCTTTAGATATCAAAACCCGCCTTGATCTTCTAATATTCTCCCAATGTAGTTTTCAGCCTTGACTTGGCCTTGGAAGTTTCTGCTTGTTGCAGTTCTATGTTTTTCCTTAAGTCGCCAAGTTGTGACTCTTTCACGTTCAACTTTTCCTGAAACTGGATATTGAAGCAATGGTCGTAAATAAGGAGCAAGTCTTTGTGATACAGTTAATCAAGTCCCAAAGCACATAGCAAGCAATATACTTGGCACTTGGGGGCTAATGTAGGTCATTTCAATTTCTATTAAGACCTGGCTCATCTTGTCAAAAGTTAAGCCGACCCTTGGGGGCTACATATTTGATTCTGTCAAGGGCATCAAGACCCGGCTCATCTTATCACTTTAACCGGCCCTTGGGGCTACACATTTGGTTTTCTTCAATGACTATTAGTCCCTGCTCATCTTCTTAAGTTAAGCCGACCATTGGGGACTACACTTTGGAAAATTTCAAAAGTCCAAAGCATATTCAATACTTTTCCTATACTCTAGACTTGGGGGCTAATATGGACATAAGTATACGCGTAAGGTTAAAGAGAGAGTGGATATCTTCATACCTCATATTTCTGCTTCATTAGTTGTACTACCCTAGCCTCCATGTCTCGACTTGTGTTAAGACGACTCAGATAGCCCGCATACACGTCGCCCGCATTGAAGGAGGAGTAGCTCTCCAGGTCGAGTTTGGCCTTGCCATTCTCCATGGAAGGAGATTCTTCCTTGGTACTATGCTTTGCTAGGACATTTGAGGCTCATGGCGCTGTGTAAGCCGTCCCAGTGATAGTCACATCGTCGGAATTCTTATGAAGGGGGATCTCTTCAGTTAGCTTGGCAGGGCTGGGCGGCTTAGGGCTTGGCGGGTCATGACTAGCAGATAGATTTATTTCAGTATTCATCGCCTCAAAGACGGCAGTGTCAGATTGCGGAGGCGGGTCATTGGCAGGATCTTCAGGATTTTGGATTGAAGACTCAGGGGCCTCTCGCACTTGCTTCTCCAGCTCAGCAGCTTTCGGGTCTTTTGAAGAACCACCCACCTTTTGCTTGTTACCCGCCTTTGCTATGCCTCTGGAGAAGAATACCAGTGTCTATGAGTATATCATTATAAATCACTTATGAGCAGACGAAGATACTTACCCATGGGCAATCTTGAAGGCAGGCATTTGAGTTCTGGTAGAGTCACCAGGTGATGGAGGTGTCCCCTGATAATTTGAGTCAGAAGGAATCGATTAAGAGGTTTACAAATGAGACCAACCTTTGGAAAGGAAAGAGTTGGGCTATGAGGCTCCTCATTTCGAGGCTTGCGAGGACCATGCGTGTTCGGTAAGCCGGAGATGAGATCTTGAGAGCCACCACTCCGGGTCGACCGTCGTCATTCGTGTTGCTGTTTCTTCAAAATAAAGTTGGGATCCAAGTGAGCAAGAGGATGAGAAACTTTCACTTTCCGGACGACCCGCCGAGTTTTCTTTCTTGGTAAGGGTTCTGAGCCGGAGGAAATTATAGTTACCTTCGTTGCGTTGGCATGAGTGGTCTCTGCCTCTTCAGGAGAGGAATCAGCGTCAATAAGTTGCATAAAGAAAAGACCAAGGGAGTCAAGTTCTACCTCTGACTCATCATCAAGTGTGAGAAGTTCTTCAGTTGTAGGTTTCTTGCGGCGAGCCGGCGCGCGAGTCTTTCCTATAACCTTCTTAATAGGCACGGCGACTTGTAATTTCTTCTTCCAGAAAGAAGATACGGCCTGTAGATGGATACCTATCTGCAATAAGTGAAGGTGAAGGCTCATCCAAGATACTTATAGCTGGAGGTTGATTAAGCATGCAGAAAGGGTACAATCGCACTTCATGGCAATTCTATAGAGGCTCCCCAAGCAATGATTTAACCATATCAATGGTCTCTTATCAGGCAAGCATGTCTAGTTATAGCGCTGAGGAACTTTCTTATCACCTGTGTATTCACACATTAAGCTGCTGCGCCGACTCAATGGCAAAATTCTCCAAGGGACCCAACAATGGGCCAGATCAACTCTAGATAAACCGTTGGCTACCAGGGCCCTTATCTTTGAAAAGGTGGATGAATTTCTAGCCCGCTCCGTAGCAGTAATACGATCTGGAAGTTCATGGCTAGGGTTGTGTAAGTGCATCTAGTTCCCCTTAGTGATTTTGGTGTATTGAAGACATATAGGTTAAGGGACTAATGCGCTTATGAATGTACACAGGTCTATAAGTCTATGACGAGTTTGATATTTACAGAGAAATTCGCCCATAAAAATGAAGTTCTTCGACTGAAGACTTTGGATTACTGAAGACTTTCTGAAGACTTTGAAAGTGAAGAAATTGGTGTGACCTTGAAGACTTGGTATTCATTTGAGGAACATGAAGCGTGAAGACTTTTGTTTTCGTAGTTTCATTTTCTCTTTCTTGAGTCATAGGAAACACCGTACTATTAAAGGGGGTCGAGGAAATACTAAGGAAAATTTTCCATGTGATGCTCAACTCAAAATCCTACACCTACCAATCCCTGGTCTCTGAGGCCAGTGACAGAGACAAAGTTCTTTTGGTCTCTGAGGAAATTGTTCTGACTGAGGAGTTAGGAATTCGCTAGTGTGGATTGCCTACACAGTGAGGAACATGATAGCCGTGAGGAATTTGAGCCTCAAATTTCCGACCGTTGCTGTGCTACGCACCAGCTGTCCCAAAATATCTACCCACCTAACGGTCATATCATTGAAGGGCATTTATGTCTTATCATGTTGGGCTCCACCCTAGGCTATAAATTGCCGCCCCCTTCAACCACTAGCTGGTTGGCTGCTCCGAGAGAAACTGACACTTGTCATTTGAGAGCATCCCATCCTCCGAGGACTTTGAACAAAAATCATCGAGTGAGGAAAACCCAAACCCAAACACCTACAAACCCAAAGTGATTGAGCATCTTGAAGAGATTGATCTGCGTGGATCCGGACGCTTGTTACCTTTGAGGACTGTGCTTCTTCCGGAAGGTTAGGCGTCATGGTCTAGAGCATCAAGAGGAATTGTGGATCGCCGAGTGACCGAGTTTGTGAAGGTTGGAAGTCACTGAAGACTTACCACGAGTGATTGGGCCGAGTCATGTGACCTTAGTTCAAGGAGAATCGGTGAGGACTATGTGTCCGGGACTGTGTGTCCTCAGGTTTAAATACCTAGCCGCTCCAACCATATGTACAACTGAGACAGCAGTTGGAACTAGTCTACCAAATAATTGTCTTCACCAAGCTTATTACTTCTATTTCCTCAACTCTTTCATTTCCTCATTACTGTGTGGTGTGCTTGTCATATCTGTATTTGAAGACTTTAACTGAAGACTTTCTCAATTTCCTCAGTTCAATTTCTTCAGTCTGTTTGTCTTCATCCTGTGTTATCCTATGTTTACGCTTTCAGTACTCTGTGCTTGTTTTCATTTCATCGTGATGACCATGCTTGTATTCTCTTATGTTTACTGTTGAGTACTTATTCCGCTGCAAGTAGTTCTTCGCTAAGGAATTTCCTCACCGGCAAATTCCTAAGTGAAGAATTCGTAAAATCGCCTATTCACCCCCCCCTCTAGTCGACATAACGCACTTTCAATTGGTATCAGAGCGAGGTACTCCCTTGTTCTGTGTGATTTTGGTTTTAACCACCTAGAGTTTTAGTTATGTCAACCGCAGGTATGAAGAAAGTGACAAGCCCCATCTTTGACGGTCACGAGTATCCCAAGTGGAAGGCCATGATGAAGAAGCACCTCATGGCGATGAACAGCGAATTGTGGACCGTCACTGAGATTGGTCTTACGCATCTGTGCAAGATGGCGGAAGCTGATGACATTCGCAAGTACACTCTTCTCAACCTCACGGCGAAGGACGTCATCTGCTCCTGTCTGTCTTAAAATCAGTTCAGGAACATCATGCATCTCGATCATGCGAAGCTTATCTGGGACCGTCTCTCTGAGGTCTATGAAAGTCATCGAACCCGTCATGATCCTTGGTTTGAGGACTTCAAGGAATCTCTCAAAACGATGAAATTCGAACCAGAATCATCATCCTCTTCATCATGCCTTATGGCAAAAAGTGCTGAGGTAACTGAATGCTACCTATCCGACTCAAGTGATGATGAATCTGATGATGAATTTGGACCCAGCTATGTCAAACTTGCTTCCTTTGCCACTAAACAACAAAGAGCTTTGGAAAAAGTTCAATACATGCTAAATAAGAGCGATGATATGTTGGGTGAAGAAATGGATCAGTCAAAAGCTTTGGCTGAAAGTCTTCAGAGACTTCATACTAAGTATGACACCCTTCAAGATCAACATAACACTCTCTTATCTGATCATGAGAAGCTTTCTTATGAATTTCTTCAGAGAAAGCAAGATCTTGAGAATCTAAGAGTGAGTTATGAAGATCTTCAGAAGGAGCGTGATTCATTACTTGCTCAACAAATCAGTGCTGCTCGGGAAGAATTTTTTCCTCCATGCTTGAAATGCATTGAATGTGAATCTACAAATTCTTCACCTGAATGTTCAAATGCTTCTAATGCTACAAATTCTTCAACTGTCTCTGCTATCACTAATTCCTCATCTGAGGACATTGCTAGTATCACTGATGATGCAGGGCTGATGTCGATGGGAAACGACACCTATGGGATCACAAGAATCCCTACCGCGGTTGCGGGGCGCGGGGTTGAGAGAAGAGCGGGTCTAACAGAGAGCATGCGGTTTGTTTATCCAGGTTCGGGCCGCGAGGATGCGTAAAACCCTACTCCTACTTTGGTGGATGTATTCTGAGTTCTTGAACTAGCTACGAGGTGTAGCGAGCTCCAAAAAGCTGAATCATTCTCCTGGTCGCCTCGGGCCTCCTTTTATAGGAAAAAGGGGTCGCCACAGTGGCACACAGGAGGTGGGAAGGTGATACAGCGACAGAGCTTATCGCTGCTATTATAGGACAAAGCGCATTTAATGCGAGGCTTAGGTGTCCCTTCACTTTATCCGGGACGGGGGCGAGGCCCGTCCCGTCCGTTGCCGCTCCTCCAAGCTTCGACATGCGCCCTAGCCAGCGATGCATGCGGTGCCATGTAGGCAGGCAGGCAGCTGAGGTGGCGCGGTGGTGGAGCCTCCACGAAGGGTTGCATGTGCCACGCAGGTGCCTGCCCAGCTGGTTTTGGTCGGCAGCTGCATGCGAACGGCGGCGGAGACTTGGCTGGTGTGGGCCTGACAGTGGCCCTGCTGGTGCGCTTGGCGAGGGCCTTGCCGGGTGGCCCGGCAAGGGTCTTGCCGTAGTGTGCTGTCGTCCCCGGCAAGGGTCTTGCCGGGGGCCTTGGTAGCCTTCCTCGGCAAGGATCTTGCCGAGGATCGTCGTCTTCTAATCCTCATCTGATGTCGAATATGTCTTCACAAAGATCTGCATGCCACCACAAAGGTGCCTTCCCGAGCCCTAGCCCCACGCGGATGATGGCGTTGGGGATCGTGGGCTCAAGGGTGGCTCACTCCGTTGGTGTGGGGCGAGCTGTCCCGCCAAGGATCTTGCCGGGGCTGCCCCCGACAAGGGTCTTGCCGGGGGAACCTGCTTCGTCCCTCTGCTCTTTGTGGTCTTGGTCTTGGCGTTGCTCTGGCCATCTTGGGCTTCGATCTTACCTTGGCTCACCTCCCTTGCTCTGCTTGGTGTGGTCGCGGGCGCGGCTCTGACTGCCCGTGCACAGGTAAGGGGTGCAAAAAATGTTCCCCTAGTTTTGTACACCGAAAATAGCCCCCGGGCCTGGGCCACACATAAGCGCGGCACGTTGTTGGGCCAGGCCCAAAATGGTGCGCGGGCAGGCGGGGCGGTTTTTACCGTGGTAAGATTTTTCGCGCGCTGTGCTTCCCACGACCCGCGCGTGCGGCGCGGCGTGGAGGGGCGTGCGTGACGTGGGCGGCACGCGTGGGGCGATTTTCACATGCATGCGTCACATCATAGTAATGAGGCGGCTCGCGCCTTCCCCGTAAAGGGATTGAGGCGTGGAGGCGCTGCTCATTTACTGAATGGGGCCGGGGCGCGGTCACCAACGCATCCACTCCCCACGATCATGGGGTGGGGAGAGGTCGCCTCACTTGTCCCCTCGGCTCTGCATGTCTGCCACGTGTCTTTCATCCGCTCGGGGTGGCAAGCGTTGGAGGCGGGGAACCGAGCCGTCGCTGGTTGGGGCATCGGGTCGGTCTTGGTTCCCTGCGCCTCCCGTGTCTTGATTGACCGGCGGGCGGCGAGCTAACCCGTTCCTTTATAAAGAAGCGGGAGGGGGATGGCATCCGCATTCTTCCATCTTCTACCTCCTTTGCTTCCGCTCCTCCCTTTCATCCGTGATGGAGAAAGGAATCCGATCCTTGACGGTGGCGGCGAGTCGCCGCTCGACAGCGTACCTCCTCCTCCTGCGCCCGTGGTGGCGAGCCGGCCGCGAGGAAGGGGGGAGGGGCAGAGGTCGCGATGCTTTCGGGTAAGAGGAGGGCGGGCGCGCCGGCCGCCCCGCCCATGGTGCCTTTCCCGATGGAAGGCCATGTCGGAGACCAACCCCGCGAGTTCTTCATTAGGCTGCACCGGCCTCCGCGTCGCCGTCTTCGTCTTCCCGCCCCGTTTGCTCGAGAAAAATGGAGCGTGAACGGCCCCAATCCCTCAGATTACACATGAGGGGTTGCGGGAACGGGGGCACGCGGGTCGACGTTGACTTCCCGGCTCCTCGAGTCATGTACCTCCGTCGTGGGTGGAAGACGTTCGCTCGCATCCACAGCCTGACGGCGGGGCTCATCCTCTACTTCAAATTGATGGAGGACGACCTTCTCTCCGTCAAGGTCTTGAGGAGTTCGGGACTGCTTTGAAGTGCTGCGAGGAGAGCTCCTTCGATGGAGATTCTGACGATGGAAGCTATTCCTCGAGCGAAAGTGACGAGGAAGACAGCAGGGCGGATAGCGGGGACGAGTTCGACTAGGCGTCGGACGCCCCGCGCCTGGGCGGGTGCGGCAGCAGCAGCATCTGCATCTGGCCTCTCCTCTGGCAGGGGTTTGCCGGGGGCAGGGTGATACGTCTCCAACGTAACTATAATTTTTGATTGCTCCATGCTATATTATCTACTGTTTTGGACTATATTGGGCTTTATTTTCCACTTTTATATTATTTTTTGGGACTAACCTATTAACCGGAGGCAAAGCCCAGAATTGCTGTTTTTTGCCTATTTGGTGTTTGGAGAAGCAGAATATCAAGCAGTCCAAGCGGAATGAAACCTTGGGAGCGTGATTTTCTCATCGAGATAAGACCAAGGAGACTTGGACCCTCCGTCAAGAATGCCACAGGCGGTCACGAGGTGGAGGGCGCCCCTGCCTCGTGGGCCTCGAGCTCCACCGACATACTCCTTCCTCCTATATATACCTCGTACCCCCAAGCGATCGGATCTGAGTCAAAACCTAATTCCACCGCCGCAACTTTCTGTATCCACGAGATCCCATCTTGGGGCCTGTTCCGGAGCTTCGCCGGAGAGGGCCATCATCACGGAGGGCTTCTACATCATCCTAGCCCCTCCGATGAAGTGTGAGTAGTTTACCTCAGACCTTCGGGTCCATAGTTAGTAGCTAGATGGCTTCTTCTCTCTTTTTGGATCTCAATACAATGTTCTCCCCCTCTCTCGTGGAGATCTATTCGATGTAATCTTCTTTTTGTGGTGTGTTTGTTGAGACCGATGGATTGTGGGTTTATGATCAAGTCTATCTATGAATAATATTTGAATCTTCTCTGAATTCTTTTATGTATGATTGGTTATCTTTGCAAGTCTCTTCGAATTATCAGTTTGGTTTGGCCTACTAGATTGGTTTTTCTTGCAATGGGAGAAGTGCTTAGCTTTGGGTTCAATCTTGCGGTGTCCTTTCTCAGTGATAGAAGGGGCGGCAAGGCACGTATTGTATTGTTGCCATCGAGGATAACAAGATGGGGTTTTTATCATATTGCATGAAACTATCCCTCTACATCATGTCATCTTGCTTAAGGCGTTACTCTGTTTTTAACTTAATACTCTAGATGCATGCTGGGTAGTGGTCGATGAGTGGAGTAATAGTAGTAGATGCAGGCAGGAGTCGGTCTACTTGTCTCGGACGTGATGCCTATATACATGATCATACCTAGATATTCTCATAACTATGCAAAATTCTGTCAATTGCTAAACAGTAATTTGTTCACCCACCGTAGAATACTTATGCTCTTGAGAGAAGCCACTAGTGAAACCTATGGCCCCCGGGTCTATTCTAATCATATCAATCTCCATCACTTTATCATTGTTTTGCTTTTTTACTTTGCCTTTTACTTTTCACTTTGCATCTCTATACCAAAAATACCAAAAATATTATCTATCATCTCTATCAGATCTCACTCCCGTAAGTGACCGTGAAGGATTGACAACTCCTAATCGCGTTGGTTGCGTTGAGCTATTGTTTTGTGTAGAGTCACGAGGGACTCATGGCGTAGCCTCCTACTGGATTGATACCTTGGTTCTCAAAAATGAGGGAAATACTTACGCTACTTTGCTGCATCATCCTCTCCTCTTCAGGGAAATCCAACGCAGTGCTCAAGAGGTAGCACGGGGCCAGCTCCTTGAACTTCTTGGGGCCGCCTCCTTGGGTAATTTGGCGTTGGGAGGCTGCGGAAGAGGAAGAGGGCAGGCAGCAAGGCCGTCAACTCGGAGTACGCGGGCACCGACGCCTTCGTCGCGTACTGCCGGTCCTACCGCCTCGTCTTCCAGCTCTTTTCCCAGCACCGTCATCACCAGCCTGCCCATGGGCGGCCACAGAGGTGTTCTCTCGGTGTCTTCTTCTGCTCGTAGCTCGCCCAGGCGCCCCTTTTTCCCTTTTCGCCTCCTTGACCTGCCTCCTGAGGGAGGGACAAGAAAGGGGTTACGGGCATCTTATCTCTTTTTTTGCTTGTAAGCCTGCGGGCCTCTGTTGAATTTAAAACTTGTAATCCCTTTGTTCATGTTTTTCATTTCGTATGAACTGTACCTGTACGGGATGTTTTTAATGAAAAAGGGATGTTTGCCGGGTTTTTTGTTCGCAGGCAAAACCCACGACAAGGAGTAAATCCTTGTTACCTTTAAGATAAACGTTTTCTCGCCCGGCAACAGGCCTTGCCGTCCCCCCACTTCGCTCGACCTTTCTCACGCTCTTGGCGGAGGTAGGGATGAGGTGGGTTTAGGCTCCTCATTTCATTTCCTTGCTGCCGCGACTACGACCAAACTCGGTCCCAGGAAACGAGTCCTAGGGTCCGGAATGAGGGGAGAACGGTAGCCTAAGGATAAAACGAGGTTTCACATCCCTTAGTCCATAACAAAACGCATGATAAGGGGTAGAAAACTTATCTGAATCTGCAGCCCCCGGCAACCTTGGCTTGACGCGGGTGGATCTTTGCTCTTATAGCCCTCGGCAACTCTGGTTTACCAGGGCCGGGGCGTCGGTCTGTTTCCTTCTTCCCGAGTAGCTTAGCAGAAATGCTCATGTGTCCTGCAAACCGAAGGAGGACAGGAAAGGAACAAATAGACGCGCAGTCGACCTCTAGGCTAGGGGTTAGTCACCGCTAAGCACTATCAATCCTAACCAACGACGAGACTCGACCTAGCATGCATGCTATAACTTTGGGCGCCAGCGCTTCATTTATTTATGCTAAGGGTCTGCGCCTGGCTTTGTACAGAGGGTCACATGCCTTGCGGCAAAGCTCGTACAAAAGGTGGCTTGCCGGGGGGGCCCGGCAAGCCGCGCCTTATGGGTAAAAGCTTGCGAAGATGCTCGATGTTCCAGGAGTTTCTCACTGGTACGGCATCCTCGGTCTGTAGGCGGACTGCGCCAGGCCTGGTGACTCGTATTACTCGATAAGGGCCTTCCCACTTTGGCGTCAACTTGTTGGAATTCTTGGCCGACTGAACGCGCCGAAGAACAAGGTCGCCTTCCTCAAAGCTTCGGGCATTAACCTTGCGGCTATGGTAGCGGCGCAAGGCTTGCTGGTAGCATGCCGCTCTCAAAGCCGCCCGAAGACGATCTTCCTCAAGGAGTGTTGCGTCATCCTGGCGCAACGGCTCTTGCTCAAGCTCGTCATAAGCGAGCACTCGAGGTGACCCGTGTATGAGTTCCGTGGGGAGAACTGCTTCCGCCCCGTATACTAGGGAAAAAGGTGTCTGGCCGGTGGCTCGATTTGGCGTCGTCCTGATCGACCAAAGAACCGTCAGCAACTCATCAATCCAGCGCCTTCCACTCTTGTGCAGCTTGTCAAAGGTCTTCGTTCTCAAGCCTCGCAACACTTCAGCATTTGCCCTCTCCGCTTGGCCATTGCTCCGTGGATGTGCCACAGAAGCAAAACAGACCTTGCTGCCGAGGTCTTGGATGTACTACATGAAGGTGTGGCTTGTGAACTGCATGCCATTGTCGGTGATGACTCTGTTTGGCACACCAAAACGGCAGACCAGTCCTTTGAAGAATTTGACGGTGGTGGCGGTCACCTTCCTCACTGCTTCCACCTCTGGCCACTTTGTGAACTTGTCGATTGCACCGTACAAGTACTCAAAGCCCCTGACAGCGCGGGGAAAGGGCCCAGTATATCGAGCCCCCAGAACGAGAATGGCCAGGAGAGAGGGATTTTTGGAGGGCTTGAGCTGGTTGATGAAGCTTCTTTGAATGGAACTGGCACGCTTCACACTTGGTTACTAGTGTCGTCGCATCCTGGAGTGCGGTGGGCCAGAAGAAACCTTGCCGGAACGCCTTTCCGGCAAGGGCCCTCGACCCTATGTGGGAGCCACATATGCCTCCATGTGTCTCTGCCAACAGCTCCAGTCCTTCCTCCCGGTGGGCGCACTTGAGTTTCACACCGTTCGGCCTTCTCCGGTACAGGACATCATCGACGAACTGGTATAGGGAGGACCGACGGGCTACTTTCTCCGCTTCTTCCTGCTCCTCGGGTAGCTCCCCTGTTTGGAGGAACTGGACGGTATGCCGTGCCCATGCCGGAGCCTGAGGCTCGACGGCAAGGACCAAAGGCATCTCTTCCGCCATGGGAGCGGTTGTCCCTACGGCCAGGGCCTGATGCCCCGCCGAAGCCAGTTGCTCTTGGGCAGGCTCAGCGTCCGCGGCAGTACCCTTGCCGGCGGCCCCGGGGGGCTCGGTAGGAAAGTACTTGCCGGGACCTGATTTCCTCTGCTTGCTCTGCCCAGCTGATGGATCGACGGATGGTTGAGTTAACCGGAGCAAAAAGGTACCTGGTTCCACAGGTAGCTTGAATGTGGCATGCTTTGACAGGTAATCGGCGACGTCGTTCTCCGCTCGGGGGACGTGCTTTGCCTGGATACCGTCAAAGCGTTCCTCCAGCTTCCTCACCTCATCTACGTATGCTTCCATCAGTGGGCTTTGATAATCTTTGTTGACTTGCCTGACAACGAGCTGCGAGTCACCACTGACGATGAGCTTCTTAACCCCGAGGTCTGCCACAATCCTGAGACTGGCAAGCAATCCCTCATACTCGACGGTGTTATTGGTGGACATCTCCCTAGGGAAGTGCATCTGGATCATGTACTTGAGGTGCTCTCTGGTGGGTGCGACGAGCAGCACACCGGCACCGGCGCCTTGCAGCGAGAAGGCTCCATCAAAGTACATGATCCAGTTGTGGTCTGTTTCCTTGCCGGGGAGAGTAGTCTCCTAGATTTCTTCGTTAGGTGTCGAGGTCCATTCCGTGATGAACTCCGCCTAGACTCTGCGCTGAATTGTCGAGGTACTCTCGAACTTTAAGCCGAAGCTTGACAACTCCAAGGCCCATTCCACAATCCTTCCAGTTGCGTCCGGGTTGTGCAGTATCCGTTGCAATGGGAGGCGGGTGACGACAGTGATCTCGTGGGCCTGGAAATAGTGACGCAGCTTCCTCGAGGCCATAAGGAGGCCGAAGAGCAATTTTTGCACACCGGAATACCTTGACCTAGTACCCTGCAAGAGGGAGCTGACAAAGTAAACCGGGTGTTGCATCATCTTTTTCTTGGGCACCACTTCACTCGACCGTGCGGGCATCGCCTTGGTGGCACCAGACTCTGCCGGGGGCCGCGCCTTGTCGGCACCAGGCCCTGCCGGGGGAATCTTCGGCTCGCCATCCGCTGGTCCTGCCACCATTGTTGCCTCCTTGTCGACCTCCCTCTGTGCCACTAGTGCGGCGCTGACCACTTGATTCGTCGCTGCCAGATACAGCAGCAACGGCTCTTGTGGTTTAGGCGCAACTAGTATTGGCGTGGAGGAAAGGTATTTATTCAGGTCCTGTAGTGCGGCCTCGGCTTCTGGGGTCCACTCTATTGGGCCCGCCATTTTCAAGATCTTGAAAAAGGGAAGGGCGCGCTTGGCGGACTTGGAGATAAACCGGCTCATGGCGGCAACGCAGCCGGTGAGCCGACGCACATCCTTGATCCGCTTGGGCGCCTCGATCTGCTCAATTGCCTTGATCTTGTCTAGGTTTGCCTCGATCCCGCGCTGTGACACGAAGAACCCGAGAAGCTTGCCGGACGGGACGCCGAAGACGCACTTCTCAGGGTTCAACTTGAGGTTGATCTTGCGTAGGTTGGCAAATGTCTCTTCTAGATCTTGCACAAGAGTCGGCCCGTCCTTGGTTCTGACCACTATGTCATCCATGTAGGCTTCCATATTTCTATGGAGCTGAGGTTCAAAACCAATTTGGACTGCTCTTGCAAACGTTGAGCCAGCACTCTTCAACTCGAAAGGCATCCGTAAAAAGCAATACGTACCACATGGGGTGATGAATGTTGTCTTTTCTTCGTCTTCTCTCATCATGAAGATTTGGTGGTAGCCCGAGTAGGCATCGAGGAATGACAACAGATCACACCCGGCCGTGGAGTCAACAATCTGGTCGATGCGCAGCAATGGGAAGGGGTCCTTAGGACAAGCCTTATTGATATCTGTGTAATCAATACACAGCCTCCACTTCCCATTCGCCTTGTGCACCACTACCGGATTGGCCAACCACGTCGGATGGAGCACCCCTCTCACCAAACCTGCCGCTTCTAATTTCCTGATCTCCTCTGTGATGAACTCCTGTCTCTCCAGAGCCTGCTTTCTGACCTTCTACTTGACGGGCCGCGCGTGGGGGCAGGCAACTAGGTGGTGCTCAAACACTTCCCTGGGAACACCGGGTATGTCGGATGCTTGCCATGCAAACACGTCGACATTTGCTCGAAGAAAGGTGACGAGCTCGCCTTCCTATTTGCTGTTGAGGGTGGAGCCTATGATGAAGGCCCCTCCCGTGTCGTCCTCCGCGACGGGCACCTTCTTGGTCTACGGCGGCTCGGCTGTGGATCTCTTGCTCTTGTCGTGAGCTCTGGCACGTCCTCAGCGGTAGCACAACACCCGAGGAGGTGTGCTTGCGGAGTGGGTGCGAGAGGTCTTGCTGGGCTCCTTCTTTCCTCCACGGGCCTTGGCGGCGGGGGCAGTGCCTTGACGGCAGCTGCTGCAGCGCTTCCGGTAGAGTTGGTCGGGCGCAGATCAGCGCGTCCTTCTTGTCGGAGGGGCGGAGATGATGGTCAGCGGCCGGGCATCTTTAGCATGTTGTAGGCGTAGTGTGATGCCGCCATGAACTTGGCTAGTGCCGAGCGGCCGAGGATCCCGTTGTAGGGCAAGGGGATCTCGGCCACGTCGAAGAAGATCCTCTCCGTCCGGTAGTTCAACTCTCCTCCAAAGGTCACGGGCAGTGTGACCTTTCCCTTTGGCTGACTTCTCCCCGGATTGACCCCCTGAAACGTGCCCATTTCCTCGAGGTCTCCGTCTGGGATTTGCAACCTTTTGACCACGACAGGCGAGATCAGGTTCAGGCCGGCCCCGCCGTCAACCAACATCTTGTTCACCCTAAGGTTGCGTATTGTTGGCGAAACCAACAACGGAAAACACTCGACTGCGCTAGTGCGAGCAGGGTGGTCCTCGGCATCAAAGATGAGGGGCGTGCTGGACCACTTCAGCGGCTTCTGAGCGTCAAAAGGGGCTCTGCTGCTGTAATGTCACGCGCCCACTGCTTGAGCTGGCGGTGAGAGGTTGAAAGTGCGTTATATCGACTAGAGGGGGGGTGAATAGGCGATTTTTATGAATTCTTCACTGAGGAATTTGCCGATGAGGAAATTCCTTAGCGAAGAACTACTTGCAGCGGAATATCAAACTATCAAAGTCTGCACTTTCAAAATATCAAAGTCTCCTCTCGGAACACCAATTTATTCACTTTCAAAGTCTTCAGAAAGTCTTCAAAATATCAAAGTCTTCAGTCGAAGAACTTCATTTTTAGGGGTCGACTTTCTCTGTAAATATCAAACTCCTCATAGACTTATAGACCTGTGTACACTCACAAACGCATTAGTTCCTTAACCTATAAGTCTTCAATAAACCAAAATCACTAAGGGGCACTAGATGCACCTACAGAGGTATGCAGCGAGGCACCTCCATCGACGTACATGGCCTCCGTAGCCTTCTGGAATCCTTGCTCGCCAGACTCATCGTCCTCATCATGATCGTCGTCTTCTTGCTTCTTGTCGCGGCCCCGGGCAGGCCTCTCTTGTTGGTTGTCCTTGCCGGGGCGGCCTCCTTGGCCGCCACGCTTCTTGCCGGATACCTCAGCACCATCCTGGTCCTTCTCCTTGTCCCGCCTTTCATACTCAGCCTTTTGCTTCTCAGCAAGCAGCTCGACTTGTCGGCAGTTCTGGAGATCGTGGCCCTTGGTGCGGTGGATCTTGCAGTATTGCTTGCGGAGCTTCTGGCTTGTCGGTAGCCGCCAAAGGCCGGCGGCGGCGACCGGCAATCTCCTTCTTTGAGGCGTCTGCGTTGACCTTCTTGCCGGCACCGGTGTCGTCAGATCCCTCAACGAAAAGCACGACCTTGCCTTTGCGTTTCTTCTTGCAACGCCGGCCCTTCTTCATCGGGGCGGCGGCGTCCTCATCGGTAGAGTCGGTTTCCGCACCGACGTCTTCACCGGGGTACTTCCTTCCCTCTTCAGCTCGGGCGCACATGCGGCGAGCGTAGGCTCGGCCACATCCTTAACCTTGGTCGCCGCTTGGCTCCTCGTGCATCTTGCGATTGCGCGCGTTACGATGGAGCAGCGCTAATCCTGTGGCGGGATGAGCGTCGGGGATGTTGTCTGCACCGGCTGAATCTCTGGATATATTTGCGCAGGGTCTCCCCTTCCTTACGGGGAATGATATGCGAGATCACGGCACGGCCATGAGCTTGGTGGCCTCTGTGAAGCGTAGCGACCTCATAGCACACGATCGACCGGGAGGAGATGGAGTCCGCGGCAAGTGCATCAACCAAGACATTACATTGGGCTTGGCGCCCGGAAGTAGTTGGCAAGCACCTTGTCGTCGCAAGCCCCAGCAGCCTGCATCGCGATGGTGTAGATCTTTGAGAACTTCGGACGGATGGGTTTTGCGGTGTACTTTCGGCGGCGTCGAGCTTGAACGTGCGGTGGGACGGCCACTGGAACTGCCTCAGCTCACGGGTAAAAGCCGAGCAGTCCACCTCATAAGGTAGGCCGGCGGGGCCCCCCGGTGCCGGGTGGTTCGTAGCGGGTCCCGCCCGCTTGTCCGACTGGCGGCGCGTTTCACGCCAGCGCTCGACGGTGGTTCGAGCATCTTCGTGAGCTCGCTCCCGAAGAACCTAGCGCTGGTCGCGGAGGGTCCGTTGGTCAGACGACGTTATTGTTGGGTTCTACGGTAGGGTGCGTCGACTGCAAATTAAAATTCCTACGCGCAGAACATCCAGGAACATGCTACGGGAGATGGATCACGGTTTGTTACCACTAGGCGCGCGATGCGCGCAGCGGAAGAAGAGTTGGGGCAGCGCGTCTGCGTGGATCGTCTCCTCCTCGTTCGATCTCCCTCGGCGGCGGTCGTCCGATCCCCGTCACGAGTTCGCGGAGAGGCGCAAGTGCACCGCCTCTAACGGTATCCGCGCGTGCGGGAGGAGCGTCGTCGGCGGACTGCTAGGTCCGATCACACGATCGGCGGCGAGTGGGGGTGGCTATTCGCAACACATGCAAACCCTAGTCATGGCGCCGAAGCGATCAACGCACGAGTGTGCCGCACCTCCACTTTATATAGGCATCCGTCGCGGGCTCAACACTTGGGCCTCGCCACGGACCCTAAAGCAAAGTCTATTCGGTCACGTTCCTAGTCGATTCAGATCACATTCGACCAATGTCCCTGAACCGACCTCATAGGTTCCTTCCCTTAAGCTGCGACCCCTTAGGTTCAAGTCGGCTTGGTCACGATTCGGATCACCTCCGACCATCACGGTTGGTAGCAGCCTCTAGCAAAGGCGTGCCGACCACCAAGCGAACGATGAAGCTGGTTAGGCGAACTTTGTACAATGTGTCACACTTCTGTTCCTTTGCCGCCCGATATATGTTGCCGGGCTCAAAGCGAGACTGTCATCCTTGTGCTAACCCGACCTCTTTTCGTTCGGTGATACCGACCACAATCCGGTTTATCTCATAATCCTTGTCGCATGGCCATGCTATTCTGGTCGAGATCACGAGGGGCCCAGAGTATATCTCTCGATCGGAGGGCAAATCCCATCTTGCTTGACCGTGTCTCGCAGACATGGGACTGGACAAACCGAAACCTACCTTTGCAACTACCGATCACGGAGTAGCGTTTGGTCGACCCAAAGCAAGTACATCACCATCCAGTACATGTGTCAGCTCAGGTCTTAGGACATAGAACGTATGTTTTACTAGAGACTCACAGATGACATATCGCTGCGTCTCATAGTTGGGTCTGTCCGACTCAGACCTTATCTCGACTCGGATCCGACTATGTCGAATCCGACCAGACCTTTCCAAGTCCAAATTATCCGGTTAGCGTCCAATGCTCCATGGCTAGTGAGACCAAGCCATCGACCGTGTCATATGCCAGTCTAGTCGGCTGCGCGTCCACACAGCCCTTTTGACTAGGGACCTTTTAGGACAGTCATCATACAATGCATAGTCCCACAAACAAGTCACATACTTGCTGATACACATCATTGATAATGTCCAAGGACTATCTTTATTCATAAACACATAGGAAATATCATCATACATGATTGCCTCTAGGGCATATCTCCAACAGTTATGGAGATGTCATCACCAACATCGTCGCGACGGCTGGCGAGGAGGAGGAGAGTGCACCATGGCCGCAGCTCCCCCGGTCCTCCCAGCGCCAGCATGTGTTGGTTCGGTGGAGCGCGGAGCTGAGGGCCCCGCCAGTCGCAGATCATCTTTGTTCGCGACGGCGACGAGGCTCCGGATGGTGGACCTCCACTCATCGAGCTTCTCCGCAGCAGGAGGGAAGTCGAGGAGCAGTTGTGCGCATGCCAAGGCTTCCGCTGGCATGGGTGGCAGCGACAGCTGAGTGGATCGCGGCGCGCTTCGACTTCTAACTATGTAAGAAGGAGCTCTGTCACGACCCAGCGGTTGCGTGCCATTTTCACCAGTGCTTCGGCGAGCGTGTTGAACTCCTTCGTCTTGCTGACGACGCACAAGGCTCTTCCCACGGCGGTGCCCAAGGTCACCAACGTGGTGACGCTGTTCGGCGCGCACACCTTGGGAAGAACGCACGGTGGTCGCCGTGTATGCGTCCTTGAGGTCGCCAAGCCGCCGGAGTCGGCGCAACGACACCCTCGGAGGGCCCCGTGCCGCCTGCGGGGGGCCCAGCTCCGTCTTTGGATCCAGCGGCGTGTAGCCGGTCGTCTGGTGCACGAACGACACCGCTCGCTAGGCTTCGACTGCCTGGGTGGTGCTGGTGCTCACGGGCTGCGGCCCGAGTCCTGTCCACGACCGGTCCACTGCTCGTCCGCACCGGCACGGGCCGTTCGGCCCCCAACAAGTCGATCGCCGTCGCCGTATTCTTCTTAGGGGCCATGGCGACGAAGAACCGCTAGGCTAACTGCCAGACCAGATTCTCACAATTGCGCGCCCCCTACTTGGCGCGCCAAAGATGTCGGTGGGAAACGACACCTATGAGATCACAAGAATCCCTACTGCGGTTGCGGGGCGCGGGGTTGAGAGAAGAACGGGTCTAACAGAGAGCACGCGGTTAGTTTATCCAGGTTCGGGCCGCGAGGATGCCTAAAACCCTAATCCTGCTTTGGTGGATGTATTCTGAGTTCTTGAACTAGCTACGGGGTGTAGCGAGCTCCAAAAAGCCGAATCCTTCTCCTAGTCGCCTCGGGCCTCCTTTTATAGGAAAAAGGGGTCGCCACAGTGGCACACAGGAGGTGGAAAGGTGCTACAGCAACACGAGCTTATCGCTGGTATTACAGGACAAAGCGCATTTAATGCGAGGCTTAGGTGTCCCTTCACTTTATCGGGGACGGGGGCGAGGCCCGTCCCGTCCGTCGCCGCTCCTCCAAGCTTCGACACGCGCCCTGGCCAGCGATGCATGCGGTGCCATGTAGGCAGGCAGGCAGCTGAGGTGGTGCGGTGGTGGAGCCTCCACGAAGGGCTGCATGTGCCACGCAGGTGCCTTCCCAGCTGGTTGGGTCGACAGCTGCATGCGAACGGCGGCGGAGACTTGGCTGGTCCGGGCCTGACGGTGGCTCTGCTGGTGCGCTTGGCGAGTGCCTTGCTGGGTGGCCCGGCAAGGGTCTTGCCATAGTGTGCTGTCGTCCCTGGCAAGGGTCTTGCCAGGGGCCTTGGTAGCCTTCCTCGGCAAGGATCTTGCCGAGGATCGTCCTCTTCTAATCCTCATCTAACCTCGAATATGTCTTCACAAAGATCTGCATGCCACCACAGAGGTGCCTTCCCGAGCCCTGGCCCCACGCGGATGATGGCGTTGGGGATCGTGGGCTCAAGGGTGGCTCACTCTGTTGGTGTGGGGCGAGCTGTCCCGGTAAGGATCTTGCTGGGGCTGCCGAGGCTGCCCCCGGCAAGGGTTTTGCCGGGGGAACCTGCTTCGTCCCTTTGCTCTTTGTGGTCTTGGTCTTGGCGTTGCTCTGGCCATCTTGGGCTTCGATCTTACCTTGGCTCACCTCCCTTGCTCTGCTTGGTGTGGTGTGCTGGCGCTGGCTCATTGCCGTGCATGTGTAAAGGTAAAAATGTGCCACTAGTTTTGTACACCGACAGCTGAAGGAATTGTACATGACAGACATGTACAAAAGCCTCAAAGGGCATCAGACTCTTTGTGATGTGCTTAAAAAGCAGATCCTCAACAGGAAACCCAAGAAAGAGGGTATTGCCTTTGAGAGGAAACTCAATGCTGATGGTACATATTGGAAGCCTGAGCAGTACCCCAAAACCTCATGGGTTGCTGCAAAGGGACCTCCAATTGATCCATCCAATTTATCTGGCTTTACTTGAGAATCTTCTCATTCTTCTGATGAGTCATTTGACTCCAACTATAAACTGTTCAAAAATCATAATGGTGAAGTATTTGCTAGATATGTTGGCACTAACTGCAGGAACGGTTCCCCTATGAAGAAAATCTGGGTTCCCAAAAAGTGCCTTGAAAGTCTTCAGGTGAATGTCCTCATGACACCACCTGTGAAGAATAGGAACCCCAGATCAAATTCTTCATATGGACCAAATTATTCATATGGATCCAAGTCCTCATTTAAACATCATCGTGCTAACAACTCTGTTTCGCAGGGAAGAGCTAAGGGCTATGAATATGAGCATTATTCTTCTAACCATTATGTTCATAAGTCCTCAAAGAATTTCTCTGCTTATTCATATGCTTACCCTAACTCCTCTTATGTGAAACGAAATGGATTGGCTTCTATGCGACCTTTCTCATATGGAGCTCGCAGAGTGATGAACTCTTTGCCACCCCTTCAGATGTGGGTGGTGAAGAAAAAGAACTAATATCTTATGCAGGGTCAGGTCTCCAGACGTGCGTGAACGTCTGAAGAATTTGCTGGAGACCTGAAAAGTTCATGAAAGGACGCAGGCTAATCATGAAGAAAAGAACTTTCATTTCTCACGTCCTCCTACTGCTTTATCTGTTCTATTGCTTGATGAAATTGATCTGATGAATTGATGTCATATTCTTCACTGATGAAGTATATGAAGTTCGTAAGCTGCACTAATTCATCTACAGGATGATCAACCCAAAGCCACTGAGTGGGTCCTCGATAGTGGATGTATAAATCACATGCCTGGTGACAAGAATCTATTGTTGGATGCTCCCTTATCTCCATCTCATCTGAAGCATATCATCTTTGCTGACAAAGGCAAAAGTTAGGTATTGGGTCTAGGTAAGGTTGCCATCACAAACGATCGACACATGGACAAAGTCATGCTTGTAGAGTCCTTAGGATACAACCTCATGTCTGTCTCAGTGCTTTGTGATCTTGATATGGTTGTTGTCTTTGGCAAGTATCATTGTGTTGTGGTTATGGAAGCTGACAATTCCAAAGTCTTCGAAGGCTTTAGGAGAGGAGACTTGTATATAGTTGATTTCTCTACAGGACCGCAACCAGCCGTGTGCCAACTTGCAAAAGCTTCAGAAGGCTGGCTATGGCATCGACGACTTGGTCATGCAGGCATGAGGAATTTGCACACGCTTGCGAAGAAGAAGCATGTCATTGGCATTGAGAATGTCAAATTCGTCAAGGATCACTTATGCGGAGCCTGTGAAGCTGGAAAGATGACCAAGGCCAAGCATCCAGCGAAGACTATCATGACCACTACTCAACCATTCGAATTGCTTCACATGGACCTCTTTGGTCCTAATCATTACTCAGCAGTCACAAATGATGCGTCTCTCTATGGCTTTGTTATTGTTGATGATTACTCTCGATACACATGGGTACACATTGTTACTTGCAAACATGAAGTGCAGGAAGTCTTCAAACGATTTTCCTCAAGGGCTTCAACCAACTTTGGTGTGAAGATCAAGCACATCAAAAGTGACAATGGAACTGAGTTCAAGAATTCTGGTCTCGATGACTATCTTGATGAACTTGGTATTACTCATGAGTTATCTTCTCCTTATACTCCTCAGCAGAATGGCATCGTGGAGCGCAAGAACAGAACTCTTGTTGAGATGGCATGTACTATGCTTGATGAGTACAAGAGGCATCGTCACTTCTGGATTGAGGCAATTTATACTATGTGCCACATCATCAACAGAGTATATCTTCACAAATTCTTCAAGAAGACAGCCTATGAACTCCTCAATGATAAGAAACCCAATGTGAGTTATTTCAAAGTCTCCGGTGCTAAATGCTGGATTAGAGATCCTCATCACAACTCTAAATTTGCACCGAAAGCACATGAATGTTTTATGCTTGGTTACGGAAAGGACTCGCACACCTACAGAGTCTTCAACAACGTTCTTCACAAGGTTGTTGAAACTGTAGATGTGCGGTTCGATGAAACTAGTGGCTTGCAAAGAGAGCACCTACCTTCTGTAATAGATGAAACAGCACCTGAGGAATCTATCAAGTTCAAGGCTACTGAGGATGTCATTCCTACTGAAGAATCTGCTGAAGAATTCATTCCAGAGCATGAAGAACGTCGAGCTAATGCACCTGAAGAAAATGCTGAAGAAAATGGTGCTGAAGAAAATGCTGATCAAATTCCTCGACGACAACCAGCTCATCCTCGCCTTGCAAAAGAAGTGCAAGTTGAAAAGATCGTCGATGACATTGAAGCACCAGGTCCTCTCACACGCTCAAAAGCTTCACATTTATCTAACTTTTGTGGGCACTATGCTTTTGTCTCTATCACAGAGCCCACTAAGGTAGATGAAGCATTTCTGGAGCCTGAGTGGATTCAGGCCATGCAAGAAGAATTACATCAGATTCGAGCTCAACAATGTGGGAACTGGTCAAACGTCCAGATAAATCATAAGCACAATATCATTTGCACAAAGTGGATCTACCACAACAAGCAAGATGAAAATGGCCTTGTGGTGAGGAATAAGGCATGGCTTGTAGCTCAAGGCTACACACAGGTTGAAGGAATTGATTTTGATGAAACTTTTGCACCTTTTGCTAGACTTGAGGCTATTAGCATATTACTTGCTTATGCTAACCATCATGATATCACTTTATATCAAATGGATGTGAAAAGTGCATTCCTCAATGGTAAGCTTGAGGAAGAAGTATATGTTGCTCAACCCCAGGTTTTAAGATCCAAAGCATCGACAAAGTCTTGAGACTCAATAAGGCCCTCTATGGCCTCAAGCAGGCCCCTCGGGCGTGGTATGATACTTTGAAGGAATTCCTCATGAAGAAAGGCTTCAAACCCGGTTCACTCGACCCTACTCTTTTCACCAAATCTTATGATGGTGAATTGTTTGTGTGCCAAATATATGTTGATGATATTATCTTTGGCTGTACTGACCAACGTTATAGTGATGAATTTGCCTATATGATGAGTGAAGAATATCAAATGTCTATGATGAGAGAGTTGAAATTCTTCTTAGGTCTTCAAATTCATCAACAACGCAATGGCATATTCATATCTCAGGAGAAATACCTCAAGGATGTACTGAGGAAATTCGGTATGCAAGATTGCAAAGGCGTCAAAATTCCTATGCCCACAAATGGCCATCTGTGCGCTGATGAAAATGGTATTGACTTCGATCATAAGGTATACCGCTCCATGATTGGTTCTTTATTGTATTTATGTGCATCTAGGCCAGTTATAATATTTAGTGTTTGCATGTATGCCCGATTTCAAGCTACACTGAAGGAATCACACCATTAGGCTGTGAAACATATTCTTCGATATCTAGCTCACACACCAACACTTGGATTATGGTACCCCCAGGGCTCGGCTTTTGATCTCATTGGATATTTTGACTCTGAGTATGCTAGTGATCGTGTGGACCGCAAGTCAACATCTGGTACATGTCATTTCCTCGGACGATATTTGGTCTGTTGGTCCTCGAAGAAACAGAACTGCGTATCACTGTCTACTGCTGAAGCTGACTACATTGTTGCTGGTTCTTGTTGTGCTCAATTGTTGTGGATGAAGCAAACTCTCAAGGACTACGGCATCAACGTGAAGAATGTGCCTCTCTTCTGTGACAATGAGAGTGCCATCAAGATTGCTCACAACCCCGTTCAGCACTCGAAGACAAAGCACATTCAGATTCGTCATCATTTTATTCGTGATCATGTGTTGAAGGGCGACATTTCTATTGAGCATGTGAGACTGAAGAACAGCTAGCCGATATCTTCACAAAGCCTTTGAATGAAAAGAGATTTAGCAAGTTGTGGTGTGAGCTAAATATCTTAGAATCTTCGAATGTTCTTTGAAAAGGACACTCATCCTAACACTTATGCAAAATTGATGACTTAGATGTGCAACACATGAAGAAACATTTTTCTTCAATAAATGAAGACTAACACTCTAAGTGTGAAGAAATTAACGAAGAATTTGATTCTCAGAACCCTACAACAATTGTACGCGGTGTCTGAAATCATCATTCTAATACGGTGGATCACGCCACCACCAAAAGTTGAAAATCTTCAATTTGAGTTTTTCCTCAGCTTTGATAATTCCTCAGTTGTTCATTTTCTTCAACTTTGCAAAATCTTCACTATTTCCGTTATTTTTTTCATTCATTATATATATATATATATATATATATATATATATATATATATATATATATATATATATATATATATATATATATATATATATATATATATGAGTTTATGTCCTCTGACATTCACTTATGGCTAATTCTTCAAGTTGCTTTTTCTGCTAAGTGAATGTGATCGGACCCTTCCCCCTCTATGCTAAACTCAACCCAATCTATTCACAACTTCTTCATGTGCGTTCTATTTGAAACTCGTTCAAAATCTTCACTGTGTCCTTGTCAGCTGAAGAATTTGCGAATGGAACGTTAAAACTTATCTTATCCCAATTTTCGGCTTTGCCGCTCAAACCGTTCCTCATCCCATGATATACTTATGTATTCACTCACGATCGCACACGATCTCCACTTCTCAGTACGTGGTGACACATGTCAAGCGAATGAGAAGGGTCAGGGGCACGTTCATCCAAATTCTTCGGGCGAACAGTTTTTCACCGTGGCTATAAATACCCCCTCCCCTTCCTCACTTCCTTTACTCCGCTCGACCTCTCTCCGGCTCGAGCTTCTGAAACCCTAGTGCCGCCGCTACTTCATCGTCGCCGGTGAGTGAGAGCTTCACTGCCTCAACCTCGTCGCCGTCGTACTCGTGCCGGCCGTGGATTTCTTAACTCCGCTGCCGCCGTAGCTGTCTTCCTCCGCCAAGTTAGGGCGTGGAAGATCTTCACTGACGAACTTCACATCTCCACATCCCAGTTCATCGTGTTCTTCGTCCAGGGTAATTAAAAGTTACTTTTACTGCCCTCTTTGATTCAAATGATTACTGCAAAATCTTCAAATGTGTTTTTCTTCGAAGTCTCACACACTATAACACCTCACATGTCATCTGTTCTTGATTCATTTCTCTAAGCAATAATTTTTCTTCAAGATTCCTCAATTGTGTGGATCTTCGATCTATACAACTCTGGAACCTAAGACAAAGAACACTTAGTGAAATTCTTCAAGACTCATCTGGTCAAATTCCTCAAACTTGTTCTTTTTAAAACCTTCTGAGAACGCATATGACCTCTCCAAATTCCTCGCAACTATACTCTGTTCACGGTACTCATGTCATTCTTTGAATCACTAGGTTCTCATCAACTTAACTCATTTGCAGCGCTCCTCAAAGAAAAGTTGCATACTTCTTCAGAGAATTCAATTGTTCAAATTCCTCAATTGAAGAAAATGGCTGACGGAAAGAAGCCACAGAAAGGAGGAAAGAGGCCTCAAATCAATACTGCCTTTGAAATCCCTGATGATATATACAAGGATTATTGCTCACCTGATGAGGCTAAATTTGGAAAAGAGGACAAGAATCAGCGCAAGTTGCGCATACAAAGGATAGAAAGGAGATGGGCAAGAGAGTGGAGGGAGTACATGCATGTAACTCCCAAGTACATGAAGAAATTCGCTCTAAATCCTCCATGCCCAAGACCTCCGTTGGCACCTGGCCAAGAAGTGGATCCCACCAGCCTCAAGCGCGGTGAGGATTATCCTGATGAATGGGCCAAGCGCCAGGCCAAGTTGGCTAGAGAAGCCAGAGAAGCAGTGAGGAAATTCAATGAAGACCTCTGAGGCCTCTGTCAAGCCGAAGAAATCCATGGCAAAGAAGCCTGCGCACAAGTCAAGTGCTTCACCTTCAATGCCCTCAAGGACAAGTTCCTCAGCAATGCCCTCACGGCCAGAATCCTCAAAGCCCTCACGGCCAATTCCTCATGCTGCTCCTGCTCCTCCAAAGTCCTCAGCCGCTCCGACCAAATCCTGAGCACCTGTGCATCTTGCCACGTGCCAAAGGATTACAGGCATGTCTATTGCCTCAGGAGCTTCTGCTAGTTCCTCAGCTGCACCAAATTCTTCAACAGGACCCTCTCTGCTGAAGACAAAGACCACTGCTGGACGAGGCTCTCGCCCAAGTCCTCACAAGAAGCAGGTCGCCTTCCAAGTGCCGTCTGATGAAGACGAAGCTGATGATGAAGAACTTGCTGAAATCATCAGAGATAGGCAAGTCAGGGCTGCTAGAGTCAAGGGCACAAATGTGCCTCTGCTTTTGGATCCAAAGTTGATCCTCAACTACATTGATCTCTGGCATAAGGACCCAAATACTCCTATGCCTGACTTCAAGCTGACTCCTGGTCAAAGTCATATGCTGACTGCCTTCATCCAAGAAGAAAAATGGAAATATGAGAAGGCCAGGCAGATCAAGAAAGCGGAGTACAGGAAAGAAAAATTCCTGAAGAACAACGTTGTCTCTATGACAACTGATGATCTTGTAAAGATCCAGTCTGAAATCAAAGTCCTCAGCGATGATTTCAATGCTTATTATGCTGATTGGCAAGGAGCCAAGGTCAGGTTTGTTGAACTGACTGAGAAGTTCACCTCCAATGTTGCAGCCCCATCACAACAAGAAATTCCTCAGGCTGAAGCATCTGCTCAGCCTACTGAAGAACATGCCAGCACCGCTGATGACATTCAGGCTGCTGAAGAAAATGTGAGTTCCAGGGCTGATGACTGCATTCCAGCCGCTGATGAAATTGCCAGGGCATCCACTAGTGGTGCGCTTGAAGAAAATGAAGAGATCAGGGCAACTGCATCAGTTGTGCCTGAAGAAAATCAACCATATTCCTCTGCTCCTCATGCGCCTACTCCAACTGCAATCCTTCCATCTACAACTGATGTGAAGAAGACCAAGGCTGCAGAGTGTGCAGTAGTGAAGAAAAGGAAAGCATCAGCTCCTTCAGATTCTTCAGATCCGAAGAAAATGAAGTCTATGACCAGCTCATTTGCAAACCCCATTGATGTTGTTCCTATCTCAACCATGCCATAAAAGGAAATCGTTCCTTTTGATGAAGAATATCTTATCCCTAGCGGATCTGATGAAGAAAATCCTTCTGCTGCTATGTGAGAGAAGATGGATGAAGAAATTGAAGTGGATGAAATCCCTTCAACTCCAGCTGTTTCCTCGCCTATGCCTCAGTTTACTGCTGAAGAGGCTGGCGTTGAAGAAATGGAAGATGAAGATGTGGACATTGGATGTACCACACCCGTGCTCAATGATGACTTTTGGGAAAGTCAGCACCCCAACTCTCCACTCTTCACACCATTGCAACAAATTTCTCAGTCCCCAGCAACTACGGTACAAATGGGATCTGATGAACCACATGCCACACCGTCTGCCATGAAGAAATTCCAGCCAGTAGTTCTGAAGAAAATGAAAATGAAGAATTGAAGACCCAGGCTGTCACTAGAGTAAAAGATGAAATTCCTCAGCATGAAGAACCTGAGATTGCGATTCCTGAGGTGATAATGCAATTGACTGACACTCCTCAGCCCAAGCCAAAGGATCCATTCTCAAAGAAGCAGAAATTCAAGGCTGATGATTTCTTCGGCGAGCATGTGTTCTTCACTGACTACAATCCTTATGATTCTGCTCGTCTTAGAAGGAAGCGCTTCTGGACCGCCAGCCAGGCTAACTTCTATTCTTCACTGCTTTTCAATAAGGACAAAGTCTTCGACCACGAGCATATTCCTCATGTGGACATGGAATCACTGCCATGCTTTACACCTATCCTCAGTGTGCTTCATGAGACAGGCCTCCTCAACTTTTGCACAGACATAGTTGATTGGAATGAAATCATTCTTCAATTCTACGCAACTCTGCACATCACAGGAGATCCTGATGATGTAAACTCCTGGTTTTGGACTGGATGACCGAAAACACTCACTATAAGGCACCAACCACTGAATTACTTCACGCCTTGCCCATCAGTCCTCACCTGAAGGAGCTCGTTGCATGTACCAAGAGCATGAGCTTATAGATCACTATATGCAAGTGCTGATGAAGCCATTGAAGCCCGGTCAAGCCTCAAGGACAAAAGTCCTCGTGAAGGAATTGCAGTATGTACCAAGGGCAGTCTATCGCATTCTGACGAAGACTATGAGTCCAATCAAAGGCCATGACTCATCTGATGAGGAAATTGTCGGCATCATGAAGAATCTGGTCTTCAACATCATTCATGGCATTCCTGTCAACTATCAAGATTTCTTCATGAGGACTCTGGCAAATGTTGCTCTTTCACCGTTGGAGCTGAAGCCCTATGCACCTTGGATTATGAGATTCCTCAGGACAAGGTCTTCACTCAACTACAAGGCTTATTTTCAGAATCACCTCAGCTACTTGCCCTCGATTGAAGTCCTCAAGCGGACCTATTCTTCAGCTGACGAAAAGGGCAAGGCACCAGCTGTTATAGATGAAGGCACTCGTCCATTGGATGGTCAGTTTCGCAAAGCTGCATCTTATTCCACCAATGATGACTCTGCCACTCATGATTCTACTACCCATGCCTCCAAGCCAAATCCTCAAGCTACTGCTCCTCGTGCGATGACTGACCGTGAGCTTCTGCTAAGTCTTCACCAGAAGGTGCATCGAAACCATAAATGGGTTAAGCGTCAGTTTGGTTCAATTCTTCACAATATGACTGCTACACATAATGCAGTGAAGAAAAACCATTACTACCTCCATGAAGTCTTCGATCGCACCTGGGCTATTCTGTCAATTGTATATGGTGAAGAAGATCTGAAGAACATGGGTCTCAAGGAGGACTTTTACTGGTTTGCACCTCCACCGAAGAAATACAAGAAGGTCAAGGTTCCTTCCTTGGTGGCCAGCTCCTATTCTTCATCGCGCGACACTGATGAACATGAAGACTTGGACGACACTGTGGTAGGCCCTACTACGACAAACGACCCCAACAACGTTGGCGCTCCTTCATCAACTTGATATTCTTCAGGGGCGTTAGTCCTCATTTTCGATCCTTTTGGTCATTCGATGACAAAGGGGGAGAAATTTGAGTTAGTCTTCAAGCGGGTCTATCGTATATGGGCGTTTTTTCTTTAAGTTACAACTCTCGTGCTTCTGATGACTTTGCTAGATCGAGTTGTAAACTTAAACTCTATGGTGGCCTGATACTTTTGCTGTGATTTTCTGCATGCTTATTCCTCGTTAATGTTAATGCACGCATGCTGAATTACATCAGTCACCATATTTCATCATGCATTTCAAATTCTTCATATATTATGTCAAATGCGTGTTTGAATTACAAGATATAGGGGGATATCTCCATGATTCTACTCTTCAAGTCTGCATTGCTTCAAAAGCAAATTCCTCACTATGCACATCTTCAGGAGGAGTTCTTCTATATCTTGCAATCAAATTCCTCAATATCAGTATTTACACTTCATATGTTTATCCCCATTGAAAACTTAACCTATATTTTCATCAATCACCAAAAAGGGGGAGATTGTAAGTGCATCTAGTGCCCCTTAGTGATTTTGGTGTATTGAAGACTTACAGGTTAAGGGAATAATGCGCTTATGAGTGTACACAGGTCTATAAGACTATGAGGAGTTTGATATTTACAGAGAAAGTCGACCCCTAAAAATGAAGTTCTTCGACCGAAGACTTTGGATTACTGAAGACTTTCTGAAGACATTGAAAGTGAAGAAATTGGTGTGACCTTGAAGACTTGGTATTCATTTGAGGAACATGAAGCGTGAAGACTTTTGTTTTCGTAGTTTCATTTTCTCTTTCTTGAGTCATAGGAAACACCATACTATTAAAGGGGGTCGAGGAAATACTAAGGAAAAATTTCCATGTGATGCTCAACTCAAAATCCTAGACCTACCAATCCTTCGAGTGAAGCCATTGGAAATCTCATACAGTTCAGTCATATTCTTCAATGACAGAGTGAGGAATTTGTTCCGACTGAGGAGTTAGGAATTCGCCAGTGCGGATTGCCTACACGGTGAGGAACATGATAGCCCTGAGGAATTTGAGCCTCAAATTTCCGACCGTTGTTGTGCTACGCGCCAGCTGTCCCAAAATATCTACCCACCTAACGGTCATATCATTGAAGGGCATTTATGTCTTATCATGTCAGGCTGCTCCCTAGGCTATAAATAGCCACCCCCTTCAACCACTAGCTGGTTGGCTGCTCCGAGAGAAACTGACACTTGTCATTTGAGAGCATCCCATCCTCCGAGGACTTTGAGCGAAAATCATCGAGTGAGGAAAACCCAAACCCAAACACCTACAAACCCAAAGTGATTGAGCATCACTGAAGAGATTGATCTTGCGTGGATCCGACGCTTGTTACCTTTGAAGACTGTGCTTCTTCCAGACGGTTAGGCGTCATGGTCTAGAGCATCCAAGAGGAATTGTGGATCGCCGAGTGACCGAGTTTGTGAAGGTTCGGAAGTCACCTGAAGACTTACCACGGGTGATAGGACGAGGTCTGTGTGACCTTAGTTCAAGGAGAATACGGTGAGGACTGTGTGTCCTCAGGTTTAAATACCTAGCCACTCCAACCAGATGTACAACTGAGACAGCAGTTGGAACTAGTCTACCAAATCATTGTCTTCACCAAGCTTCTGGTTCTATTTCCTCAACTCTTTCATTTCCTCATTACTATGTTGTGTGCTTGTCATATCTGTGTTTGAAGACTTTGACTAAAGACTTTTTCAATTTCCCCAGTTCAATTTCTTCAGTCTGTTTGTCTTCATCCTGTGTTATCCCGTGTTTACGCTTTCAGTACTCTATGCTTGTTTTCATTTCATTGTGATGACCATGCTTGTATTCTGTTATGTTTACTGTTGAGTACTATTACGCTGCAAGTAGTTCTTCGCTAAGGAATTTCCTCACCGGCAAATTCCTTAGTGAAGAATTCATAAAAATCGCCTATTCACCCCCCCCCCCTCTAGTTGATATAACGCACTTTCAGGGTGAGCCGGAAAGGGCGGAATCCCGGCAGGGAGTTCTCACTGACCGGAGAGGTGTTTTGACAATAGAACCAAGTGTAGTTCCAATCTTTGGGGTGACTAGGTAGTACAGCTGCATGGAAAATGGCGTCTCTTCTCCTGTTTATGGAAATTCCACCGAGCTCGAGATGGCCCGTCTATCATCTCAGTTTGGCAGTTCAGATAAAAATACTCTATGAATAGATCAACCTCGCGCTCTTGTTGAAGGTATACTTGCGGAAAACATGAAAGTTGCATATATTTGAGACGGAGTTGGGGCTATGTCTTGATGATGAAGGTTGTAAAAGTGCAGAACATCTCGAAAGAACTTTGACCCCGGGGGGTGAGAAGCCACAGAGGAGGTGATCCGAAAAGACAATAACTTCACCTACTCGCGGTTGAGGAATAGCTTCAGGGCCGGGAACACGCCAATGACTAACCTCTTTGGATGGCAAAACTCACATATCTACATACTTAGTTAATGAGATATCGAAGACTATGGAAGCAGTCCAGTCACAAGAAGTGGGAGCCCTAGTCATTGTTGGCTGGTTAAAAGCCACAGCCTGGGAATAAAGGTATGACGGGTTAACATTACGGTGACCCTCAGGGTGATTGATATATGGTGGGTTACAATTTCATGATTAAGCCGACCAGGTGCTGGCGGGTTACAACATCAATATTCAAGCCACCCGAAGAAAGAATGGCGGGTCAATTGTCTATAAACTCAAAGTAGTTGAAATTTTTCTAAGTGTTGGATAAACAAGTTTCACAGGATGCAGCTATATTTATGGATCTACGGCAACTCAAAAAATAAGAACTATTTCTAAACCTAAGAGGCAGCAGAGAAGAACTAGTGAGCTATGTATTGATTCAAAGAGAAGAAGATTTATCTAAGATGCAAGATAGAGGTTGAAAAAAACGACTGCTCTAGCTGTATATGATTTTTGGATTGACCTACATTTTCTAAGCAAGAGATGAATAAACTTGGATGAACTACAACGAACTATGACAAACTCCGTAAACAAGGGCATCCTAATGTGGATCTGAGCAAAGGAAGGAGTATTACCTGAGGATTTGAGTGAAGAAGCGGTAGCGCTGTAGTTCTCAGTGCAACAGGGATGATCAAATGCCTCAGCGGAGTGGTTGGGCAGATTCAATGGCGCGTGAGTCTCGTAGCGACGGACGGCGCGAGGAAGAAGAAGAAGAGGGGGCAATGGGGTAAAACTTAAAAAGGGTGCTGAGGTGCCTATTTATAAGGAAACAGTGAAACAGTGAAATGGCATGCACAAAAATCGAGGAGGCGTCATGATTATCTAAACAAAGGAGGCACCTCGATTCTTGGAAAGCCAGTTAATGCAAAAAGATCCGTTGTGATGTCATGAGTTTTTTCTGGATTTATTTTGCATGACGTCATGGCGGGTTACAAGGATTCGTTCAAGGTTAAGTATTGGAAGGAATCAAAAAAGACTTGTCACATCCCTAGCTTCTGGTTTGCTCTGAGCTAGCTAGTCATGTGTTGCATCATGTTTAAATTTTAGTTAAACCTGAAATGGGGATTGTTTAAACCCTAGCACCAAATGAATTCAAATAGGCTCAAATAAAATCATTTTTAATAAACCCAAAATGCCTTTGGAAATGTTCATGATTTCTGATAAAGGTGAAAACCTCTGCCAAAACTGATGAACATAATTATAGGTCATTTCTGGATTTTTGAATTAACTCATATTGTATTTGAATTGGGGCATTTAAATCTTATAACTATTTTTAAATGCTCTAATAATTCTGAAACTAGTTGAGGGCTGTTGGAAATAATTTCAACAGTGCCACAAATATTTTCAGGATTTTTAATAATGCTCTGGCATTTTTAATAAAGCCAAAACAATTGCAAAAAATAGAAAATGGAATTAAAAGAGAGTGAGAAAACTGACTGGCGCTTACCTACAGCCCATCTGGCGCCTCAGCCGGCCCAACACTGTGTAGCCCAGCCAGTGCAGCGCCTTTCTTCAACCTTCTGCCAGAAGGCGAGGCAGCTGCGTGGAGAGCGCACAGCCGAGCTGCGCCAGCTCCTGCTTCCACCTCCTCCTGCCTCCCTGGCCGCTTCTCGACCCCCTGGAGACGCCACGCAGCCCCCCTGGCCCCTCTCCTCTCTCCCGAACGCTCTCCCCCTCCTCTGCTCTCTCCCTGCACGCGCCCGAGCGGAGCTCGTCGTCGCCGACGCCGTTTGCCACAACCACCATGCTCCCCTTGCCTCGCCGACGCGCCAAGACGCTCCGCCTCGACCCCCTCTTCCTCCCCACCGAGACACGCCCTGCCGGAAGCCCTACAACGCCGTCCTCGACGCCATCTTCGTCCTCTGCACCGACGGCCGCCGTTGTTCGATTCACCGCCCACAGAGCGTCCCCGGCCTCGCCCTCACGCTCGTTGGACTCGCGGTGAGCCGCTGAACCGTTCCCCTCTTCTTCCCATGCAGTTTGGCCGCTCTAGCCGTTGTTCCCGCCGGACCCGAGAGCTCACCGCCGTCCAGTCATGTCGCCGCCATGGCCACCGTCACCTATAGCCGCCACCGAGCGCTTCACCGAACTCACCGTGTCCCCAGGAGCCCGCAGCACCCCTCCGCACCTCCTGCCGTGCCTCCTAGCGACGACCACGAGTTCGTCCGAGCTCCGGCAGCCGCCAACATCGTCGTCGGCGTCTTTTACGACCACCCCGAGCCCAAACACCACCACCACTCAACGCGGCAGCCCCCCAGCTTCACATAGATGCTTCCGGCGCGCCAAATAGGGCCCTGCAGCGAAATCCCGACTCCCTCCGCCGCGGATTTGGTCGCCGGCGGCTAAACGCCGGTGGCTGACGTGGCACCATTAGTTTAGGTGCTAATTATGTTTAATTATTACCTGTGTCAATGACATGTGGGTCCTCGAGGATAATTAGGTTAGTATAATTTTTTGTTAAGATCAGTACTAATCTGGGTGGACCCCACGTGTCAGCTTTGACTTTGGTCAAGTCAACGTTGACCGGTCCCACCTGCCATACACCCAAACCAGCCTGAGACACTGACGTATGGGTCCCACAGGTCAGGTTTGACCTGGCCGACCCAGTTGACCTGCGGACGTCACACCTATGTCATGCTGACGCAGTAACCTATTTTCTGGATTTATTCTTATGTAGGAAATTCTAGAAAATACCACAAACTTCTAAAAATCATAGAAAATCAACCGTAACTCCAAATGAAATAATCTATATATGAAAAATGATCAGAAAAATCCAATCTATCCATCTGTACCACTTTCATGCATGATTGAACAAGTTAACCTCACTGAATAGGATAAATCATGATTAGGGCAATTTATGAACTAGCATTTGGAGTTGGAGTTTAACCTTGTTTGAATTCCACTTCAATTAACTTGGCTTACTGCTGCATTAGGTCAATTCAGTTCCTTAACATGACATGTCATTCATTTGTTTGTGCATTGCATTGATTGTGTTTCTTCTTGTTTGTCGGTGGTTGTTCCCTCTCGATAGACGTGGTTTCGATGATGAGATCGATGACACTGATGAAGAGCTATATTATCTTCGGAAGTGCCAGGCAAGAAAAACCCCCTTGTTCATTCCGATATAATCCCACTCTCTCGCTCCTGCTCTATTTTACTGCATTAGGACAACAACGACTCATGTGTTACTTGCTGCGGTAGCTGAACCCCTTTATCCTCTGCATGACCTGTCATTCCACAGTAATTAGATGAAACCCACTAGCATGAGTAGGAGTTGTTTGAGCCCTGATATGCCTACTCATTCCTGCTTGTTTGTCATGCCTGCTACTGCTTAGAGTTGAGTCAGGTCTGATTCATCGGGAATGAATTGGAATGGTGTGTGAACATGTCCTACTGGGTGTGAGCTAAGTGTGTGAACACGATTTGGTAAAGGTAGCGGTGAGAGGCCATGTAGGAGTACATGGTGGGTTGTCTCATTGTAGCCGTCCTTAGGAACAGAGTTCTGTGTTTGTGATCCATGAAACAGTTACTACCACGCATTGGGCCCGAAACCAATGGACCCTCTTGGCTTCTTAACCACCCTTGTTCTCTGTCCGGGAGTTGCAACTAGTTTCGTGTTTGTAGGATATGTGTTGGAGGCGGGCGAAGCGCTGACCCTAGGGGTGGGCTATGATGCGGTAGATACACCGTGGCCAGTGTGCGAATGCCTGTTTGGTATCTCGGGAACCCTGCACACATCGTTCGGGGCCGTTAGTGGAAACCTCGGCGGACTCCTGCGGATGGAACCCGAAGAGGCGATAAACCTGGACTAGGGACTTGAGTGTTTAGGTAGGCCGTGGCCGACACCCTCGCTGGGCTTCCGCTTGAAGGTTGCCGAGTACATGTCGTGTAAACGACGATAAGTGGTGAGAGCGTGTGTGAACAAGTACACCCCTGCAGGGTTAATATGATCTACTCGAATAGCCGTGTCCGCGTAAAAGGACTTCTGGGTTGCCTATATCAGTTCATAGACAAGTGAAAGTGGATACTCTAAAATGCGCAAGATAAGCGTGAGTGCTATGGATGGCGTTCTCGTAGGGAGACGGGAGCGAGTCCATAGTGGTGTATTGATATGGTGAATATGCGGACTCGTGTGCGCCACCTCAAAAGAGTTACTTGCAGTCGTAGTTCAGGATAGCCACCGAGTCAAAGCTAGCTTGCTGCAGTCAAACTCCACCACCCCCTTTGTTGATAATGATGCATATGTAGTTAGTTCCGATGTAAGTCTTGCTGAGTACATTTGTACTCACGTTTGCTTATTTTATGTTTTGCAGAGAGACGTCAGTCTCGCTAGTAGTTCCGCGTGGACTTCAACGTTTAGTTTGTTACCTCAGCTACGATCTTGTGCCCTCGGCAGGATCTGGTAGATAGTCAGGCTTCTCAGCCTTTTTCATTTATAGTTGTTTGTACTCAGACATGTTAAGCTTCCGCATGTGTTTGACTTGTATGCTTTGATTGTTGGGTCATGAGACCCATGTTTGTAATATCTCGCTCCTCGGAGCCTAATGAATAAATATTTGAGTCGTAGAGTTATGTTGTGATGCCATGTTGTATTTACACATATTGAGCATATTGTGTGTATGTTTGAAATGCTTGGTATGTGTGGGATCCGACAATCTAGTTGTTTATCCTTGGCAGCCTCTCATATGGGGAAATGTAGTCTAGTGCTTCACGAGCAATAGTAGTCCGCTTCTGACCTAGTTCACGGAGTCCTGCTAGCCCAGACTCTGCTTTGGACACTTGACTGGCGGCATGTGTTTCACTTCGTTCCTATGTCGTCCCGGGAAATGTCACGCGGTGACATCCGAGTCCTTCCTAGCCTGCTACAGCCGGGTTACGAGTCTGTTAGCCCAATGCTACAGCCGATTCATACATTGATGACCGACATGCTCGATGTGATTCATGTATGCCTGTCCCCATGGGTTAGTGCCGCTTTGGGTTCACGACTAGCCATGTCGGCCCGGGTTCTCTATCATATGGATGCTAGCGACACTATCATATACGTGAGCCAAAAGGCGCAAACGGTCCCGGGCCATGGTAAGGCGACACCCGTGGGAATACCGTGTGTGAGGCCGCAAGGTGATATGAGGTGTTACCAGCTAGATCGATGTGACTTGGAATCGGGGTCCTGACAAGACTCGCCAACTAGAAACAATGAAGATTGACATGAACAAGTTCAAATCAATCTGGGGCCTAATGTTGGGGATGTAACCCCGCGATGTGACCCGCCCAGGAGGTGCTGGGTTACACTGTTGGCAACTCAATATAAAGGGCTTAAGTGGGCTTAAGAAGATGAGATATGATGACGGGAGGCGGCTTACAAGGCGGCCCTATTAGAAGGCCCAAGACCCAGAGCGGAAGCTGTAACCCGAAGGTGTGAGCCGCCCGATGGCGACTTGTCTAGCAAGGCAAGGTGATTTAGAACCCAAGTCGGTCTTGTTGTGTGATTCGGCCTGGACTCTTGTAAGCCCAGGGCCTCAACCTGTGTATATAAAGGCGAGACCCTGTGGCGGGTTAACTCAAGTAACAATCAGTCGATATCTAGGTCAAGCGATTCCTCTCCCTTGTAATTGATATACAATCAATATAGCATAAGCAAGACATAGGCTTTTACCTCACTATGAGGGGCCGAACCTAGGTAAACCTTGTGTCTTTCATCCCGCTCAACCCCTTCAAGCTAACCTACGTCGCGATGGCTCCACACCTAAGTCCTTTCACTAGGGCATCTGTCGTGACAAAACCACGACAGAGGGCCTTACTGCTCTCTTGACACATCGGGAGGAGATTGTGAATATTTCTGGAGTTCAGGTTTGTAGAGAGGCCCCTACTGTCACAAATCTCCTTTTCAAGGACGACTCGTTGATACTAAATGCAGAGACACTAAAATCAATCTTGGATTTATATTGTGCTGCATTGGGAAAAATGGTGAGCGTTGAAAAATACAACATATTTTTTAGTCCAAATATGAGTGGGGACACTAGAGAACAAATTTGCTCGATTTTGAATATCATGATCAAAGCTCTCAATGATAAGTATTCGGGTCTGCCTGCACTTGTGGGGTTAGATAAGACTGATTGCTTCCAATACCTGATTGTCCATATTGTTGAGAACTAGCGATTGGAAAGAAAAAACCTTATCCACTGGCAGCAAGGAAGTTCTTCTCAAATATGTTGTTCAAGCTATCCCAACACACGCTATGTTAGTCCTTAAAATTTCTAAAAAAAATTGTAAAGGAATAACAGACAAGATGTCACATTTTTGGTGGGGTGATGACGACAACCAGAGAAGGATGCATTGGATGGCGTAGTGGTAAATGTGTGTCCCAAAAAGCCAAGGCGGAATGAGTTTTCGTGATATATATTGTTTTAATTTGGCAATGCTTGCTAAGCAAGCTTGGCGAATCCAGATTTCGTGTGTGCCGCCATTTTGAGAGCTAAGTATTTTTCTGATGGAGACTTATTGAATGCGAAGTTAAAAAAAGGATCCTCCTTCACATGGCAAAGTATCATGGTGGGTGTTAATACCTTAAAATTGTCTATATCTGGCGAGTGGGAAATGGTCAAAATATTGATATTTGGGAAGATGCTTGGACCCCAAACTATGCTAATAGAATGGTCATCACTCCAAAGGGGCAATATTTGTTGTCAAAAGTTGTCAAAAGTGTTGATGATCCCATTCTTAGTGATGAGGATCTTATCAGGAAGACCTTGTGGCCCGCTGATGCACAACAGGTCCTTGCTATCCCTCCGCCTTAGTTTGATATGCAAGATTTTGTTGCCTGGAGTCATACTAAGAATGGGAGTTTTCCTGTTCGATCCGCATATTTTGTCGAATGGGATCATCAACATGGAAGGAAACTTCATCGTACAAATGGAATGGGTCGAACTAATTTTAATCCCATTTGGGGTAAGATTTGGAATTTATCTTGTCAAGCGAAGGTGAACTTTTTTATTTGGCGGACACTGCACGACACTCTCCCATGCCGTGTTATGCTCGCCAATAAACACATGAAAGTATCACCTTTGTGCCCCTCTTGTGCTTCAGGTTTAGAAGACACAAAACATATGTTGTTTTAGTGCCAGAAAGCTAAGGATGTATGGAGAAGGTTTGGTTTAGACAAGATTATTGTTAAAGCTTGTGAAGTTGATCGTGCTGGAGAGGCGGTTCTTGAATTTTTGTTACACATGCCTGACAAAGATTTCTCTACTATGGGCCCTCAGGATATTCGGGAGATCATTGCTGTTACATCTTGGTATTTGTGGTGGGGAAGATGTAAACTTGTGCACAAGGAGAGAATTCAAGATGCTAAACAGGTTTCAATGGGGATACAAGCTCTTACGACTAATTATGTTGGTGCCTCCAGTACATAGGCTTCTATGAAAAGGTGGGTTGGACTCGTCCCTTAGTGGGATATGTGAAACTTAATGTTGATGCTTCTTTTGATCACGATCTTCCTAAAGGTATGGTTGGGGCAGTTCCGAGGAACGATAAAGGGAATTTTATTGCAAGGGGTTTCTAGAAAATAGATCATTGCATCGACGTTCTAATAACGGAAGCTTGGGCTCTCAGATTTGGTCTATCACTAGCGCAACGGGCGGGATGCAACAACCTTGTTCTTAATTCTGATAATCTGGAGGTTATTCAAACCATGAATAATGGTGGACGATCAGCAGGAGCGGTGACTACAATTTTTGATGATTTCTATTTTTTGGCTTGTTACTTTTCTTTCTCTAGGTTTGAATAATGTAATAGGGAAGCCAATAAGGTTGCGCACGAGCTTGCTAGGTTGGATAGATTTTCTTCGGCTGTTGATTGGTTTGAGGAGCCTTTGATTGAAATTGTACCTTTCCTCACAAACGATGTATCTGTTATTTCGGTTGAATAAAGTTCATATGTTGTTTAAAAAAAATTGGGCTTATTGCAGTGCATAAATGTGTATGGGTCTCGTGGGCCCAGGTTCATCATAGGTAACTAATGCGTGCAGTGTGTTCCAGACCTCTTCCATTCCTTGCATCACAGACTTCTTTTATGATAGTTGTGATTAGGTGTCCAAGCCTTCTTTTAGGGTTTAGTATTAACTAGAGGGACACGCGCGCCTTGTCGTGCGGGTTTTCTTCCGCACATGTTTTTTCTCAAGCTGCTATGTTTGGCCTGTTTTTTATTGTTATAGTCCTGCATGGTGGGTTGCGGTTCGAGCTGCTTTGGTCCTTTTCTTTGTCTGAGGCATATTCTTTATCGGCCAATATCATTGCAAGAAAAACAAAAACCCATATTCAAGGATTGAAAATACACGCACCACCAATTTAAGCTTGGCTCCTAGCAACGAAAAAAAGATCTATCGAATAGGCATTCATACAACTTGTCGGAAAATGGATTAGGACACATATTTAATAATAATCTAGATGGAGTGTGATCTATTCATCTAAGTAGTTGCCTATTTTAGTAGAGGTAGTGGTAGTTTGGTGGTCTAGAGACTTCATTGGATTTCCATTATAATTGAGGTGCTTTGTACTTCTGATAAACTTTTGTATTTGATCAGGATCTTTTGCACACACAAAATTAGTTATATTGTTAAATACAGAAACACTTCTTTTCTTATGTTATTCTCCCCCTTTTTATGGGACTTTCGTGGTAAAAGATCTGTTTTGTTGTACATGTATTTTTAATTGCCAAGTTTCAGCATGGGCCATTGTAATGCACATACTATAATTATTTGTTTAGTGGCCCGTTACGCTAAATTTGTTGACGGCTCATGAGCCTAAGAAACGTTTCTTCTATAATTGTTTTCGTACATCGGCCATCTATCTTTTTTCTCGGGAAACCTATTTGGCGCGCGGGTTGCCAGTTAGCGACCGCGCCCCAGGCACTGGTTTTTTGCATGGCACGGCTAATTGTTTGGGTTACAACGAACCTTCCTTGAACTGTTTTTTTTTTCTCCTTTTTCTTTTTTCCCTTTTCCCTTTTTTATTTTACATTTCTTTTTTATTTTTTTTGTTTTTATTTTCTATTTTCCCTTTTCATTTTTATTCTTTGTTTTCTCAATTTGGCAAATCTTTTAAATTCGTGAACATATTTTAAAACCATGGACATTTTTGAAATCATGAACATTTTAAAATTCACAAAAAATCAAAATAGTTAAAATTTGTTTTTTATAAATTCTTGAACATTTTTTGAAACTGTGAACATTTTTGAATTCTTGAACATTCTCTTTAGCCGTAACATTTTTTGAATTCATGAAAATAGTTTCTGAAATCGTGATTTTTTTAAATTTTATGAACATTTTTAAAATTTGTGAACATTTTTACAAATTGGTGAACACTCTCTAAAACCATAAATTGTTATGGAATTTCTGAACATTTTTTGAAATCGTGAACATTTTTGAAATCGTGAACGTTTTTTGAATTCATGAACTTTTTTTTGAAATCATGAACATTTTTTGAATCTGCAAACATTTTATGATTTCATGAAAAAATTTAAAATGCACATTTTTAAAAATGTCAGATCTTTTTTTAATCTGGAATTATTTAAATAGGAAATAGAAAATAAAAAATAAATAAATAACAGTGTGCTCAGACATGGCCCGACCCAAACGGGCGCGCTGGGAAGCGAGGGGTGTGCGCTGCCGCTCCTCCCAGCGCGGGGAGCGCCGTATAGGACCTTCCCTATTTTTTTCCAAAGTGCTCCATCTATCTTGTTTCTCTACATTGCTGCTTGCACGCGTACTCTTTGACTGTCGGTAGCATCGGTGAAATAGTCCCTTTTAATTTTTCTATTACAAAATGGTTTTTCCTGAATGAAAAAGTGGCATCCACAATGCGTTGGCTTTCTATAAGACGAATGATACGGCAAATTTCTTTTATAGAGAAATTGTGAATTGAGACCATCAAATAAGTTTCTCTTTCAGCAAACCAAAAATACCAAGAAGTAACTTAGAGCAGTTCTTCAGGCGTATCTTTTGCCCTTGTTTACCAAGAATATTGCAATCTATATTTACTAATGCTAATCTAAATTGGAAAATAATTCGCAAAATAACTAAATAGGAAATTAGAGCAACCACGGGTGTTCTTATGATATCCATTCTATATTATGATAAAAACATCTACATGTTCCTAAACATATAACTGAATATAAGCAAACATAAGCAAACACACTGGACACCAAAGAACTTGCTGCTCTTTTATTGTGTTAGATTTCATGACTAATGTGATCACATCTTCCTGTTTATCATTGTGGTTCCTCGACAACAGCAGCCTTGAATCTCTCTCCAGACTTGTGACGCCCGGGTAATTAAGCTACAGCAACCCTCTGCTAATGATGCCATGTCACTTCGATTACTGTTGATAATCTGGCATCAGTTCGAAACCGATTCAAATTCAAATTCAAAATCAGGCAAACAATAAATCAAATATTAAAAATAAAATGTTCGGAGTGAACCAAATATTGCATAGGTAATTATGGTGGAGAAACCACACCTTTATAAAATGCTTAAATACTATAAGATGAATAAAACAACAGTAAAAACAATTATTTAAATACAATTTGCAATTAATAAAATGTCAAACTAAATTATTTGAGGACTAGACTTTTTGTGGCTATGGACTAAGTTGAAATACTAATTTAGATGCTACGTGTATATTTTACTAAAACTAAAATTAATAGGAAACAAAACTAAAACAGAAAAGGTATTATAAATAAAAAGATAAAGGCAAAACAGAAAATAAAACAAAATTAAAAGAAAGAAGAAAAGACCCCCTCTCCCTGGGCCGAATGGCCCAACTGGCCATCAAGGCCACTAGCCCCCCCCCCCCCCCACTCACCTTATCCCCCACGCCCCGAAACCCTAACCACCCCATCGCCTCATCCCCCAGCCCACCACGTTCGTACCCCCTCCCGATCCGATCTAGATCGGGGGCTCGATCCACGCCGCCACCTGCCGCTCGACCCTGTCACCCTCGACAGTCGTCACAGGACTGCCTTGACCTCCTCTTCCTCCTCGACGAGTCACCCGAGCAAGAGGGCCTCTGCATCGAGCTCCTCGAGTCTTCTTCAACCTTCGGCCACCCGCGCGTCGTCACCGATTTCGTCGCCGTCGGGCCTTCCCCGAGCCCGCTTTGCACCTCTACAGGCTCAACGTGAGCCCCTTCTTCTTCCCATCTCTATCTCTCGTCGTCGTTTGCTAGCTGTATGCACCGCCCCCAACTTGCCCAAGCTCGCCGTCGCGTAGCTCAGTGTCGGCCTCGTTCCGGTGACCAAATGTCCCCGTGCGCGCCTCAATCGCCCGCCGCTGCTCGCCTACGCTGCCCGTCGCCACCTCACGCAAGCGCCTGCGCTCACCGTGGCCCCCGCACCAGTCCTCGCTTCGCGCACCTCTGCCCTCACGCTGCTCGCGCTGGCGACGCCCAACCTCTGCCTCCGCCGCCCCCTGTCTGGCGTCCGCTCCGGCCACGTGGCCCCAGATCTCTGCTCCACCACGGCCTTGCACCACTGCGCCTCCATCGCGTGCTCGTCGCCGTCTGCGCCCTGCTTTCGCGATGCTCACGCGCCCCTTTCTTGAGCTGCTGCGCCACCGCTTCGCTTTGCTCCTTGTCGCCCTTTCCCCACCTCCGGTCAGGCGAGCCCGCCTCGCCGTCGCCTCACCCCGGTTGCCTCAGGCGGCCGACCTTGCGCTGCTCCCCCTCGGGCGGGCTCGGTCCCGTTCGGTTACGCCCGCGCCCGCTATGGCTCCCCAGAGCCACTGACTAGGGGGCCCCACGCCCTAGAAAACATTAAAGAAAAGTGATTAAAACAAATAAATAATTAGTTAGTTAATTAATTAATTATGTTTAATTAAGCTAATGAAACTTAGTTAACCTAATTAACTAATTCAACTAATAAATCATGTTTAGTTAGTCTGAGTCAATGACGAACGGGACCCACACGTTTGTTGACCCAGTCAACAGATGGTTGACTGATGACATCACGCTCACATCATGCTGACAGCATAATTACATTTTATAATTAAATTATTTCTATTAATATAAAAAAGAATTAAAAATTTGAAAATTAATATAAAATAAACCGTAACTCGGATGAAAATGTTTTGTACATGAAAGTTGCTCAGAACGACGAGATGAATCTGGATACGTAGCCCGTTCGTCCACCACACATCCCTAGCATAGCAAACACGCAACTTTCCCCCTCCGGTTCATCTATCCGAAAACGCGAAACACCGGGGATACTTTCCCGGATGTTTCCCCTCTTCGTCGATATCACCTATCCCTGCGTTAGATCACCCCTAGCACTGTGTATTGCCTTGTTATATGTTGTTATGCTTTGTTTGCTCCGTATTTACTGTTTCTTCCCCCTCTTCTTCTCCGGTAGACCCCAAGACCGGCGCTGATGCCACTGAGTAAGACTACATCACCGACGACCCTTCTTCCTGTGCAACAGTGCTTCCAGGCAAGCCCCCCCCCCCTTCATCACCAGATATCGCCTATTCCTTCTCTCTACTGCTTGCATTAGAGTAGTGTAGCATGTTACTGCTTTTGGTTAATCCTATTCTGATGCATAGCCTGTCATTGTTGCTACAGTTGTTACCCTTACCTGCTATCCTACTGCTTAGTATAGGATGCTAGTGTTCCACCAGTGGCCATACACTCTTGTCCGTCTGCCATGTTATACTACTGGGCCGTGATCACTTCGGGAGGTGATCACGGGCATATGCTATATACTTTATACTGTTACATTACTTATGATACTATTCGGAGATGGGGGCTGAAGGGGCAGGTGGCTCCATCCCGGTAGAGGTGGGCCTGGTTTCCTGACGGCCCCCGACTATTACTTTGAGGCGGAGCGACAGGGCAAGTTGAGACCACCTAGGAGAGAGGTGAGCCTGGCCCTGGTCGGCGTTCGCGGATACTTAACACGCTTAACGAGTTCTTGGTATTTGATCTGAGTCTGGCCATTTGGTTTATACGCACTAACCAACTACGCGGGAAAGATATGGGCACTCGACGTCGTGGTATCAGCCGAAGCCTTCGTGACGTCAGCGACTGAGCGGCGCGCGCCGGATTGGTCCGCGTAACGCAACTTCCTTTGAAATGGAGGTTGCTAGGTCTGCTTCCGGCCGCCCTCGCAACGTGCAGGTGTGCAATGGAAGATGGGCCCAGACCCCTGCGCCATAGGATTTAGACCGGCGTATTGACCTCTCTGTTGTGCCTAGGTTAGGCTGCGACTTGTTGATCTTCCGAGGCCGGGCATGTCCCAGGAAAGTGTGTCCGGCCAAATGGGATCGAGCGTGTTGGGTTATGTGGTGTACCCCTGCAGGGAAGTTTATCTATTCTAATAGTCGTGTCCCTCGGTAAAAGGATGACCCGGAGTTCTACCTTGACCTTATGACAATTAGAACCGAATACTTAATAAAACACACCCTTCCAAGTGCCAAATACCACCCGGTGATTGCTCTCTCACATGTCGACGAGGAGAGGATCGTTGGGTTAGGATTATGCTATGCGATGATACTTGGTGAACTTACCATCTACTCTCTTCTACATGCTGCAAGATAGAGGCTGCCAGAAGCGTAGTCTTCGATAGGATTAGCTATCCCCCTCTTATTCTGGCATTCTGCAGTTCAGTCCACCGATATGGCCCCTTTACACATATACCCATGCATATGTACTGTAGATCCTTGCTTGCGAGTACTTTTGATGAGTACTCACGGTTGCTTTGCTCCCCCTTTTCCCCCTTTTCCTTTCTTCCTGGTTGTCGCAACCAAATGCTGAAGCCCAGGAGCCAGACGCCACCGTCGACGACGACTCCTACTACACCGAGGGTGCCTACTACGATCAGGCCGCCGACGACCAGGGATAGTTTAGGAGGATCCCAGGCAGGAGGCCTGCGCCTCTTTCGATCTGTATCCCAGTTTGTGCTAGCCTTCTTAAGGCAAACTTGTTTAACTTATGTATGTACTCATATATTGTTGCTTCCGCTGACCCGTCTATGATCGAGCACTTGTATTCGAGCCCTCGAGGCCCCTGGCTTGTATTATGATGCTTGTATGACTTATTTTATTTTTAGAGTTGTGTTGTGATATCTTCCCGAGAGTCCCTGATCTTGATCGTACACGTTTGCGTGTATGATTAGTGTACGGTCAAATCGGGGGCGTCACAAGTTGGTATCAGAGCTGACTGCCTATAGGAATCCCCCTTTCCAACTCCTTGGCCGAAGTCGAGTCTAGTCATTGAAAAACTTTTACTAACATGGCCGTGCGGCTTACGGGCCCACGTCGCCATTGGGTGGTATTAGGATCTTTTACTCCCCGTCTATACTCTGGAACTCTGATCTCTCTTCTATTTGGGTTAAATGATTTTACTAAAACTGACTCTAGGTTCTCGTAACTACTTTCTCCCGGAGAGCCCCTTCGGTCCATATGATCGCCTGCTGCACCAGAAAATTTTGAAGATACTCTCCGATGTTTCCCCGAGACCCTTGTGCCCTTCGTCGTTGCAATTCCATACCACCGATAAATCCCAAAGGAAAACTACATACACTTGTCGTCCATAACTTCACTTCCAATTGTTGTTGTTATTACAAGATACCCTGAAATACTTCGGATATTCCGAGAATCCTTTGTGTCTGCTGCCTTGCAGCTCCTTTTCCTCATGAATACATGTATGCATAATTGCTCACACTTACCGGGTATCCGCTCATCCCTAGTTGATTCAGGTGTTTCACAAAATTCTTCGGAATACTATTCAGTTTTCCGAAAATCCTCAGCAGCCTACTGCTCCTGAATTCCTTGCCTTCCTGAATTATGGTTAAATCCATATTTCTAGTAATCTCCGCTGACATCCGCTATCCATATCATTTCAAGTCCTTGATTATATATGCCGAGGATGCTCGCATTCCTCAGTCGAATCCTAGAACTCATCCTTCCGGCTCAGACGTCATTTTAAACGTGAGCTGGTTCTCAACCAATCCAATTGCCGTCGATTGTACCCTAAGCCTACTCAACTTATCCATCCTTAATCAGAGTGTTTGCCTCTGATCTCTTGATTTGGAAATTACGATTCTTTGCCTTTGAGCTTTGAATTAGTCAGTTGTTTCTATAGTCTAATGCCTTTGCATTGATTCTTCCTCTGGTTGTGCGCCGATGCACATATCAGCTCCGTTATGGACCGTCGGGTCCTTTGTTGAATTATCATCTGACTGTGTCCTTCTTATCCAAAAATCTTGAGAAGTTCTTTCCCTGATACATAATGCCATTGATAAATCTTATTCTCTGTTTTGGCCAACCATGCTCTGCTCTCGAGCTGGTGATGTTTACTATGAAGTTGGTGGTATATGTTCCTAAGATGCCCTGATGGGTTGGACCAACGCCTTCCCTAATCTGTGTGAACCCAAAAGATTTCGCGGGTCATACTTATCTAGTATTGCACCAAGTAAAACTTTCCACAACTAATGTCATTTTCGAAAGGCGAGAGGTGAATGGAAGGTTATACATTGAAGAAGTGGGAGTCGACCTTGAACTTTGTGTTCATGCCCATGGATACGATGTAGATCTTATCATTAAAGATTCTCTTAAATTAATTATTCCTTTGGTATAAGTTCATCTTATATCTAGGATCTGGTCTTTTGCAATCGTGGTTCCGGCCATGTTCTCCTTTAAATACCATTTCTCGTGAAAGTTTAAGCACTTGTCTTCTGCAGAGCAATACCCCAGTCCAACCTTTACTTTGATCTGTCGTCAAGTATTACCCCCGGTATCTCGAGAATATCAAAGAACTGTGCTACTCCCTATGAGTCTTCATCTAGTATTGCTTCTCACCGATTTCAGATTTCCCCCGGGTTCTGGGTTGTCATCAACCGAGAACACCGATATGTGAACTGATTCCGCATTCTGGTTCGATAACCCCAAGTAATTTTCGTTGCTTATGAGTTTAATAATCCTTCAAGTCATTCCTAGCCTAATCGGCTATATCATTATTGTGCTAAATTTTAACGGTGCTACCTGGTCCTTCTTCCCGGAGCACAAATTTTGACGGTAAGCTAATCTTACGTCGATCTTCCTTGTCATATCATTTCTCCTTGAACAGTAAACTGGATTTCGAGTTTGTGTCATACCCATGGTTGCAATAACCTTTCTCTTCATAACTCGTTTGACTTGATGTCATCGCCGATCGATTACATCTTCATAAAATCTCTCGACAAATGTGTCGTGATTATCATCAGCATTCTGAGCTCTTCCAGGATATCAATTGAATTCATGATGAGAAATAGCATCCTTGCCCTCAATGAATTGTGTTACCAACGACCACTTTATTGCCTTACGTTCAACACAAACTTGTTCGCGTTTGGTGTTACACCTTGAGTTCATTGCTATCCAACATTTGTTCTTCTTTACATTGGAGTATTAACATCTGTTATGTCAAGAATGTCGTGAGAATTTCTCCACCTCTTGAGAATTCTTGATATATTATTACTTCTCGCCATCTCCGTTCATTCCTTGGCCCCTCCCTGTTATTTCTAATCGGAATACCGACAAATAAATTACGTTGTCTGAATTTGAAACTTCCAGCAACCCTATTGCTTTGAAGTTAATGGTCGATAGTTTCGTTCTAAGTCTGTTAGTTTTTGAATCAACATTCTAACATTGATCGTGCTACTTGCTCTATATCTCCAGGTGCACTTACGTTCAATGTTAAATCGTGGATGTTCTCCTCGAACATGCTTCGTTATCTACTTTGGTATGATCAAGATTATCTCCTTGTTCACATGATTGTGGAAATCCATCTTTTGAAGATCTCAATGAATTGTCGCTGAGTCCATCAGCCACCTCCTCACCTTCTCCTTGATTTAATGAAGAACTCTTGTTTCGGAACTCGCTTCCATAGCCCATTTCCCGAGAGTCTTACAATGTCATCTCGTTAATTGGTGTTCCACTTTTCTTCTCAGGCATCCTGAGTCTGAGGTATACTCCCCCAATCGGATTTGAATCTCAGTCACATATGATGGTTGGAAACATATTTCCAAGAAATATAGCATTGGTCGTTATGTAACCCGGTAAGGTGATGTCATGCCTAGCACACCTGGCCGGAGGACTTGTTGTTATCATTTCCTTTTAGAAAGGTTATCCATTATTCCATGAGGAAATTGTAAGACGTATTCTATGGGTTTTGCTGATGGATCATTTGTGAATCCTAAGTCTGACCTTTACCTGATGACCATGTCAATGCTATCTCGAAGCATGTCAGTGGTACTCCGATTTTCAATGAGAACATTTGAAGCACAAAAGCTAAATTCTCTGTATCAATTACCCAAACACTGTTGTATGGGTAAACATCTTTATTCTGCTTGCCTCTTTGTCTAAATGGTTACATACTTGGAGCCCTATCATGTATATCATGCTCTGCTTGCCCTTGGGAAGGATATACCTCAGAAATATGTGTGTAAACACATTTTCCTTTCCATTGTTTTGTTTAATCTGATGGTCACCTTTTCCTTTCCATTTTTTTTTATCTTCCTTGTGATCTCCATGATCTAAGCAGTAATAATTCACGGCTTATGTAAACAGCTCAGTGTACAATTCTGCCAGAAAGACCCTATTACTTTTGTTGATGACATTCCGGTAACCACCGATGGACGAGAACTTTGCCTACTGGTCCGCCTCGTTCAACGAGCAGGAAAATGGTTCTTTTCCTCTCTTACCCTTGGTACCGAAGTTTTTGTCGACATAACTGACAGGCTACCCTCTGACATGCCTTGCTTGCATGATCACGCAAGACGTCTCCGCCCTTCCTACTTTTAACCCACATGGTGGGCCCATAACCCAAAGTTCCACAGGATCAAAACCTGACTCTTTTGTATATCCCGGTCTACAAAGTTATTTCTTGAGCCTAGCTACGAATTTAATTGACGGGTCACCTTCCTAGTGATATATTCTGGTATTAGACGCAATACTTATTCTCGATGCCCTGAAACCCATTCACCTTCTGATTAGGCATCGAACGATTTCCTATCCGTTTGAAACTTCTCATGGTACCTTCTTACTTTTCTCTCGATATCTTCTTAAGTTTCAATTTGAGAGATACTTATGCTTCTTCCCATAAGTTAACCGTCTAATGCTCGATCTTGTTGGAATCCGTCCTTATAGAGTTTTTCCCTTCTTACCCTTTCGTAAGTACGGTGAAGATCCTGAAGGAAGGACGAAAACTTCATCATGATGACCTGAAGCAGACAAATGAAGACATAAATGTAATGGATCGACCTCTTCGAGAAGAGCAACAAAGACAGAGAAGAATCGTTAGAATTTCGTAACCAGATCCCTTCCCCCTTACTCCCGCTCCTAAATCTCGGGACGAGATTTTTGTAGTGGAGGAGAATTGTGATGCCCTGGTAATTAAGCTATAGCAACCCTCTGCTAATGATGCCATGTCACTTCGATTACTTTTGATAATCTCACGTCGGTTCGAAACCGATTCAAATTCAAATTAAAAATCAAGCAAACAATAAAACTTTTCAAATATTAAAATTAAAATGTTCGGAGTGAACCAAATATTGCATAGGTAATTATGGTGGAGAAACCACACCTTTATAAAATGCTTAAATACTATAAGATGAATAAAACAACAGTAAAAACAATTATTTAAATACCTTTTGTAATTAATAAAATGTCAAACTAAATTATTTGAGGACTAGACTTTTGTGGCTATGGAATAAGTTGAAATACTAATTTAGATGCTACTGTATATTTTACTAAAACTAAAATTAATAGGAAAAAAACTAAAACAGAAAAGGTATTATAAATAAAAAGATAAAGGCAAAACAGAAAATAAAACAAAATTAAAAGAAAGAAGAAAAGACCCCCCTCTCCCTGGGCCGAATGGCCCAACTGGCCATCCAGGCCACTAGGCCCCCCCACTCACCTTATCCCCACACCCGAAACCCTAACCACCCCATTGCCTCATCCCCCCCACCACCATGTTAGTTCCGCCTCCCGATCCGATCTGGATCGGGTGCTCGATCCACGCCACCACCCGCCGCTCGACCCTGTCGCCCTCGACAGTCATCACAGGACTGCTTTGACCTCTTCTTCCTCCTCGACGAGTCACCCGAGCAAGAGGGCCTCTGCATCGAGCTCCTCGAGTCTTCTTCAACCTTCAGCCACCCGTGCGTCGTCACCGATTTCGTCGCCGTCGAGCCTCCCCCGAGCCCGCTTTGCACCTCTACAGGCTCAACGTGAGCCCCTTCTTCTTCCCATCTCTCTCTCTCGTCACCGTTTGCTAGTTGTACGCGCCGCCCCCAACTTGCCCGAGCTCGCCGCCGCGTAGCTCGGCGTCGGCCTCGTTCCGGAGACCAAATGGCCCCATGCGCGCCTCAATCGCCCGCCGCTGCTCGCCTGCGCTTCCCATCGCCTCCTCACGCAAGCGCCTGCGCTCACCGCGGCCCCCGCACCGGTCCTCGCTCCGCGCACCTCTGCCCTCACGCTGCTCGCGTTCGCGACACCCAACCTCTGCCTCTGCCGCCCCCTGTCTGGCGTCCGCTCCAGCCACACGGCCCCAGATCTCTGCTCCACCACGGCCTAGCACCACTGCGCCTCCACCGCGTGCTTGTCCGCCGTCCGCGCCCCTGCTCGCGATGCTCACCGCGCCCCGCCTGCCGAGCTACTGTGCCGCCGCTCGCCTGCTCCCGCGCGTCGCCCCATTCCCCCACCTCCGGTCAGGCGAGCCCGCCTCACCGTGGCCTCACCCCGGTTGCCTCAGGCGGCCGACCTCGCCCTGCTCCCCCTCGGGCGGGCTCGGTCCCGTGCGGTTACGCCCGCGCCCACTATGGCTCCCCCAGAGCCACTGACTAGGGGGCCCCATGCCCCAGAAAACATTAAAGAAAAGTGATTAAAACAAATAAATAATTAGTTAGTTAATTAATTAATTAACTTAATTAATTACGTTTAATTAAGCTAATGAAACTTAATTAACCTAATTAACTAATTAAACTAATAAATCATGTTTAGTTAGTCTGAGTCTATGACGAACGGGACCCAAAGGTCTGTTGACCCAATCAACAGATGGTTGACTGATGACATCACGCTGACATCATGCTGACATCATAATTCCATTTTATAATTAAATAAATTATGTTAATATAAAAAATGAATAAACTTTGAAAATTAATATAAAATGAACCGTAACTCGGATGAAAATGTTTTGTACATGGAAGTTGCTTAGAACGACGAGACGAATCCGGATACAGGGCCCGTTCATCCGGCACACATCCCTAGCATAGCAAGCACACAACTTTCCCCCTCCGGTTCATCCGTCCGAAAACGCGAAACACCGGGGATACTTTCCTGGATGTTTCCCCCCTTCGTCGATATCACCTATCCCTACATTAGATCACCCCTAGCACCGTGTATTGCCTTGTTATATGTTGTGATGCTTTGTTTGCTCCGTATTCACTGTTTCTTCCCCCTATTCTTCTCCGGTAGACCCCGAGACCGGCTCTGATGCCACTGAGTACGACTACATCACCGACGACCCTTCTTCCTGTGCAACAGTGCTTCCAAGCAAGCCCCCCCTTGATCACCAGATATCGCCTATTCCTTCTCTCTACTGCTTGCATTAGAATAGTGTACCATATTCTTGCTTTCGGTTAATCCTATTACGATGCATAGCTTTGTCATTGTTACTCTGATTGTTACCCTTACCTGCTATCCTACTGATTAGTATAGGATGCTAGTGTTCCATCAGTGGCCATACACTCTTGTCCGTCTGCCATGCTATACTACTGGGCCGTGATCAATTCGGGAGGTGATTACGGGCATATGCTATATACTTTATACTGTTACATTGCTTATGATACTATTCACAGATGGGGGCTGAAGGGGCAGGTGGCTCCATCCCGGTAGAGGTGGGCCTGGGTTCCCGACGGCCCCCGACTGTTACTTTGAGGCAGAGCGACAGGGCAGGTTGAGACCACCTAGGAGAGAGGTGGGCCTGGCCCTGGTCGGCGTTTGCGGATAATTAACACGCTTAACGAGTTCTTGGTATTTGATCTGAGTCTGGCCATTTGGTCTATATGCACTAACCAACTACGAGGGAAAGATATGGGCACTCGATGTCGTGGTATCAGCCGAAGCCTTCGTGACGTCAGCGACTGAGTGGCGCGCACCGGATTGGTCCGCGTAATGCAACTTCCTTTGAAATGGAGGTTGCTAGGTCTACTTCCGGCCGCCCTCGCAAAGTGCAGGTGTGCAATGGGCGATGGGCCCAGACCCCTACGCCATAGGATTTAGACTGGCATGCTGACCTCTCTGTTGTGCCTAGGTAGGGTTGTGACGTGTTGATCTTCCGAGGCCGGGCATGACCCAGGAAAGTGTGTCCGGCCAAATGGGATCGAGCGCGTTGGGTTATGTGGTGCACCCCTGCAGGGAAGTTTATCTATTCGAATATCCGTGTCCATCGGTAAAAGGACGTCCCAGAGTTGTACCTTGACCTTATGACAACTAGAACCGGATACTTAATAAAACACACCCTTCCAAGTGCCAGATACCACCCGATGATTGCTCTCTCACAAGTCGACGAGGAGAGGATCGTTGGGTTAGGATTATGCTATGCGATGATACTTGGTGAACTTACCATCTACTCTCTTCTACATGCTGCAAGATGGAGGCTGCCAGAAGCGTAGTCTTCGACAGGATTAGCTATCCCCCTCTTATTCTAGCATTCTGCAGTTTGGTCCACCGATATGGCCTTTTTACACATATACCCATGCATATGTAGTGTAGATCCTTGCTTGCGAGTACTTTGGATGAGTACTCATGGTTGCTTTGCTCCCCCTTTTCCCCCTTTTCCTTTCTTCCTGGTTGTCACAACCAGATGTTGAAGCCCATGAGCCAGACGCCACCGTCGACGACGACTCCTACTACACCGAGGGTGCCTACAATGATCAGGCCGCCGACGACCAACGGTAGTTTAGGAGGATCCCAGGTAGGAGGCTTGCGCCTCTTTAGATCTGTATCCCAGTTTGTGCTAGCCTTCTTAAGGCAAACTTGTTTAACTTATGTCTGTACTTAGATAGTGTTGCTTCCGCTGACCGTCTATGATCAAGCACTTGTATTCGAGCCCTCGAGGCCCCTGGCTTGTATTATGATGCTTCTATGACTTATTTTATTTTTAGAGTTGTGTTGTGATATCTTCCCGTGAGTCCGTGATCTTGATCGTACACGTTTGCATGTATGATTAGTGTACGGTCAAATCGGGGGCGTCACAAGACTTCAACACTACCACTGCTAGTAGATTTCTTCTTCTGCAAGCACACTATTAGAAACCGCAAATGGAGTGGGTACATCGACGCCATAGGTATGATGCACATCACATATAGTGGAACGATCATCAAAAACCAGCTCAGAGATATGTATTCCATATCCCCAAGATTATTACGCCAACCATCATTGCTCAACTCCTAGACTTTCTCCTTCAAGGCTTCAATTTCCTCCTTATTCAGAATACCATTATAGAATAGCATTTCAAAGTTCAAACTGCTATCAAATATCTTTATCTAAGTCAATATGTAAGAGACCTACATATCCTTCGCGGACCCATAAGATACAAGGCAGAGAAAAGAAAACATTAAAAACATGGCGACAAAAGATTATGAGTTGCGGAATATGTGAAAAATAGCATATAGTACCGGATTTGGCATATGAACTACTGTATAATCTATAATTTAAATTCAATGTACACCTATAGATTTGGGTAATATCATGATAAGAGCAGTTGGAGACCGAGGTAAGAAAACTTTTTTGCATGCCAGTTATTATGATGTAGCTAGAGTTTTGCAGCACAATGTACCTGTCGAATGGCCAATTATCACTGTCTCATTTTATTATCCAAATTCACAGAATGAATAACTATGGCAGTTCTAGTTGCGACATCAAAAGCACGCAACATTAAGTTCAGATGGATACTAGATTACAACCTAAATACACTACCGGAATCAGGATCTTTGCCGCCAGCCGTCTCTTTGCCATCTGCTAGCTGATGGCAAAGATGGTCTTTGCCATCAGCTTACAGATAACTGACGTCAAAGAAGGAGCGGACGGCAAAGATCATGTTTGACGGCAGCCGTCCCTTTGCCGTCTGCTAGCAGACGATGTAGAAGTTTTGCCGTCAGCTAGCAGACGGCAAAGAGGGTGGGTGGCCAATAATGAGAAGAACTTAACGACCACTTTTTTGTCGTCCGCTAGCGGATGGCAAAGAAAGTGGCCCACCTAACGGCCGTCCCCCCGGCCCCACCCCACTACCTAGGCTCTTTGTTGTCTGCTAGCAGATGGCAAAGAGATTTGACCTAACAAAAAAGGTCAGCACCCGCGCCCGCGTCATTCTCTTTCTCTCCCCTGTGTCTCTCTCCCCTCACTGCACCGTCCCCGTGCTCGAGCCGCCCCTGCCGCGATCGACCCCCATCGCCCCTGCCACAGCTCCCGGCCCCCACCGCCCTCGCTGCCTGACCCCTGCCTGCCCCTTGGCCCGTCCACCACCGCCACCCAGCGGTCCGCTGCGCCTGCTGCCCCTGCAACCACTGCCCCGACACCCTCGCCGCCCTCGCCACCCCGTGGTCTCTCACTCCACCGCCCCGACGCCTTCTCCGCCTCGCCTCCCTGACAACCAGGTGCCCTAACGCCCCCGCCGCCCCGACGCCCTCATCGCCCTCGCCACCCCGCGATCTCTCACTCCACCGCCCCGACGCCCTCGCCGTCCCCGCCGCCCCCGTGCCCTCGCTGGCCCGGCGCCCCACCGCCTCGACAACCAGGCGTCCCGACGCCCTAGCCGTACCAACACCCCACTGCCCCAGTGCCCCGCCGACCCACTCCGTGAGCTCCCCCCTATTTTTTTCTTTTTTTCTATTGCTAGTAATTAGGTTAGTTAGTATTGTTAGTTTCTTTTTTTTCTACTGCTAGTAATTAGGTTAGTTAGTACTGTTGGTTGGGTTAGTTTGATTTTCTAGGTTAGTTTGATTTTCTAGGTTAATTAGTTAGATTTTCTAGGTTAGTTAGATTTTCTAGGTTAGTTATCTTTAGACTAGTTTAGTTAGGTTAGTTCTTGAAAAAAATTATTAGGAGAAGAATAAGAAGAAGAGGAGGGGGAGGAGAAGAAGAAAACAAAGAGGCTATGAATGGCCATAAAATTATTACACAATGCCACATCACATGAGGAAGATTTATTCATTAAAAAATAGTGGAGTTCAGCTTGTCTTCAGTCAACTCGCTAGGAGGCACTTGACAGAGTGTTGTGGTAATGGTTTGGATGATCTTGACTAGAAGCTCAGGTGGGGGAGGGGCATCAGCATTAAGAACTTCATGATCAAATACAGAAGCTAAGTTCCTCTTGATAGCTGGACCATTCTTCTTGCTTAAGGCTTTTGTGGCTGCCTCTTTGTTCTTAAATCCAGCACTCACACCACCAAGTCTTCTACTTCTTCTAACATCTTGAATGTCAAGTGGGACTTGAGCATTCTTTCGCTTGCCAGTTGGAGCTACATCAGTATGTAATGGGATAGTAGGAACTGCTTCTAGAGGTTGAATGAGATTGGACTGGGTTACATAAGCAGATTCCATAACATCAGTTTGATCAGAAGGTTCAGAGACAACACTAACATCAGGTTAATCCTATGGAGTGTTGTTGTCATTTTAATTCCCTTTAGTAGGGCAAAGCAGAGTAGGGCTCAAGTAGGGGAGAGTGGGGCACGGGGATGATGCAATAGGTGATGATCATTTCATTATCAATTCCATTCCATTCCTGTGAATGTGAATGTGATTGGGCACTGGCACTATTGAGGTCAGCTGTATGAATGTTTCATCATTGGGCATCATCGTAGGACTACAACTCGATCATGTTGCAATGATTTTCTTTTTCATCATGAAGGAAGGAATGGATGGATGCAATGAGAGAAGATTCTGCTGCCTGATGTCATTTCTGCAGCATCCATTCCATTCCATGGTACAGTGCCACCACCACTGCATAAGTTAGTTAGTTATTTCCCAAGTTAGAAAGAAAGAAAGGGAGAGGAGCAGTAAAGTCAGCCATCGATGCTTCTGCTGCTGTTTACTCTTTTACTTGCAGTACCTAGCAAGGAAGGAAGGAAGGAAGGACTAGCAGGATCTAGCTAGCTATTGCATGGTAGCATCGCTAGAAATGCTGGACAGATGCAGACTGCAGCAAGCAAAAGACGACAAGAGCGAGCTTGCTTGCTCATCCCTGCCTGCATCCATTCCATCCATACATCAAGCCTAGCTTTTGTCGCAGCAACAACAATCTTCTTTATTTGTGCACTGTTGCTATTGCATCCCTGCAGATTCAGTTCCTGGCTTCCTCCTCATCTGCTGGACTGCCGTGAACCCACTTAACTTTTCTTCTTTCTTTTTTGCTAATGAACCCACTTAAACTGTTACCACTATGTAATACATTTACATAACTGGACTAGTATGATAAGTACGAGTACATATTAGTGATGTCTCTGACACGACACCCTAACACGACACCCCGACCCTGCCTCGACACCCTGACACGACACCCCGACCCTGCCTCGACACCTCGACACCACGAGCCCGACACAGCACCCCCCGACGCCGACACAGCACCCCGACATGACATCACCGACACCCCGACAGCCGACACATGTATTATTATTATGTACATATATATATTATTAATTAGTTCATGTTATTAGGTATTCAATTTTTTATTATGTTCATGATGATGGTACACACTTAAATATTTTATTACATTTATTTTATACTAATTTCGTTTACTCTTTGTCATTGCAGGTGTTGACACATGGTGGGCGCTGGTCGAGAGCGCTCTGATCCTCCTTCCTCGGCGCCTGGTGGGAGGGGTGCATATATTCCACCCCAACACCTTCGGAGAGCGCTGGTAGACAGCATGACGACAACGGCGGTCGCTTTTTCTTCGGCCGGGAGAGGTCGTGGGAAGACAAAGAGGGGTGCAGCTAGAGGTGGACATGGTGGCGGGAGAGGTAGGAAGGTTGTTGTGCCTTCCTCGCAGCCACCCCCAGCTGAGTCTCTGGACCACCGGAGTGCTCCATCTCAGGTGGACCGTCAGACTTGGACCTGTCTCGGACTCCGGTCCATGAGCCTCGGGTCACCGAGCCTTCGTCCCACAAGACTCGAGCCCCAGAGTCTTCGTCCCACGAGACTCCGGTCCATGAGCCTCGGGTCGCCGAGCCTTCGGACTCCGGTGCTCGGGCCCAGAGTCTTCGTCCCGCGTGACTCTGGAGACTAGTGGCCATGCTGATGGCGAGGACACCTGGTCTGATGATAGTTATAGCGAGGGCGAGCTGGTTGAGGGGGGCAAGAAGGTCTACCAGCATGGCGGTACGAAGCTCCCGGCCGTACGGGGAGAAGTAAGTGCATTTACTCTTTTTTAACCTTTGTCCTTCATGTGTCTTCAAATTAATATCTAATGTGTTGGCCTTATCATACTGCAGGGGTTGGATACACGCCGATGGTGTCCGAAGGCCCAACCAGGTCCTTGGTGTGCTTTCCCTGCACCACTTCCCGGGGTGGGTCACATTACCCAGTGAGGGTCAGGTTCCACAACTAGCACTGAGCTGGGAGTTGTACGTGGCTGCCCCGGCCCAGCCAGAGGAGAGGGACGACGGTGTCTTGTGCGAGACGGTGGCCGACATTTAGAGCCGGCGGTTTTGGGTAATTTCTCCTTTACAGAATTAAAAATCAATATTACCTAGTGATTGTACTAATCAGTGTTGTATTGTTCGATTGCAGACCTTCTACAGGTGTTCTGAGGAATATGAGGCGGAGACGGCTAGGGTTCTCGAAGCCGAGTGCAAGCGCCTACTTCAGAACTTATGGCACGAGGCTAGGGTATAGGATGTTCGAGACTACTATGCCTCGACTAACATTAGGAGGGCCAACAAGAAATGTCGCGGCAAGTATCTGAGTAAGGAGAAGTACATGAAGGTAATTACCTATTCTTGAGGCCTTGTTCTTAGTTTCCTTGATTTCATTCATAGGCGTAGTGCTGAAATTTCTCTTTGCCTAACTTAGGTGCCCCCAGGTGTGCAGATAGGATGGACTATTGGGAGGCGATGGTGGATGAGTGGTGCTCTCCCCAATGGCTAGCCGTCCACAACAAGGCCAGGGATAAGCGTGCCCAAATGCAAGGTGTTCCACACCATCAAGGGAGCTCCAACCTGTTTGAGTACGGGGATCACTGGGTATGTGGTTTGAGCCCTTAATGATTCATGCAATTTCATTCTTCATGCTAGCTTGAGTCCTTAACTAATATGATCTTCCTCTCTTTTAGGCGAAACACAACAAGAAGGATGTGCCACCGCTGTACGACCTCTATGCCATGGCCCATACTGCCCCGTACAAGAAAGCCAAGGCATTCTCTGAGGATGACCTCGATCATCCAGAGAGCTTCACCAACATCTCCTCCCACAACAAGCTCGTGAGGTACAGAGACGTTGGGAAGAAGAAGAAAGGGGAGGACTTCAACCCAAGCCAGAGACCTTCTGATCAAGAGATCATGATGCTATTTGGTGATGAGAGGTACCATGGCTTAGTAGCCATTGGGGATGGACTCATACGTTGTCCTAGAACTCTCCAGGAGATCAAGAAGCGCCAGATGAGCTCCGATCCTGAGATACTGCCTCGCTCATGGCCAATGGAGATCACCATCAAGGCTAGGGCGCAGGGGCTTCTGGCGGAGGCAAACAGGCAGGCTAAGGAGAGTGAGAGGGAGTTGGAGGAGAGGACGACTAGTCTGTTGGAGGCGGAGAGGAACTGGAACGACGCATCTCACCGGGACCTATACAAGCTCCTCGTGGTAAGTTTCTCCTGCATATTATCCAAATCATGCACGTAATGTTTGTTTCATTACTAACTAATATGACTGACTTGTGAAAACAAAATGTGCAGTCCATGTGCGAGAAAAAACGGCCAGACCCCTCCGCCGATGCCCCATATTGGTATAGCGGACACGGTGAGTTTCATTTGAATGGTCATTAGTTACTAGTATTCACATTTCAGTTGCATCATGCTAACGAGACATTGCAAATGATCTTTAGTGCAGCATGCCTCCCGACAAGCATCGACCGATCCTTCTCCGTCTCGCACTGGCGCAACCCCGACCCCAACCGGTCCTTCTCCGTCTGGCGCTGGCGTAAACCCGACCTGTCCTTCACCTCCATGACTACGGTAAGTTTTATCTAATATTTTTTTATGAAATGCATAAAGACCTAGACTTAGCTTTATTTCCTCCAAAATGCTTACCATAATGACCTAGACTTAGCTAATCTTCCTCCAAAATGACATAATTATCTTACTTAGCTCCAAAATGATCTATACTTAGCTTTGTTTCCTCCGAAATGACCTAAGTTAGCTCTAATATGCTATGTTATATGTAATATGCTTAGTTACCTAGGTTTGCTCAATAATGACATACACTTAGCTTACATATGTAAAAAATGGCATAATTAGCTTACTTAGGTTTCAAATGGCATAACAATCTTGGTAACATCATATATGTCATATAGTTAGCTTATTTTCCTTGAAAATGACATAATAAGCCTAATTAGCTCCAAAATGATCAATTTTACCTAAGCTAGCTCCAAAATGACCTAAGTTAGCTCTAAAATGCTAAATTAGCTCTAATATGCTTAGTTACCCGGGTTAGCTCAATAAAGACCTATAATTAGCCTACTTATGTCAAAATGGCATAATATGCTTAGTTAACTAAAAAAATGGCATAATTAGCTAGGTTAGCTCCAAAATGACCAAGTTTACCTAGGTTAGCTCCAATATGATCCATTTTACATAGATTAGCTCCAAAATGACCTATTTTACCTAGCTTAGCTCTAAAATGACCTACACACTTAGCATGTTTACCTAGCTTAGCTAAAAAATGGCATTTTTTCCTAATTTAGTTAGAAGAAGAAGAAGATAAAGAAGACGAGAGGAGAAAAAGAAAGAGAAGATAAACTCTTCTTCTTCTTTTTCTTGTTTTTCTTCTAGCTAGTCTTCTTCTTCTTCTAACTTTCATCTTTCCTAATTTGTAGATTTGCTTTAGCTGAGGAGCTTGCATTGATGGAGTCTACTCTTCTCCATGTGCTTCTTTTATGTTGTTGGAAACTTGTTGCAAACTTGTTGTTGGATATGTCTGTATGGATGAAACCATTTTATGTTGGATATGTTGTTGGATAACTTGTTGTTGGAAACTTGTTATATATGTTGTTGCAAACTTGTTATATATATGTTGCTGGAAGCTTGTTATATATATGTTGTTGCAAACTTGTTATATATTTGTTGTTGGAAACTTGTTATATATATGTTGTTGGAAACTTGTTTTATATATATATATCTGTGAAATTCTGTGAAACTGAATGAATCTAGGAAAAAACAGAAAAAACACGGGTTGTACAGACGGCAAACCAGCCACGTGGCAGCTACCTATGCAACCTGGGGCACTGGGCTGGCCTATATGGTGGCTTGCCGTCTTCTTGCAGACGGCAAAGACCTTTGCATCTTTGCCGTCTACCAGTAGACGGCATAGCATGCTACGTGAGAGCAACCTGGGCTGGCCTATATGGGCACTTTGCCATCTCCTGGCAAACGACAAAGATGCAAAGGTCTTTGCCACCCGCCATCAGATGGCAAAGCACGCCGCTAATCCCCTAACGGACCTAACCTGCCACGTGTGTCGTCCAGGCTCTTTGCCGTCTGCTGGTGGACGACAAATTTCATCTTTGCCGTCTGCCAGCAGACGGCAAAGTGCCCTTTGTCGTAGCTTACTCAGCCGTACATGTTGCCGTCTCCTAGCTGACGGCAAAGGCCTTTGTCATCCGCTAGGCATGCCTTTGCCGTCAGCCATGGCAGACGGCAAAGTGCCTGATTCCTGTAGTGATATGAGAAGAAGAGCATCTCAAAAACTACAATTTTTTTGAAATCTAGACTATGAAGTAGAATCGTTATCCCGAGAAAGGGACCACAACATAAATTTATAGCTAGGCTTTTAGTTGCCACAACTGCTGAAGCTAATAAATAACTTTAAAGTTGTTGAACCTTTCACGTAACTAAGGTGGATGCAGAAATCACTAAGCTAGTGCACATATAGTAGAAGAAATGGTAATATTGATATGAAACCATTAGTTTGGAGAGAACTATTATTCCAAGCAACATCACACACTATCTGGTTTGCAATCACTCAATCAGGCGGATCATGCAAGGATTATTGCTAACATGAAGCATTCATTCTAATGAAAAATGGCGCATATCACGAAGGAAACTCGACAATAGAAAAGCATAAGTAGTAATTGAAAAAAAGGAAAAAAATGTGTTTCGGCAGGAAATTCAAGGTATCGGCAATTATTAGAAATGTCATGGCAATTGATAATTCATTCATTCATTAAGGATGCACTGATAGCTATTTCACAATTAAGTATTATTGAAAATTACCAGCAATAGTAAATACTATGAGACCGACTAACCGGTTCCATCGGTGATCTTATTACTCGTTTAGTAATTTTGGCACCAAGCTTTAATAAACTAACCCGTGATTAGTAACAAGTTATTTGGACACTCATTAGCCCATGGTGTCTTCCTCTCACATGCTCTCTACAATAATACCTGATTATAGAAAAAGAAATGAGAAGATACAGCACAACCAAGCAAAAAGGAAAAAAGCAACAAGTTAATATCCTTTTCAGCACATTCAAGTGCCATTGCTAATATACAATTCAAGAAGATCATTGGCAAGTCCTTCAAAGAATAAACCAAATGAAATGAATAACAAAAACAAAAAGAACTTTTAGGAAATAAAGAGTGTACCTACAACCAAAGGTAGCAAATAATATTCTAGTTCTAAATCTGAAACAATATATGAATGTATACATCGCATATGTTACAGAAGATACACATTATATGTATGTTTCTTCTTTTGGCTGTGACCTGATTTGTTGGATTCATATGAATTTGCATTGTTTGGTGGTGTTTGATTCCCTAATGCAACCTCAATTTAGAACTGCATGACAGTAATTAAAAACTTGGCATGTTAGCCAGAACTTCATAGTCCTTTACTATTCATATAAACACATAATTTGGAATATGTTTGCTCTTTAGGATACCTGGAATGATTACATTTTCATCCTAGACTAAAGAGTGTATCAAAATGGGCACAACGGTCTTTAGTTTTTGGTTACTACGGTCTCAAAATTCAAAGCAGAATAATGTATTGCTTCTAGGTGTATGAAGAGGAGTCACTAACAAAGAAGTCTTATCCTTTTAGCTAGAGCATCACCTGCAATGTCAACTTCAGCAAAAGGAAAATCATGTAAATGATTTAGTATACAAACTGTAAATAAACACAAAATATGTTTGATACCTTTGTAGTAAGTGCCACCACGTATTAATTTTCAGGATTTTCTTGCGTGCTAGTTACTTGAAATCATGCACATTTTTTGTAGTTTTTATATCTGTAAAAGACAACCTTATGAATTACACATTAGAAGCATCTATGATTAGGATAACATAAGAAGCTATGGAGTTGATTTGAATGTTCACAAATCGCTTAAGTAACATGTAGCGGGCCTTTATAACTAAAATAGCACCAACACATATATTGTTTAAACTGCCCGCTCACAAATTATACATCACCATTCACGTCCAATGTACTCAAAGATTCAAATATATTCTCCTTTTATACATGTATCAGGAGAAAAACTTAAGTTATAGTTCCTATGAAGGCTTAGATTTATCTCATTCCACTAGATGTACTGACAATACTATATATATATGGTGGGTCTATTATGATAACACCCCTTAAGAGTCTTATTCTGATAACACCTAGCTTATTCTGCAGATCCCGCACCCGATCACCGCCGCCACTCCCCTCCCCGCCTTCTACCGCGGCAGCGGCCTGGGATCGTTGCCGCCCCTCCCCTCTCGGCCTTCTTCCGCAGCAGCGGCCTGGGATTGTTGCCGCCCCTCCCGTTTCGACCTTATCCCACGGTAGTGGTGTAGCGACCCGACCTCAGACGGTCAAGCCTCTGTGTTTCTATGCCATCCCTGGATCAGTATGCTGGCACACACAGTACATCAATGTATATATCAAAGTGCAATCACATGCATAAATAATCGTAAAACTGATATATACCTTATAATACTCAGCGGAAACAATCAAACGGGTGTGGAGTCCCATCAACGCCATCGGCAGGTTGAGTGTAGACCGTAACCCTGTACCGTAATCTTACTCGTCGGAAGAAAGTATCTGCAACATGATACGTTGCAGCCGTGTAGGTCAGTACATTGAATGTACCGGCAAGATCACAATAAGAGAAAACAAATGATAAACTATACTATATGCAGTATGGCTTTGTGGCTCTGTATCTGAGTTTTGTTTGCGTAAAAGCGGGTTTTATTTTCCCTACATCAAAGGAATAAATGAAGTCTGTACTATGGAATTTTCTATCATGACATGGTTCCGCCAACCGATGTCTCATAGCCCAAAATCATCATAAGTTGCCCACAATTAAATTATCAGTCCGGTGTTGAGAGTTCCGAGATAGATCCAAGTCCAGATGCTCAAATTGTCCGTAACCGGGGACACGGCTAATCGATTAGGTTATAACCCTCTGCAGAGGTTTGTACACTTTACCCGCAAGATTCGATCCCTCTCTTCACGTTCTCGCACTTCAGAGTGTTTGAGAACAAGATGACCGAAACATGGTCTTCCAAAGAGTTCCTCTGACCACTGTCCGGTACCCATCCGTCCTACCGTAGTTCTACATCTGCTAGTACCGCCCCAGCCAGAGTCACAACTAAGGTCAACCAAGCCGAGCCCATAATGACTTGCGGTTGCACGGGTAAGCTTCGGCGTGAAGTATTCATCCGTCTCTTTGAGTCTGGGTGAAGCTTTCCAAGATGTCATGGCGCTTCTCCATGCACCCCGCCAACCTTTGGTTTCTCCGGGCTGCCCGTCAACCGTCCTTCACCCAAGAGTGTGTATTGAAATCCTGTCTCGAGTCTTGAAGTCTTGAGGTCTTGAAGATGCAGTCCTTGCAGATTCCATCACGGAGTTGTCGTCATTGACGTAGAATCCTCCATTCTCACACCACTCCGTGCACTCATACCAAACCCGTCTACTATAGCGTAGCATTAAAAGAAATAACGTCCGGGCTTGGTAACAAGAAGATGGGTTCCTACCTCATGCATACTACTCAACTACAAGAATTTCAATAACACTCTTGAAGGGTGGTTGCAAAGGTGCCACTAAATGCGATAAAACATAGGTAAGAAAAGCATGGTCAAAGTGAACTTGCACGGTTGACGATCTTGAAAGAAACTAGGGTTTCAGTAGTAGTAATCTTCAGCACTCGGAAATTCTACCGAGGCAAACAATAATTATAATAAGCACATAGCAATAGGATCACATAACACAACATAACAAAAGTAACATAACACAACAAACAACCAAAACCAAATCCAAAAACTCAAAGAAAGGCCACTCAAAGTTTTCCCTACTTCAAACAATAACAAAAATAGTTTTATATAATAAAAAAATTCTTAATATAACCTAATCATGATTTTAAGTTAACTTATCAGAAAAGGTCTCACTAAGCAACTAGGTGCAAAAAGAATTAATTAAAAGCTATTATAAAACTCATTTTAGGCCTAATCCAATTTCTATTAAGAAAAATAATTTAAGACTTTTATTAATTTTAAATAAAAGTTCATCTACTAGAATGACAGAAACTAACCTAGAATAACTAATCACAAGTTAAAAATAAATTAATTTACTAATTAATTAAATAGGAAAACAGGAACTAGTTAATTAATTAGGATTAATAGGGTTCTGTCTAAAACTAATTATTTATAAACCCTAAAATACCCAAGTTAATTTCTAGGGTTTGGCAATGTCAAAATAAAGTTGGGGCAAAAGGAATCATGCAAAAATAATTTTTCTAACTAAAGTTATAGCAGATTTACTATTCGACTAAAACTAAAATAAAGCAATTTTAATTATTTTTAACATAGCTAAATATATATTCTCAGAAACTACATAAAATTTGCAATCCAACAAAAAAATCAACTAAAAATAATAAACAGAATAAAAGATATAAATTTTAGAAAGCAGAAACTATTCGCTAAAACAGAAAATCAAAATAAAAAGAAAAGGCCTAATGGGCCTATATCTTTCCTCTGCGTTAGATAGGCTAAACGGGCTCTAGGGTTTAAACTAAGCAAGCGGGCCTAAAATAAAAAACCTAAACTAAAACTAAACCGAAAAGGACCGGCGGTTTTATAAATAAAACCTACCCTTGGGCTCTAATCTTAGCCGTCTAAGATGGATCGGACGGGGAGGAGATGCCGGTGACTTACGGACTCGACGACGGCGACGCAATGGCGAAATCGTCAGGCGTCCGGCGTCATGAGCTCCAGCGACTCGTCGGGAGATCTTGAGAGCACGGGGTGGTTCGGTGGGGTCGGGGTTGGTCGAGGGGACCAGGCGCCGACGGCGGCAATAATGGCGCAGTGGGCTTGGCTCCGGCGAGCCTGGAGGGAGAGGAGGTCTGGCGAGGGGCGAGGGGGAACGGGTGCGGGAGGCGGCTTTATAGCCGGGGTCGACGGGATCGGGGAATCGAGGCGATCGGGATCCGGATCGCCGGGATCCGCGATCTCCCAGCGAGGTCGGCGTGGCGTGGGCGAGGGGTAGGGATGGGTGCGGGCCCCCCTGGGTCAGTGAGAGAGAGGGTGAGAAGGGCGGTCGACCGATCGGAGCGCCAGGCGGGGGGAGGAGGGGAGCTGGGCGGCTCATTGGCGCCAGTGGGTGGTAGTGGGCTGGCGATGGGGTTCAGGCTGGCTGGGCAGGGGTCTGGTGGCGCTGAGGGGGTTTCTTTTATATATTTTTTTAAATAAAACAAAACAAAAATAAAACCAAATCTATAAATATTTTATATAGGGTATATATATACCAAAATGATCAGGGAATATTCCTTTCATTTGAACATTTTCCAAAGGCAAAATCCCAACTTTATAAAAATCTATTTTTTCAAATTTCAAATAAAATTCAGATTTGAATCCAAATCTTTTGGCATTGTTTCTTCGATATTTTTGGAGTGTCATGTTTGCTCCTCTCATACTGTTGATCAAATATTTATCGAGGCATAGTTTTTGAAATGTTTCCCACATGCCAAAGTTTGAAATTCAAATTCAAAACTCAAAATTTGAAAGAGGGTTTCAAAGCACTTTCAAATGATTTTCAACTTGATTCATTATAACTTCCAACTCCTATTTCATATAATTGAAGAAGTCATTTTATCTTCCTCATGAAAATCATTGAGTTGCATAAAGTTTTGAATTTGAAATATCCCCAAATGAAATTCAAATTTCCCAAAACCCTTTTCATTTCAACATGGAAGAAGTCATGTCATCTTCACTCTAGGTTTTGGTGTTGCAATGAACTTGAGTTCAATTGGGATCCAAAAGTGCATAGGGTAAGTTTTGGGAAAGTCATTTCATTCCCTCTCATTCAACTTTCAAAAGTTTCAAATTTCACTCAGTTTCACTCAATCCATCAAACCAACAATCAGACAATCAAGCATAGTTATTTATTAATATAACATTCCAAAATTTAGAATTTTGGGATGTTACAAACCTACCACACTTAAAATGAATCTCGTCCTCGAGATTCGAAGAGGCTAGCAAGAAAAGGTTAGGGGTTGGGGGTCTCCTAGCAAATGTGTTGGTCAGAAAGGTCAGGGGTGCTACCACACTTAAAAACAAGGTCATGGTTCCAGTAAACTCAGATATTTCCTCTGAAGGGCTGACAATGTATGTCTCTTCACATATCTTACAATAGCTCCTTCTTTAACGCTCTTCTGTTAGGAGCGTAAAGTTTTCCTCGAAACCTTGGGTCGGTTCTTCAAAGTTGTGGTTCGTCCGAGACTGGATCTTCTTAGCTGATAGGTTCGTGTCCATTCTAGACAACCATCGAAATACTCATGGTGGTCTACAATTTATGGTTTTCTCCTGCGAAAACGGGTGCAGGTTGAACCTCACCGTATAACCCACGTTTGGCAACAGCTGCCATGTACATGGGTTTATCATCCTACCACTCTAAGGCTTAAGCAAGGCTTCAACGAGCGTCGTCACTTTACTATGGTTAAGTCTCCCAGATTTACCATTCCAAATAGCAAGAGCGAAAGATACGAGTAAGTCGGTATGGTGATCAATCCATTCCGCACCCAGATCATTACCCTATATAAGGTTTAGCGAATCTCGTATTCTAACACTCGGTCATTCTCACAAGCATTGCAGAATTTCTCTTGTTCTCGAACTGAGTTCGTATAAATCCATAGTTTCTGCATGCCAAACAAAACATCTATCGTTACTTCACCACTCTCGGGTTTTATGTAACCTCCTACGTAAACGTATGCTGATTGGATGCTGATTCTTCCAATTTATTCCTTCATCAAGGTTACATCATTTCCTTATCAAAATCACAGGCCTGTGGGTTATGAGCCCACTTCAACACTTGTACAGCTTTAACTCATCTTTGGAGTAACTCTCTTGTTACACCTTCTTTAATTCCAATAGTACTCTGTTACTTCATACCATCATATTAAGAACAAAACTCCAACTTATTTTGTCCAGCTTCCTCCTATGGACCGTCATGAATAACACATTTCTTTCTTCATTGATCCTGTGGTTTTACAGAGTACTATGACCAAAAGAAATGCACAAGTTTATCCATAACCTCTCATTATTCTCATATCAATCTTTCATTACATCCTTAATCATTTTTCGTGAATCCAAATTCCAATAAGTACTTTGTTACAAATGCTGCCACCCACATGATTTGGTATGGTCAGACATTACTTCCACTTTATTTATTTATCCTCCTCGAGGATTCTTCAATCCCACTGGAATTGTGCGACATGTGCCTTGAATTCTTCAATCTTCTGGTTCATTGTGGTGGCCTTGAGCTTCACCTCCATCATCTCCGTATGCACTTCACTTAGGTATTCCTGAGTATGACGGAGTCTTGCTTCAAGTATTTCTCGATCGACGATGGCTTCCATGGCTGCTTCACGAACAGCATCGAAGAAAGTTGCTTGTGGCACACGTGAAATGAAGAAGTAATGCCCCATCCTCTTTGGGCAAACTCCTTTCACACGGTGGAGGTGTACCTCCACATACCAAAGTTCCACTCCCTTATGCATGAAGGGGTAGCCTTTGTAGACTGCATCTCCTTCAAGGTGAATATGCTTCATCATGTCCTTCAGGATCTTCGGGTAATCATGATCACTTGTCAGGGTCATGATGGTTTCCGGACCTTTAAGGAAAGATTCGTAAAGGGTCGTCATCTGCAGTTTGTGAAACAGAAATGATGCTCAGAGTAAGGTACTTATCTCCTGGGGCACACATTCATATCAAAACTTCAAACTCAATTTCCAATATCCAATTCATGCATCACAACTCCTTAAGCTTTTCAGCATGTGACATTACAACTTTATTGAGTCATGAACTATTACAATCTCTGAGTAATCTATTACATAACTCAGCTCATCGACCTTATGAAAATGAAAATTGCTCTCTACTACTCCATAATCAAAATTCCAACTACTCAGCTCCAGCTTTCGTCTTGTCGGAACATTTAGTAGCATAATGTCCTGCTTCCTTACAACGAAAACAAATGACTTTCGATAAGTCTTTGGGCTTCTTGGAGATGGTGCTGCTCCTTGAGTCCCTTGCTTCCTTCGGGACAATGATTGGCATAATGCCCGACGTCCTTACATTCAAAACAGGTAATATGACTCTTGTCCCTATTTGCAGAAATTGGGTTGTTCGAGGGTGTCTTTGTTTTCTCTTCACGGTTTCTTCGTTCGATCAAACCTTCTATTCCTGTGGATCAAACTCTATTGCTTCCGTCGGAAGTATCCCGGATACTCTTTTCTTTCCTTGGTGCAACATTGTAAAAATGTCCTTCTTCTCCACATGAATAGCAGGCATTGAGTAAAATCTGTTGAGACCTTCTCCATCCGTGTCTTCAACACCTTCATCATTTCTGGTTCTTCTAGATCTTCCTTGAGGGCTTCTTTCATTCCATCTTCACGCTTGGAATAGTTTGTTGCACCGTGGAGTAAATGTGACCTTTGCACGGGTAGTGGGTGGTTCCTTCACACAGGAAGCAAGTCACTGTCTAGTTGGGCATTCCTCGGTGGGTGTTTCTCCTCACAATGAGGGCATCCATCCTTGTGTTCCTCACCGGTGTGTCCTATTTCTCCGCAAATCTTGCAGGCACAAGGTTTCTTCTTCGGTTATCATAGTGCTTCCGGATGAGACGTGATCTCATCGTGGTCTTCTTGAATTCCTCCCAAGTTCTTGCTCCATTAACTCCTGTATGGTTTGATGCATTTTCCACCAGGTTGCAGCACTTTCGTAAAATCTTCAAGAGCGTATTGGACCTCATACTTCCTTGAAATCAAATTGCTTCCGAAGTGATTCTCCATGTTCTGAATCCATAGCTCTGCCTCCGGCTGAGTCTTCGGTCCAGAGAATATCAGTCCAACTTCATTCATCATCTATGGGGTTCAAGGGTTTTAGGGTGAGATGAGAGAGAGGTGGGGAGGGATATACACACAATACAACCAATAGTTTTTGAAGAAACAAGTTTTTATTTTGGGGCTGTCGGAAAACATCAAACAAATGACAGCTCACAAATCATCGCATCTAACGTAGGTGTATAACAGGGGTTTGGTCTTCTAAAGGTCAAATAATTCTTCAGATCCTTCAAGTCTTCGGAGTCTTCAACTGTTGTAGATTCTAATGGAGAAATCCTCTTTACTCTGAAGGGGTCATCAGTTCTCTGATATCAAATCCTTCTTGGGCGTCTTGATTGATCCTCCGGGTGATCAAAGGATAAGGGTATATTCTAACTATTTGAGGTGAGAGGGTCTATCGATAAAATCAGAAAAGACGAGAAGTAAAGGATCCTTTTGAAAATAAAATTTTAGAGATTTCCTGTCCTAGGGCTTTCCGATTTCTAGGTCACGTCCCCAGTCAACATGTGCTCGATACCATATCAGTAGCGACCCGACCTCAGACGGTCAAGCCTCTGTGTTTCTATGCCATCCACGGATCAATATGTCGGCACACACAGTACATCAATGTATATATCAAAGTGCAATCACATGCATAAATAATCGTAAAACTGATATATACCTTATAATACTCAGTGAAACAATCAAACGGGTGTGGAGTCCCATCAACGCCATCGGCAAGGTTGAGTGTAGACCGTAACCTGCATCGTAATCTTACTCGTCGGAAGAAAGTATACGCAACATGATACGTTGCAGCCGTGTAGGTCAATTACATTGAATGTACCGCAAGATCACAATAGAGAAAACAAATGATAAACTATACTATATGCGGTATGGCTTTGTGGCTCAGATCTCGAGTTTTGTTTGCGTAAAAGCGGGTTTTATTTTCCCTACATCAAAGGAATAAATGAAGTCTGTACTATGGAATTTTCTATCATGACATGGTTCCGCCAACCGATGTCTCATAGCCCAAAATCATCATAAGTTGCCCACAATTAAATTATCATCCGGTGTTGAGAGTTCCGAGATAGATCCAAGTCCAGATGCTCAAATTGTCCGTAATCGGGACACGGCTAATCGATTAGGTTATAACCTCTGCAGAGGTTTGTACACTTTACCCGCAAGATTCGATCCTCTCTTCACGTTCTCGCACTTCAGAGTGTTTGAGAACAAGATGACCAAACATGGTCTTCCAAAGAGTTCCTCGACCACCGTCCGGTACCCATCCGCCCCACCGTAGTTCTACATCTGCTAGTACCGCCCCAGCCAGAGTCACAACTAAGGTCAACCAAGCGAGCCCATAATGACTTGCGGTTGCACAGGTAAGCTTCGGGCGTGAAGTATTCATCCGTCTCTTTGAGTCTGGGTGAAGCTTTCCGCAAGATGTCATGGCGCTTCTCCATGCACCCCGCCAACCTTTGGTTTCTCGGGGCTGCCCGTCAACCGTCCTTCACCCAAAGAGTGTGTATTGAAATCTGTCTCGAGTCTTGAAGTCTTGAGGTCTTGAAGATGCAGTCCTTGCAGATTCCATCACGGAGTTGTCGTCATTGACGTAGAATCCTCCATTCTCACACCACTCCCGTGCACTCATACCAAACCCCGTCTACTATAGCGTAGCATTAAAAGAAATAACGTCCCGGGCTTGGTAATAGGAAGATGGGTTCCTACCTCATGCATACTACTCAACTACAAGAATTTCAATAACACTACTGAAGGGTGGTTGCAAAGGTGCCACTAAATGCAGTAAAACATAGGTAAGAAAAGCATGGTTAAAGTGAACTTGCCTGGTTGACGATCTTCGAAAGAAACTAGGGTTTCGTAGTAGTAATCTTCGCACTCCAGAAATTCTACCGAGGCAAACAATAACTATAATAAGCACATAGCAATAGGATCACATAACACAACATAACAAAAGTAACATAACACAACAAACAACCAAAACCAAATCCAAAAACTCAAAGAAAGGCCACTCAAAGTTTTCCCTACTTCAAACAATAACAAAAATAGTTTTATATAATAAAAAAAATTTCTTAATATAACCTAATCATGATTTTAAGTTAACTTATCAGAAAAGGTCTCACTAAGCAACTAGGTGCAAAAAGAATTAATTAAAAAGCTATTATAAAACTCATTTTAGGCCTAATCCAATTTCTATTAAGAAAAATAATTTAAGACTTTTATTAATTATAAATAAAAGTTCATCTACTAGAATGACAGAAACTAATCTAGAATAACTAATCACAAGTTAAAATAAATTAATTTACTAATTAATTAAATAGGAAAACAGGAACTAGTTAATTAATTAGGATTAATAGGTTCTGTCTAAAACTAATTATTTATAAACCCTAAAATACCCAAGTTAATTTCTAGGGTTTGGCAATGTCAAAATAAAGTTGGGGCAAAAGGAATCATGCAAAAATAATTTTTCTAACTAAAGTTATAGCAGATTTACTATTCTGACTAAAACTAAAATAAAGCAATTTTAATTATTTTTAACATAGCTAAATATATATTCTACAGAAACTACATAAAATTTGCAATCCAACAAAAAAATCAACTAAAAATAATAAACAGAATAAAAGATATAAATTTTAGAAAGCGAAACTATTCGCTAAAACAGAAAATCAAAATAAAAGAAAAAGGCCTAATGGGCCTATATCTGCTCTGTGCGTTAGATAGGCTAAACGGGCTCTAGGGTTTAAACTAAACGAACCGGCCTAAAATAAAAAAACCTAAACTAAAACTAAACCGAAAAGGACCGGCGGTTTTATAAATAAAACCTACCCCTTGGGCTCTAATCTTAGCCGTCTAAGATGGAGGAGATGCGGTGACTTATCGGACTGGCGACTGGCGGCAATGGCGAGAGTCGTCAGGCGTCTGAAGGCGTCGGCGAGCTCCGGCGACTCGTCGGGAGATCTTGGGAGCACGGGGTGGTTCGGTGGGGTCGGGGTTGGTCGAGGGGAGGCGTCGACGGGCGACAATGGCGGCAGCAAGGGCTTGACTCCAGCGAGCACGAAGGGAGGGAGAGGAGAGGTGCGAGGGGGCGAGGGGGGAACGGGTGGGGAGGCGGCTTTATAGCCGGGGTCGACGGGATCGGGGAATCGGGCGATCGGGATCCGGATCCTTGGGATCCGCGATCTCCAGCGAGGTCGGCGTGGCGTGGGCGAGGTAGGGGATGGGTGCGGGCCCCTGGGTCAGTGAGAGAGAGAGGTGAGAAGGAGCGGTCGACCGATGCGGGCGCCCAGGCGAGGGGAGGAGAGGGGGAGCTGGGCGGCTCACTGGGCCTGTGGGTGAAATTTGTATTGTGGGCTGGCCATGGGGTTCAGGCTGGCTGGGCAGGGGTCTGGTGGCGCTGAGGGGGTTTTCTTTTATATATATTTTTTAAATAAAACAAAACAAAAATAAAACCAAATCTATAAATATTTTATATAGGGTATATATATACCAAAATGATCAGGAATATTCCTTTCATTTGAACATTTTCCAAAGGCAAAATCCCAACTTTATAAAAATCTATTTTTTCAAATTTCAAATAAAATTCAGATTTGAATCCAAATCTTTTGGCATTGTTTCTTCTGATATTTTGGAGTGTCATGTTTGCTCCTCTCATCTTTGTTGATCAAATATTTATCGGGCATAGTTTTTGAAATGTTTCCCACATGCCAAAGTTTGAAATTCAAATTCAAAACTCAAAATTTGAAAGAGGGTTTCAAAGCACTTTCAAATGATTTTCAACTTGATTCATTATAACTTCCAACTCCTATTTCATATAATTGAAGAAGTCATTTTATCTTCCCTCATGAAAATCATTGAGTTGCATAAAGTTTTGAATTTGAAATATCCCCAAATGAAATTCAAATTTCCCAAAACCCTTTTCATTTCAACATGGAAGAAGTCATGTCATCTTCACTCTAGGTTTTGGTGTTGCAATGAACTTGAGTTCAATTGGGATCCAAAAGTGCATAGGGGTAAGTTTTGGGAAAGTCATTTCATTCCCTCTCATTCAACTTTCAAAAGTTTCAAATTTCACTCAGTTTCACTCAATCCATCAAACCAACAATCAGACAATCAAGCATAGTTATTTATTAATATAACATTCCAAAATTTAGAATTTTGGGATGTTACAAGTGGCCTACTAGCGATGCCGCCCCTCCCCTCCCTGCTTTCTCCCATGGCGGTGGCCTGGGAGCACCGCCGCCACTCCCCTCCTTGCCTTCTCCCGCGGTGGCGGCTGGCAACGACGCCTCCCCTATCCTCGCAGCCTTCTTCCGCGGTAGCGTCCAAGCAGCGTCGCCGCCCATCGCCTCTCGGCCTTCTTCCGCGGCAGCAGCCAAGCAACGCCTCCCCCACTCGCATATCGTCCTTCTTCCGGGGAAGCAGCTCGGTAGCGCTGTAGCCGATCTCCTCTGGGCCTTCTTCCATGGCGTTGAGCAGTGCATCTTCAGTTACTTGTCCTTCATTAGATGTGGATTGGTGCTGCCTCGACATAACACCAATTTGAGGAGGAAGACTGTGCGTTGGGTTCCTTCATCCATGGGAGCTTCTTGGATGAAGGTTGCGACGACCTTCAGCGCAAAGCTCCATCTCCACTCATCTTCAGCAACATCCAGAACACTCATGAACTTCTGAAGGGCAAGTGGACTGCACGGGTGAACGCAAAAGTGGTGCAGACGAACGAGAAGGGAACTTCCTCCTGGAAATGCAAGAAAGCACTGCAACACGGGGTAAGCAGTACACTTCCTCATCTCTCTCAGTTTACTAATTCCAGATGAAGCAGTACATGCGAGTACGCCTCCAAAAACGATGCAGTGCGGTTACTTTAGTTCGCTGTGATTAAAATTGCAGTGCAGTTGCTCCATTATGTAGAATAGTTGTATAGGTTCACTATGGACAATGATGCAGTGCGGTTCCTTCAGTTCATCATGCGGGATGATGCAGTCCACGTGCATTAGTTCGCAGTACCCTTCCAAACACATTGCAGTTCGTATGATTCAGTTCATTTTACCTAACAATGCAGCTCGGCCGTTTTGTGCAGGAAATGATGTTCAGCAGATACAAAATGCAGCGCATAATTGACAACCCAGGGACCATCAACTTTCAAAAGAGTCGAACTTCTTCGGGAAGAGACACTGGCTGGGTTACCCCTGAGATTCCTCGAGGATTCTTCATGACAAACAAACAAGGTGCAATACTCTCCTGAAGAAGATTTTTTCCAGGAAGAAGAGGTAGTCGAAGATGGCGACAATGTCACCTTCATGTGGGAGGGGACTCACCGACAACATGATGTCGATGATGACAATGAAGATGAGCCCATAATAGTTCTCAACCCAGATTACAAGCACGAGTTCACTACATTTGGACAGCATGTCCGAACAGATAACAATGATGTTGTTGACCATGATGTTGCAGAAGATGATGATTATGATGATGTGCCGCCGCTCCACGACAAACAAACAGGGTGCAATAGTCTCCGGAAGAAGATTTTTTCCAGGAAGAAGAGGTAGTCGAAGATGGCAACAATGTCACCTTCATGTGGGAAGGCACTCACCGACAACATGATGTCGATGATGACGATGAAGATGAGCCAATAATAGTTCTCAACCCAGATTACAAGCACGAGTTCACTACATTTGGACAGCATGTCCGAACAGACAATGATGATGTTGTTGACCATGATGTTGCAGAAGATGATGATTATGATGATGTGCCGCAGCTCCACGACAAAGAAACAGGGTGCAATACTCTCCGGAAGAAGGTTTTTTCCAGGAAGAAGAGGTAGTCGAAGATGGCGACAATGTCACCTTCATGTGGGAGGGCACTCACCGACAACATGATGTCGATGATGACGATGAAGATGAGCCAATAATAGTTCTCAACCCAGATTACAAGCACGTGTTCACTACATTTGGACAGCATGTCCGAACAGACAATGATGATGCTGGTGACCATGATGTTGCAGAAGATGATGATTATGATGATGTGCCACCACTCCAACAATTTCAAACCATTCCAGTGAGACATCACCACAACACTGGATTACCACCATGTCCACCTGCTGCACCACAAAACAGAGCTCAACATCCACCTGTTGCACGACATAACAGAGCTTAGTGTGCACATGCTGCATCGAAAAGCAGAGCTCCGAGTGGACCTGCTACATCAACTTCAACACTGAGACCACCAAGGGTGCCTCGGTCAGAAGTCAACGGCAGGTACAAGTCCTCCTCACTATTGCCACCATGAGATCCTCAACTACACAGATCTGCTATAACCACTAGTAGAAAATGAGCCATTTGTCCCGGTTCCAGAGGCCCATTAGCCCCAGTTCTGGAACGGGGACTAAACCCAAAACCTTTAGTCCCGGTTCACTTACGAACGGGGACAGAAAGGGCTCCACATGGCCGCTGGGAGGCTCCCAGGCAAGAGCACCTTTAGTCCTGGTTGGTAACACCAACTGGGACCAAAAGGCATCCACGCGTCAGCAGCTGGCAGAAGCAGGGGTTTTTGTTTTAATTTTTGAAAGGGGGGGTGTTAGGGGGTTTTGGAGGGTTAATTTAGGGGTTTCATATATTATGTTAGCTAGCTAATAGAGAGAAGTGACCTCTCTTATCTCCGTGCTTGGTCGATACGTATAGAGAGAACTCGACACGCTAGCTAGTAAGCAAATTAAGGAAGCATTAATTACACAAGATCGTCATGAACATATACACAGAGGAGTGCACCTCTCTTTCTCCGAGAGATTTGTCGAACAACAAGTTTTCGTATATCTATCCGACGCTACTAGCTACATATATACAATATAAGATCGCTTACAATCCCTAACATCTAATGTCAATTTCCACATGGCATTCTCTGGCTTTATTGATGACGTGGTCAAGAAAGCACTAATGTAGGATGCTGCTAATGCGACACTACGATCAGAGACCCTTCGAGAAACTGTGTGCGATGCCATAATCGCAAACGGTGGTGTATGAAAACCATCAGAAATGTATAAAACGTTTGCGATGACGGATGCATCAAACACAGTTCAGATTTTAGTTGCGTGTGCGATGCAGGGCATACGGTTCAGTTCAATTAACTATTTGTGATGAGGAGCAACAAAAGAAACGGGCAGCCAGATGAAGGCGTGTGCGATACACAGCATACAGTTCACTCGGATGAACTGTTTGTGATTAGGCTACACAAAAGAAATGGGCAGCCAGACGAAGGTGTGCGTCCGGACCCCGATCCGAAGTCACACTGATCTAGCATGCAACACATCATATCACTTTGCGGCCTCACGCACGGTATTCCCACGGGTGCCACCTTACCTGGCCCGGGACCGTTAGCGCCTTTTGGCTCACGTATATGATAGTGTTGCTAGCATCCATATGACAGAGAACCCGGGCCGACATGACTAGTCGTAAACCCAAAGTGGCACTAACTTACAGGGATAGGCATACAGGACCCAGCAACGAACGTGTCGGTCATCAGCGAGTGAATCTGGGCTGTTGCAGCTGGGCTAACAAGACTCCGGAGAATCCGGGCTGTAGCAGGCTAAAAGGACACCGGTAGACACCGCGTGAAATTTCCCCGAAGGGACAGACACAGGAACGAAGAAGGACACATGCCGGCCAACCTAAGTGTTCCGGAGCAGTAGTGTAGCGACCTGACCCAAAATCGGTCAAATCTCTGTGTCTGTACCATCCCAAGATCATGCTGGTACTCACAGTACATCGATGAAATAATCAAAGTTCAATCACACCTGAATTTATTACACGATTCTCATATAGAGTCTTTATTACAAGAGAATAAATTCGGCTCAAGGCCAACTCATGAGAAATAAACTACTAATGCTGCGGAAGCGTAGAAGTATAGCGAGTCCATCCGACTCCAAAGGGCAATCGCCAAGCGCGGAGCGTAGCCTCACTCCTGATCGGAATAAATCTCTGCAACATAAGACGTTGCAGCCGTGTAGGTCAGCTTTTTGAATAAGCTGGCAATTCATGAAGAGAATAACAATAATAAAGTTACTAACACTATATGCATTTTGGCTGTGGGGCTCTAAGTTTCATCATTTTGCGAAAAGCCAGTTTTTCCCTACTACAATGGACTTGTTTGCAAATACTACATAATTGTTGGTAGTTATTGAGATGGTTCCGCCAACCAATGTCTCATTCCCAAATTATTAAGTCATAACCCTCAAATTAATTCATTAATTTTAGTGTTGAGATTTCGAATACTTCCAAGTTCCAGAGGCTCAAATTGTCCGAATCGGGACACGGCTAATCGATTAGATCTTTAACTCTGCAGAGGTTTGCGACTTTACCCGCAAGAATCATTCCTCCTTTTAAGTCTTCGCACTTCATGGTGTTTGAAGACGGACGAATGAAACAGGTCTTCCAAAGAGTTCTTCCGCTACTGCGGTACCCATCCAATCCTACCGTTCTTCTACATCTCGTAGTACCGCCCAGCCAGCGTCACTACTAGGATTGACCCAGCCAGAGCCCATAATGGCTTGCGGCTGCACAGTAAGCTTCCGGTCAATGGGGCATCCATCCGTCTCTTCGTGGCTGGGTGAAGCTTTCCGCAAGATGTCATGGCACTTCTCCATGCATCCCGCCAACCTTTGGGTTCTGTGGTGCCCGTCAACAAATCCTCCACCCAAGAGTGAATTTCAAGTCCATCTTGATTCTTGTAGTTCATGGGGTTGTCATCATCATTGACTCTCACATCTTGCTTATGAATTTCACTCAACCAAAACCCGCTCACGAGCATAGCAAAGTAAACTACTTCGTCCGGGGTCATGGTAACAAGGGATTGGTTCATCCTACCACATGATACTACTCAAGATTAATAACTTCAAAATTTCAACCACTGCATGCATGGTGGGGTGGTATAATTTCTAATGCACAAAATCATAGGTATTGAAAATAACATGATCAAGACTTGCCTTGCCGATGATCCTCGTAAGCTAAAGATTCAGAGTAGCAAGCTTCAGACCGAAACTCTACCGAAACAAACAATAATCACAATAAGCATATAGCATATCATCACTTAACACAATAACAAAATAACACACCAAAACAAACAAATCAAAAACCCAAAGAAAACTCAAGAAATCCAACTCAAAAAATATCCTACTTCAAGCAACAACTAAAAATAGTTTTATATAACAAAAAATTTCTCAACATAACCTAAGCATGAGTTTTTGTTAACTTAACAGAAAAGAGTGCATTAAGCAATTAGGAGCAAAAAGAATTAACTTAAAATCTATTATGAAACTCCTATTAGGCCTAATTCAATTTCTATTAAGGAAAATAAAATAAAAGTTTTATTTATTATAAATAAAAGTTCATCCCTTAAAGTGACAGAAACTATCAGAAACTATCCTAGAATAATCAATCACATGTTAAAAATAAATTTATTTACTAATTAAAATAATAGGAAAACAGTAGCTGGTTAATTAATTAGGATTAACAAGATTCTGCTTAAAACTATTTTTTATTAATCCTAAAATACCCAGATTAATTCCTATGGTTTGGCAATGTCAAAACAAAGTTGGGACAAAAAGAATCATATAAAATAATTTTCCTAACTCATGTTATAACAGATTTACTATTCTGACTAAAACTAAATTAAAGCAATTTTAACTAATTTTAACATAGCTAATTATATTTTCTACAGAAACTATAAGAAATTTGCAAACCAACAAAAAAGAATCACCTAAAAATATTAAAGAGAATAAAAGATATGAATTTTTCAAATCAGGAACTATTCTGTTAAAACAGAAAACGAAAATAAAAGAAAAAATGGCCTAATGGGCCTAACCTACGCACTGAGCGTAATATAAACTAAACGGGCCCTAGGGTTAAACGAGTCGGGCCGGCCTAAATAAATAAAACCCTAACTAAACTAAACCGTAACGAACCGGGCCGGTTTTAATTAAAAGACATACCCCTTCGGGGTTCTAATCCTAGCCGTCGATATAGATCGGACGGGGGCGGGTAACTCCGGCGACTCACCGGCGTTTGAACGGCGGCGGCGGCTCGGTGGCGAGTGTGCCGACGGCTCCGGTCGTCGGGGAGGTCGGCGAAGTGGTCCGGCGTGTGCGGGGCGACGAGGGGGGGTTCTTGGTGGAGTCGGCGAGGCTCGGGGAGGTCTAGGGCGACGGCGGCGAGGCGAATGGCGGCGGTGGCGGCTCGGCAAGTCCGGCGAGCTCGTGAGGAGGGAGGAGGGGTTCCGGCGAGGGGCGCGGGGGGGAGAATGGGGTGCGGGAGGGTATAATAGGGGGGGCGCCTCGGCTTGGCAAGGGGGTGATCGGGAGGGGATCGAATCCCGGATCCGTCGGGATCCGGCGATCGGCGGCGGCGCGGGCGAGGCGTGGGCGAGGGGTTGAAGACGGGGATGGGGTTCGCTGCAGAGAGAGGGAGGGGCGAACGGTGCGGGCGACCGAGCCAAGCGTGGCTGGGCGAGGGGGCGCGGTTGGGCTGGGCGGCTCGCTGGCTGCTCATTGGTCTGGCGGCTAGGCCGCCTGGTGGGCCAGTGGGCCATGGTTTCGGGTGGCGCTGAGGGGGGTTCTTTTTTTAATTTATTTTTTAATAAAAACAAAAACAGAGATAACTTATAAAATATAAATATTTTATATAGGACATATATATACCAAAATGATCAGGGGAATATTCCCTATCATTTGAACATTTTTCCAAAGGCAAAATCCAAACTTATAAAAATTCATTTTTTCATATTCAAATAAAACTCAAGTTTGAATTCAAAAACTTTTGGCATTATTTTTCTCTGATATTTTTGGAGTGTCATGTTTACTCCTCTCATACTTTTGATCAAGTATTTTATCAGGCATAGTTTTTGAAATGATTCCCAATTGCCAAGTTTGAATTCAAATTCCAAAACTCAAAAATCTTCTAAAACTTTAGATGGCACTCAAATTCAAACAGAATGCATAGATGCTTAGCTATAATTGTAAAACATTCCAAATAGGAAATTTGGGATGTTACAAACCTACCCACCTTAAGATGAATCTCGCCCTCGAGATTCGGGTTGGCTAGCAAATAGGTGCGGGAGGTCTCGAAGAAGGTCTTCTCCGCGCTCCCAGGTGGCTTCCTCTTCGGAGTGGTGACTCCACTGCACCTTACAAAGCTTGATGACCTTGCTGCGGGTGACCTCGCTCGCAGTCTCGAGAATTCGGACGGGTTTCTCCTTATAAGTCGATCACCGCTGCTGTATGGCCTCTAGGGGCACCGTGTCTCTCAACGGAATATCGCCATGTCGGCATGACACTTTTTGGTGAGAAACATGGAAGACATCATGAACTCCGGAAAATCCTTCCGCAATTCCAACTTGTAAGCAACTTCTCCACGACGCTCGAGGATTTTGTAGGGCCAATGAATCGGGTGCTAGCTTTCCTTGACACCAAACCTCTTGATCCCACGGTGGAGACACACGAAGATATGCTCGGTCTCCCGCTTCGTAAGTTACTTCCTTGCGTCTACTGTCGGCATAACTCTTCTGTCTCAACTGTGCTATTTTGAGTCTGTCCCGAATCAGCTTGACCTTCTCTTCGGAATCTCTGATAAGATCGGAACCGAAAAGTGATCGATCTCCAACACTATCCCACAAGAATGGTGTTCTCGCACCTCCTTCCGTGATAGAGCTTCGAAGGGCCATCTTGATGGATTGATAACTGTTGTTGTATGAAAACTCTGCGATGGCAAATTATCATCCCAGCTAGACCCATAGTCTAGTACACAAGCTCTCAACATGTCCTCCGAATCTGGTTGACTCTCTCGGTCCGTCCATCTGCTCATGGATGAAAACTTGTCTTGAATTCCAGCCTCGCACCCAAAGTTTCATGTAATCGCTTCCAAAACTTTGAGGTAAACTGTGTTCCTCTATCCGACACGATACTCCTCGGAACTCCATGCGACATACGATCCTGGTCATGTATATCTTGGCCAACTTAGCACTGGTGTAGGTAGTCTTCACGGAATGAAGTGAGCTACCTTGGTCAAACGATCAACCACTACCCAGATAGAATCATAACCTGAACGGGTCTGGGTAATCCTGTGATAAAATCCATTCCAAGTTTTTCCCATTTCCAATCGGGAATCGCAAAGGTTGAAGTAACCTGCTGGCTTCGATGTTCGCCTTTACTGCTGACAAACATCGATATCGCTACGCACTCGCAATATCCTTCTTCATACCGCCCACCGTAAACTTTCCTTCAAATCCAGGTACATCTTGGTGTTACCGGGTGAATCGAGTACGGTGAATCGTGAGCCTCTGAAGAATTAGCTTCCGAGTTCGGGATCATTGGGCACATAAATACGATCCTCGAACCATATAGTTCCGTGTTCATCCTTACGAAATCCTTTAGCTTTTCCTTCATTCATCTTTGCTTTATCTCATCAATTTCCTTGTCCGACTTACGGGCTTCACGAATCCTTTCGCCAAAGTGGACTGTACTTCCAGAGTTGCAACGAATCCTCTCGAACTATCTCCATCGGAGATCTCCGAGGTCATCGACTAACTCCTGGGTAATCCTCCCGCTGTAAGAGTATTCACATAACTCTTACGGCTCAAAGCATCTGCTACAACATTAGCTTTACCGGGTGGTAATGCAATCTCATGTCATAGTCCTTTATCAACTCTAGCCATCTCCTCCGCTCGAGGTTCAACTCTTCTGCGGGAAAATATACTTTAAACTCTTGTGATCTGTGTAAACATCACAACGGTTTCCGGCGAGGAAATGTCTCTGTGTCTTGAGTGCATGCACTACGGCTGCTAACTCCAAATCATGCGTGGCATAATTCATCTCGTGAGGTCGAGCTGTCCGGAGGCATAAGCTACAACTTTTCCTTCCTGCATTAGTACTCCTCCGAGTCCTTGACGAGAAGCGCCACAATAAACCTGGTATTCCTTGTGTATGTCCGCAAAATCAATCTTTGGGCTGTGACCAACCGCTTCTTCAATTCCTGAAAACTGGCTTCACAATCCTTGGTCCAAACATACTTGGCTTCCTTCTTCAACAGCTCAGTCATGGGCTTGGCAATCTTCGAGAAGTTCTCAATAAACCTCCGATAATATCCTGCGAGTCCGAGAAAATCATGGATCTCCTTGATCGAGGTGGGTGACCGCCAATCGGTGACTGATTCAACCTTGGCGGGTCAACTGCTATTCCTTCTCCTGAAATAACATGTCCGAGAAATCCAACTTCCTTCAGCCAAAATTCACATTTGCTGAACTTGGCATACAACTGATGTTCTCGAAGTTTCTCCAGAACTAGACACAAATGTTCCTTATGCTCTTCCTCGCTCTTGGAGAAAATCAGTATATCATCGATGAACACCACGAAAAACTTGTCCAGATATTCCATAAATACCTTGTTCATCAAATTCATGAAGTATGCAGGAGCATTAGTCAATCCAAATGACATGACGGTATACTCATATAAACCATACCTGGTGGTGAATGCTGTTTTGGGTATATCCTTTTCACGGATCTTCAACTGATGATACCCTGATGAAGATCGATCTTGGAGAATACCTTGGCTCCTACTAGCTGATCAAACAAGTCATTAATCATCGGCAGAGGGTACTTGTTCTTGATGGTTACTTCGTTCAATGCACGATAATCCACAACCATCCTCAAGCTTCCATCCTTCTTTTCTACCAAAAGAACTGGAGCTCCCCAAGGTGATGAGCTTGGCCGAATATATGCTTTCTCCAATAACTCATTAATTTGATCCTTGATCTCTTTCAACTCATTCGGGGGCATCCGATAAGGTCTCTTGGATATTGGGGCTGTGCCGGGCAATAACTCAATCAGAAATTCAATGTCCCCGTCCGTGGCATTCTGGTAATTCCTCCTAAACACATCGGAAAGTCTTGCACCATGGCACTTCCTCCCGAACAACTCCCGTGAGGGAATTCACCGATTCTTCATCCGCTACGCCTCGATACATACTTGATCCTCTTCGCTCCGGGTGGTGAGCAAAATAGACTTGCGAGCACGATCTATGTTCCTTCAAACTTCGTCAACCAATCCATGCCTAGGATTACATCCAAGGTCCGGGTTTCCAACACTATGAGGTCTCGGGAAATTTATGGTTCCCGATGTTGAGGGTTGCATGACAGCCTAAGCTCGCCATCATTTCTCCTCCTCCGCGAACCGACGCGAAGGGGTTTCTAAGGGTTTTAGTGGGCAACCTGCATTTTTCCACAACTACCCTTGATATGAATGAATGCGCTGCACCGTAATCAAAGAGTACCAAAATTGAACGTGAATTCAATAAAACTTACCAACCACAAGTTCCGGCTGATCATAGACGCCCTCCACGCCAATGTGGTTCACCCGAGCACGAGGGAAAGGGTTGGGCTTCTTCGCTGAGCTTCCATTGCCGTTTCCATTCCTCCGCTTGGCCTCCGGCAGTCGGTGGCATAGTGCCCTGTTTTCCGCACTTGAAAGGTGATGTGGCTCAGATCCTTCGAGCAGGGCAGGACGATGCTGATTACCATTACCGCTTCCATTGTTATTGCCATTGCTGCACTGTTGTCCTGGCTGCGATTGTTCCCATTGCCTCCATGGTTATGTCCTCCATGGTTGTGATGGATATGCCCTCCTGAGTATGGGGCACAACGGGGCTTCTGCTGAGTTCCCGAGTTGTGCTTCCCCTAGCTGTACTTCCGCTTGCGGCTTTCAATTTGCTGCTGCTTGCCTTCAAGTATGACGGCCTTGTCTACCAGCTCCTGGTAGTTGGCGAAGGTAGCCACAATAAGCTGCATACTCAGCTCGTCGTTGAGTCCTCGAGAAATTTCTCCCGCTGCGGCATCCGTGGCCACATCATCCGGGGCATAGCGGGCTAGCTTGCTGAACTCATCCACGCATCGCGCCACAAGACGGTTTCCGGGCGTAAGTTGCGGAACTCACGCTTCTTCGACTCATGGCTCCAGCTGAAACATGAGCGGTGCGGAAGGCTCTGCTGGAACTGATCCCATGTGATGGTGCCGATGGGATAAGTGGCGGTGTAGTTCTCCCACCAAGAAGCTGCAGGTCCATCAAGTTGATGTGCGCAAAGCGCACCTTCTCTCGCATCGGTGCTCCCAACAGTGATTAACTCTCTTCCGATCTTGCGGAGCCAATCATCGGCCACAATCGGCTCAAGGCTGCTAGAGAACATGGCGGATTCAGCCTCAGGAATCGAGTCAAGTTGTCAACAGGGGGTGGTGGTGGCGGCGGATTGTTGTTGTTGTTCGATTCGATCATCGTGATAATGGCGTTCGCTGCTGGAGCAGCTGGGTGAGCTCCGTGGGAAGTTGAGACCGGGGTCACGTCTCGGAGGCATCTGGTGTTTTGGGGTGGATGATAAAATTAGAATAGAACAATGGTCTAATGAGAAATAACACTACCCATATGTATGCACAAACATAAACACACCAATCATTTATTCATTCCACTCAAACATGGTTCAATCTCGATTACAAAGCTCATGACTAATCGAAAAATAAGGACCTAACAGATCGATGAAAAAGTAAAATAACATGGTGGTCGACTAAAAAGTCTTCATCAATAATCCTTGCGTCCTCTGGTGCGATGTCCTCCGGTGTGGCGTCCTCTATGGTGGCGCCTCCTCTTGCGGCTTCCTTCAGTGGAACTCCCTTCATAATCCTGATCATTGCTCACGAGGGGTCTGTCATCTCCACTCGGAAAAAGGTCCTCTCCCAAGTCCATCTTTTCCTCAATTGCGGCAAGCTTCATTTTCAGATCATCGACTGTCTCCATGAAGTCCGCGACTTCTTCCTCATAGTTAAGGAAGTTTGCGTGTGCCTTCTCCTCCAGTTCCAGTTCACGGAACAATAGCCTCCTGTGTGCCTTCGAGTTACGGCGAGTCTGAATCTCCCGCTTCCGAGGAGACACTCCAAGTCCCGGATATAAGAGAGAGGAGTCGTCCTCACGGTGCGGATGATATCTCCATTCCTCGCTCTGCGAGAAACCATGGCGAGGTCTCGAGGATCGAGCTCGCCTGTACTCCTCTCGAGATGTCCAAGGGCACGATAGATCGCCATGTCCTTCCGATGATCCAGTTGAAATCGGTGAACTCAAAGTCAATAGGCTCCGTATGTCCTCCGAAGGTTCTCCCCAGGATATGCACTTCAATCCAGTAGCGGTGTCCGTCGGAAGTGCATTGGTTGGCTTCCCGTGATCGAGGGCGAGCAATCTTCAGCTTCTTCACCATCTGGACCAGCTTCCGCCAAGGGCATCGCCTCATCGGGTGGCAAAACTCCGTAGCAAAACCGGGGTGAACTCGACGCCATCTAGAATGTTGAAAATCGGAGAGGAGTCGAATTGAACAGGGAGGATTACGGAATGATAAGGATATAAAGTAAATAGTCTCTTCCTATGGCTTTCCGATCCTAGGGGTTACGATCCTATGGTCAGCGTGTGCTCGATACCATCTCTCAGAGCGACCTGACCCAAAATCGGTCAAATCTACGTTATGCATACCATCCCAAGATCATCTTTGGTACTCACAAGACATCGATGAATAATCAAAGTTCAATCACACCTGAATTTATTACACGATTCTCATATAGAGTCTTTATTACAAGAGAATAAATTCGCTCAAGGCCAACTCATGAGAAATAAACTACTAATGCTGGAAGCGAGAAGTATAGCGAGTCCATCCGACTCCAAAGGGCAATCGCTAAGCGCGGAGCGTAGCCTCACTCCGATCGAATAAATCTCGCAACATAAGACGTTGCAGCCGTGTAGGTCAGCTTTTTGAATAAGCGGCAAGTCATGAAGAGAATAACAATAATAAAGTTACTAACACTATATGCATTTTGGCTGTGGGGCTCTAAGTTTCATCATTTTGCGAAAAGCCAGTTTTTCCCTACTACAATGGACTTGTTTGCAAATACTACATAATTGTTGGTAGTTATTGAGATGGTTCCGCCAACCAATGTCTCATTCCCAAATTATTAAGTCATAACCCCTCAAATTAATTCATTAATTTTAGTGTTGAGATTTCCGAATACTTCCAAGTTCCAGAGGCTCAAATTGTCCGTGAATCGGGACACGGCTAATCGATTAGATCTTTAACTCTGCAGAGGTTTATGACTTTACCCGCAAGAATCATTCCTCCTTTTAAGTCTTCGCACTTCATGGTGTTTGAAGACGGACGAATGAAACAGGTCTTCCAAAGAGTTCTTCCGCTACTGCCGTACCCATCCAATCCTACCATTCTTCTACATCTCGTAGTACCGCCCAGCCAGCGCCACTACTAGGGTTGACCCAGCCAGAGCCCATAATGGCTTGCGGCTGCACAGTAAGCTTCCGGTCAATGGGGCATCCATCCGCCTCTTCGTGGCTGGGTGAAGCTTTCCGCAAGATGTCATGGCACTTCTCCATGCATCCCGCCAACCACTGGGTTCTCCAGGTGCCCGTCAACCGTCCTCCACCCAAGAGTGAATTTCAAGTCCATCTTGATTCTTGTAGTTCATGGGGTTGTCATCATCATTGACTCTCACATCTTGCTTATGAATTTCACTCAACCAAAACCCGTCACGAGCATAGCAAAGTAAACTACTTCGTCCCGGGGGTCATGGTAACAAGGGGATTGGTTCATCCTACCACATGATACTACTCAAGATTAATAACTTCAAAATTTCAACTACTGCATGCATGGTGGGGGTGGTATAATTTCTAATGCACAAAATCATAGGTATTGAAAATAACATGATCAAGACTTGCCTTGCTGATGATCCTCGTAAGCTAAAGATTCGTAGTAGCAAGCTTCGCACTCCGGAAACTCTACCGAAACAAACAATAATCACAATAAGCATATAGCATATCATCACTTAACACAATAACAAAATAACACACCAAAACAAACAAATCAAAAACCCAAAGAAAACTCAAGAAATCCAACTCAAAATTTTTCCTACTTCAAGCAACAACTAAAAATAGTTTTATATAACAAAAATTTTCTCAACATAACCTAAGCATGAGTTTTTGTTAACTTAACAGAAAAGAGTGCATTAAGCAATTAGGAGCAAAAAGAATTAACTTAAAATCTATTATGAAACTCCTATTAGGCCTAATTCAATTTCTATTAAGGAAAATAAAATAAAAGTTTTATTTATTATAAATAAAAGTTCATCCTTAAAGTGACAGAAACTATCAGAAACTATCCTAGAATAATCAATCACATGTTAAAAATAAATTTATTTACTAATTAAAATAATAGGAAAACAGTAGCTAGTTAATTAATTAGGATTAACAAGATTCTGCTTAAAACTATTTTTTATTAATCCTAAAATACCCAAATTAATTCCTATGGTTTGGCAATGTCAAAACAAAGTTGGGACAAAAAGAATCATATAAAAATAATTTTCCTAACTCATGTTATAACAGATTTACTATTCTGACTAAAACTAAATTAAAGCAATTTTAACTAATTTTAACATAGCTAATTATATTTTCTACAGAAACTATAAGAAATTTGCAAACCAACAAAAAAGAATCACCTAAAAATATTAAAGAGAATAAAAGATATGAATTTTTCAAATCAGGAACTATTCTGTTAAAACAGAAAACGAAAATAAAGAAAAATGGCCTAATGGGCTAACCTACGACCGAAGGCGTAATATAAACTAAACGGGCCCTAGGGTTAAACGAGTCGGGCGGGCTAAATAAATAAAACCCTAACTAAACTAAACCGTAACTAACTGGGCCAGTTTTAATTAAAGACATACCCCTTCGGGTTCTAATCTAGCCGTCGATATAGATCGGACGGGAGGGTAACTCCGTGACTCACCGGCGTTGAACGGCGGCGGCGGCTCGGTGGCGAGTGTGCCGACGGCTCCGGTCGTCGGGAGGTCGGCGAAGTGGTCCGCATGGGGCGACGAGGGGGTTCTTGGTGGAGTCGGCGAGGCTCGGGAGGTCTAGGGCGACGGCGGCGAGGCGAATGGCGGTGGCGGCTCGGCAAGTCCGGCGAGCTCGTGAGGAGGGAGGAGGGTTCATGAGGGCGAGGGGGGGGGAATGGGGGGGAGGGGTATAATAGGGGGCGCCTCGGCTTGGCAAGGGGGGCGATCGAGGATCGAATCCGGATCCGCGGGATCCGCGATCGATCGGCGCGCGCGGGCGAGGCCTCGGGCGAGGGGTTGAAGACGGGGTGGGGTCCACTGCAGAGAGAGAGGGAGGGCGGAACGGTGCGGGCGACGAGCCGGGTTGCTGGGCGAGGGGGCGCGGTTGGCGCTGGGCGCCTCGGTGGCTCATTGGGCTGGCGGCTAGGCCGCTGTTGGGCAATGGGTGGGCAATGCTTTGGGCTGGCTGGCGGGGGTTTTTTTTTTTTTTTTAAATTTATTTTTTAATAAAAAACAGAGATAACTTATAAAATATAAATATTTTATATAGGACATATATATATACCAAAATGATCAGGGAATATTCCTATCATTTGAATATTTTTCCAAAGGCAAAATCCAAACTTATAAAAATTCATTTTTTTCAAATTCAAATAAAACTCAAGTTTGAATTCAAAAACTTTTGGCATTATTTTCCTCTGATATTTTTGGAGTGTCATGTTTACTCCTCTCATACTTTTGATCAAGTATTTTATCAGGCATAGTTTTTGAAATGATTCCCATTTGCCAAGTTTGAATTCAAATTCCAAAACTCAAAAATCTTCTGAAACTTCAAATGGCACTCAAATTCAAACAGAATGCATAGATGCTTAGCTATAATTGTAAAACATTCCAAATAGGAAATTTGGGATGTTACAAGTAGCAAGCTACCATGGCTCAGTGGAAGCACTAGGAGGCATTTCCCCATAAGAGAGGCTACCAATAATAAATAACTAGGTTGTCGGATCCCACACATACCAAGAATTTCAATAACATACACACAATATGCTCGATATGTGCAAATACAACATGGCATCACAAAAAACTCTATGACTCAAAGTATTTATTCATTAGGCTCCGAGGAGCCAAGTATTACAAACATGGGTCTCATGACTCAACATACAAAGCATACAAGCAATAAGCGGAAGCATAAACATGTCTGAGTACAGACAACTACAAATGAAAAAGGCTGAGAAGCCTGACTATCTGCAAGACCCTGTCGAGGGCACAAGATCGTAGCTGAGGTAATAAGCTAAACGTCGAGGTCCACGCGGAACTACTAGCGAGACTGAAGTCTGTCTGCAAAAACATATATTAAGCAAACGTGAGTACAAATGTACCCAGCAAGACTTACATCAGAACTATCTACATATGCATCAGTATCAACAAAGGGGGTGGTGGAGTTTAACTACAGCAAGCCAGCATTGACTCAGTGGCTATCCTGAACTACGTCTACAAGTAACTCTTTTGAGGTGGCGCACACGAGTCCACATATTCACCATATCAATACACCACTATGGAATCGCTCCCGTCTCCCTAAGAGAATGCCATCCATAGCACTCATGCTTATCTTGCGCATTTTAGAGTATCCACTTTCAGTTGTCTATGAATTGTATAGGCAACCCAGAGGTCCTTTACCACGGACGCGGCTATTCGAATAGATGATGTTAACCCTGCAGGGGTGTACTTCTTCACACACGCTCTCACCACTAATCAACGTTTACACGACATGTACTCGGCAACCTTCAAGCGAAAGCCCAGCGAGGGTGTCGGTCACGACCTGACTAACCACACAAGTCCCTAGTCCAGGTTCATCACCTATTCAGGTTCCATCTGCAGGGAGTGCCGGGTGGTAGGTGCGACATATGCCAATGGGTGGCTTATCATTGTGGGAGCCAATAAGACATCACTGGTGCCTGGAAACGGGATAAGGCGAAGACATGCACGCCGGCGAATCTTACCCAGCTTCGGGCTCTCCGGGAGATAATACCCCATCGCTGCTCATGGGTCTCCGCATGATCACTAAGTTAACAAGTAGCTACAAGAGGCTCCTTGAGCTGTTTGGCGAGAGGAAGAAGAAGGCCAAGGCTAGCTCTCCTCTTCCCTCTATGTGGTGTCTAAAACTCTAAGAGATCAACCCTTTGCATGGGTGCCCTGGGGGGTTTATATAGGCCTACCCCCCAGGGGTACAATGGTAATCCGGCTCGGTGCAGGCCCTAGCCATCAGTGTCAATGTTCGCCGGCTTCTCCGCCGGCTGCTGGGCCCCGTCGACTGGTGGGTCCCGCCGGCTGCCGGCTTCCTGGTCGACAAGCTGGTCCCACCGCTCGGGGGCCTTGTCGGGGGCTGGTTACTGTTGCCTCACTCCTGATGACGAGGGCTTTGTCGAGGTAAGCATGGCTACAGCAGCCGCCGCCGGGCGGCGCTCATCAGAGCCTTACTCGCCTCGCCTCCTTAATGAGGCGCTTCCTTCGAGGGAGGGAGCAAGCCGGCTGCTGGGAGCTGACCACATCTCAGGCCGACTAGGGGAGACCAGGCCGCCTTCAGGCGTCTCTCTGACCGAAGGGGCCCGCCACCTGCGGGCCGTTCTGACAGCTTGTCGTGGGTGACGTCATGGTCAACATGGCCACAGTGTCGCGCCAGACGGGTGATGGCCGCCCCGTACGGCGCACTGTGGCCACGCGTGCTCCGGGATTCGGGGGTGGCAGGCTTCGTTGTAGCCACGCCCCGTCTCATCGCCGTTATGTGGGTGCAGAGTTTGAGGGTACGATCTTGGCCGCCTGCTGGGGGCCGGGTTCTTGGAGTCGGCCTTCGTGGCCGGCTTCTTGGAGTCGGCCCTCTTGTGGCTTTCTCCTGGGTTTAGGGCCGGGCCACCTCCCGGTAGCCGGCTTGAGAGATAGCCGGGCAAGGGAAGGCGGCCCCATGCCTTGGACGCTTAAAGGCCCGATCGGCCTGTAATTTTTCCGAAGAGCCGTGGGGAGCCGGCTAGGCTACCCGTGGTCGTTTACTCCGATAGTAGTCCCCGAAGCTGGTTGGGCTTCGAGGCTGAAGAGAGGACGAGAAGCTCAATCAGCTTCCCATCCTGAAGAGCCGGCAGCTAGGAGCTGGCTTTGATTAGGAGCGCCGTCTTTAGGAGGCGTTGCAGCTTGAAGGTGGGAACCAAGTGGCACGCGAGCCGGGCTGCGTGCTGACCGCTTGCTGCCTGCGCGCCACATGGCACCCGTCAGCGGGACGGGCCTGCCAGCCCACGCGTGCTATGGGACATCGCCGCACACCGGGGCCCGCCACTCCCAGGCCTCGGCCCAAGTGTGGATCTTCTGTGGCCTGAACGGACCGTTCACCTTCCTGCGGCAGTTTCCGCACGCCTTTAGGGCGCGATAATCACGGGACGTGGGGGAGTGGGCGCGGTTAATCCCACGTCCCCCCATGCCTTGCCTCCTCGGCTTCGCCGCGCAAGGCTATAAGTAGGGGGAGGAGAGGGAGCGGCAGACGCTCGCACCCTCGCCCTCGCTCCACCATTTCTTCTTCTTCCTCCTCTCCGCCGCTACAGCGCCTCGCCACCGCGCTGCCCTTCCGCCAATCTTCTTGGCTCACCGTAGTTCTGATGCAGCGGGGTCGCGCGTCCTCCGCCGCCGCGCCTTTCCTGTTGCTTCCTCATCCTCATGGCGCTGTCCAGCTCTTGGGATGGTTCCAACGTCCATGAGGACCATGTCGACTTCCTCCGCAAGACGCGGCGGCTGCCGGGCGCAGATTACGTAGGGCCCGCCGCGCCAGAGACGGAGATCTCGCCAAGCGCCGGAGGAGGACGAAGGGTAATCTTCCGCCGACCGTCTCTGCTGCATCGCCTGCCGGGCGAGCGGTTCTTCCACGCCTTCGAAGTTTTATCATCTCCAGCCCCATCACCTCACCCCAAGCACGGTGATGTTGCCGCCGGCTCGCCACTCGCGGCGAAGGCTTTTGGCGCCCTCCCCACCTCGAACTCGGGGGAATTCTTCCAATGCAAGCTCGGCATCGCCACCTGGGCGCGTTCGCCTTACGCGGCGCTTCATCGCCATGCAGAGGCCGAGCGACAACAACCTGTTTCCGCCCATCCTCCGATCCGGCCGGTGAAGCTCGTAGACATCCTACTTTACACGGAAGAACGCCGCCCGCAAGGCGATTTCATTAATCTGCCGGCTTACGAGCCGCCCCGCCGAGGCAGCCTTCATGTTCCTACCGAGCCAGACGCTGTCTCCACTGGGGCTGCTGCCGCCTGCCCGGTGATGGTCCAGCTGAAGGCCTGGTCGGGCCGACCGGTAGCCGCCGGAGCGCCGGTGCTCCCACTCCAAGGCCGGCCTCACATGATCTTCCAGATGAGCGGCCGCTTCGACCCAAGTCGGCTGAGCACCAAGGAGATGCCTCACGACGAGGTATCTCACATGGTGAACTACATCTCCAACTGCAAGCTCATCGAGGAATGGCGGTATGGCAAGGAGCCGAACTCTCGCGCCAATCTTCCGCCTATGGTAAGTTTCCCAGACTTGGGGGCGCCAGTTCATGCTCGACCGCGCGACGGACGACTTCGACGATCCAGACTTGGGGGCGGCCGCCCTAGACGACGACGTCGTAGGAGGAGGCGTTGAGGCAGGCGGCCCCGAGCTCGGAGCCGGCTTCGGGGACTGGTCGGATGACGACGAGGCCGAAGTCGCTCCGTGCCGCCAGCCGGCGCCCGATCACCAAGGTGCGGGCCCATCTGCCGCGCCGACTGCTCAAGCGGCGCACAAACGCTGGCCGCTACGACTCTCTTTGGCAGTCGGCCAAGAAGCTCAGGGGTTCATGGTGGCGACTAAGCGGGACGAGGCGGCCAAGGCGTGCCCGCCTCAAGGTGGTGAAGCAGCCGCAGGCAGTTTCGGCGTAAGTGTTGAATATCTCACGCCTTTCTTTTTTTCTCTTCGGTTGATATTCTTCTAAGCCTTTTTCTTAATTTGTCAATCAGGGCGCCGCTTTCCCTCGAGCGGGTCCCTGCCGCCTCCATAGTTGGAGCGGCGGTGGGTTCTGCGAGCTCCCGCCGAGTGGATCCCCGCGCCGATCTCCTGGAGGCAACGGAGCGAAACGCGCGGGAGTCGCGGGAGGAGCAGGAGGCGGAAGAGCGGAGGGCGGCTCGGGAGGCGACGGAGAAGTCGGCCGAGGCGCAAGCTGACGCGGCGGCCAAGGCTCAAGCGGAGGCTGCGGCCGTGGAGAGGGAGGCGGAGGCCCTGCGCAATCAGCCTCCGCAGCTCATCATCCCCCTTCGCACCGTGATCCCCGACATCCCAGTCCCCCGTCGGAGGAAGCCGGTCGCGACCGGCCGGCGATGGAGAGGGAGGCCTGCGCCGACTAGAATGGGCCAAGGCGGCCGGCCTGTCGTGCCGCCCGAGCAGCCAGTTGGAGGCGAGCCGACTATGGGGGCAGATCTTGTGGTCCTGTCGCCGTCTCGTCGGCGCGCGAGGGAGGCGACTTCAGCGCCGGAGCCACAGAAATCCGCGGGCACCAGCTCGCGGCTCAGATCCGAGGCGCCAGCGCCACCATCTGAGTGGACACCCGGCGTGGGACGACCGAGCTGAACGTGGCGGCGCAGGAGGTTCGGAGCCGGCTTCAGGCCCAGTGCCGCCTCGCTGAAGCGGTACACTAAGAGTTCTCACGACGCGACGGTCATTCGGGTGAGTCCTTCCGCTGCTGATTGCTTGATTTCTTCCGTGGGCGCGCACCGCACTCCACTGGTGTAGTCCTCGAGTTCCGAGCCGCCGCCGAAAGCAGCGGCTTGGAACTTCTTAGTAAACTTCGATTGTAGTCTTGTTCTTATTCGCACCTCCGTCCTATTTGCAGGAATATCACAATCTTCCCGCAGCTGCTTTCAACTTCCAGGCTCAGGAGATGAGCCAGAAGACCGCTGATCTGACTGAGAGCCGGAGTAAGTGCTTCATTTTTTATCTCACGTGGGGGCGCGTCAGCGCACCCACTGGGTGTAGTCCCAGAGTTTCGGGCCAACTGCTGAGCAGTTGGGTCGGATCTTTCCTGACGACTTCTTCCTTATTGCTTTTTTCTTCTTCTTCATATCTGCAGGGGCCAATGCCGACTTGAGGGAGCAGCTAGGAGGGGTCCAAACTGTCGGATTTCGGGTTCCGGCAGACCCTCTAGGTTCGAACTCTGGGGTGCACGCGGAGATCTCACCTCCTACCTACCTACACCTTGTCGCCTCGCAAGGATCCAAACTACACAAAGAGCAACACAAGGGACACAAGGTTTATACTGGTTCGGGCCACCATTGTGGTGTAATACCCTACTCTAGTGTGTGGTATGGTGGATTGCCTCAGGGGCTGATGATGAACAGTACAAGGTAGAGCAGCCTCGCGAGGGTCTGTTCTTGGCGGGGACGAACTGCGATTTAACTGCTCTCTCTCTCTCTCTCTCTCTCTCTCTCTCTCTCTCTGGATTCAAGATGCTCGATCCTTAGCTATCCTCTAGATGCCTCTACCCTGTGGGTGGCTAGTCCTATTTATAGGCAGAGGCCCTGGGCCTCTTCCCAAATATTGAGCGGGAAGGGCGCCAACAATTGGCCATTTTGAAGGGGAACATCTTGTACACTTATCCTCGATTAAAGTTGGTCCTCGCCGTCAAAGGCTCACAATGACGCTGCTTGGGCTCCACGATGACCTCCTTCCTGCCGTTGTGTTGGTCTTGGTCTCTGCTGTAATCAAATGGTTGCCTTTGCTTGATACTTCTCGCCGCGCTTGCCTCCTTTGCACCAAAGAGGAAATGAGGACATCGCTGGCTGGCGCTACCGCGCCTTGGTCGCCATGGCTTGCGCTATGGGCACCTCATGAGGTACCCCGCCTTGATCTCTCCGCCTCGCGAGCCAGCCTGACGAGGCTGCGTGCTCGAGGAAGCTTCGTCGTCCGCCTCATGAGGCTTGGCCCTCGCGAGGGTCTTGAGCTTGTGCCGATGAAGATGGGTCGGCTGGCCACCCTTGAGCCACACCGCAGGCGCAGCAGGCAAGTCTGGGTACCCTGCTCCTGCAACACCGACAGAGCCCCGGCCCAAGGCGCGCCTGGACTTGGCTTAGCAGAGAAGCGGCAGGGCAAGTGTTAGCGCGCAGTTCTAACAGCTCATGTTTTGGGCGCCAAGGTGGCGGTTGATTGACGGGCGCCTCGCTTCCCCACGACGCCGGCGATCGCATCGAATTGACAAATCCCTGTATGCAAAGCGGGTCATGATTACCTGTGATCGTGGAGGTCGACGGTTGGCCTTCCCCGGCTATAAGTACGGGACGGCGCGTGCCCTTCCAGTTCATCTCTTCTTGCTTCTCCTTCTTCTCCATATCTTGCTCCATATTGCGGCAATGGCTCCGATCTGCCAGTTCTCCGCGGAAGAGAAAGGAAAGGCCCCCCGAGAGGGTCCCGATCCTCTGCCGCCGAAGAAACGGCTAGCCCTCTGCCGCCGAGATGAGGGCGCCCGGCAGGAGGTGCCGAGGCCAGCACAAGCGCCGCCAGGGTTCCCGCTGCCCTTGTACGCCCGCATTGAGGGCCCTGAAGGAGTTGTCGCCGAGCGCCATGGACGACGCCGCCGTCGGCGCCGGCGGGTCACGGTGGTGCGCGTTGTTCCCCCCGGAGTCCATGTCGAGGGATCCTCCCGAAAGTTTGTGCTCCACGCTGCCATGCCTCCTCAGTCTTGGATTCTCCTTCCTCCCTCCTTCGCCTTCGTGATGCCACAGGGGGATCTCTGGAGCTCTGGTTGTAGCACGCCGGCTGCAGCACCCTTGCGACCGAAGCGGAGGTTGCGGTCGTCGCTCCGGGCAAGGTTTTCATGACTCGAGGCTGGGGCGAGATCGCCTAGGTCTGCAGGACGAGGGGCGCCCTCGCGATTCACCTGGAGTACGACGGCGCTTCCGTGATGTTCTTCAAGGTCTTCGACGCGGAAGGACGCCGGCTGGAGTGCTGCCCCGAGAGAGGTGGTCGGGGCCCTGCCGTGGAGAGGACTAGGCTCGCCGACCGCTTCCCCAAGAGCTCCTCAGCGGCGGAGGCGGCGGAGGATCCAGCGATCGCCGAGCCTCGCGACCGAGACGAAAGCGACGACAGCTATGAGCCTCGAGCAGGGCGGGCTTGTCAGCCGCCGCCGCCACCGATCCGATGAGGTTGGCGCGTGTCCGACGGCCCACTGCTGATGATGGCGCTTTTGCAGAGGCGCATGTAGTTAGCGTTCTTTAGGATCTGCTCCCTTTGTTCCCTGCGAGGAATCGAAAAACGCGCCCTGTGGGGGCTCGTAAGGCGCCTGTGGTTCTGTTTGTTAATATGATCCTTGTCGTGAAGTGGTGTGAGATGCTCATCCCATCTTAGCTTAGTTCCTCCTTTCGAACCTCGCGAGGGCTTGATGCTCATACGATGTGTCCCGTCCCAAGGCAGGCTTCACCGCCGCTGGTATGCTGTGTCGCGATGCCGTGGTCAAGGCCAGGAGGTGAGCGCCCTGGGTCCAGTAAGAGCCCCTAAGTCGCGATGCTCAGGAGGTCCCCTTTAGCGCTCAAGCAGCCATCATTCGGTGAGAAAGGAGCGTGACGTTGCTAACATGGGATTTTTTAGGTGCGAGGTCGGTGCTACGATAGCTAGTGTTTTTAGGATGACTTATCTCGGGGTCAGAACCGCTTGGTGTGGCGCTTAGGTCCGCTGCAGATCGGCAGATGAGGAGTTTCGGCGAGGTCCCCTGCAAGGCTCTTCCTCTCGCCTACTCTCCTTTCGCTTTACGCCCCGGTCCCGCCTCGAGCGAGCTCAGCCATTGCTGGTATGCCAGGCTGCGATGCCGTGGACAAGGCCAGAGGGTGAGGGCTGGAGAGCCAGTAGGAGCGCATGAGTCGCGATGCTCAGGTACCCCCCCCCCTTTAACGTGCAAGCAGTTCGTGCGGACGAGAGTGAAGGAGACGCCGTGAAGGCCTCGCCTGGCGCTGCTGTGACGACCGGTTTTCCGGGTATTAATTTCAGAAATGGCCAGCAGTTTCACTAGCCCTGTGGATTACTGTTAATGATGAGGCACCAACTTGATACAGAAATTCCAAGCAAAAATACATAATATGTAGTACAAGACCACTCGCCCGTGAGTGCAACAAATGGTTTCTAGTGGTTTGATGGCGGAAGCGGTTTGTAGGTTCACCACGGTCTATGGGACTCCATTTCCCACAAGAATAGCTGACCAGGTTAACTCCTATCTTCGCGAGGCTCCTATCACCATTGCTTAGGTTCCGGAGCGGTCATCGCAACGCCCTCTCCATGCAAGAAATCTGCCAAGACAATAGCTGTGGACAAGCCAAAGGAGTAATGTACTCGCAAACATTATGAACACGGGTATAATATAAATGATAATCATGCGCTGAAACATTCTATGATCACATCGTTCGTCATAAAATAAAATCTCCGTGCATGCAGGCAGGTTATTTATATGCAACATGGATATGCAATAATGGGGTAGAAATAACATGCACCGATCGGTGTCCAAGCGACGCCGAAGGGCCATGATATGAAGCATGCCTAAGTCAAGCGCCTAAGCTTACACCGCATAAAGGGCTTATATGGTAAATAAATAACAAGCATGTTATACCAAGGCTCTGTGCGACGCCACATAAAGGGCTTATAAAATAAATAACAAACATGCGCGGGCAAGATCCGTATGACGCCACATAAAGGGCTTATAAAATAAATAACAAACATGCCACAACGGTGTCTGCATGCGACGCCACATAAAGGGCTTATAAAATAAATAACAACGCGTTATACCAAGGGCTCGTGCGACGCCACATAAAGGGCTTATAAATAAAACAATTATGGTGAATATCCAGAGGTAGAACCGCCCTGTGGATACTCAATAAATCAAGTAATGGCAATAGTTAGTCCATGAAAATAATAATCATAATCATCATAATCAACACAAGTCACAAGTCATGATCTATGTTCGTTTAGCGTTTCTCCTCCAAGACCGACACTAAGACCCACACTTGACCTGACCTGCATCGTAGTCCTTAACCAAGGACAGGGCTTTTCTAATAGGTTTTAATACCTCAGAGAGGGTGTACTCTTTACCCACGAGTAACGGATTTCTTTAGTCCATCGACTAATTCGCTCACGGTCTTTTAGTCGAAAACACACCGACTTGCACACACCAGTTTAACTTACCGTGTCCGAATCACCCACGACACCGCCAAGCCAAACTCTAAGTGGGGAGGCTACAACCTCGCGTAGCATGGGATCAAATTTCTATCGCAAGGCCTAAGGGTGCCCCCTCTCGGTCCCAACCGGATACACCCATGCTCCGGACCAGGTGGTATGCCTACCGGATGCATCCAGATCTTCCACCATGGCCTCTCCAGACGTGTAAAAGCAAGACAAGGGTTAACAACTTATTAAACCATACCCTACCCGCGTGCAGGGACGAGTGGTAGTCTGAAACAAGTATGGGGAGTTATCGAACAAGACTCGATCTACGGCCGACTCAGAGGCTTAAGTATTACCCGCATGATATGGAAAACAAACATATTTCAATCAACAGGATCACCGCCATTATACCCTACTATGCCATACCGACATAACCGTCCCAACGGAGACCGGCGACAAGCTCACGCCTACCCAAGGCAGAGGCCTTCCCGGATTCCTTTCTGGCATGCATGCAAGGCACATGAGGATGATCACCATCACAAGTATATTCATATCCAACAGCAAGAAAAAAAATCACTAATATGCATTCATGCAAAAGATCACATCTCCACATAAAATAACGAGTTTTTCCGAAGTAAGGTGGTGTTATAACCGCGTCAACTTAACACACCAAAAATATTATGCCATGGTTCAGGATGCTTGCCTTAAAGGTGGGCAGAGTCAGGGTGCATTCCAACACTTTGAAAGTTTTCTCCTCTCTCCAACAAATCCTATTTTTGGAAATATTTAAATTAGCACATAGTTTGAAAACAGCACAAAAAATTTGCTTGGAAATTTTTTAAATAAATATGAAAATAAACTAGACAATATTTCGGAGATGTAGGAAAAAGAATCAATTCATTTGGAGTTATATTTCAAAATATATAGCCAGTCAAAGTTTAGTCAAATTCTGATTTTTAAATAAAATGTAAATGTAAAAGAAAACGTTCAAAACGCATACACGCCGAAGGCGATTCTCGAAATGCGCTTCCACTTACTCCTGCGTGGACCGGCACTGGTCATCGACGGTGGGCCTGCTCGCCCATCGTCAGGTTTGACCAGTCCACGCCACAGATCGCCCCTCCGGACCGGTCAGAGGCGGAGCTCCGGCGAGGATTGCCGGCGAATGGAGGCGTCCCTTGGTGATCTGAGAACATTGGTGTGCTCAGGAGGTCGAGACGACCTCGTGGGTACCCGCCATGGTCGCCGACGTGGACGGAGTCACCGGCGACAAGCTTCGCGGGGAGAAGGCATTCGGGTGGATTTGGGGTCCTGGGCTATGGTGGCTCTCGGTCGGGGCTGAGGCGATGGGCAGCTCCGCACGATCACGTGGAGTTTGGTGGTGGCGCTGGATTGCCGGGAGGTGCCTTGGTTGCGATGGAATCGGCCGGGACTTGGCGGCGGCCGAACCGGCCGGAGTCGGGGAAGATGGCCTTCCTGTCCTCGACTGCTGGCCATGGTAGCTCTATGGTGATAATTTGAGGTTGCTTGAGGATTCGATTGAGCTCCGGGGCCCTTATATAGGCGGTGGAGGTCGGTCCCGAGGCGGCCAGCGATAAGGATGACGGTGAACCGCCATTCTGTGCTGTGAGGCGACTTGGCGGCGATGCGAGCTAGAGGACGACTTGCGGATGAGCTTGCGAAGCTCCAGGGGGCAGGTGGCGAGAGGGAGAGGCTCGGGCGGCGCCGACCTGAGCAGGGTTGTCGGGCGGCCGTGGCGGCTAGTCCTTGGCTTGCCAGAGACGTGGCGAGGGTCTGCTTGGTGCGTTGCGGTGAGGAGGGGAGCGTGTGGCGCGGCTCTGCGGAGCGGTGGCAAAATTTTAGTAAAACAAGGTTAAAATTTTGGGGTGTCACAGCTGCTCCTTGAAGAGATCCTGCAGGCTCATCACAAGAAGAACAAGAGTTCGCCATGACAATCGACAGTCAGCCGTTGATTGCTCCGGAGGGGTGACGAGGCACCAAGGCTTGACGAGGTGGCGCTTATGCGCGGCTGCCGCGCGCGAGCTCAGCCATTCAGGTTTGTCGGCGTTGCAGGGACGGACCCATGCGCAAGCGTCGTGCCGTTAGGGAGCAGCTCCATCAGTTGGTGTCAATCAAGCGGGCGACTAGGTCAAACGCGTTAATCACGAAGGAGCAAGTCTATTTAAATAGGTGCAGAGAAGGCAGACATCACTGGGTCGGGCCCGAGCGACTTGGGGATGACGCAGCCCGAGGGGCGCCCCCAATAAAGTAAACTAGAAACATGAAGCAAGATGGATACATGCCGCAGGGGCTGACCCACGCGGCCTGGGAATGATGCAGCCTTGGGGGGCGCTCCCAGCTGAAAATGAAACTCGAAGGATGTCACCTGATAACGTTGAAGATGAAGGGATGCTGAAGTAGCGGACGTCGCGTGCTGCGGAAGCCGATCCTCATGAGCCCCCAGGCCCAGGAGCCTCGGGAGGCTCCGGAGGCGCTGGTTGCTCCTCGCGGACCATCTCCATCTCCGCCAGGACTGCGGAACGCCTGGCCACTTGAGCCTCCAGGATGCTCCTCATGAGGCGCTGGCGTGTGGCAGCCGCGTTCGGCAAACCGTAAGGCATGCGAACATAGCTGTGGGGTGGACCTTCACAGCGCCCTACGTGTGAGGGACGGAGGCGCTCCTGAGAAGCGGCTCGGTTGAGCCCTGGTATGTCGATGCAGATGCGCAGCCCACCATCCTCGCCTGGATGGGGAGCTACGGCGGGTAAGCGGCGGCTGCCACTCATGACTCTTGACTCCTGCAGCTCCTGAATGATCTTGCTGATGAACTCCTGAGGGTTTGTCCCTTCTTGCCTCGCTCCTTCCTGAGGGAAACGTACTTTGAAACACGCCTCCAAGTGGTGCCCAAGCGCCTCCCTCGTGACCTTAGCAAGGTCAGTGGCCCTCCAGGAGAGAGCCCCCGAGTCTTGCTCGAGGAGGGCGCTGGGCGCGCCTTCCTATGCGACAGAAGGAGGTGCCCCCTGAACAGGCGTGGACCCTGAGGGGCCTGCCTCCCGAGGGGTCGGGCCAGGCGACGTCTTCTTCTTCTTGGGAGCATCCTCGGGGAGCCTCCCACTCCTGCGATCTGGGTCTTCAAGTGACGCGGCTTGAAAAGCGTGCTCCAGTGTAAGTGCATCTAGTGCCCCTTAGTGATTTTGGTGTATTGAAGACTTATAGGTTAAGGGACTAATGCGTTCGTGAGTGTACACAGGTCTATAAGTCTATGAGGAGTTTTATATTTACAGAGAAAGTCGACCCCTTAAAATGAAGTTCTTCGATCAAGACTTTGATATTTCAAGACTTTTCAAGACTTTGAAAGTGAAGAAATTGGTGTGACCTTGAAGACTTGGTATTCATTTGAGGAACATGAAGCGTGAAGACTTCTGTTTTTGTAGTTTCGTTTTCTCTTTCTTGAGTCATAGGAAACACCGTGATCGTTAAAGGGGTCGAGGAAATAATAAGGAAAATTTCCATGTGATGCTCAACTCAAAATCCTACACCTACCAATCCCTTCGAGTGAAGCCTTTGGAAATCTCATACGCCTACCACTTTCAAAGGATGTGAGACGAAGTTCTTCCGTCGTTGAGGAATTTGTTACGACCGAGGAGTTAGGAATTCGCCAAAGCGGATTGCCTACATAGTGAGGAACATGATAGCCCCGAGGAATTTGAGAGTCAAATTTCCGATCCGTTCTTGTCTTGCTTGCCACCTATCCCAAAATATCTTATCCACCCAACAGTCATATCATTGAAGGGCATCTATGTCTTATCATGTCGGGCTGCTCCCTAGGCTATAAATAGCTGCCCCCTACAACCACTAGCTGGTTGGCTGCTCCGAGAGAACTTGACACTTGTCATTTGAGAGCAACCCATCCTCCGAGGACTTTGAGCGAAAATCATCGAAAGTGAGGAAAACCCAAAACCAAACCCCTACAAACCCAAAGTGATTGAGCATCACTGAAGAGATTGATCCTGCGTGGATCCGATGCTTGTTACCTTTGAAGACTGTGCTTCTTCCAGACGGTTAGGCGTCATGGTCTAGAGCATCCAAGAGGTGTGGATCGCCGAGTGACCGAGTCTGTGAAGGTTTGGAAGTCGCCTGAAGACTTACCACGAGTGATTGGACAAGGTCTGTGTGACCTTAGTTCAAGGAGAATACGGTGAGGACTTGGTGTCCCGAGCACGTGCTCGATCTGGTGTCCGGACTGTGTCCTCGAGTTTAAATACTCACCACTCCAACCAGACGCATAACCGAGACAAAGAGTTGGAACTGGTCTACCAAATCATTGTCTTCACCAACCTAACTGGTCCTATTTCCTCAACTCTTTCATTTGCTCATTACTGTGTTGAGTGTTTGTTCATATCTGTGTTTGAAGACTTCCTCAATATCCTCAGTTCAATTTCTTCAGTCTGTTTGTCTTCATCTTGTGCTATCATGTGTTTACGCTTTCTGTACTCTTTGATTGTCTTCATTTCATCATGATGACCATGCCCGCATTCTCTTATGCTTACTTCTGAGTACTTATTCCGCTGCAAGTAGTTCTTCACTTAGGAATTTCCTCACCGGCAAATTCCTCATTGAAGAATTCATAAAAATCGCCTATTCACCCCCCCTCTAGTCGATATAACGCACTTTCAATTGTTATCGAGCTGGGTACTCCTTGTTACGTGTGATTTTGGTTTAACCACCGGAGTTTTAGTTATGTCGACCGCAGGTATGAAGAAAGTTACATGCCCTATCTTTGACGGTCATGATTATCCCAAGTGGAAGGCCATGATGAGGAAGCGCCTCATGGCAATGGACAGCGAGCTGTGGACCGTCATCGAAATTGGTCTTCTCGATTCAGGTAAGATGGCTAACGCAGATGATATTCGCAAGTACACTTGACTTGACATCATGGCGAAGGATATCATCTTCCTGCCTATCTAGAGATGAATTCAAGCGCATTATGCATCTTTGCAATGCGGCTTATCTGGGACCGAATCTCCGACGCCTATGAAGGTCATCGAACCCATCATGATCCTTGGCTTGAGAACTTCAAGGAATCTCTCAAAACGATGACTTTTGAACCGTAATCATCATCTTTCGTGATCATGTCTCATGGAAAAGGGTGACAAGGTAACTGAATGTTCCTCATCCGAGTATAGTGACGATGAATCGATGATGATGGATCTGATGATGATATTGAACCTAGCTATACCAAGCTTGTTTGTATTGCCACCAAACAACAACATGCCTTGGAAAAGGTTCAAAACATGTTAGGTAAAAGTGACGATATGTTGGGTGAAGAAATGGATCGCACTAAAAATACGATCGAAAATCTTGAGACTTGATCTAGGTTTGACAGCCTTGAAGGTCATCATAACTCTCTTATCTCGATCATGAGAAGCTCTCTTATGAGTTTCTTCAAAAGAAGCAAGATCTTGAGAAGCTAAGACTGAGTTATGAAGATCTTCAGAAGGAGCGCGATTCATTACTTGCTCAACAAATCAGCGCTTCTCAGGAAGAATTTGTTCCTCCATGCTTAAAGTGCATTGAACGTGAATCTGCTAATTCTTCACCTAAATGTTCAAATGCTTCAACTGTTCCAAATTCCTCACCTGCTCCTGCTATCACTAATTCCTCATCTGAGGACATTGCTAGTATCACTAACGATGCAGGGCTGAAGGAATTGTACATGACAGGCATGTGCAAAAGCCTCAAAGGGCATCAGACTCTTTGTGATGTGCTTAAAAAGCAGATCCTCAACAGGAACCCTAGGAAAGAGGGTATTGCTTTTGAGAGGAAACTCAATCTTGATGGAACATATCGAAGCCCCGAGCAAGTACCCCAAAACCTCATGGGTTGCTGCAAAGGGACCTCCAGTTGATCCATCTAACTTATCTGGCTTTACATCCGAATCTCCTCATTCTTCCGATGAGTCATTTGACTCAACTATAAACTGTTCAAAAATCAGAATGGTGAAGTATTTGCTAGATATGTTGGCACTAATCGAGAGAACGGTTCCCTATGAAGAAAATATGGGTTCCCAAGAAGTGCCTTGAAGGTCTTGGTGAATATCCTCATGACACCACCGTGAAGAATAGGAACCCCAGATCAAACTCTTCATATGGACCAAATTCTTCATATGGATCCAAGTCCTCATCTGAACCAAATTCCTCACGTGGATCAAATTCCTCAAAAGGATCAAAGTCCTCATATGATTATCATCGTGCTAACAACTCTGTTTTCGCAGGTAGAGCTAAGGGCTATGAATATGTGCATTATTCTTCAAACCAACATGTTCATAAGTCCTCAAGAATTCTCTGCTTATTCATATGCTTACCCTAACCCCTGTTATGTGAAACGAAATGGATTGGCCTCTATGCCACCATTCTCATATGGAGCTCGCAGAGTGATGAACTCTTTGCCACCCCTTCAGATGTGGGTGGTGAAGAAAAAGAACTAATCTCTTCTGCAAGGTCAGGCCTCCAGACGTGCTTTAACGTCTGAAGAATTTCTTGGGGCCCGACAAAAATGCTCGAAAGGACGCAGCTAATCATGAAGAAATGAACTTTCATTTCACACGTCCTCATATCGCTTATCGTTATATCGCTCGATGAAATTGATATCATATTCTTCATCGATGAAGTATATGAGATCGTAAGTTGCACTAATTCATCTGCAGGATGGTCAACCCAAAGCCAATGAGTGGGTCCTCGATAGTGGATGTACAAATCACATGACTGGTGACAAGAATCTATTGATGGATGCTCCCTTATCACCGTCACATCTGAAGCATATCATTTTTTTGACAAAGGCAAAAGTCGGTATTGGGTCTTGGTAAGGTTGCGATCTCTAAGGACATACACATGGACAAAGTCATGCTTGTTGAGTCCTTAGGATACAACCTCATGTCAGTCTCAATGCTTTGTGATCTTGATATGGTTGTTGTCTTTGGCAAGTATCGTTGTGTTGTGCTCATGGAAGCTGACAATTCCAAAGTCTTCGAAGGCTTTAGGAGAGGAGACTTGTATATTGTTGATTTCTCTACAGGACCACAACCAGCCGTGTGTCTACTTGTCGTGCTTCTCCGTCTTCACCACAATATTGTCTACATAGACGTGGGCATTTCTGCCGAGTTGCTTGAGGAGGCATTTCTGCATGCAACGCTGAAAAGTGGCACCGGCATTTCTCAAGCCGAATGTCATAGTCAAGTAGCAGAAAGCTCCGAATGGTGTGATGAAGGCGGTCTTCAGGCGGTCAGCTGGATCCAACTTTATCTGGTGGTAGCCTGAGTAAGCATCCAAGAAACTCAACAGCTCGCATCCGGCCGTGGAGTCTATCACTTGATCAATCCTTGGCAGGGCAAAGGATCTTTGGGGCAGGCTTTGTTGAGGCTAGTGTAGTCTATACACATGCGCCACTTGTTATTCTTCTTCAGCACGAGGACCGGGTTGGCAAGCCATTCGGAAAGAACACCTCCATAATGAAGCCGGCTGCCAGAAGCCGGGCTATCTCTTCTCCTACAATCCTTCTCTTTTCCTCCGACAGTCGGCGGAGGGGCTGCTTGACTGGTTTGGCATCTGCTCGGACGTGTAACTTGTGCTCGGCGAATTCCTTCGGAACACCCGGCATGTCCTTGGGAGACCATGCGAAGATGTCCCGATTCTCACGGAGGAAATCGACGAGCTCGCCTTCCTATTTGCTGTCCAGGTTTGCCTCAATGACGGCAAACCTTTCTGGGTGTTCCGGGTCCAGAGGTATCTTCTTCGTTTCTTTGGCCGGCTGGAAAGAACCTTGGGCATCACACTCCTTGGGGTCGGGGGATAGGGCCGGCTGCTTGTCGGCCATTGTCAGGACCCCGATCCTAAGTCACACCGATCTAGCATGTAACACATCATATCACTTTGCGGCCTCACGCACGGTATTCCCACGTGTGTCGCCTCACCATGGCCCGGGACCGTTTGCGTCTTTTGGCTCACGTATATGATAGTGTCGCTAGCATCCATATGACAAAGAACCCGGGCCGACATGGCTAGTCGTGAACCCAAAGCGGCACTAACCCATGGGGACAGGCATACATGAATCACATCGAGCATGTCGGTCATCAACGTGTATTCGGCTGTAGCACGGGCTAACAGGACTCCGTATCCCGGCTGTAGCAGCTAGGCAGGACTCAATAACACCGCGTGACATTTCCAAGGGATGTATATAGGAACGAAGTGAAACACATGCCGCCATCAAGTGTCCAAGCAGTAGTCTTTGGGCTAGCAGGACTCGTGAACCGGGCTGTAGCGGACTACTATCGCCGAGAAGCACGAGACTACATTTCCCCATATGAGAGGCTGCCAAGGATAAACAACTAGTTTGTCGGATACCACACATACCAAGCATTTCAAACATACACACATTATGCTCAATATGCGAGATACAACATGGCATCACAACATAACTCTCGACTCAAAATATTATTCATTAGGCTCCGAGGAGCGAGATATTACAAACATGGGTCTCATGACCCAACACTCGTGAGCAAACAAGTCAAAGCACAAGCGAAGCTAATCATGTCCGAGTACGCATAACTATAAATGAAAAAGGCTGAGAAGCCCGACTATCTACAGATCCGCCAAGGCACAAGATCGTAGCTGAGGTATCAAGCTAAACGTCAAGTCCACGTGGAACTACTAGCGAGACCGACGCCTCTCTCGCAAAACATAAATAAGCAAACGTGAGTACAATTGTACTCAGCAAGACTTACATCGAACTAACTACATATGCATCATTATCAAAAGGGGTGGTGGAGTTTGACCGCAGCAAGCCAGCTTTGACTCGGTGGCTATCCTGAACTACGATCGCAAGTAACTCTTTTGAGGTGGCGCACACGAGTCCACATATTCACCATATCAATACACCACTATGGACCCGCCCCGCCTCCCTACGAGAACGCCATCCATAGCACTCACGCTTATCTTGCGCATTTTAGAGTATCCACTTTCACTTGTCTATGAACTGATATAGGCAACCCGAAGTCCTTCTCATGGACACGGCTATTGAATAGATCATATTAAACCCTGCAGGGTGTACTTCTTCACACACGCTCACCACTTACCGCCGTTTACCGACATGTACTCGGCAACCTTCAAGCGGAAGCCCAACGTGGGTGTCGGCCACGGCCTACCTAAACACTCAAGTCCCTAGTCCAGGTTTATCGCCTATTCGGTTCCATCCGCAGGAGTCCGCCGAGGTTTCCCATACAGCCCCGAACGATGTGTGCAGGTTCCCGAGATACCAAACGGGCACTCGGTACACGGCCACGGTGCCTACCGCAACACAACCCACCCCTAAGGTCAGCGCTATGCGTGCGCCTGAAGATGCTACAAACACCGAAACTACTTGCAACTCCTTGACCGAGGACAAGGGTGGTTAAGAAGCCGAGAGGGTCAATTAAGGATCCCAATGCGTGGTAGTAACTGTTTCATGGATCACAAACACGTAACTCAGTTCTCGAGGACGGTTTCAATGAGACAACCCACCATGTACTCCTACATGGCCTCTCACCGCTACCTTTACCAAATCGTGTTCACACACTTAGCTCACACACAATAGGACATGTTCATAACAATTCCAATTCATTCCCGATGAATCAGACCCGACTCAACTCTAAGCGTAGCAGTGCATGACAAACAAGCATAAATGAGTAGGCACAACATGGCTCAAACAACTCCTACTCATGCTAGTGGGTTTCATCTAATTCTTGTGGAATGACAGTCATGCAAAGGATCAAGGGGTTCAGCTACCGCAGCAAGTAACACATGAGTCGTTGTTGTCCTAATGCAGTAAAATAGAGCAGGAGCGAGAGAGTGGGATTGTATCGGAATGAACAAGGGGTTTTGCTTGCACGGCACTTCAAGATAATATAGTTCTTCATCGGTGTCATCGAACTCATCGCGGTACATCGCTCACCGAGAGGGACAATTACCGCAAACAAGAGAGAACACAATCAATGCAATGCACATTCACATGAATGACATGTCATATTAAGGTACTGAATTCACCTAATGCAATAATAATTCAAGTTAGTTGAAGTGGAATTCAAACAAGGTTGAATTCCAACTCCAAATGCTATTTCATAAATTACCCTAATCATGATTCATCCTATTCAGTGAGTTTAACTTGTTCAAACATGCATGATCATGGCATAAACAGATTCTTCATATTTTTCTGATCATTTTCATATATAAATTATTTCCATCCGAAAGTTACGGTTGAATTTCTATGATTTATCGAAGTTTAGGGCATTTTCGGAATTTCCTGAATTAAAATAATTCCGAAAAGGGCTTATCAACACGACATGACGTTGGCATGACGTCATCAGGTCAACAGGGCTGGTCCGGTCAAACCTGGCAGTGGGTCCCACGTGTCGAGTAATTAGCTTAATTAGATTTAATTAAAACTAAACCTAGTTATTAAATGTAATGGCCCCCTGTCATTGACTCAGAGAGTCAACCAGGCCCACCCATGGTCAAATCCCACGCTGGCTGCCGGCGTTTAGCCGGCGAGCGACGCGGCCATGGCGAGAGTGGTTTTGCCACTCCGCGACCAAATGGCCCATGGAGAGCATCTAGGAGGAGTGGGAGGAGCCAAGCTCTTGGTGGACTGGCTTGAGCTCGGGCGGCGGAATCAACGTCGGCGACGAGGTTGGCGGCCACGGAGTTCGCCAACGGCGGGTTAGGCGATGCAGGGCGCTAGGGGGGTGTTGGCGCGTGCTACGTGCTCCTGGTGCTGCGCTGAGCACGGAGGTGGGGTTGGCTTCGAGCCAATGGGGCTCTAGCCACGCCGGCGACGAGGCACGGCGGCGGCGAGCTTCGGCCGCAGTGGGAATGGTGGCTAGGGGAGGGGAACGAGTCGGGGAAGAGGGGGAAACAACTCGGGGGCTCACCGTGAGTGCGACGATGGCATCGGCGAGCTCGGGGAGGCACCGGAGCCGACGAATTCGTCGATGAAGTCCGGCGGGTCCGAGAAGGGGGAAAATGGCGGGGCGGCGCCTCGGGGCGCTCCGGTGTCGGGAGGCTCGGTGAGGAGGGGAGAGAGGGCTCGGCGGAGCTCGGGGGCATGCCGGGGAGGAGAGAGGGTGGCGGTGGCCGCGAGGGCAGCGAGGGGCGGCGACGACGGCGCTCGGTCCGGGCGAGAGAGAGAGAGCAGAGGAGAGGGAGGGCGTTCTGGAGAGAGGAGAGGGCCGGGGGTCCAAGGCGGCGCCGAGGAGGAGCTTCGAGGCCCTTCGGTGAGGCAGGCGAGCAGGGAGGAGGCGTGGCGTGCTCGGGGGCGATCGCCGTGTCCCTCCTCTGCCTACTGGCAGAGGTAGGTGACGACTGGCAAGGTGGTGGTGGGCTGGGCCAACTGGGCCAGATGGGGCACTAGGTAAGCCAGGTAATCCTTCTCTCTCTCTTTCTTTATTTCTGTTTTCTATTTTTTTGTTTTGTTTTAGTTTAGTAAAATACTAAACCATTTAAATAAATCCTGAAAATAATTGTGGGCATTAACTGAATTATTACAGAGGCCCTTAACTATTTTTCAGAATTGTTGGAGCATTTAAAATATTACTAGTATTTAAATGCCCCAATTCAAATACAATATGGTTTATTCAAAATCCAAAATGCCTTGGAAAATATCCATCACCTCTGGATATGGTTTTCACCTTTTTCCATTAATCATGAACATTTTTGCAAACCACTTTGGGTTTTTGAAAATATTTTTGAATGTGAACCTATTTGAATTGCTTTAGTGCTAGGGCTTGATCATCCCCATTTCAAATTTCATGGAAATTAAACATGATGCATGGATGCAATGCTACTAGTTACAAGCAAGCTCTAGGGCTGTTCTGGGGCTGTGACAGCTCACCCCCACTAAACAAGAATCTCGCCCCGAGATTCAAGACGTGAGGTAGAAGGAAAAGGGAAGTCACAACTATCACAATCTTCATGATTCACTTGCCCTCCTCGAAAATGTTGATTCATTCCATCATCTTAGTCTTGACGTCTTTGAGATCTTTACCCGACATGACAACAGAAAGAAGGGGAAAACCCTACATGATTCGATCTTCACGAAGATCAAGTAAACATGATCGACTCACGGACTGAGACGGTGACACATCTCGTGTTGAGACACAAAACACATCGAGAGGGATGGAGGAACAAACGATGGGTTTTGATTGGTGGCAACAATTCCACGCTTAGAGAGATGGTGGATGGTGTCAAGGTGGCGATGAAATATTTATCATGATCCCGTAACGGGACACCTCGAGAAAGGTGGCGCAAAGAACTATTCCCTTAAGTGGCAAAAGAATTACTTTTGATCCATAGATCATTGGAACTCTTTATACCAGCCAAAGGCAATCAAGCGATTATGTGGTGGAATGCAAAGGAGTGGTACACCGGACTAGAATGGATGATGTGGACTACCTTGTTGAAGACAACGCAATGGATGATTTTGCTTATCATCGGAGGTGGAGGGACCCATGGTAAGTCCACTTTTGAGGATAAACCTGAACAAGAATTGCTAAGAAGGCAGTCTATAGCGAGATAGCACAAGGACGGTGCAAGCTGGGAACGAAATGCAAGCTGTTGAATGTTCCAACCATCATATCTGCCTGAGATTTAGATCCGATTGGTGATGGGATACTTCAGACTCAGCATGTCCGAAAGGAAAGGTTGCAACACAAATCGACGAGATGACGCTGCGAGATTCTCGGGATAAGAACTACGATAGCAAGCTCCAAGACATGAGCTGGTTTTGCTACAAACATGTGAACACGTTGTCCTAGACAAGCATGACCACATAGTAGTCTTATAATAAAACACTACCGAAGTTCGGTGGGGAACCATGATCGAGGATATTGAAGTCCTTGCATAAGGCATGCTCTTAAGAAGGAACTTCCTTTCCTTGAACAAATCAATCGGTGGCTTGGTGTGCTAGGAATACATACGGAATGAAGATGATCAGTCTATCAAACCATAGAATACTTCGCACATGCATGGTGACTTGGAATGATTCGGAGGAAGCAAAACAAACCTTTCTCAAATTCATGGTGGCAACTTACACCTAAAACACATAAATTGAGGAAGTCTCTTCAACCATCCAAGCATAAGCTTCATGAATGGCACACGAAGAAATGCTTACACAAATTTCCAACACTAGGTTGATGTTCAACATGACTCATGGGGAGACAAATGCTACCGATGGGCTCAACAACAACTCATCGGAATTTCCATATCCTTTCGATTTCCACCATCATGTGAACACGGTGATAGCATTGGTCAGACCAAAGATGTAATGGGTATGCTCGAGGGATCAACCACGAGTAAGACAACATCACGCATATCGTTGGTTCTGATTTGACTTGACGATTGCCCACACTCAAGTCAAAGGGTTGATATGACAATAGATCCAACAAGCGATCACGAGGACCAATCGATGAAGATATCATCTTTCTTCAACACACACTACACAAGAATATCCCTTTGGATCGAACTAGGTTAGGCAAGCTTTTATCTTCCAACTCTCCAAGTTATTGTCTAGCTTAACCAACTAGCTCAGGGATAACCAACACAGATGCTTGGAGAAAGGGTGGTCCACAGGGAACCAACTTGGTCACGAGCTCAACATAACAGTCAGGGAACAACCCGGTAACACTTCCAAGAAGATATTTGGAAAGTCACGACCCACCGGTATGTTACTAAGCTCGAGAGCAATCTTGCTTTTGAGGGCAAGATGATATGATTAAGGGAGTGAGGACTTGACGAGATCCTAACTCGTCAATCGAAGTGTGCACCAGAAATAAGGACTAGGTAGCACGATCAATCTTAGGATGATGATTAAATAACCAACACGCTAAGAATGAGAATATTGTCCATTTACTACCAAGCAACGAGGTTGCTAGGAGTATTGATTTCACACATCACAATTCACTTGTCGGCATTCCGGTTACAATAACACGGGACCGAGGAATGAATAATGATGGCGAGAGGTATCACTGTGTCAAGGATTCCTCAGAGGTTGTGCAACCCCCATGACATTCTTGACATAAGATGGCAATACTTCAGGGTAGAACAGAATCAAAAGCTGAATTGGCATTTTGATCTGCGGGATACAACTACTTTGACCCAATCCTAGAAATGGATGAGGTACTGGAGTTTGTTTCTCCTAGTCATTCCGGAATAGAATGGCTTGACGGACCACAAGGATAAAATGCATCGATGAACACAAATGCACACATACCCTTGGCTATCAATTGATAGATGAAGGTCAGAAGGCATCTAAGAGAACAACTCAAAGGAACATATAATTTTCTGAGTTGTGGATGCACAGATTAGTATGTCGAGCAAGCTCAACATTTCTTCCGGATAACCCATGCAGAAAGGTAGAATTGGCAGATTCACAATTATGAATGGAGAACTCCTCAAGAGCACTCTAGTTGTGATCTTTTGGTTCAAAAGAACTTCTGCCATAATTAGTTCATGGTATTTGGAAGAAGGAGAATACCACGGATTTCGAGGACTATCGCAAGGTTACTAATATCCTAAAGGCACTAGCAAATACTAACAACATGAAGTAGGATGAATCTCGGGTTCAGCAACCCAGGAGTAGAATACCTACTACTAAATGGCATCACGGGATGCTTTCGAAAATGATGGCCAGAATCATCACACTTGGGATACAAAAGCATTGCTAAATTGCTAGGTGACTTCCTAAACACCTAAGGTCATAATAATAGTTCCAACATATATGTCGAGGCAATAAATTACCTCAACGCACCGGTTAGTGTGCTTATTCTGACCAAAAAGGACATCGGGAATGGAAAGAAAGGATTGCAAATGCATCAGACTATTTAGAGACCTGGGATGACTTGGACAGCATAACGGCTGTAAATGCTCAAAATGATTTGAGACATCCTGCAAGAATGGTGGCATAACCACTCAACAACATCATAACAAGATTCTGAGATCAATAGTTATCATACAGAAATAGTAGGAACTGAACTGGGGATTAAAACCAACAATCTTATAAGTCTATGGATTAGTAACACGTCATCCTAATAGATAGATGAGAAGCCTAGTTCTTAAACCCGTAGAAGAGAAGAGGATGACTCAGATCGAAGGCCATGAGGTATAAGGAGTAAAAAGAGCCTTACGTTCCTTCCACAATCAATTCCCTTACATAACTAAAGCATTTCTAGACACAACTTCGACCAGTTTGGCTTGGTAATCCTCTGAGCATCAGCTCGATACCAACGCTGTCGGGACCCGATCCTAAGTCACACCGATCTAGCATGTAACACATCATATCACTTTGCGGCCTCACGACGGTATTCCCACGGTGTCGCCTTACCATGGCCCGGACCGCTTTGCGTCTTTTGGCTCACGATATGATAGTGTCGCTAGCATCCATATGACAAAGAACCGGGCCGACATGGCTAGTCGTGAACCCAAAGCGGCACTAACCCATGGGGACAGCATACATGAATCACATCGAGCATGTCGGTCATCAACGGTGTATTCGGGCTGTAGCACTGGCTAACAGACTCCGGTATCCCGGCTGTAGCGAGCTAGGCAGGACTCGAATAACACCGCGTGACATTTCCCGAAGGGACAGACATAGGAACGAAGTGAAACACATGCCGCCATCAAGTGTCCAAGCAGTAGTCTTTGGGCTAGCAGGACTCCGTGAACCGGCTGTAGCGGACTACTATCGCCGTAAGCACGAGACTACATTTCCCCATATGAGAGGCTGCCAAGGATAAACAACTAGTTTGTCGGATCCCACACATACCAAGCATTTCAAACATACACACATTATGCTCAATATGCGTAGATACAACATGGCATCACAACATAACTCTACGACTCAAAATATTATTCATTAGGCTCCGAGGAGCGAGATATTACAAACATGGGTCTCATGACCCAACACTCGTCGAGCATACAAGTCAAAGCACAAGCGGAAGCTAATCATGTCTCGAGTACGCATAACTATAAATGAAAAAGGCTGAGAAGCGACTATCTACCGATCTCGCCAAGGCACAAGATCGTAGCTGAGGTAACAAGCTAAATGTCAAGTCCACGTGGAACTACTAGCGAGACCGACGTCTCTCGCAAAACATAAATAAGCAAACGTGAGTACAATTGTACTCAGCAAGACTTACATCGAACTAACTACATATGCATCATTATCAAAAGGGGTGGTGGAGTTTGACCGCAGCAAGCCAGCTTTGACTCGGTGGCTATCCTGAACTACGATTCGCAAGTAACTCTTTTGAGGTGGCGCACACGAGTCCACATATTCACCATATCAATACACCACTATGGACCCGCCCCGTCTCCCCACGAGAACGCCATCCATAGCACTCACGCTTATCTTGCGCATTTTAGAGTATCCACTTTCACTTGTCTATGAACTGATATAGGCAACCCGAAGTCCTTCTCCATGGACACGGCTATTCAATAGATCATATTAAACCCTGCAGGGGTGTACTTCTTCACACGCTCTCACCACTTACCGCCGTTTACGACATGTACTCGGCAACCTTCAAGCGGAAGCCCAACGTGGGTGTCGGCCACGGCCTACCTAAACACTCAAGTCCCTAGTCCAGGTTTATCGCCTATTCGGGTTCCATCCGCAGGAGTCCGCCGAGGTTTCCCATACAGCCCGAACGATGTGTGCAGGGTTCCCGAGATACCAAACGGGCACTCGGTACACCGGGCCACGGTGCCTACCGCAACACAACCCACCCCTAAGGTCAGCGCTATGCGTCGCCCCAAAGATGCTACAAACACGAAACTACTTGCAACTCCCGGATGAGGACAAGGGTGGTTAAGAAGCCGAGAGGGTCAATTAAGGATCCCAATGCGTGGTAGTAACTGTTTCATGGATCACAAACACGAACTCAGTTCACGAGGACGGTTTCAATGAGACAACCCACCATGTACTCCTACATGGCCTCTCACCGCTACCTTTACCAAATCGTGTTCACACACTTAGCTCACACACAATAGGACATGTTCATAACAATTCCAATTCATTCCCGATGAATCAGACCGACTCAACTCTAAGCGAAGAGCAGGCATGACAAACAAGCATAAATGAGTAGGCACAACATGGCTCAAACAACTCCTACTCATGCTAGTGGGTTTCATCTAATTCTTGTGGAATGACAGTCATGCAAAGGATCAAGGGGTTCAGCTACGCAGCAAGTAACACATGAGTCGTTGTTGTCCTAATGCAGTAAAATAGAGCAGGAGCGAGAGAGTGGGATTGTATCGGAATGAACAAGGGGTTTTGCTTGCTCGGCACTTCGAAGATAATATAGTTCTTCATCGGTGTCATCGAACTCATCGTCGGTACATCGTCTACCGAGAGGGGACAATTACCGGCAAACAAGAGAGAACACAATCAATGCAATGCACATTCACATGAATGACATGTCATATTAAGGTACTGAATTCACCTAATGCAATAATAATTCAAGTTAGTTGAAGTGGAATTCAAACAAGGTTGAATTCCAACTCCAAATGCTATTTCATAAATTACCCTAATCATGATTCATCCTATTCAGTGAGTTTAACTTGTTCAAACATGCATGATCATGGCATAAACAGATTCTTCATATTTTTCTGATCATTTTTCATATATAAATTATTTCCATCCGAGTTACGGTTGAATTTCTATGATTTATCGAAGTTTAGGGCATTTTCTGGAATTTCCTGAATTAAAATAATTCTAGAAAAGGGGTTTACTGCGTCAGCATGACGTTGGCATGACGTCATCAGGTCAACAGGGCTGGTCCGGGTCAAACTGGCAGTGGGTCCCACGTGTCAGAGTAATTAGCTTAATTAGATTTAATTAAAACTAAACCTAGTTATTAAACAGGGCTGGGCCCCACCTGTCATTGACTCAGGAGAGTCAACCAGGGCCCACCCATGGTCAAATCCCACGCTGGCTGCCGGCGTTTAGCCGCCGGCGAGCCCGACGCGGCGGCGAGAGTGGTTTTTGCCACTCCGGCGACCAAATGGCCCGCGGAGAGCATCTAGGAGGAGCTGGGGAGGAGCCGAAGCTCTTGGTGGAGTGGCTTGAGCTCGGGGCGGTCGGAATCGACGTCGGCGACGAGGTTGGCGGCCGCCGGAGTTCGGCCAACGGCGGGTTAGGCGATGCAGGGCGCTAGGGGGGGTGTTGGCGCGTGCTACGTGCTCCTGGTGCTGCGCTGAGCACGGAGGTGGGGTTGGCTTCGAGCCAATGGGGCTCTAGCCACGCCGGCGACGAGGCACGGCGGCGGCGAAGCCGCCGCAGATGGGAATGGTGGCTAGGGAGGGAACGAGTCGGGAAGAGGGGAAACAACTCGGGGCTCACCGTGAGTGCGACGATGGCATCGGCGAAGCTCGGGAGGCACGGAGCCAACGAATTCGTCGATGAAGTCAGCGGGTCGAGAAGGGAAAATGGCGGGGCGGCGCCTCGGGGCGCTCCGGTGTCGGGAGGCTCGGTGAGGAGGGGAGAGAGGGCTCGGCGGAGCTCGGGGGCATGCCGGGGAGGAGAGAGGGTGGCGGTGGCCGCGAGGGCAGCGAGGGGCGGCGACGACGGCGCTCGGTCCGGGCGAGAGAGAGAGAGCAGAGGAGAGGGAGGGCGTTCTGGAGAGAGGAGAGGGCCGGGGGTCCAAGGCGGCGCCGAGGAGGAGCTTCGAGGCCCTTCGGTGAGGCAGGCGAGCAGGGAGGAGGCGTGGCGTGCTCGGGGGCGATCGCCGTGTCCCTCCTCTGCCTACTGGCAGAGGTAGGTGACGGCCCAGCAAGGTGGTGGTGGGCTGGGCCAACTGGGCCAGATGGGGCACTAGGTAAGCTGTGTAATCCTTCTCTCTCTCTTTCTTTATTTCTGTTTTCTATTTTTTTGTTTTGTTTTAGTTTAGTAAAATACTAAACCATTTAAATAAATCCTGAAAATAATTGTGGGCATTAACTGAATTATTACAGAGGCCCTTAACTATTTTTCAGAATTGTTGGAGCATTTAAAATATTACTAGTATTTAAATGCCCCAATTCAAATACAATATGGTTTATTCAAAAATCCAAAAATGCCTTGGAAAAATATCCATCACCTCTGGATATGGTTTTCACCTTTTTCCATTAATCATGAACATTTTTGCAAACCACTTTGGGTTTTTGAAAATATTTTTGAATGTGAACCTATTTGAATTGCTTTAGTGCTAGGGCTTGATCATCCCCATTTCAAATTTCATGGAAATTAAACATGATGCATGGATGCAATGCTACTAGTTACAAGCAAGCTCTAGGGCTGTTCTGGGGCTGTGACAGCCATGGCCACAACCCGATCCAGCATCTTCTTCTCTTCGGCGATCACGAGGGACTCGGCCAGCCGGCTGCTAGCTGCTGCACACTCAGAGGATTTCTTGTAGTCGCCGGCTATAGTGATGATGCCCTTGGAACTCAGTATCTTCATCTTGAGGTAGGCGTAGTGGGGTACAGCCATGAACTTGGCCAGAGCAGGTCGGCCAAGCAACGCGTGGTAAGGGCTCTCCAAATCCACTACCTCAAACCAAACTGCTTCTCGGCGGAAGTGATCCTTGTCCCCAAAGAGAACATCTATCTTGATCTTGCCGATTGGTGAGCAGGACAGGCCGGGTACGATGCCATGGAACACGGTCCGACTAGGCATGAGCTGCTTCGTCTTGATGTTCAGCTTCTCCATGGTGTCACGGTACAGTATGTTGATGCTGCTCCCGCCATCTATCAGCACGCGGGAGAAACGGGCAGCACGCCTGTCTGTTGCTAGGGTGGCATCCAAAACCAATGCGTAAGAGCCGGGAGACGGCATCACCTCTGGGTGGTCGGCCCGGCTCCAGCTGATAGGCCTTTCTGAACAGTGCATGTACTCAGGGTTGTTGGAGGCGACCGTGTTGACTTCTTGGTGTTGTGGGCGCCGGCTGCGCCGGTCTTCGGGCTGGCTTGTAAAGACGACGTAGGCGGCATGCTCGTCAGGGAACTCGTCTTGAACGGCCCCGACTACTGGTCGAGCGGCCGGCTGTTGGGGAGCCGGAGGCGGCTGACTAGCAGGCGGAGGTGGCACCAACCCTTCGCCTTTGGAGATTCGTGTGAGCCAGTGGCATTTCCGGGTCGTATGGTTGGACGGCTTCGCACCGCTGTGGAACTTGCAAGGGGCGTCAAGGGCTTGCTTGCAGGAGAAAGCTGGCTGCCAAGCCGGCCTGCCGCCCTTCTGCTTCTTGGGCGCGGGCCGTCCCTCGGGTTGTTCATCTTCGACTGCGGCCAACTGCCGACTGGTGGAAGGCGGCATAGGGCCCTTGCGCTTGTTGTCGTTACAATGCAGGCGTCGGTGGAGTCCCAAACCGGCGTCTTGGGAGCCGGATTGAGCACCTTCCCGGGGGCGTCTACCCGGAGCTTGGTCTTCATTGAAGAGTCGGCCGTGGCGTACTTGTCTGCTATGACCAGCAGCTCGTCGAGGGTAGTTGGCTCGTCGTAGAGGAGTTTGTGCTTGAGGAGGGTGCCTTCTCGGCACCCGGCGGTGAAGTACTCTATGGCTTGAACCTCGTGCACCCCCTCGCAGGAATTGCGGAGCTCGGCCCAACGCGTGAGTTAGTCGCGAGTTGATTCATTGGGCCCTTGAACACACAAGGAGAGCTGTCGGGGCTTGGGAGCCCGCTTGTAGGTGCTGGTGAAGTTGCGGATGAAGGCTTCCGTGAAGTCCAGCCAGCTCTTGACGCTGTAAGGCTTGAGGCTGTTGAGCCAGGTACGCGCCGTGCCTTGGAGCATGAGGGGTACATACTTCACGGCAACGCGCCTGTTGCCGTTTGCTATGCTGACTGCAGTGGAGTAGTTGATCAACTAGTCTTCCGGCTTTACGGAGCCATTGTACTTGGGCGTGTCTCTTGGGAGCGAGAACCCTTTGGGGAAGGGCTCATCGCGAATGCGGGGGCCGAAACAAGGCGGGCCGACATCGTCTTCTTCTTCTAGCGCCAGGGATCGCGCTAGGCGGTCGATCCGATGGCGGGTGTCGTTCTCGCGGACTCCCTCGCGGCGGCCTAGTCGGCCGCTGAGAGTCGGATGCGTGACAGGCGGCGGGGTGGGATATCTCTCCCCGCGAGGCGGAGGAGGAGGCGGGTTGCCTCGTCGCTCCACGGCTCGAGGGCGGCCTTCTGCGTCGCGCTCGATGGAGATTCGGGTCCGGCTGCGGCTAGCAGCCGGCTCCTTTTCTTGCCTTGCGCGGGTGTTGCCCGCAGTCGGCGTCCATGACATCGCGCCATCCTCTCGGCGTGGGGGAAGTCTCTCAGCGCGAACGCCGGCTTCATGCCGCTCTGCGGCCGCGTCGATCAGCTGCTGGATGCGTCTGGTCATGTAGGGGAGCTCGTCAACCCCTAGTCCATTCAGCTCGTCTACGGCCGCCTGGGCAGCGCATAGGTTCTCGAGGGGCGTGGCGTAGACTAGGCGGTCTGATCCCAGCATGTCGACGATGGATGCGTCACGCTTCTTGAAGACGCCGATCCGGCTCGGCCCGTCAGGGGGCGGCGTGCCAAAGGCGGCGCGGTCGACTTCGCGCTGGTGAGCCTCAGTGAGGCGTCTCATGGAGGCTATCTTCTGGCCCTCCACGATGAGGGCGAGGCGGCGTGCCTCCAGTGCCTCGTTGTCGGCGTCGGCCGCAAGGGGGACAGACAAGTCGTGCAGCGCCGCTTGCAGGGCGTCGTGGGCGTTCTCGCCAGAGGCGACGTCGTGGCTGATGACCAGCACCTCGGTGATGGCGCTGCCACAGCTGTCGGCTCGAGGGAGCGGGTCGTTGAAGATCACTACGTTGGTGGGAAAGGCGTCGAGCGATGCCGTGTCGGAGTCGACAAGCATCGGGTCGGTGGAGCCAACCGACTCCAAGTCCACAGCAGGCTCATTGGAGACGTGGAGTTGGTCGAGGAGGCTGACGAGGTGGCCCTCGGGGCAGCCTGTGCCCGCGTCGGATGCGGGCTCGTTGGATATGTGAGCCTCGCCAGGAAGATCGGCGAGGCAGCTCATCGCGCAGGCGTCGGCGACACCCTGCAGCGCGTCGGGGCAAGCGCCATCGGGCATGCCGGGCTGGCTACGCTCGCTGGGAAGGAAAAGGGTTCCCGTCCAGAACAGGTCTCCAGACGACAGTGCACCTGGCCCCATGGTGGGCGTCAAATGTCGGGTGGTAGGTGCGACATATGCCAACGGGTGGCTTATCATTGTGGGAGCCAATAAGACATCGCCGGTGCCTGGAAACGGGATAACGCGAAGACATGCACGCCGGCGAATCTTACCCAGCTTCGGGGCTCTCCAGGGAGATAATACCCCTACTGTGGCTCTGCGGGGTCTCCGCATGATCACTAAGTTATCAAGTAGCTACAAGAGGCTCCTTGAGCTGTTTGGCGAGAGGAAGAAGAAGGGCAAGGCTAGCTCTCCTCTTCCCTCTATGTGGTGTCTAAAACTCTAAGAGATCAACCCTTTGCATAGGTGCCCTGGGGGTTTATATAGGCCTACCCCCAGGGGTACAATGGTAATCCGGCTGGGCGCGGGCCCTAGCCGTCAGTGTCTATGTTCGCGGCTTCTCCATGGCTCTTTGGGCTCCGCTTGATTGGTGGGTCCATGATTCTTAAACTTCTGGTCGACAAGCTGGTCCCACCGCTCAGGTGCCTTGTCGTGGGCTGGTTACTGTTTCCTCACTCCTGATGACAAGGGCTTTGTCGAGGTAAGCATGGCTACAGTGTCGTCGCCTGGCGGGCGTTCACCGTAGCCTTACCTCGTCTCGTCTCCTTAATGAGGCGCCTCCTTCGAGGGAGGGAGCAAGCCGGCTGCTGGGAGCCGGCCACATCTCAGGCCGACTGGGGGAGACCAGGTCGCCTTCGGGCGTCTCTCTGACCGAAGGGGCCCGTCGCCTGCGGGCAATTCTGACAGCTTGTCGTGGGTGACGTCATGGTCAACATGGCAACAATGTCGCGCCAGACGGGTGATGGCCGCCCCGTACGGCGCACTGTGGCCACGCGTGCTCCGGGATTTGGGGGTGGCAGGCTTCGCTGTAACCACGCCCCGTCTCATCGCCGTTATGTGGGTGCAGAGTTTGAGGGTACGATCTTGGCCGCCTGCTGGGGGCCGAGTTCTTGGAGTCGGCCTTCTCGTGGCCAGCTTCTTGGAGTAGGCCCTCTTGTGGCTTTCCTCCTGCGGGTTTAGGGTCGGGACGCCTCCCGGTAGCCAGCTTGAGAGATAGTCGGCCAAGGGAAGGCGGCCCCACGCCTTGGATTCTTGAAGGCCTGATCGGCCTGTAATTTTTCTGAAGAGCCCGGGGGAGCCGGCTAGGCTACCCGTGGTCATTTACTCCGACAGGGAGTCCGGCCGAGGTTTCCACATACGGCCCCGAACAATGTATACAGGGTTCCTGGGTCACCAAATGGGCGACTCGGTACACCGGGCCACGTGCCTACTGCATCACAGCCCACCCCTCAGGTTAGCACTGCGCACGGCCTCCAGCATACTACAAACACCAGAAACTACTTGCAACTCCCGGACAGAGGACACGGGCGGTTAATAAGTCGAGAGGGTCCATTGGTTTTCGGCCCAACGCATGGTAGTAGTTGTTCATGGATCACAAACGCAGAACTCAGTTCCTGAGGATGATTTCAATGAGACAACCCACCATGTACTCATACATGGCCTCTCACCGCTACCTTTACCAAATCGTGTTCACACACTTAGCTCACACACAGTAGGACATGTTCATCACCATTCCAATTCATCCCCGATGAATCAAATCTGACTCAACTCTAAGCAGTAGCAGGCATGACAAACAAGCATGAATGAGTAGGCACATCAGGGCTCAAACAACTCCTACTCATGCTAGTGGGTTTCATCTATTAACTCTGGCAATGACAGGTCATGCAAAGGAAAGGGGTTCAACTACCGCAACATGTAACAGTTGAATCGTTGTTGTCCTAATGTAGTAAAAGAGAGCAGGAGCGAGAGAGTGGGATTGTATCGAAATGAACAAGGGGGTTTTGCTTGCCTGGCACTTCTGAAGATAGTATAGTTCTTCATCGGTGTCATCGATCTCATCGTCGGAACCACGTCTACTGAGAGGGGCGGCAAACAAGGAAGAACACAATCAATGGAATGCAACAATTATGATGCATGATAATGACATGGCAATATGCTTTGATTGGTCTAATGCAACTACAAACAGAGGGGTTCGAGTTGTTTTGGACCAAAGGTTCAACTTCAAACTCAACAAATGAATTTTCAACGTCCATTTAGTTGTTTTGAGCTAAACAGCAAGCTTAACTTGTTCTGCCATGCATGAAAATAGTGCCATTGGATAGATTGAATTTTTCTGATAATTTTTCATATATAACTTATTTCATTTGGAGTTACGGTTGATTTTATATGATTTTTATAAGTTTAAAACATTTTCTGAAATAAATAAACCATTTAAGATTTATTTAAATTCCAGAAAAGAATTACTACGTCAGCATGATGCCACTGTGATGTCAGCAGCCAACAGGGCCTGTCCAGGTCAAACCTGACCAGTGGGGCTCGCGTGTCAGTGTCAAACTAACTAACATATTTTAATTATTACTAATCTAGAAAGTAGTTAGGGGCTGGCCCCACATGTCAGTGACTCGGAGGGGGGGTCAAACTGGGTCAACCCGGGTCAAACTCGCCGGAGTTGACCTGGGGCTCGTTGTCGGCAAGGCCACAAACGGCGGAGGGGCTCGGGATTCCTCCTCTGCCGCCAAATGGCCGGCGAAGGGCACCTACGTGACGCGGGCACTCGTCCGCGTCGAGTAGTGGCGGTGACTGGGCCTGGGGTGGCCAGAGTCATCGCCGGCGTCGACCTTGGCGGTCGCCGGAGCTCTGGTGAGCTCGGGTTCAATGCTACGGCGGCCGGGATAGCTCGTGCGGGGCACCTACGTGCTCTACGCGGCGCGGTGAGGAAGCTGAGCACGACAGCCGGACCGTTAGATGGCCGGAGACATGTCGGCGGCGAGCACAGGCGGTGACGCATGCGGGCGAGCAAGGTGCGGTGGCTACGGCGCACGAGTGCGAGAACAGAGAGGGAGAGAAGGGTCAGTTTCTCATGGCGAGTGCAAGGGAGCGAATGGCGAGCTCGGGGATGGGTTAGAGACGTCGTGAGCTCGCCGGCGATCTCGGCGGCCGAGCGGAGAAGACGGGTCGATGGCGAGGCGACAGGGCATCCGGAGACGCTCGCGTTGAGGGGGAGCGTCAAGGCATCGAGGCAGACGTCGGGGGCAGCACGTGGTGGCGCTGGGATGGCTGTGGCTACCGCGGTGCTCGTCGGCGTGCAGCGGGGTGTTCGGACGCGCTGCAGAAAGGGAGCAGAGGCGGGGAGAGGACGAGGGAGTGGGAGAGAGGGACCGGGGTGGCGCGTGACGTCGTCCAGACGCGTCGGGGAGGGGGTAGGCAGGCACGGAGGAGCTAGCCTCCTCGGCAGCAGGTCTGAAAGACGCTGTGCTGCTCCTGGCAAGGAGGAGGAAGATGATAGAAGGCGCCAGGTGGGCTAGGCGGTGAAGCTGGGCGGCCTCTGTAGGTGGCGGGTAGTCCTCTCTCTCTCTCTCTCTCTCTCTCTCTCTCTCTCTCTCTCTCTCTCTCTCTCTCTCTCTCTCTTTTATTTTCTGTTTTCTATTTTCTGTCTTTGTTTCTTGATTTAGTAAAAATACTAAATCTTTTCTAAAAATCTTGAAATAAATTGTGGGGTCTGTTGGAATGTTTTTCAGCAGCCCTCAACCATTATCAGAATTATTTGGGCAAATAGAATATTTATAGCATTTAAATGCCCAATTCAAATACATTATGATTTAGTTCAAAAATCCAGAATGGTCCTAGAAATATGTGCACCATTTTTGGCAGAGGTTTTAACCTAATCCAAAAATGATGAACTTTTCTAAAGGGCATTTTGGGTTCATTGAAATATTTTTATTTGAACCTAGTTGATTTGATCTGGTACTAGGGTTTGAACAATCCCCATTTCAACTTTCAAAATAAGTTTATACATGATGCATGGATGCAAAAGCTAGCCTAGAGCACTACCAGACTAGGGATGTGACAACTCACCCCCACTAAACAAGAATCTCGTCCCGAGATTCAAGATGTGAGGTAAGACAACAGAGGGGACACTTAATCTCACAAACTTCATGATCCAATTGCCCTTCTCAAAGATATTGATCCATTCATCATCTTAGTCTTGATGTCTTGCTCCGGGGATTCCATTCAACAAGATAATGAGAAGGAAGGGTAACTCTAGAAGAATTGATCTCTTCAAAGATCGAGCAATTGATGATCAACTCAAGGAATGAGACGTAGGAACATCTCTTGAGCTGAGACACAACACATATCGAGAGGGGTGGAAATAAATAGATGGAGAAGGTTCAATTTGGTAGGCAACAACTCCACGCTTGGGTAATATGGTGTATGGTCTCAACGTAGCGAGGGGTTAACTGCCACGATTCCAAAACGGGGCACCTTAAGGGAGGTGACTCATGGGATTTTCCCTTAAGTGGCAAAAAGAATTACTTTTGATACAAAGATCATTGAAATCCTCTATACCATCTCGATCATTTGAAGGAGTTCCAAAGAATGGCATAGTCAGGCTAGGATGGATGATGTGGACTACCTTTTTGAAGACAACGCAATGAATGATTTTTGCCTATCATCGGAAATGGATGGGACCCATGGTAGGACCACTTTTGAAGATGATCCTGGACAAAATTGCTGAGAAGGGCAGACCATGGGAAATTGGAACAAGGTGGTGCAAGCTGGGAACAAAATGCAAATGTCGGGAACGTTCCAACCATCTTATCTGCCTGAGATTCAGATCTGGTTGGTGTCAGGATATTCCAGAGTCATCAAGTCCAGAAAGAAAAATGAAAGTTTGCAACACAAATTGATGAGATGGCGTTGCGAGATTCTCAGGGAATGAACTACGATAGCAAGCTCCAAAACATGAGCTGGTTCTGTTACATACCTGTGAACACGCTGTCTAAGACAAGCATGACCACATAGTAGTCTTACAACAAAACACTACCGGGTTCAGCTGGGGAACCATCATCGAGGATATTGGAATCTTGTGCATGAACTAGTATTCGCACAACAACTCCTTTTCCTCGAACAAATTAATCAGTGGCTTGGTGTGCTAGGAACACATATGGAGTGGAGGCGGCCAACCTATCAAACCATAGAGCACCTCGCACGTGCATGACTAACTTGGGATGATTCCGGAGGAGGCAAAAATGAACTTTTCTCGAATTCACGGTGGCAACTTGCATCGAATGCACATGAATTAGAGGAAGTCACTTCTTTCATCCAAACATATGCTTCATGAGCTAGCATGAAGAAATGCTTTCAAAAGTTTCCAACACTAACTTAATGTTCAACATGAATCATGGAGGAGATAAAGACGTTGTCAATGGGCCCAACAACAATTTATCAAGATTTCCATAAGATGGGGTTACATGGTTATGTGAACAAGATGATAGCATTGGTCAGACCAAAAGATGTAATGATGTATGCTCGAGGGATCAACCACGAGTAAGACAAAATAACGAACATCGTTGGTACTGATTTGATTTGGTGATAGCCCATACTCAAATCAAAGCTTTGATAAGAAAATAGGTCCAACAACTGATCACATGGACCATTCAATGAAGATATCATCTTTCTTCAACTAACACACAAGCACAAGGATATCCCTTTGGAATGAACGAACTAAGTTAGGCAAGCTTTTATCTTCCAAGTCTACAAGTTGTTGTTTAGCTTAACCAACTAGCTCAGCGGTATCCAACACAGATTCTTGAAAAAGGGGTGGCTACAAGAAACCAACTTGATCACGAACTCAACATAGCGGTCAGGTGACAACCTGGTAACACTTCGGAGAAGATATTCAGAAAATCATGAACCACCTATATGTTACTAAGCTCAAGAACAATCTTGCTTTTCAGGGCAAGACGATGTGACCAAGAGAGTGCTAGATTGACACAATCATATCTCATTGATCGAGGAGTGCACCAGGGAAAATGGACTAGGTAACACGATCAATCTTAGAATGATGGTTTAGTAACCAACACACTAAGAATGGAATTATCGTCCATTAAGTGCCAAGCAACACAGTTCTTAGGGGTATTGATTTCACACATCACGATTCACTTGTCGGCATTCCGGTTACAATAACACGGGAACCGAGGAACAAACAATGATGGCAAGAAGTATCACTGCATCAAGAATTCATAAGAGGTGGTGCAATTCTCATGACATTCTTGACATAAGACGGCAATACTTCAGGGTAGAACAGAATCAAAAGCTGGGTTGGCATTTGATTTTCCGATTACAACTGCTTTAACCCAATCCTGGAGATGGATAAGGTACTGGAGTTTGTTTCTCCTAGTCATTCTGAGATAGAATGGCTTGACGGAACACAAGAATAATAGGCATCGATGAACAAATGCAAGCATACTCCTGACTATCAATTGGTAGACGAAGGTCAGAAAAGCACTAAAGAGGGACAACTCAAAGGAGCATATAATTTTCTGAGTTGTGGACACATAGATTAGCATGTCGAATGAGTTCAACATATTTCTTCCAGATAACCGACGCAGAAAGGTAGAACTGGCAGAGTCACAACATAGAATCGAGAACTCATCAATATCACTCTGGTTGTGATCTTTCGGTTCAACGAGGAACTTCTTCCATAAGTAGTTCATGGTATTTGGAAGAGGAAAATACCATGGACCTTGAGGACTATCACAAAGTTACTAATATCCTAAAGGAACTAGCAAAGACTATCAACACGAGGTAAGTAGAGTGAATCTCGGGTTCAAAAACCCATATATAGAATGCCTACTAACTAAATGGCATCACGGGATGCTTTCGAGAATAATGGCCAAACTCATCACACGGAGGATATAAAGCATTGCTAGATTACTGAGTGGTTCTCTAAGACACCTAGGGTCATAATAATAGCTCCAACATATATGCCGAGGCAACAGAGTACCTCAACTCACCGATTAGTGTGGTTAAACTGGCCCAAAGAAACATCGGGAACGGAAAGAAGGGATTTGCAAATGCATCAGACTATTTAGAAACCTAGGATGACTCGGACAGCATAACGGTTGTAATTGCTCAAAAGATTGAGACATCCTGCAAAATGGTGGCACAACCACTCAACATCACAATATCAAGGTTCTGAGATCAACTGTCAACACACAGAAGTAGTAGGAACGGTACTGAGGCTTGAATTCATCAATCTTACAAGTCAACGGATTAGTAACGCGTGATCCTGATAGAAAGAAGAGAAAGCCTAGTTCCTTAACCCCGTAGAAAGATAAGATGACTCGGGTCAGAAGGGCATAATGTATAAGAAGTAAAAAGAGCCTTACGTTCCCTTCCACAATCAATTCCCTTACATAACTAAAGAATTTCTAGACTCAACTTCGACTAGTTTGGCTTGGTAATCCTACAGCATCAGCTCGATACCAAAGCTGTCGGGACCATGATCCTAAGTCACACCAATCTAGCATGTAACACATCATATCACTTTGTGGCCTCACGCACGGTATTCCCACGGGTGCCACCTTACCTGGCCCGGGACCGTTTGCGCCTTTTGGCTCACGTATATCATAGTATCGCTAGCATCCATATGATAGAGAACCCGGGCCGACATGACTAGTCGTAAACCCAAAGTGGCACTAACTTACAGGGATAGGCATACATGACCCAGCAACGAACGTGTCGGTCATCAGTGAGTGAATCCGGGCTATAGCAGCTTGGCTAACAGGACTCCGGAGAATCCGGGCTGTAGCAGGCTAACAGGACTCTGGTAGACACCGCGTGACATTTCCCCGAAGGGACAAACACATGAAAAAAGAAGGACACATGCTGGCCAACCTAAGTGTTCCGGAGCAGTAGCAAGCTACCATGGCTCAATGGAAGCACTAGGAGGCATTTCCCCATAAGAGAGGATACCAAGAATAAACAACTAGGTTGTCGGATCCCACACATATGAAGCATTTCAATAACATACACACAATATGCTCGATATGTGCAAATACGACATGGCATCACAACATAGCTCTATGACTCAAAGTATTTATTCATTAGGCTCCGAGGAGACAAGTATTACAAACATGGGTCTCGTGAACCAACATACAGAGCATACAAGCAACAAACAGAAGCATAAACATGTCTGAGTACAGACAACTACAAATGAAAAAGGTTGAGAAGCCTGACTATCTACAAGACCCTGTCGAGGGCACAAGATCATAGCTGAGGTACTAGCGAGACTGAAGTCTCTCTGCAAAAACATAAATTAAGCAAACGTGAGTACAAATGTAGCTAGCAAGACTTACATCAGAACTATCTACATATGCATCAGTATCAACAAAGGGGGTGGTGGAGTTTAACTGCAGCAAGCCAGCTTTGACTCAGTGGCAATCCTGAACTACATTTGCAAGTAACTCTTTTGAGCTGGCGCACACGAGTCCACATATTCATCATATCAATACACCACTATGGATTTGCTCCTGTCTCCCTACGAGAACGCCATCCATAGCACTCACGCTTATCTTGTGCATTTCAGAGTATCCACTTTCACTTGTCTATGAACTATATAGGCAACCCAGAGGTCCTTTACCGCGAACGCGGCTATTCGAATAGATGATGTTAACCTTGCAGGGGTGTACTTCTTCACACACGCTCTCACCACTTATCGTTGTTTACACGACATGTACCCGACAACCTTCAAGCGGAAGTGCAGCGAAGGTGTCGGCCACGACCTGACTAACCACACAAGTCCCTAGTCCAGGTTTATCGCCTATTCAGGTTCCATCCGCAGGGAATCCGGCCGAGGTTTCCACATAAGGCCCCCAACGATATGTACAAGGTTCCCGGGTCACCAAACGGGTGACTCGGTACACCGGGCAATGTGCCTACCACATCACAGCCCACCCCTCGGGTCAGCACTGCGCACGGCCTCCAGCATACTACAAACACCAGAAACTACTTGCAACTCCCGGACAGAGGACACGGGCGGTTAATAAGTTGAGAGGGTCCATTGGTTTCGGGCCCAATGCATGGTAGTAGCTGTTCATGGATCACAAACATGGAACTCAGTTCCTGAGGACGGTTTCAATGAGACCACCCACCATGTACTCCTACATGGCCTCTCACCGCTACCTTTACCAAATCGTGTTCACACACTTAGCTCACACACAGTAGGACATGTTCATCACTATTCCAATTCATCCCCAATGAATCAAATTTGACTCAACTCTAAGCAGTAGCAGGCATGACAAACAAGCATGAATGAGTAGGCACATCAGGGCTCAAACAACTCCTACTCATGCTAGTGGGTTTCATCTATTAACTGTGGCAATGACAGGTCATGCAAAGGAAAGGGGTTCAACTACCGCAGCATGTAACAGTTGAATCGTTGTTGTCCTAATGCAGTAAAAGAGAGCAGGAGCAAGAGAGTGGGATTGTATCGGAATGAACAAGGGGGTTTTGCTTGCCTGGCACTTTTGAAGATAGTATAGTTCTTCATCGGTGTCATCGATCTCATCGTCGAAACCACGTCTACTGAGAGGGGACAAATACCGGCAAACAAGGAAGAACACAATCAATGGAATGCAACAATTATGATGCATGATAATGACATGGCAATATGCTGTGATTGGTCTAATGCAACTACAAACAGAGGGGTTTGAGTTGTTTTGAACCAAAGGTTCAACTTTAAACTCAACACATGAATTTTCAATGTCCATTTAGTTGTTTTGAGCTAAACAGCAATCTTAACTTGTTATTTCATGCATGAAACCTGTTCCATTGGGTAGATTGAATTTTTCTGATAATTTTTCATATATAATTTATTTCATTTGGAGTTACAGTTGATCTTATATGATTTTTAGAAGTTTAAAACATTTTCTGAAATAAATAAACCATTTAAGATTTATTTAAATTCCAGAAAAGAATTACTACGTCAGCATGCCGTCACTGTGATCTCAGCAGTCAACAGGGCCGGTCCAAGTCAAACCTGACCAGTGGGGCTCGCGTGGTAGTGTCAAACTAACTAACCTATTTTAATTAGTACTAATCTAGAAATTAGTTTGGGGTTGGACCCACATGTCAGTGACTCGGAGGGGGGGTCAAACTGGGTCAACCTGGGTCAAACTCGCCGGAGTTGACCCGGGGCTCATCGCCGGCAAGGCCAGAGATGGCGGAGGGGCTCGGGATTCCTCCGTCGGCGACCAAATGGCTGGCGGAGGGCATCTACGTGACGCGGGCACTTGTCCGCGTCGAGTGGTGGCGGTGGTTGGGCCTGGGGTGGCCAGAGTCGTCGCCGGCGTTGACCTTGGCGGTCGCTGGAGCTTAGGTGAGCTCGGGATCGACGCCATGGCGGTCGGGGCAGCTCGTGCAGGGCACCTACGTGCTCTACGCGGCGCGGTGAGGAAGCTGAGCACGATAGCCGGACCGTTAGATGGTCGAAGACACGTCAGCGGCGAGCACAGGCGGCGGCACGTGCGGGCGAGCAAGGTGCGGTGGCTGCGATGCACGAGAGCGAGAATGGAGATGGGGGAATGGTCAGTGGCTCACGGGGAGTGCAGGGGAGCAAACGGCGAGCTCAGGGATGGGTTGGAGACGTCGTGAGGTCGCCGGTGATCTCGGCGGCCGAGCAGAGAAGACGGGTCGATGGCGAGGCGACAGGGTTTCCAGCGATGCTCGCGTTGAGGGGGAGTGTCAAGGCGTCGAGGCGGACGTCGGGGGCAGCACGGGGAGGCGTTGGGATGGTTGTGGCTACGGCGGTGCTCGTCGGCGTGCAGCGGGGTGTTCGGGCACGCTGCAGAGAGGGAGCAGAGGTGGGGAAAGGGCAAGGGAGTGGGAGAGAGGGACTGGGGTGGCGCGTGGCGTTGTCCAGACGCGTCGGGGAGGGGGCGGACAGGCAGGGTGGAGATGGCCTCCTCGACCGCGTGCGTGCGAGCACGCAGCTGCTCCTACTGGCAGGACGACAGGAGGTGCCAGGTGGGCTGGGGCAGCTACAGGTAGGTGGCCAGGTAGTCTTTCTCTCTTTCTCTCTCTCTCTCTCTCTCTCTCTCTCTCTCTCTCTCTCTCTCTCTCTCTCTTTATTTTCGGTTTTCTATTTTCTGTCTTTGTTTCTGGATTTAGTAAAAATACTAAACCTTTTCTAAAAATCCTGAAATAAATTGTTGGCTCTGTTGAAATGATTTTCAGCAGCCCTCAACCATTATCAGAATTATTTTGGCAAATAGAATATTTATAGCATTTAAATGCCCAAATTCAAATACATTATGATTTAGTTCAAAAATCCAGAATGGTCCTAGAAATATGTGCACCATTTTTGGCAGAGGTTTTCAACCTAATCCAAAAATGATGAACTTATCTAAAGGGCATTTGGGTTCATTGAGAATATTTTTATTTGAATGTAGTTGATTTGATCTGGCACTAGGGTTTGAACAATCCCCATTTCAACTTTCAAAATAAGTTTAGACATGATGCATGGATGCAAAAGCTAGCCTAGAGCACTACCAGACTAGGGATGTGACAGTGTGTGCGATATACAGCATACGGTTCACTCGGATGAACTATTTGTGATTAGGCAACACAAAAGAAACGGTCAGCCAGATCAAGGTGTGTGCGATATACGCATGCGGTTCACTCGGCCCTTGCCGTCAGTGTGTGACCTCTGTGCCAGCCGTTCGCTCCCTAGGCGCCTCTTCGTTCACCGGGGCAAACGTCCACCACCTCTTCGCCTTTCCCTCTCGATTTGGAACTGCTGTCGCACGCTCTTCCTCCCTCCATTTGCCTTCACCCTTCCTTCTGCCATTGTTCGATCATCTTCTCCATGGATCGAATAGGCCAGAAACGACCCCGTTATTCTTGCCCCGTTCTGAAAGATGACGTGGTGGAGGAACTCATTGATCGGTGCGACCTCATCACCTCGGCTAGCATGGCAGGTTCGTTCAAGACCATTCTCGACTCAACTAATAACATCATTACAAGGAACCCAAAGGTACAGGAGTGGTTTGATCTCCCTATCTTCTTCGCCGTGACCTGCTTTGGTAGGGCATGGGACGAGGAAGCCTCGCCTTAATGCAAGTTGATGCCGCTTGATAATGATCGTATGATTTTAAGATGCCATCGCTGAGGGCAAGGCTTGGGCAAAGCGCAAATGGAGATTGGGTTGTTTATATTGGGTACAACTGCGAGTGGGAACTTGTGAATGTGTACACTCGTCACGGGTTCCACTTCCAAAAATCTCGACGATCGCTTACAGGTTGAGTACACCGGTATTCTACATGAGTTCAAATACGATCATGGTGACTGTCGTCTAAGGAAGATAGCAATTTGTTGAGTTCCCAACCGCTCATGGGATTACACGAACTATGAAGTTGTTGCTATCTTCGACAAGCTTGTTGCGTTCCTTACTTCCACACCTCGATGGATATTGCTCAAAATCAATTTACGTACGGATGAGTCTTGTGATGCAATTCAATACGAGGGTCTTGTGTTTGCTGCCACCACTGTGGCCTTTGTTTTTGCATGGAATCATCACGCTTTCGTTACGTTTGTCTTCCACCGTAATTATAATTGTTTCATCCACATGCATGCGGGTTAGCTAGTTTCCCTTTACTAATTAATTAACCTTCTTGTGTTTCCAAGGTCCTGTGAACATTCCACCACCTATACTTGAAAAATTTTATAACTAAGAGGGAGATGACGATGTTGATAATCACGAGCATGAGGACGAGCAGGACCCATATACTAAGTGGCGTCTAGCAACTTATTCCAATGGATCACCTCTTCTTGTCTGTATACAGGGCACTGCTGATGTTACTAAGGAAGCAGGTGTTGTCTCGCATGGTCGCACTCTCCGGAGCTATTCCAACATTCGTTGCAGGGTATTCGGGATGGATACTAGTGTACTAGCGCCAACACCTTCTCCCTGGTTCAGTATTAAAAGTCTTGGAGGAAACTCGCTCTTCGTTGGACAAAACTATCCAATGATGGTGGAAGGCGATCCAGGTGCTGTTGACACAATGTTACTACCATTTATGAGAAGCAACTGTATCTATACCTCGGACATTGCTATGCTTCCCTACCATCCCAATATGGGTCCTGACATAGGCCGCTTCAGCCTGGATGATCAGTCCTGCGTTTGGTCTCGAGATTGACAGTAGCTGGCCCTACCTGGAGAATCACTTCTAGTTCAAAGCAAGCGTTTCCAACACCGACGACTGGTTGAGGTGATCATTTCATCGCTTTGTTATTTGTTGTGTGAGAAAAATTTACTAGAATGTTTTGTTGGAAATGATCTATAATCCAACGTGTATCCTCGTTGTCGTTGTGGGCTGATGACTTGTTGTATGTAATCAATGGTACATTTGCATATGCGTCCATCAACTCACACCTGCTTGTGGTGTCCATATGAACAATGCTTGGGTATCAAGACTAGCAAAGCTTAATGGGTAAGGAAAAGGGTAAAGTGGTGAGGTTGCAGCAGCGACTAAGCATGTATGGTGGCTAACTTACGCAAATAAGAGCGAGAAGAGAAGCAAAGCAAGCGGTCGTCAACTAGTAATGATCAAGAAGTGATCCTGAACTCCTACTTACGTCAAACATAACCCAAAAACCGTGTACTCCTCTCGAACAACCCCGAAAAGAGACAATCACGGTTACGCACACGGTTGGTGTATTTTAGAACAGTTTACTTCAAGTTTACTACAATCGGATATTAACAAATTCTCTGCCACATAACCGCGGGCACGGCTTTCGAAAGTTCAAACCCTACAGGGGTGTCCCAACTTAGCCCATGATAAGCTCTCGCGATCAACGAAGGATATTCCTTCTCCTGGGAAGACCCCATCAGTCTCGGAATCCCGGTTACAAGACATTTCGACAATGGTAAAACAAGACCAGCAAAGCCGCCCGATGTGCCGACAAATCCCAATAGGAGTCGTGACGTACCTCGTTCTCGTGGCACACCAGATAAGTCAAGCTCTGAGTAAAACCAGGCCTCGAGTTTCCCGTGGTAGCCTGAAGTTGCTCGATTCGGACCAACACTGAGGAGCACCGCCCGGGGCTAAAATAAAGATGACCCTCGGGCTCCGGAAACCCAAGGGAAAAAGGCTTAGGTGAGGCAAATGTAAAACCAATGTTGGGCCTTGCTGGAAGAGTTTTATTCAAAGCAAATTGTCAAGGGGGTCCCATAAATCACCCAACCGCGTTAGGGACGCAAAATCCGGGAACATAATACCGATATGACGGAAACTAGGGCGGCAAGAGTGGAACAAAACACCAGGCATAAGGCCGAGCCTTCCACCCTTTACCAAGTATATAGATGCATTAATAATATAAGAGATATTGTGATATCCCAACATAAACATAATCCAACATGGAGCAATCTTCATCTTCACCTGCAACTAGCAACGCTAAAAGAGGGGCTGAGCAAAAGTGATAACAAAGCCAAACAACAGTTTGCTAGGAAGGGTGACAAAGGTTAGAGGTTCATGGCAATTTGGGAGGCTTGATAAGCAATTGGTAGGTAACCCGACATAGCGATAGAACGAAGCAACTAGCATAGCAATGATAGTAGTGAGATCCAAGGTGACGGTCATCTTGCTTGAAATCCCTCTAGGAAGAAGAACGAGTCCATGAAGAAGATGAAGCCACGAAGACAAACCAAGCGTAGACGAACGAATCCTCACGATCGCAATGAAACGGGAACTATCGAGAAGAAGCACACAACATAGTAAACACGCCACACATGAACAAGACATGATGCTCAACCAAGTATGATGTATGGCAAGGCTACATGAAGCTACTCATGGCAAGAGATGATGCATACAAGAGCAACATATCAAAGCAAGTTCAAATGAGGCCGGAAACAACATATAACAATTCCGGTAAGTCCTCATATGCAAATTTCGAAATTGGTCCATATCTGAATAAACCTTATGTTCAAGTTGTTAAACAGCAAGTTAAGATGCACCACGATGATCTACACGAAATTCTAGTCAAGTTACATATAAAGTTCATTTAATTTGGAGCTACGGCCTAGAAGATATGAGCAAAACAAGTTAAGCATGGCATTGATGCAAAATGCATTCAAACATCAAGCACACACCTCAAAACATGGATGCAACAAGCTAACATGAAACTACATGCAAAACTAAGCAAGTTTCATATAGAGCACACTCAAAATGGAGCAACGGTTCAACACATACACACCATACAAGTTTAAAGGACAAGCTGCCCAAAACAGCAATTAGGCATATTGCAAGCACCAAAACAATATGCTGCAGCACATTAACATGAAAACAAGAGGCATGGACATAATGTACAGGTAAAGCATAACAAAACATGAACACTGAGCTATCTCCAGAAACTACTAGAACATGCTCAAAAGGACATGGAAAGATTGCAAATAATAACAGTTTCACAGACTTTGCAGAATTCACAGGACATGGCAGAAATAACATCAGGTTACAATGTTTAAAGCTATCCAACAACATGCTACAGGAACTTATCATGGCAACCAAAGGCACAGAATGAATCTACTGATTGCATAGAACAAAAGTCCCATACTGATCATGAGCCAAAAAGGCACATAAGATATGATGGCACCCATGTAAACATAGCAAGTTTCATAAACAGATTCAGACTGAAAATAACAGTGCATGGCATAAACAGGATTATGAAGGTGTCTTTGCGAGCTTGAATCACTCATTACAAGGCATTGCATGACAAGCTAAGCATACTACCAGCAAGAAGACATGTTCATGAAGCCAAACATGGCAAGAGCAAGTTCATAGCATGCATGGATCAACTAACAACCTTGGCAAAATTGATGAACATGTAAACAATCTGCCAGGAACATTTTATAGCAAAAGTAGAGCAATATTAAGACATGCTAGAGCACTCCTTAAATGCAAACAGGAGAATGGATGGATAGAGTATAACCATATGTCCAAAACATCCTTACTGAACATACTCAAAAGAGGCATGAATCTCACTGTAGTAACATGAATACATGGCATCAAAATAACAGCAGGGAAAAGACTTGGTGAAATTCTAAGTATCTGAAATCAGCAATATCACGAGAGCTATTTTGCATGCATGTGTTAGTCACCACATAGATCACAAAAATACATGGCATACACCCCTGTAAAGATGGCATGGCATAGCCCAAAACACATGTAGAGCTCAAGTCCATATGCAGTACACAATAATCATGGCAAAAATGACAAATGCACAAGATCTGATAAGAATCAGGAACTAACATTTTATAGCACTTTTGCAACAGTCATTAGGGCATCAAGATGGACTCAAACAAGCATGGCACAATGGAACAAAATGAAGAGCACAATATGATGAACATTTCGATATATCATATGCATGAATCGGAGCTATATGCGAGGAGATATGGCATGATGAACAGGGCAAGAAAATATAACCGACAAGGGACTTCGAGAAATTTATACCGACGAAAACGGGACGACATGAGGCGGGATGGCGAGATCCAGGGGGGAGGCGTCCGTTTGGTTGGAGGAGGTGGTGGATCTGGTCCACCTGACCAGATCCAGGCGGCGGGGCCTCCGCCGAGGGGCGGCGCTAGGCGGCGGCGACGCGGCGCTGGGCGGCGGGCGAGCGGGCGGAGCGGGCGGGCGACGGCGGCGCATGGCGATGGCGGGCGGCGAAGCGGCACGGACGCCGAGGCGACGGGCGGCAGCGGTGGCGGCTGCGGCGTCTTGTGGGCGAGCTGGCGGCGAGCCGGGCGCTGCAAGCGGTCGGCGGCGGAACGGAGGAGGTGGCGCTGGTGCGGTCGGCGGCGGTTGGGCCAGCTGAGCTGGCCTTGGGCCTCGCGGGCAGCGTGGCGGCGGGCAGGCACGGGACACGTGTCACGCGTGGGTTGGGCGAGGCGGAGGCGGCGGACGTGTCCGGCCGGTGGGGAGAAGCGTCCGGCGGCCCGAGGAGAGGGAGAGCTAGGGTTTCGCCCAAAAAATGGAGAGGGAGGCACTTATTTATAGCTAGAGGGAGCTAGGAGAGTCCAAATGAGGTGCGGTTTTTCGACCACGCGATCGTGATCGAACGGCCGAGAGGATGGAGGGGGCTTGGATGGGTTATTGGGCCACTTTGGAGGGGTGTTGGGCTGCACACAAAAGAGGCCTTTGCGGTTACCCGGTTAACCGTTGGAGCATCAAACGACCTCCAAATGGAACGAAACTTGACAGGCGGTCTACCGGTGGTGTACCAAGGCCGCTTGGCAAACCTCGATCCATTCCGAGAAAGTTTAACACCCGCTCACGAAAAGAGACAAGAGGGGAACGCCGGAGGACATAGGAGTGTCGGATTGCAAAACAGACAACGGGGAAAATGCTCGGATGCATGAGACGAACACGTATACAAAAAGAGATGCACATGATGACATGGAAAAATGCAACACGCAAGCAAATGACATGGCAATGCCGACGAATAACTGGCAGACACCTGGCGCATCGGATCCGGGGCGTTACATTCTCTTTGCCCATTTCTCATAGGGAGTGATCTCATTATCCTTTGTCGGAACTTTATTCAGGACATGACATGCCACCAATATAGCCTCCCCCACCATGCCTTGGATAAACCCGATGTATCTAACATGGTGTTAACCAAATCAGTTAGAGTACGGTTTTTCCGCTCGACAACCCCGTTTGACTGGGGAGAATAGGAAGGCGTCCTCTCATGAATAATGTTGTGTTCTGCACAAAAGGAATCAAACCCACTCGAGAAGTACTCTCCACCACGATCTGACCGGACTCGTTTAATTTTCTTTTCAAGTTGATTCTCAACTTCTGCCTTATAGATTTTAAAGTAGTGTAGAGCCTCATCTTTAGTATTTAACAGATACACGGAGCAATATCTAGTAGAATCATCTATCAATGTCATGAAGTATTTCTTTCCACCTTTAGTCAACACACCATTAACCTCACAAAGATCAGAATGTATGAGTTCTAATGGTGCCAGGTGTCTCTCCTCCGCGGCCTTGTGAGGCTTGCGAGGTTGCTTAGCTTGCACACATGAAAGGCAGTTAGAACCTTTGGCTAAAGTGAAACTCAGGATTAAATCCAACTTGGCTAGCCGCATCATAACACTGAAACTAATGTGACAAAGACGTGAATGCCAAACTTCAGATTCATTAACACTCGAATGAATATGGTTCACGACTTTATTACAAAAATCTGCGAGGGAAAGGCAGAACGTCCCTCCGCTCTCATAACCTTTTCCAACAAATTCTCTCAAAAAAAAACTTTTCCAATAAATAGTCCATACTTAGTAACAACTAATTTATTAGACTCGAATACCAACTTAAACCCTTCTCTACATAGAAGGGAGCCACTAACGAGATTCTTCTTGATGGCAGGGACATGCTGCACGTTCTTTAGCTGCACGGTCCTTCCTGAAGTAAACTTTAGATCGACTGTGCCAACACCATGAACAGAAGCACTCGCGCCATTCCCCATCGAGACGGACCCATGGCTCGTGGACGGTAAGAAGTGAACAAAGAAATGTCAGCACACACATAAACACCTGCACCTGTGTCCACCCACCAATCGGTGGGCTGAAACATTGAAAAAACAGTAAATAAATTAACGTAGATGCACCATTCTCGTTGTTGCCTAAAATCATGTTGACAGGCTTGGAGTCCTGTCCTGACTTCTTAAACTTGTTTGGGCACTTGTTGGCCCAATGTTCAACCGAACCACAAGTAAAGCAGCCCTCATCCTTCTTGTTCTTCTTGAAGGTCTTCTTACCCTTCTTCTTAAAGTCGGTATTGTGTTGGACACCGTTCTTTCCCTTAGGCTTGTGGGAGTTGAAATTCCTCTGGTTCACCATGTTGGCTACAGAAGTCCCTTCGGCCCCTTTTCCGTGCGAGTCCTTTGCCCTCGAATTCTGCTCAACACTCAGATGGCCAATGAAATCCTCCACAGAGAATTTACGCCTCTGATGTTTCAGAGTGATGGCAAAGTTCCTCTAGGGATTAGGGAGCTTAGCGATTATGCAGCCCACGACAAACTTGCCTGGTAAATCGCACTTAAGAAGCTCAAGCTCGTTAAAGATGCATATTATCTCATGAGCCTGCTCCAATACAGGACGGTTTTCACCCATCTTGTAATCGTGGAACTGCTCTATAATATACATCTCGCTCCCGGCATCGGTGGCCCTGAACTTAGATTCGAGCGCCTCCCACAAGTCCTTGGCGACATGCACATGTAAATATGTGCCAACCAATTTCTCTCCGATCACGCTAAGAACCGCTCCGAGAAACACAACGGTGGCCTCTCTGAACGCCTTCTCCTGTTCAGGAGCAAGCATTCTCGTGGAGACACCGGTGACCCAGAACACGTTCATAGTCGTGAACCATAAAGTGGTCTTCGTCTACCAACGCTTAAAGTATGTACCGGTAAACTTATCTGGTTTCAATGCAGCGGCAAAGCCACTTGGCAAAAAATTCCTACACATAATAGGTTTTTGGATTGTCGAGTAAATAGGCAATTTTTCGACTAATTTAATCCATAGATAAATCACTAGCATAGCATTGACTGAATTGACGCTAAGCAAACAGTAGACAAATCTACACATACTGCTAGTACTGCTAATACGAAAATAAACAGGATCGGGATAAACGTGTTATACCCTCCAGTAGGCCAGGCAGAAGCCTCGACGGCGGTGACAGCAGCAACGGCATCCTCAGCGGCCTTCTTGTCGGCCTCGATCTTCTCGACGGCGGCACGTTTGGCGTCGGTGGACATGGTGATGACGAAAATGACGCGGACTTAGAGGAAGTAGTGGATCAGAGGCGAGCAATCATGTAGTCGCTTCCCAAAAACCTATTCGCCCCTCTCCCGTACAAGATCCGGAGAGACGGGGTTTCGAAGACCTACTCTCCCGTCGACCGTGTACGCGGCGGATGAGATGGAGTCACTGGCGACAGTAGCAGCAAAGGAACGAGGCGTGCGCATGGAGCAAATGTGATCTGTTTGTGGTGGCTAGGGTTGGGAGACACCGCACACTTATATATGCGCAGCCGCGTGAAGAGACGTGGGCTCGATCCACGTTCGAGTCCGTGATAGCCCAAGATCCGACATCTCAGATCGTGGCCCAGCTCGTAGGTGTGAGCTCGGCTCGGCTCATTCCCGTGGCGGATGGCGGAGGAGTGCGCGAGGGCCTCTTCTCTTCTCAAGCTCCAATAGCACGTAGAAGAGAAACCCTTACAAAGAGGTCCAACTCCTTCTCCATTAGCGGGGTGGGACTAAACTTTCCACTACACATAATGCCATATAACCCACATGGACCCTTAGAGATTTTAAGAAATTGCTATATGAGCCTAAAGCCCATCCCAAATTTCAGCACTTTCCCTACATTTAAATTTCAGCACTTTCCAAAACAATACCACATGCAAAAAGCTAAACACACACACTCTATACTTAATAGTTCACACGCTGAAGTCTCAAGGTCTGCTGTCTTGGGTCGCACATTTATTGTTCTTGCATTTAACTAATAAAAACTTATATGAACACTTCACCGCTCAATATTTTTCCTTGAAAATGAGCTCTATGTTCGTTGCATCATGGCTTGCAGTATTTTATGAAACATGCACTGGATCTTGACTTATTTTGGTTGGTGTAATCATATAGAGCAATTATCAGCCAGCTAGCTGCCATCAACAGTTGGTACCTAGTTATTATTAAAAAACAAAGGCACCAGATGCTCCTTTGTGGATGATGTTTTCGCTTAAATAACATTTGTTCTAATAAACTAGTCCAGTATGACAGATCCATTATGGCATTGCTATCTCAGTCTAATCACTTTCCAAATACTCCCTCCGTCTCAAAATAAGTGTCTGAATTTTGTACTAACTCTAGTATAAAGTTGTACTAAGATTGAGACACTTATTTCGGGAGGAAAACCTCAGGCGAAAATATGAGTTGGATATGTCTATGTCTAAATCCGAGCTCCTAGTTTACTGGCTTAAGGTGTTTTTTGTTCTGTAACGAGAAAACACACATATTAGCACATCCTTGAGCCCGGTATGTGGTCTTGTTCTCTGCTGATCCTTAGGTAACAATAAGAAATAACACTGTAAATGCGTCACTCCAGCCAGATTTTTTTTAAAGGCATAAAACATTGAATATGATTAAATAAGGATGAAAAAAAACGCTTAAATAGCAAGGGATAAGAGACCAGGATGAGAATAGAACTTTGAGCTGTAATGATTTTAGAAGTCCATTCCCCACTTAAAAGTACCCTCCTTTGTTAGAATATAAAACGCTAGCAAGATCATATACGACAAACCGAGGCACGATATTTGTTAACGAGGTTCACCGATATGGCTACATCCCCGAGGTAATGACTACGGGCGCTTCTCCCCAAGATACCGCAACACCGGCCGCCCGGGCGCTAGCACAAGCCGCCGGCTCTCCGGCGACAAGTCGTACAACGTGTCCAATTCCTACACCACTCGTACTTATCCACACCAATTACGACTCCAAGTCCACGTAACCCCTTGCGTACAAATATATTCGACACAAATATAACACTCCTTTGAAGAGGCAGCTCAAGTACGGAATCAATTACTCCAGTCCATTTGTGGCAATGTTAAGTTTGGTTTAACAAAACTCACAAATATCTTTGGTATATTTTATCACTTAGCTTTCTTTCCATTTAAGAAATTCTGGTTGAATAAAATGGAAGTAAGCCCCCCAAATCTTATACAAGAGTGGGACAGATAAAGATAGAAACATAGCATTAAAAAATGGTACACAAACAGCCTGGCAGACTTCAGTATCATGAAGCAACCAACAATATGAAATTTGATTCTTCTGGTGCTAGAAGTGTAATCAGAAATATCCCAGTTGCTAGATCACCACTACAGTTAATTTAGGGCAGCAAACAACTAGCACCGAATTATTTGTATGTTGTAGGCAGATAGCATAGTCGATTACTTAGGTACTCTACAGTTGAAAAGAGACACATATACTAATTGGAGCCAATAAGAGCCCTTAAGATCCATGATAACAGAATTAAAAGAATATAAGCTAAATGGGCATTTTTATTTTTACTGTTAAAAAGGCAAGGTTATAAATTTACTCTGCAAGCAGTATTGTAGGTGAGTTCAGTGAGCTGCCCTTTTCATACTTTTTGAGTGACACTTTCTACAGTGGTTTTTGTACACTGGTCATTGAATGGCAATTCAAATTTCATGTAAAAGAAAGCTGGTTTATAATCTTTTATCTTGAAAGTACACCTATAACATCCTGCTGTTCCCTCATGTTTCACAGTGTACATGATTGTTTTATCAGTGCCAAGAGATCAATTATGTGCATCTGTGATGCCAAGTATATCCCATTTCCATAGAATCATGCCAATGGAAATTGCAAATGTAAAAAAGTATAGCTTAATATGTGCCACTAGAATTGCACATTAATAGCTTGACAATCTCGATTGATGCTGATTGGTCACACGAGCGCGGCGAGTTAGTATTCCCTTAATGTGTGCAATCTTCCAAGAGGGGATATTTAGTTTTTGGAAGTCGTTACCCAAATTAATGGACTTATCTATATTCCACGACAAGCAATTTCAACAACTGACATGAGAATGATAGTAGTCCTCTAGAAGTTTCTCCACTCTGTATGAAGTGTGAACATTTCAATCAATATAATAATCCTCATCAGTTGCCAATGATAAAACTGCTGGCAGTTTGGCTCCCTGGCGGTCACACTGGCAAATGGCATGGATTTTGCAAGAAAAAACAAATTTGTGCTATTTTGACACTGACAAATCACAACATGCAGAAATTAAAACCTCAAGCCTCACGGGCAATCAATCAGACATGTGGCAGGCTGCCAATCATCGTAAGATTGTCCTCAACCAAGGTAAAAAACATATCAGTCTTCTTCCCAGAATGGAATTCTAAACACAATTCCAACGAGCAAACTTCCATTTCGGTAACCTGCCCTAGCTCCAGAATCCAGAACCTATACAAGGAACGAGACTAGGTCCAGGGCAGTCCTGTGCCCTAAGATCACAAATTTAGAATCATGCCGGCCCGATAAGCCCCAAGAAATCCAACATGGAGTCCACGGAACTGTACAGCATGCACCCAGGACACGATGCATCTCCGCGGACGATTAAGCATGCGAAAAAGAAGGCGGCCGGCCGGGAAAGCGAAGCCGCCTTTCTTGATTCACCAAACTGGACAAAACAAATATCTTTTTCCTGTGGATACATACCAAGGAGAGGGGGTTGGTGACCCGGTGTCGATGGATGGAAGACTGCCGGTGCTTGTCCACGTCGCCTCCCAGCCCACACCCTGCACACGCATCCACCAAAGAGAGTGGCCCGCGATGATGATATTGACGAGGATCTGGAAAAAAAATTCCAACCAAATCGCCGTCGCCGTCAAGGTATGAAAGCGTTCCCGCGAGGACTGCAACGGCCGGCGGCAGGGGATAATAAGTGATAAAAGATTAAGCCGTCAGTGGCAGGAGGACGCAAAGAAACTGTTTGAGATCGTGGATCAAGTTGGAAATGGGGAACTACCAGGAAACCTCGTAGTCGTCGTCTTGGTCTTCTCGCGTCGCGCGCGCAGATCAATGGGGTGAAAGCGAATTCTTGGTGGGGAAGATTCCGTTTGGTTGGGCTTCTCTCGAATCTCAACCAAGAGCAAAACGACCCACCGGGACTCCTACAAAGCAAGCATTGCTACTAGAGTACCAGTAAAAAAAGGAAAAATTTATTTCTGCCACTCTAGATTTTGCCTATTTTGATTATCCCACGCTAGATTTTGATATTTCACTTTTGCCAGTTGTAGCTTTTAATAATACATTACAATTGTCATTCGGTGATAAAAGTAATATTTTCAGAGTGACAATTATGATACATTGTTAAATGCTAAGGGTGGCAAAAGTGAAATGAAAAATTATTGTCAAAAGTTAAGAGTAGCAGAAGTGAGATGTTAAATTCAAGAGTGGCATAAGTAAAATGGGCAAAAACAAAGTTTTTCCAAAAAAAGCATTCCTATAGTACCCGCCTCCTAAAACTTTTCAAGTGCAAAAGTCCCCTCTACGTTGTCCATATTCGCATGGCTTGCCGCAATGACCTCTCGGAGACTCTCCGGTCCGTCTGATCTACTCGGAAGATGCGTGCCCGAGAGATCTGCCTCCACGGTCCATAAAGAGTGGACCGTGGGGGTGAGCAGGGCCTTCCTCATGCAGGGGCTTGCGGCGCGATCGTGAGAGCATTCCCGCGCATGAAGGTGCAGCCGGGTCCGCCTTTTGGTGTCTTCGGCTAATACGTCTCCAACGTATCTATAATTTTTTATTGTTTCATACTATTATATTATCAATCTTGGATGTTTATTATGCAATTATATTTGGGGGGTTTAACCTAGTGCACAGTGCCAGTCGTTGTTTTTTTGCTAGTTTTGTCTTTTCAGGAAATCAATATCAAACAGAGTCCAAACGAAGAAAAAACTTTTGATTGATTTTTCTGGACCAGAAGGGGCCCTAGAAGGTTCGGGAGAAGACCTGACGAGCCACGAGGGAGCAACAAGCTCGGGAGGCGCGCCCCAGGGGGGCGCCCCCGGGCTTGTGAGCCCCTCGTGGCACCTCTTGACCTAATTTCGCCTCTATAAATTCCCAAATATTCCTCATACATCAGAGAGCCACCCAAAATACTTTTTCCGCCAGTGCAAGTTTCTATTCTCGCGAGATCCCATCCGGAGACCTTTTTCGGTACTCTGCCGGAGGGGAAATCGATCACGGAGGGTTTCTACATTAACCTTATTGCCCCTTCAATGATGTGTGAGTAGTTTACCATAGACCTACGGGTCCATAGCTAGTAGCTAGACGACTTCTTCTCTCTCTTTGATCTTCAATACAATGTTCTCCTCGATGTTCTTAGAGTTCTATCCGATGTAATATTCTTTTGCGGTGTGTTTGTTGGGAACCGATGAATTGTCGGTTTATGATCAGATTATCCATGAATATTATTTGAGTCTTCTCTGAACTCTATTTATGCATGATTATTATAGCTTTGTATTTCTCTCTGATTTATCCGTTTGGTTTCCAACTAGATTGATTTATCTTGCAATGAGAGAGGTGTTTTGTGATGGGTTCGATCTTGCGTTGCTCAATCTCAGTGACAGAAAGGGACATGACATATACTTGTATCGTTGTCATTAAGGATGAAAAGATGGGCTTTATTCATACTGATTGGATTTACTTTGTCTATATCATGTCGTCTTGCTTAAGGCGTTGCTCCATTCTTTATGAACTTAATACTCTAGATGCATGCTGATAGTGGATCGATGTGTGGAGTAATAGTAGTGGATGCAGGGAAGAGTCGGTCTACTTGTCTCCGATGTGATGCCTATATACATGATCATTGCCTTGGATATCGTCATGATTATTTGCTTTTATGTCAATTGTCCAATAGTAATTTGTTTACCCACAGTATGATATGTTAAAGAGAGAAGCCTCTAGTCAAAACTATGACCCCCGGGTCTATTCTAATCATATATTAAAATCCAAAAATACCTTGCTGCATTTTATTTACTTTTATGTTTTTGTTTATCTATCTATCACTATGAGATTTGATCCTTGCAATTAAGCGCCAAGGGATTGACAACCCATTGTTTGCGTTGGGTGCAAGTATTTGTTATTTTGTGTGTAGGTACTACTAACAAGGTGTTGCGTGGTTCTTCTACAGGATTGATAACCTTGGTTCTTAATTCAGGGAAATACGTATCTCTACGGTACTGCATCATCGTCTCCTCTCCGAGGAAATCCCAACACAGCTCACAAGTAGCAGGAAGAATTTCTGGCACCGTTGCCGGGGAGACATTATCAACATCTATCAAGTACCATTGCATAAACTTTCATCTCCTTGCATTTACTTTATTTGAATTTTGCCTCTCGTTTTCATCTCCCCCACTTCTAAAACATCTTCAACAAAACACAAAAACATTTTATGTTTGCCTTTTTGCTTGTTTGCTTGCTTTTACTGCCTTCATGTCAACACACCAAAAACAGGAAAGAAAAAGGAAAAGTAAGGACATATGGATCCTCATCCACTTTCTAACCTTTTCAAAAGATCCACTTATGATGAACCCATTGCTAGTGGGTTGAGTGCGCTGGATTATCTTTATAAAGTTTTGCTTGCAAATCGTGAATCTGAAAATTGTGATGAAGTGTTAGAAGAAGAAACTTATAAAGTGATTCATGGTAGCTCCTTAAATGAAAAGGCATGATTGCAATGATGTTATTATAAATTTTATTAATGTCAATTGTGTTAATGATATGCAAAACCCCAAGCTTGGGGATGATGAATTTGTTATGTCTGCTACTTATTGTAAGAATCATGATTGGGGTGATGCTTCTTATGATCTTGAAAATTTATTTAAGCCTCATGATGAATATGAAATTGATAACAATGCGAGCAATAATATTGAAAGTGGGTTTGGAAGAGTGTCAAATTTAGGAAAAAAGAATCCCACATATTTGGAGAGTGTTTGTCGTGGTGATCTCACGGCAGATGTCATGGGATGGCTAAAAGTGGGGGGCTACGTGAGGACATCGGTGGGTTCCAAAGGCGAGGTTGGCACGCGCAAGTGTGTGACACTAGACGTACCCAGGTTCGGGGGCCTCCGTGGGAGGTAACACCCTAGTCCTGCCAAATAGATGATATGCACTAGGTTACATGGTTGCTCCTGGAGTTGTTTGGGTGGAGGAGGAAGAAGGGCTAGGTGTAGCGACCTGACCCAAAATCGGTCAAATCTCTGTGTCTGTACCATCCCAAGATCATGCTGGTACTCACAGTACATCGATGAAATAATCAAAGTTCAATCACACCTGAATTTATTACACGATTCTCATATAGAGTCTTTATTACAAGAGAATAAATTCGGCCGAAGGCCAACTCATGAGAAATAAACTAAATAAGCTGCGGAAGCGTAGATGAAAAATAGCGAGTCCATCCGACTCCATAGGGCAATCGCCAAGCGCCGAGCGTAGCCTCACTCCTGATCGGAATAAACCTCTGCAACATAAGACGTTGCAGCCGTGTAGGTCAGCTTTTTGAATAAGCTGGCAAGTCATGAAGAGAATAACAATAATAAAATTACTAACACTATATGCATTTTGGCTGTGGGGCTCTAAGTTTCATCATTTTGCGAAAAGCCAGTTTTTCCCTACTACAGTGGACTTGCTTGCAAAAACTACAAAATTGTTGGTAGTTATTGAGATGGTTCCGCCAACCAATGTGTCATTCCCAAATTATTAAGTCATAACCCCCTCAAATTAATTTATTAGTTTTAGTGTTGAGATTTCGAATACTTCCAAGTTCGAGGCTCAAATTGTCCGTGAATCGGGACACGGCTAATCGATTAGATCTTTAACTCTGCAGAGGTTTATGCACTTTACCCGCAAGAATCATTCCCTCCTTTTAAGTCTTAGCACTTCATGGTGTTTGAAGGCGGACTAATAAACAGGTCTTCCAAAGAGTTCTTACGCTACTGCGGTACCCATCCAACCCTACCGTTCTTCTACATCTCGTAGTACCGCCCAGCCAGCGTCACAACTAGGGTTGACCCAGCCAGAGCCCATAATGGCTTGCGGGCTGCATGGTAAGCTTCGGTCAATGGGGCATCCATCCGTCTCTTCGTGGCTGGGTGAAGCTTTCCGCAAGATGTCATGGCACTTCTCCATGCATCCCGCCAACCTTTGGGTTCTCCAGGTGCCCGTCAACCAAATCCTCCACCCAATGAGTGAATTCAAGTCCATCTTGAGTTTGAAGTTCATGGGGTTGTCATCATCTTGACTCTCACATCTTTCTTATGAATTCACTCAACCAATCCGTCTCGAGCATAGAAAAATTAAACTACTACGTCCCGGGTCATGGTAACAAGGGGAATTGGTTCATCCTACCACATGATACTACTCAAGAACAATAACTTCAAAATTTCACTACTGCATGCATGGTGGGGTGGTATAATTTCTAATGCACGAAATCATAGGTATTGAAAATAACATGATCAATGACTTGCCTTGCTGACGATCTTCGTAAGCTAAGGACTCGTAGTAGCAAGCTTCGCACTCCGGAAACTCTACCGAGACAAACAATAATCACAATAAGCATATAGCATAAGATCACTTAACACAATAGCATAGTAACATAACACACCAAAACAAACGAATCAAAAACCCAAAGAGAAACTCAAAGAAATCCAACTCAAAGTTTTTCCTACTTCAAGCAACAACTAAAAATAGTTTTACTTAACAAAAATTTTCTTAACATAACCTAAGCATGAATTTTTATTAACTTAACAGAAAAGAATGCATTAATCAACTAGGAGCAAAAAGAATCAATTTAAAATCTATTATGAAACTCCTATTAGGCCTAATTCAATTTCTATTAAGAAAAATAAAATAAAAGTTTTATTTATTATAAATAAAAGTTCATCCTCTAAGGTGACAGAAACTAACCTAGAATAATCATTCACATGTGAAAACTAAATTTATTTGCTAATTAAAATAATAGGAAAACAGTAATTAGTTAATTAATTAAGAATAACATGATTCTGCTAGAAACTATTTTTTATTAATCCTAAAATGCCCAAATTAATTCCTACGGTTTGGCAATGTCAAAACTAAGTTGGGACAAAAGAATCATATGAAAATAAATTTCCTAACTCATTTTATAGCAGATTTACTATTCTGACTAAAATTAAAATAAAGCAATTATAAATAATTTTAACATAGCTAATTATATTTTTACAGAAACTATAAGAAATTTTCAAACCAACAAAAAAGAATCACCTAAAATATTAAGTAGAATAAAAGATATGAATTTTTCAAATCTGAAACTATTCTGTTAAAACAGAAAACGAAAATAAAAGAAAAGCAGGCTAAATGGGCCTAACTAACACCTGTATGTAATATAACTAAACGGGCCCTAGGTTTAAGCGAATCGGGCAGGTCTAATAAATAAACCCTAACTTAAACTAAACCATAACGAACCGGAGAAAACCGGTTTTATAAAAGAACATACCCCTTGGGTCTAATCCTAAGCCGCTCACGCGAGATCGGACGGCGGAGAGAAGCTCCGGCTTACCGGAGTTCGACGGCGGCGGCTCAGGCGGCGAGTCGTCGGCGTCTCCGGTGGTCGAGGCGTCGGCGGAGGGCTCCGCGAGTGCGGACGGGCTCGGGGGTCCGTCTGGTGGAGTCAACGGAGCTCGGGGTGGGCTAGGGCGACGGCGGCGAGGTGAATGGCGGCGGCGGGGTTCGGCAACTCCGGCGAGCGCGTGAGGAGGGAGGAGGGGGTCCGGCGAGGGGGCGAGGGGAGAATGGGGTGCGGGGGCTCGGTATTTATAGGGCGGGGGCGAAGTCTTGCGCGAGGGGGCGGATCGGGGGAGATCGGTGAGATCCCGGAGATCTCGGGATCTCCGAGCGGCGCGGCTTGCGTGGGCGAGGGGTTGAGGAGGTGGGGCCCGCTGGCGATGGGGGGAGAGGGGCGCGTCGGGTCGGTCGACCGAGGGCTAGCCGATTCGGCTCGGTCGCTCGGTCGGGCCGGTCGGTGGGTCTTGGCTGGGCTCGGCTCATTGGCGCTGGTGGGCCTCATTGGTGGGCCGCTGGGTTGGCTGGGCGATTGGCTTGGCGGCGCCAGGCATTTTTTTTTCTTTTTCTATTTTATATTTTTTTTTTCAAAAATAAAAACAGGGAGAAATATAAATAATTATATAAGACATATATATATCAAAATGATCAGGGGAATATTCCCTATCATTTGAACATTTTTCCAGGGGCAAAATCCAAAGTTTATAAAAAATCATTTTTTCCAAATTTCAAATAAACTCAAGTTTGAATTTCAAAACTTTTGGCATTGTTTTCCTCGATATTTTTGGAGTGTCATGTTTACTCCTCTCATACTTTTGCTCAAGTATTTATCAGGCATAGTTTTTGAAATGATTCCCACTTGCCAAAGTTTGAATTCAAATTCCAAAACTTCAAAACTTCTGAAACTCCAAATGGCACTCAAATTCAAACAAAATGCATAGATGCTTAGCTATAATTGTAAAACATTCCAAATAGGAAATTTGGGATGTTACAAACCTACCCACCTTAAGATGAATCTCGCCCTCGAGATTTGGGTTGGCTAGCAAATAGGTGCGGATGGTCTCGAAGGAGGTCTTCTTGGCGCTCCCGGTGGCTTCTTCCTCGGAGTGATGACTCCACTGACACCTTGCAAAACTTGATGACCTTCTGCGGGTGACTCGCCTGCAGATCTCGAGAATTCGGACGGGTTTCTCCTTATAAGTCAGATCTTTGTCAAGCTGTATGGCCTCTAGGGCCTTTGTGTCTCTCAACGGAATATCGGCCATGTCGGCATGACACTTCTTGGTGAGAAACATGGAAGACATCATGAACTCCGGACAATCCTTCCGCAATTCCAATTTGTAAGCAACTTCTCCATGACGTTCGAGGATTTTATGCGGGCCAATGAATCGGGTGCTAACTTTCCTTTGACACCAAACCTCTTGATTCCACGAAGTGAGACACACGAAGATATGCTCGGTCTCCCGCTCGTAAGTTACTTCCTTGCGTTCTTGTCGGCATAACTCTTACGTCTCATTGTGCTATCTTGAGTCTATCCGAATCAGCTTGACTTTCTCTTCGAATCTCGATAAGATCGGAACCGAAAAGTGATCGATCACCAACACCATCCACAACAATGGTGTTCGCACCTCCTTCCGTATAGAGCTTGAAGGGGCCATCTTGATGGATTGATAAGCTGTTGTTGTATGAGAACTCCGCGTCTGCAAATTATCATCCCAGCTAGACCCATAGTCTAGCACACAAGCTCTCAACATGTCTTCCGAATCTGGTTGACTCTCTCGGTCATCCATCTGCTGCGGATGAAAAGCTATCTTGAACTCCAGCCTCGTACCCAAAGTTTCATGCAAGCGATTCCAAAACTTTGAGGTAAATTGTGTTCCTCTATCGACACGATACTCCTCGGAACTCCATGCGGACAAACGATCCTGGTCATGTATATCTTGGCCAACTTAGCACTGGTATAGGTAGTCTTTACGGAATGAAGTGAGCTACCTTGGTCAAACGATCAACCACTACCCAGATAGAATCATAACTGAGCGGGTCTGGGCAATCTGTGATGAAATCCATTCCAAGTTTTCCCATTTCCAATCGGGATCGGCAAAGGTTGAAGTAACCTGCTGGCTTCGATGTTACGCCTTTACTCGTTGACAAACATCGCATACTTGCTACGTACTCGGCAATATCTTTCTTCATACATCCACGAAACTTTCCTTCAAATCTAGGTACATCTTGGTGTTCTGGGGTGAATCGATACGGTGAATCATGAGCCTCCTGAAGGATTAGCTTCTTGAGTTCAGGATCATTGGGCACATAAATACGATCCTCGAACCATATAGCTCCGTATTCATCCTTACGGAACCCTTTAGCTTTTCCTTCATCCATCTTTTTCTTTATCTCATCAATTTCCTTGTCCGACTTCTGGGCTTCACGAATCCTTTCGGCCAAAGTGGACTGAACTTCCAGAGTTGCAACATATCCTCTCGGAACTATCTCCAGTCGGAGATCTCTGAGGTCATCGACTAACTCCTGGGGTAATCTTCCTGCTGTAAGAGTATTCACATAACTCTTACGGCTCAAAGCATATGCTACAACATTAGCTTTCCCTGGGTGGTAATGCAATCTCATGTCATAGTCCTTGATTAACTCTAGCCATCTCCTCTGCCTGAGGTTCAACTCCTTCTGCGTGAAAATATACTTCAAGCTCTTGTGATCTGTGTAAACATCACAATGGTTTCCGATGAGGAAATGTCTCCAGGTCTTGAGTGCATGCACTCACTGCTAACTCCAAATCATGTGTGGCATAATTCATCTCGTGAGGTCGTAGCTATGCGGAGGTATAAGCTACAACCTTTCCTTCCTGCATGAGTACTCCTCCGAGTCCCCGACGAGAAGCGTCACAATAAACCTGGTATTCCTTGTGTATGTCCGGCAAAATCAGATCTTTGGGGCTGTGACCAAACGTTTCTTCAATTCCTGAAAACTGGCTTCACAATCCTCGGTCCAATTGTACTTGGCTTCCTTCTTCAACAGCTCGGTCATGGGCTTGGCAATCTCGAGAAGTTCTCAATAAACCTCCGATAATATCCTGCGAGTCCGAGAAAACTGCGGATCTCCTTGGTCGAGGTGGGCGGCGCCAATCGGTGACTAATTCAACCTTGGCGGGTCAACTGCTATTCCTTCTCTGAAATAACATGTCGAGGAATCCAACTTCCTTCAGCCAAAACTCACATTTGCTGAACTTGGCATACAACTGATGTTCTCGAAGTTTCTCGAACTAGGCGCAAATGTTCCTTATGCTCTTCCTCGCTCTTGGAGAAAATCAATATATCATCGATGAACACCACGACAAACTTGTCCAGATATTCCATAAATACCTTGTTCATCAAATTCATGAAGTATGCAGGAGCATTAGTCAATCAAATGACATGACGGTATACTCATATAAACCATACAGTGGTGAATGCTGTTTTGGGTATATCCTTTTCACGGATCTTCAATCGATGATACCCGATCGAAGATCGATCTTGGAGAATACCTTGGCTCCAACTAGCTGATCAAGCAGATCATTAATCATCGGCAGAGGGTACTTGTTCTTGATGGTCACCTCGTTCAGCGAGCGATAATCCTAACCATTCTCAAAGTTCCATCCTTCTTCTCTACCAAAAGAACTGGGGCTCCCCAAGGTGATGAGCTTGGCCGAATATATCCTTTCTCCAATAACTCATTAATCTGGTTCTTGATCTCTTTCAAATTGTTCGGTGGCATCCGATAAGGTCTCTTGGATATTGGGGCTGTGCCGGGCAATAACTCAATCAGAAATTCAATGTCCCTGTCCGGTGGCATTCCTGGTAATTCCTCCGGAAATACATCGGGAAAATCTTGCACTCATGGCACTTCCTCTGAACGACTCCGTGAGGAAATTCACTGATTCTTCATCCGCTACGTGCGGATACATACTTGATCCTCTTACGCTCCGGGGTGGTGAGCGAGAATAGACTTCTTGAGCACGATCTATGTTTCCTTCAAACCGTCAACCAATCCATGCCTAGGATTACATCCAAGGTCTGGATTTCCAATACTATGAGGTCTGCGGAAATTTATGGTTCCGATGTTGAGGTTGCATGACAGCCTAAACCTGCCATCATTTCTCCTCTGCGGGCCCGGCGAAGGGGTTTCTAAGGGTTTTAGTGGGCAACCCGTACTTTTCCGCAACTACCCTTGATATGAATGAATCGTTGCACGAGAATCAAAGAGTACCAAAACTGAGCGTGAATTCAATAAAACTTACCAACCACGATTATACGGCTGATCATAGGCGTCCTCCACGTCAATGTGGTTCACCTGAGCACGAGGGAAAGGGTTGGGCTTCTTCGCTGAGCTTCCATTGCCGTTTCCATTCCTCTGCTTGGCCTCTGGGCAGTCGGTGGCATAGTGCCCTGTTTTTTGGCACTTGAAACAGGTGATGTGACTCAGATCCTTTGAGCCGGGCAGGCGATTGGTTTCCATTACCGTTTCCATTGCCATTGCCATTGCGGACTGTTGTCCTGGTTGCGATTGTTCCCATTGCCTCCATGGTTATGTCCTCCATGGTTGTGATGGGTATGCCCTCCTGAGTATGGGGCATAACAGGGCTTCTGCTGAGCTCCTGAGTTGTGCTTCCCCTGGTTGTACTTCCGCTTGTGGCTTTCAATCTGCTGCTGCTTGCCTTAAAGTATGATGGCCTTGTCTACCATTTCTTTGGTAGTTGGCGTAAAGTAGCCACCATAAGCTGCATTCCCAGCTCGTCATTGAGTCCCTCGAGAAACTTCTCCTGCTTTGCGGCATCTGTGGCCACATCATCCGGGGCATAACGAGCTAACTTGCTGAACTCATCCACGTCTTGCGCCACGAGACGGTTCCCTGGCGTAAGTTGCGGAACTCACGCTTCTTGGACTCATGGCTCCAATGAAACATGAGCGGTGCGGAAGGCTCTGGAACTGATCCCATGTGATGGTGCCGATGGGATAAGTGGCGGTGTAGTTCTCCCACCAAGAAGCTGCAGGTCCATCAAGTTGATGTGCGGCAAAGCGCACCTTCTCTGCATCGGTGCATCCAACGGTGATTAACTCTCTTCCGACCTTGCGGAGCCAATCATCGCCACAATCGGCTCGGTCTGCTAGAGAACACCGCGGATTCAGCCTTAGGAATCGAGTCAAGTTGTCAACAGGGGTGGTGGTGGCGGTGGATTGTTGTTGTTGTTGTTCAGTTACGGATGAGCACTGCATGATGGCATTCGCTGCTTTGGAGCAGCTGGGTGAGCTCGGCGGGAAGTTGAGACCGGGTCACGTCTCGGAGGCATCTGGTGTTTTGGAGTGGATGAGAAAATTAGAATAGAACAATGGTCTAATGAGAAATAACACTACCCATATGAATGCACAATCATAAACACACCAATCATTTATTCATTCCACTCAAACATGGTTCAATCTCGATTACAAAAGCTCACGACTAAGCGAAAATATCGGCCTAGCGATCGATTTAAAAAGTAAGATAACATGGTGGTCGACTAAAAGTCTTCATCAATAATCCTTGCGTCCTCAGTGCGATGTCCTCCGGTGTGGTGTCCTCATTGCGGCGCCTCCTCTTGCGGCTTTCTCGGTGGAACTCCCTTCATAATCCTGATCATTGCTCACGAGAGGTCCATCATCTCCACTCGGAAAAGGTCCTCTCCCAAGTCCATCTTTTCCTCAATTGCGGCAAGCTTCATCTTGGTCGTCGGCTCTCTCCATGAAGTCGCGATTTCTTCCTCATGGCCAAGGAAGTCTGCGTGTGCCTTCTCCTCCAGCCCAGTTCACGAAACAATAGCCTCCTGTGTACCTTGAGTTCTGGCGAGTCTGAATCTCCCGTTTCTGAGGAGACACTCCAAGTCTGGACATAGAGAGAATGGAGTCGTCCTCACGGCACGGATGATATCTCCATTCCGTGCTCTGCGAGAAACCATGGCGAGTCGATGGATCGAGCTCGGCCTCAGACTCCTCTCGGAGATGTCCAAGTGCACGATAAATCGCCATGTCCCTTCCGAGGATCCAGTTGAAGTCGGTGAACTCAAAGTCAATAGGCTCAGATGCCCTCCGAAGGTTCTCCTGGAATGTGCACCTCAATCTCATGGCGGGTATCTGTCGGAAGTGCATTGGTTGGCTTCCGGTGATCGAGGGCAGAGCAATCTTCAGTTTCTTCACCATCTGGACCAGCTTCGCGAAGGGCATCGTCTCATCGGGTGGCAAAACTCCGTAGCAAAAGCGGGGTGAACTCGACGACCATCTAGAATGTTGAAAATCGGAGAGGAGTCGAATTGAACACGGAGAATTACGGAATGATAAGGATATAAAGTAAATAGTCTCTTCCTATGGCTTTCCGATCCTAGGGGTTACGTCCCACGGTCGGCATGTGCTCGATACCATCTCTCAGAGCGACCTGACCCAAAATCGGTCAAATCTCGTGGTTCTGCATACCATCCCAAGATCATCTTTGGTACTCACGATTACATCGATGAAATAATCAAAGTTCAATCACACCTGAATTTATTACACGATTCTCATATAGAGTCTTTATTACAAGAGAATAAATTCGCCAAAGGCCAACTCATGAGAAATAAACTAAATAAGCTGGAAGCGTGAGCGAAAAATAGCGAGTCCATCCGACTCCATAGGGCAATCGCAAGCGCGGAGCGTAGCCTCACTCTGATCGGAATAAACCTACGCAACATAAGGCGTTGCAGCCGTGTAGGTCAGCTTTTTGAATAAGTGGCAAGTCATGAAGAGAATAACAATAATAAAATTACTAACACTATATGCATTTTGGCTGTGGGGCTCTAAGTTTCATCATTTTGCGAAAAGCCGTTTTCCCTACTACGGTGGACTTGCTTGCAAAACTACAAAATTGTTGGTAGTTATTGAGATGGTTCCGCCAACCAATGTGTCATTCCCAAATTATTAAGTCATAACCCCTCAAATTAATTTATTAGTTTTAGTGTTGAGATTTCGAATACTTCCAAGTTCCATAGGCTCAAATTGTCCGTAATCGGGACACGGCTAATCGATTAGATCTTTAACTCTGCAGAGGTTTGCGACTTTACCCGCAAGAATCATTCCCTCCTTTTAAGTCTTCGCACTTCATGGTGTTTGAAGGCGGACGAATAAACAGGTCTTCCAAAGAGTTCTTCCGCTACCTGCCGGTACCCATCAACCCTACCCTTCTTCTACATCTCGTAGTACCGCCCAGCCAGCGTCACAACTAGGGTTGACCCAGCGAGCCCATAATGGCTTGCGGCTGCTGGTAAGCTTCCGGTCAATGGGGCATCCATCCGTCTCTTCGTGGCTGGGTGAAGCTTTCGCAAGATGTCATGGCACTTCTCCATGCATCCCGGCCAACCACTGGGTTCTCAGGTGCCCGTCAACCAATCCTCCACCCAAGAGTGAATTCAAGTCCATCTTGAGTTTGAAGTTCATGGGGTTGTCATCATCTTGACTCTCACATCTTTCTTATGAATTCACTCAACCAATCCGTCTCACGAGCATAGAAAAATTAAACTACTACGTCCCGGGTCATGGTAACAAGGGGAATTGGTTCATCCTACCACATGATACTACTCAAGAACAATAACTTCAAAATTTCACTACTGCATGCATGGTGGGGTGGTATAATTTCTAATGCACGAAATCATAGGTATTGAAAATAACATGATCAATGACTTGCCTTCTTGACGATCTTCGTAAGCTAAGGACTCGTAGTAGCAAGCTTAGCACTCGGAAACTCTACCGAGACAAACAATAATCACAATAAGCATATAGCATAAGATCACTTAACACAATAGCATAGTAACATAACACACCAAAACAAACGAATCAAAACCCAAAGAGAAACTCAAAGAAATCCAACTCAAAGTTTTTCCTACTTCAAGCAACAACTAAAAATAGTTTTACTTAACAAAATTTTCTTAACATAACCTAAGCATGAATTTTTATTAACTTAACAGAAAAGAATGCATTAATCAACTAGGAGCAAAAAGAATCAATTTAAAATCTATTATGAAACTCCTATTAGGCCTAATTCAATTTCTATTAAGAAAAATAAAATAAAAGTTTTATTTATTATAAATAAAAGTTCATCCTCTAAGGTGACAGAAACTAACCTAGAATAATCATTCACATGTGAAAACTAAATTTATTTGCTAATTAAAATAATAGGAAAACAGTAATTAGTTAATTAATTAAGAATAACATGATTCTGCTAGAAACTATTTTTTTATTAATCCTAAAATGCCCAAATTAATTCCTACGGTTTGGCAATGTCAAAACTAAGTTGGGACAAAAAGAATCATATGAAAATAAATTTCCTAACTCATTTTATAGCAGATTTACTATTCTGACTAAAATTAAAATAAAGCAATTATAAATAATTTTAACATAGCTAATTATATTTTTTACAGAAACTATAAGAAATTTTCAAACCAACAAAAAAAGAATCACCTAAAAATATTAAGTAGAATAAAAGATATGAATTTTTCAAATCTGAAACTATTCTGTTAAAACAGAAAACGAAAATAAAAGAAAAACGGGCTAAATGGGCCTAACTAACACCCTGTGCGTAATATAACTAAACGGGCCCTAGGTTTAAACGAATCGGGCAGGTCTAATAAATAAACCCTAACTTAAACTAAACCGCAACGAACCGGAGAAAAACCCGGTTTTTATAAAAAGAACATACCCCTTCGGGGGGTCTAATCCTAGCCGTCTACGCGAGATCGGACGGCGGAGAGAAGCTCCGGCGGCTTACCGGAGTTCGACGGCGGCGGCGGCTCGGGCGGCGAGTGCGTCGACGTCTCCGGTGGTCGGGGGCGTCGGCGGAGGGCTCAGCCCAGTGCGAGACGGGCTCGGGGTCCGTCTGGTGGAGTCAACGGAGCTCGGGGTGGGCTAGGCGGCGGCGGCGAGGTGAATGGGCGGCGGGTTCGCAACTCTCTCAGCGCGTGAGGAGGAGGAGGGGGTCCAGCGAGGCGGCGAGGGGAGAATGGGGTCTGGGGCTCGGTATTTATAGGCGGGGCGAAGTCTTGCGCGAGGGGGCGGATCGGGGGAGATCGGTGAGATCCCGGAGATCTCGGGATCTCCGGCGAGCGGCGGCGGCTTGCGTGGGCGAGGTTGAGGGAGGTGGGGCCCGCTGGCGTGGGGGAGAGGGGCGCGTCGGGTCGGTCGACCGAGGGCTAGCCGATTCGGCTCGGTCGCTCGGTCGGGCGGTCGGTGGAGTCGGGTGGGCTGGCTCATTGGCGCTGGTGGGCCTCGCTGGCTGGGCCGCCTGGGTTGGCTGGGCCAGTTGGCTTGGCCGGCGCCCAGGGCATTTTTTTTCTTTTTCTATTTTATATTTTTTTTTCAAAAATAAAAACAGGGAGAAATATAAATAATTATATAAGACATATATATATCAAAATGATCGGGAATATTCCTATCATTTGAACATTTTCGAGGCAAAATCCAAAGTTTATAAAAATCATTTTTCCAAATTTCAAATAAACTCAAGTTTGAATTTCAAAACTTTTGGCATTGTTTTCCTCTGATATTTTTGGAGTGTCATGTTTACTCCTCTCATACTTTTGCTCAAGTATTTATCAGGCATAGTTTTTGAAATGATTCCCACTTGCCAAAGTTTGAATTCAAATTCCAAAACTTCAAAACTTCTGAAACTCCAAATGGCACTCAAATTCAAACAAAATGCATAGATGCTTAGCTATAATTGTAAAACATTCCAAATAGGAAATTTGGGATGTTACAAACCTACCCACCTTAAGATGAATCTCGCCCTCGAGATTTGGGTTGGCTAGCAAATAGGTGCGGATGGTCTCGAAGGAGGTCTTCTTCGCGCTCCCAGGTGGCTTCTTCCTCGGAGTGATGACTCCACAGCACCTTGCAAAACTTGATGACCTTGCTGCGGGTGACTCTGCTTGAGTCTCGAAATCAGACGGGTTTCTCCTTATAAGTCAGATCCTTTGTCAAGCTGTATGGCCTCTAGGGGCTTTGTGTCTCTCAACGGAATATCGGCCATGTCGGCATGACACTTCTTTGGTGAGAAACATGGAAGACATCATGAACTCCGGACAATCCTTCCGCAATTCCAATTTGTAAGCAACTTCTCCATGACGTTCGAGGATTTTGTGCGGGCCAATGAATCGGGTGCTAACTTTCCTTTGACACCAAACCTCTTGATTCCACGAAGTGAGACACACGAAGATATGCTCGGTCTCCCGCTTCGTAAGTTACTTCCTTGCGTTCTTGTCGGCATAACTCTTACGTCTCGATTGTGCTATCTTGAGTCTATCCCGAATCAGCTTGACTTTCTCTTCGAATCTCGATAAGATCGGAACGAAAAGTGATCGATCACCAACACCATCCCACAAACAATGGTGTTCGCACCTCCTTCCGTATAGAGCTTGAAAGGGCCATCTTGATGGATTGATAACTGTTGTTGTATGAGAACTCCGCGACGGCAAATTATCATCCCAGCTAGACCCATAGTCTAGCACACAAGCTCTCAACATGTCTTCCGAATCTGGTTGACTCTCTCGGTCATCCATCATCTGCGGATGAAAAGCTATCTTGAACTCCAGCCTCGTACCCAAAGTTTCATGCAAGCGATTCCAAAACTTTGAGGTAAATTGTGTTCCTCTATCGACACGATACTCCTCGGAACTCCATGCGGATAAACGATCCTGGTCATGTATATCTTGGCCAACTTAGCACTGGTATAGGTAGTCTTTACGGGAATGAAGTGAGCTACCTTGGTCAAACGATCAACCACTACCCGAGATAGAATCATAACCTGAGCGGGTCTGGGCAATCTGTGATGAAATCCATTCCAAGTTTTTCCCATTTCCAATCGGGATCGGCAAAGGTTGAAGTAACCCTGCTGGCTTCTGATGTTCTGCCTTTACTCGTTGACAAACATCGCATACTGCTACGTACTCGGCAATATCTTTCTTCATACCTGTCCACCAGAAACTTTCCTTCAAATCTAGGTACATCTTGGTGTTACCGGGGTGAATCGAGTACGGTGAATCATGAGCCTCCTGAAGGATTAGCTTCTTGAGTTCAGGATCATTGGGCACATAAATACGATCCTCGAACCATATAGCTCCGTATTCATCCTTACGGAACCCTTTAGCTTTTCCTTCATCCATCTTTTTCTTTATCTCATCAATTTCCTTGTCCGACTTCTGGGCTTCACGAATCCTTTCGGCCAAAGTGGACTGAACTTCCAGAGTTGCAACATATCCTCTCGAACTATCTCCGATCGGAGATCTACGAGGTCATCGACTAACTCTGGGTAATCTTCCTGCTGTAAGAGTATTCACATAACTCTTACGGCTCAAAGCATATGCTACAACATTAGCTTTCCACAGGTGGTAATGCAATCTCATGTCATAGTCCTTGATTAACTCTAGCCATCTCCTCTGCACGAGGTTCAACTCCTTCTGCGTGAAAATATACTTCAAGCTCTTGTGATCGTGTAAACATCACAATGGTTTCCGATGAGGAAATGTCTCTGTGTCTTGAGTGCATGCACTACTACTGCTAACTCCAAATCATGTGTGGCATAATTCATCTCGTGAGGTCGTAGCTGTCTGGAGGTATAAGCTACAACCTTTCCTTCCTGCATGAGTACTCCTCCGAGTCCCTGACGAGAAGCGTCACAATAAACCTGGTATTCCTTGTGTATGTCCGGCAAAATCAGTACTGGGGCTGTGACCAAACGTTTCTTCAATTCCTGAAAACTGGCTTCACAATCCTCGGTCCAATTGTACTTGGCTTCCTTCTTCAACAGCTCAGTCATGGGCTTGGCAATCTCCGAGAAGTTCTCAATAAACCTCCGATAATATCCTGCGAGTCCGAGAAAACTGCGGATCTCCTTGACTGAGGTGGGCGACTGCCAATCGGTGACTAATTCAACCTTGGCGGGGTCAACTGCTATTCCTTCTCCTGAAATAACATGTCCGAGGAATCCAACTTCCTTCAGCCAAAACTCACATTTGCTGAACTTGGCATACAACTGATGTTCTCAAGTTTCTCGAACTAGACGAAATGTTCCTTATGCTCTTCCTCGCTCTTGGAGAAAATCAATATATCATCGATGAACACCACGACAAACTTGTCCAGATATTCCATAAATACCTTGTTCATCAAATTCATGAAGTATGCAGGAGCATTAGTCAATCCAAATGACATGACGGTATACTCATATAAACCATACCAGTGGTGAATGCTGTTTTGGGTATATCCTTTTCACGGATCTTCAACTGATGATACCCTGATCGAAGATCGATCTTGGAGAATACCTTGGCTCCAACTAGCTGATCAAACAGATCATTAATCATCGGCAGAGGGTACTTGTTCTTGATGGTCACCTCGTTCAACGAACGATAATCCATAACCATTCTCAAAGTTCCATCCTTCTTCTCTACCAAAAGAACTGGGGCTCCCCAAGGTGATGAGCTTGGCCGAATATATCCTTTCTCCAATAACTCATTAATCTGGTTCTTGATCTCTTTCAAATTGTTCGGTGGCATCCGATAAGGTCTCTTGGATATTGGGGCTGTGCGGGCAATAACTCAATCAGAAATTCAATGTCCTGTCGGTGGCATTCTGGTAATTCCTCAGGAAATACATCGGAAAATCTTGCACCTCGGCACTTCCTCTGAACGACTCCGTGAGGGAATTCACTGATTCTTCATCCGCTACGTGCGGATACATACTTGATCCTCTTACGCTCCGGGGTGGTGAGCGAGAATAGACTTCTTGGCACGATCTATGTTTCCTTCAAACCGTCAACCAATCCATGCCTAGGATTACATCCAAGGTCTGGATTTCCAATACTATGAGGTCTGCGGAAATTTATGGTTCCCGATGTTGAGGGTTGCATGACAGCCTAAACCTGCCATCATTTCTCCTCCTGCGGCCCGACGCGAAGGGGTTTCTAAGGGTTTTAGTGGGCAACCGTATTTTTCCGCAACTACCCTTGATATGAATGAATCGTTGCACCGAATCAAAGAGTACCAAACTGAGCGTGAATTCAATAAAACTTACCAACCACGATTGTCGGCTGATCATAGGCGTCCTCCACGTCAATGTGGTTCACCCGAGCACGAGGGAAAGGGTTGGGCTTCTTCGCTGAGCTTCCATTGCCGTTTCCATTCCTCTGCTTGGCCTCTGGGCGTCGGTGGCATAGTGCCCTGTTTTTGGCACTTGAAACAGTGATGTGACTCAGATCCTTGAGCCGGGCAGGGCGATCTGGTTTCCATTACCGCTTCCATTGCCATTGCCATTGCGGACCTGTTGTCCTGGTTGCGATTGTTCCCATTGCCTCCATGGTTATGTCCTCCATGGTTGTGATGGGTATGCCCTCCCGAGTATGGGGCATAACAGGCTTCGCTGAGCTCTGAGTTGTGCTTCCCCTGGTTGTACTTCCGCTTGTGGCTTTCAATCTGCTGCTGCTTGCCTTAAAGTATGATGGCCTTGTCTACCAGCTCTTTGGTAGTTGGCGTAAAGTAGCCACCATAAGCTGCATTCCCAGCTCGTCATTGAGTCCCTCGAGAAACTTCTCCTGCTTTGCGGCATCTGTGGCCACATCATCCGGGGCATAACGAGCTAACTTGCTGAACTCATCCACGTACTGCGCCACAGTACGGTTCCCCTGGCGTAAGTTGCGGAACTCACGCTTCTTCAGACTCATGGCTCCAGCTGAAACATGAGCGGTGCGGAAGGCCTGCTGGAACTGATCCCATGTGATGGTGCCGATGGGATAAGTGGCGGTGTAGTTCTCCCACCAAGAAGCTGCAGGTCCATCAAGTTGATGTGCGGCAAAGCGCACCTTCTCTGCATCAGTGCATCCAACAGTGATTAACTCTCTTCCGACCTTGCGGAGCCAATCATCGCCACAATCGGCTCGGTCTGCTAGAGAACACCGCGGATTCAGCCTTAGGAATCGAGTCAAGTTGTCAACAGGGGGTGGTGGTGGCGGTGGATTGTTGTTGTTGTTGTTCTGGTTCTGGATGAGCACCTGCATGATGGCATTCTGCTGCTGGAGCAGCTGGGTGAGCTCCGGCGGGAAGTTGAGACCGGGGTCACGTCTCGGAGGCATCTGGTGTTTTGGAGTGGATGAGAAAATTAGAATAGAACAATGGTCTAATGAGAAATAACACTACCCATATGAATGCACAATCATAAACACACCAATCATTTATTCATTCCACTCAAACATGGTTCAATCTCGATTACAAAAGCTCACGACTAAACGAAAATATCGGCCTAACTGATCGACGAAAAAGTAAGATAACATGGTGGTCGACTAAAAGTCTTCATCAATAATCCTTGCGTCCTCTGGTGCGATGTCCTCCGGTGTGGTGTCCTCTGTTGCGGCGCCTCCTCTTGCGGCTTTCTCCAGTGGAACTCCCTTCATAATCCTGATCATTGCTCACGAGAGGTCCATCATCTCCACTCGGAAAAAGGTCCTCTCCCAAGTCCATCTTTTCCTCAATTGCGGCAAGCTTCATCTTCAGGTCGTCGGCTCTCTCCATGAAGTCCGCGATTTCTTCCTCATGGCCAAGGAAGTCTGCGTGTGCCTTCTCCTCCAGTTCCAGTTCACGAAACAATAGCCTCCTGTGTACCTTGAGTTCTGGCGAGTCTGAATCTCCCGCTTCTGAGGAGACACTCCAAGTCTGGACATAAGAGAGAATGGAGTCGTCCTCACGATGACGGATGATATCTCCATTCCGTGCTCGCGAGAAACCATGGCGAGGTCGATGGATCGAGCTCGCCTCAGACTCCTCTCGGAGATGTCCAAGTGCACGATAAATCGCCATGTCCCTTCCGAGGATCCAGTTGAAGTCGGTGAACTCAAAGTCAATAGGCTCAGATGCCCTCGAAGGTTCTCCTGGAATGTGCACCTCAATCCTGAAGCGGTATCCGTCGGAAGTGCATTGGTTGGCTTCCGGTGATCGAGGCGAGCAATCTTCAGTTTCTTCACCATCTGGACCAGCTTCCGCCGAAGGGCATCGTCTCATCGGGCTGGCAAAACTCCGTAGCAAACTGGGGTGAACTCGACGCCATCTAGAATGTTGAAAATCGGAGAGGAGTCGAGAATTGAACACGGAGAATTACGGAATGATAAGGATATAAAGTAAATAGTCTCTTCCTATGGCTTTCCGATCCTAGGGGTTCGCCCTACGGTCAAGATGTGCTCGATACCATCTCAGAGCGACTGACCCAAAATCGGTCAAATCTACGTGGTCATACCATCCCAAGATCATTTGGTACTCACAAGACATCGATGAAATAATCAAAGTTCAATCACACCTGAATTTATTACACGATTCTCATATAGAGTCTTTATTACAAGAGAATAAATTCGGCCAAAGGCCAACTCATGAGAAATAAACTAAATAAGCTGCGGAAGCGTAGACGAAAAATAGCGAGTCCATCCGACTCCATAGGGCAATCGCCAAGCGCGGAGCGTAGCCTCACTCCTGATCGGAATAAACCTCTGCAACATAAGACGTTGCAGCCGTGTAGGTCAGCTTTTTGAATAAGCTGGCAAGTCATGAAGAGAATAACAATAATAAAATTACTAACACTATATGCATTTTGGCTGTGGGGCTCTAAGTTTCATCATTTTGCGAAAAGCCAGTTTTTCCCTACTACAGTGGACTTGCTTGCAAAAACTACAAAATTGTTGGTAGTTATTGAGATGGTTCCGCCAACCAATGTGTCATTCCCAAATTATTAAGTCATAACCCCCTCAAATTAATTTATTAGTTTTAGTGTTGAGATTTCCGAATACTTCCAAGTTCCATAGGCTCAAATTGTCCGTAACCGGGGACACGGCTAATCGATTAGATCTTTAACTCTGCAGAGGTTTATGACTTTACCCGCAAGAATCATTCCCTCCTTTTAAGTCTTCGCACTTCATGGTGTTTGAAGACGGACGAATGAAACAGGTCTTCCAAAGAGTTCTTCAGCTACTGCCGGTACCCATCCAACCCTACCCTTCTTCTACATCTCGTAGTACCGCCCAGCCAGCGTCACAACTAGGGTTGACCCAGCCGAGCCCATAATGGCTTGCGGCTGCAGTAAGCTTCCGGTCAATGGGGCATCCATCCGTCTCTTCGTGGCTGGGTGAAGCTTTCCGCAAGATGTCATGGCACTTCTCCATGCATCCCGGCCAACCACTGGGTTCTCCAGGGTGCCCGTCAACCGTCCTCCACCCAGTAGTGAATTCCGAAGTCCATCTTGAGTTTGAAGTTCATGGGGTTGTCATCATCTTGACTCTCACATCTTTCTTATGAATTCACTCAACCAATCCCGTCTACGAGCATAGAAAAATTAAACTACTACGTCCCGGGTCATGGTAACAAGGGGAATTGGTTCATCCTACCACATGATACTACTCAAGAACAATAACTTCAAAATTTCACTACTGCATGCATGGTGGGGTGGTATAATTTCTAATGCACGAAATCATAGGTATTGAAAATAACATGATCAATGACTTGCCTTGCTGACGATCTTCGTAAGCTAAGGACTCGTAGTAGCAAGCTTCGCACTCCGGAAACTCTACCGAGACAAACAATAATCACAATAAGCATATAGCATAAGATCACTTAACACAATAGCATAGTAACATAACACACCAAAACAAACGAATCAAAACCCAAAGAGAAACTCAAAGAAATCCAACTCAAAGTTTTTCCTACTTCAAGCAACAACTAAAAATAGTTTTACTTAACAAAATTTTCTTAACATAACCTAAGCATGAATTTTATTAACTTAACAGAAAAGAATGCATTAATCAACTAGGAGCAAAAAGAATCAATTTAAAATCTATTATGAAACTCCTATTAGGCCTAATTCAATTTCTATTAAGAAAAATAAAATAAAAGTTTTATTTATTATAAATAAAAGTTCATCCTCTAAGGTGATGAAACTAACCTAGAATAATCATTCACATGTGAAAACTAAATTTATTTGCTAATTAAAATAATAGGAAAACAGTAATTAGTTAATTAATTAAGAATAACATGATTCTGCTAGAAACTATTTTTTATTAATCCTAAAATGCCCAAATTAATTCCTACGGTTTGGCAATGTCAAAACTAAGTTGGGACAAAAGAATCATATAAAATAAATTTCCTAACTCATTTTACAACAGATTTACTATTCTGACTAAAATTAAAATAAAGCAATTATAAATAATTTTAGCATAGCTAATTATATTTTCTACAGAAACTATAAGAAATTTTAAACCAACAAAAAAAGAATCACCTAAAAATATTAAGTAGAATAAAAGATATGAATTTTTCAAATCTGAAACTATTCTGTTAAAACAGAAAACGAAAATAAAAGAAAAACGGGCTAAATGGGCCTAACTAACGCCTTGTGCGTAATATAACTAAACGGGCCCTAGGTTTAAACGAATCGGGCCGGTCTAATAAATAAACCCTAACTTAAACTAAACCGCAACGAACCGGAAAAAAACCCGGTTTTTATAAAAAGAACATACCCCTTCGGGGGGTCTAATCCTAGCCGTCTACGCGAGATCGGACGGCGGAGAGAAGCTCCGGCGGCTTACGGAGTTCGACGGCGGGCGGCTCGGGCTGCGAAAAGGCGTCGGCGTCTCCGGTGGTCGAGGCGTCGGCGGAGGCTCAGCGGAGTGCGGACGGGCTCGGGGTCCGTCTGGTGGAGTCAACGGAGCTCGGGGTGGGCTAGGCGACGGGGCGAGGTGAATGGCGGCGGCGGGTTCGGCAACTCCGAGCGTGAGGAGGAGGAGGGGTCCACGAGGGGCGAGGAAGAATGGGGTGCGGGGCTCGGTATTTATAGGGCGGGGCGAAGTCTTGCGCGAGGGGCGGATCGGGAGATCGGTGAGATCCGGAGATCTCGGGATCTCCGTGAGCGGCGGTGGCGTGGGCGAGGGGTTGAGGGAGGTGGGGGCCGCTTTGGCGGGGGGGGAGGGGGCGGCGGCGGGTCGGTCGACCGAGGCTAGCCGATTCGGCTCGATCGCTCGGTCGGGCGGTCGGTGGGTCTTGGTGGGCTGGCTCATTGGCGCTGGTGGGCCTCATTGGTGGGCCGCTGGGTTGGCTGGGCCATTATTTGGCAGCGGCGCCAGGTATTTTTTTTATTTTTCTATTTTATATTTTTTTGAAAAATAGAAACAGGAGAAATATAAATAATTATATAAGACATATATATATCAAAATGATCAGGGAATATTCCTATCATTTGAACATTTTCGAGGCAAAATCCAAAGTTTATAAAAATCATTTTTCCAAATTTCAAATAAACTCAAGTTTGAATTTCAAAACTTTTGGCATTGTTTTCCTCGATATTTTTGGAGTGTCATGTTTACTCCTCTCATACTTTTGCTCAAGTATTTATCGGGCATAGTTTTGAAATGATTCCCACTTGCCAAAGTTTGAATTCAAATTCCAAAACTTCAAAACTTCTGAAACTCCAAATGGCACTCAAATTCAAACAGAATGCATAGATGCTTAGCTATAATTGTAAAACATTCCAAATAGGAAATTTGGGATGTTACACTAGGCCTCTCTCTAGCCTCTCCAGTGAGTGGAAATACGTGTGTGTGTGCTACCGATGATTGCATCCCTGTGAAGGGATGGCTCCTGGGGGGTCTTATAGGACGACCCCGCAGGGATACAATGGTAAAGTTACATAGGCGCGGGGCCTTGGTGTTTTCCTCTAGGAGTCGGCGGTGGGGGCCGCCGGTCCACTAGGTCCATCGGGTGCAGGTCTTGCCGAGTCCGCCGTGCGCGGACCGTATCGGGGCCACCGGGCGCGGGTCCGGCCGGCTGCCCGGCACTGTGGCACATCGCGCCTTGCGTCATGAGGTGACTAGCGCCGCCCAACTACAGGGTTGCGCAGCCTGGTCGCCGCCCGCCCCGGGTGAGGGCGTAGGGCACACTGTAGCCACGCCCGCTCGGACCGGCGTAAAGAGGGAGCACTGTAGCCATGCTTGCCTTGTTGTTGGGAGTTGTTTCTTATGGCCAGCCGCCATGCGCTAGCCGGCTGGGCTAGGTGGCCGTACCTGGCCGGCTCGCGCTGGGGAGCCGGTAGGTAGGCCAGCCGGATTGAGGGGCCTGGTTTGCCCTGATGTTTTAAAAAGGGATCCGGGTTTCATTACCTGCCTAGGGGGCATCCCCCCGACAGTAGTCCCCGAAGCTGTGAAGGCTCGCCGACTCCAAGCAGGGGGCCTTCGTAGCTTACCCCCCTGAGGAGGCGGTTTTGTTGGTGAAGGATGCTATCCCGGCTGGGTGGGGCCTGGCACCCGGGCGCCAGCTTCGAGGTCGTAGGTTCCGGCAACACCCACTGGATGCGGGCTTCCAGAAGTCGGATCGCGGCACCCCGGCCTGGGCGGGAAACTGAAATGTCCGTCCGCTCGATCTTGGATAGTATGATGGTTCGCGCCCACCGTGGCTCGGCGGGCTGCCACGTGGCGACGTGCGGCGGACGAGGCCCTGCGAGGCCACGCGCGCGATGGGAGGCGACAACAGGTTGGGCCCTACCACGCCGCACCCTCGGCCCATGCGCGTGGGATTTATTGTGGCGACGTCGGACGGTTGCATTTCCCGACGCAGTTACTGTGTGCCGGGAATGTGCCCGCATAGCGTGGGAGAGTGGAGATCGTGGGCATAGTCGATCCCACTTCCCCACGTTCTACTGCGGTTATAAATTAGGGGGAGGGGCGCGACGGAGACGCCCACACACACATACCCGCTTCTCCTTCGTCTTCCTCTTTTCCTTCTCTCCCGAGCTCACGCAAAGCCCTGCCGCAGTGCCATCTTGCCGCCCGAGCCACCGCCCACAGCAACGCTCACCGTGACGCACGCACTCGCGTGGCTCCTCTCTATCTTGTTCTTCATCACCGCGCTCGCGCCATGATACATCTCCAACATATCTATAATTTTTTTTATTGTTCCATGCTATTATATTATCAATCTTGGATGTTTTATATTTATTTACTAGCAACTTTATATCATTTTTTGGGACTAACCTATTAACATAGTGCCCAGTGACAGTTGCTATTTTTTGCTTGTTTTTAATTTGTAGAATATCAATACCAAACGGAGTCCAAATGCCACGAAACTTTTTGGAGATTTTTTTCTGCCCAGAGACACCTAGGGAGCCAAAGAAGTGCACGGAAGGAGGCCTGTGGGGCCCACAGGCACCAGGGCACGCTAAAAGGGCCAGGCGCACCCTGATGGGTAGTGGGGATCATGGGAAGCTTCTCCACCGCCATCCACCTCTATAAATACTCTAAAATCCCCCAAAACCCTAGGGGAGTCGAGGAAATACAGTTTCCACCGCTGCAAGTTCAAGAACCACGAGATCCAATCTAGAGGCCTTTTCCGGCACTCTGTCGGAGGGGGTCAACGATCATGGAGGGGTTCTTCATCATCCTTGTTGCCCCTCCAATGATGCATGAGTAGTTTACCATAGATCTACGGGTACGTAGCTAGTAGCTAGATGGCTTCTTCTCTCTTTTTGATATTCAATACAATGTTCTCCTCGATGTTCTTGGAGATCTATTTGATGTAATGCTAAGCTCCTACTTTTTCATGTTTACAATCTGGTCCCTGACTTTTGCGGTGTGTTTGTTGGGATTGTGGGTTTATGATCAGTTCTATCCATGAATATTATTTGAGTCTTTGTTAAACTCTTTTATGCATGATTGTTATAGCCTCGTGTTTCTTCTCCAAAATTTTGGTTTGGTTTGGCCAACTAGATTGATTTTTCTTGCCATGGGAAGAGGTGCTTTATGATGGGTTCGATCTTGCGGTGCTCAATCTCAATGACAGAAAGAGACATGACACACATGTATCATTGCTATTAAGGATAAAAAGATGGGGTCTATTCCGACATGAATAGATCTTGTCTACATCATGTCATCGTTCTTATCGCATTACTCCAATTTTCCATGAACTTAATACACTAGATGCATGCTGGATAGCAGTCGATGTGTGGAGTAATAGTAGTAGATGCAGAATCATTTCGGTCTACTAATCTTGGAGGTGATGCCTATATACATGATCATTTCCTTGGATATCGTCATGATTATTCGCTTTTCTATCAATTGCCCAACAGTAATTTGTTTACCCACAATATGCTATTTTCTCGAGAGAAGCCTCTAGTGAAAACTACGGCCCCGAGGTCTATTTTCCTATCATATAAAACCAAAAATACCTTGTTACTTTTCATTTTTTGTGTGTTTTAGTTAGATCTATTTATCAAATCTCATACAACTTAATCTATCTCAATACCAAGGAGGGATTGACAACCCCTCTTACGTATTGGGTTGCAAGTTTTTGTTGTTTGTGTGCAGGTGATGTCTATATAGTGTTTCTTGGTTCTCCTATTGGATTGATAAACTTGGTTTCATAACTGACGGAAATACTTACCTTTGCTATGCTGCATCATCCTCTCCTTTGGAGGGAAATACCAACGCATATACAAGCAATCACGCCCCCGGAGAGCTCCGGGGATGGTGCGACCAAAGGGCTCCTGGGAGGGCTTGGAGACGAGTGATGGCGACAACAAGTATCTCCATGACACCAAGCGGCTATGGCCGGCGGATGCGGTGGCGGCGCGCGTGCCCGGTGAGGAGAGGATCCCGGTGCCGTAGGAGGGCGAGGTCGTGGTGTTCTATGATACGTCTCCAACGTATCTATAATTTCTGATTGTTACATGCTATTATATTATGTGCTTTTGATGTTTTATATGCATTAATATGCTATTTTATATTATTTTTGGGACTAACCTATTAACCTAGAGCCCAGTGCCAGTGTCTGTTTTTTCCTTGTTTTTGAGTTTTACAGAAAAGGAATATCGAATTGAGTCCAAACGGAATAAAACTTTCGCGATGATTTTTCTTGGACCAGAATACACGCAGAAGACTTGAGGAGGGGGTCAGAAGACTCACGAGGAGTCCACAAGCCCTCAGGGCGCGCCCTAGGAGGGGGGTGGGTTGGATTGTGGACCCCTTGGGAGTCCCCCAACCCTAATCTTTGCACTATAAATTCCCAAATATTCCCCAAACATCAGAAGGGTCCAGCAAAATACTTTTCCACCGCTGCAAGCCTCTTTTCCCGTGAGATCCCGTCTTGGGGCCTTTTTCAGCACCCTGCCGGAGGGGGATTCGATCACAGAGGGCCTCTCATCAACCTTGTCGCCCTTCCAATGAAGCGTGAGTAGTTTACCACAGACCTACGGGTCCATAGCTAGTAGCTAGATGGCTTCTTCTCTCTCTTTGATCTTCAATACAATGTTCTCCTCGATCTTCTTGGAGTTCTATCCGGTGTACTATACTTTTGCGGTGTGTTTGTCGAGATCCGATGGATTGTGGATTTATGATCAGATTATCTATGAATATTATTTGAGTCTTCTGTGAACTCTTTTATGCATGATTAAGGTATCTTTGTATTTCTCTTCGAATTATGGTTTGGTTTGGCAAACTAGATTAGTTTTTCTTGCAATGGGAGAGGTGCTTAGTTTTGGGTTCAATCTTGCGGTGTCCTCACCCAGTGACATAGTAGGGGTAGCGAGGCACGTATTGTATTGTGGCCGTGAAGGATAAAAATATGGGGTTTTCATCATATTGCTTGAGTTTATCCTTCTATATCATGTCATCTTACTTAAGGCGTTACTCTGTTCTTATGAACTTAATACTCTAGATGCATGCTGGATAGCGGTCGATGTGTGGAGCAATAGTAGTAGATGCAGGCATGAGTCAGTCTACTTGTCACGGACGTGATGCCTATATTCATGATCATTGCCTTAGATATCATCATAATTTTTCACTTTTCTATCCAATTGCTCGACAGTAATTTGTTTACCCGCCATATGTTTTCTTTCAAGAGAGAAGCCTCTAGTGAAACCTATGGCCCCCGGGTCTATTTTCCGTCATATATTTTCATATCTATAAACCAAAAACCCCAAAAATACCTTGCTGTAATTTATTTATATTTACTTTAGTTTGCTCTTTTATTTATCTTTTATACATATCTCTATTAGATCTCACTCTTGTTCGTGACCATGAAGGGATTGACAACCCCTTTTTCGCGTTGTGTGCAAGTGTTTGTTAGTTTATGCAGGTGCATAGATTGGAGACTTGCTTGTGCCTCCTACTGAATTGATACCTTGGTTCTTAACTGAGGTAAATACTTATCTCTACTTTGTTGCATCACACTTTTTCTCTTCAAGGAAAAAAATCAACGCAAGCTCAAGAATTAGCAGGAAGAATTTCTGGTGCTGTTCCTGGGGAGGTTCTACATCAAGCCTACCAAGTACCCATCATAAACTCTCATCTCTTGCACTTACATTATTTGCCATTTGCCTCTCGTTTTCCTCTCCCCCGCTTCTAAACCATTTTAAAAAAGACACAAAAATATTTGCCTTTTTATTCGCCTTTTTTTCTTTCCGCTCAATCTTTTGTTTGCTTGAACTCATCATCATGAGTGACTTTGGTATGGCAGAAACAAATGATGGCCTAACTTATAAAATTGGACGATCTAGCAATCTGGATGCTAAAACCTTTGTTTTGCGGCAAGGGAATGTTATGGGAAAAGAACATATCCAGGATTTTTTCAATTGTGTTGGCAACTTGCCTTTTGATGATGCTCCTATACTTAATAGAACTAAAACCTATGCGGATGCTATTCCAGCACTAGTTCTGAAAATTTAAAATAGATTTATCTGTACCCATCCTACCTTGCAAAGATTGTTTTATGAGCTTCCCGTGATAAAAGATCCTAAAGCTAAAAAGATAGCTACCCATGTTCTTATTGATGAATTCGATCACATAGTACGGGAAGCTAGGGAAATTTCTGATTTTTATGGTATGAGCCATGAAAAACGGGTGATAGATGAGATCCTTTACAATAGTGACTATACATTGAGACATTTGCTTGGAAATAATCAAATTTTTTATGAGAACCTTAAAAAGTAAATCCCTGTTTTAGATGTGAACCAACAAGTTTTCAACGATGTTAATCAACAATATTCTTGGATCGTGGCCGGGAATCAAAAGGGATACGTAGATGGGCAACTTGATAACGCCAAAATTTATATGGATAATGGCTTTCAAGTTATCTTTGCAAAAGCCTCTGAAAAGAACACATCTATGGAAAAAAATACCAAAGATGACAATACCTAGATCTATGTTTTATGCCTAGCTAGGGGCGTTAAACAATAGCGCTTGTTGGGAGGCAACCCAATTTTTTTTTGTGTTTTTTGGTTCTGTTTTTCAATAAATACACATTATTACTTCTGTAGTAATTGTGTTTGGGTGTTTTAATTAGTGTTTGAGCCAAGTAAGACCTTTGGGATACTTTGGTATATCGTTGATTGGTTTTGCTGAAAAATAGAAACTTTTGTGTCCACTAACAGAATTGTTTAAATTCACTGGAGCATGGAAAAATTCTGAATGTTTTCCACATGACTTATATATGAATTTTATCTGTTGTCCTAATTTTTCAGAATTTTTGGATTTACAGAAGTATACGAAGTTTACAGATTACTATAGACTGTTCTGTTTTTGACAGATTCTGTTTTCTATGTGTTGTTTGCTTATTTTGATGAATCTATGGGTACTATCGGGGGGTATGAACCATGGAGAAGTTGGAATACAGTAGGTATTACACCAATGTAAGTCTTGAATGAGTTCACAACAGTACCTAAAGTGGTGATTTATTTTATTATACTAACAGATCTCACGAGTTTTCTATTGAGTTTTGTGTTGTGAAGTTTTCAAGTTTCGGGTAAAGATTTGATCGACTATGGAATAAGGAGTGGCAAGTGCCTAAGCTTGGTGATGCCCAAGGCGACCCAAGGTAATATCCAAGGACAACCAAGCATCTAAGCTTGGGGATGCCCCGGATGGCATCCCCTATTTCGTCTTCAATCCATCGGTAAATTTACTTGAGGATATATTTTTATTCACCACATGATATGTGTTTTGCTTGCAGCGTCTTGTATGATATGAGTCTTTGCTTTTTAGTTTGCCACAACCATCCTTGATGTACACACCTTTTGAGAGGGACACACTTTAATCATGAACTTCACTTATATCTTTTGAGCTAGGCAATATGCTCTAGTGCTTCACTTACATCTTTTTAGAGCACGTTGGTGGTTCTGTTTTATAGAAATTGTTGAACTCTCATGCTTCACTTATATTATTTTGAAAGTCTTTAAACAACATGGTAATTATCTTAGGTTATGAATTTAGTCCTAATATGATGGGCATCCAAGAGGGATATAATAAAAACTTTCATATAAAGAGCATTGAGTACTATGAGAAGTTTGATTCCTTGCATATTATTTTGAGATATAATGGTAATATGAGAGTCATGCTAGTGAGTAATTGTGGACTCGTAGAAATACTTGTGTTAAAGTTTGTGATTCTCGTAGCATGCTGATATGTCTCCAACGTATCTATAATTTATGAAGTATTCATGCTGTTATTTTATCATTCTTGGGTGTTTTACGATCATTTTATAGCAACTTTATATCATTTTTTCAGACTAACCTATTGACTCAGTGCCCAGTGCCAGTTGCTGTTTTTTCCTTGTTTTTTACATCGCAGGAAATCAATATCAAATAGAGTCCAAACGCAACGAAACTCCACTACGATTTTTTCATGGGCCAGAAGACATCCATTGGGCCAGAGCAGCACCTGGGGGGTGCCCCGAAGGGGGCACAACCCACAAGGGCGCGCCAGGCCCCCCTGGCGCGCCCAGGTGGGTTGTGCCTACCTCGGTGGCCTCCCGCACCCCCTCTTTGCACTATAAATTCCCAAATATTCCGAAACCCCTAAGGGTTAACCTAGATTAGAAGTTCCACCGCCGCAAGGCTCTGTAGCCACCGAAAACCAACCTAGACCCGTTCTGGCACCCTGCCGGAAGGGGGAATCATCTCAGGTGGCCATATTCATCATCCCGACGGCCACCACGATGAGGAGGGAGTAGTCCACCCTTGGGGCTGAGGGTTTGTACCAGTAGCTATGTGTTTTATCTCTCTCTCCCGTGATCTATATCATGGGCTTTGTTAATATAGTCGGATCATATGATGTTTCTCCCCTCTATACTCTTGTTGTGATGAATTGAATTACCCTTTCAAGTTTTGTCATGTCGGATTGAATGTTCAGATTTGAGAACACATGATGTATGTCTTGTTGTATGAATACTTGAGGTGACAATGGGGTATCTTATTGATTCACTTGATATACGTTATGGCACTCAACTTGCGGATTCCCTCCATGATATTCGGGTAATCTATGCATAGGGGTTGATGCATGTTTTTATTATCTTTTCTCCGATAGAAACTTTGGGGTCTCTTTATAGTTCTTTGTGTGGATTGAGTATTATGAATATGAATTTACTTTGGTGTTATTCTAGTATGAACTCTAGGATAGATCGAACGGAAAAAATAGCTTTGTGTTATTTTAGTATGAACTCTTGAATAGATCGAACTAAAAGAATAGCTTTGAGTTGGTCTCGTACCCTACAAACAATATATATCTTTTGTCCTCCGCTAATAGGAACTCGGGAGTGATTCTTTAATACACTTTGAGGGATAATCATATGATCCAACTATGTTAGCATTGTTGAGAGATTGCACTAGCGAAAGTACGGATGCTAGGCCTTGTTTTTAAGCATTGCAATACCGTTTTTGTGCCCATTTACTATTTGCTACCTTGCTGTTTTTATTTATTCAGATTATAAAATATATTTCTACCATCAATATTACACTTTTATCACCATCTCTTCGCCGAACTAGTGCACCTATACAGTTTGCCATTGTATTGGGTGTGTTGGCGACACAAGAGATTTCTTGTATTTGGTTGCAGGTTCGTTTGAGAGAAACCACCTTCATCCTACACCTCTCATGGATTGATAAACCTTAGGTCATCCACTTGAGGGAAAATTGCTACTGTCCTACAAAACTCTACGCTTGGAGGCCCAACACATGTCTACAAGAATAAAGTTGCGTAGTAGACATCAAGCTCTTTTCTGGCGCCGTTGCCGGGGAGGTGAGTGCTTGAAGGTATATCTTTAGATTTTGCAATTGAATCTTTTTGTTTCTTGTTTTATCACTAGTTTGGTTTGTAAAAGAAAACTACAAAAAAATGGAATTTAGGTTGCATCATATTATTGATCATTTTATGATATCTTTCTTGAAAATGATGGTTCGGAAAATTGTGCTCAATTGCTAGAAGAAGAAGTCAATAAAATGCTTGGCACAAAATATTTGAATGATGTGCATGATTGCAATGTTGTTAGTGTGAATTCTTTGAATATCCAAAATACTAATGATGATTGCACTAGTCATGACAAAAATGTTTATTATAAGCATGTCACTTTTTGCGGAGTGAATTGGGAGTGCCTTTGCACACCAAAAAGGGAAGATAGATTTTGTAAGAAGCATAAATATTTAGAAACGAAATTGTTGCAAGAGAGGCTAGATGATTGTGCTGAAAGATGTAATTTTTTTTCCATCCTTGTGAACTTTGCAATGAATGTGGTCATTTAAATCTCCAATGCAAATTATTTCATGATCAAATCGTGTCCAAAAATTGTGATAACAAGATTACACTTGAGAATCATAAAGAACTTAGTCTTCTTTTGGGGTATGAAGAAATGAAACGTATAACTAAGGGTATTCCAAAATTTAATCTTGAGAGAATTCTTGATTTTGATCTAGAAGAAATTTAAATGTTTTTTGCGGTAAATTGCATTGAGAATCCTTATATTGCCAACTACCTAAAGACAAGAAAACAAATGGAATATGAAGAGAGTACTAATGAAAGGGAAAATGTTTCCCATTACCCTCCTAGTGTTTATTATGATGAATCAGGTAACAACGAGGAGCTTCCTATCCAATCAATCTCTTCGACAAGAAGCTTGAAAAAATTAATTAAACCCACACATGATGTGGTGAAGAAGAAGAAAAGAAGAAAGAAGAGAGGTAAAAAGGTATCTCTCCCAAATAATGTTGCTCCTATCACCATTGTGCCTCATGAAAGGGAATCCAATATGTTGATGGAGGATGATGATATTGAGTATGATGTTGTGATACCTACTACCTTTTGCAATGATTATGATTGGGAAGACAATGATATCCATTATGATATTGAAGATCTGTTTAGCACTTGCTTGGAAGAATATGATAATAATGTTTGCTATACTATTGGTGCCATTCATGCTATTTATAAGAATGATTGTGATGATATGCAAAACCACAAGCTTGGGGATGCTATATTTGATGAGTATGATATGTTTGAAGATTTATTTGCTGGAAATAATGCTTGTCCTAAGCTTGGGGACGATATGCTTAATGAATATGATCCTTTGATTCCTTCTACTTTCGATAATAAAAATTATTATGATGATAGCATACCTCCTATTTATGATGATTACATTGATGAAAGTGGGTTTGGAAGAGTGTCAACTCTAGGTAGTAGTGATCCCACTATTTTGGAGGGTGTTGAAACTTATTACAATATTGATGAAAGTGGATTTGGAGAGGTCATGACTTTATTTTGTGATACATCCTCTATTTTGGAAGAGGTTTCTATTGATTATGACAATGAAGTTGCTATCTATGATGATTATGATGATGACATCTATGCCATAAAGAGTGATAAATCTTCTATGCTTGTGCATCATGAAAAGAGTGATGTATTTGATAGTTATATTGTTGAATCCATTCGTGATGTCTCTGAAAATTATTATGAGAGAGGAACTTATGCTCTTACAAACCTCAATAATATCAAGTTTCTTCTCTATGTGTTGATTGTTTTGAAGTTGCACTTGTTTTGCCTTCCTATGCTAGTTGATTCTTACTCCCATAAGTTGTTTGCTCACAAAATCCCTATGCATAGGAAGTGTGTTAGACCTAAATGTGCTAGTCATATGCTTCATGATGCTCTCTTAATGTTTCAATTCTTATCTTTTATGCGAGCATCATTGAACTCATCATGCCTAGCTTAAAAGGCATTAAAGAAAAGCGCCTTTTGGGAGACAACCCAACACTTTTACTTACTGTTTTTGCATGTTCACATGATTATGCTAATGTATAGATCATGTTTTACTGCTTTTGTTTCAATAAAGTGCCAAGTAAAGCCTTTGGGATCATGGTGGGTGATAGTTGATTTGATCCTGCTGAAAAACAGAAAATTTTGCGCTGGCGAAAATAAGTCTCATTTTTACCAGAAGAGTTCTTTTGAGTTGATTCTTTTTGCAGGTGTTTAATATACAAATTGCTCACGTGTTCATATATTTTTTAACAAGTTTTGGAGTAGTAGAAGTATGGTAGTTATCCAGATCATTACAAACTATTCTGTTTTTGACAGATTCTGTTTTCAATGCATAGTTTGCTTGTTTTCTAGTTTCTATAGCTTATATTGCTGAATATAAATTGTGGAAATGATATGCTACAGTAGGATTTTTGTGGGAAAATTATGAATCTTGTTTTTTACATTACCAAAAGTGAAAAGGTTTGCCCTTTATCATACTAACCTATCTCACGAAGTTTCGTTAAGTTTTGTGTGATTGAAGTTTTCAAGTTTTGGGTGAGATGTCGATATGAGGAGAATAAGGAGTGACAAGACCCTAAGATTGGGGATGCCCAAGGAACCCTAAGGTAATATTCAAGGAATATACAAGCAACTAAGCTTGGGGATGCCCCGAAAGGCATCCCCTCTTTCGTCTCCAACAATATCAGTAACCTCACTTGGAGCTATGTTTTCATTCGTCACATGATATGAGTTTTACTTGGAGCGTCAATTGATTTTTTTAGGATTTGCTTTCTTTCATTTAGAATAATGTTTTTCATCCTTTATTTCAATAAAAGTGGCATTGATAGCCTTTGCCATGCTTATCTTGCAAGTATACATGTTGCTGTTTGAAAACAGAAAGTTTATCGATGTTGCAAAAATTCCCGAGGAAAGTCAGAATGTGATAAAATGTTGAATTATTTTGCATAATAAGATCTGATAAATTTTCTACAGTGTGGTAGAATTTCATAATGTTTGGAGTTGAATAAGTATTGATACTCTTGCATTCTTTACAGACTGTACTGTTTTGGCAGATTGTTGTTATGTTCGTGTTGTTTGCATATGTTTGCCTGTTTAATGATTCTATTTGAGGATAGGAGTATTAAATATGCATAGGCATTTAGTATGCAATTTTGAATAATAATTTTTGTAATTTGCTATAGTAGAGAATGATAAAGTTTTTGCATTGGTTTATACTAACTTATCTCACGAGTTCTTGTTGAGTTTTGTGTGGATGAAGCTTTTGAGATTTAGGAAAACAAGGAATTAAGGACACACAAAAGTTCAAGCTTGAGGATGCCAAGGCACCCAAAGATAATATTTCAAGAAGTCTCAAGCATCTAAGATTGGGGATGCCCCGGTAGGCATCCCACCTTTCTTCTTCAACAATTATCGGTTAGTATCGGTTGAGCCTAAGTTTTTGCTTCTTCACATGATGTGTGCTATCCTTGGAATGTCATTTTATTTTGTTTTGCTTGCTGTTTTAATAAAGTACTTAGATAATAAGGTTTTTAAATAAAAGAGAGTCTTCACATAGCCACCTATTTACTTAGCTACTCGCTTGATCTTCACTTATATCTTTTTGGAGTAGCTTGTCATTTACTCTTGTGCTTCACTTATATCCTATGAGTAAATTGTTGAATAAATTGAATGTCATGAAGTTGAAATGATATCATGCCTAGTGGTAGCTTCACATTGGGTTTAGAAAATGAAACCTTTTGAGGCTTGACAATCACAATTTTGGTCATACAAGCAATTCACAAATAATTAGTATAAGGAAGAGAACTTTCACATATAAATACACTATCATGGAAATCTTTTGTGATTGTGAGCCCCCATCAAAATATTATATGCCAAAATTGTTGACGTTGGACAAGGAAGACAACGTAATGATTTATGTTTGTTCATATTCACATAGAAGTTATATTGTCATAGATCCTTCAACAAGTGGTGCTAGCCCCCCATCTTTGCTTGCCAAAAATTCCACACCAAGTAGAGATACTACTTGTGCATCCAAAGAACCCTCAAACCAAAATCTTATCTCCAAGAGTCCACCATACCTACCTAAGGATTGAGAAAGATCCTTCAAGTAAGTTATCATCGGTGCAATAAGGCAATAAAAATTTCTTATAAAAGTGTTAGATCATTTAGTGTAAGAGAAAATTGAGCGTTATACGAACTTATGATGGCAAAGCAATAAAAGCGATGGATTGCATAATAAAGGTTGCTATCATAAGGGGCAATATAACGTGACATTCTTTTGCACTAAGGGGTTGAGCATACAAACAAGTAAGCGCATGGCAGCCTCTACTTCCCTCTAAAGGGCCTATCTTTTAAATTTTCAGTATTTATTTTTATGCAAAGAGTAAAAATTATTCTCTCTTCCTTTTTTATTTTTCTCCTTTTGCAAGCATCATGAGATCTGGGCACATATGTCCAGTTGAATATGTGTAGCATGAGTTATTATTGTTGACATCACCCTTGAGGTGAATACGTTGGGAGGCAAAACAATAAGCCCCTATCTTTCTATGTGTCCGGTTGAAACGTGCCTGGCAGTTTCAGCCGTGGTCCAGTCCAGCAGCCTCTTTTCGATCCAAGAGTCGCATGAGAAGAAAGCTTCCGGTTAGCTTCAGTTAGTGTTAGTTAAATAGAACGGGAA